>CM062820.1:736100152-737382652 GCA_031772625.1 Pinus tabuliformis | reverse complement strand
AGTACCACAGGCTATAGTTACAGATCATGGATCGCATTTTCACAATCACATGATGGTTGAATTAGCTGCCAAGCTAGGGCTATCTCACGACAACTCTACCCCGTATTATCCACAAGCCAACGGACAAGTTGAAGCGATCAACAAGGTCCTGAAGCGTATGTTGCAAAGGATGATCGGAGTTCACAAAAGAAGGTGGCACCTAATCCTGTACTCAGCCTTGTGGGCTTACCGAACATCGGTAAGGAATGCGACCGGGTTCACACCTTTCCAACTGGTGTATGGCCTGGAAGCAGTTTTGCCAATCCAGTGTGAAATCTCATCTCTTAAACTCGCAATTGATCTCCTCCCCGGAACTTCAGAAGAAGAGGCCTGTTTCTTAGAATTAATCCAATTGGATGAAACCCATCGTGATGCCGCTTTGGCTAACGAAGCCCATAAGAAACGAGTCAAGGCGCAGTTCGACAAAAATGTCAAACCCCGTGTCTTCTCAGAAGGTGACTTGGTCTTGCTTTATGACCAAGAATCCGATAAATTGGGAGCAGGTAAATTTAATTCTTTATGGATGGGCCCCTATATTGTTAAACGAGTGTTAGCAAAAGGAGCCTACGAGTTGATGGATTATGACGGAATTCCACTGGCGCAACCCCGTAATGGGTTGTACCTCAAGCGTTACTATGCTTAAATAGTAACCTGTATGCTTTTGTTGTATTTTGTTTTCGCTAAAGTGTTTGTTTTGGTCGAGTAATCCACCTTTTTACATTTATTGCAGATGTCAAACCTTCTGGAGACATGTGTTGGATATGCCGACGGAGCGAGTCGTAGTTCGCGGAACCTGTCCTCCGCAGCCTGGGCCATTTTTGATCCAAGCGGCGAGTTAGTAAGTTTCAGAGGTGTATGTATCGGGCAATCAACGAATAACATCGCTGAGTATAGCGCGTTGATAGAACTACTCTCTGATGCCATCACCCATGGTATACGCCGACTAGTCGTCAGGCTAGACTCACAACTCGTACTACTACAACTCAATGGTATATATTCCGTCCGCAAACCAGCTATTTATCGCATGTTCCTAAGGGTTAAGATTTTGGAAAGACAATTTGATTTAATTCAATACCAACATATTTCCAGAAACTTAAACACATTAACCTACTCATTAGCAAACTATGTGTTAGATAGACATTTGCGACATTTATAAAAAGAGACACATCATCAATGTTGTACATATGGATCATATAACTCAACTAGAATAAACCCCGAAAATCAAAATATATATATATATAAGCTGTTTATCGTTTATACATGATGTTCTGTAACCAAGACAAAAATCGGTCGCATGACCCAAAAGCTCAAAAATGCTAAGGGGCACCCTAGCCTGGTGATGCTCATGATAGCACGTCACGGCCTGTGCAATCATGCGTAAGAGACGAGTCCATCGTCTACGCACACCAGTAGTATGCCGCTGCAACTGTAGAGGTAACTCGTCGATCCTCACATCCGGAATGCCAAGAGTAAGGCTCTCAACCTGCTCCTGCACAGCTGTGAGGGTCTCGGCCACATCAAGGTCACGAAGAATAACCCTCCCAGCAGTCTCCCCTGCTGGGGCAGCAACTGGCGCTCTTGGGCGAACTGCTGGATGAACAGGACCAACATCTGCATGCACACATGAGTTTGATTAAAGTCTTGATAGAATAAAGCACAAGGACATTATAAATAAAAACAGTAAACAGTGATATGGTCAAAGATTTTACCAATAGCGCCCCACTATTCGCCATCCGGCAGTACCAAGTCCGGATCACCTCGGAAATCCATGCCAACATATGGATACTTGGAATAGACCATCTCCTGACGCTCGAACCACCTGAAGAAGGTATCAGTGAAATAAATCTGAGATTGACCAGCATGCCTAGACATGTGATCAACCCATCTCTGCATGCGTGGCTCGGTAGGAGAAGGCAAGTCGAGTGCGAAATACTGAGGCTGCATCAGTGGTATCTTCTCCAAGGCAAAGGCAGTCAAAATAGAACCAAATCCAAAGTTCTTCAGCTTCCCGTCCTTTACCTTGGTCAACTGACTTTTCATCTGAAGAAGTACTGCATCACACCAGTTGAATATTTTCGGTTGGAGGCACTCCAAGGCGTGCTGCACATAGGATCTGTTGGCAACATGAAGAGATGCACTACCGGCCATCCTACCAATAGTATACAGAATGGACCTGAGAGACCTGTCAGTAATCTCACGGATGTCGACCTTGCCATCTCTACTCGGCTGAGATCCTTCCCTGCAATATTGGCGGACATAATCTCTCACAGAGTCATTCCCTCGGGCCGAACCTGACAAAGAAATGGGGGCACCCCGCCTCGACAAGCCAGTCAAGAAGTAAATTTCTACCACGGTCAAGGGGATAGATTTGCCCCTAATCTGAAATACTTGGTTGATAGGATCCAAGCATCAAGCATATACTGCAGTAGGGAGATCTGTGCTCTCATACTAGAGATACGGAAGAACTTCAGCAGACCACAGTTCCGCAGCGCATTCACCGTGACAGGATCATGGAGGGAAATCATGTCCTCTTCTTCGTGTTCTCGTTCTCGCCATGTAAGGGTCATTTTGCTCCAATAATATCTGAAAAACAAACATGAGAGGAGTTAGATCTTGGATTTGATGAGAAACTGGCAAAATTTTCATCAAAAACTGTGCAACAAAACTATTTTTCTGTGCCCAGCGCAACTAGCCAGTGTTCCACCTGCGTTGAAGGTCAAACTGCCTTCATGCAGCTTGACATTCAGCGCAGGTTTCGAGTGAACCAGGTGCGCTGATGGCAGAGCGCCCCAACAAAACCCCAGGGGCTCAGGGAAATAGGAAAACATGCACAGAATGGAAAAAGGAAACCATGAAAAGAAAGAGCTAGGGTTTAGCTCCTACCTGGTCCAGACGGCGCCGAAAATCGTCCGCAGAATCTCCCAGAATCAGCTGATGAAAATCAAGGGGGAAGAGGCACCTCCAAAGCTCCAACAAACCAAGTTCAAATGAAATGGTAAAATGAGAGGTAAAAACACTTTTTGATTGCTTTTTACATAGTTCAAAGCGAAATATTAGGGTTTTAATCTCGTTTTCAAGCAAATGTTATACATTTCTAACTAGTTTGATGCAGCAATTGAGGATACAGTACCATCTTTGAAAAAGGCAAAGCTAGTTATGGTAAAAAATAAAAAATTTGACCATATAAATCGAGCAGTTTTAGCACACAGTTCATGCTTGCTAAAAAATAAACGCAAGATCCGAGCAGTTTTATCGTATAGTTCATGCTCGTTAAAAAATAAACATAAAATCGAGCAAGTGTTTCAATCCGCGTTTAAGCTCGTTAAAAAATGAACTACCCGGTAAATAACCACAGTGAATGTAATATCATCAGCCATTAAAGCCTTGGTCGTGTTTGCACCGTCACCTCCACTTTTCCATTGGCCGATCGTTCACCTCCATATGTTTGTTTACCCATTTTGAGGAACAACTGCGAAGAGTGATTTCACTAGCCATCCTTGTGACACTGCCGTGATTGGAAAATTCCAACCTGTACCTGGAATCAGCTGCTAACCCGTTTTATCACTCGTTCCTCAAAAGACGAGTCTTCTTTAAGCTCTTTTCATCTGACTCATAAAATATGAAAAGATTGCCGAGTCCTTGGCCTTCCAGCTCATTAAAGGGACAGGAAGTGCTATCCCTCCTCTAGATTTTAATCTTTTTGGACCTGAGGGATTATTGCACAAAAAGATCGAGCGCTTGTTTTGTTCGGCTCGTTAAAACTATCGAAAACTCATCCCTTCTGTATTGTTTTATACTTTTTCGGACCTAAGCGATTAAATGACGAAAAAGGACTTTTGGAGTTAACTTTATGTACCTTTTCAGACTCTCTAAAAATGAAAAGGACCGAGTTATCTTTGTCGTTAGACTCGTTAAAATCATTAAATAGCGACAAACTTGTCTTTAGATGAGAACGAGTTTCACTATCGCTAGGCTCGTTAAAACATAGCGATGGGCTTGCCCGAAGGGAAAGTTATAGAACAGGCATATGTTATCCTCCTCAAGCTTGACAAAAATAAAGAGGTACTGGTCAGCAATGACTGGGGAAAATTGGGAGAAACTTAAGAAAACTTTGATGGTAGCAAGTCGCTCTTGAACATGACACTTTTCCTCCGTACCACAATCGGGTTGGGTTGTTTCATTCACTGGTCACATCACCATGGTCTCGCCATACCATCCATATTTGGGGTAATGCTACAGATCCATCGCATCAATGTCGCCATATGTTCAAGAGAAGTCATTCAGAAAAGTCAACCGTGTCCCATCCACTGCCGTACATTATCCTTCGTCCTTTCATGACCACCACCCTGAATCATATATCATCAGATCGTTTTCACCTCCATCAAAATCATTTGCTCCGTTCCATGTCACTGATGTGGGATACATTAAGGCCCTCCTTTGACGGATCACTTCTTGTCGACATCAGCTCATTATCCAAGAAGTGGATCTAGGAACAACCCCTTCAGTACTTTGAAGCTTGCATGCCTCAATGGCAAGTTTCTCACTTCCGACGACAGGTATACATCAATTACCTTCGACCGAAAGATTTTGCGTGGTGTTCGACACCAAGTCCTTTATTCACACCACATGAATTGTACTGCAGTACCTTGAGGGTCATTATCATTATCGGTGATTCCTCTCGCGCTTGTTAACGGTTTACCTCATTGACCGGTAATCAAGCGATGTCTTTCCATGTTCGACTTCAGAACATTTCTCACATGGATCGACTTGTACTTAGAGTGAAGATCGAACGAGTTTGAAGACCCCGGATCTAGTTTCATCCATCCGGGCTGCGATATATATTCAGGAAAGATAAAGACATTGACATGTACATCATTGCAGCAGATAATCATCCTACCCAAAGGATGATAATTTCATCAAAATTATCAGTCTACCATCAGACGATTGTCTGTTCTATGTACAGAAAAATGAATTTATAAAGCTGAGCATGGTAATGCCCGCCTCAGCTAGATCATGAAAGCAGTATGAAAAATAATGTATTGTATTGTATCTTATTACAGGTCTCCTCCCAGCATTTGATGAACTTCGGATCCTCCTGATAAAGCATTTCACCCGATAAACGGCCTCATACTTTAGGGGGCAACTGTTATAGACATTTTTGTGCCTTACAGCATTGAGCATGAAATGTCCATAATCTAAGGGATCCAAAGTCCCTAAACATGTTGTTCCTACCCCTAGAGGAACAAGGCTAACAAACCACAGCAATTCACAGAAGTTCTCCACCAGAAACTGCTCAAAAACAAGTCAATTTAGGATCAATTCAGTGGCTCCACTAGCTGTCTGCGCTGAAATGCAAAGTCAACATTGGCTACCTGCACTGCAATGTAGGTAGAAGCACTACCAGGGTGCGCTGAGCGGGAATTGACAAATGGCAAGTTCATTCCAAGAGGTGTCAAGACCCAGGAAGCTTCCAGAATCTTCCTCAATGACACTTGCCTCAGTGAATTCGACTAGTGATGAGTAAGAGGTTCCCAATCTCCAAGTGGAAGCAAGAACCTCCAAGTGGAATCAAGAACTGACAGAGGGAGAGGGCACTAGTCAGATCTCAAGCTGACTCATCCTCTCTCCAAACATCTATATATGGATCTCTCCTCCATGAGATCTGGAGGCTGGAATTTTGTTATTGCAAAGAATTGCTGTTGGTTTGAGATTGGAATCATTGGGTGCTTAATGCTTTGAAGGGGGTGAAGGTAGGAATTCCATTTTGCTGGGAAGGAGATGCTGGATTGGAGCCCTCTGGGTTGTATCTCTTCCTGAACCTTGTTATTCATCAATAAAGCTATCTTGGTTTCTCCTATATACTGATGTATCTTTGATGTATGATTGCATTAGTATGTTTAGTTTATTTCTAATCTTGAACTAGTTATGAATATGAATCTATGTCTTTGTGTAGTGTTCTCTTCTTGTGATCTTGCAGAGACCTGTTGAAGCTGGGCGAGCGAGAAGGCAAGTAGCTGGGAACTCCCAAAGAGAAGAGGAACCGGATCGAGGGACAAACGGAAGACACTGGTTAGTCCATCCATCTCTCTTCATTCTTAATTCATAAAGGAAGAATAATAGAATAGCTGTCTCTGTTTGTTGCTAAGGCACTGTCACACCTTAGGTGGATAGGATTGTCCTGCATAGGCATTTTTCCCCACAACAAATGCTAAAACAAGAAATTTAAACATGGACTGGCCAGGATTGAGCTGTTGGGCCATCCATCAAGTGTGACAGAAGTCAGTGATTTCACATTCAAAACTTCTTTGCAAAAAGTAGTACAATAGTGGCATTTTGACTAGCCACTTTCCTGGTCTTTTCTTTGGGGTTCATTTTCTTTCTTTCTTGACCAATTCATTCTTCTTGCCCTTTGATTTTTCTTTTAGGGCATACCCTCTTTACATTTTTAAAATTTTTCTGTTTTTTGGAAAATATGGAACCTTTGCAGCATGGAAAGGATGATCATATTTTGCATTTCCATAGTCAATCATGAAATATGACACCTATTGGTATAGGAATCTAATAGTGGCTCCACATGGGGATGGCTTTTCTAGGTGAAAAGCCAAGAACAACAGGTCAGATGGCCTTACTTTCAACTCTTGCTGTAATGTGAAACTTCCTTTTGCTGTAGACAGACAAACTGAATCTTTGTGGTATGTATACACTTCTCATGAGCTGATCTGAACAGAATTACAGCTCTGTCTTTGCTGGTTTGTCTGAGTATTTGTCATCATCTTTATAGCTCCCAAGTTTTCTTCTTGATTTCTTCTGATAAACTCAAAATATACACAAAAAGGTGGCACAATTGTTTGCTTTTTTCCTCAAAATCTGCTGCATCTTATTCCTTACCTTATTGTTGTAATAAACTGCTAAAATAGACATTGTTTATGTACAAAGTATAGTCCTGTTATGTTAACAAAGAGGATCAAAATAATGCTTGAGCATTCACACATTGACTGGCCCTTCCTCAGCTTCTGTACCATCCAGACTTCTCAAAAAATAGGTGTTATTTCCTTGTACAACTTGAATGACAAAAGGGCGTTTCCATAGGAAATCAAATTTTCCATGTTTTCCTTTGTCTTCCCTCCTAGAATCCCACTTCAGCACTTTGTCTCCTATGAAGAAATCCTCTGCTTTTGTCCTTTTGTCAAAAATCTTCTTGAGTCTATCTTGCAGAACCTGAGTTCTTTGATACACTTCCTCTCTAGTCTGCTGCAAGTGAATAGTTTGATTGATTCTTCTTTGAACATCATTGGGTTATGCTTGTATTTCTTGCAGCAATTTTATCATAGGGATTCCCAAGGATGAAGGGAACACAACCTCCATGCCATAAACCATTTCATATGGGCTTGTTCCAATAGATCTTCTTGTAGTTAACCTATCTGCCCACAGTGTATTAACAAGCTTTTTGTGCCAATTCTTCTTATTTTCCTCCAATACTTTCTTTATGATGTTGATCAGGCTTTTATTGGACGATTCAGCTAGACCATTACCTTGAGGGTAATAGGCTGTGGAGTGGCCTAAGGTAATGTGGTATTTGTGACAAAAGTTGATCATTCTTTTGGATTTAAAGGCAGCAACATTATCTGTTATAATCTTCTCCGGACAACCAAATCTAGAAAGAATATTGGATTCTAAGAATTGCATGATGATTGAGTCATTGGCTTGCCTGCAAGGGATGGCTTCTATCCACTTGGTGAAGTAGTCTGTGGCAGTTAAAATCCACTTATGTTGGCCAGAAGAGGAAGGGTGAATTTCTCCAATGAAATCTAAACCCCATTGTTGAAATGGTCTTTCGGTGGAAATGGGCTTTAGGGGTAAAGGTAACAACTTTCTCTTGCCTTCAAAGATTTGACATTTGTGGCAAGAAACTATGAATTTTTTCACATCAGCAAATAGGGAGGGCCAATAGAAACCAGCTCTTAGAATTTTATCAGTTGTTGACTTCCAATATAAATGTCCACAACAGTCCCCTGCATGAAATTCCTTGAGCACTTTGTCAGTTTCATCCCGTGCTAGGCAATTGAGCAAAATACCTTCATGATTTTTCCAAAATAAAACCTTTTCTATAATACAAAACTTTGAAGCTTTCATTTTTAAGAATCTCTTTTTAGTTCTGGATAACCCTGGAGGAGCTTGCAGGTTTAACAATACATAAATTATATCAGCATACCAAGGTGATTGTAAAAAGGCTTGATTGATCTGTGGAGTCGCATCTCCTACTCGTTATCCAATTGATTGATGTCAAGGGCTTGAAAATTGGTTTCAGTCATCAATTTAGCTAAACCTTGTCCTTTTATCAGTTTTGTTGGCTTGATTTCAATGTCATATTCCAAAATGTTGGCTATCCATTTGCCCCTTTTTCCTTCAATTCCTTCTTGAGTTAGAATGTCTTTGACCACAACATTTGGGACATAGGCTATCACATGAGAGTACAGGATATAAACTCTGAAATCCTTGATGGCCTTTAGAAGGTCATAAGCTTGTTTCTCCATGATTTGATACTTGAGTGGAGAATCTCTAAGTGCTTTGCTGAAAAAGGCAATGGGCTTCTCACATCCTTGGTCATCTTTTTGTAATAGGACAGCAGCAATAGTATGCTCAGATGCAAAGGAAAAGATTATAAAATCTCTATCAAACTTGGGGCTTGTGAGGACAGGTGTTTTAGTCAAAGCTATTTTGATTTCCTCGAAGGCTTATTTAGCTTCTATTTTCCATTTGACTTTAGAATCTTTCTTCAGCATATTATTCAACAGTCTTATCAGTTCGGCCAAGTTGGGAATGAATCTTCTTACAAAATTGATCTTTCCTAGGAAAGCTTGCAATTCTTTGATGTTCCTTGGGTGAGGCACTTAGGGGATAGCTTGTATTATGTCTGGGTCAATTCTGATGCCATCTTTTGAAATTATATGACCTAAGAGTTTTCCTTCTTCAAGGCCAAACAATGATTTCTTTGGGTTCAATGATATGCCATATTTTCTGCAAATTAGGAACACTTGTCTTAAATGCTCTAAATGTTCTTGATCTGATTTGGAAAAACCAGTGAGATCATCAAGATATATGACTAGGAAGTCATGGATCTCTTTAGCAAAGGCTATGTCCATTGCTCGTTGAAATGTGGCCCCTGCATTTTTAAGTCCAAAAGGCATTTTGACATATTTGAAAGTTCCCCAAGGTGTTGTAAAGGAAATTTTATCTTGATCATCTGGGGGAACTAAGATTTGATGGAATCCTAAGAATCCATCTAACAGTGAGATCCTAGAGGCCCCTACTGTTGTTGGGAAAAGTATCTATTCAGAACGCCCCTATCCCACTCTAAGGTGTGATAGTGCCTTAGCAACAAACAAGGAAAACTACTTGAGTATTCTTCTTTATGAAATGTAAATGAAGAGGAAGGATGTAACTAACCTGTGTCTTTCGCTAGTTTGTTGATCCAATCGCTCCTCTCTTCAATAGCTCCCAGCTCCCTGCTCCCTTACCGGCCCAGCTTCACCGAATTCCTGCAAGATCACAAAAGAGAGAAACTACACGAAGATATAGATTTACATTCATAAAAAGCTTAGGATCAGATTAAGCTAAACATGCAAATATAACAAAACATCACTGATATACAAGCATGTAGGAGAAACTCAAATAATTTTATTGATATGATAAGAAAGTCCAAGAGGAGATACAACCAAGTGAGTCCCGATCCAGCATCTACCTCCCAGAAAAGGAATCCCTTCCTCTCCTCCAACAAAGCATAAATCACCCAATGTACTAATCTCAATCTCAAACCAACATCAATTCTCTGCAAAGTACAAAATTCCAGCCTCTGGATCTCTGGGATGAGGGATCCATATATAGATGTAAGCAGAGAGGATGAGTCAGCTTATATTTTGACTTGTGGCTTCTCTCTGTCAGTTCTTGCTTCCACTTGGAGACTGAGAGCCTCTTACTCATCACTTGGTCGAATTCAGTGAGGCAAGTGTCATTGGAGAAGATTCTGGAAGCTTCCATGGTCTTTCCACCTCGTTGAATGACTCTGCCACTTGTCATTTCCCGCTCAACACACCTGGGTAGTGCATTCAAGTGCATTGCAACGCACCTAGCCAGTGTATTTGGGTGCTTTGCAACGCAGGCAGCTAGTGGAGCTTCTGAATTGATCCTGATTTGACTAGTTCTGAGTGGTTTTTGGTGGAGAACTTCTGGGAGAAGATGTCATTGGTTGACCTTGTTCCTTTAGGGGCAGGAACAACACTTTTAGGGACTTTGGATCCCTTGGATTATGGACATTTCATGCTCAAAGCTGTAAGGCACAAAAATGTCTATAACAGTTGCCCCCTAAAGTATGAGGCCGTTTATCGAGTGAAATGATTTATTAGGAGGGTCGAAGTTCTTTCAATGCTGGGAGGAGACCTGTAATAAGATACAATACAATACATTATTTTTCATACTGTTTTCATGATCTAGCTGAGGCGGGCATTCCCATGCTCAGCTTTATAAATTCATTTTCTTTGTACATAGGACAGACAATCGTCTGATGGTAGACTGATGATTCTGATGAAATCATCATCCTTTTGGTAGGATGATCATCTATTCTGCAGTGCTGTACATGTCAATGTCTTTATTTTTCCTGAATATATATCGCAGCCCGGATGGATGAAACTAGATCCGGGGTCTTCAATCTCGTCCGATCTTCACTCTAAGTACAAGTTGATCCATGTGAGAAATGTTTTGAAGTCGAACATGGAAAGACATCGCTTGATTACCAGTCAATGATGTAAACTGTTAACAAGCGCGAGAGGAATCACCTATAAGGATGATGACCCTCAAGGTACTGCAGTACAATTCACGTGGTGTGAATAAAGGACTTGGCGTCGAACACAACGCAAAATCTTTCAGTCGAAGGTCATTGATGTATACCCGTCGCCGGAAGTGAGAAACTTGCCATTGAGGCATGCAAGCTTCAAAGTACTGAATGGGGTGTTCCTAGATCAACTTCTTGGATAATGAGCTGATGTTGACAAGAAGCGATCCGTCAAAGGAGGGCCTTAATGTATCCCACATCAGTGACATGGAACGGAGCAAATGATTTTGATGGAGGTGAAAACGATCTGATGATATATGGTTCAGGGTGGCGGTCATGAAAGAATGAAGTATAATGTATGGTAGTGGATGGGACACGGTTGACTTCTCTAGATGACTTCTCTTGAACATATCGGCGACACTTATATGATGGATTGGTAGCATTTACCCCAAAGTTGGATGGTATGGCGAGACCATGGTGATGTGACCGGTGAATGAAACAACCCAACCCGACTCAGGCACGGAGTGGAAGTGTCATGTTCAAGAGCGACTTGCTACCAATAAAGGTTCTTTGAGTTTCTTCCCAATTTTTCCCCAGTCATTGCTGACCAGTACCTCTTTATTTTTGTCAAGCTTGAGGAGGATAACATATGCTTGTTCTATAATTTTCCCTTCGGGCAAACCCATCGCTATGTTTTAATGAGCCTAGCGATAGTGAAACTCGTTCTCGTCTAAAGACAAGTTTGTCGCTATTAATGTTTTTAACGAGTCTAACGACAAAGATAACTCGGTCCTTTTCATTTTTAGAGAGTCTGAAAAGGTACGTAAAGTTAACTCCGGAGTTCCTTTTTCGTCATCTAATCCCTTAAGTCCGAAAAAGTATAAAACAATACAGAAGGGATGAATTTTCGATAGTTTTAACGAGCCGAACAAAACAAGCGCTCGATCTTTTTGTGCAATAATCCCTTAGGTCCAAAAATATTAAAATCTAGAGGAGGGATAGCACTTCCGGTTGCTTTAACGAGCTGGAAGGCCAAGACTCGGAAATCTTTTCATATTTTACGAGTCATATGAAAAGAGCTTAAAAAAGACTCGTCTTTTGAGGAACGAGTGATAAATTGGGTAGCAGCTGATTCCATGTAAGGGTTGGAATTTTCCAAGCACGGCAGTGTCACAAGGATGGCTAGTGAAATCACTCTTCGCAGCTGTTCCTCAAAATGGGTAAACAATCAAATGGAGGTAAATGATCGGCCAATGGAAAAGTGGAGGTGACGGTGCAAACACGACCAAGGTTTTAATGGCTGATAATGTTACATTCACGGTGGTTATTTACCGGAGGATAGTTCATTTTTTAACGAGCTTAAACGCGGGTTGAAACACTTGCTCGATCTTATGTTTATTTTTTAACGAGCATGAACTATGCGCTAAAACTGCTCGATCTTATGTTTATTTTTTAACGAGCATGAACTATGCTCTAAAACTGCTCGATCTTATGTTTATTTTTTAACGAGCATGAACTATGCGCTAAAACTGCTCGATAATCCAGTCATATGATAAGAATGTCTCATATAAGATGCCATTTTTTATGGAGCTTGCACCTTATAAAGCTATGCCCTGCATCCTTTCGTTATGCAAGTTCGGAAACGACTAATCCTACGAGTTTAAAGGGTTAGAGGTCCTAAAAATTTTAAAAAAATAAATAGCCGCCCCTTGCTTGCACTCCAAAAGGTTTGCATGCCTCCAGGTATAACATAGAGTTTCAAGGTTACCCCTCAATTTGCAGGAAAAACATTTGTTTAACCGGGAGAGGCTTACCTCTTTCAGGTTACCAAAGATTGTCTCATTTGCGCAGCAAACAAAAAAATTCTTTGGCGATGTCTACCGAGATAGACAAAGGTGAGTGACAACGAGCGCCAAACACATAACTTTGACAAAAGAATCTTATTCTAGAACAACCCCTCTTCCAATCACGGACGGGGTACGGACTAGTCATATTCTCCCGCGGAAACCTACCCTATACCCGAAGTTTTCCTGCTGTTGTAGGGAAAAGTATCCAATACGGAATGACCCTATCCCACTCTAAGGGTGATAGTACCTCAGCAACAACTGAATACAAAGCTATTCAAGATTACTTCTTTATGAGATGTAAGAGAGAGGAGAAAGGGATCCACTAACCGTTGTCTTCCGCTAATGGTTGATCCAATCTTCCCTCTTTGCTGCTTGCTCCCAGCTCCTTGCTCTTTCGCTGGCCCAGCTACACAAAGATCCTGCAAAAGCACAAGAAAGGGAAACTACAAGAAGCATACATCCATAATTGATTCAAGGATTAGAATAAATCAAATATACAAACATCAATACACCATTAAGACACATGCATATAGAAGAACCTCAAATGCTTTATTAATGGAAGAAGTAAAGTTCTGAGAGTGTTACAACCATAAGAGGCCCAATCCAGCAACACCTCCCAGCAGAAAGAAATCTCCTCTTCACCTCCTTCAAAGCAATCACCCAATAGTTCTATGCACAAACCAACAGCACTTCCTTACATTCACCAAATTCCAGCCTCCTTAGACCTCATGAGAGAGCTCTATATATAGGAGATTTGGAGAAAGGATGAGTCAGCTTGAGGCTGGCATGAAGCTGACTAGTGTCCTCTCCCACTTCAGTTATACTTCAGTTCTTGAGTCCACTTGGAGATTCTTGCTTCCACTTGGAGATCAAGACCCTCTTACTCATCACAAGGCGAATTCCTTGACCCAAGTGTCAGTTTGGAAGCTTCCTGGGCAATTGACACCTTGCAGAATGACTGTGCCACTTGGCCAATCTTGCCCAGCGCAGGTAGCCTTCATTAGATTTGACATTCAGCGCAGGTACAGAGTGGAGCAGTTGACATTCAGCGCAGATGCTCAGTGGAACAGTTGACATGATCCAGAAATAGCTTGTTTTTGAGTGTTTTCAGGTGGAGAACTGATTTTTAGTGCTGTGGTTTGCTGACCTTGTTCCTCTAGGGGTAGGAACAACATGTTTAGGGACTTTGGATCCCTTGGATTATTGACATTTCATGCTTCATGCTGTAAGGCACAAAAATGTCTATAACAGTTGCCCCCTAAAGTATGAGGTCGTTTATCGGGTGAAATGCTTTATCAGGAGGATCCGAAGTTCATTCAATCGCTGAGAGGTGCCCTGTAATAAGATACAATACAATACATTATTTTTCATTCTGCTTTCATGATCTAGCTGAGGCAGGCATTCCCATGCTTAGCTTTATAAATTCATTTTGGTACATAGAACAGACGATCGTCTGATGGTAGACTGATAATTATCTGCTGAAATTATCATCCTTTGAGTAGGATGATCATCTGCTGCAATGATGTACATAACAAATGTCTTTATATTTCCTGAATATATATTGCAGCCCGGATGGATGAAACTAGATCCGGGGTCTTCAAACTCGTTCGATCTTCACTCTAAGTACAAGTCGATCCATGTGAGAATTGCGCTGAAGTCGAACATGGAAAGACATCGCTTGATTACCGGTCAATAATGTAAACCGTTAACAAGCGCGAGAGGAATCACCAATAATGACAATGACCCTCAAGGTACTGCAGTACAATTCACGTGGTGTGAATAAAGGACTTGGCGTCGAACACCACGCAAAATCTTCTGGTCGAAGGTCATTGATGTATACCTGTCGCCGGAAGTGAGAAACTTGCCATTGAGGCATGCAAGCTTCAAAGTACTGAGGGGTTGTTCCTAGATCAACTTCTTGGATAATGAGCTGAAGTTGACAAGAAGCGGTCCGTCAAAGGAGGGCCTTAATGAATCCCACATCAGTGACACGGAACGGAGCTAATGATTTTAGTGGAGGTGAAAACAATCTGTGAAATATGATTCAGGGTTGCGATCATGGGTGGATGAAGGATAATGTATGGCAGTGGATGGGACATGGTTGACTCTTTCTGAACAACATCTCTTGAACATATAACGACACTGATGTGATGGATCGGTAGCATTACCCCAAATGTGGATGGTTTGGCGAGGACCATGGTGATGAGACCGGTGAATGAAACAACCCAACCCGATGTGATACGGAGGACAAAGTGTCATGTTCAAGAGCGACTTGCTACCATTAAAGCTTTGAGGTTCTCCCAATTTTCCCCAGTCATTTCTGACCAGTACCTCTTTATTTTTGTCAAGCTTGAGGAGGATAACATATGCTTGTTCTATAACCTGCCCTTCGGGCAAGCCCATCGCTATGTTTTAACGAGCTTAGCGATAGGGAAACTCGTTCTTGTCTAAAGACAAGTTTGTCGCTATTTAATCATTTTAACGAGTCTAACGACAAAGAAAACTCGGTCCTTTTCATTTTTAGAGAGTCTGAAAAGGTACAGAAAGTCAACTCCAAAATTCCTTTTTCGTCATCTAATCCCTTAAGTCCGAAAAATTATAAAACACTACAGAAGGGATGAATTTTCGATAACTTTAACGAGCCGAATAAGACAAGCGCTCGACCTTTTTGTGCAATAATCCCTCAGGTCCAAAAAGATTAAAATCTAGAGGAGGGATAGCTCTTCCGGTCACTTTAATGAGCTGGAAGGCCAAAACTCGGCAAACTTTTCATATTTTACGAGTCAGGAGAAAAGAGCTCAAAGAAGACTCGTCTTTTGAGGAACGAGTGATGAACAGGGATAGCAGCAGATTCCAGGTACAGGTTGGAATTTTCCAATCACGGCAGTGTCACAAGGATGGCTAAGTGAAATCACTCTTCGCAGCTGTTCCTCAAAATGGGTAAACAATCATATGGAGGTGAACGATTGGCCAAATTAAATGGAGGTGGCAAGTGCAAAAACACGACCAAGGCTTTTATGGCTAATAAATTTATGATCACAATGGTTATTTACCGGTACTGGGTTCATTTTTTAAAGAGCTTGAATGCGCCAAAACACTGCTCAAGAGCTTATGTTTATTTTTTAACGAGCATGAACTATGACGCTAAAACTGCTCGGATCTCACTTTTCTATTTTTTAACGGGCATAAATTCCGCGGTAAAACTGCTCGATGATAAGTTCGCATGCCCCCAGCATAATAATGCAAATCGAGGTGCATGCCCCCCAAGCTTCATTGCATCCAACTCGGTGGTTTTGTTTCATTTTTTAATGAGGTTGACACAAGATAGGAACTATCCTCGACTCCTTGTTTCATTTTTTAACGAGGTTGACACAAGATAAGAACCGTCCTCGGAGCCCACTGTATTTACAGTATTTCTATTAGGGCGATGATCCACGCTGACAAAATGTTTAGGAATCTTCCGAATCCATTAGATATAGAAGATTTCATATTGTAGGTTTCCATTGTGGCCACTTCCGTCAGATTACTTGCAGGCGGTAGGGCAAAAGTACCCATTAAGGCAGGGTCTTTTAGGAGACCTACTCCAATATTTTGAAGCGAATGATTGCTTCCATGGATCATTGGAATGCTTCCTGTAACTTGTGAACTGTCGGGGAGGAAAGTTTGTTGGTCGACGACTGTAATTCCTCCTTGAAAGGGAAATGCAATCTTCCTGAAGTAGGTCGACACGACTGCGGCCATGGCATATATCCAGGGCCTTCCTAGTAGGATGTTGTAATCGAGGTTTCCATCGATTACTTCAACATCGACTTCTACTGTTTTGCCCCCCAGTTCAACTTGCAAGTTACTTAAAATCCCGTATGGAGTGTATGATCGTCCATCAAATGCTTTTAAGGTCGTTGACGATTTCGACAAGGGTGGTGAGCCTAAATTTTCCCAACAACTCATCAACATAAGACATGTAGATGCCCCCTCATCAATAATTGTTCGATGAACAATTTTGTTGAGGGCTTTCACTTGAACAAGGAAAGCTAGTTGAGCTGGTAACTTAGGGTCATATCCTTTATGATCAAAGGCCACAAGATTGGAATCCATTGGGCCAATCCCACCTATTGCTGATAATAAAGTTTGCTCTTGGGAGGGGCAATTTTGCGGTACCTCAAGTGTCGACATAGCGGACGGCGATTGGGCCAGGTCCTCTATTATATCATAATTCTGTGCTATTTTGGCACGAGGATTAAATGTCGATTTGTGTACTACTCCTTTTGGCAACTTTATCATTGGTTCAGGAATGATGGGTGGCACAACTTTGGTCAAAGTTGTCGTCGAACTACTAGGTTGTTCATTAGCCTTGTTATTCGACAGCCGTGGATTCCCGTAATCTTTATTCCTTGTCAAAGCATTATCCTGCTGCTTTGAGGTAGACAACATAAGCACTTGGGATCGGGAAGCATTTTGATTAGCAACCAGATTTTGACCTGGATCAGGAAACGGATCAGTCAATACTGCTGGGGTTTTTGAACTCTTGAAGAGTTTCTTAACTTCAGCTATATGTGGACAATCTTTCGTCCAATGATCCTCATCGCATATATGACACCCTGCCGGGGGTTTCCTTTTTCTCCCTGTCTTTTTCTTCTTGCCCCCTGGTTGCTTCAGTTGTTTGCCCTTGTCGGTCGACATGGCATTTACTTCCGAGGCAAAAAGTTCTTCATTTGCATTTTGACTAGAAATTTTGTGCTTGTCAATCACGCCCTCGCCGGCGTGAGAGTCATTGTTTGATTTAAGAGGAGGAGGAATTGAGAATTCCGGTCTAGGGGCGTCAGGTATTTTGTCGTAGAGCGTGCCAGACTGAGTATATACTAAGTCTAGATATTGAGCACGAGCAATAACTTGCTCCTCCGTTACGACTCCCCCCTTGGCCACATCTTCCGTTATAGCCGGAAGTAAGGACTTGATAAACCATTCAGCTAATAGCTGATCGGGAACGTACGTTTTTACCATCCTACGACGACGTCGCCACTCATGTATATGATCAGATATGTGGGTGGCAGTCGTCTGTTTGAAGTTGGTAAGGAGTTCTGTTCCCGTTTCATACCTTATTGGTAATTGAAAATGGGTTAAAAAGGTTGTGGCTAAGGTACTGAAGTTGTCGAACGAAGCTCTAGGCAATTCAATGTACCATTTTGCCGCTGGACCCGTTAACGTCCTCTGAAAGAGGCGAAGTCTTATCGAATCATCATTCAGGGTGTTCGATGAACACCATAGATGGAATGTCATCACATGATTCGACGGGTCTTCAACCGGATTTCCATTGAATTTAGGAATGTCCGATGGAAGTTTATGCGGAATCGCTGGCCACCAAGGTGCATAAGCAATTGGATCATTCGTCAGCCGGTTTAGATCTGGTAATTCTAGAGTTGCTACAAAGGGCAACTGTTGACTCAGGTTAGGCGGAGCATACCCAGGATAAGATGGAATCGCCTGAGCATTAGGTCTTTGCATACCAGCATAATGTATTTGATGCTGGCAGCTTTGACAAGTTTGATGGGCACAACCGTTATTATGCGGTTGCCCATTACTTACAAAGACTTGTTGCTCGGGTCCTTGATATGATTGCTGGAATTGTGGTTGTTGGGTTTGAACCAGCTCCGGTTGTTGGACCATTTGCTGTTGTCCAATACTAGATGATTGACCAAGATGAGGATTCCTAGTACTTGTTTGAGCCTGAGTCGCTCCAGATAAGGAGGCACTAACCAGAGGTTGTGATTGAGTTGTCGAGACAAGAGGCTGTTGTATGGCAACCTGAGAAACTTGGGGTTGACATACAACAGGTAGCGCTTGTACTTGCGACGCAATTAACATACCAGGTATAGTGGCGACATTCGACACAGGGTGGACTGGTTGGATTGAATATGCAACCCTTGGTTGCTGAGGCAGTATTGGTACCCATCCGCTGGATGTAATTCCAGTTTGACCTGAACTTTGTTGTAAACTCCCATATGGTTGTTCTCTGGGGGGGAACAATGAAAAGGCATACTGCCCTCCATATGGTGGCAATCCAGTGCTTAAAGGATAGATTGGCCTTTGAAGACACATTGGATCAAGTTGTTGAGTTTCAACATAAGAAATACCAGATGATAATCCGGATGAAGAAATAGGAACTAACCATGTCGTCAAAATAGTCTCTGATTGGACTCCAGCTTGTTGTTGACAATTTGCCGGGACAGATGGTATACCAACGAACATCGTTGGAGCAGCAGCAGGAGGCTCTGCCGCTGCTGTGTTGGATGACACAGTCCTGGATGTCGACAGTTGTTCAGACATATTTTGTCTATCCAAAAGATTTCCTAGCGATTCTACAAGAACTTTGTGATGAAGGTAGACTAACTTCGAAGATCAACGCAGGAATAAAGGGTGATTGTTCCGTTTAAAATAAATTGTTAACGACGCTTTAGACACAACTTGCTTTTTCAGTTTTAAAGAGTCGAGAAAAAGCTAAAGATGACTCTAGTCTCCTTCGATGTTTTAACGAGCCCGAAGTGACAAATGCTCGGATGGACTTTTTCTGTTATAGAGTCTAAAAAAGGCCAAAAGAAACTGTTCTGGAGATCTAGGCAGAGGGTGTGCCAAACTTTTCGCAAAACCACAGAATACATTTTACGGTACGGGTGGTCGATCTTCGTGAATGCTGTGTTCACTGCATTGCGATCAGTAGGGCGGCCGACACGGCTTCCTATGGATAAAGGCTTTGTTCCTATAGGGGTCTCCCAATATATACGTGACGGTACGTGGGAGCACAAGTCCGTATTAGTGCCACCGACTCTCAGGAGGAATCACCCACCTTCTTTGAGATCGACAGTCACTACGTTTAACGACGCCGGAACACGTCTCTAGCTTAGACCTCTTTGTGTTTGCGTTATGTTTCAAAGCGTTGTTATGTAAATTCAATTCATTTTAGGTTGATCTTGTTTAGCAGTTTGCCTTTATGGATCACCACGAGATGTACGGTACAACTCCTAAATGCAGTCTAAAGATGAGAAGCAAGCTTTTTCAATCTTTTCAACTTATGAAAATCTTAACTACTGAGGGAAAAGAAAGACATCATCTTTTCACACAGATTAAAGAGCATACACTAATGCACTTTTCCCTAAATCAACATGCAAACTGTCATAATGCACATGCACAATGTAGGTATTTCTTTTCTCTTTCTTAATGTTTGTGCGATACAAAAAGAAATCTGTTGTATAACTTTGAATTCAATTTCAAGTGAAAGCAAACAAGTTTGTCCAAAATCAAAAGACACCTTAAGATTTACTTGTTTCGACACTAGAAATGTATAAATTCAAACCATATGACGAAAGCAAAAGCTCAATCAGCTATGAACAGCAAACAAACTAACTCTTAAGATCAAAACGACACTTTATCACAGGTCTAGATCTAAGAGGCCACAGCAAGACTAGTTCACCTTTGTTATGGGAAACTGCAAATGAAGTAAGAAATACACAGAGAACAAACACAGTTTCTTTATACAACCAAGGTGGAATAGTGACAAGGAAAGTTGGTTTCAGATAGGCCCACTGACTGGTAACAAACAACAAAAACAAGAGTGAAAACAGGGCAAGAAACAGCAGGAAACCCCAACAGCACAAGGCAGGACTGGTCCAGCGCAGGTGGAACACTGCCTGTTTGACCTTCAGCCCAGGTAGCCCCTTCGGGAACTGTGCTGAAATGAAAACAGCCTTTGTACAGCCTGCACTGAAGAACGAAACTTTCGTTTCTGGTGGTTTCCGGGTCACAGATTGCTCAAAAATTCACAGTTTTTGCTCAAATCAGAAGCTATCAGTCAAGGACACACTAAGGGATGACAAGGAGGATGAAAAGCCATCACTAAGAGCTTATTAGAGTCCTTGTGGATCAGCTCTTCAAATCATAAACTTGCCCAGAAACTGAGCTAGAGTAGCTGCCCTCTTTGTATTTGAGAGATTGAAACATAGTTCGATTCGGTACTCCCTTTGTTTATGAAATGAATAGCAAAAAACACAAACAACCAACAAGATACGATCCCCAGTGGAGTCGCCAATTTGTTGTAGGGAAAAGTATCCAATACGGAATGACCCTATCCCACTCTAAGGGTGATAGTACCTCAGCAACAACTGAATACAAAGCTATTCAAGATTACTTCTTTATGAGATGTAAGAGAGAGGAGAAAGGGATCCACTAACCGTTGTCTTCCGCTAATGGTTGATCCAATCTTCCCTCTTTGCTGCTTGCTCCCAGCTCCTTGCTCTTTCGCTGGCCCAGCTACACAAAGATCCTGCAAAAGCACAAGAAAGGGAAACTACAAGAAGCATACATCCATAATTGATTCAAGGATTAGAATAAATCAAATATACAAGCATCAATACACCATTAAGACACATGCATATAGAAGAACCTCAAATGCTTTATTAATGGAAGAAGTAAAGTTCTGAGAGTGTTACAACCATAAGAGGCCCAATCCAGCAACACCTCCCAGCAAAAGAAATCTCCTCTTCACCTCCTTCAAAGCAATCACCCAATAGTTCTATGCACAAACCAACAACACTTCCTTACATTCACCAAATTCCAGCCTCCTTAGACCTCATGAGAGAGCTCTATATATAGGAGATTTGGAGAAAGGATGAGTCAGCTTGAGGCTGGCATGAAGCTGACTAGTGTCCTCTCCCACTTCAGTTATACTTCAGTTCTTGAGTCCACTTGGAGATTCTTGCTTCCACTTGGAGATCAAGACCCTCTTACTCATCACAAGGCGAATTCCTTGACCCAAGTGTCAGTTTGGAAGCTTCCTGGGAAATTGACACCTTGCAGAATGACTGTGCCACTTGGCCAATCTCGCCCAGCGCAGGTAGCCTTCATTAGATTTGACATTCAGCGCAGGTACAGAGTGGAGCAGTTGACATTCAGCGCAGATGCTCAGTGGAGCAGTTGACATGATCCAGAAATAGCTTGTTTTTGAGTGTTTTCAGGTGGAGAACTGATTTTTAGTGCTGTGGTTTGCTGACCTTGTTCCTCTAGGGGTAGGAACAACATGTTTAGGGACTTTGGATCCCTTGGATTATTGACATTTCATGCTTCATGCTGTAAGGCACAAAAATGTCTATAACACCTGCCGAAGCAGACCAGGACGCATGCCCCTGGGTTCCAGTCATATCCCTCCGAATTACTCGCGCTCATCGGGAGGACGGACCGTGGGTTGAGACATTTCTTGCGTGAAGAGACCATTTAGGGATGGTATATGACTATTTGCGATGCGTGATCCGGGAAATGAAGGCTGGTCCACGAGCTTGACCACTCTTCCTTCGTGCGGAAAACACATTACTCTAAAGAGTGAGGAGACAATGGCTCCCATGCAATATATATAGTCTCGTCCAAGGAGTAGGTTATAATCCAAGGGTCCTTGAACGACCATCACGTTCATTTGAACGGTCTTCCCTTTCAATGTTATGGGCACATTGGGGAGGATCCCTAAATGTCGACTGGTTCCTTTATCAAAGCCTGTCAGATTTCTCATCTCAGGCAAAAGCGATGGCAAACCAAGTGCTTTCCAAGCAGTAGAGGAAAGGATACTCACAGAAGCCCCCTCATCTATGATGGTACCAGCCATGACCATTCTATATATTTGGACGATAATTCAGAATGGTATGTTTGCTGGCAAACGGGGTCTGCCTAGTTGATTCCAGTCGAAGGAGACAACTAGGTTGCTTGGAGGTGGGACCGAGTAGACGGCCGGGTACGGCTCTGACGAACTTCCTTCCTGCGATAAAGGAATGGGTAGGTTGCCCCTGTATTCGTCAGAGTCTGTGTTGATGAAGAGAATTTGGATGGTGTCATCTTTATCCTCTTCAGTGACTGTGTCATTCGAAGATAAAACCTCTGAAGGCAAGACCGGGTCAACTGCCGCCTCGACCTTTTGACTTTCGTCGGGTATGGATTCAGCTGGTTCATCTTCAATGACCGGCGCTTCAGCTGACCACTTGAGCGGGCTAGTTGGATTCTCAACTAACGAAGGACTCGGCAAGAGCTTTTTATATCCAGGAGGAAGTCGTAACGGTGATACCGGACGATCATCCAAAACTCTTTTAGCTTCGTCTAAGAAGGGACAACGGTGGATGGCGTGATTGCCTTCGCACAGTTTACAAGGAGATCTAGTTCTCCCTTTTTTTCCTGGGACTTCACTTTCGCTAGTTGACGGTGTGCTTTCAACATGGCTATCAGAGGTTGACGCCACCGGATTGTGCAAACGGGGAGACCAGTCCCTTAGTATCCGAGAGATGCAGGGACAATCTCTGTGAAAGTGGTCTCCCTTGCAAATGACACATGGCGATTTAGGCCTGGTCAATGCGGTGTGTGGATTTTCGTTAGACGACACTCATTTTCCCCCAGTCGCTTTTGGCTCCTTCTTCTTCTTCTCTTTCTTCTTCTTTTCCTTCTTCTCCTTAGGAACTTGACTTTTGGCTTTGCCAGCCCCATCAAGCGAAGAGGAAGGAGGAGAGGAAGAATTAGAGGAGGTAGAAGGCTGGTGGCTAACTCTGGACTGGTCTAACTGCTGATTCGACTGTTCAGGAATAGTGGTGTTCTGAACGACATTGGTTGAGAAGAGCCAGAATGGCAAGCCAATTGTCAGTCCTGGAAGCGACAATGTGGCCATATGGGGCACACCAACATCTCCCCAAGAGGAGAAGGGACTAGCATTTCCACCAAGGGGAATTCCTTGGTTGGTAGGCTCCATTTTCTCAACCTAAAGATCAACGTAGGAAAAAGGGTATGAATTTTCCGTTTAAAATAAATTTTAACGACGCTTGGACACAACTTGCTTTTTCAATTTTAAAGAGTCGAGAAAAAGCAAAAGATGACTCTAGTCTCTTTCGATTTTTAATGAGCCTGAAGTGACAAGTGCTCAGATGGACCTTTTCCGTTAAGGAGTCTGAAAAGGAACAAAAGGGACTGCTCTGGAGTTCTGGGTAGAGGGTGTGCCAAACCAATCGCAAAACCGCAGAATACTTTTTAGGGTACGGGCAGTCAATCTTCCCGAATGTTGTGTTCAGTGCATTGCAATCAGTAGGGCGGCCGACACGACTTCCTATGGATAAAGGTTTTATGCCTATAGGGGTCTCCCAATATATACTCGACGGTACGTGGGAGCACAATCCGTACTGGCACTTATCGTCTCTCAGGAGGAATCACCCAACCATCAGTGAGGCCGACAACAACCAGGTTTTACGACGCCGGAACACGTCTCTAGCCTAGACCTCTATGTTGTGCGTTAAGTTACAAAGCGTTGTTAAGTTCATTCAATTTATTTTAGGTTGATCTTTCTTAGAAGTTTGCCTTTTTGGATCACCACGAGATGTAGATACAATTCCTAAATGCAGTCTAAAGATGATAAGCAAGCTTTTATCTCTTTTCAAAAATGAAAATCCTAGCTACAAGGGGAAAAGAAAGACACAATGTTTTCTCAAAGAGCATAGAACACTGTAAATGCACTTTTCCTAAATCAAACCATACAAACTATCAATATGCAAATGCACATGTGCATGTATTTGTTTTCACTTTCTTAATAATGATGCCTAAAAAGAAAGTTGTTGTACAAATTTGAATTCGATTTCAAGTGAAAACACAAACAAGTTTCTTTTTTAAATCAAAAAGACGATTACGACACTTTATGATTTTGAAGTAAACACTTGTTTCGACACTAGAAATTCACAAATTCAAACCAAAAGACAAAAGTAAAAGCGCAATCAACTGTCAACAACAAACAAATTTACTCCTAAGATCAAAACGACACTTACGACAGGTCTAGATCTAAGGGCGACAGTATGACTAGTTTACTTTTGTAATGGGAAACTGCAAATGATGTAACAAATACACAAAAACAAATACAGTTTCTTTTATACAACTGAGGTGGAATTAAGGCAAAGAAAAGGGATTTTCAGATAGGTACACACACTGATAACAGGCTGCAAAAATCAGAGATAAAACTGAACAAAATGAAGCAAAGAACCATAGCTGCGCAGGGCAAAGGCTGATCAGCGCACCTGCTGCACAGAGAAACTGAATTGCAGCGCAGGTAGCCCTCTCGGGACCTGCGTTGAAATGCAGAACCTCTTCACAGAGCCTGTGCTGAAGCAGAAACGAGAATTTTCTCTGGGTTCTGGGTCACGGTTTGCAGTTTAATCTATGGTTTTTGGCCAGATAAAAGCTATCAACAAGGTACAATTAGAAGGATGATTTAAAGGAGGACTAAGAGCTATCACAAAGGGAAGTTAGAGAATTTGTGGATCAGTTGTTCAGATCATAAACAGGCCCAGTGAATGGACTAGAGTAGCAGGTCTCTACTTTGCATTTGTAGATGGCAAATGCAGTTCGATTCGCCACTCCTAAGTTTATGAGAAGAACAACAATAGAAACACAAATAAACTAACTAGATACGATCCCCAGTGGAGTCACCAATTTGTTGTTGGGAAAAGTATCTATTCAGAACGCCCCTATCCCACTCTAAGGTGTGATAGTGCCTTAGCAACAAACAAGGAAAACTACTTGAGTATTCTTCTTTATGAAATGTAAATGAAGAGGAAGGATGTAACTAACCTGTGTCTTTCGCTAGTTTGTTGATCCAATCGCTCCTCTCTTCAATAGCTCCCAGCTCCCTGCTCCCTTACCGGCCCAGCTTCACCGAATTCCTGCAAGATCACAGAAGAGAGAAACTACACGAAGATATAGATTTACATTCATAAAAAGCTCAGGATCAGATTAAGCTAAACATGCAAATATAACAAAACATCACTGATATACAAGCATGTAGGAGAAACTCAAATAATTTTATTGATATGATAAGAAAGTCCAAGAGGAGATACAACCAAGTGAGTCCCGATCCAGCATCTACCTCCCAGCAAAGGAATCCCTTCCTCTCCTCCAACAAAGCATAAATCACCCAATGTACTAATCTCAATCTCAAACCAACAGCAATTCTCTGCAAAGTACAAAATTCCAGCCTCTGGATCTCTGGGATGAGGGATCCATATATAGATGTAAGTAGAGAGGATGAGTCAGCTTATATTTTGACTTGTGGCTTCTCTCTGTCAGTTCTTGCTTCCACTTGGAGACTGAGAGCCTCTTACTCATCACTTGGTCGAATTCAGTGAGGCAAGTGTCATTGGAGAAGATTCTGGAAGCTTCCATGGTCTTTCCACCTCGTTGAATGACTCTGCCACTTGTCATTTCCCGCTCAATGCACCTGGGTAGTGCATTCAAGTGCGCTGCAACACACCTAGCCAGTGTATTTGGGTGCTTTGCAACGCAGGCAGCTAGTGGAGCTTCTGAATTGATCCTGATTTGACTAGTTCTGAGTGGTTTTTGGTGGAGAACTTCTGGGAGAAGCTGTCATTGGTTGACCTTGTTCCTTTAGGGGCAGGAACAACACTTTTAGGGACTTTGGATCCCTTGGATTATGGACATTTCATGCTCAAAGCTGTAAGGCACAAAAATGTCTATAACACCTACTACCCTTTGTAAAATGTGATCCATCTTGGAGAAGGGGTAATGGTCTTTGAGAGAAACTTTATTCAGATTTCTTAAGTCAACACACAGTCTTATTTCTCCCATTTTCTTCCTAGTGGGCACTAGATTTGAAATCCACTCTGAAAATCTAATAGGTGCAATTATTCCATCTTGGTACATTATTTTGACTTCCTTTTCAATGAGAGGAAGGAGGACTAGATTAACCCTTCTCAGCTTTTGTTTAAAAGGCTTTTGATTTTATTTTAAAGGTATTGTGTGTTGGATGACCAAAGTATCATAGAACTTGAGGTCCTCATAGCTCCATGCAAAGACATCTTGAAATTCTTTAAAGAGCTCAATGTATTTCAGTTTTTGATTTGGGGGCAAGGCTTTGGACAATTTTATCATTTTAGGATTTTGTGCAGTCCCGATGTTACAGTCCTCAATTTCTTCATTTAGAGGCTACATTTTTGGATTTCTTGGAATATCATTTGAATCAAATATATCCTCCAAAGGAGTCAGGCCTGTGGGCAAGAAGTTATCTTTTAAATCAATTACTTCAGCTTCTCCTTCAACAATTTCATCAAAGTCCATTTGTTTCAGCTCTTGTAAATTTTTGTTGGAAAAATTGTTGGATGCAAAGTCTAATTTGTTGTTTCAGCTGATAGATTTTTCTCAATTTTGTCTATTTGTTGTTGATCATTAGTGGTGTTTGTGTCTATGTTTGTACTTGAGAATTCCTCTTTCAAAGTCAAGAAATTATTGATTTGTGTATCATTTTCAAACACTTGTCAATATTTTACATTATCCGGGACAACAGGTCTGTGTTTAATCTCAGCAGTAAAGTGATGATTGGGCTCAAATGGCAACTTGCAAGTGCTGGCAAAAGTTGCCAAACTATGCGCATGCAAATTATGGTTTCTTGGAATTTTGGTGAGCTGGAATTCCAAGAAGGTGTTGAGTATTTCAATGGCTGCCCCTCTGTAAGCTCTTAGCCTAAGATCATTTGTAACAAAGTTTCCCTTTATCTGTTGGATAATCAAATCTGAGTCCCCTAGAATTGAAATCTTGGTTTCCCCTAGACTTCTAATCAATTTGAGTCCTGGCAAAAGGGCCTCATATTCGGCCATATTGTTTGTACATCTAAAATTTAGCCTATATGTGTGTCCTTGAGCATGGTCATTTTGCATGTTGTATATGCAAACCCCTACCACTGCTCCTAATTTGTTCACTGACCCATCAAACTCTAAGTACCATAAGATTTCTTGATTACCACTAGCCTTAGGAGTTTTGGAAACTTGCTTAGTGGGCAGATTTGGATTTTGTAGCTCATATGGTATGTCTTGTTCATTTGTTGCATCAATCACTTCAACAATTTTTTGATCTTGAGCACTAGATTGTTCATTTATGTTCTTTGCTTGTGCTGATTCTAGGAGTTTGACATCAGTTTTGGGACACCTTTCAGCATTGTATAAGATGAATGAATCCATATCTGAATGCATGGAATAAATGGGGAAGTTTTGGGGTTTCTCTTGACTGCTGACCACATATTTCATCAATGTTTCCCGATACAATCTCTTTGGCTGACCAAACACTGAAATGGTGGCATAGGACATGTCTAACTACAAAGACCCTTGGAGTTTTGCACCCCAAGATCTGGACAAAAGCATGCCATATTTAGGTGGGATGTTAGCTACCACCACATCCATCAAGATTGTCTTGGCAGGGTATTGCACTAGAGATACACACAAATCTTTGATTAGGCCTAGACACCTCACCTGGCTGGAATCAAATGAAAGAAAGGGCCTTGTGATATCTAGGTCCAGTCTTTCCATCACAGACTTAGGCATTAGATTATGGGAAGCTCCTGAATCGAACATTGCATTATGCAGCACTTTGTCATGAATGTTTAAGCTCACATAGAATGGAGGAACTCCTCCATCTACAGTCTTACCATTTACCTCAGGACCAAAAATCAGTTCTGGTTGGTCATCTAAAACATTGACTGCATCTCTATTCTCTGATATTTGAAGTGACCTACTGATTTTTTCTCTGTAAACTTCATGTTTAGCCAATTCGGACAGTGGAATGGCTATTTTTAGTTTACCTATTTCTGTTTCTAGGTTGAAAGGTTTTTCCACTTGAATCTTTGTATCACAAGCAACAAGGTTTTCCTTTTTGCTGTGTTCTCAGTGGTTTTTTCTTCATCATGAGTGCTATTATGACCTAAATCTGCTTTGAAATTGTTTTTAGAAGAGCTGTCTGCATTATTTTTTGGAGGAAAGGGTGTGGATGGTTGATCATTTGATGGCTGTAAGTCTGATATATCCTCAACCGTGGGTTCTTTTGGGTTGAGGTCTATTTTAACAGGGAGTTCTGTCAGGGCAGCTTTATCCTTAGCTCTCTTAGGCTTCTTGGTATCTTTCAGCTTGTTAGGTTCATGCACATCTATCATTCTGCTTCTTAATTTGTATTGTTTATGGACCTCATAGACCGCTGCATCATACCCTTCTCTGAAATCAAATGATTCTCCGAATTTGGTTTGAAATTGATTGAAATTATGAGCCTCTTGGTCATCTTGTGTTAGAAAGATTTGTTGCTCACTGTTTAAACCCATTAGGTTGATTTGGGTGTCCTTTGTTGGCTCACTGGAGGTTGAGGCTTCGACATAGTTCTCTTGAAATGGAGGTCTGATATTCTGATCAGGGTTAGCCTTCCCGATGTTAGGATTTTGATTTTTTCTAAAGTTTGGATTCCTAGTGGTGTTACTTGGTTGACCTTCCCAAGAGGATTTCCTTTCAATGGTTTCCACTCTATCACCCAGTCTATCCATGCCTTTGATGATTGCATCTAGTTTTTTTCAAATGTTGAAGGCTCTTCTTTGAAAGTGGTCCTTCTTTCATCTCTAGCTTGGGCTCTTTTAGAGATCAGATTTGCCTCTACACTAACAGCTATGCTCTGCATGTCTTCCAAGCTGGCAGGAGCTCTTTACCTTAGCTGATATGCCATGTCAGAGTCAAATCCATCAGGGAATTTGATTAAGGCTAAGTCGGGTGGAGGTCTAAGGTTTTGAGGGATAGCATTGTACACATTGTTGAATCTAGCACAATAGTCTTGGACAGTTTCTTGTGGGCCTCTTTTTAAACTGTCGTACTCTAATAGGATATGCAATGGGTCTTTCTTCTTTTCCCATGTGTTTAGAAAGGTTTGGTAAAGGGCATCCAGATCAGCAATTTTGTTTGCACCAAGTGCCCTAAACCAGGTTCTTACTTCACCGGTTAAACTTTGAACAAAAATTTTCATTCTAACATCGTTATCATCAATTTCATAGTTCTGAAAGTAGTCCATCATTTTCTTAGTGTGCTGCTGGGCTGTATAGGATCCAATACCATCAAAATATGTAATTTTTCTCTGATAATCCTAAGGCATAGCCCCTGGATTTGCAGGTAACTGCAGAGGAGCATAACGGTTTGCCATATTTACAGGTATAAATGGGACAACTGGAAGCACCGGGATAACAACTGAGATAAACAGAGTTGATGGAGGAGTGGAAAATATGTTTTGGAGTGATGATGGTGAACTAGAAGAAGGTGTACCAACCGTAGAAAGGACTGCTGGATTTCTAAGAGTAAGCTCAGATTTGGTAAAGTTTTGCTGAAGTATATCACAGTTCAAATCAACAGAATTTTCTGGATTCTCGTGTCTTCTAAGATTTTTAGATATCAAGTTGGGATTTTCAAAATGGCTGGCAGATTTGGATCAGGGTTTGATCTTGTGTACTGGACTTTCTTCCTTGGAGCCAGCTTCTAAATCTGTTTTTGGGATTTTCTGGAAATGTTTAAAGGACACTGCTTTTTACAATATTTTTCTAAGAAAGTATGAATTGCAAAAGTTTTGAATTTTCCTAAAGATCTTTTTTGAAAACAAAAGGAAACTGATAAAATTTTTGAGACAGCTGTATAAATCCTAATGCTAGACTGGAGTTTGACTGAAGCAGCTTTTATTTACTCCTGTAAATGCACAACAAAAATAGTTTCAAAGGCTACCTAGCTAACTTCAGGTTCCATCTGTAGCTTTAGAAAATAGATAGCTATAACAAACATAATCATTCATTCCCCAGTGGAGTCGCCAATGATGTTATCACTCAGGTTGTTTCCGAAACATCTTGAGAAAAGGGAATACGGTCGAGGTAACCACTAACCAGTCTTTTAGCTGGAGATTCTAGCCAATATGCAACCAGAGAGGGCTCTCTCTTTATGATTTAGATTTGTTTTGTTATATGTTAGGCTAGTTATGAAGCACAAGTATTTGTTTGGTGTTTGGAAGGTGACATTCAGTAGAACAGGGCTGCAAGATAAGAGAAGTTCAGACCATTGGGTTAATGGAGTCAGTTGAAAATGAACCTCTGGTATGGTTTCTTAGGCAAAAGGAGGACTACAGAGCAAGATAATTAAACACAGAACAATTTTCAAGCTAGAATAAGATGAAATGAAGTCAGGGAATGAAAGGCAATCAAGAATCTTTCATTATGCTAACAGAGGGAAATTGAATAAACATTACCAAGGAGCAGTTAAGAATTCCTTGATTATATTTAGAGTGAAATAACCAGGGAGACAAGAGCAGTCAAGAATTCTTGCCTATGCTGGTCCTGTAGAAAACATAAAAATTAACAGGAATTGAACACAGAGTACAGTCAAGTAAATTATGGGTTATTCCTTTTTCTTGCAATTATAACATGATATATAGATGATAAATAAACATAGGAACAGTAAAACAAGGGTAAAAAGACTTATTGATCCATGAAGTAACACGAGAATTCTGCAACATATTCTTCTGCCATTAATTCCACAACCAGAAAATTCACCAGCAACACATTCCAGCAATATTTATTCAGAAAGTTTCTCAAAATATAGCGTAGGTCTAGAATGATATTCACCAACCAACAACAATACATCTCTTGAGGATGTATTTATAAAAAAAGAGTTACAAAATATCTCATAGACAAAATATCAAGCATTAACTTCATCCATCTACTTCTTTAAAGGCAATAAATGGCATTGGAAATAAAGCGCAATGAATGCAGGAGTAACTTGCGTTGTGCTGGCTGCCTTAGGTGGTCTGATATCTTTGACTTTTTGACTTATCAAGTCGGCAGGCAGCTGTTTCTTTATCCCACGTTGTTGCGTTGCTGTCCTAGCCCTTCCATTTGTGCCTGATTTCTCTTTAATGCGTTTTGGCGTGAACGATCTCCTTGCTGTCTTCATATTTATGATATGTGGCACGCGCATTAAATTTGATTAAATGCAGACAAACAAAAAAGAATTAGTGCCAACACTACCTTGGTAAAATCTCCAACATGCCCTGCCACCATTGGTCTGTTGGCAACTGGTGTCTTTGTAGTTTTATTAATGTTTCATCAACTTCAGTATACCTGTAGTAATTGGGCTGGACTTCAAAAAGATTTATCATCTCATGTTCAATGTAGAACAAATTTTCTAATTTGTCATGTAAACTCTGTCCAGAGGGAGGTACTTTGTCTTCTGAAATGCTTGATGATGTTGTAATTTGATTGGTAACATAGGTATTTACCCTGTGAGCATACTGTTCATGTGTCAATAGTCTCCGATCGATGGTCAATAAGCTGGGTAACCCTTTGCTCTACAACACTGCAAACTTTTCTCTGAAGGCATTTATTTCTGTCTGCATTTCTTGGCACTTTCTTTCTAAATTTTGTACAAAATTCCTCATGGTCAGCACCTTTTTCACTGTCAAAATTGTACCTTTTCTGTCCTGAACATCTAGAGCTGCTAGCTGCTCTCTGGTATGAGTATTCAAAAAATGAATTAGCTTATTGGCCTGTTCGGGCTTGTTTGCCAATAATGCTCCCGCTTTTTGAGTCTCAAATTGAGCTATCTCTATCAATTAAATCTGGTCATGAATAGTCTGTATTGATGTCCATTGATCAGTGATGGACTGGCCAATTTTAGTCCACAATATTGTTTTGATTTCTGCCAGAGTCTTGTGAAGAGTAAGGTCCTTCTCCAAGGTTTTTACCTTAGTTTCCAGGGACTTTACTTCTCTTGTTTTCTCAGCCACAGTTATTTTTGATTTATCATAATTCACCTCTATCTTGGCCAGTTTTTCTTTGGCTTCCTTTAACTCTGCCATTTGGAGTTCTAAAGCCTTTATTTCCTTCATCATCTCTTCCATGCTCAGGCTGGCATCTGGTTCTGCTATTGTTGCTATTATAGTTGTTGCTGAAGTTGAGGTACCTGCTGTTGATTCTGGGACAATGGGAGGGACTGCTGCTGTAGTTGTAGGAGGAGCTGTTGTGCTTATTGGAGCTGTTTCTGGTGGCTGGGAGGCCAATTCTCCTTGTTTTCGTTGTAATGCTATCTCCAATGCCTTCTCTGTTTCTGCTAGCCTTTCATTCATCCTCATTAGCAAACTCACCACGTCCTCCTCTTCTTTCTGCTGTGCAACTTCTGTGGTCTGAGGGTGCATTGTAATTGGCAGCTTGAGCTGCTTCCTGAGAGCTGCGATATCTTCTTCTTTCTTTTTTATTAAGGCCTGAATGCCCTTGGGATCCTTGGGATCATGTCCTAGCTCAATGATAATTTCCTCCAAGGATTTAATTCTGTTATCCTTGGCTAATGAGGAGGCCTTTTCCAATTCCAATTGGGTAGAAGTATTATGTAGTGAATTTTGCAGTTTGTGAGCCAATAACGCTTTGTCTGCCAAGGTAGAGTACACCATTTCTCCGGTTTGTTTATGTAACTCAATCTGGTCCATTGGGTGGATGTCTTTAGAGAGAACTTCCAGATTGGTCCTGATATAATCACCAGCTGATTGTGGCTGCTGCATTGTAGGCCTGAGGTGACTAAGGGTCATTTTCCCTTCTTGGATATCATAGGCTGCCATTAGCCTTTGTTGATTGGTGGGAGCCATTCTCAGCAATTGATTATAAAGTTGGAACCTTACTGGCTCGTTTCTGGCCTTTATTTCAATGAATGATTTCTTGATATCCAAGCCTTGCTTGCTCTGTTGCCTGGTGGATGTAACCTCCACACCATGCTGCCTCTCTTGCTCTTGCTGATATGAACTAGTTGATGTCTCCAAAATTGGAGGAGCCTGCTCATGAGCCCCAAATTTTGGTAACATTTTGGGCTCATTTGGCCTACTTACCTTGCTCAACCCTTCATTTTTCATCACTTATGCATCATTTCTTAGTATATTCATGTTATTTGTAGGAAGGAGGGCAGTCACTATGCCTAGGTGGCTAATACATGTTTATTTCAGGTTTTTTGACATTAAATGGAGCAAAACCACGCAGATGAAGGCAAGGAGACAGCCAAGGTGGCATTGTGGTTTTGTAGGAAGGTTGTCCACAGCCTTGAATGACCTTCCTCGTGATCTCCACCCCAACTCCGAGCTCCAACACCTGTCACCACCGAGCTAGAAGGCAGCCAATGGATTCTAAGGGAACAACAGTTTACTTTTAGTTGGTCAGCCAAGCCCCACTAATTTAGGAGGCCAGTTTGGCCCTCATAATGTATAAATATTGAGGCTATAGCCTTCGATGGGAACTTTTGAAAACTTTGTTGTTCATTCTAGACTACGAGCTGATAGTTCTATTTTGCTTTTTGTAAGCCATTTTTGGCATGTTATCAGACTTTTGACTATTATCTCTTAATGAATAAGCAGACAGATTTGAGGCAGCTCTGAGTTCTTAGAGGAGCTATAGCTCTCAGGGTTGGGCCCAACCTGAGAGCAATAGGCCTCCTTTCTTTGTATTGTTACCTTTCTTTCTTGCAGCATTATATTTCTTGTCCTTTATATGCACTCGGAAGCACAGTTTGCTGATTCGGATTTCTTGGTGTGGTTACATAGGTTAGTGTTATGAACAGAATTGCTTCAGTAGTTTAGATTAGAGTAAGAGGATTGGAGTTAATCAGAGTTCCAAAAAAGGTTGAATGCACACTCACTTTCACCTCTGTTTGGGGACCGGAAGTGCAGACCGTGCCAACTACCAAAAACACTGTTTTACATATTCATGCAAGTCTTGAGGTAATGTTTTCGGTTGTAGAAATGTCCATGCATTTAGATCTTGTGGAATAACTCTTTGTTTCAGCACCTTGCACGATTTTCCCTTAAAAACGACATTGCTGTTCTATGGTTTTATAAAAACAGTTAGAATAGGTTGATGAATTCTCGGTTTTGTGCAAGACACGGGTGATTTATTTCATTTACACTGTGCAGCACCACTCTATCATTTCCTTATCCGTCTGAGCCGTGCCTAAGCCATCTACTTATCTCCCAGCTAGATCATTTGCCTCCCAACTCTTTTATCATCCACGTTGTTTCATCTTTTCGGCCTTCCATTGCCTCTACCCTCCTCTAGACCAACCAGCTGTACACACTCCCTCTCCATCTCATCTCTCTATCCATAAGCCATCACAAGCTTCCCTCCTACCTCTCTATCCACCCATAAAGCTCATTCACTCACCCATCACCCAAAAATCCTATTGCAGAACATCCTGTAGAAGTTAGCAGACTTCCTGTAGAAATCCTGAACTTCCTGTAGAATCCCCTGCAGACATCCTGTAGAAGCTTGCAAACAAGGTTGCCAGGCATCTGAACTTTGTGAACTTCTGTGGAATGATGTATGGGATCCCTTAGACCCTCTCAGAGTCCTCCTGCCCTTTTTCAAGCCTTCCTGCCCTTGATCTACCCCTGCACAGTCAAGAACCAGTAAGAAGCACAGTCATAATAACTCCCACAACTTGAGAAAAAATACAAAAACATGTTCTCTTCAGATGAAAGTAGTTTAGACACATGCATCTCATCTCAATAGAAGTAATGGCATCACTTTTAGAAGTTGCATTCCCACCATTGCATCATAAGGATTAAGCTGGTAGAATTAGGGTTTACTAGGGTTTCCACGTTTTGTTGGCTTTCAGTTCATTCTTGCAAAGTAGGTTAATTTCCTTTGAGATAGCTTTCATTCATCACTTAAAAAGCTTCTTCTGAGAACATATAGAAGTTGGCTTGAGCCCTAGCGGACTTGTGCCAGCTGACCAAGTGACAGTTGCGACAAGAGCTAGTACTTGTGCATACAGCACCGTCGCTTCCAAGTTTGTTACGAACTACCGGGTTGATAAAATTAGAGAAGGAAGCTCCAGGAGTTGTAGCATTATTGCTACAATACTGGAGCCCACCATCTTTTTGGCGCCGTTGCCGGGAAGCGTCAGAGTATTAGTAATTGTTGCTTTTCTTCTATTTTCCTACTCTCGCCTTCTGCCAAGTAGTTTATTTCATTTCCATTCTGCAAAAGTAGCATAGACATTTCCTGCTTTCATAGATTAACACTTCAATTCTGCAATTTCAATTTTGCAAGCATAGATTAGCATTTCAATTCTGCAAGCGTAGACTAGCATTTCCATTCCTGCAATTCCATTTGAGCAAAGTAGATTAGTTCTTTCCTGCTTTCATTTCAATTCTGCATTTTCACTTCAGCAAGATAGTTAGTTGTAGATCAATCTGTTTCAGTTTTTGCAGGTACCAGAAAAACAAAAGCAATCAAAAAAGTCTTTCCATTTCATGCCTCGTAGGAATCGAGATAAAACAGGCAAATTCTTACCCAACACCCCCACCACATCACTGAGTCACCCTTCTCTCTTCTTCGGTGACAGTAATCCAGAAGAACCTATAGGTGAACCTCCTGAGATATACGAAGATCCTATAGCAAAAGAAGAATTAGAGACCATCCCATCTGAAGCTATGGCTGACAATAGAGGAGAAGATGAGAGAATAGAAGGTGCCTTCCCCATCCGAGAGACCAATGGAGACATGAAAATGAAGAACATTAGCCCCTCCGCTTTACCTCACTTCCATGGACTGACTACTGAAGATCCTGATACCTTCCTGTTTGAGTTTGCTGTCCTTTGTCGAACCTATGACTATACTGAAGATGAGCAGAAGCTGAAACTCTTCCCTTCAACTCTTAAGGATGCAGCATTACGCTGGTTCATGGGCTTACTTGGGAACAATATCACCACTTGGGCTCAGATGCAGCAAGCTTTCAATACCAAGTACCGGGACTACTGTAGGTCCAAGGAAACCAAGGGAGAAATCTTCCGGATGACCATGGGAAATGATGAGTCCTTAGAGGATTATGAGGAAAGGTTCCAACTTAGCTATAAACGGGCCAGGTGCACACTTGACCCTGAATCCTTCAAGTTGGTCCTGCTCCGAGGAGTCCCTGAAGACCTCTTAGATACCCTACACATGTTAGCTGGAGGAGATATTTACCAACTGCCTTATGAGGACATAAAGACTGTGTTTAGAAACCACTCTAGGGCAGCCCGGAAACGAGGTAAAGGAAACCTCCTCTCAGCTGGTATTCCTTTCTCCAAACATGAGTTTGCAAATCAATTAGAGGATCTCAAAAGTGAGGTGAGACAGACCATTGCCATGCAACTTGATACATTCAGGATCCAGCAGAAGAAGGAAGAAGCTGAGAGGGCCTTGGCTATCTTCTGCCCTAGATGTACAAGGAGACACCCTAAGAACGAATGCCCATTACATTCGGTTGAGGTATGTTTCGTTTGTGAGGAGGACCATCCCACAAATCAATGTCCAACCTTACCTGGGCTTAAAGCCATGTACCAAGGGACAGAAGCCCCCAATGAACCTCTCTATTTCCTCAACCAAAGGAGGCCACAGGGACCTAGACCTTACCAGCAGGGGATGCAAGGGGCACCCCAAGCTTATTACAGCCCCAACCAATCTACTCCTATGCCTTCCTGGGGTCCCCCTGCTCATCCTTCCTGGTCTGTGCCTCCTCCATGGTCTTATCCACCCAGTACCATCCGCAAACCCACTACTCATTCATATCACTCACATGCCCAGCCACAGCCTCAGTGGAATGCACCTCAATCGGGGTGGAGGCCCCAGTACAACACTCCTCCCGCCATTTTGCCTCCACCACCAGTTCAACCTCAACCATTACCTCCTGCTCCTCCAAGGCAACCTCAAATGCCTGCTCAACCGAACCCGAACCCCAACAACAGACAGGCCCAACAGGTATACACTGGGGAAACATCATGCCCTACCTATGCTGTGGAGATCTAGGAGATCAATCTTCGATCTGGAAAGACTCTTCCGGATCGCCAACCTCCTCCCCCAGAGGACGAGGAAGACAAACAGGAAAGTGAACCAAAGGCTATTCCACCCTTTCCTGAGAGACTAACAGCCACCACACAACCCAACCCAGAGGAGGATGAGCTTCTGGGAGAGCTCAAGCAGTTGTGTGTGAAAATACCACTTCTCCAAGCCATCAAGGATGTGCCAATATACAACAAACTGGTTAAGGAAAAGTGTTTCAAACACCCAGGCAGGCGAAAGAGGGATGCTTCAACCATCAATGTCTTAGGACAACTGTCTGACCTTATGTTAGGACAAGTCATCTGCCCAAAGTACCTAGATCCTGGGATTCCTGTAGTAGATGTCCACATCAATGGCACCATCATACCTCACACCTTGATTGATCTGGGGGCTGCCATTAATGTGATGACCAGGGATACCATGCTCAAACTCAACCTTCAGGGTTCCTTGAGGAAGACCTCGACAGTCCTGCAACTAGCAGATCGCTCCACTGTGACTCCCGAAGGGATTGTGGAGGATATCTTGGTCTTTGTCGACTCTTGGGAGTACCCTGCAGATTTCTTGGTTCTGCAACCAAAGGCAAAGCTTACTGGATACCCTCTCATTTTGGGAAGGCCTTGGTTAGCCACTGCAGATGCTTACATAAGTTGCCGTGTAGGAAACATGACCATCAAAAATGGTCCTATGTCCAAGCAGCTAGTCCTATACCCTCCTGCCCAACCCTCCTTAGAGCATGCCTTACCACTTTGGTTGGAGGAAGGAGAAGAGGATGAGGTGTACTCAGCACCTGTGTGCACCCTAGACACCACTAGAAGAGACCCCCCAACCGAGGATGACTTGATTGAGACCTTGATCCAGAATCCACCTCCCAGTGCACTATCCTTAGAGAAATTGGTGGAGGATGCCCAAGCCAGCACCTTAGTGGACCTTTGTGCAACTAACCCTGTCACTCCCAGAATAAAAAATGTGGAGTTCGGCCCTGAGAGGACGTTAAAGATCAGCTCCTCCCTATCTCCTTCTCAGGAAAAGGAGCTGTGTAGCCTGTTGGCCAGTCATCTAGATGCTTTTGCTTGGAGCTATAAGGATATGAAAGGAGTCCATCCTTCGGTCTGTACCCATCACATCTACATCAAAGAGGATTGTAAACCGGTTAGGCAACCCCAGAGGAGAATGAATCCAGCCCTTAAGGACATTGTCAAGGAAGAATTGCAAAAACTGTTGGATGCCAGACTCATTTACCCTATCTCAGATAGCGAATGGGTGTCCCCTCTGGTGTTGGTTCCCAAGAAAAATGGGAAGTGGAGAATCTGTGTGGACTACCGAGAGCTGAACAAAGCTACCAAGAAAGACCACTTCCCTCTCCCTTTCATAGATCAAGTGTTGGATGGATTGGCAGGAAAGAAGTTTTTCTCTTTCCTGGATGGGTTTAGCGGGTACAACCAAATCCAAATAAGCCCGGAAGACCAAGATAAAACCACCTTCACTTGTCCTTGGGGTACCTTTGCCTATCGAGTTCTTCCCTTTGGGCTATACAATGCTCCTGCTACCTTCCAGAGAGCCGTCTTGAGCATCTTTTCTGAGCTGGTCCATGATGCGGTGGAAATCTATATGGATGACTTCACTCCTTATGGGTCCAACTTCAAGGAAGCATTGTCCAATCTGGGAAAAGTCCTAATCAAATGCATTGAGATGAACCTGTCCCTTAGTCCTGAAAAATGTGAATTCCTGATGACTGAAGGGACCATGCTAGGCCACACCATTTCTTGCCAAGGGTTACAGGTGGATCCTAACAAAATAGCTCTCATCAAGAAGGTTCCACCTCCCCAAAAGGTAAGGGATGTTCGGAGTTTCTTAGGATTAGCGGGGTATTACAGGAGATTCATTAAAGACTTCAGCAAGCTAGCCTCACCATTGTTTGGTTTGTTGGCAAAAGATGTGGAGTTTAAATGGACTGACGATTGTCAGAGGGCTTTGAATGAATTAAAGGACAAGTTGGTGTCTGCCCCAATCTTGAGAGGTCCCAACTGGGCCCTACCTTTCCACAGCTACACTGATGCCTCGAACAAAGCCATAGGGGCAGCCTTAGGACAAGTTGAAAAAAAACTTCCGTATGCCATTTACTTTGTCAGCAAAAACTTGTCCAAAGTAGAACTGAATTACACTGTAACCGAGAAAGAATTCTTGGCTGTGGTCCATGCACTGAACAAGTTCCGGCATTATATCACTGGCTATCAAACATTTTTACATACTGATCATGCTGTAATTAGATATTTAATGAATAAACCAGATGTGAATGCTCATATTATTAGATGGTTACTTTTGTTGCAGCAGTTTGATTTGACCATTGTTGACAAACCAGGTAAAGAAAATGTTGTTGCTGACTTTTTATATAGATTGGATCTATCTGCAGATGAGGATGGAACAGTGGATGACCAGATGCCCGATGAACATCTGTTTGCTATCTCAGTACTCTCTCCATGGTTTGCTGATATAGCAAACTACCTTGTTTCAGCACAGTTCCCTCCGCACCTATCCTCAAGAGAGAAGAGCAGAATCATCAGAAAAAGTGCCTCATTTACTTGGATCGGGGGCAACCTGTTCAAGCTTGGCCCTGATCAGATCTTAAGGCGTTGTGTAAGGGAGGAGGAAGTATTTGATATCCTCCTCACCTGTCATGATGGGCCTTGTGGAGGACATTTTGCAGCAAAGAGGACTGCCTTCAAAATCCTGCAGGCAGGCTACTATTGGCCCACACTTCATCAAGATGTCAGAAGGTATATCAGCCAATGTGACCGATGCCAAAGAATGGGGAAACCGACTCAAAGGGATGAGATGCCTCTCCAACCTCAAGTGACTCTTGAGCCATTTGAGAAGTGGGGTATGGACTTTGTGGGTCCAATAAACCCTCCTTCGAGGCAAAGGTCTTACATCATTTTGTGCACTGACTACCTGACAAAGTGGGCAGAAACTAAGGCAATCAAAGCAGCAACAGAAGAAAAGGTGGCTGAGTTCTTAAGAGAAAACATCTTCTACAAATTTGGCTACCCAAGAGAGCTAGTCACCGATCAAGGAAGCCAGTTCACATCCAACTTAATTGAAGACCTACTATCTCATCACAAAATCAAGCATAGGACTTCCACCTCCTGTCATCCACAGGCAAATGGGCAAGTGGAAGTCACCAACAGAGCATTGGAAGGGATTTTGACTAAGGTGGTGAGCAGCAGTAGGAAAGATTGGGCAGATCGCCTGGTTGAGGCCATCTGGGCTTACAACACCACCTGGAAGACCACAACCGGCTTCACACCTTATGAGCTGGTCTATGGGAAGAAAGCTTTGCTGTCCAATGAATTTGAATACAACACTTTGAGGATGGCAGCTCAGCTGGACCTAGATCTCAGCCATGCACAACAAGAAAGGTTATTACAGCTGAATGGACTGGACGAGCACCGAATGCAGGCCCTCCTTCACTCAGAAGTGGTTCAACTTCAGAGAAAGGTGTGGCATGACCAACACCTCAATGACAAGCAATTCCAGCCAGGAGATTGGGCACTGTTGTATGACTCCAGGCACAAAGATTTCAAGGGGAAGCTGAAAACCAGATGGCTGGGACCATATGCAGTGGAAAAATGTCATGACAATGGATCTGTTCTTATTCGGACCATTGATGAGGAGTCCATCCCCATGCTTGTCAATGGGCATCGACTGAAGATCTATAGGAAACCTCTCTCAAGACAGGAGTTCATCAAAACTGTGGAGAAATCAGTGTTGGTCATAGAGAAGGGTTCTGCCTCTGCTTTAGGCATACCCTGAAAGATCTAAAAAATAAAATAAAAATAATAATAATAATAATAAAGATCTTTGGGTGAAAACCTCTCTGAGGCTCCCAAGGCAGGTGGTAGGGGTGAAAACCTCATTGAGGCACCCCTATTGTCTTTCAAAAAAAAAAAAAAAAGTGAAATTTGAAAAAGATCCTTGAGTGAAAACCTCTCTGAGGCGCTTAAGGCAGATGGCAAGGGTGAAAACCTCATTGAGGCGCCCCTGCTATCTTTCAAAAAAAAAAAAAAAAAAAGAAGAAAAGAGAAAAAAACAATAAGCAAAAAGACAGGGACAACAAGTTTATAGTGTGGAAATGCATGCAGGTTGCAGGTGTTCTATGAAGGAGAGGAGGTCTCTCAACTCAAAGTCAAGGATCCTTATCATGCTGCCAGGAGACCTCACCAGCACCTCCTCCAAGAATACTCATCTTCTCCAAGGTATGGGCACGATTTCATCACAGCTTAAGTCTTCTACAGGAAGGCGCAGACTTTCTACAGGAAGGTGCAGACTTTCTACAGGAAGTTCTGTATTTCTACAGGAAACTTCCTGTAGAAGTTTGGGACGGCCCAGAACTGATTATATGAGGAGATCTAACGACCAAGGTCCGGTATGGACGCATGCAAGCTACCATTTTCTCCCTCACACACTGCTGTCACCTCTTTCTACCACCCCTGTCGACATGCAATGAAGATACCTGCACCATCAGAGCAGATCATTGATTTATCAAGAGAAAGAAATTTTTAAATGAAAAAGACGCTGAGATGCCATGCCATACCCATCCCAGCTATCCATGAGCTCTGTGAGGGTGATCGTGAGGCCACTGTCTTCGTCGTGCAGCATGCACCCGAGGAGGAAAAACTGCTACATGACATCCTGCAGGAGTCCCGTAGCAGTTAAGCCAACTAGAGTGTACACCATTCCATCGCCTGCAACATGCAAGGATAACGCAGGCACATGCAGTCGAATCATAAGAAAATCGTCAGCGGCCTGTGAAGAAGAACCTTCGGGCCTGTGCAATCCACTAGCAACAAACAAATCTACTCATCGTCGTCCAAGAGCCTGAAAAATCGTGTCGCGGCCGCACATGTAAGTGCCTCCACCCTTTCTTCCGTCGAATTGCACGAATTTTACTTTGAAAATGTTTGCAAGTGTGAAGTGAATGGGTTGAGCGGTTGTATGGCCATTCGACTGGCCATGTCGACCAGTCAGTGGTCTAGTCGGATGTTTGAGCGGTGGTCGTGGCAAAAGGAACGGGCTGTGCACACGTGAGAGCCATCCAGTCGGGGAGAAGCGCGTTAACAGAAATGACGGCGGCGGATCTGCGGGGAATGATGCGGCAGTAAGGGAACTTGCAGACGAATGATGGAGTGACGTCGTCCAACGGTCCGGCAGGGACAGCTCACCCCCGCACCACGGACTCCGCCGGATTCAAATCTAATCGGCTAGATTGCCACCCCATGCATTTATCATTCGTCGTTTGAAAGTCGAGTGAGCATCCGGATTCCTCTGAAGCTCGACACTCCAAGTCTTCGGCCATTCGAACGCCTGTTAAGCAGCACAGAGAGCGCAGACCCACTGTAGTATCCTCCAGAATTCGTGCGCTGCTTCTACAGGAAAGCTGCTTCTACAGGAAATTGGGTTCCTCACGTCAAAAGGTGGCGGATTATAAAGGTAAGCCTGAACCTTCCATGCAATTCGTTTCGAGGGTGGCAGAGTCGACGTTCTACAGTCTGGTCGTAAAAAATTTGCAAGTATTGTCTGCCGTTGCATGAATTGTCATCCTACAGGATGTGAGTTATAGTTAAGCCATGTTAAGGTCGTCGGGAGATAAGTTTTCAGGAATTGTATGCGTGGCAGAGGCGTAATTCTACGCTCTGTCCCAGTAGGCCAATTTTCTTCCGCACCCGCCACCTCCAGCTAATGCAGCAGTTTTTCACCATGCCGGGTGGGTTCATCAGAAGGGAACCAACCGACTCAACAAAGCTAAGAGAAAATCCTGAGGTGGTGGAGCTGTTCACGCAAGCGCAATGGATGTCATTCTGCGACAAATTGCAGGGCTATGACGATGAGGTGGCCAAGGAGTTTTTGCAAGCTCTGAAGCTGAAATCCAAAACATTGGCCACCGTTAACTTCAGGGGTTTGAGTCTCAGACTCACCCCACAATTCATCAGCCGAGTTACTGAGCTCCCAATGGGATTACCATGGGATAAAGAAGAAAGGAAACTGGGCCAGAAGGCTAAGAAAGAATTCTTTCCACCAGAGGAGGAATTCTCAGAAGATAAAAATGGGGTTCGTAGAACCAGCTTACTGTCACTGTGGAGTGAAGTTAGCCTCCAGATTATGAAGTACATCACCTGCGAAGGTCGTTTTAGCATTGTATATGGGTACCATTTTTGGTTACTCACGGAATTAAGGCACCAGATGGACCTACCTGTAGAAAACAAACTGAGTATCCCCTACTTTCTACTACAGTCTATGATTGAATGTGCCACCAAGTTGAAAGAAGGCACACCAGACCAGGTAGCCCACCATGGACTCATTAAACTCCTCGTGGAGGATGCACTCCACACATACAAGGTTCCTCTCTCATGGGAAGCCTTCAGAAATTTGACCAAGGATGGTGATATAAAGATGTTGACCAAAGAGCTTGATTCATCTAGCAGTGAGGAGAAGGAGTCAGTGCCCGTAGGGAAGAAAGAAAAAGGCCAGAAGACCACGACCACGGAGTAGAAGAAAGAGCAAAAGAAGAAACAAGAGAAAAAGGGTGCCAAAGAGAAGGATGACACACCCATGTTGACGGCCAGAGAGAAAAGATTACAAAGCAGAGTGGACAAGGCTAAGAAGGTCCACATCAGCAAAAGTGCCTCGACAGCAGCCGCAACCAAGTCAAAAAGTAAAACACATTCAGCAAAACAAACTAAAGCGGTGCCACCTGTTTCTACAGGAAAACCGAAACCGGCTTCTACAGGAAGCCTGAAATCAGCTGAAAAAGGGCCTTCTACAGGAAGCCCTGAGAAAAGAAAACCCAAGGAGAAGAAAGCTGACATTCTTGCAAGGGAGGCAGCAGCCGTGCTGGCCGCCCTCAGTACACCTCCTAAGCCAAAGGAGAAGAGAAAGAGGGAGACCCCTCTATATTTTAAAGCTAGAAGAAGTGTGAGAATAAAGACGGGCAAGCCACAGCCTCCGTCCAACAGCCCAATCATTATCGAAGATGCCCCTACTTCGCCCAAGGAGAGGTTCCCCTCGAAGATATCAGTCACCTATGAGAGGGGGAGCCCGAGGAAAACTACTTGGAAAGAAAGGTTAGACCAATTGGCTTCAAATGCTCGGCTACAGGATGCTGAGGATGCTCTACAGGAAACCTTAGCCCGACTTAAGGAAACGGAGAGAATGGAAGGAGAAGCACCCTCATCACCACCGAGGGAGGGCGAAGTAGAGCCACCAAAAGAAGTGGAGAAATATCATATTCCAGAGCCTAGCCCTCAGCCAAGTCTGAGTTCATATTACAACTTCTTAGAGGCTGGCAAAATTATACCTCAGAAATTCACTGTGCCACTGTTTTTTGCATTGGAGGAAGAGAGAGTACGTACGCACACGTGGATGAAAATAGCCAAGTCAAAGGGTGTGGCGGACATAGGTCCCTTGCAGGAGCAGCTCAAGGAGGCTAGAAGTGAATTGGCCATGGCTAAACACGTGGCAAATTGCCAACGAGTGTTCCTACAGGAAGAAAACGAAAAGCTTAGATTGCAGCGACAGGAGCTGAGGACAGGAACAGGTACATCCTCCGGGGACACCACAGCAGAACAGAAGGCAAAAAAGAACTGAACACCGGTCTTGGGGAGCCAACCTTGCATCTACAGGAAGCAGAACAACAAGCAGAAATTAAGGTGCAAGCTCTCAGACAACAGCTGCAGCAGAAAGAGGCACAATTGGCCTGCATGGCCAGTTGGGCCATGGATGCTATACAATGCAGATAGTCGGCCAAATCCTATGGCCTGTACCTGAAAGACCAATGGCTGCAATTTCAAATCAATACCTTGGCGCAAAGAGGTATCTCTCAGCTCCAAGACCCACAACAATTCACTGAAGTATGTAGTACTAGTTCATCAGAGGATAAGGCCAAATTAGCGGAGTTCTACCTCCATAATTTTGCCCTGCCTAATGTAATTTCATGGGATCCCAATACGGCCTTAGGAGATATGCAATTAATGGAATTTGCCTCATGGTTGAACCATGAGGACAAAAGAGCAGCAGAAGCCAAAGCGGTCATGAACCGGGAGCTGAATGAGCCATTGCTAATTCGAGCAGAACCAGGGGATCCAGTTGCACTAATCTCGGCACACCAACACTTGTCCACCGACCCTCAAGCTTCATTGAGATATATGGATCAGCAGGCCCAAGCCATAGCGCATTTTGAGGACATGGAGAGAATGTTAGGAGACAACGCTGTCCAAGCTTGCACCCACCGATGGAATACATTGGCCCACAGTCTGAAAATCAGAGAGTATCATACCCCAACTCGGATGAGGGAAGATCTAGTATGGGTGGCCCTCTATAAGAAATCCATGCAAAACCTCCAGGCCAGCTGGATTGGCCTCAAGCTAAGCCCACCACTGCTGCTAGGATTGATGGAAAGCAGCACAGAGAAGGATGATAATGAACAGTGGGAAGAGGTGAACAGAAAGGCTGGGTTTCATATCAGCAAGGAGGACACGACTACAGAGGCTTGGGATGTAAGGGTGGCAGTAAAGGCAATGAAGGATGAGGAGTTGGACTAGTTGCTCAAGGATGAGCAAATATTTTAGCTGGGGGTGATGATGAGCCCCAAATTTTGGTAACATTTTGGGCTCATTTGGCCTACTTACCTTGCTCAACCCTTCATTTTTCATCACTTATGCATCATTTCTTAGTATATTCATGTTATTTGTAGGAAGGAGGGCAGTCACTATGCCTAGGTGGCTAATACATGTTTATTTCAGGTTTTTTGACATTAAATGGAGCAAAACCACGCAGATGAAGGCAAGGAGACAGCCAAGGTGGCATTGCGGTTTTGTAGGAAGGTTGTCCATAGCCTTGAATGACCTTCCTCGTGATCTCCACCCCAACTCCGAGCTCCAACAGCTGTCACCACCGAGCTAGAAGGCAGCCAACGGATTCTAAGGGAACAACAGTTTACTTTTAGTTGGTCAGCCAAGCCCCACTAATTTAGGAGGCCATCTTGGCCCTCATAATGTATAAATATTGAGGCTGTAGCCTTCGATGGGAACTTTTGAAAACTTTGTTGTTCATTCTAGACTACGAGCTGATAGCTCTGTTTTGCTTTTTGTAAGCCATTTTTGGCATGTTATCTGACTTTTGACTATTATCTCTTAATTAATAAGCAGACAGATTTGAGGCAGCTCTGAGTTCTTAGAGGAGCTATAGCTCTCAGGGTTGGGCCCAACCTGAGAGCAATAGGCCTCCTTTCTTTGTATTGTTACCTTTCTTTCTTGCAACATTATATTTCTTGTCCTTTATATGCACTCGAAAGCACAGTTTGCTGATTCGGATTTCTTGGTGTGGTTACATAGGTTAGTGTTATGAACAGAATTGCTTCAGTAGTTTAGATTAGAGTAAGAGGATTGGAGTTAATCAGAGTTCCAAAAAAGGTTGAATGCACACTCACTTTCACCTCTGTTTGGGGACCGGAAGTGCAGACCGTGCCAACTACCAAAAACACTGTTTTACATATTCATGCAAGTCTTGAGGTAATGTTTTCAGTTGTAGAAATGTCCATGCATTTAGATCTTGTGGAATAACTCTTTGTTTCAGCACCTTGCACGATTTTCCCTTAAAAACGACATTGCTGTTCTATGGTTTTATAAAAACAGTTAGAATAGGTTGATGAATTCTCGGTTTTGTGCAAGACACGGGTGATTTGTTTCATTTACACTGCGCAGCACCACTCTATCATTTCCTTATCTGTCTGAGCCGTGCCTAAGCCATCTACTTATCTCCCAGCTAGATCATTTTCCTCCCAACTCTTTTATCATCCACGTTGTTTCATCTTTTCGGCCTTCCATTGCCTCTACCCTCCTCTAGACCAACCAGCTGTACACACTCCCTCTCCATCTCATCTCTCTGTCCATAAGCCATCACAAGCTTCCCTCCTACCTCTCTATCCACCCATATAGCTCATTCACTCACCCATCACCCAAAAATCCTATTGCAGAACATCTTGTAGAAGTTAGCAGACTTCCTGTAGAAATCCTGAACTTCCTGTAGAATCCCCTGCAGACATCCTGTAGAAGCTTGCAAACACGGTTGCCAGGCATCTGAACTTTGTGAACTTCTGTGGAATGATGTAAGGGATCCCTTAGACCCTCTCTGAGTCCTCCTGCCCTTTTTCAAGCCTTCCTCCCCTTGATCTACCCCTGCACAGTCATAATAACTCCCACAACTTGAGAAAAAATACAAAAACATGTTCTCTTCAGATGAAAGTAGTTTAGACACATGCATCTCATCTCAATAGAAGTAATGGCATCACTTTTAGAAGTTGCATTCCCACCATTGCATCATAAGGATTAAGCTGGTAGAATTAGGGTTTACTAGGGTTTCCACGTTTTGTTGGCTTTCAGTTCATTCTTGAAAAGTAGGTTAATTTCCTTTGAGATAGCTTTCGTTCATCACTTAAAAAGCTTCTTCTGAGAACATATAGAAGTTGGCTTGAGCCCTAGCGGACTTGTGCCAGCTGACCAAGTGACAGCTGCGACAAGAGCTAGTACTTGTGCATACAGCACCGTCACTTCCAAGTTTGTTACGAACTACCAGGTTGATAAAATTAGAGAAGGAAGCTCCAGGAGTTGTAGCATTATTGCTACAATACTGGAGCCCACCACCTGTTGTTCAGTTGTTTCCTCACTCCTTAAGTTGCATGCTGTCTCTTCTGCCAATTCTTCCTCAGAGTAAGGATTTAACCTTTGCCTCTTTTCCCCTAGCTATTCTGCCGATCCACCTGTAGGTGTGTCTTCCTGCCTGTCCCTTTTCTTGGCTCTTTCCTCATTGAGAGGAGTTTGTAACATAGGGATTTCAGGTACCTTTGTTTGTGTTGAAGGGCCTTGCCCCTTTGATGCATCTGGCTGATATGCCATTGTTTCCTTCTCTGAATGCAGTACGTCCTTGCCTTTGGATGTCCTTGCAGGTGGAGTACTCTCTTAGGCAGGTTGTTGAGAAGTTGTAGCAGATGATGTGCCCACTCCAATGTGTTGAGACAATGTGAAAGGGACCTGTCCAAAATAGTCCAGGTCAAGTGTTTTTTCAGGCTCTGTCATTGCTTTTTCTAATTTCTCTTCTTCAGTAAGATCTTCAACTAGTGTGCCTTCTACCCAATCCTGTTGATTAGCATATTGTTCAATTTCAGGGATTTTGTGGTGCACATATCCTGTAAGCTTGTTTTTGACTTTTCTAAAACCTATGAAATGTTCAGGGTCATATGGTGACCAATGAAAACTTTGTTTCAGCATAAGTTGATCTCTTAATATCTTATCTCCTTCTTCCTAGGCTTCTTCCCTTTTATTGAAGATAAAAGGGCCCAATTGATGTCTTATCTTGAGCTGTGCTTTTTTCCTAGCACCATAGAAATGAGTTAAGTCTGAACTACTAAATTTCCGGTAGTATTCCAGGGCAAAGAGTCTCATAGGGACATATTTCGGCAGCTTGTAGGGAGTTAATTCACAGCCATAAATCCTGATCACTGTGTGGTTTTGGTAAAAATACCAGTCACCAATACTGTATTCCTTTGAGAGATGTAAAATTTTCTGCATTTCAGCAGAGAGCCTGGCAGGAGGAGTTGTTATCAACAAAGAAGTGGCTGGATATATGAACAGGTCAATGAACTCGCAATATGCATATGGGGAGTTGTGGACTTCATGGAATACTGAGGTCCAGAAAATCACAGACCTCCTTTCTCCTTTGAGGTCCAATCTTTTAAGAGGAAGTTGGAAACTATCAGGTTGATAGTACAACAACAAATGATATATGTAGGATGTGTATTTGAACACTCTTTCTCTCTCCAAATTCATGAATTTCTCATGGATTTTATTTGCTATGAAGGTGGCATAATTATACTTGACAGTAGGGGGCTGTCCTGGAGTGAATATGGACATCAATGCTAAAACAGTTTCGTCAATATGCTCACTGGTTTTGAAACCCAGAATGTAGGAAATCATATCAGTAATGAGTATACCAACCTCATTGAACCAGACTTGATTAAAAGGAGGTGGGTGCCTGGGTTGACTTTCTGTCTCATGAATAATTGAGCTGTTCTGGTAATCTCTGAACTGGGTAGTTTGGCAGCTTGGTGGAGCAAGGATTTCATGGTGAGAGGAGCCAGAGGCTGAGTGGGCTTAAAGTTCAGCATCTCATTTATGGATTGAGGAGTAATATAGAAAAGTACAGTCCCATATGGAGCCATAACTGCTCTTTGTGTGGGTTCATAATTTGCATAACATAAATGGATGAAATCAGGGAGCACATTTACTGAAGGGAGGTAATAGATAGGCATGTTAGGTTCCCAAATTCCCAAGACATCAGTATTGCTTCTGTAGCTATTTCTAACTTCACAAAAGGCTTGCAGGTGAGGTTTCTCACCCATCATATCCTTAATCTGGAAATCCCTGTCAGCAAGGGGTATCCATTCCAATTCCTTATGTGGTGCATTCAAGGGGGAAACATTCAAGGCCACTGGAGCTTCCATGCTTCACTCTCTGTGTTTATAGTTGGAATTTGGGTCTGTGTAACAACAGAAAACATAGTACTGGCACTGGGGTTTTTCACAGGAATTTTGCAAACTGAGTTTTATATAGAAATGGCCTCACTGGGTAAAATCCAAAGAAAAGACAAAGTCTGCAGAGTTTAATTGGGAAGCTGGATAAAACATAGGAAATGGTGCTCTTTTGCAAGTGAGTTTGACAAATTTAACTCAATATTTGGGCATTTTTGGAGATTTTGCCAGCGGAAATGGGCTTGAATTGCAGTTTAATGGGAAATTTGCAAAGGAGAACAGACTTTGCAAGTTTTCTTTGGAAAAATGGGTCAAACAGTGAATTAAAATGCAGAGATTTGTAGGTAGGAGTGCATTTTAATTCGAATTTTAGTTCTTCAGGTGATTTTAACAGAGAAACTTCAGAAAAACATGGTTTACGAGCGAATATCGGGTAAATATCTGTTTTACAGGCATCTGGCATGAACTGTGGGTACAAGACTGAGCTGAGGGGGCTGAGTTTGCAGAGTGAATTCCGTTGGGTGGCGGACTAGAGCTTTGGTGGCAAATTCGTCGTAATTTGCATGCATAGTCTCCGCAAACCAACGAATAGAAATAAACAAAAAACCATCACTTTCACGACTTTTGAACAAAATTTGGGATTTTTCGGGCTTTTTGCTGCTTTTTGTGATGACGTCATCATGACGTAAATTTTTCCTGTAGCAGGGTACGAAAAGTGACGTGGCGGATGACGTGGGCAGATGACATGGCAGACATGGCGGACGAAATAGTGTCGTGGGCGCTGATGTGGGCGGATGACATGGTTAGCGAGAGGTGGGAGCGGTTTGTGGTTTCTATTGCACCGCCCTTTATACGATGGTGGTTTCTGGCAGAATGGACGTGATGCAATGGGGTGATGACATGCGTCCCGGGGTACGACGGGAAAACCGCTTTTTATCGGGCGCTAATCTTCGTACATCGGAGCGGCTCCGATATGGACGAGAGCTGTTGGATGGGGAGGGCCCGATCCGATGGTTGACAGGAGGGTAAGTTGGTGGTGGTTGATAATTTATAACCTGCGCATTATTTTAATGTTTTTTTAAATATTTGTGGGGTATAAACCTTGGTTAACAGGGTTTTATATGGTTTACGCGGCGGCTTCGGTTTTTGTGGGCCGCTTATTTAATTAACCAAGAGTTAATTAAATCCCATGGTGTATGCATTCGTGGGGAGGGTTGTTATAAGGTTCCAAATGAACCTATAACTCCCTAAACTTTATGGTGTATGGCTATATTAAGCTGGGGGTTGGGATATTTAGTTTTTTAGGGATTTTGTGTATTTTTACATAGTATGGGAGGGGAAAAGTTTTAATAGGAGCTATATAATAGAGTTAGGGTGTTAGTATGGTTTTTTAGATAAAAAACGCTAAGTTTATAAAGTAATAACTTAGGTTTATAGGGAAATGAAAGGGAAATGGAGTGATTATTTTACACAAGAAATGTGGCTTGTTTGACCAAGTAAAAACAAAGTTTCACTTAGTATTTCTCACAAAATGAAATGAGTTAGGACCACTGAGCAGATCCCAATGTCCTTGAGGGGATGTTAGTAAGTGTTCTTGGGGAAATGAGTGGGGAAATCAGTCATGCTCCACTGAACTGTAGCCACTATGCCAGGATGTTTGTGATACTCATGAGATAGATCATATTTAACAAGACAAAACTGATCACCAACCTGCTTCTGCAACACCAGAATTACTTACCCATTCTGCTACACCTAACATTTTTTCTTCATCATGTTTCGGTGCATTTGAACTAGCAAACCCTTTATTTCTTTTTCTTTTGACTGCCCTCCTATCTAATTCTGCCCTTATCTCTTCCAGGGGCTCAGATTCAACTGTTGAGCACCCTTGTTTCTCTACCTAGCTAGTGATTTGCCAAGCTTGAACTGTTTGAACACACCTTATTCTCTAATGCTAAAACAAGAAATTTAAACATGGACTAGCCAAGATTGAGCTGTTGGGCCATCCATCAAGTGTGACAGAAGTCAGTGATTGCACATTCAAAACTTCTTTGCAAAAAGTAGTACAGTAGTGGCATTTTGACTAGCCACTTTCCTGGTCTTTTCTTTGGGGTTCATTTTCTTTCTTTCTTGACCAATTCATTCTTCTTTCCCTTTGGTTTTTCTTTTAGGGCATACCCTCTTTACATTTTTAAAATTTTTCTGTTTTTTGGAAAATATGGAACCTTTGCAGCATGGAAAGGATGATCATATTTTGCATTTCCATAGTCAATCATGAAATATGACACCTATTGGTATAGGAACCTAACACATCTAAGCTACTTATTAATCATGGAAACAAATCAACATGTAAAGGAACACAACATCGACATGATCAAGTAGACAACACAAAAACAAATCTATATTATTATATAGAAGATGAATGATTACAACCATCTTGGCTAGGTCAAGCCTCCTCTAGTCCTTCATCTCCACTCTCTCTCTCTCTCAACTTCTTAGTAGCATAACAATACTAAAGCTCTTGCAACTTTTCAACAACCATTCGACCTCCTCTACAATGACTGAGCCTCCAATATATAGATGGAGAGAGGCTCATCCTTGCCAATTCTTTCATGAGTTCCATTAAGGCAAAAGCTTGGATGTTGCCTCATGTTATTTATCTTCCCCTTCCCGTGAGACTCAGTTTTTAATTTTTAATTTCTATTTTATAACAAAGTTGGTTACTGGATTACTATTCCAAAAAAAGAAAAAAGAGGGAGAAATTCTCTCATTACATCAAGACAAAATGGGAGAAGGCATCCTGAAAGAGAAACAGAGGGCAAACAGTCCCTATCTTCGAATCTCTTCCCCTTTTGTTACTGAGGTTACTAATTGCACTATCCTTAAAAATACTTACATACTGATTCAACAACAATTTACACCTACATAACATAAAAGACTAATAGTGGTAAGACTTTGTAGAAAAGAGAAGAATGAGGTGATTACAATTAATGTTTGTTGACTGAGGGATCCTAATGGGGCAGAGTCCAATTCTTGCTGCTTTGAGTGTTAGAGTTTTTTCTTGTTTTATTAATAAGTAAATTCTTTAGATAATTGATTGTTTCCTCTAAATGCCTGCACTTTTGTTTTAGCGCAAACATTTCTTTCCACTTCTCTTCCATTTCTCTTTAGGAAGAAATTCTTCTATTTTGCTTCAAATTTGTAGTCTTTGATCGTTTCTCTAACCTACTCAATTATGAATTTGTTAGCTTGACAAACTACGCAATTTTCGCACTTTGGGACTTCTGCCAACGTGTTCTGATCCATTTATCCTAAAGGGAGAAGACAACCAATTGGGAAGAGCATAGAAGGGGAAATAAGACAAAGAGTGAAGAAATAGAAGAAACCTTTAAACAGACCTGCAAAAACCCATAAATGCTAGAGAGAGGGAAACCAAGCTCCAAAAGTAGAAACCACACAAGCTGCATGAAAGCTAAAGAATTTGGGAGGCAAGGGCCACTAGAGGTATGCGGTGGCGAGGGAAATAGGAGCTGCACGAAGGTAAAAGGTTTGGAGCCTCCTCCAGAGATGCGCGAGGGCAAAGGGCCCCTAAAGTTGCGTGAAGGCAATAGGATTTGGATATCAACCACCAGAGCTGTGTGAAGGAGAAGGGAAAGGATAAAACAGAGAAGATAGGCACAATCCCCAAAGGGGCGCAGCGACGAATACAAGAAAAAGAATTACAACTTCTGAGACAGAGGAGGAGGAGAGGGAGGGCAAAGATGACATAGATAAAATAAGATGGGTGGAGGGGAAGAATATATTGTTGTGCATCTTGCCACATCAGGGAAGAGAACATTAACTTTTCATGGGAAGATTGAGTAGCTGCAGTTCGCTTGATAGCTATAGACTAACTATCCTATCTATTATTGGGGATTTCCTTGGATTTCCTGATCTTCTGAGATCTAACCATTCAAGCTGAAGTGATTGTTGCCCATCTTGAAGTTCTTTCTTTGGTTGAAATTCTCTGCACATTGAGGGGAGAGATCCTAGGGGATCGATTTCTGAGCAATCACATTATCAATTCTAGATTCTCCCATAGGACAGTTGACAACCAAATTCACCTGCATGTCAATGGTATGATTATTTTCTCTAAGAATATGCTTGAAGGTGACTTCACCTAGAAACTACAAATTTTTTCCCACCCTTTTTGTTATTTGTCTTAGGGCCTTGTTCTTGGGGCTTCTGCTTTCCACCATTGATTGGATTATTATTGAAGAGTCCCCCATTATGACCGGATTCTTCATACTTCGTTGCCTTATGATTTCCATTCCCAAGAGGAGGTCATATGCTTCTGCCTTGTTGTTGGATAGTTATCTCAATCCCCATTCATAAGTGATAGGATTTTTCCCTCTTGGGTCAAAAAGTATACCTCTCGATCCAGCGTTGCTTGGGTTGGACTTAGACGCACCATCAAACAGTAAGCAGGGCCTATTTAATTTTTTTTCCATGTTTTGAACTCCTCTTTTTTAATTTTGATTTCCAATTCTGCATACTATTAGGAGATTTGCTGAAGTGAATTTTTTGTTGCTTGCTCATCGCGAATTCAACCCAGACTCTTTCCTCATGCTACATATGTTTGAAATCTATTACTTTAAATCCTTTAGAGTTGATGAATTCTGATGACATGCTCCAAATTTTTGCCAGGATTGTTCTGGAATTTGGGGTGCGATCTTTAAAAGTCCTCTAGTTTCTTGCTAACCAGATTTGCCAACACATAAATTTGGGAAAACTCAACCAATATATTTTTACTGTTTCTTTATTTTTGAAGGAATATGGATATTTATTTCACTAAGTTGATAAAAGATCATGTAAAGGCAGTGAATGAAGGATACCAACCTCCAAGGGGCTAGCAAGCCCTTTCCAATAGGCACTAGCAAAGGGGCATCCCACAAAAAGATGTTGAATATTTTCTTCACTTCCTTGACACATTGCACAACGAGATGGGCCTTCATATCATTCCTTTTTAAGATTATCAGCGGTCAGTATTTTACCTTTGAGCAACGTCCACATGAAAGATTTGATTTTTGGCAATGTTTCAATTTTCCATTCCTCCCTCTAGTAATCCCAGTCTCAATTTCCATGCTGATGTAAAGTAGCATATCCAAATTTTACTAACTAATCCCCACCATTAGGATCCCATCGAAGAGAATCTTTTGAGTCTAGACTTAGTGGAGTGGCCCCCTTAAGATGTGTGATTAGGGACTTCCGCTGAGAGACAAGGCCGAGAGGGGGGTTGAGAATCCGCCTATCTCCCCATTCTCCTTATCTCCAAAGGGATATGTCATCCAAAGTAATGATTCTCTTTGATTTCATCCATCTTCTGAGATCCTGAAGACTTTATTGGCAGGTTATAGGCTAAATTCCCATTATCCCATGCTTCCATATTTTTATGAGTTTACCATTTCTAGGGATCTTAGAAGAGTTTTCTTTGATGAGCGAATCCATTTTTTTAATCAGACTCCAGATCTGGGAGCAGGGCTTGATTGGATAACCTTTTCTCAATAAGAGGGTTCTATTGTGGTTCATGTATTTTTCTTCCAGGATTTTCTTCCATTAGCTGCTCTCTCTCGTTATAAATATCCATATTATTTTTTCTCCTAGAACCAAGTTCATTATCCCTAGAAGTCTTATTGCCAACCCACCTTTCTCATACGACAGAGTTACTTCATCCCATTTTACAAGGCTATTATTCTTTTTCTGTACGTTACCTCCTTTCCATAGGAACCCCCTGATTACTAGCTCAATTTGTTTGTGTATACTTGTGGGGGCTAGAGTTGCTGTGTACTGGTAAATTAGGAGAGCTGTGAGTAATGCCTTTATTAGTACCACCCTACCTAACATATTGAGCTAGATCATACCCCAATTTTGCACTTTTTGTTTCATTTTCTCAATGTACTTATTCCATATTTTGGTATTCAATTTTTATTTTGAGATCGGGAGGCCAAGATATTGGAAATGGCTCCATTTTTCTTGAAATGGGATTTCCAAAATTTCTAATATTTTTTGAAGAGTGTGAGAGGGTGTGTTCCATCCATAGATTCTACATTTCTTATTATTTAGTAGTCCTCTAGAGGCTTCCAAAAAACTGCTTAGTACCTTTTTTATTCTTCTTGCCATTATGCAAGAGGCCCCTCCCATGACCAAGGTGTCATCTGAAAATAAGAAGTGGTTTATGCTTTTAACTTCATGAGAGATTGATAGTCCTGTAATAGTCCTATCTTGTCTGCATTTCTCAAGACTTCTGCTCAAAGAGTCTGCCATTATTATATATAAGAAAGGAGAGAGAGGACATCCTTTGCGAAGCCCCCTTGAGCTCTAAAAATATTCACTTGGTCTTCCATTTTCCAAAGGTTTTATCCAGGGACCCACAATACAGGCTTTTATTATATCTATTTCATTTTTTGAGAAACCAAATCTCTAAAGAATAGTAGCAAGAAAACCCAAGTTGACCCTATCAAATGCATTAGCCATGTCAAGCTTGACAATCACTCCTTTTTATTTTTTCATAAGGCTAGAGTGCAAAGCTTCCTGCATTATTATAATGTTTTCAAGGATTTGTCTTTTTGGGACAAATCTTTCTTGGTTTTATGATATTATTCCTCGAAGCAAAAATTTTATTCTGTTTTCCAGAATTTTTGTTATGATTTTGTAGGAGGAGTTACATAGAGAAATGGGCCTGAATCTACTAAAGGAGTTAGCATTTGAATCTTTTGGAACAAGGGAAAGGAAGGAAGAGTTTGTGAATCCTCCAACCTTGAATTTCCCAAAAACATTTCTGATCATTCTGATCAAATCTTTTTTGATAATGATCTAGTTGTTTTTATAGAATGAGATAGGGAACCCATCTGGGCCTAGGGCCTTATCCAGATGCAAATCCCAAACAACAACTGCTACTTCCTTTTCTTCAACTTCTCTTGTGAGTTCATTGTTTTCTTCTTCACTGATTTTCCTGGGAATATGTTGCATGTAATCTTCATACTTGTTATTTGAAGCTGGGGATGATAATATATTTTTATAGTATCTCTAAGCCAACTTCTTTATTTTCTCTTGACCTCTGACTTCTTTGCCTTCATTATCTTTTAAGCTGTCTATTTGGTTTTGGTTTCTTCTTATCTTGGCCGCATTATGGAAAAACGCGGTGTTCTTGTCTCCTGCTTTGAGCCAAATACTTCGCGATTTTAGCTGCCACTCTTCTTCTTCCTTTCTGTTTTGCCTATACATCTCCCAATATGCTTTCTTTTCCTACCATATGCTCTCATGTGATTCCTCTTGCGCTCTTTTTCAACTTGGATTATATCAATTTATTTATTTATTTATTTTTTATTTCTAGATTTCTTTTTTGTGTTTCTAGTTGGTTAATCCTCACCCAATGTTTTAGCTCTCTCCTCAGGGATTTTAATTTGGTTTCCCAAGCATAGCTAGGAGAGCCAATAATAGATTTTGTCCAAACTTCAGCAGTGATTTTTTTAACTTCTTCACTGTCGTTCTAAGTGGAGCTGAATCTCAAAGGAACTGGGCCAAGATTTTCCAACTTCCCAAGGGTGAGAGCCACTAGTTTATGATCTGATGTTGTATTGTGGATGATTTTGGATTTTATCTCGCTGAATGCATTGGAAACTTTGTCTTGAATTAGAAATCTATCCAGCCTTTCCTTTATGTTATTTTTCCAAATTCTTTTGTTGCTCCATGTATACTTTCCATTGCTAGGAGGCATGTCCATTAATTTGCATGCTTCCATAATAGATTCTAACATTTCCCTATATGGATCAACATTGTATATTCCCCCAAATTTATCCTCTACGCTCAAAACCAAATTGAGATATCCTTCTATGACTATGTCTCTATTTTGGTCCTGCATAAGATAATTTTTTAAAATGGACCAATAGACTTCCTTATCCCTATAATGGTTTGGGGCATATATATTTATAATACCATATTTCTCTTTTGTTTTTTCCAAGTTTGTTTTTATCCAGTGCAACTCTTGTTTTTGCTGAATGAGTTCCCAATTTTCGGTTTTCAATAGTGTGCATATTCCTCACGAGGCTCCAGTCGTTGGAATTGAGGTTCCTTGATACTTTTTTGTTTTTTTTTGTATCATTTTTTCCATTTCCTTTTCATTTTTCTTTGTCTCCTGTAACAAAAAGATATCTAGTTTCTCTGAATTTATTAAATCTTTCATTGCCTTAATTTTTGGCATACTTCCCATTCCTATGCAATTCCAGGAGACTCTATTCATTTTCACTTGATGTTATGGGTAGAGGGACATTTCCCTCTATTAGGGTGGGAAATTTTCTCCTTATTTTTTTCCATGAAAGTCTCCAGAGGTTGTTGGGTGCCCAAAGCCATTTCCTTTGCCACAGTTTCATCTCTAATTTCTCTATTGGTTTTTCTGCCAACCCGTTTAGGGTGACCAAGAGAGGAGAGGAGCTCTTTGGAGAGGGTACAAGAGATTATTCAGTCGAAGGAGGAGGGGAGAGGGTTATGGGAGGGGATGGGTGATGTAGGGGAAGGGTAGAAGAGGGGAGGAAAGGGGAGGGGAGGGGAAATTAGGGTCTGCAAGGGAACTAAAGGGATTAGAAACTAGAAGATCCGATAAGGTCGGGGGGGGGGGTTATAGAAGAAAAATGGAGGGGTGCAGAGGGAGAGGGGGGGTCATTAGATGAAAAATGCATGGAAGGAGATGATAAGGGGGAGATGGGGGGGGGGGGGGGGGAAGATGAGGGAGGAAGAAAATAAACTGAAGAGGGTTTGGGTTTGGGTTTGGTTCTTGTCTTTTCCTTCTTAACATGCTCCCATTTTGGTTCCTGGTTTTCTACTTCTTCTGTTTCCTAATTTTTAGTACATCTATTTGTAAAATGACCATATTCATGACATACCTTGCATTTGAAAATAAATTGTTTGTAGTCTAGCTATTGAATGTGAACCCAACTATCCACTTTGATCTTCAATGCTTCCGGAAGACCTTTCCAAATATCTACTTCTACACATATTCTCGCGCAGGCGTGCATGTTTTCCTTTGGTTCACTTCTATCGATATATTTCCCCACAACATTTCCTAATGCTTTCACATATTCATCTCCCCAACAATGTAGAGGGATATGGGGAAGCCTCACCCATACTAGCACTGCATTTGGCACGTCCAACTTTGGATCAAAGTTTGGAGTCCATGTGTTGAGATAAAGACCTCTTGAGTCCATGAAATATGGCCTGTTTATGGGGATTAAATCTTTGTCCTCTTTCAATTCAAAGTGGAAGGTAAAATATCCTCTTCCACAAAATCTGATGGAGATTTTCCCCATGATAGATGAGGCCCAGTTTCTTTCTACCCATTTAAGGACTAAATGGGGGGAGGGCCAGAGGCTAGTAAACTGACCCACCAAACCTCGTTCAGAGAGGGACAGAGCTGCGTGGATAGGAAGGGAGGGAGGAAGGATTATTTTAGGAATTTCATCGATCTTATTAACAAACTTTGATATGGACAGTCTAGGACGAGTCGGTCCCAAGGAGGAGAGTGTTGGGCCGTTAATATGCCATTATTATTATCACTTGTGAATGCTTATTCCACCCATTTCTACCATTCTTCATCACGTCATTTGTCATAATTTATCATATTATTCTATTTTACAATGATTTATGCTCTTATGAATGAATATTATTTCTTCTCCTTTATTTATAATAAATTGATGATTATGCATGATTTTATCAATGATAGTTTTAATAAATCAGTTGTAACATTATTCACCATTTTTAGCCTCCAAGATAATTTCCAGATTGAAGACTTGATCATTAAAAGTGCCAACTCAGAAATTCGCTGGAATAAGAAGTGACGGTTTTGCGGTTGAGATTCTGAGCAAATGAAGCAGAATCTGGAAAATATGGAACATGGGTTTTGTCCAGAACGGACCCAATTAACATTGTTGAAGAACGGTTTGCCCAAATTCGGCTTGTACTGAGAGAAACATAGGGTTCTTTGAGCACGATTTTCTCAGATTTGTTGTTGCGGCCGTCCTCCAAATCTCAGCTGCAAAAGCCAAATGCGTCTTGCTCTTGTTGAAAGTTGGATGGAAATATATCTTCTTGTTTATCAATTGGTTGGAAACAATCTAATTTTGTAATAGAAATCATGTTGTACTTATCTTGATTGTAACTGCTCTCTGATCTCTCTTTATTTAAATCACAACAGAGATCAGAGAGGGGGGTGATTTCAGAGGGATTCGAATGATGGAATTGAGGATGAATTAGAGATTCAGAATTGAGGATGGCAGAGAGAATGGATAATGGCTGAGAGATTGAGAGATTTCTTGTTGTAATCCACTGTAACTCTGCTTTGATATTTTAATATAAATCTAGTTGCCATTTCATCTTTGATCCTGAAGTAACCCAGCAGCATCCGCTAGCGGCTAAGGGCCCAGCCTCTGGTGGAGTACGCTGCTGCTGTATTATATCTTTATGCTTCATGTGTGGTTTGATTTCTTTCTTTTACTCTGTTCAGTAATCTGACGCACTTTACTATTTTACATATCAGTGCTATTAGATATACTTGATTGGATACTATCATTATCTGCAACAGGAATGCTATGTTATCATTTTAACTTTGTATCACATTGCTGTTCCTTTTGATAATTGATATAACATTGATGTTCCTTACAGATTGTCATTCGATTACAGATTAACCGCGCTGTATGTTCCTAAATCGATACAACTGTATGACGTATTCTTAAATTGTGACTGTTGTTTATTCGGGATTGCTGTTCCGTTACAATTGCTGTTACTTTATAACTGTGATTCATGCATATTGTATCGAAGCTCAGATTACTGTCCCTTTTTAATGATAAGTGTGTTGCGTGCTTGATTTGGATTGTTGTACATTCATATTTAGTTGCTGTTCCATTTCTGAATTGCTGTTTCATTTCAATTGCTGGTCTATTTCAAGATTGTTGATTTGTTGTTTCATTTACTTGCCATTTCTTAAGGACAGACTCAGGCTGTAGTGAGTGTCAGCTTCTGCTATTTGGCTCCCAGACCTCTGATCTGCTCCCATCAGTTATGAAAGGGATAGGTTATTGCCACCAAACCCTTGGCTGATGTGTTGTTCTATTTCATTGTTATTTCCTTTACTTGCCATTTCATTTACATTCATCAAGGACGATCTCAAGCTGTACTGAGCCCCAGCATCTGCTACCTAGCTCCCAGACCTCGGATTTTTTCTCATCAGTTATGAAAAGGATGGGTTATTGCTACCGAACCTTCGACTGATGCAATTCTTGGTGTGATTTAGCCTTTTGAAGTAGTTAAGTTGTAGACATGCACCCATTTACTTTGTTGTTCATTTCTATTGATTAATTGCACTAGTTTGCTTTTAAAGAGTTTTCCTAGTTTACTTTCAATGGCAGCTTTAGTTCAAGTTCGATTTCCTTTTGATTGCTTTAGAGCAGGACTGTCAACTGTAGAGAACATTGGTTATTGCTTCCTCATTCCCAGATTGATTGTCTTGTTTCGGTTTGATTTCAATTGCATCAATCTCTAGAGGAATGAGTTATTGCTACTGTATCCTCAATTGATGTTTGCTGAGTGAATAGTTGGATTTCAGAGCATTTGAGTTTATGTTATTGTTAGATTTCTTCTTCAAGCATTCATTTACTTTTGTAGCTTTTAAGCACTATACTACAAAACATTACTCTTGAGTAAATAGCCGCCTCAGACTGAGTACACTCTTGAAATAAAAAGTCGTCCCTAGGTTGATAATTAATGTGAAGGTAATTAGGAGTTTAAAAGACACCTTTTTATCGCTCCACATTTTGGCGCCGTTGCCGGGGAGAGTGTAGCCATTTCTAAAGAGTAATGTGAATCTGATGAGTGCCTGCTAGGGAAGAGTTGGATCTTAAAAACAGAAGGTAAGAACCTGCGTGCGGAGCATGTAAAAGCCCTGCTCCACTGTCCGCTTTCCTAACAGATTTGTTGTTGCTTTGTTGGGTAGAGATAGATGTTTGAATTTTCGTGTGAATGACTAGGAAAAAATAGAAATTTTGAAAAATAAATCACATGATTTCACTCAAGTGGTGATGTAAGCACCACCCATTTCACTAACTAATTGACAGGAACATTGGAAGGAGGAGCTTCGAAGGAACACATGAAGAACATCTTCTGTTATGGTAAGAAATTGCCCAACATTTCTACTTTTGAATTTCCTGCTCAACTAATTCCACACCCTCACCATAATAAACCAGTACAACATGCTTACAATGTTGAACTGCCAAATTTATCCACCCTTCCCACCCATTCTATCTCACATGCTCCATCAAAGAAAATTTACAATGAGATTCAGAATGTTTTAAATTCAAAAATTGTAGAAGCTATGGAAGAAAATGAGGTTTCTTGTAGGTTGCACCAACAAACCATTTTAAAAGCTCAAGAACTTCATGGTATGATGGGAAATCAAGAAAGTAACGGATATATTGAAGATTGGTTTCACTCCATCACATGTTTGCATCATCACTCCATACTTCAACAATTTTTGATACCATCTTTTCAAGGGAAGTTGGCTTCTCATACCTTAATTTTTATCAACATGTATTTTTCAAATTTGGGTATGTGCATACTAGAAGCCTTATTTCTAAAATGGTTCCACTGGAAATACTCTTATACCTAAACATATTCGATTCTCAAAAGAAGAGTAGGATAGTGGAGAAAATAAAATAAATAAAGAAATAAAACAAACACAAATTTTTTTATGTTTGTAAAACTAGTTGTTTTTTTGTTGCAACATGCTATGGAAATCAACATCGGTGATAATTTTTTTAAAATTCATTTGTGTATGTAGATCACTTATAATGGAAATAATAGTTCTACAAACACTTATATTCATTTTTATCATCAATATGAAAAAATGGTTGAATATCATTTTTTTGGCTTTCGGGCTTGATGAAATTTCTGGAAAAATAGTCGGGACAGTCATGTTTTGAGGGACCAAAAGTGAATATTTTAAAAACCTGTTTCTACCCTAGGTATCCCTTGATTTCTACTTTCTAACTCAATTTGAATCACTCAATTTGGATTTGAAACGAAAAATCTAGAAATAAAACATTGACAGGGTGTTTAGTGGGCAGTTCAGGAACAGAGTTGGGACAGTCAGTTTTCAGAGGCCTAAATGTTTAAATTTTTAAAACCTGTTACTATGGTAGATTCCCCTATGAATCTAGTTTATAATACAATTGAAATCATTCATTTTTGATATCGCATGGGGAAGTTATGATAAAAATACTGACTGTCTATCGTAAATCAGCACCCTTAAAACTATGTCTTTCCGGCTGTTCCTTACAGTATTTGACCTATCAATTCTTCTTTTCTTCAAAACCTGTTTCTATTGGAGATAAAAAAATGAATCTACTTTCATTTCCAATTTGAATCATTTGAATCCGACGTCAAACAAAAAAATTATGCTTGAAATATCAACCGTTGGTCTAAGTGGGGTAATCGAAAATGACTCTGTAATGCAGGTTGTTCTAACTAAAATTGACATATCATATCATTGAATTTTTAAAACCTGTTTCTATTGGAGATATACCTTTGAATTATCTCTCATTTAGCTCTGGAATCAATCAATTTGGACAAAAAACAAAGAAGTTGTGATTAAAACACTGCTGGTTAGTATGGTCGACCACTTCTCTCCCGCAAGTGACAAATAAATTTTACTTTGTTATTTTCTCCATGGATTTGTTCTACAGAGTAACTAATTGTTAGTTTTTTTGCATAATTCTTGGATTAGGGGAGCCGTGCACCTCTCTTTCTCCATGATTTAATGTTTTATTGCAGGTAGACACTCGTTTTTTGCAGGTCCTAGGAGAAAAAGAATGTCAATTTATGGACGAGTGATTCTTGAAAGAAATTTTAAATGAAACAAAGGAATTTCATCCAACTCATTACCCAACGGATTCATAATAGAAGAAATGAAGAATTGATTTCCATTTGAAGATTCATGTCATGTCTTTGCTGCCAAAACATTTTTCGAATAAATCATTTTTTTGACATAACATCATAGCTGTTGTAACTTAATTTATTTATTTACATACTGTTTTTTGTTGTTTCTTTTCTAATTTCTCTTATATTTTGTGTTTCAGGTGTTGCTTCACTCAAAGTATAACTCATCCTCAGCATCAATATAGTGAACAGCGAATTCCTTCTTTGCATGCTTGCATTTTATGCTTGTGCATTTTGTTGTTCCTTTTCTAAAGGGACAACATTTGTGTGCACTTTTGTTGTTTCTGTTGTTCCTTTTCCAAAGGGACAACATTTTCGTTTTGCTGTTCCTTTTCCAAAGGAATAGCACCTTTTGGGTCCATGGTTCATTTTGCCGTTCCTTTTCCACGGTTCATTTTGCTGTTCCTTTTCCATGGTTCATTTTGTTGTTCCTTTTCCACGGTTCATTTTGCCGTTCCTTTTCCACGGTTCATTTTGCCGTTCCTTTTCCACAGTTCATTTTGTTGTTCCTTTTCCACGGTTCATTTTGTTGTTCCTTTTCCACGGTTCATTTTGCCGTTCCTTTTCCACGGTTCATTTTGCCGTTCCTTTTCCATGGTTCATTTTGCTGTTCCTTTTTCACGGTTCATTTTTGCTGTTCCTTTTCCAAAGGAACGACACTTGCGTTTTTGTTGTTCCTTTTCCAAAGGAACGACATTTTTTATTTTTGCTGTTCCTTTTCCAAAGGAACGACACTTGTATTTTTGTTGTTCCTTTTTTAAAGGAACGACACTTTTCATTTTTGCTGTTCCTTTTCCAAAGGAACGACACTTGTGTTTTTGCTGTTCCTTTTTCAAAGGAATGACACTTTTCATTTTTGCTGTTCCTTTTTCAAAGGAATGACACTTGCGTTTTTGCTGTTCCTTTTCAAAAGAACAACACTTTTAGTTTTTGCTGTTCCTTTTTCCAAAGGAACGACATTTCTATTTTCACACTTTTTTTGTGTGTATATTTTTTTGCTTTTTTTGGTGTCCATTTTCTTTGCTGTTCCCTACACGAAACACCACTTTTTGAGAGTTTTTGCTGTTCATTCAAAAGAGCAACACTTTGGGAGTATTTTCGAGAGCAACCCTTCCTTCCTCTTGTGGAATTATTCCTAGTTCATCTCAACCACATTTTACTGACTCCCTTTCATAGCATGAAGTACACTACTTTTATAAGGACAAGAATTATGGATTCTATTGAAGCGAGTTAATATCATTCACATTATGATCTTTAATAGGACAGCTCCTTGATGATAGATTCTTTTCAAAAGGAACATAATTATTTATATATCACTTTACTGCATTGTTTTCTGTTGAACATGATATTGATTGATCATCTTAATACCATGCTGGTTCCACCCTTCCTGGTTATAATCTTCTCTGTTTGTAATAAATGAGATTATGGGTATAATTTTTTTTTCTATTGACATGTTCAACTTCTTCCACCATCCCTACTCTTAAGGAGTACTGAGCCTCCCTCTTTTTATCATAAAAATGTGTAATAATAACAAAATTTTGTTCGCAGATGGAGGATAGGGGGTCTCATTACGAGCCAGCCTACCATGTTCATAAGGTTGTAACAAAGTGACATTCCCATTGTGGCCACCACACCAGGGTTATGATCCATTGGATAGCTAAATTATCCTTGGAATAGGAGGTCTCATCACGAGCCGGCCTGATCACTTTTGCTACATCCCAGTGAATGGCAGTGTGGTTATCTGGTTACCACGCCAGCACCCTGATCTCTTCTGTAGAACAGCACTGTAACTCTCCATTTATAAATTGAGGATCCTGGCTCATATGGGTTAAAAAGCAACCCTACCGAGGCTATGGACGCCTGCTGGCAGCAACAGCTCTGCTTATGGTATTGAAGTTATATCTTATCGTCAATTATTACTATAATACCCTTTTCTTATTTTTTATTTTTATCAGAGAAGTTATTTCCTTAACTTTTTCCCTGTTTTGAACCTTTACGCATGAGAAATTGTTTTCAGATCAATCACATCATTTTCAGCTAGAATACCGTCAGCAAAGCATCTTTTTAGCATATTGTTGTCCTTTTTCGTTTTGCATAAACTATCATCAATCTAAAGCGTCCTATCTCTTATTCATAACTATCTTTACCCACTTTGCTCTCAATATAACCATAACTTTCACCGTCCTATCATTGATAAGTGTACTCTGCTTCATTTATTGATATATTGTTCATTCCATTGCCTTGCCGTCAACACCACCCCTTTCATATGCTTTATGGTTGTGGAACCCATTTTCCAATTGGAGGGGGGAATGTATGCATTATGGGATTGCATGCGGTATGATTACTGCACTTTGCCATACCTTGTTGATTTGACAACATATTAGTATTACATGTATACATAAGTTTTTCTAATTGAAATTTTGCATGCATCTTATCTGTTGCTATTCAAAGCTAACACTATGGATGCAAGAACATTGTATGCAAAATAGTGATTTGTTTATAGGAGAACAACAAGTATGGGAAAAATTCTATTCGTAGCATGACCACACTATTGCACTTAACAGAAGAGGCTCGCGAACGTGAGCAATTCTTTAGACATGGTGTGCTTACCTAGATTCCACCTTTTGCATCACTTTCAGCTTCAACAACTGCCAGTCTATGTATGTCATTCCACATTTTTGGAGGTAAAACTTGAGGTAAAATCGCATATTTTTCTGATTTATTATGAATTTAGGAGAATTTCATGAACATCCATTTTGAGCATTATTTATCATCCTTCATTCCACATCTTTACCACTTCCCCTTTTTCAGCAGCATATCATTTTCGAGTGTGGGGGAGTGTTGCTTTCATTCATTTCTTTCTTATGACCACGTCATTCATATTCTTTATCATCCATTGCTATTCTTATTCATTCTCAACACCTCCCTTATTCCATGTTGTTTTACACCAAGCATAGAATTCAACAGATAGTAGCAACCACCTCTATTTGTTTTCTCGCATCGCATAAGGGCATGCTAATTTTTCAAAGAGGGGGAGGAATTGCTACGCATGATGGATGTTTTCTATTTTCTTTCTCATTTAAGGCATACAATTTCAGTGTAGAAATTGATTTCCATAATATGAACTCAATTCTTGTGATTTTTGGAAAACACAGACATATCATTAATACAAATCCAGACAATTTCAAGATAAATTAGTTCATAAAATTTTGGAAATCATGCACTCTCATCTACAACCATTTTGTTTATATCTCATGATCCGTGCATCAAAACGATTTGATTTTTGGATCATAAAGGCATTCATATATTGTAAATTTACTTAATCTGGTTTGTAGTTTTTGAGAAAATGGTTAATAAAGTTTGTTGTTATCTATATCATATTTTGCTGCAACTTCATACATATAAGTTGAATGTTAATGTAAAGATTGTTATGCCTTCATCAAGATTGCTAAAATTGAATATTCATTAATTAAAAAAGCATTCATTTGTTCTCAAATTTTTATTGCTTGGTTAACACATGGGTTTTGTCTTGGGGTTGCATGAGGACATGCAATATATTCAGTTTTTTGTTGCATGAGGACATGCAATATATTGAGTGTGGCGGTATGTTGGGCCGTTAATATGCCATTATTATTATCACTTGTAAATGCTTATTCCACCCATTTCTACCATTCTTCATCACATCATTTGTCATAATTTATCATATAATTCTATTTTACAATGATTTATGCTCTTATGGATGAATATTATTTCTTCTCCTTTATTTATAATAAATTGATGATTATGCATGATTTTAACAATGATTGTTTTAATAAATCAGTTGTAACATTATTCACCATTTTTAGCCTCCAAGATAATTTCCAGATTGAAGACTTGATCATTAAAAGTGCCAACTCAGAAATTCGCTGGAATAAGAAGTGATGGTTTTGCGATTGAGATTCTGAGCAAATGAAGCAAAATCTGGAAAATCTGGAACATGGGTTTTGTCCAGAATGGACCCAATTAACTTTGTCGAAGAACGGTTTGCCCAAATTCGGCTTGTACTGAGAGAAACGCAGGGTTCTTTGAGCACGATTTTCTCAGATTTGTTGTTGCGGCCGTCCTCCAAATCTCAACTGCAAAAGCCAAATTCGTCTTGCTCTTGTTGAAAGTTGGATGGAAATATATCTTCTTGTTTATCAATTGGTTGGAAACAATCTAATTTTGTAATAGAAATCATGTTGTACTTATCTTGATTGTAACTGCTCTCTGATCTCTCTTTATTTAAATCACAACAGAGATCAGAGAGGGGGGTGATTTCAGAGGGATTCGAATGATGGAATTCAGGATGAATTAGACATTCAGAATTGAGGATGGCAGAGAGAATGGATAATGGCTGAGAGATTGAGATATTTCTTGTTGTAATCCACTGTAACTCTGATATTTTAATATAAATCTACTTGCCATTTCATCTTTGATCCTGAAGTAACCCAGCAGCATCCGCTGGCGGCTAAGGGCCCAGCCTCTGGTGGAGTACGCTGTTGCTGTATTATATCTTTATGCTTCATGTGTGGTTTGATTTCTTTCTTTTACTCTGTTCAGTAATCTGACGCACTTTACTATTTTACATATCAGCCGCTATTAGATATACTTGATTGGATACTATCGTTATCTGCAACAGGAATGCTATGTTATCATTTTAACTTTGTATCACATTGCTGTTCCTTTTGATAATTGATATAACATTGTTGTTCCTTACAGATTGTCATTCGATTATAGATTAACCGCGCTGTATGTTCCTAAATCGGTACAACTGTATGACGTATTCTTAAATTGTGACTGTTGTTTATTCGGGATTGCTGTTCCGTTACAATTGTTGTTACTTTATAACTGTGATTCATGCATATTGTATCGAAGCTCGGATTACTGTCCCTTTTTAATGATAAGTGTGTTCCGTGCTTGATTTGGATTTTTGTACATTCATATTTAGTTGCTGTTCCATTTCTGAATTGTTGTTTCATTTCAATTGCTGGTCTATTTCAAGATTGCTGATTTGTTGTTTCATTTACTTGCCATTTCTTAAGGACAGACTCAGGCTGTAGTGAGTGTCAGCTTTTGCTATTTGGCTCCCATACCTCTGATCTGCTCCCATCAGTTATGAAAGGGATAGGTTATTGCCACCAAACCCTTGGCTGATGTGCTGTTCTATTTCATTGTTATTTCCTTTACTTGCCATTTCATTTACATTCATCAAGGACGATCTCAGGCTGTAGTGAGCCCCAGCATCTGCTACCTAGCTCCCAGACCTCAGATTTGTTCTCATCAGTTATGAAAAGGATGGGTTATTGCTACCGAACCTTCGACTGATGCAATGCTTGGTGTGATTTAGCCTTTTGAAGTAGTTAAGTTGTAGACATGCACCCATTTACTTTGTTGTTCATTTCTATTGATTAATTGCACTAGTTTGCTTTTAAAGAGTTTTCCTAGTTTACTTTCAATGGCAGCTTTAGTTCAAGTTCGATTTCTTTTTGATTGCTTTAGAGCAGGACTGTCAACTGTAGAGAACATTGGTTATTGCTTCCTCGTTCCCAGATTGATTTTCTTGTTCCGGTTTGATTTCAATTGCATCAATCTCTAGAGGAATGAGTTATTGCTACTGTATCCTCAATTGATGTTTGCTGAGTGAATAGTTGGATTTCAGAGCATTTGAGTTTATGTTATTGTTAGATTTCTTCTTCAAGCATTCATTTACTTTTGTAGCTTTTAAGCACTATACTACAAAACATTACTCTTGAGTAAATAGCCGCCTCAGACTGAGTATACTCTTGAAATAAAAAGTCGTCCCTGGGTTGATAATTAATGTGAAGGTAATTAGGAGTTTAAAAGACACCTTTTTATCACTCCACAGAGAGTAGAGAGGCAAACACGTCCACATTTTCTCCCAGCTGAGCTGAATCTCCGACAGATGAGACAGGGATTGATGTACCCTTAGGGGGAGGCTCTGAATGATCCATCATGAAGCAGAAAAGGGAAGAGCCCCAAGAGCAGGAGGCCCCAGGAGCCGAAGAAACAGGTCACGCTCAGAGATTGAAGACGACTAGGCGGGAGAAGAGCGCATGCTGATATTTCAAACCTATTAACCAAAGGGATGTTGGACTTCTCGTGAGACTCTGTTAGGAATAACAATGTCCTTAGTTAGGATGGAGGTGAATGTTTCCTGCTTTTCAGGCTGACATTTGAGTGAAAAACAGAGTGTTAGTTAGTCAACTCGCACTTTGACCTCCAGAATCTCATAAATATTAGGTAACACCACCCTTTAGTCCAAACAAAGCATTAGCCTAGGGAATAACGCCTTTGGCTGAGAGATGGAAAGGGTTATAACTCTCCTTGTATGTTTCTGGGGTGTGTGACCTTGGAAAATAGGCCTGTAATTTTGGTCTTGTCTTCAACCAATGTGTATTTCTCCTCTAAGATGATGAGGAGTTCATTTTCCTGTATAACAACATGCATCAAGATTAAACACACACACACATATTTATTTAGGGGAAAGAAATTGTTCAAAACCCCTTATTATCTGTAGTGCATTAATCAAGGAATAGAGAAGAAATACAATGCTTGCTCAAGCTTGAGCAAGCCCTGCACTAGTATAATCTATCTCACTATCTTAGTTACTAACACAAGCCAATAATTAGCCAATTTATCAGCTTGCCAATTTCCTATTTCCTTGTGCTATTTGATGAGGAACTAGCCCCCTAGTAATTAGGGAAATTACTCATTGAGAATTGTGAAATTACTTTAGGCCCTTCTTTGACTGCATGCACCACCTATACAACTTGGAAAATTTTACAACTGATAGTGCACTCCCTTGAACTTCAATCTCAACCGGGTAACCTGAATTATTTGCATGCATGAGTTAATTTAGGTTGACTGATTAGTTTAACTGGATGATCACTCAATGTGAAAAATAGTTGCACACCCTTGACTGAACCTCCACTAGTTCTACTAACAATGAGAACTAGTTACACTGACAATAACTCAAATTAAATTAAACAAATCGCTAAAAATTAGCAATCAATCATGTAGAATTGAACTCAAGTGTCTCCAACTCAAATTCACTGAGTTAACTGAGTGACAAGACCCATGTGACCTCAATTAACTACCTTCACATATTTTACTGAAATTGAAATTCGATTTTCTCCTAATTTAATCAAAGCAAAATTAAATTAAGAATTTCTTGTTGCATTTTCAACAAAAATGCAAAAATTCAAAGACTAGACAAGATTAAGATCCCTATTATAGGTCAAAATACAAAAATTAGTAATATCCTTTGTGGGAGCTTCTCATCATAGCCTTGTAACTATATGAAATATAAAGCAATTTGAAACTGATTAGGTGAGGATGAATCTAGATGTCGTAGGATGATCTCCATCATGCCTTTGCTCCACTATATCCAACATGCAGGTGGAAATCCCCTTTACCCACTCTATCCTCAGTTTTGAATCTCCATAACCCAGAAGTGTATCATTATTTTTCTCCATAGAAATTTTAAGTAGTGCAACCAGCACTCATAATCCATTTCATCTATTTACATTCCTTCCTAATCCAACCTTAAAGAAGAATTTATTACTGCCAAGATAAGAAAAACACCACCAACTTGCAAAAACTAGGGTTACCCTGAATAGTCCCATCGAAGAAGTGTCAAAAACCTGATTTCTATGTCAAGGGACTCAACGTGTCTTGTAATATTTGGTTTTGGGGACAATTTGATATCCTCATAAATTAATTTGACATTGTAAAAGTCCTGTAAGGGGGTGAAAGAATTCTTGGTAGTCCAAATGACCCAAGAGACAATGCATTGTAACTTGCCATTGAGGGATCCTCTAACCAACCATTTATATTAAGTCATTCAACCAAGGAGGGGCCATCCTATTTCTCTCAGCCTCCAGGTAAACAACACATTGCACCCCAGACCCCTTTTGTGAAAGGAATAGTGGCTTTCTATTGTTGTCGCATTCTTCGAGAAAATGTAGTTATAATAGCTTGAGGTTGCATTCATTAACTATGATTGAGAGGATTATACTATTATCACTCCAAAATTTCTTCAAATTTGTCAGAAAAAGAAATAATAGAGGTAACCACTAACCACTTTTCGAGATCAAGACCTAGCCTTCCTAATCTCAAAGAGGGCTCTCTCTTTTTTATTTAACTTTTTTTTAGTTAATTACTTTTAGGCTAGTTAAGTTTGCACTTGGGTTTTGATTCGAAATTGGGTGGTGGGATCACTTACTTAGATGACAAGGGTTGTAATTTACCATTGGGCTATGGGGTCAAATGTCAGACAAACAAGACTAGATTAAGCTCTAAAAACAATGTCTAGAGGGCAAGATAGAGGAGTTACTACAGATCTCAAAGGCTGGAAGGTGAAATGGTTTCCAATCGGATCCAGGGAGAAATTAAGGGTTACTTAAGCCAGATCATGAAGAGAATGGAAGAGGTCAACCAGGATGTCAATGGCTAGTTGCATGGTTTGACACTTATCCTTGAATTTCAACATCAAATTCCTCTTAGTGAGGGCTCTTCTAACTTCCAAAAATTGTAGTTGTCGTGTCAAGTATCTGTAGTTCTTGCAGCTCATACTTGTTCTTGGAGTTAAGGACGTGGATGATTCTTGCAACTTCCTCTGGCATATCTCCAAGTTCTTCTTTGACTTTCTGAATGGTTTGTGTAGCTTGCTTTATCAAATCAATCTGTTCAAAAATAACCTGAATGCATGGCTAGATATCATTGACAGAGCCAATGATATTGGCCCATAGTTGTTCCTTAGCCTATCCTAGAGGTTCATTGAGTGTCAGCTCTTTCTCCAGGATTTTGATTCTTTCAGTCATCATTGTGGCCTTTTGTTTTTCTTCTCTGTGCATGATTTGGGCCAATTTTTAATCTTTTTCCAGGCTGGTGACTTTCTCCTTAAGTTTGTTCATCTCAGTGATCTGAATGGACATTTCTTCCATTGCTTTGACCAGCCTGTTTGCTTCATCACCTATGGCGCCTGTTGCTGATGCAGTTGGTGTAGATGCCCATAGTGCAGTGGCAATTGGAGCAGTGGGAGCTAAGGATGCTGCCAATGTAGAAGGTACAATAGTAGTGACTACTGGAATGATAGTTGCAGGAGCATCATTCAGACTAACTTGTTTGAGTTGCATCAATCTATCTAGTTCTTTCTCCATCTCCTTCAACTGATCATTTAGTTGCAGCACTAGGTCCATCATCTCTTCATGATTGCTATGACTTTCCAGGACCTCCTTTGTTTGTGGGTGTTGTGAATGAGGCAGCTTAAGCTGTTTCTTGAGGGCTGCTATATACTCATTCTTCTTCTTGATTAATTTCTCTGTAGCCTTAACATCACTTAGGTCATGGCCCAGATCAATGACCAAGTCCTCCAATGATTTTATCTTGTTATCTTTGGCCTATGAGGAGGCCTTTTCCAGCTTGATTTGGGCTGTCACATTATCCAATGAATCTTTCAGCTTAAAATAATCCATGGCCTTTTCTGTGAGGGTGGAGTAAATCATTTCTCCATCCTACTTATGGAAATCTATCTGATCAATGGGATGAACATCCATGGCCAACACCTCAAAATTTGTCTTTTTATAGTCAGCAGAGGTATTTCGTTGTTGAACAGTGGGCTACAAAAATGACACTTGCATCTTGCCTGCTTTGATGTCAAAGTCTGACATCAATCTAGTCTGGTTTGGTGGTGTAAGCTTGAGGTATTGGGCATATGTCTCTACTTTCAAATTTTCATTCCTCATCTTTATTTCTTTGAATCTGCCTGTGATATCCTTTTCCTTATCAGCTGGATTGATAAAGGAAGAAACATCCATACTATGTTGTCTCTCTATCATGTATGTGTTGGAGGCTGATGGTTGTTGTGTTTCCCTTGATGCAATTGCTTCTTTACTTTTCAGCCTCATTGTCTAAGTGTCAATCATTTCCACTGATTCAATGTTCTCCTCCTATTTAGACATAGGATTCAACCTGGCCTTCTTTCTTAGCTCAAATAGCTCATCAATATTCTCCATGGCAGATCTTGATGACCCTTCCCTGTTCCTTTTAGGATTTTTCTCCTCATTGGTCGAGGGTCTGAAGCACAAGATAAAAATTCACTGGTTCTCCTATTTCTGGAACCTGCAAGAAAGATTTCTGGTCAAATTTCTTTTCTAAATCAATCAGTGTGTTCTCAACATCCACAACTGTGCTGTCCATATCAATCAATGTGTTCTCCACCCACTCAGATTGGTTGACAAACTGTTAAATGTCTGGTCTTGGGTGGTGGATGTAAGGTGCCAATTTGACCTTAAGTCTCAACTTTTTTATGACCGCATGAGGGTCATACTGCCATATGAAGCTGTTTCTAAATTTCATTTGTTGTAGTAACCTGTCAGCCTTTGGTCCAACATCTCTATTGTTGAAAATGAATGGGCCCAATTGGTTTTTCATATTGAACTCAGTTTTCTTCTTAGCAGATAGGAAATGGAACTCATCAGAATTGATGATTTGTATGAAATATTCAAGGGCAAATATCCTCATAGGGAGGTATTTTGGCTATTTATAAGGGGCTAATTGGCGGCCATAAATTCTGATATTAGTGTGGTTTTGGTAGAAGTACCAATCTCCCACCTATGAAGTATTTATAGGTGAATGCTATGGAAAACTTCTCGACCAAGGGTGTCCAGTAGACCACTAATCTCTCCTTTCCCTTGGTGTCCAAATTCTGGATGCTCATAGGGAACTTATCTGTCTGGTAATACAAAAACATATAAAACAACACTGAAGAGTATTTGAAAACTCTTTCAGTGGGAAGTCTGGTGAATTGTTCTTGCATTATGTCTGCAATGAATTGAGCATAATCATACATGACAGCAGGAGGCGTGCCTGGAGTGAAAATGGATAGGAAGGCCAAGATGACCTCATCCACATGCTCATCTGAACTGTATCCTGTTATACATGAAAGCATGGTGATTATGTGTCTACTAGTTTCTGAGAAAATGGTGGCAGCATAGGGTGGGGTATCTATAGGAGTATGGCGCTCTTCAATGATAAATTCTAGAAATTTTGCTTGATTTTCACCTGGTCTAATGTGATGTATAAGTCTAAAATGTTTCCAATGGATAGAGGAATCAGATTAGGTCTAGATTGGATTTGTAGCATTTAATTGATTGACTCAGGTGTAATAGTGAATAACAACTCTTGGTTTGGGGCAACAATAGAGCTTTAGCTAGGGACATAACATGCATGACAATAATGTACAATATTAGGGAAAGGGTGAACTTCTGGGAATGTGTATTTGGGTAAATTTGATTCCCAAAGGATGATGTCATCTGTATGGTTCAAAAATCCGTCCTTACTCCAACAATGGAGCTTCAGAAGGAGGGTTGTAGTTTCAGTGTCTTTTATTTGGAAATCCCTATTTGCTAGGTCCAAATGGTCAATGTCCAAGTGGGGGGTTGACACATGTTTGACATCCAGAGAGGTCTGGGCAGCCATCTTTTGGGGAAAAGGTGTGAATTGGGCCTGTGCAAACTATGGAAGTGAAGCTTTGACAAAGTTTGGTATATAGATAGGGTAATCTGCACTTCGCAAAAGAGGGGTGCAGGTATTTTGGGGAAAATAGTCTCAATTTGAGGGAGAAATTAATTAAATTTAATTAATTACTGTTTGAATTGACTGTACAGTTTCAAATTGAGATGGCCATTTTGGTTTTTTGTCCAAATACCTGAAAATGGTGGTATAGGATGCAACTGGTTTCAATGGTGGCTGCAGAGGGTACTCTAGCTTCAATTGTGCACTCGATGGCTGAATTGGGTGTCTAAAGAGTGTTCGGGAGGTAGTTGGCAGTCAAATTCGGTTGTAGAGGCTCAGGGTGGTGCAGGAAGGCTTAGGAAGCTTTCATGGAGCAAATGCGAAAAAGGGGTGAAAATGAGTGTTTTTGGCTTTTTAACCAGCGACAGTTAGAATCTGGCACGGAATTTAATAATGAATAGTGGTGGTTTCGACTTTGGGCGGGGAGGTGGTTTTGGGGACCATTGCACCACTTTTGGTAGTCGGGCGATATTTCCTCGAGAGCACACGAATTCACCTAGAGCCACCATGTAACCGAAAAGGGCCCGAGAAAAACCACCCATTTCGCGTGCTTTTGGGCGGGTAAAGGTAGGCAAGGGAATCAGCGCAATATGAATGCATGCCATGAGATCTGGGGGTGGTAGATCGGACGGTTGTTGTGCGGTGGAGCTGCATGGAGGGAAATTGGGCAGAGATCTGCGGGGCCCAGGGATTAATTACAAGTAATTGTAATTATTTAATGAATAAGTGTGGGGTTAAAAGTATAATGGACGGGTTATGGAGTGGGACTAGGTTTAAATGCGGCAGGATTTGTTAACCTCACCAGGGTGGTGGGTTAAAAGGATTATGTCGGGAAATATAAGAATGGGGGAGTCAATAAAGTAATGCGCGGGTGGGGGGGGGATTTAAATATAGGATAAGGGTTTTTAGGCAAAATAGGGAAATTAATAAGGGGAAAGTGGTTTCTTCAAAGGGGAATGGGTTTCACACTAGGGAAAAGGCGTATTTGGGTAGGGGAATGAGTTTGGAGGGTAAATGGCTAGGGAAATGTGTGAAACCAAGGGGCAAGAGTGGAAATGAAAGGAAAATGGTATTTCCTTAGGAAATGATGGGATAATTGGGAAATTAGTAAGTATGTAGTGGGGGGTGAAATGAAATGAGGGGAAGTTAGCCAAATCATCTTGTGAACATCCTTTCACTTTCAAAACTGCTCCTACACATTGAAACATAGGATTAAGCATGAAAAATGTGCTTATGCTTCAATCAACTTTCTACTTCAGCAACCTTTCTTCTACTTACCCTAGCATTTTTTCTTCACTTTATGGGGTGCATTTAAGCTAGCAGACCCTTTCTTTCCTTTTTCTTTTGAAAAGTAAACTATCTAATTCTAACTTTATATCTTACAATGGCTCAAATTAAGCTTATGAACACATTTTATTTCTCTACCTAACTATTGATTTGCCAAGGTTAAACAGTTTGTATAGATATTTATTCTCTATCTACAAACATGACATTTAAAGCATGAACTAGTCAAGATTAAATAGTTTGACTATCATGGGTTGTGGCATTTATGACAAGCTCCACACAACCATTATTTTGCACAGTAAAGTAAAATGTAGTGGCACTTAGACTACACACTTTCATGATCTATTTTTGTTTGGGGTTCATATTTTTTCACTTTTTTGATCTTTTCTTATTCTTTTGTCCTTTGATATTTCTTTTAGGACATACCCTCTTTACATTTTTTAATTTTTAATATGGAAAATATTTGTAGAAAAGAAAAGGTATGTACAATATTACAAGATCAACCATAGTCAATTCAAAATTATGAATCATATTAATATAGGACCCTAAAAGTGGCTCCACATGGGGATGATATTTGCTGGTGAAATGTCAAGAACTCTAAAGATTAGTAGCTTTTGAATTGGGACTAAAATTACCTTGTAAATTATCCTTCTATGATTCTGCTTTATTGATACTTATGATGGTGAACCCTTCAAAGCTTAGGGCCTTCTCTGCGAGCTTCAGCTTCAAAGGATTACCATCCACCCCAATCTACACTCTGCAACGTTATGTACAATGATGCAAAGTAAAGCGAACTATTGTTAATTAGATGGAAAAATAATGCTTTAGCATTCTACCATTAACAAGTCCTCCTGGTAGATCTGATCCATCTAACTCTCTCAAGAAACAGGCATTGTTACCCCTGTAACCATAAATGACATAAGGCCCTTGCCATAAGAAGTCAAATTTGGCATGTTTTCCTTTGTCTTCCCTTCTTGAATCCCACTTAAGAACTTTATCACATATGTAAAAATCATCTGCTTTGGTCTTTTTATCAAATACCTTTTTGATTTTGTCCTGGATTACCTGTGATTTTACATATACTTCTTGTCTGGTCCTTTTATCAAATACCTTTTTGATTTTGTCCTGGATTACCTGTGATTTTACATATAATTCTTGTTTGGTCTGTTGCAAGTGTATGGTCTGATTTGTCCTTCTCTGGATATCATTTGGTTCTACTTGCAACTCTTGGATCATCTTCATCACTGGCACTCCCAATGAAGATGGAAAAACAACATCCATCCCATATACTAGCTGATATAGAGATGTGTTGGAATTATGATACAAGTATTGTCCTTGATGGAAACTCTGCAGGTCAACTCAGTTTTGATAAGAGGGTAACAAGAATATTCAGAGGCAATAAGGCAGTGGTACAGAGGATCAGGAAGATGGAACTAAGGTCTATTGATCAGAATAAAGAAGCTGAAGGAAGAAGATGATGTAAGAGCAGTTTAAGAGATACACGCAGGTTCACTTAGTCCAAGCAGCATATACACGTAGTTACTCATAATAGAAATAGTGTATAACATAGATAGGCACTCCCACAGAAGTCAAATCACGTACAAGTTGAAAATCATGGTTTTGGTCCAAGGTATTTGGTCCAAGGTATCTTTGGACCATGATATTGACCCTAGGTATTTAGTCCAAGGTATTCGGTTCGTGGTATTTGATCCAAGGTATTGGTCCTAAGTGGATTCAGTCCAGGGTATTGAGAAAGGACAAAAACTATATAAAGAAGAGAAGATCATAAAGCCGAATGTGCAAGCAAATAAGATTCTAAGGAATAATGCTATCTGAAGTATATTTTATGTTGCAGGGTTATGTTTGGGACTAGATCTGAAATATTTATGTGCACCTTGAGTTCAATATTTGATTAGGATCATGAGACCTGAAATGACTTATTCTTGAATGATCTGATATTGGTTGAGGATAGATCAGATGTTTTTCATCTATTTTATTCGTTATCTATCATGATTTGGGTTTGTCTAAAGTCTGGAATTGCAGCAAATTTCTAAGTCAATATTTGCAGATCTGTACATAGGTTTGTCTGGGCAAAAGAGCATATACACGCAGGTTGTATTCTTTCAAGTAGCGTATACAAAAGAAAGGCTTGATGTTCAGAGATGATTGATCTATCAGATTAGTATTGCTGATTTATTACTGCTGCTATTTTACTATTGTCTGTCAATGAAGTATTCTTAGATTTGAATGTAAATCTGAATGCATAAGGAGGTTGATATTTGATTGATTGTATAAGTGAGAAGAAGTGTTTTATGTTGCCTGCCTATGTAAAGTTTTGTAAGTCGATAGTATATGTTTAGTACACTGCTGGTTGGTACAGTTTGTGATTCAGAGATTTTATGATTCACAATCTTTAAAGGTATACTTAGGTTGGGCTGAAGGAAGTAGCGTATACACGCAGGTTTTCTTCATTGAAGTAGTGTATGCAGTCTAACACATGAATTTTTGAGGTTTCCGTTGGTTCTGAATGTTGATACAGGTTTCTGGGTTCAGCACTGTGTTCTGATGACAGTGATTTGATTGTTTCAGATTAATTGCATGTTGGTTGATGAAGTTTGAGTTTCTAAATTTCTGATGGGTTATTGATGAGTCAAGGTCTTTATATGTCTTCATATGTGCCAGGAGCATCCAGTCTGAAAATTCATGAAATGTGGTCCCTCGTGGAAGAGTGGAGTTTTCTATAGGCTGGAACCTATGTACTAGTAAACATATTGGCTAGTACAAGAGCTAGGGGGTTGTATCTTTCTTCCATTAGAAGCTGGAGAATGAGAGAAGGTTGTAACCTTCTGCGGGTAGAAGTCTGCTTACTAGTATGAGTCTGCACCAGTACAAGATTGTAAACAGATTTTCTTATTATTAAAAGAAGATAGAGACGACAGTAGCAGGTGGTTTTCACCTACATTGGGTTTCCACCTTAAATCTTGGTGTTCATGTGTGTTTCTTAAGTGTAATAGTTTATTATGTTTATACTGCACATGGTTACTACTTAATGATTGATGAAGTACTGATGCACTGATTAAAGATCAACATATGATGAATTAACTCAATCATAAGTTTACTGCATAAACACTGGTTTCCTTAAAGACAGTTGTGTGTACATGCTAGTTTCCCTCTCTGAAGTAGCGTATATAAATATGATTATGAAAAAGAAAAATTCTTGATCTGATAATACTGATTCACCCCCCCCTAGTATTATTTCCAACAATTGGTATCAGAGCCAAGTTCTTCAGAAGAAGCTTGATCGCTTGAAGGAAGATCCATCAAGATGAATAATCACGAAAGCATGGGATCCATCAGGCCGCCAATCTTTGATGGGAGAATTTTTTTTTTTGGAAAATAAGAACCACAACCTATCTATAATCTCTTGGAACATATGTTTGGGAAATTGTGGAAGGAGGATGTAAATTTCCAACAACAATTCCTACAGACACGACAGGTAAAAAGAAATATGAAACCAATGCCAAAGCTGTCAATACTTTATTGGGAAGTTTGTCACACTCAGAGTTGTTCAAAGTCATGCAGCTCAAATCAGCCAAGGAGATATGGGACAAAATTGTTCAGAGCTACAAAGGAGACTTTCAAGTAAAATGTGCTAAGCTTCAAACTCTTAGAATTCAGTATGAAACTCCTAAGATGCATAATGATGATAATATAGCTAGTTACTTCTTATGTATAGATGAGGTTGTTAATTGTATGAAGAATCTGGGTGAAGAAATAAAGGAAGTTACCTTAGTTGAGAAAATTTTGAGATCCTTGTTTGCTAAATTTGAATCAAAAGTGTCTGCCATAGAAGAAAATCAGGATCTGCAGAATATCACTATGACATAGCTTCACGGAATCCTAACTGCTTTTGAGATGAGAAAAGGAGGTCCATCAGATATGAGAGAAGCCACATTTAAAGCTTCAACAAAAGGAAAAGAAAAGGAAGAACACAATGAATCAGGATACATTTCAGAAGAAGAAGATGAGGTAAATTTTGTCAAGAAGCTTCAACGGGGTTCTGGAAGGTTTAGAGGTAAACTACCTTTCAAATGCTTTTCTTGTGGTAGAGTCGGTCCTTATGCTGCTAGGTGTCCTCATAAAGATAAATATGAAAAAGGGAATAAGAAACAAGTTGTGAATATAAGGACTTACTATACTCATGAAGATAGCGATGGTTTATCTAATAGTGATGAAGATGAAACTAGTCAAGATTTCCAAAGAGGAAAACTTTCATGAAGAAATCTCTAAACTCAAAATCTATTTAGAAGAAAAGAATATGATCATAGATACCTTGGCAAGGAAAACCACAATGAAAAACTAGAATGTGAAATTGTGAGTCTAAGAAAAGATCTCGAGAAAACAAAATCTCTCAATATTAGATTTGTTAAAGAATCAGAAACTTTAAATGAAATTATCAAAGTTCAGCATTCTCCTCTGATAAAGATAGGTCTTGGATATACTGAAGAGGCATCTCAATCACAGAAGCCATCAACCTCCACCAAAATCTATCTTGATGCAGCAAAGACCAGTGAAACGTATGACAATCGTCAGCAAAGGCATAAAGTTGATCACTAGGTAAATCATACTCAATTTCCTCCAAGGATGAATATCAATAGAAGCCACAACCAACCTCAGGCAAATCATACTCAATTTTCTCCAAAGATGAATATCAATAGAAACTAAAATCAACATGTAAATAGATTCGATAGTCGCAGAAACTTCTTTAATGGACAATGTTTTTCATGTCATAATTTGGGGCACCAAGGATAATTTTAGGGGCGAATGTTCGCCCTTTGGCGAAATTAAGGGGTTTTAAATTTTTAGTGAGCGAATATTTTGTATCATAGTACATTTTTACAAATCACCTCAAATAGCCCACCTTATTTTAAGGGAGAGGGTAAAAAAGGTAAATTTAGCCCTTGAAAATAGGACTTACAACCTTCCATTCGCCCATTTTCAAGAATAGGTTTTATTTAAGTGAATCCATTCGCCCATTTTCAAGAATAGGTTTTATTTAAGTGAATCCTATGGGCCAAATACCATATTTATAAAAGAGGTATGGTAAATTAATAAAAATATAAATAAATGAGAGGTATGGTAAATAAATAAAACATTTTTTATATTTACTCCGTAAGTCACCTTATATACATGTAAGGGTGTAAACAAATAAAAATATAAGTAAAGTGGAGGTATGGTAAATAAATAAAACGTCTTTTTATACTTACTCAAAAGGTATGGTAAATAAATAAAAATATAAATAAACTAGACGTATCATAAATAAATAAAACCTCTTTTTATATTTAGTCCATAACCCTCGTTCTATTTATGAAGGCTCAAGAAAGAGGTTTTATTTAAGTGAATCCTATGGGCCAAATACTATATTTGTAAAAGAGGTATGGTAAATTAATAAAAATATAAATAAACGAGAGGTATGGTAAACAAATAAAAAATTTTAATATATTTACTCCATAAGTCACCTTATATTTACGAACACTCAAAAAATGGGTTCTATTTAGGTGAAACCTATGGCCAAAATACCATGGGACAAATACCATGGACTAGATTGTTATTAATACCATGCAAAAAACCATTATTAACCCTAATATTAGAATTAATAAAAATAAAAATGGCACATGGTATTGACCCATGGTATTCACCAAAATGGCACATGGTATTGACCCATGGTATTCACCTGGAATGTAGCCTATTTAAATGGGGGAATTAAACCAGCATTTAGCCTATGCTAAGATTCACTAGGACTTTATAAAGTTTTATTATTTAGTGATCTTACAAGATTTTATAATTGAGTAAAATATTCACCATGCCTGGTGAGAGATTCGCCAAAAAATTATATATACATATTATATTATTGATAAAATCGCCTTCCATTTTTCCTATATACCATGGAGATTCGCCCATTTATTATATTTATAAATTTAGGGGGGGTTCTTAAAATTTTCCCTGTGGGGCACAAAGCTGCTCAGTGCATTGCTTACAAAACCATCATGATTAGAGAAGCACGAAATCAAAGGAATGTAACAGGGATCAAGAGAATGTTGGAAATAATACTGAGAGGGGGGGTGAATCAGTATTATCAGAAAAACTTTTTCATTTTATGCTCAGAAACATATACGCTACTTCAGTTAAGTGAAACAGCGTGTACACGCTACTGTGTCTAAAGAAACCAGCGTATAACAAGAAAACTTATGATTCAGTAGCTTATCTTCGGTAAATGCATCAGGACATTATTAACCATGATAGGTGCAGTATAACAGAATAGATCATCACACAGAAAACACACACATGAACACCATGACATAAGGTGGAAACCCAATGTGGGTGAAAACCACCTGCTGCAAGTCGTCTCTATCTTTCTTTAATATGAAACTTCAGTTTACAATCTTTTGTACTGGTGCAGCCTTATACCAGTACGCAGGCTACAACCTGCTGAAGGCTTCAACCTTCTCTCGTTCTCCAAACTTCCTTGGAAGGGAGCTCCAACCCCCTTTGCTCTTGTACTAGCTAAGATACTAGTACGTAGGTGCTGGCCTACAATCTTCTTTCCTTCAGGTACCACTTTTCATACATTTTCAGACTGGATATTCCTGAAGCACAACATTACAATCTGAAGACCACAATTCATTCAACTTTCATAACAGATCATTGAAGCATAAAACAACCAATACTAGCATCATCAATCTTTGAATCACTGAACCACTGAAACCCTGTCAACACCAGTCACCAGAACACAGAGCAGACTACAGAACTCTGCAATAGCAGTCAGACCCAACTGCAACCCCAAAAATCAAACTTCAAAAGATATACGCTACTTCAATGAGAGAAACCCGCGTATACACGCGCTTTTACCAAAGACAACCTGCGTACAGATCTAAAAATAAATTCTCTTAACTTGCAGTTGTACCAGACATCAGTTAGACCCAGAACATAACATTGCGTCAGTATGCAGATCTAGAAATAGGCATAATCAACCATATCATAATAGTGTATTTCAAACCATTAGATCCCGATCTGTCCTTAGATCTAGTCTTCCATCAACCGGTGTGATCTCTCCTTAGCTTAGATCAAGCAACCCAGAACCTGCATACCAGATCTCTTTCTTTTTCAGATATTCAAGACTTTTCAATTGTACTATGCCTAATGATCTTCTTCTCCTTATATAGCCTTAGGCCTTGCTCAATACCAAGGGCCAAAACCATAGAAATCCAATACCATCAACTTCAAAACTAGGGATCAACACGTCCGTCGAGACACCATGGTCCAAAACCATAGGCACAACTTCCAAGGAATAACCGCCACGGACCAAAGATAAGTTTTCCACATACATGCTCTTTTACTGAAGCCAACCTGCGTGTACACGCGACTTGGTATATAGCGAACCTGCGTATACGCGACTTGGTATATAGTGAACCTGCTTGTATACGCGACTTGGTATATAGTGAACCAACGTGTATATGTTTTCTCTTCATACTTGTAGTCTGATCATCAATTCCTTGCTGCTATCCTTCTGCACTATGATTTGTCATCAGTGTGATTTTCCATCAAGGCCAACACTTGTCTCATAATGCCAACAATCTCCCCCTTTGGACTTGATGGCAACCCCAAGATCCTTAGAACCATTCTCCCCCTTTGTCATCAAGGGAAAAGGGCTGTGCTCCCCCTGAGTACATGCTGATATCTCTGCTTGGCTGTGCTGAAACATGCTCCCCCTGACTGTAGGCAATATCTGCAAAAGATGTTCTTCAAAAGAACCAAGACCGTCCTATCACCAAAAGACTCAATACATACATCCATACTCCAAGAGGGGATACATCAGAAAGTTACATATAACAACCAATTATATTACATCATTCATCCCAGGCATAGTGGGGAAACCAACATAGGCCATTACATGACCTTGACACCATAAAAAAGATAAAAGAGATACATGACATAGAGACAACGAATCTAGACCAAGACTTATGAAAGTCACAAGCAGCATCTGATAAACATCTTTTAGATCAGCGACCAAGATTTCCTTCTGAGCTCCTTCTCCTAAAATCAACAACAGTTGTGTACTAGAACCAAAAGCATCTAAATGCCAACAATGCTTTATGAGACTTTAAGCTGTTCCCCCTGAACCTGTGCCTGAAGAATTCTGGCATACCCATCTCAGACCTTCTCCAACCAGAGTCTGCCCTTGCTGTTCAGAACTCCATATACGCAACTTCTCCTCCATAAAACGGCGTATGTACGCGGATATGCTTTCTACAACACGCGCACGTCATACACGCGACTTTCCCAGCATAAATCTGCGTATATACGCGGATATCCCTTACGTAACTTGCGTATACCAACTTTTCTGGAGAACAAACAAGCTTCAACAGCAGGATGAAGCATCAACTACTCCCAGCTTTTGTCTGAGATATTCAAAAGTTTCCCTGGGCAGTGGTTTTGTGAGAATATCAGCAACTTGTTCCTTCGAAGGAACATACTCCAACTTGACCTTCTGCTCAAGCACTTGTTCCCGAAGAAAATGGTACTTGATTGGTATGTGCTTGGTCTTTGAGTGCATGACTGGATTCTTTGAAATGCTGATTGCACTTGTATTATCACATAAGATAGAGACTAGTGAAGTGCAAGTGATTTGAAAATCCTGCAAGGTCTGCATCATCCAAAGAAGTTGTGTGCAACAAGATGCCGCAGCCACATATTCTGATTCAGCTGTAGATAAGGCAATCGAACTTTGTTTCTTGCTGAACCAAGATACTAATCTGGAGCCCATAAAGAATGCACCACCACTTGTGCTCTTCCTGTCATCCACGCTTCCGGCCCAATCTACATCTGTATAAGCATGAAGTGTGAGATCTGTATCTCTAGGATACCATAATCCATAATTTTGTGTCCCTTGAAGATATTTGAAAATTCTCTTCACTGCCTGAAGATGAGTCTCCTTTGGATTTGCCTGAAATCTCCCAACTATTCCGACTGCATGCATGATGTCTGGTCGGGTACCTGTCAAATAAAGCAAACTCCCAATCATGGATCTATAAGTTGGTTGATGAACTGCTGCTGATTCATCATTTGCACTGAGGCTGCATCCTGTAACCATGGTGTACATACTGGCTTTGAATCTTCCATGCCATACTTCTTCAAGATCTGCTTGAGGTACTTGGTTTGAGACAAGAAGATGCCTCCTTCATTTTGTTGGATTTGCAATCCAAGAAAGTATGTCAATTCTCCAAGTAGTGACATTTCGAATTCTTTCTGCATAACCAGGCAAAGTTTTGACTCATAGTCTCTTCATTGCTGCCAAAGATAATATCATCTACATAAACAACAAGTATTAGCAATTTGTTATTTTCAACTTTTATATAGAGATTGCTATCTGCTGATCCTTTTGAAAAGCCTTGTTGGTGAATATATTTGTCCAATCGATAGTACCAAGCCCTTGGAGCTTGTTTGAGACCATAGAGAGCCTTTTTCAATTTGCATACAAGGTTTGGATCATTCCCAAGAATGAAACCATCTGGCTGCTCAATATATACTTCTTCTTCTAAGTCTCCATTCAGAAAGGCTGATTTCACGTCCATTTGAAATACCTTGAAGTTTTGAAAGCTTGAGAGAGCAAGGAACATTCGGATGGCCTCAAGTCTTGCAACAGGAGCAAAGGTCTCTTCAAAATCTATTCCTTCTTGCTGCGCATACCCTTTACAAACAAGTCTGGCCTTGTTTCTAATTACTTCTCCATTTTCATTCAATTTATTTTTGAAGACCCATTTTGTCCCTATGACATTTTTATCTTTTGGTCTAGGAACCAATTCCCAAGTGTTGTTCTTTTCGATCTGCTCAAGTTCTTCATCCATTTCTTTGACCCAGCATTCATCTTTGCATGCCTCTTTCACACTTTGTGGTTCAGTGGAAGAGAGTAATGCCAAATAGCTTGAAGCTTCTGCAATTCTTCTTCTTGTTTGTACTCCTACTTCTTTCTGCCCCACAATCTGAGATTCTGGATGATTCTTTTGAACATATCTGGATGGAGTCTTCTCTTCTATTCTTGCCTGCTCCTCTGGTTCTTCTTGAGGTTCTTCTTCTTCTTGAGGTTCTTCTTCTTCATCATTCTGCCTTTGAGGGTAGCCTTCATCTTCTTCAATGTATTCATGATGAACTTGCCTAGGAATATATCCCTTCTCATCAACCACTACATCAATGCTGTCAACAATTCTGCCAAGTCTTTTATTGTAGCACTTGTATGCTTTGCTATGTGGAGAATAACCAAGAAGGATGCCTTCATCTGCTCTTGGTTCAAGTTTGCCAAGTTGCTCATCAGTATTCTTAATATAACATTTGCTCCCAAAGATTTTGAAGTGCTTCACCGAAGGAGTCTCACCACTCCAGAGCTCATGAGGTGTTTGAGTGCTGTTTACTCGGACATTTATTTTGTTAAGAATAATAACCGCAGCATGTGCAGCTTCACCCCAGAAAGTTGCGGGAGTACCTGATTCATCAAGCATAGCACGAGCCATTTGTTGGATTGTTCTGTTCATTCTTTCCACCACCCCATTTTGCTGAGGAGTTCTAGCTATAGAGAATTCTCTTCTTATCCCATGTTCTTCACACAAATCGAAAAATTCGTTTGAGGTAAACTCCCCACCTCTGTCAGATCTGAGGCACTTAATTTTTTGTCCTGATTCATTTTCAACCAAGGCTTTGAAGGATTTGAATTTTTCGAATGCTTCATCTTTCTGCTTCATAAGCCCTAACCAGACAAACCTGGAGAAATCGTCAATGAATAATATCAAATATTCTTCTCCTCGAGGTGTCCTTTTCCTAAATGGACCGCATACATCTGTATGGACTAGCTCAAGAGGTATGCTGGCTGATCCTTCCTTCTCTGGAAAGTTAGTTCTGGTTTGCTTCCCAAACTGACAAGATTTGCATATAGTGTTGTCTTGAATTTTGATATCTGGAAGACCACGAACTGCCTGATATTTGCATGCTTTCCTTATTTGTGAAAAGCTTAGATGCCCCAACCTCCGATGCCATAGCCAATGTTCATCATCCTTGCTCAAATAGCATTGTTGTGGTCCTTCTTCAAATATGTATAGATTATTTGGAGTCCTTCTTCCTTTGATCACTGTTTTACCTGTATCAAGATCACGAACACAACATCCATTTGATCTAAATATTACCTCTGTTCCTTGATCGCACATCTGACTGACACTCAGAAGATTATGCTTCAATCCATCAACATACAAAACATTTCCAGCTTTGACCTTCTCTTTTAATGGAGCAACACCTTTTCCTTTTATGGCTGCAGAGATATCGTTTCCAAAAGAAACTTTCTTCCCCTTTTCTAATGCGGTATATGACTCAAGCTTTTCTTTGTCCCCTGTCATATGCTTCGAACATCCGCTGTCAATGTACCATAGACTTTCTTGACCTTCTGCATAAAAGGCTATCCCACATCTTTCTGGTTGCGGTTCCTTTATTCTCCATGTTCTGACATTTGAGGTTTGTTCCTTCTGAGTTGTCTTCCGGAACCTGCTCCTACATTCAGAGTCTTCATGACCAAAGTTATTACAGATAGAGCATTCAATTTCATTTTCAAGAACCGAAAAGTTGTTATAAGTCCTTTTCATGGTTCCAGTCATTCTCCCTTGCTTTTGAGCTTCTCTAGTCATGATTGTCTTGTAGGCAACACATTGAGCTGCTTTGTGACCGAAGTTATGGCAAGAAAAGCATTGGCCATTAAAGAAACTTCTGCGATAATCAGATCTATCATCCAACTGATTGTAGCTTCTATTCACATTCATTCTTGGAGCAAATTGGGAAGATTTTACCTGTGGCTGATTGTAGCTTCTGTTTGTCCTTAAGGCAGTTTGTCCCCGAATTTCTTGATGGTCTTTATTTGTTCTTGAGGTAAACTGTCCTTGATTCACCTGATGACTTTTATTTGGCTTTTGCTCGCTTCTCCTTGCTGCATCAAGATAACTTTTAGAGGTAGAGGCTTGAGATGTTTCTCCATTATATCCAAGACCTGTCTTGATCAGAGGAGATCGCTGCACATTGATAATCTCATCCAAGGTTTCAGATCCTTTAACAAATTTAAGATTAATCGCTTTAGTTTTCTCAATCTCCTTTCTAAGACAAACAATCTCACATTCCAATTTTTCAAGATGTTTTTCCTTTTCAACTAGTTGACATTGTAGAGAATCAATAATAGCACTCTTCTCTTCTAAGCAAACTTTGAGATCTTTCATTTCATCACAAAAGCCTTCTACATCTATAGCATCCACGTAGTCATCATCTTCAAAAGCCATTAAAAGTTTATATCTATTACCTTGTTCATCTTCATCACTATTTGAAAGACCATCACTATCTTCATGAGTGTAGTAGCTTTTCTTCTTTTCATTTTGTTTCTTGTTCCATTTAACAGGTTCCTTTCCCTTGTCATTCTTATCTTTGTGAGGACATCTGGCAGCATAATGACCTACTCTTCCACAAGCAAAGCATTTAAAAGGTAACTTACCTCTGAACCTTCCAGAACCCCTTTGAAGATTTCTGACAAAATTTGATTCTTCTTCTTCATATTCTGGCATGTGACTTGCTTCATAATAATCTCCTTTGCCTGAAGCTTTGAAAGCAGCTTCTCTTCTGTCTGATGGACCTCCCTTTCTCATCTCATAAGCAGTTAGAATTCCATGAAGCTGAGACATAGTAAGAATTAGTAGATTTTCCTTTTCTTCTATTGCAGACACTTTAGATTCAAATTTGGGGGACAATGACCTTAGAACCTTTTCAACCACAATAGCCTCTTTTATTTCTTCACCCAAGTTTTTCATGCAATTAAAAATCTCATCAACTCTAAGGAAATAGTTAGCCACACTTTCATCATTATACATTCTGAGAGTCTCATACTTAATCCTAAGAGTTTGAAGTTTAGCACGCTTTACCTGTTCGTCTCCTTCATAGCTCGTGACAATCTTGTCCCATATTTCTTTTGCAGATTTATAGTGCATTACCTTCATGAATTCCGATTGGGATATACATCCCAATAGAGTACTGACTGCTTTCGCATTTGTTTCATATTTCTTTTTCTCGTCTGCATCTGTAGGAGTAGCTGAAGGAAAAGTGTAGCCTGTCTCTACGATGTCCCAAACTTCTGTACCAAGAGATTGAAGATAGGTAGTAACTCTTACCTTCCAATAATTGAAGTTTGTCCCATCAAAAACCGGTGGCCTGATTGATGCTTCTCTCTCATAGTTGCTCATGATGAACGATCTACCTTCAAGTGATCAAGCTTCTCTGAAGGACCTGCTCTGATACCAATTGTTGGAAATAATACTGAGAGGGGGGGTGAATCAGTATTATCAGAAAAACTTTTTCATTTTATGCTCAGAAACATATACGCTACTTCAGTTAGGTGAAACAGCGTGTACACGCTACTGTGTCTAAAGAAACCAGCGTATAACAAGAAAACTTATGATTCAGTAGCTTATCTTCAGTAAATGCATCAGGAAATTATTAACCATGATAGGTGCAGTGTAACAGAACAGATCATCACACAGAAAACACACACATGAACACCATGATATAAGGTGGAAACCCAATGTGGGTGAAAACCACCTGCTGCAAGTCGTCTCTATCTTTCTTTAATATGAAACTTCAGTTTACAATATTTTGTACTGGTGCAGCCTTATCCCAGTACGCAGGCTACAACCTGCTGAAGGCTTCAACCTTCTCTCGTTCTCCAAACTTCCTTGGAAGGGAGCTCCAACCCCCTTTCCTCTTGTACTAGCTAAGATACTAGTACGTAGGTGCTGGCCTACAATCTTCTTTCCTTCAGGTACCACTTTTCATACATTTTCAGACTGGATATTCCTGAAGCACAACATTACAATCTGAAGACCACAATTCATTCAACTTTCATAACAGATCATTGAAGCATAAAACAACCAATACTAGCATCATCAATCTTTGAATCACTGAACCACTGAAACCCTGTCAACACCAGTCACCAGAACACAGAGCAGACTACAGAACTCTGCAATAACAGTCAGACCCAACTGCAACCCCAAAAATCAAACTTCAAAAGATATACGCTACTTCAATGAGAGAAACCCGTGTATACACGCGCTTTTACCAAAGACAACCTGCGTACAGATCTAAAAATAAATTCTTTTAACTTGCAGCTGTACCAGACATCAGTTAGACCCAGAACATAACATTGCGTCAATATGCAGATCTAGAAATAGGCATAATCAACCATATCATAATAGTGCATTTCAAACCATTAGATCCCGATCTATCCTTAGATCTAGTCTTCCATCAACCGGTGTGATCTCTCCTTAGCTTAGATCAAGCAACCCAAAACCTGCATACCAGATCTCTTTCTTTTTCAGATATTCAAGACTTTTCAATTGTACTATGCCTAATGATCTTCTTCTCCTTATATAGCCTTAGGCCTTGCTCAATACCAAGGGCCAAAACCATAGAAATCCAATACCATCAACTTCAAAACTAGGGATCAACACGTCCGTCGAGACACCATGGTCCAAAACCATAGGCACAACTTCCAAGGAATAACCGCCACGGACCAAAGATAAGTTTTCCACATACATGCTCTTTTACTGAAGCCAACCTGCGTGTACACGCGACTTGGTATATAGCGAACCTGCGTATACGCGACTTGGTATATAGTGAACCTGCTTGTATACGCGACTTGGTATATAGTGAACCAACGTGTATATGTTTTCTCTTCATACTTGTAGTCTGATCATGAATTCCTTGCTTCTATCCTTCTGCACTATGATTTGTCATCAGTGTGATTTGCCATCAAGGCCAACACTTGTCTCATAATGCCAACAAAGAAGTTCCTATAATAACTTTTCTCCTCTTGAAAATGAAATAGAATGCTCAATTTATAACAACTTTGGTCATGAAGAATCTGAATGCAAGAGAAAATTTCGGCAAACACCTCAAAAGGAGCAAACACCATTAAATCCCAAGATATGGAGAAGGAAAGAACCTCAAAAAGAAAGATGTGGTATAGCCTTGTATGCAGAAGGACAAGAAAATGAGTGGTACATCGACAGTGGATGCTCCAAACATATGACAAGTGACACAAAGAAACTTCACTCATATAATGCTTTAGAAAAGGAAAAGAATGTCCCATTTGGAAATGACACTCCAGCTGTCATAAAAGGTAAAGGTTTTGTTTTCTTGAAAGAAAAGGTTAAAGTTGGAAATGTTATGTATGTAGATGGTTTAAAGCATAGCCTGTTAAGTGTCAGTCAAATGTGTGATCAAGGAAATGAAGTGGTGTTTCGATCAAACGGATGTGTTGTTCATGAGCATGATACAGGAGAGACCGTGATCAAAGGTTCAAGAACTCCAAACAACTTATACATACTCAAAGGAGGACAACAACTGTGTTATCTAAGCAAAAGTGATGAAAACTGGTTGTGGCATAGAACATTGGGACATCTAAGCTTTTCTCAAATAAGAAAAGCATGCAAACTCAAAGTTGTTCGTGATCTTCCAAATATCAGCATCCTAGAAAATACAATATGAAAACCATGTCAAATCGGTAAGAAAACCAGAGTTCACTTCATGGAAAAGGAAGGGTCAGCTAGTAAGCCTCTTGAACTTATCCATACTGATTTATGTGGACCAACAAGGAAAAAGTCACCTCGTGGAGAAGAATAATTTATTTTGTTCAATGATGATTTTTACAGAATGTGTTGGATAGGTCTTCTAAAGCATAAATATGAAGCATTTGAAAAGTTCCAAGCCTTGAAATCTTTGGTTGAAAATGAATTAGATCGAAAAATCAAATGCCTCAGATCTGATGGAGGAGGGGAATTTATATCGGATGAATTCTTTGACTTTTGTGAATAACATGGAATAAAAAGGGAATTCTCCACTGCAATAACACCTCAGAAAAATGGTGTAATAGAAAGGATGAAAAAAAAAGTTCAACAAATGGCTCAAGCCATGCTAGGTGAATCTGGAACTCCTGCAACCTTGTAGGGTGAAGCTGCATTCATTGTTGTGACTATTCTCAACAAAGCAAATGTTCGGGTAAATAGCACTTAAACTCCACATGAAATTTGGTATCGTAAGACTCCTACTATAAAATACTTTAATGTTTTTGGAACCAAATGTTTTATCAAAAGGACTAATGAAAAACTGGGTAAGTTTGAACCCAGAGCAGATGAAGGGATTCTTCTTGGTTATTCTTCGAGAAGTAAAGGATATAAATGTTATAATAAAAGATTTGGGAAAATTCTTGAAAGCATTGATGTTGTAGTTGATGAAGCATATAAAAATCCAAAACAGATAAAATCAACAGAAGATTGTGACAATGTGGAAGATGGGGATTACTTTCCCACATCCAATCAAAATTATATTGAAGAAGAAACCAATGAAGCACCAAAAGAAGATATAATGGTAGAAGAAAAGACTTCGTCCAAGTATGTTCAGAAAAATCATCCAGAAACTTAAATTTTAGGAGAAATGGAATCGTTGGTGTACAGACAAGAAGAACTATTGCAGGGACCTCAAGCTATCTAGCATTACTATCCTCCACCGAACCTGAAAATGTAAATGAAGCATGCAAATATGAATGTTGGGTCAAGTCCATGGATGAAGAACTTGAGCAAATTGAAAAGAATGACACTTGGGAATTAGTTCCTAGACCTCATGATAAAAATATTATAGGAACTAAATGGATATTCAAGAACAAGCTAAATGAAAATGGAGAAGTCATTAGAAACAAGGCCAAACTTGTTTATAAAGGGTATGCTCAAAAACAAGTTATAGATTTTGAAGAAACTTTTGCAACTGTTGCCAGACTTGAAGCCATAAGAATTTTTCTTTCCCTTTCCAGTTTTCGGAAATTCAAAGTATGCCAAATGGATGTAAAATAAACCTTCCTTAATGGAGATTTAGAAGAAGAAGTTTATATTGAACAGACAGAAGGATTCTTTTTTGGAAATGATTCAAAACTTGTATGCAGACTCAAAAAGGCTCTCTATGGTCTGAAACAAGCTCCAAGGGCTTGGTATTACTGCCTTGACAAATATCTACACCAACAAGGTTTTACAAAAGGTTCTGCAGATAGAAATTTATATACAAAGATTGAAAATGATAAATTGCTAATTATTATTGTTTATGTTGATGATATCGTTTTTGGTAGCAATGAATAATCCATGAGTCAGAATTTTGCTTCAGTAATGCAACACGAATTTGAAATGTCCTTGCTTGGTGAACTTACCTATTTTCTTTGTCTACAAGTTCAGAAAACTAAAGATGGTATTTTTCTTTCACAAAGCAAATATCACAAGCAAATATTGAAAAAGTATGGAATGGAAGATTCTAAACCTGTATGTACTCCAATGGTAACAGGATGCAGTCTCAGCTCAAATGATGAATTAACAACAGTACATCCACCAACTTACAGATCCGTGATTGGCAGTCTGCTTTATCTAACCGGTACCCGACCTGACATCATGCATGCAGTAGGAATAGTTGGAAGATTCCAAGCAAATCCAAAGGAATCACACCTTCAGGCAGTCAAAAGAATTTTCAAATATCTTCAAGGAACTTAGGACTTTGGACTATGGTATCCTAGAGATGCAAATCTTACTCTTCATGCATATACCGATGTAGATTGGGCAGGAAGTATTGATGATAGAGAAAATGCTAGTGTTGGTGAATTCTATATGGTTTCCAGGTCAATGTCTTGGTTCAGAAAGAAACAAAGTTCAATTGCTTTATCTACAGATGAAGTTGAATATGTGGCTGCTGCATCTTGCTGCACACAACTACTTTGGATGATGCAAACTTTGCAAGACATTCAGATCACATGTACTCTACCCATCTCCATTCTATGTGATAATACAAGTGCCATATATATTCACTAAAGAATACGTTGCTAATATATTCACTAAACCACTGCCCAGAGAAACATTTGAATATCACAGACAAAATCTTGGAGCTGTTGATGCATCATCCTGTCGTTAAATCCATTTTTCAGAGGAAGTTTACTACACGCTGGTTTGACATGTAGTATATGGGCGGGTACAACGGGTTGCCTTGGCTGAAAGCGCGTATATGTTTTTCTAACAAAAGAAAGCAATGGTAGCACAGGTTCAGGGGGAAGGTTCTCATTCCACATTCTTGGCATTATGGTTGCTGAATTCAGCTATTTCTTAGTTGCATCAGCCATTAGTGTCATATAACTTATTCTGTCATGGTATATATTTCAATGAGTCCTATTGGTCATATGATGTAATTTATTTCCCCAATATCCTTGGGATGGATGATGTAATGATTGTTGTATTTCTGTCATGTATAAACTTTGGTATATCCCCACTTGGTTGGGAAGATGAATAAAATATGGTGTATCCCCACTTGGTTGGGTGATTAATGTATCTATGAGTTTGTGGTCATAGGGAGGTCATACTCACTTTGTTGAGTTATAGTGTCATGTTACTATATTGAATCATCTCTCTACAGACTTGGCATGTACTTACGGGGAGTATGGATAGTATCATGTAAAGAAGGAGAGTAGAGTGGTCCGCCCTTTTCCCTTGATGTCAAAGGGGGAGAGTATTTGGTATTTTGGTGTTGTATGGTATCTCTAATAGTCTTTACAACTTGCAGTAGTCAACACCATCATGGTTGCCATCAAGTCCAAAGGGGGAGGCATTATTATACAAGTATTGTCCTTGATGGAAACTCTACACGTCAACTCAGTTTTGATAAGAGGCTAACAAGAATATTAAGAGGCAATAGGGTAGTGGTACAAAGGATTAGGAAGATCGAACTAAGGTCTATTGATCAGAATAAAGAAGTTGAAGGAAGAAGATGATGTAAGAGAAGTTTAAGAGATACACGCAGTTTCACTTAGTCCATGCGGCATATAGACACAGGTACTTAGAACAGAAATAGCGTATAACGTATGCATGCACTCCCACAGAAGGAAAAGCGCGTACATGTTGAAAACCATGGTTTTGGTCCGAGGTATTTGGTCCAAGGTATCTTTGGACCATGATATTGACCCTAGGTATTTATTCTGAGGTATTCGGTCAATGATATTTGATCTAAGGTATTGGTCCTAAGTGGATTCAGTCCATGGTATTGAGAAAGGCCAAAAACTATATAAAGAGGAGAGGATCACAAGGCCAAATGTGCAAGTGAATAAGGTTCTAAGGAATACTTCTATCTGAAGTATATTTTGTGTTGCAAGGTTATGTCTGGGACTAGATTTGAAATATTTATGTGCACCTTGAGTTCAATATTTGGATTAAGATCATGAGACCTGAATTGACTTATTATTAAATGATCTAATATTGGTTGAGGCTAGATCTGACGTTTTGCGTCTATTTTATTCATTATCTATCATGATCTAGGTTTGCCTAAAGTCTGGAATTGCAACAAAGTTTTGAGTCATTATTTGCAGATCTGTACGCAGATTTGTCTCGGCAAAAGAGCATATACACACAGGTTCTGTTCTTTCAAGTAGCATATACAAAAGAAAGGCTTGATGTTCAAAGATGACTGATCTATCAAATCGGTATTGTTGATTTATTGCTACTGCTATTTTACTGTTGTATGTCAATGAGGAGATCTAAATGTAAATCTAAATGCATAAGTAGGTTGATATTTGATTGATTGTATAAGTGAGAAGAAGTGTTTTCTGTTGCCTGCCTCTGTAAAGTTCTATAAGTTGATAGTACATGTTCAGTACGTTGTTGGTTGGTATAGTTTGTGATTAAGAGATTTTATGATTCGGAATCTTTAGAGGTATACGCAGGTTGGGCTGAAGGAAGTAGCGTATACAAGCGGCTTTTCTTCATTGAAGTAGCGTATACAGTCTGACACATGAATTTTTTAGGTTTCAGCTGGTTATGAATGTTGATACAGGTTTCTGGGTTCAGCACAGTGTTCTGACGACAGTGATCTAATTGTTTCAAATTAACTACATGTTGGTTGATGAAGTTTGAGTTTCTAAATTTTTGATGGTTATTGCTGAGTCAAGGTCTTCATATGTCTTGATATGTCCAGAAGCATCTAGTCTAAAAATTCATGAAATGTGGTCCCTGGTGGAAGAGTAGAGTTTTTTATAGGCTGGCACCTATGTACTAGTAAACATATTGGCTAGTACAAGAGCTAGGGGGTTGTATCTCCCTTCCAGTAGAAGCTAGAGAATGAGAGAAGATTGTAGCCTTCTGCAGGTAGAAGCTTGCGTACTAGTATGAGTCTGCACCAATACAAGATTGTAAACAGATTTTCTTATTATTAAAAGAAGACAGAGACGACAGCAGTAGGTGGTTTTCACCTACATTGGGTTTCTACCTTAAACCTTGGTGTTCATGTGTGTTGCTTATGTGTAATGCTTTACTATGTTTATACTGCACATGGTTACTGTTTAATGATTGATGAAGTATTGATGCACTGATTAAACATCAACATATGATGAATTAAATGAATCATAAGTTTACTACATAAACACTACTTGTCTTAAAGATAGTTGCGTGTACACGCTAGTTCCCCTCGCTGAAGTAGCGTATATAAATCTGATTATGAAAAAGAAAAATTCTTGATCTGATAATACTTGTTCACCCCCCCCCCCCCCCCCCCCACCCAGTATTATTTCCAAAAAGATGTGCCAATGGAATTCTTGGTAGTTAGTCTATCTACCCATAAGGCACTGGCCAACTTTTTGTTCCATGTCCTTTTGTTGTCTTCCAGTAATTTCTTAATGATATTGACCAGGCTTTTGTTAGAGGATTCTGCAAGTCCATTACCTTGAGGGTAATAGGCTGCGGAGTGGCCAAGGGTGATGTGGTATTTGTTACAGAAGTTTATCATTCTCTTGGATTTAAAGGCAACTGCATTATCATTAATGAGCTTCTAGGGGCATCCAAATATTGAAAGGATATTATTTTCTAGGAAGGAGATAATGACAATGTTTGTGGTTTGTCTAGAAGGTATGGCTTCTATCTATTTGGTAAAATAGTCAGTGGCTGTCAGAATCCAATTATGCTGGGCTGAGGGGGTTGGGTGTATTTCTCCAATGAAGTCTAACCCCCATTGTTGAAATGGAATTTCAGTGAGATTGGTTTAAGAGACAAGGGTAAAAGTTTTCTCTTTCCCTCAAATATCTGGCACTTATGACATGAGGTCACATGTTTCTTAACATTTGCAAACAAGGTGGGCCAGTAGAAACCAGCCCTCAGGATTTTGTCAGCAATAGTCTTCCAATACAAGTGTCCTCCACAATCCCCTGCATGAAACTCTTGTATAATTTTATCAGCTTCATCTTTCAGTAAATAGTTCAAAAGAATACCACTAATGCCTTTCCAAAACAAAGCATTATTTATAATACAATATCTCAATGAATTCATTTTAAAAAATATAGGTTTAGTTCTTGTCAATCCAGGAGGAGCTTATAAGTTTAGTAATACAAATATGATATCTGTAGACCAAGGTGATTCAGTAAAAGGTTCACTGACCTATGGAGTCACCATCTCTTCCTAATCACCAAGGGCACCAATGAAATTAATATCTAGGGCCTGGCAGTTCGATTCAACCATGAGTTTGGCTAAACCTTTGCCTCTGATAAGTTTAGTAGGCTTTATTTCTATGCCATATTCTAATATAGTGGAAATCCATTTGCCTATTTTCCCTTTAGGCCCATTTTGTGTCAAAATGTCCTTAACTATTGAGTTTGGAACATAAGAAATGATGTGAGAATACAAAATGTAGACTCTGAAATCTTTGATGGCCTTTACTAAATCTAATGCCTATTTTTCCATAATATTGTATTTGAGTGTGTCATCTGTTAAGGATTTACTGAAAAATGCAATTGGTTGTTCATATCCTTGGTCGTTCTTTTGCAACAAGACTGCTGCAATGATGTGTTCTAAAGCAAAAGAAAAAATTATAAAGTCTTTTTGAAAATCAAGACTTGTAAGGACTGGAGTTTTGGTTAAGGCTTCCTTGATGGCTTCAAAGGACTGTTTAGCCTCAACTGTCCATTTAAGTGTTGAGTCCTTTCTCAACATGCTATTTAGTTCTCTAATCAATTCTACTAAATTTTAAATGAATCTCTTAAGAAAATTTATCTTGCCTAAAAATGACTGCAACTTTTTAATGTTTCTAGGATGGGCAATGGTCAAAATGGCCTATATTCTAGCAGGATCTATTCTAATTCCATGTTTGGATATTATATGTACCAACATTTTACCCTCTTCTAAACCAAAGAGTCTTTTTGGGATTTAAATAAATCCCAAATTTCCTACATTTGATGAAAACTCTTCTCAAGTGGTTTAGGTTTTCATTATCAGATTTAGAAAAGACTATGATATCATCTTGGTATACCACTAATAAATCAAGGATATCCTTGGAAAATGATATATCCATAGCTCTCTGAAATGTTGCTCCTGCGTTCATTAATCCAAAAGGCATCTTCAAATACATGAAGGTACCCCATGGAGTAGTAAATGAAGTTTTGGCTTAGTCTTCTAGTTGAACTAAGATCTGGCTATATCTAGAAAATCCATCAAGTAAAGAGATTCTGGATGAGCCTACTACCCTCTGAAGGATATGGTCCATTTTTGGTAGAGGATAATTTTCTTTTAATGAGACCTTATTTAAATTTATGAAACCAACACAGAGTCTGATTTCTCCAGTCTTTTTTAGCAGTGACTAAGTTTGAAATCCAATCTGAGTACCTAATCGGGACTATAATTTGGGCATCAAACATTCTTTTAACTTCTTTCTCAATAGATGGCATAAGAACTAGGTTAATTCTTCTAAGTTTATGTTTGAAAGGTTTATGATTCTCTTTGAGAGGTATTTTGTGTTGGATTATGTTGGTGTCATAAGACTTCAAGTCTTCATAACTCCATGAAAACACATCTTAGAACTCTTTAAACAGATTTATGTATTTTACCTTTTCCTCTAGAGGTAAGGTTTTCGATATTTTAATGAATTTTGGTTTCTCCTCAGTTCCTATGTTACATTCTTCTATATTTGCTCTAAAAGGCTCTAGTTTCGGTTTCCTAGCTACACCATTTGAGTCAAACAAATCTTCTAAAGGGACTAATCCCTTAGGCAAAAAAATATTTTTAAGATTAAGAATCGCAGGATCATCATTCATTATCTCTTCTATCTCTACATTTTCTAAGTTATCTACTTCTAATCTGGTGAATTTAGTGGGTTTACCTATATCTAAAATATTTACATCTATGTTATTTTCTACTGTACAATCTGTATCTATTTTACAATTCTGAAAATAACCTTCATCATTCATGAAATTATAAATCTGAGAATCCTGGGAGAAAATTTGCCAATACTTGAAGTTGTCTGGTATCACAGGCCTATGTCTCTCTTCTGCAATGTACTGATGGTTGGGTTGAAAGGGCAATTTGCAGGTACTAGCAAAAGTGGCTAGACTATGGGCTTGCATGTTTTGGTTTTCTAGGAATGGCAACAAAGTTTGTTTCTAGGAGCTCTTTAATCAATCTATGACAATCTCCCTATATTAACTAAGTTTGGGATTGTTTACAGAGTATTCACCATTAATTTGTTTAATAATCAGTTCTGAGTCTCCAAGTATAGAAACTCTTTTGGCTACAAGTTTTCTAACCAGTTGTAACCCTAGGATTAGGGCTTCATACTCAGGCATGTTATTGGTACACTTGAAGTTTAATATGAATGCATGTCCCTCAGAATTATTATTCTCCATATTATGGATCCAAATTCTTGCACCATCCCGTAACCTATTCACAGATCCATCAAAATCTAGATGCCATAGGGACTCATGAAAAATATTCTCACTATCATTTGTTTGTTATTTCAGTTCTTTAGCTGTGATTTGATTATTTTCATGTTCTAAATTGTACAAGATGAAAGATTCCATATCAGAATGCATGGAGTATATGGGAAAGTTTTGTGGTTTTTCAGCACTACTCACCATGTATTTCATCAAGGTCTCTCTATATAATTTCCTTTGTTGGCCAAAAACAGATATGGTGGCATAAGACATATCTAACTACAAGGATCCTTTCAATTTTTATCCCCATGAGTCAGATAAAAACATTCCATATTTGGGTGGGATGTCTGCAACTACTATTTCCATTACTATACTTTTCTCTGAGCCTTAGACTAGAGTTACACATAAGTACTTGATCAAACCAAGGCATTTAACTTGGCTAGAGTCAAAGGAAAACAAGTCCTTATATTGTCTTGTGATGTCTAAGTTTAGTTTCTCCATGATTGCTTTTGGCATCAAATTATGGGTGCCCCTGAGTCTAACATAGCATTATGTAATATTTTGTCATGAATGTTTAGGCTAATGTAGAAAGGAGGGATTCCCCCTTGCTGATGAGTACCATTCACCTTAGGGCCAAACAATAATTCAGGTTAATCATCATTTAAATTGACAACATCTTCTCCCTCTCCTATATTTAAAGTTTCAGTTATTTATGATCTATATGATTCATTCTTTACTAATTTGGTCAAAGGAACTGATATCTTTAGTTTTTCTATTTCAGTTTTGATGTTGAAAGGGAGATGAGCTTTGTTTGTTTGGATGAAATCTTCCTTAACAAATTCAATTTGTGTGTTTTTATCTTATTTCTCAGTACTAGGCATTTCAATCTGTGTTTCATCTGTTTTGCCTTGATTTCTCTTAATTGGATTGATTTCAGTAATTGTTTCAGTTTGGTTTCAGTGGAGGTTATATCTATAATTTTTGGGGTAGAAGTCTCTGGTGTTGCCCTAGGGAGGATTTGTAAGACTTTAGTGACAGGAGCTTCTGTTATTTTCTTAGTCTAGGTCTAGATTGATCTCTTAATGGGAGTTTCATTGTTCTTTTTACTTCTTAAGCTATATTGTTTATGTAGCTCATATATAGCTGACTCATATCCTTGTTTAAAGTCAAAGGATTCACCATATTCTAACTACAACTGTTGCAACATGTACAACTCCTATTCTTCTTGAGTAAGAAAAACAACATCTTCATCTTTGATTTCTAGTAAGTTTATGTGGGTATCATCCTCTCCTTCTTGGTCCTGTGAACCCTCAGCACAGTTCTCTTGGAAGGGGGGCCTAATCTGTTGATTTGTTATAGCAGTCTTTCCAACATTACGATTCTTCCTAAAGTTATGGTTTCTTATTGGGGGTGGTTGTTGATTCTCCCATTGAGTTTTCCTTTCCATGTTTTCTAATCTATCCATTATACTCTCTACACCCTTGGCTAAACTATCTATCTTTCCATCAGAAGTGGAAGTTTCCTCTTTAATTACAACTCTATTTTCATTTCTCATTTTGGCTTTCTTGGCTAATAGGTTGGCCTCTACACTAATAGCATTGCTTTGCATTTGTTCCAATGTTTCAAGGTTTCTTTCCCTTAACTGGTATGACATGTCAGTGTCAAAACCATCAGGGAATTTAATTAATGCTAGGTCAGGTGGAGGCTTAATATTAGTTGGGATTGCATTGTAGATATTATTGAACCTAGTACAATAATCCTGGACTGACTCATTAGGAGCTCTTCTAATGTTGTCATATTCAAAAAGTATTTGCAGTGGGCTTTTCTTTCTCTCCCATCTATCAATGAATAATCTATGAAAATTAGCTAAGTCTGCAATATGGTGGGCAGGTAAAGCTTTGAACCATTTCTTGACATCCCGGGTTAATATTTGGGCAAACGACCTCATTTGGACATCTGATTCATCTATCTCATGCAACTCAAAATAGTCAGTCATCTTGTTTACATGTTGTTGGCTAGTGTACTGACCAATAGCATCAAACAAGAAGATTTTTCTCTGATAATATTGGGGCATGGCATGGAGTTGTGCAGGTAAAACTAGAGGTGCATATCAGTCTGGCATGGATTGGATTCTGGCTTGACTAGGGGGTAAAGTGCTGGTAGTTGAGGAAGGGCTTGAACTAGATGGAGATGAACTAGATGATGCTGAGGATGGTTGATGAATAAATGGATTAGGGGATTGGATTGTGGTGGATACTATAGGTGAGGTTATGGTAAAAGAAGGTGTATTTATAGTGAGTGAAGATTGTGCAGAAATTTTAGAGGTAGTAATAGTAAGGGAAGCTAGTTCAACAGATTTTTGAAGATAAGCACTATCTATATTTATTATCAATGTAGAGGTCAAAGCTTCTAACTTGTCAAAAGAGTCCAAGACAAATTTATCTAAATCTGGATGGATAACCCCTTTTGATTCAATAAGTTGAGTAAACTCAGGGTATACCACTGTTTCATGGATGGAATTCTCAGATTTAGTTCTAAATAATGAGAGGTCAAATGACAAATCAAAAGGGATTTCCTCTAAATTTGACAACTCCTCAGGGAGTGAATTTGCTTTAACTAACTGGCTACTACTTGCCTGAGTTTCTACGTTTTTTGATTTTCTTAGAATTCTGACTAGGTCATTAACTATAGTACCAGGGTTTGGATCTGGGTTTGCCCTAGTATAGTGAGTCTTCTTAGGAGCCAGAATTCTAACCTTTTTTTAACTATTTTTATGAAACTTTTTTAAAAACAACTTAATAAAAATGACCTTAAGGGGCTCAAGAAGAAATTTAAGGTTTCATTAAAGTTTTATGAGACTGAATATTGAAGTTCCAGTATGGTCACCAATGATGTTATCACTCCAAAATTTCTTCGAAGTTGTCAGAAAAAGAAATAATAGAGGTAGCCACTAACCACTTTTGGAGATCAGGACCTAGCCTTCCTAATCTTAGAGAGGGTTCTCCCTTTTTTATTTAACTTTGTTTTAGTTAATTAATTTTAGGCTGGTTGCACTTGGGTTTTGATTTGAAATTGGGTGGTGGGATCACTTACTTAGATGACAAGGGTTGTGTTTTACCATTGGGCTATGGGGTCAAATGTCAGACAAAAAAGACTGGATTAAGCTCTAAAAATAGTTTCTAGAGGGCAATATAGAGGAGTTATTGTAGATCTCAAAGGCTGGAAGGTGAAATGGTTTCCAATCAGATCCAGGGAGCAATTATGGGCTCCCTAGGCCAGATGATGAAGAGAATGGAAGAGGTCAACCAGGATGGGAGAGCAATTAAGGGTTCTCAAATCTAGGTATCAGAGGAAAACATATAAATGACTAATTGTGCAAAACATAGTGTACTTAAACAAATTCTGAGTGATATTTCCAGTTAATTCATTCAAATTTAGAAAACAATTAAGTTTATATAATCACATAAGAAGGTAACAAAATCAGACAAAGAAGATGCTTCACTGCAATCACTCATCTCATGAATCCTCTAGTGCAATCTTTTTATTACTTGCTCCAGTCCGTTGACTTGAAAATGGTACAATCACCCTTAGGTCTAAGATCAAAATAACTCTACAAATGTATAGCAATCCACCTTCAATACTTTGAAATATGAAGTATTTATATAAAATGAATTTACAAAATATCTTCAAACTGCATTGAGAACTAATCTAGGAAAAGGAAATATCTTCATGCAAGAAGATAGAGACAACTATTGAACTGTTGTTTGCTGTCCCTTTTATTTAGGTTCTGTTGTCTTTTAATCTTCGATATTTTGCCCTTTAAGCTACTTGGCTGTTTGCTCTTATGCTGGATGTCATATTTACTCAAGAGCTTTCATCTAATACTCTTTGACCTTGCTAACCTGTCAATATCCTTTTACTGTGCTCTTTTACTTTTTACTCTACATTTATATTTTTATTGTGTATTTCCTACAGTAAATCATTGAGTTTTTCCCATGTCTCAGCATCTGGTAATTGGATATTAAGCATTTTTCGGTATATCTCATATACCTCTGTATAGTTGGCAAAAGTTGGCTTATTGAGAAAAAGGTGTTTTACCTAATGCTAGAGGTAAAACAAGTTTTCAAAACTTTGGTATAATACTTTGCTTGTTGGTGTACCCTTCATGGATGAAGTGTTTACTTGATCTCTGGTCACTTCCCTGATCTTATTATTGTAATCCTCCTGTGTCATTTACTTATCATTTATAACTAAGGGATTAGGTAATCCATTTTTCCTCAAAAGTTCGAACTTAACCATGAACTTGTCAATGGCCAGTTGCATGGTTTGTAACTTATTCTCCAAGTTCAACATCAAATTCCTCTTAGTGAGGAATCTTCTAAATTCCAAAATTGTACCTGTCCTGTCAGGTATCTCTAGTTCTTGCAACTCATACTTGTTCTTGGAGTTGAGGAAGTGGATGATTCTTGCAACTTCCTCTAGCATATCTCCAAGTTCTTCTTTGACTTTCTGAATGGATTTTGTAGCCTGCTTTATCAAATCAATCTGTTCAAAAATAACTTGAATGGATGGCCAGATATCATTGACAGATTCAATGATATTGGCCCACAGTTGTTCCTTAGCATGACCTAGAGGTTCATTGAGTGTCATCTCTTTCTCCAGGATTTTGATTCTTTCAATCATCCTTGTGGCCTTTTGTTGTTCTTCTTTGTGCAGGATTTGGGCCAATTCGTAATCTGTTTCCAGGCTGGTGACTTTCTCCTTAAATCTGTTCATCTCAGTGGTCTGAATGGACATTTCTTCCTTTGCTTTGACCAGCCTGTTTGCTTCATCACCTATGGAGCCTATTGCTAATGTAGTTGGTGTAGATGTCAGTAGTGCAATGGCCATTGGAGCAGTGGGAGCTAAGGAAGCTGCCAACGTAGAAGGCAAGGAAAATTTTGAGAACCCCCCTAAATTTATCTATATAATAAATGGGCGAATCCCCATGATACATAGGAAAAATGGAAGGAAATTTTATCAATAATATGATATGTATATATAATTTTTTTGGTGAATCTCTCACCAAATTATATTATCTTGTAAAATCATGGCAAATATTTCATTGGATTATAAAATCTTGTAAGATCTTTGCGAATATTTCACTGAATAATAAAGGCTTTGTAAAGGGCTAACAAAGTTCATAATGGGTATTTCTTGTGATGGCTTGAAGCCTTGCTAATCAATCCATCAAGAACCAAAAAAAGTATATTCCTTATATGGAATATAAATATATTTCTCATGGAAATTCAATTAGGTTTAGCGCAGGTGGTAGGGAGAAATCCTACATGTGACAATGTGTTGGACTCATAATGAGTATTTCTTGTAATGACTATGAGCCTTGTTTTCTAAGCAATCCCTCGAGGACTGAAATATGTATATTACTCATATGGAATATAAATATATTTCTCATGTATTGGAATATAAATATATGAGTGAGGAGTGGGAAATGAGCCACAATACGTCCTTAGAAAATTGACATGAAGAAGATAAGTGCAAAAAATAAAAAAGGGTGAAAATGGAAAAATTGAGAAGAAATACAAGGGAAAAATGGTGAAGCAACAAATTAATAATCCATGGGAGGAACAATGATTAGAGATAGTGAGGGAAGATGTTCCCTTAGCCTAGGGGCAACAAAGGTAGATATTAGAACTCTCACTTATGCAAGTGTAGCTAAACAAACATTAAGCTCTATGCGAGTCATGAGAGGGAGGAAATCTAGGAAAGAAATGTGAGAACAAGAATTTAAACGGAACAAAGCATTGGGATTACAATCCTTGCTCGTTGAGTTTGGGTACTTCCTTTGAGGCCTATTGAAAAATTAGGAATGATCTATCTATGTATCTTGTTATATAATTGGTTTGTAAAGTAGTTGCCAAGTAGCTATGTTAGAGCATGGATTTTGTGAAATGTTTTTTACTCATCCTACCTATCTTTCTATGGAGATGAACACATATGAGTATTGGAGATAGAATTATCCCATATTTTTGTTCTAACAAATTGTACAGGTATAGCAATGTCCATCATTAAGTATGCCCCAACTGTATCGACAATATTCCCAAACCAACAACTTTTTAGTACTAAAAAGCATAAAAAATCCAACATTACATACTAAAAGAACATATTAATAAAATCTGCATGGTGAAAATCAGCACGAAAGGTTATAGCACATAAAGGTTTGCAATAGAAATCAGCCTTAAAACTCCTATGGTGAAGAAAAAAATGATAATAAGCTTGCGTCTCCCTTGGAATTTTATGTATCAAGATGAAACCCCAAAACGCAAATCCCTAGCCGAAAATAAGTGAGAACCCCTCACATCAGCCAAAGAAGAGGTTTTTGCCCTGCAAAAATGCTCAACATTTCAAAGCGACGTCCTTAAAATGTAGAGCCTTACATATATTCACAAGAGCTAAGAAGGAAGATGAGATTTTACTATTTGCGAGCAGGTAAATAGCCCGATCATGATTTAAGTAATGTTTTGTCAAATTTCGAGGGTTGCGGCTTGCAATTCAACTCAAAAAAATTATAATGTAATTAACTTATTTATTCTTTATCTTACAGTGTTTTTTGAATTTCTAGTTTTTACATCTTAGTATCGTCCTCCCAACAATCTGAGCGCAAAGAAGCCTATCATGTGGCAAGGAATCTTTTTTTCTACTAGGGTTTTGGATTTTAGACCATCATTGGAAAACGTGGCTCGGTGTGAATAAAAATAAGTTTTGAATATTTAGTTTTTAAATATGTACTAATTAAAAAAGATTTTATATAACATTTGAAACTAAGGAGAGATTTAGTTTTCAATTTTGAATATTTATTTTTTAAATGTATATTAATTTCAAAATTCTAGGGAGAGATGTAGTTTTGAGAGAGATTAGTAGATAAGTGTTGTTATGATTTTGCTTAGTGAATTTTAGTTTTAAAATTGTCTATATTGACAAGAATTATTACAAAATATTTAAATTTTAAAATGAATATACATGGTCACCTTAGGTACTATCATTGTTTCCTTAACATGATAAAAAATGAACTAGCTAGAATCTAACAGCACTTTAGGATACCTCTAAGGACACATATAAAATAATAATTATAGTTATCATATTAAAATAATAATTTATGTTTTAATTTAAGAGAGTCAACATAATATTATATTGCATGATGGCTAATTTTCGTATCTCTCTCTCTCTCTCTCTCTCTCTCTCTCTCTCTCTCTCTCTCTCTATATATATATATATATATATATATATATATATATATATATATATATCTATCTCTCTCTCTCTCTCTCTCTCTCTCTCTCTCTCTATAATATATATATATATATATATATATTATATATATCTATATATATATATATAATATTAGACAAACCCTTGTAACTTGAAATGACCTCTTTAGTTTTGGAATTAAATAATATATATATTTTTTATTATGTTTTGTGAGTGACCTCCTTGTGGAAAAATATCATGTTTGAGTGATGATTATATAAATAAACCATTACAAATTTAATTATATCTCAATTCAGAAATTGAAAGTGAAGATAATCATTCACTCACAAATTTGGACAACTTGTAATTATAATTATCAAATCACTTTCCCTTTATATAATATTGTCTCATCAATAATTTTTATATCAAGTTAATTAATTATAATTTAAATGAATTTAAAAAAATTAACCATTAAGATAGAAAGTGATTAAGTCGTTAATATACCATATTTTACTGTACACAAACTATAAAATATAAAGCAATAAAAAAAGCATTTTTCTCATGATATTAGAAAACTGAAATCTCCCAACAACTACTAATGCTTCTAGCTTTTCTTCAGCCCCATAATTGATATTTTTCATATTATTGATGTCTTTGTTTTGGAATAGGGTTTCACAATCATGATCAACCTATGCAAACCTCCCAAGTGATATTTAGAATATGGGCACTTAATAGGCAAGGGTCATATATGCTTCACCTGATCAAAACCATAATCAAAAGTAAACCATATCCCTATATAAAAAAACCTTACATTTTGCAAATCCAATAAACTATATGCCTATGTAAAAAAACCTTACATTTTGCAAATCAGAGTATACTACTTTAAGAATTCACAATATACCTCTCTTTTGATACACACCAACCTAGATCCATCCTTAGTTAAGGTGAATGGGAAATGAGAATCAAAACCTAGTGAGTGGGAAATGAGAATCAAAACCGAGGGTTTCGAGGGATACCCAGAGGAAGAGGGAGAAGATGGATCTAGGCTAGTTTATGAGAATCAAAACCTAGCGAGTGGGAAATGAGAATCAAAACTGATGGTTTCGATGCATAGGAAGAGGAAGAGGGAGAAGATGGATCTAGGCTAGTTTAATTCCCCCTTTAAAAAGCTTATATTCCACATGAATATCATGGGAAATATCATGGGTTCTCATAAACCTAGAGCTCAAAAACCATTGATAAGTTCACAGAACAAGACAACATCCTTGGATGCAATAAAAAAAAGCCTCCCAATTGATAGCTAGAATATGGGCACTTAATAGACAAGGGTCATAGACACTTCACCTGATCAAAACTAGAATATAGACAGTTAATAGGAAAGGGTCATAGATGTTGCACCTAATCAAAACCATAATAAAAAATCATCAAAACCAGAATATGGGCACTTAATAGGAAAGACCATAATCAAAAGTAAATGATATCCCTATGTAAAAAAAATATTACATTTTGCAAATCCAAGTATCCTACTTTAATATATCCCTATGTAAAAAAAATCTTACATTTTGCAAATCCAAGTATACTACTTTAAGAATTCATAGCATACCTCTCTTTAGATATACACGAGCCAAGATCCATCGCTCTCTAAGCTTGAGAGATCGACAAATCTTGAGAGATCGACAAATCTTGAGAGATCGACAGTTAAGGCTAATGCGAAATGTGAATCAAAACTGAGGGAGAGAGAGAGAAAGAGGGAGAATGAGAAGATGGATTTAGGATGGTATAATTCCCCCCTTTAAATAGACTATATTCCACGTGAATACCATGGGTTCTTATAAACCTTGAGCTCAAAAACTAGTAATGGACAAAACAATATCTCTTGATATAATAAAAAAAATAATAATGTAGAATTTTCATTATTACATAGAGTTATTTTTATTTTTATTTCAAATTTACCTTTACTCAACAAAAATTGATTAAAAAAATATTAACCTAAAATTTTTACAAAAATAATAATGTAGACTTTTCATTTTAACATAGGGTCATTAATTATCAAATCTCTAGATAGATCCAAAGTTAAAATGGATCTAGGTTTGTTTAATTATTAATTTTATTTTTTTAATGTAATTTCTATTTTTATGTAATTTCATTGAGTCAAAATATTTTAATTTTTAATTAATTAATTAATTATTTTTTTTTTTTGATTGTAGTATATAATATAGATACATAATATATAACATATACATATTTCCACACCAAAAATGTAATAACATTAAATTAGAAAAAAAAAACTATTAAATATTTTGATTGTAAAATGAGAGATGGTTTTTGGGCATGTGGTATTGATAAGTCATGGTATTGTCCCATGGTATTGTAACAAAGCATGTTCACAACTTAATAATGTCCATGGTAAAGTGGGGGTGAATATCCATGGTTAAAAAAATTGTTATATTATAAGTATTAAATTTTTATGTGCTTATTAATAAAGAATTATTAGACTAACTTATATGGTAAAATGGATCTTAATTTATAATTATTATTTATATCTCATATATTTGAATGTGATAAGGGATTTAGATATAACTTAAAGTAGTTATAATATTTTTGCTTTTAGATTTAATTAAAAATGTTAATAAAATTAGATTCAAATAAAATATTTATAAATATTTAGATTGTGAAATGAGAGATGGATTTTGGGCATGTGGTATTGGCCCATGGTATTAAAAAAAATTGCGCCCAATGTAAGGTACTAAATCATTTTAATCTCCCAAACCAAGGGCAAATATCAAAATTCCGCGATTTTAAGGGAATACGATTTCTTAAAACCAGTGAATCGGGCCAAATGAAGGTTCGGTTAGTTTATCCACCCATTTTTTTTATTTTTATTTTGGGCTAAAATCAAAAAATTAATTATTTTTTAAATAAAATTGGGGCTAACTATATGAAAAGGGTTTTTAATTAAAAAATCGCCCTCTTAAAATGTAAAAACCCTCAAATTTCGCCTTTGGGCTATAATTCGCCCCTAAAATTTACCATGGTAGAATGTACAATAGTAGTGACTATTGGAATGACAGTTGCAGGAGCATCATTCAGACTAACTTGTTTCAGCTGCATCAAGCTATCTAGTTCTTTCTCCATCTCCTTCAACTGATCATTCAATTGTAGCACTAGGTCCATCATCTCTTCATGATTGCTCTGAGTTTCCAGGACCTCCTTTGTCTGTGGGTGCTGTGAATGAGGCAACTTAAGTTGTTTCTTGAGGGCTGCTATGTCTTCATTCTTCTTCTTGATTAATTTCTCTGTGGCTTTAACATTACTTGGGTCATGGCCCAATTTAATGACCAAGTCCTCCAATGATTCTATCTTGTTATCTTTGGCCTATGAGGAGGCCTTTTCCAGCTTGAATTGGGTTGTCACATTATCCAATGAATCTTTCAGCTTAAAATCATCCATGGCCTTTTCTATGAGGGTGGAGTAAATCATTTCGCCATCCTGCTTATGGAACTCTATCTGATCAATGGGATGAACATCCCTGGCCAACACCTCAAAATTTGTCTTTTTATAGTCAGTAGAGGTTTTTGGTTGCTGAACAGTGGGCTGCAAAAATGACACCTGCATCTTTCTTGCTTTGATGTCAAAGGCTAACATCAATCTGGTCTATTTTGGTGGTGTAAGCTTGAGGTATTGGGCATATGTCTCCGCTTCAACTTTTCATTCCTCATCTTTATTTCTTTGAATCTGTCTTTGATATCCTTTTCCTTGTCAGTTGCCTTGTCAAAGGAAGAAACCTCCATACTCTGTTGTCTCTTTATCATCTGTGTGTTCGAGGTTGATGGTTGTTGTGTTTCCTTTGATGCAACTGCTTCTTTACTTTTCTGCCTCATTGTCTCAGTGTCAATCATTTCCACTAATTCAATGTTCTCCTCCTGTTTAGACACAAGATTCAACTTGGACTTCTTTCTTAGCTCAAACAACTCATCAGTATTCTCCATGGCAGAGCTTGATGCCTCTTCCCTGTTCCATTTAGGATTCTTCTCCTCATTGGTTGGGGTCTAAAGCACAAGATGAACATTCATTGGTTCTCCTATATTTGGAACCTGCAGGAAAGAGTTATGGTCAAATTGTTTTTCTAAATCAATCAATGTGTTCTCAACATCCACAACTGTGTTGTCCATATCAATCAATGTGTTCTCCACCCACAGATTGGTTGGCAAACTGTTCAATGTCTAGTCTTGGGTGGTGGATGTAAGGTGCCAATTTGACCTTAAGTCTCAACTTGTTTATTACCCCATGAGGGTCATACTACCATATGAAGCTGTTTCTGAATTTCATCTGTTGTAGTAACCTATCGGCCTTTAGTCCAACATCTCTATTCTTGCAAATGAATGGGCCCAATTGGTTTTTCATATTGAACTCAATTTTCTTCTTAGTAGATAGGAAGTGGACCTCATCAGAATTGATGATTTTTCTGAAATATTCAAGGGAAAATATTCTCATAGGGAGGTATTTTGGCAATTTATAAGGGGCTAACTGGCAGCCATAAATTTTGATCTCAGTGTAGTTTTGGTAGAGGTACCAGTCTCCCACCTTGTTGTTCTTTGACAATTTCAACACTCTCTTGATGTCTTAGTTGATTCTAGGCTGAGTATCAGAAGTCAGCATGTTCGTGAATCGGTACACAAAGGAGTCTATGAAGTCTTTGTAGGTGGATGCCGTGGAAAACTTTTGGACTAAGGGTGTCCAGTAAACCACTGATCTCTCCTTTCCCTTGGTGTCCAACTTCTGGATGCTCACAGGGAACTTATCTATCTGGTAACATAAAAACATATAAAACAACACTGAAGAGTATTTGAAAACTATTTCAGTGAGAAGTCTGGTGAATTGTTCATGCATTATGACTGCAATGAAGTAAGCATAATCATACATGATAGCAAGAGGCTTTCCTGGAGTGAAAATGGAGAGGAAGGCCACGATGGCCTCATCCACATGCTCATCTAAAGTGTATCCTAGGATGCATGAGAGCATAGCAATTATGTGTCTATCAGTTTCTGAGAAAATGTTAGAAGTATAGGGTGGGGTCTCTGTAGGAGTATGGCGTTCTTCAATGATAAAATTCTAGAAAATTTGCTTGATTTTCACTTGGTCTAATGTGATGTGTAAGTCTAATAGGTTTCCAATGGATAGAGGAGTCAGATTAGGGCTAGATTGGATTTGTAGCATTTGGTTGATTGACTCAGGTGTAATAGTGAATAACAACTCTTGGTTTGGGGTAACAATAGCCCTTTGGCTAGGGACATAACAAGCATGACAATAATGTACAATATCAGGGAAAGGGTGAACTTCTGGGAATGTGTATTTGGGTAAATTTGATTCCCAAAGGCTGATGTCATCTGTATGGTTCAAAAATCTGTCCTTACTCCAACAGTGGAGCTTCAGAAGGAGGGTTGGAGTTGCAGTGTCTTTTATTTGGAAATCCTTGTTTGCTAGAGCAAAATGGTCAAGGTCTAGGTGGGAGGTTGACATAGGTCTGACATCCAAAGAGGTATGGGAAGCCGTATTTTGGGGAAAAGGTGTTAATTGGGCTTCCACAAACTGTGGAAGTGAAGCTTTGACAAGGTCTGGTACAAAGATAAGGTAATCTGCACTTTGCAAAAGAGAGGTTTAGGTATTCTGGGGGAAATAGTCTCAACTTGAGGGAAAAATTAATTAAATCTAATTAATTACTGTTTGAATTGACTGTACGCTTTCAAATTGAGATGGTCATTCTAGTTTTTTGTCCAAATACCTGGAAATGGTGGTATAGGCTGCAATTGGTTTCAATGGTAGCTGCAAAGGGTACTTTGGCTTCAATTGTGCACTCGATGGCTGAATTATGCATCCAGAGCGTGTTCAGGAGGTTGCTGGTGGTCAAATTTGATTGCAGAGGCTCAGGGTGGTGCAGGAAGGCTTAGGAATCTTTCACAGAGCGAATGAGCAAAAAGGGTGGAAATGAGCAATTTTGGCTTTTTAACTGGCAACGGTTAGAATTTGGCGAGAAATTTCATAATGAATAGTGGTGGTTTCGGGGGCCATCACACCACTTTTGGTAGTCAAGAAGTATTTCCCCAAGAGCATGCGAATTCACTTGGAGCCTCCACGTAACCGAAAGGGGCCCGAGAAAAACCATCTATTTCGCGTGCTCTCGGGCAGGTAAAGGTAGGCAAGGGAATCAGTGAGATATGGATGTGCGCCGTTAGATCTTGGGGTGGTAGATCGGATGGCTGTCATGCAGTGGAGCTGCTTGGAGGGAAATTAGGCGGAGATTTGTAGGGCCAGGGGGATTAATTACAAGTAATTGTAATTAATTAATGAATAAGTACGGGGTTAAAAGTATAATGAACGGGTTATGGAGTGGGACCACGGTTAAATGCGGTGGGATTTGTTAACCGCACCAGGGTGGTGGGTTAAAAGGATTATGTCAGGACGTAGGAATGGGGGAGTTAATAAAGTAATGCGTGGGGGGGGGGAATTTAAAGTTAGGATAAGGTTTTTTAGTGGGGTTTTAGGCAAAATAGGGAAATTAATGAGGGGAAAGTAGTTTCTTCAAAGGGGAATGGGTTTCACACTAGGGAAAAGGGGTATTTGGGTAGGGGAAAGAGTTTGGAGGGTAAATGGCTAGGGAAATGTGTGAAACCAAGGGAGAATGGTGAAAATGAAAGGAAAATGGTATTTTCTTAGGAAATGATGGGATAATGGGGAAATTAATAAATATGTAGTGGGGGGTGAAATATGTTAGAGCCTAGATTGACCTCGGGCTGAAGGGAGGCAATCCTAGGGTAACCACAAACCACGCTTAACCTGGTAGCTAGCCCTACCAGGTCAGGAGAGGGCTCTCTCCTTGTGAATCTTAGTCAAGATGACCAGATCAGATATAGATTTTAGGCTAGGTATAGTAGCTCTATGGTTTTTGATTGATTTTGTTGTGTTTTGTTTCTGGATCAAATGAAGCTAGGCAGTTTTGGGGCCGAGAAATCAAGTCAGGATGCAGGGTGTTCTATGGGGCGAGGTAGGTAGGTGTTTGGCAATTGGAATTGAGTGAGATGAGAGGTTTAAGACTGGTGAGGAGCTGAGGAGGGCATGCAAAGATCATGTATCCTTCTCAAACAGTAGAAAACATCAAAACTGAATGGTTTCACAAGGCAGAGCACTATAAATAATGTATTCTACCTATCTATCTTGATATCATTCAGCTAGAAGAAATGAATTAGATTGTGGCACACATAACACATGAGAAAAAATAATAACAGAAGAAGAAACTATGAAAAAACACTTTACCACAAGTATCCCATAAAAATAGATGCAAATCCTGGTTTATTTCCTTGCCAAACTACTGATAAAGGTGTACATTGTAGCTCAGAGCATCCAAGAGAGTCCAACCTTTGCTAATGACAGAAAAAATACATAATATAGACATCAAACCACCTATTCTAGCCATAAGGGGTCAAAACCAAGATAAAAGGAGTTGTTACAACCATTTCCAAATAGGGAACATGAATATAAGCAGTGGAATAGCTTGCCTCTATAAGCATGGAAACTTATTCATTGACCCCCAAACCACCTCAAACTGATGAATCTACCCTCTAAGATCATTTCACTATTAAATTTGCATACCAAGGCATTAATTACAATCATAAATTTATCCATGAAGAAAGAAAAAGTCAACTTGCAGTGAAAATAGGCGAAAACTGGATTTTTTGGCAAACTGGCTCAATGCGCAGTGCCACTGGCCAGATGCGTAGTGCTGCTTCACACCCACTTTTGGAGGCCTTTCCCTTGGCCAAATTGAGCCCAAGATAGCTCATTAGAAAGGACTTCCTATCTAGTTTTTGGAACATCTTGAATTTTTTCATTTTGAGGTCATTTCCCCCCTCAAAAGTGAAATATCCGAAGGCTACTTCTGTGTGTCCAAAAAGAGGTAGAGAGGTAATTTTTTGGTAGTTTTTTGACCTTTTGGTGACCTAGTTTTGCTCCAAGATTGCTAAAAATTTTTGGGTTTGATGCTCTCATCATGATGAATCAAAATATATAAGCCTTTCCTCCAAAAAGTTCTCCAGGGAAAATCGCAGCACGGGTGGCGCTGCACATCTAGGCCAATTTCCTGTTTTCAAAATTTCAAAATTTGATAAAGACAAAAAATCATCAAAACTTTTCCAGATTCAGCACAAGGCACCACCATTAGTTTCTTTGATGGGCTAGTGAGGCTTCAGCCAATATTTTCAACTTATCTTGCTCCTTTTTGCTCTTTAAGGCCTTCCTCAAACTAGCCTTAAGCTTCCTCATCCTTATGTTGCAAATTTTGTTTCGAGTCATATAATGATATGACATGTGCCAGAGCATTCTATTGTCCCTGTTGGCCTTGTTGATCAGTCCTTCAAGATGCATGTTTTGTGCTGATGTTTCAGTTTGATTTTCTAGATCAATGATCTCTGCTCCATGATGAATTTGGTGCTGTGGCTCATCATCATGCTCTTCCAACTGAAATTCTCTTTCTTTTTCATCATCTATATCATCCTCGTGCATCTTCTCTTTGCCTTTGCTTTGTTTCTTATGTCTCTCCATGGAACTATCACTGAGTGTCTCTTCCTGATAGTCATATTCACTATCTCTTTCCATTGTTTTCCCTTGGTTTTGAAAAATGTGGTTGTATATGGATGGTTTGTGGATAATAGTATGGAAATAGGATGGAGGAATGAAATGGGAAGAGTGTATGGGGGAGGGAGTGTGAAATGTATGTGTGAACAAGGTTTAGGGATGTATGTAGGGCTAAGGGAGTGAGTAGGATAAAGTGTGTAGGGTTTTAGGGAGAGTGTGTAGGGTTTGGGAAATTTGTATGTGAGAATGGGATTTAGGGAAAATATATGAGGGAATGGGATTTAGTGAATAATGAAGGTATATAGGGTATACGACCACTAGTGAAATGAGGAAAACTAGGGTTTGAGTTTAGAGACTAGGGTTTTAGTTTTAGGAATACAAAACACCAATCTTAGCAAACCAAACCCTAACTCGTAAGATATGAGTGATGTACTTACTTGTTAGAGAGAGAAACTGAAGATTTAGAGGTGATTTAGCAACTTGGTGAAAGATTTGGGCTTGGCTGGGCAGATGCACAACACCTCACACAGGTTCATAGCGCCTCCCCGATGTGTAGCGCCTGTGCAATTTTACACTGGAAAACCCTGCTAGGTGTGCAACGCCTCCCAGATGCGCAACACCTTTTTGTAGAACACTTTTGAATGCTTTCCGGTGTCCAAATTGGGTGTGTGATAGCTTGTTGAAAATATTTGTGAGTCTAATTTCCAGAACATCTTGAATTTTTCATTTTGGAGTTCATTTTCCTTGTGAAAAGTCCAATCTCCCAAGACTGGTCAAAATGTGCAGAATGAGGTTGCCTAAATGAAGAGTGTTGTTGTAGTCAACTTTTGAAGGTATTCCTCAACTCCAAATTGAGCTCATGATAGCTCATTGGAAAGCTCCTTGCGTCTATTTATCATTTGACTCATCAAGAAGGTCATTTGGTCATTCCATCTAGGAGAAAAAATGATTTTACCAAGGTCACTCTAGAGGTGCAGCAACCCTCCTAAGGCAAATGATGTTTTCAACATCTCTCCCAAACCACGAAACCTGTGTAAAAATTGAAAGAGGTTTTTATTATTGGGTCAATGATGGACAAAAACCTCTATCACTTTTGTCAAATTCATCTTCTATTTCTCAGAAACAACATTGGCATAAAACCTATCCCGATATATGGAACAAGGGATTTGTAGAAATGAAGGGAAATGAAGGGGATAAGGGGCTTCTAAATGCTTGAGAAAATTTCGGAAAATAGGGAGGGATGTTAGGAAGTATGGGAAATTTGAATTTCAAATATTGAGTGAGGGGAAGGGGTACAAAAGAGAAAAACACAGGCCTAGCCTAGAAAATTGTCAAATTGTAGTAATAGGCTAGGGTTTGTAGGAAAATGATGAATTTGAGGGATATCAGTGATGGGAAGTGTTTAAGAAGGTATATTAAGTATAGGGGAAGGTGTATTATCATCAAGATACAAGCTTTGTTTATGATTTGAATCCAAGAAAAAATACCTTCAAAACCATAGGAGAGAGAAATGAGCCTTACCTAAGCACAACTAAAGGACGAAAAAGGTGTAAAATAACCCATTGGAACCTGAAATGATGATTACAACTCTTTGAATGATGGTACACTCAGCTGAATGGTGACATGAACCGACACTTGGAAAACTTTGCAAGGAGTGAAAACAATCCTAGACCTAATACCTAGTGACCAAATTTTACTTGAAGACTCACTGAAATAACAAAATTTGACTTTGACACCCTAAGACCACTTTGTAAGAGCATGTTTGATCGTTGGTGGAAGGCTTCAAAGACTGACACTAACAAAATGAAATGAGGGGAAGTTAGCGAAACCATCTTGTGAACATACTTTCACTTTCAAAACTGCTCCTGCACATTGAAACATAGGATTAAACATGAAAAATGTGCTTATGCTTCAATCAACTTTGTACTTCTGCAACCTTTCTTCTACTTACCCTAGCATTTTTTATTCACTTTATTGGGTGCATTTAAGCCATGAGACCCTTTCTTTCCTTTTTCTATTGAAAAGTGAACTATCTAATTCTAACTTATATCTTCCAATGGCTCAGATTAAGCTTATGAACAAATTTTATTTCTCTACCTAACTACTGATCTGCCAAGATTAAATAGCTTGGCTAGATCTTTATTCTCTATCTACAAACATGAAATTTAAAGCATGAACTAGTCAAGATTAAACAATTTGTCTATCGTGGGTTGTGGCATTTATGACAAGCTACACATAACCATTATTTTGCATAGTAAAGTAAAAAGTAGTGGCACTTATACTTTCACAGTTTCATGATCTGTTTTTGTTTGGGGTTCATATTTTTTCACTTTTTTTCACTTTTCTTATTCTTTTGTCCTTTGATATTTCTTTTAGGACATACCCTCTTTACATTTTTTATTTTTTAATATGGAAAACATTTACAGAAAAGCAAAGGTATGTATAATATTACAAAATCAATCACAGTCAATTCAAAATTATGAATCATATTAATATAGGACCCTAACAGTGGCTCCACATGGGGATGGTATTTGCTGGTGAAATGTCAAGAACTCTAAAGATTAGTAGCCTTTGAATTGGGACTGAAATTACCTTGTAAAATTTCCTTCTGTGATTCTGCTTTATTGATACTTATGACGGTGAACCCTTCAAAGCTCAAGGGCTTCTCTCTGGGCTTCAACCTCAAAGGATTTCCATCCACTCCAATCTACACTCTGCAATGTGTTAGCACCTAAATCTGCCTTAGGCTGAAGGAAGGCAAAATTCAGGGTAACCACAAACCACGCTCAGTTTGGTAGCTAGCCCTACCAGAACAGGAGAGGGCTCTCCCCGAGTCATGCTCAGCGAATAAGTAAACAGAATGGTCTAAGATGACTAACAGTAAAATACTGATCTTAGGCTAGTAAGTAAATATGGATACAAGAAAGCAATTTTTTATGAATGAATGAGTTTCTGGGATGGTATGGGACCAACGGAAAGAAATGAGCAGAGAATTTAATACAAAGGCACAAATTACTTCGTGAGGCAAGACAGGTAGAAAGTCTAGCAATTTAGTTTGAAATAACTTGGAATGGAGGAATTGCGTAGGGGGGTGAAAAGGGCATAAGTACATGAATCCTTTTCAACAGAAGAAGAACACTGAACATGAAATTTTCCCACAGGCAGAGAAATAAAAATGAATTCTACCTTATCTAACTTAGAAAATTTCTCTGGAAATGAATATGAAATGAACTGTGAAACATTATGAAATGCATATGAAACATAAGAGACACATTTGCTACACTCACAACCACATGAATCTCATGAAACAGAGCCGTTGCCTTTCATTAATCCTCTGTCAAAATATACAATGAAGAACTGAGTTTCTCTCCCACAGTCTCCCTGAAATTACAAGCCAACCAACGCTTTGCAAATGGTTTACATACAATAAATAGACTATTCCATGAGGAAATATAATGACCAAGAGTTGGGGATTTTTTTGAATCATTACAAAGTGGAAGTGGAAAGCCAACCATTAGTTATAGGTGCAACGTTACAAAAATGACAAATGGCTTGGGTGACTGCTCGCCTTCCTTTTCCACTTGGATAGAAGCCCACCTTTAGTGAAAATTCTTTTTAAACATTGCCTTAGTTTCCAAGAAAAATATAGTGTAAATGAGCGGGCCCACTTGGAGAAAGTCGCGAATCAAAATTTCGCGAAACGGGCGCGATTTTGGCCTTTTTCTCTATATGCGCTGCGCCAATTTGGAGGCTGTTTTGAGGCACCTGCAGGAGTCCAAAATGTGCCCAGGTGTGCTTGTTGGAAAGCTTGACCTATCTACTTTCCAACCTAAGTGGAATTTCTGAATTTGGTGCTCATTTTCCCCTCCAAATATTCATTCTCCCAAGACCGCATCCTATGTGTCAAAATAGGGGAAGAGAGGTCATTTTTTGAGTGTTTTTGACCTCCTGGAGACTCAAATCATGCCCAAATTTCTTGTCCTAGCACCAGTAGTCGTGATTTTTCATGCTGAATCCAAAAATTCAAACCATTTGTGATTTGAAGCTCCCAATCCTAAGCGCCGCGCCAGTGGCGCGGCCCACAGGGAGAAAAAACCTGTGTTATGACCAAAAATTTTCCATGTGACCAAAATTGCCCCAAATTTCTTGAAATTTGGGTTGGAGGTTCTCTATAAAGTGTTATTCTAGTCCAAAAGGGCTTTGGCCAATATCTGAAATCGATCGAGCTCCCTTTTCCTCTTTTGCTTCTTGATTGCCTTCCTCAATTTAGCCTTCAAATTCCTGATTCGGGCCTTGCATACTTTGTTTCGCGCCATGTAGTGGAAAGCCATGTGTCTCAACAGAGCATGGTCCTTGTCAGCCTTGTCCAGCAGCCTCTCCAAGTGCATGTTAACTCTCTCGAGGTTGGCCTCCCAGTCCTCATTAATCTCTTGCTCCAATGACGTGAGCTCAACTCTTCTCCTTTGTGCAGCTTGGCGATGCTCACGAATGTTTTGTAGCTCCATGATCACTTGCTGATCCTAAGCTGTTTGTTCCTCTACTCCAGATATTTCATGTTCCACTTAGCCCTCTCCAAGTCAAGGGATAAGGCTTCGATCTCTGATTGCTGCTCCTGGATGATCTCTTTAAGCTGTGCACTTGTCGGTTCTGTATCTGTGTCATCATGAAGGAGAACGAATTTGGTCTCTCATTCACCTGATGGCTCACCTAAAGGGCCCTCATTATGCATTGGCTCCTTACCTCTATCCTGTACCTGTAGTGCTGATGTCGGAAGCGAGGCCCCTTCCACCCCGGGTGGAGATAACACTCGCTTTGCTACTGCAAACAAATGTCTAGCACCCCTCTAATATGTGATTAAAACTGGCACACTAGCAGTCTCATGGCGCTCATACCAACGAGAAGGTTCACCCTCATGCTTATCCTCTGATAATACCTGTGAAGTGCTGAAGAGGTCACATGAGATGAAATCATCCCAACTAATGCCCTGCAATCCCAGCTGATGAACCACCAAAATCTTAATAAGAGCAAAGTGATAAACACTGTTAAGTTGCTGCTGAGGGGTCTTGTGCTGCATGAAGGTGTTAATCCTCTCTATGTTCCTGCAAATGAAAAATGGGATGTTCATCCCTGGTAAAGTGCATTAGCAACCTGATGTGATAGGCATATAGACGAGAGAACCTCCCCTCACAGCTGAAGTACTTCATGATCAACTTCATGAGTGGAGCATATTCGTCTTTCAAATATCTGAATGGAAAGACTCTTGTGAGCTGCCTCAAGCAACTGGCATTAATGTAAGGCTCATAATGTTTCTGATCAACTTTCTGTTTCTTGTGCCATGGTTCTCTAACATTCGGTATACCGGTTGCTAATGAGACAGTTTCAGGTGTGAGTGTGAAGGTGACCCCGGCCAAGATAGAGTGATCTCCATGTAGGTGAAGCACAAAAAGACGGGCCAACTCATGATGAACTCGAACCTTAGCCACTCTCTGACAAAATTCAAAACATGATAGATGCTGGAAGAATGACATGGCAAGAGGGTAGGCCTGCAATTTAGTGAGGATGGTTGGCTCATCCCTAACATGTTTGCCACTCTTGTGATGTCTCCTGGGAGCCTGTTCTTCCAAGGATGAATCACTTTGTGTCTCCATCTCATACTCTGATGAATGCTCAGATGCCATGACTGCTGTGTGTACTGTACTTGGGCTGCCCTTTGATGATGGTGTGAAACTAGGTGTTGTTGTGATATCTGCCACCAAGGGGAGCAATGAAAAAAGGGAGTATTAGGAGGGGAATAATATGATGGGAATAGGGGTTATGGGGAGAAGTTTTGTTTAGGGATATGTAAGGGGGTTTGGGGATTTGATAAGGTAGGGTTTTGGGGTGTTATGTTGACAAATGATAGGAGGGGATAGGGAATGGAGTTTGGTAATATTTTAGTGTAGGGGTAATAGGGAAAAATGAGATAGGGGGGAAGGGAAAAATGGAGAGGAGGGAAAAGATGAGAGGTGAAAGAGGAGCCTTGGCACCAACACCACAATTTTGCAACCATAGCAACAATGGCTTTGGTGTTTTCTAGTGGTTGGTTTTATGAATTTTAGTTGCCACTATAACTAGCCATGAACCACCATAACCTTCACAAAAATACATGAGCCATCGAGATTTAGAGCCTACCTGTCGATTTGAGGGGTTTCAAAGGCAACTTGAGGCAATTTGGCATGATTTCGGGCCTTTGTGGGTGTGCGCCGTGCGACAAACCTAGTGCGCTGCGCTCTTTATATGCGCCGTGCCCTTGTAAACTTTGCATTGTGGAGTGGCTCTGTTTGCGCTGCACCCCTCTGTGTGTGCGCCGCGCTCCTGAAAACGACTCCAACTCCCTCCAAACGCGTGCTTTGCACTCTCAAACACTTTGCTATGTTTCTCAATAACCTTGATTTGCACAATGACCTTGTTTCCTTGTGGAAATTCTTATAAAAAGACTTTGAAGTCATGGGTTAAATTTTTGCTTCTTCAAAAACCCACTTTGCTAATGTTTCCTTTTGACACTTTTCACTGACTTAAAGCAACACTGAATTTCTTTCTTCCCTTTCAATTTTTAGCTAGAATGATGAAATTTTTGGCACTTTTTGCAAGGGTTGCATGACAAGGCATTTGGCCACGGAAACCATGACTGCATCTGAAGAAATCAATTGGTGATCTTTTTTGAAAATTTTATCACAAATGACACTGTTTGACTTTTCTTCAAAACAGAGTTTTGAAGAACAGTCAAAATTTGTCCACATGACGATGAAACTCTCTGAATCATAACTTTGTAAGGGCTTCACTATGGCTTGCATGGCTTTATTGGACATGGTTGAAGACCAAATTGATTAATCCCTAGACCTAATTATCGAAAATGACTTTTGTCCATTAAAGGACCAGACCTTGACTGTCATGGACTTTAGTGATCATTGACAAAAGACCTAAGATAGCAGGAGCCAGTCATGAGGGGAAATGACTAGCATGACCTTTTCCGTTAGATTATGGCATGCTCCTAGCGGAATGCAGCTGGGTAAATGGAGCGGGACTCCTAAAAATGAAATGCATAAATGTTTTTTCTCTTTGACGGAGGACTGACCAAACCGACTCTAACATTGGCTCCAATGGGGGATGGTAGCTCCTTGGAGGTGCCAAGAACAATAGATCTCTGGAAGAGCTAGATAGTGCCTTCGTCCATTGGGCTATGGAGTCATTTTTTTGACAAACAACACAGGACTCTGACTCATTTATGAAACTAAAATGACCAAAAAATTGACTCAAACTTGACATTGAAATGACTTGAAGAATAACTTGACAAACTCAAACCAAACTGAAATAAAAATGGTATTTACAATGACAGTGGAAGCAATGTTAATAACTCAGAAATGGTATTGCTTGAGCATCCAACCATTGATCGGCCCTCCTGGACAATCTTCCCTGTTCATTTCCTTCAGAAGAAAGGCATTCTGACCCTGATATGCTGCAATCTTGAAAGGACCTTTCCAAAGATTCTCGAACTTACCGTGCTTACCTTTTTCCTCATTCCTTGCATCCCACTTCAGCACCACATCCTCCAACTAAAATTTATCCGCCTTTGCTTTTCTGTCATAAATTTTCTTATCTTCTCCTGCAATTTGGATGTGTTCTTGAAAACTTCTTCTCTGGTTTGCTGCAAGTGGACCATTTGATTCAACCTTCTCTGCATGGGAACTTCTTCATTGTCGGCCTCCTGAAGAAGTTTGATTACTGGGGCAGCGAGAGAGGTAGGAAATACTGTATCAACTCCATAAACAAGCTCAAACGGTGACGTACCAATGGATTTCTTCTGTCTGACTCGATCTACCCAAAGTGCATTGGCCAACCTCTTATTCCAACTCTTCTTATTTATTTCCAGCAGCTTCTTGATGATGTTGAACAATTATTTGTTCGAAGACTTCGCCAATCCATTGCCTTGCAGATGATAGGCAATTGAGTGACCCAAAATGATGTGATATTTATGACAAAACTATACCATCCTTTTTGATTTGAAAGCTGCTATGTTATCAGTGATTAACTTATTCGGGAAACCAAAGCGAGACAAGATATTATTTTCAAGGAATGAAATGATTACCGCATCAGTAGCTTGCCTGGTGGGAATTGCCTCGATCCATTTCGTGAAATAATCTGTCGCTGTGAGGATCCATCTATGCTGACCGGAAGAAGTGGGATGAATTTCACCAATGAAATCCAATCCCCATTGTTGGAAAGGAGCACTCACCTCAATAGGATTAAGTGGAAAAGGCTGTAACTTCTGCTTTCCTTCGAAAATCTAACACTTATGACAGCGCTTGACCATCTTATATACATCAACAAACAATGTCGGCCAATAGTACCCTGCTCTCAGAATTTTATTTGCTGTTGACTTCCAAAAAAGGTGACCCCCACAGTCTCCTTAGTGGCAATCCTCCATGACCTTCTTTGTTTCTTCTTCCACCAAGCAATTCAACAGAATGCCACCGGGATCTTTCTAATACAATGCAGAATTAAGAATACAAAACTTGGTAGCTTTCAACTTGAGTGTTCTCGCTTTGTTTCTAGTCATGCCGGGTGGTGGTGACAAATTTTTAAGAACATATATGATATCTGAATACCACGGAGAGAGAGAAAACATTTCAGATACCTGAATTGATGATCCTTCCTCATTCTCATCAGACATAGCAGTGATCAGATTTATGTCCAAGGCGTGCAAGTTTGATTCAACAACTTTGCCAATCCCTGTCCTTTAACCAGCTTTGTGGGCTTTATTTCCACATCATATTCCAGCAAGGCTGCAATCCATTTGTCTCGTCTTCCTTCCAGATCAGTCTGCACTAAAACATCTTTGACAGCAGCGTTAGGAACATAGGCCAAAATATGAGAATGTAGAATATATACCCGAAAATATTTCAATGCCTTCACAAGTGCAAGGGCTTGCTTCTCAATGATGTTTTATTTTAAGGCTGCAACTCTTATAGCTCTGCTGAAGAATGCAATGGGTCTTTCATGATCATCTCTTTTCTGCAATAACACAGCTGCCATAGTGTGCTCCGAAGCAAATGAAAAAAATATGGAATCCTGAGTGTAGTCCGGGCTGACTAGAACGGGAGCTGAAGAAAGAGCCAATTTGACTAAATTGAAAGATTTTACAGCCTCCTCCGTCCACTTCACTTGGCTGTCCTTCTTAAGCATGTTTGTCATCTCTCTTAGGTGCTCAGCAAGATTAGGTACAAAGCGGTGTAGAAATTCATTTTATTACTGAAAGATTGTATCTCTTTCTTATTCTGGGGCAGATCGATTTGCTGAATTTCTTGCACACGTGCTGGGTCAATACGAATGGCATCTTTTGAGATAATGTGCTTGAGTAGTTTGCCTTCCTCCATGGCGAACAAGCTCTTTTTCGGATTCAGCGACAAGCCATATTTCTGCACTTTTGAAAGACAGTTTTTAGATGGTACATGTGCTCTTCATCAGATTTTGAAAACACCGTCAAATTTCCAGGTACACAACTAAAAAGACATCCTTCTCATTTGCAAAAGCCAAGTCCATTGCATGCTGAAATGTGGCACCCGCATTCTTTAAACCGAAAGGCATTTTAGCGTAATGAAAGGTTCCCCATGGAGTGGTGAACATTGTCTTGTCTCGGTCATCTTCATGGATAGAAACTTGGTTATATCTGGAATAACCATCAAGTAGTGACATACGAGATGCTCCCACTACTCGCTGAAGTATATGGTCCATTTTGGGCAGTGGATAATTATCTTTCAAAGAAACTTTATTAAGATTTCTAAAATCAATGCAAAAGCGAATCTCACTTGTCTTCTTTCGTACGGGCACAAAAATAGAGATCCAATCTGAAAATCTGATGGGAACAATGATCCCTGATTTGTACAACCTGTTTATCTCCTCAATAGATGGCAGCAACTTTGGATTTAGCCTTCTCAACTTCTGTTTGAATGGTTTTTGATTGGGCTTGATGTGTGTAGTGTGTTGAATTATATTGGTATCATATGTCTTTAAGTCAGAATAGTCCCAAGCAAACACATCTGCAAATGAAGACAACAAACTGATATATTTGTCCTTGATCTTTGGTGGCAATGCTTTAGACAGTTTTACCAATTTAGGATTAGCAGTTGTTCTGACATTGACCTCTTCCACACCCTTCTCTGTTGGATGCAATGTTGGTTTGCGGGCTACAACATCTTGATCGAAGATTTATTCTAAAGGTGTCAAGCCTTTAGGAATAACATTATTCTTTAGCTACAACACGTCCATTTGATTGATCTACACATCATCTGTACCATTACCTTTACCATCATCATTTTCTACATCAATTGTGGTTTCTTTGAACTTACCTTTGTTTTGCAGAAAATCATCGATCTCCTCATCATCTTGGAAGACTTGCCAATATCTCTGATTGTCAGGGACAGTCGGACGATGCTTGACATGGATTTCAAATTTATTACTAGAGTTCATTGGGATCTTCAAACTACTTGCTGCCTTAGCAAGAGCATCAGCAATATTATTTTGTATACGAGGCACACATGTCAAGGTGTATTATGAAAATAATTTTAGGATGTCTAGGACTGCATTACGGTAAGCTCACATCCAAGGCACACATGTCAAGGTGTATTCTGAAAATAATTTTAGGATGTCTAGGACTGCATTACGGTAAGCCTGCATCCGAGGATGCTTTGCTTGATATTCGCCTTTGACCTGCTTAATCACCAATTCGGAGTTGCCATATACTGAAATCCTCTTAGCATTCAGCTTTCTTAGAATCTTTAGGCTAGCAATCAGAGCTTCATACTCAGCTTCATTGTTTGAACAATCAAAAGCCAACTTGTAAGAGCATACCTGTACGTTACTAGGCACTTTGTTCGGGGCGGAGAAAGGACTGCGTACCCAAATTCCAATTCCAGTGCCATCATTTCCCACTGCTCCATCGAAATCCATGGTCCACAAACCTTCTTCCTCCTCTTGCAAGTGTTGAAAATCTATTTGATGTGCTTGGTCTGCTTGCTGTCCATTACTTTTAGCTGATCGCTCAACGATGCTTTGCTGTTCTTGTCCTCCTTTATTTAAAACTTCTCTAAAATTTTCTACTATTTCTGGAATTCTTTCTGCTTCAACTAACTGACTATCTACATCATTAAAACTATCTAAATACAAAACAAAAGAATTTAGATCTGTATGTACATAATTAATTGGTTTCTCCTTGCTTGTGATCATGTATTTCATTTTTTGTTCCCGATACAATTTCTTCATTTGGCCAAACACTGGAATTGTTGCATAGGAGAAATCGAGCTGTAGTGTCCCTTTCAATTTCGCTACCCAAGACTTGGAAAGAAGCATGCCAAACTTGGGAGGAATATCTGCTACAACAACATCCATCAAAACATTCTTCATTGGCAGCTAATCCAGACTCACAACCAGGTCTTTGATGAGTCCTATACATCTTACTCTGCTAGAATCAAACAAATAGAGATCATGGTATTGCCGGGTGATGTCCAGACCAAGCTTATCCATGATAGCCTTGGGCATGAGATTGTGAGAAGCTTCGGAATCGAACATGGCATTATGTAACACAATCATGCAACCTTAAACTGATATAAAAGGGTGGCACATCACTATTAGGAGACTCACCATTCGATGCTAGCCCAAAAATCATTTCAGGTTGATCGTCTTCGACATTCACCATGTCAGACATTGGGTCCAAATTCAACATTTTAGATACTTGCCCTCTATAATTGTTGTTCCTCATTATTTCAGTCAGGGGGATGGATACCTTTAATTTAGAAATCTCATTCTCTAAATTAAAAGTGAGAATCTTTTCTACCTCTTTGACTGAGATTTCTTTATTTTCCTTTTCTTTCGATGCAACTTGCTGATGTGATTGTTCTGCTGATGGTGATTTGCTACTCTCCGAACCAACCGCCTCCTTTCCTTTCCTTTGTGTAACTAATGAATCATTCTTTGATGCCTCAACATCCTTCCTTTTCTAAATTGGTTTGATCAGCACATCTCTGTTTCTAAGTGAATATCGTTGCTGCTGGGCGGACAGAGCATTCATATAGCCTCTTTGGTACTCATCTGATTCTTCCTCCAAGACGGTGTCGTTTGCTAGAATGAAATCTACATCTTTGTGTATGGCCGAACTTTCTGCATACTCCTCATCCTGAGTGAGATAAATAGGCAAATCATCAGGAGTAAAGAGGTGGTTTTCTTCACCTATTATATTCCCATCCTCATTTGACTCCGGTCCATGCACAAAATTTTGCTGCAAAGGTGTCTGTACTAGCTGTTGTGCTGTCTGCTCTTGGGCTCGTTGATCTCTCTGTCTTATTCTATATTGTGGTTGTTGCTGACCACGAAAGTTAGGATCTCTAACTTGTGGCTCCAGTTTGTCAAGTTTCACCCTTTCAAGCATCTGCTCTACCTTCTTGAGTAATTGATCCATTAAGGAAGACTCTTCCTTGACTGTGACCTTCTTTTCTGCTTTCGCTCTAGCTCTTTTGGACAACAGATTTGCTTCAACGCCGACCACTATCTTTTGCATGTCTTCCATTGTGGCTGGTTCTCTCTCTCTTAATTGATAAGTCATGTCAGCATCAAAACCATCCGGGAACTTCACCATGGCTAGTCCCGCAGGTGGCCTTAGATGATCTGGAATTTCGTTATAAACTGAATTGAATCTAACGCAATAGTCTTGGACCGACTCACCAGCGTTTCGTTGATTTGCTCATATTTAGCCAGAATTTGAAGAGGATTCTTTTTCACTTCCCATCGGTTTAAAAATTGTCTTTGTAGGTCGGCCAAGGTAGCGATACGTGTCGCCGGCAAACCTCTGAACCATTTTCTCACTTCACCTGCAAATGTCTGTACAAAGTGTCTCATTGCCACATTCTCTGCATCAATCTCATGAAGTTCATAGAAATCTGCCATTCTGTCCACATGTTGCTGAGCAGTAATGCTATTAGGAGTGCCATAAAAAAAAGGGATTTTGCTTTGATAATCTGCGGGCATGTCATCTAGAACTTGAGGCAGAACCAGGTGTGCAAAATGGGCAGCCATCACTCTTGGTGGATTTGGCCTTGGAGGTGTTGGAGGAGTGTGCACAGTTTGTAAGGGGCTAGCAATTGGAGTTTGAAGTTGAGCTATAATGTAATTATCAATTGACCGGTTAGCCCTTTCCACCTCCAAGTCTACAAGAAATTGTGGATTGGGGATAGTATAGTCAACCACCTTTTCAGATTTGGTTTCGAACAATGATAGTTAAAATTGCTCATAAACTCAAGCTCTTCAAGATACTCAAAAATGTCAGGAAATTAATGGGATTTGAACATGGGAGTTATAATGCTCTCTTGACGATGAATTCTTGAAATCAAATTAGGATTTTTGTAGATGTGTGGAGGATCTGGATCTGGATTAACTCTGGTATATCGTCTAAAAGCCAGCGTGCTATTGAGAAAAATCAAAGGACACAACCAACCTACTCAACCCATCAAATCCTAAACTTATCATCTAGAAGCTTAGAATTATCAAGAAGTAAGGGGATTATTTTCGTTCCCCAGTATGGTTGCCACTATGTTAGCACCTAAATCTGCCTTAGGCTGAAGGAAGGCAAAATTCAGGGTAACCACAAACCATGCTCAGTCTGGTAGCTAGCCCTACTAGAACAGGAGAGGGCTCTCTCCAAGTCACGCTCAGCGAATAAGTAAACGGAATGGTCTGAGATGACTAACAGTGAAATATTGATCTTAGGCTAGTAAATAGATATGGATACAAGAAAGCAGTTTTTTATGAATGACTAAGTTTTTGGGATGGTATGGGACCAACGGAAAGCAATGAGCAGAGAATTTAATACAAAGGCACATATTACTTCATGAGGCAAGACAGGCGGAAAGTCTAGCAATTTAGTTTGAAATAATGCAGAATGGAGGAACTACTTAGGAGGGTGAAAAAGGCATAAGTACATGAATCCTTTTCAAGAGAAGAAGAACACTGAACATGAAATTTTCCCATAGGTAGAGCAATAAAAATGAATTCTACCTTATCTAACTTAGAAAATTTCACTAGAAATGAATATGAAATGAACTGTGAAACATTACGAAATGGATATGAAACATAAGAGACACATTTGCTACACTCACAACCACATGAATCTCATGAAACAGAGCCGCTGCCTTTCATTAATCCTCTGTTAAAATATACAATGAAGAACTGAGTTTCTCTCCCACAGTGTCCCAGAAATTACAAGCCAACCAACCCTTTGCAAATGGTTTGCATACAATAAATAGACTATGCCATGAGGAAATAGAACGACCAAGAGTTGGGGAGTTTTTCGAATCATTACAAAGTGGAAGTGGAAAGCCAACCATTAGTTACAGGTGCAGCGTTACAAAAATGACAAATGGCTTGGGTGACTGCTCGCCTTCCTTTGCCACTTGAATAGAAGCCCACCTTTAGTGAAAATGATTTTTAAACATTGCCTTAGTTTCCGAGAAAAATATAGTGTAAATGAGTGGGCCCACTTGGAGAAAGTCGTGAATCGAAATTTCGCGAAACAGGCGCGATTTTGGCCTTTTTCTCTATATGCACCGCGCCACTTTGGAGGCTGTTTTGAGGCACCTGCAGGAGTCCAAAATGTGCCCAAGTGTGCTTGTTGGAAAGCCTGGCCTGTCTACTTTCCAACTCAAGTGGAATCTCTGAATTTGGTGCTCATTTTCCCCTCCAAATCTTCATTCTCCCAAGACTGCTTCCTGTGTGTCAAAATAGGGGCAGAGAGGTCATTTTTTGAGTGTTTTTGACCTCCTGGAGACTCAAATAATGCCCAAATTTCTTGTCCAAGCACCAGTAGTCATGATTTTTCATGCTGAATTTGTGATTTGGAGCTCCCAATCATAAGCGTCGCGCCAGTGGCGCGGCGCACAGGGAGAAAAAACTTGTGTTGTGACCAAAAATTTTCCATGTGACCAAAATTGCCCCAAATTTCTTGAAATTTGGGCTAGAGGTTCTCTATGAAGTGTTATGCTAGGCCAAAGAGGCTTCGGCCAATATCTGAAGTTGATCGAGCTCCCTTGGCCTCTTTTGCTTTTTGATTCCCTTCCTCAATTTAGCCTTCAAATTCCTGATTCGGGCCTTGCATACTTTGTTTTGCGCCATGTAGTGGAAAGCCATGTGTCTCAGTAGAGCATGGTCCTTGTCGACCTTGTCCAGAAGCCTCTCCAAGTGCATGTTAACTCTCTCGAGGTTGGCCTCCTGGTCCTCATTAATCTCTTGCTCCAATGACGTGAGCTCAACTCTTCTCCTTTGTGTAGCTTGGCGATGCTCATGAATGTTTTGTAGCTCCATGATCGCTTGCTGATCCTCAAGCTGTTTGTTCCTCTGATCTAGATATTTCATGTTCCACTTAGACCTCTCCAAGTCAAGCGATAAGGCTTCGATCTCTTATTGCTACTCTTGGATGATCTCTTTAAGTTGTGCACTTGTCGGTTCTGTATCTGTGTCATCATGAAGGAGAACAAATTCGGTCTCTCGTTCACCTGATGGCTCACCTGAAGGCCCCTCATCATGCATTGGCTCCTTACCTCTGTCCTGTACCTATAGTGTTGATGTCGGAAGCGAGGCCCCTTCCACCCTGGTTGGAGATAACAATCGCTTTACTGCTGCAAACAAATGTCTAACACCCCTCTGATATGTGATGAAAATCGGCACACTAGCAGTCTCATGGCGCTCATACCGACGAGAAGGTTCACCCTCATGCTTAACCTCTGATAATACCTGTGAAGTGCTGAAGAGGTCACGGGAGATGAAATCATCCCACGTAATGCCCTGTAATCCCAGCTGATGAACCACCAAAATCTTAATAAGAGCAAAGTGATAAACACTATTAAGTTGCTGCTGAGGGGTCTTGTGCTGCATGAAGGTGTTCATCCTGTCTATGTTCCTGCAAATGAAAAATGGGATGTTCATCATCCATACCCTGGTAAAGTGCATGAGCAACCTGATGTGATAGGCATATAGACGAGAGAACCTCCCTTCACAGCTGAAGTACTTCATGATCAACTTCATGAGTTGAGCATATTCATCTTTCAAATATCTGAATGGAAAGACTCTTGTGAGCTACCTCAAGCAACTGGCCTTAATGTAAGGCTCATAATGCTGCCGATCAACCTTTTGTTTCTTGTGCCATGGTTCTCCAACATTCGGTATACCGGTTGCTAATGAGACAGTTTCGGGTGTCAGTGTGAAGGTGACCCCAGCCAAGATAGAGTGATCTCCATGTAGGTGAAGCACAAAAAGACAGGCCAACTCATGATGAACTCGAACCTTAGCCACTCTTTGACAAAATTCAAAACATGATAGCTGCTGGAAGCATGACATTGGCAGAGGGCAGGCCTACAATTCAGTGAGGGTGGTTGGCTCATCCCTAACATGTTTGCCACTCTTGTGATGTCTCCTAGGAGCCTGTTCTTCCAAGGATGAATCACTTTGTGTCTCCATCTCATACTCTGATGAATGCTCAGATGCCATGACTGTTGTGTGTATTGTACTTGGGCTGCCCTTTGATGATGGTGTGAAACTAGGTGTTGTTGTGATATCTGCCACCAAGGGGAAAAATGAAAAAAGGGAGTATTAGGAGGGGAATAATATGATTGGAATAGGGGTTATGGGGAGAAGTTTTGTTTAGGGATATGTAGGGGGGTTTGGGGATTTGATAAGGTAGAGTTTTGGGGTGTTATGTTGACAAATAAGAGGAGGGGATAGGGAATGGAGTTTGGTAATATTTTAGTGTAGGGGTAATAGGGAAAAATGAGATAGGGGGGAAGGGAAAAATGGAGAGGAGGGAAAAGATGAGAGGTGAAAGAGGAGCCTTGGCACCAACACCACAATTTTGCAACCCTAGCAACAATGGCTTTGTTGTTTTCTAGTGGTTGGTTTTATGAATTTTAGTTGCCACTATAACTAGCCATGAACCACCATAACCTTCACAAAAATACATGAGCCATCGAGATTTAGAGCCTACCTGTCGATTTGAGGGGTTTCAAAGGCAACTTGAGGCAATTTGGCACGATTTCGGGCCTTTGTGGGTGTGCGCCACGCGACAAACCCAGTGCGCTGCGCTCTTTATATGCACCGCACCCTTGTAAAATTTGCACTGTCGGGTGGCTCTGTGTGCGCCGCGCTCTGTATGTGTGCTGCACCCCTCTGTGTGTGCGCCGCGCTCCTGAAAACGACTCCAACTCCCTCCAAACGCATGCTTTGCACTCTCAAACACTTTTCTATGTTTCTCAATAACCTTGATTTGCACAATGACCTTGTTTCCTTGTGGAAATTCTTATATAAAGACTTTGAAGTCATGGGTTAAATTTTTGCTTCTTCAAAAACCCACTTTGCTAATGTTTCCTTTTGACACTTTTCACTGACTTAAAGCAACACTGAATTTCTTTCTTCCCTTTGAATTTTTAGCTAGAATGATGAAATTTTCAGCACTTTTTGCAGGGGTTGCATGACAAGGCATTTGGCCACGGAAACCATGACTGGATCTGAAGAAATCAATTGGCGACCTTTTTTGAAAATTTTATCACAAATGACACTGTTTGACTTTTCTTCAAAACTCTGACACTGTTTGACTTTTCTTCAAAACAGAGTTTTGAAGAACTGTTGAAATTTGTCCACATGACGATGAAACCCTCCGAATCATAACTTTGTAAGGGCCTCACTCTAGCCTGCATGGCTTTATTTGACATGGTTGAAGACCAAATTGATTAATCCCTAGACCTAATTATCGAAAATGACTTTTGTCCATTAAAGGACCAGACCTTGACTGTCACGGACTTTAGTGATCATTGACAAAAGACCTAAGCCAGCAGGAGCCAGACATGAGGGGAAATGACTAGCATGACCTTTTCCATCAGATTATGGCATGCTCCTAGTGGAATGCAACTGGGTAAATGGAGTGGGACTTCTAAAAATGAAATTCATAAAGAGTTTTTATCTCTGACGGAGGACTGACCAGACCGACTCTAACACAATGTTATGTACAATGATGCAAAGTAAAGCGAACTATTGTTAATTAGTGGAAAAATAATGCTTCAACATTCTACCATTGATAGGTCCTCCTGGTAGATCTAATCCATCTATCTCTCTCAAGAAATAGGAATTTTTACCCCTGTAACCATAGATGACATAAGGCCCTTGCTATAAGAAGTCAACTTTTCCATGTTTGCCTTTGTCTTCTCTTCTTGAATCCCACTTAAGAACTTTATCACCTATGTAAAAGTCATCCGCTTTGGTCTTTTTCTCAAATACCTTTTTGCTTTTGTCCTGGATTACTTGTGATTTTACATATACTTCTTCTTTGGTCTACTGCAAGTGTATGGTCTGATTTATCCTTCTCTGGATATCATTTGGTTCAACCTGCAACTCCTAGATGATCTTCATCACTGGCACTCCCAATGGAGATGGAAAAACATCATCCATCCCTTATACTAACTGATAGGGAGATGTGTTGGCATTATGATACAAGTATTGTCCTTGATGGAAACTCTACATGTCAACTCAGTGTTGATAACAGGCTAATAGGAATATTCAGAGGCAATAGGGTAGTGATATAGAGGATCAGGAAGATGGAACTAAGGTCTATTGATCAGAATGAAGAAGTTGAAGGAAGAATATGATGTAAGATGTTATGGAACCAACTCAAGAAAAGATAGAAAAGATAGATCAACGCCTTAGAATTTAGCCTCTTCGAGGGGGCAACCTCCTTTATATTACATAAATGAACAATTCTTGGATGATTCAAATGAAAAAACCTCCTTTCTATATATAGAAGTCTAAGGAGTCACAGTATAATCCAGCCGACCTAACAATAATAATATAAAGCCACCAAAAATAACAATAGAGGGATTCTATGGGGCACATTAATAACAATATGGGGGCAATAGGGGCACAACAATATTAATAAGGGGTATAACTACAATAGTAATGGGGTAATCACTAGTATTATGGGGACCCAACATGCCCCTCTCCTTCAAAAAAGTGTTTTCCTCAACGCTTGAGTAGTTCTGGATACTTCTGCATAAAATTCTCATCCTCCCATGTGGAATCTTTAGCGGATAAGTTCTTCCACTTGATAAGATACTATGAAATTGATCTATTTCGTAGCTGTCGAGTTCTTGTTTCTGTCACTGCTTCCGGTTCCAATATAATTTTTCCTTCCTCGTCAAGTTCTAGCAATAATGTTTGAACTAGGTGCTTGTCGCCTATAACCTTCTTTAAACATGAAACATGGAAAACTGGGTGCAATCGAGAAGCTGTAGGAAGCTCCAATTTGTATGCCATAGTACCAATCTTTTGCAACACCTTGTACGGACAATAATACTTTGGTGATAATTTGTTATCCTTCTTAGCTTGCTTGAGGGACATTTTCTTATATGGTTGTAGCCGTAGGAATACCCAATCACCTACATCAAAACTTCTTTCACTGCGATGTTGATCTGCTTGTTGTTTCATTCTATTCTGTGCCAACACGAGGTTATCCTTTAAGAGTTGGAGGACTTGTTGTTGATGTTCAATGTGATGTTCCACTACCTGAACCTTAGAATTTTCTCTTAAATATGATGTGATGGATGGTGGTTGATACCCATAAAGTGCCATAAATGGGGTCATTTTTGTTGCTGTATGGAAGGAAGTGTTATACCACCATTCAGCCAGAGGCAACCATTTGACCCATTGTGTCTATTTATCAGATACAAAGCAACGAAGATATCCTTCCAAACATTTGTTTACTATCTCAGTTTGCCCATCAGATTGAGGATGATAAGATGAGCTATGAGCTCACTGAGTACCAAGACAAGAAAATAATTATGTCCTAAAATTTCCAGTGAAAATGGGATCTCTGTCACTTACAATAATCTTTGGGTTTCCATGTAGCTTTTGAATTGTTTCCATAAATGCAGTAGAAACTGTACTGGCTATAAATGGATGTGATAATGCACAAAAGTGTGCATACTTGGTAAATCTATCAACTACCACCATGATGACACTCTTTCTCTCAGACTTGGGTAAACCTGTGATAAAATCCATTGAAACCTCCTCCCAACGTTGGCTTGGAATGGATAAAGTTTGTAATAGACCCGGTGTCTTAATTGTTTCAACTTTATTTTGTTGGCAAACCAAACATTCCGCCACAAACTTTTGAATATCTAATTTAAGGCCATTCCAAAAAAATTCCTTCTTAACCCTGTGGAAAGTTTTTAAAAATCCTGAGTGCCCTCCTAAGGGAGAAGTGTGCAATTCCATAAGAATCTTTTGTTTTAGCTAGGAATTCTTACAGAGGTATAAGCGATCTTTGTACCATAATGAATCATTTTGCCAGCTAAATGTATCAGACGTACTGGAATCTTGTTGTAACTTTCGAATAAGTGCCCACACTTCTTTGTCATTCTTCCACTCCTCCCTTGCTTCATTTATCTAATCTGGTTGGATAATAGAAATGGCGCACAACAATGCTTCCACATCCTCATCCTTTCTTGAGAGTGCATCTGCCACCACATTTTGCTTCCCTTTTTTGTAGATGATTTCAAAGTCATAACCCAACATATTTGTGACCCACTTTTGTTGCTCTTCAGAGGATAACCTTTGTTCTAAAAAATATTTAAGGCTATCATGATCCGTTTTTACCTTGAAGTGTCTTCCCATTAGGTAGGGTCGCCATTCTTAAGTGCATGGAGTATTGCGAACATTTCCTTCTCATAAATAGCTTTGCTTAAAAAATTTCCCTTGATTGGATGACTTTCAAAAGCAATGGGTCTTTCATCTTGCATTAGAACAACACCAATTCCATTTCCTAAAGCATCACATTCCACAATAAAGGTTTTTGTGAAGTCTAGTGTAGCTAAGACCGGTGCTTGCCACATTGCCTCTTTAAGATGTTCAAAGGCCTTTGTTGCTTCCGGAGTCCATGAAAATGCATCTTTCTTCAATAATGTTGTTAGAGGTGCTGCTATTCTCCCATAATTCTTAACAAACTTGCGATAATACCCTGTCAACCCGAGAAATCCTCGCAGATGCTTTATGGATGTGGGGATTTTCCATTCCTTAATGGATTTAATTTTGCTAGGGTCTACCTTAACTCCTTCATGAGATACAATATGACCCAGATATTCCACCTCTTAGACTCCAAAGAAACATTTGGATCTTTTTGCATATAATTGTTTCTCCTCCAATAGTTGTAGCTCCCTGTCAACATGTTCAACATGATCCTTCCAAGACTTGCTGTAGATTAGTATATCATCAAAAAATACTAACACAAATTTTCTAAGGAATGGTTTGAAAATTGAATTCATCAAACCTTGAAATGTTGAAGGCGCATTGGTAAGGCCAAAAGGCATGACCAAAAATTCATAATGACCCTCATGAGTTCTAAATGTTGTTTTTGGAATGTCTTCAATCTTCATTCTGATTTGATGATATCTTGAATGAAGATCCAACTTGGTGAAGTAAATTGATCCATGCAATTCATCTAGTAATTCATCAATGACAGGAATGGGGAACTTATCTTTAATAGTGAGCTTGTTGAGCTCCCTATAATCCGGACACATGCGCATGATCCATCCTTCTTTTGCACCAATACTACTGGAGCAGAGAAAGAAATTTGACTCAGTTGAATTATAACTTGGTTGAATTATACCAGCCTCTAGCATTTCTGCAACCATACGTTCAATTTCACTCTTTTGGACATAGGGATATCTGTACGACCTGATGTTTGGAGGAACACCTTCTGGAATCAGATGAATAGCATGATCATGATCACGCATAGGTGGGAGACCTTTTGGAGTCTCAAATACCTTGGAATGATTGTCCAGGACTTTTTAAAGATCTGGAGAAATAGATGATTGCGATGTGGAAACATCTAGTGAACATAATTGTGCAATTACACCTCTTTGCTCATTTTTTAGAAGCTTTTTCATACCATTAGAGCTGATTATCTTTCCTAGTTTCCCTGCAATACCCCTTAATTCAACTTCCTTTCCTTCCGTAGAAAATTTGATGAAAATTTCTTGAAAATTAAAAGCTATTGTACCCAAGGGTTGTAGCCATTGGACTCCTAGTACAACATCAGCACCTCCCATTGGAATGGAAAGCATTGGGGTAGTCAATACATATTCTCTCATGGATAGCTTGATATTATGGCACTTTCCAGAGCAATTTATTGTTCCTCCATTTGCAATCATCACTTGACACTCTAGTGTTAGATATAGGAAGCAATTCAATTCTTTTGCTACCTTACAATGAATAAAATTGTGGGTGCTTCCTGAATCAATCAACACTATTACCTTTTTCTTCTTGATTTGTCCTTCTATCTTGATGGTTTGAGGAGTGGTAATTCCCGCCAATGCATTACAAGATATGGTTGGATTTATTTTTTCTTCATCTAGGCTTTGTTATTAGAGTATATCCTCTTCTTTTGACCTTTCTTGCTCCTTTTCTTCTTCCTCTTCACAATCTATGTAGAATAATTTCTTCTCAGCACACTTATGAATTTTAGTGTATTTGCTATCACAACTGTAACAAAGCCCTTTTTTTCTTTTTTCTTCCAATTGTTGTGGTGTCAACCTTATAGGTTGTGGAAGACTAGGGGCAAAAACACTTCCATCTTTATAGTTGTGAGTGGTATGCTTCCTGGTTGCCATAATTTTCCTTTCCATTTTTCTTGCTAACCTGAATGCCTTCTCTAATGAATCAGGTTCCCAAAGGCGAACATCATGTTGGATATTATCCTTTAAAGACCCTATGAACACATCAATCCTATGCTCCTCTGGAATATCTTTTACCCTTATGTTCAATTTTTGGAACTTCTTAATGTGCTCCATTATTGAACCCTTTTGTTTGAGACTTATCAATTAGCTAAAAAAAGTGTTGCTTTTTGTATCCTCATAATGTGCTATCAATTCTTCCGTAAAAATTGCCCAAGTGATAAATTGTTTACGAGAGAAAAGCCATTGATACCATACAAACTTATTTGGTTCCAAATATAAAGTTGTCATACGTACCTTTTGTGTGTTTTGCACATTATTGAGATCGAAGAATTGCTCCATCTGTAATATCCATGTTGCGGGATCCTTGCCATCAAACTTCCTCATATCAATTTTTGGAATATGGTGGGTCTTCGATCCAACATTAGAGTCTATGGAATCATGATTAACATTTCTTTTGTTCTCATCATGAGTTTCCTTTACTACCCTTTCACCATTAGTGACCCTTTCTTGTAGCAACTTCTTCAATTCTTCCATGTCTGTCTTCAAATATATCTTCAAATTGTCCATCTTATCTTCTACGAATTTCTTTAAACCATCCATATTAGCTTCTACATCTTTCTTTAAACCATCCATCTTAGATTCTGTTCCTTTTTGTGCAAGTGACACTTGTTGCACTTGGTCTCGTAATTTTGCTATATCATGCTGCATTTCTTCCTCTTCTTCATAAGTCATGCTAGAACTTTCAGGTTGCTTACTAGGTGTTTTCATTTTCTTTCCTTGAGGCATCAATTACCGATAATAATGCTTTACTATGCCCTTTGAATTCCTTCAAACCAAGCTTACGCAAAAATTAAAAAAAAAACTACACACCTTTTTTCACTTTGTAGAAGCCTGATAGTGAGTCTAATGTATCTCTGTAATTTCGAATCATCCAGTTTTGAAATTGTGACCTGTAGTAGCCTTTTGTGTCCTATTTCCAATGCCACTAGTCTGATCCAAATTGGATTCTCCAAGAAAGAGTTATGCACAATCTCCCGCAGTGACCTGATTGTAGACTAGTTCAGTAGAGCGAAATTGTATGAAGTGCCACGTGTCACTGTTTCGACCTTTGATTCTGAAACATATATACAAGAAAACTACATTCCGTCCTCTTTCTGTACCTTCTTGTGAAATTTCAATCTGATGCTCAGAAAGAAAGTTATGACGATTTTCCCCAGGTCACCTGTTTGGAATGTAATTCAGGAGTCTACAAAAAGACCAACTTCCTCAGATCATATCTCCGCAAATATAGTGCGAAAAGCTCTGAAATTCGGACCCGAGGTTCAGTGCGATTTCTTATCAAATGGGTTTTTTTTTCAACTTCTGAAACATCACATAAAAAAATTTATAGCGAAAATTCCACGATGACCTGTTTGGAGCAGCGAAACCCTAGAATCCAAAGCTCTGATACCAAATGTTATGGAACCAGCTCAAGAAAAGATAGAAAAGATAGATCAACACCTTAGAATTCAGCCTCTTCGAGGGGGGAACCTCCTTTATATTACATAAATGAACAATTCTTGGATGATTCAAATGACAAAACCTCCTTTCTATATATAGGAGTCTAAGGAGTCACAATATAATCCAGCCGACCTAACAATAATAATATAAAGCCACCAAAAATAACAATAGAGGGATTCTATGGGGCACAGTAATAACAATATGGGGGAAATAGGGGCACAACAATATTAATAAGGGGTATAACTACAATAGTAATGGGGTAATCACTAGTATTATGGGGACCCATCATAAGAGCAGTTTAAGAGATACACGTAGGTTCACTTAGTCCAAGCAGCGTATACACGCAGTTACTCAGAAAAAAAATAGCGTATAACGTACACACGCACTCCCACAGAAGGAAAAGCGCATACATGTTGAAAATCATGGTTTTGGTCTGAGGTATTTGGTCCAAGGTATCTTTGGACCATGATATTGACCCTAAGTATTTAGTCTGAGGTATTTGGTCTGTGGTATTTGATCCAAGGTATTGGTCCTAAGTGGATTCGGCCCATGGTATTGAGAAAGGCCAAAAACTATATAAAGAAGAGAGGATCATAAGGCCAAACGTGTAAGTGAATAAGATTCTAAGGAATACTTCTATTTGAAGTATACTTTATGTTGCAGGGTTATGTTTGGGACTAGATCTGAAATATTTATGTGCACCTTGAGTTCAATATTGGATCAGGATCATGAGACCTAAAATGACTTATTCTTGAATGATCTGATATTGGTTGAGGCTAGATCTAATGTTTTGCATCTATTTTATTCATTATCTATCATGATCTGGGATTTTCTGAAGTCTAGAATTGCAGCAAAGTTCTGAGTCAATATTTGCAGATCTATACGCAGGTTCGTCTTGGCAAAAGAGAGTGTACACACAGGTTCTGTTCTTTCAAGTAGCGTATACAAAATAAAGGCTTCATGTTCAGAGATGACTGATCTATGAGATCAGTATTGTTGATTTATTGCTGTTGTTATTTTACTGTTTTCTGTCAATGAAGTCTTCTTAGATTTGAATGTAAATCTGAATGCGTAAGGAGGTTGATATTTGATTGATTGTATAAGTGAGAATAAGTGTTTTCTGTTGCCTGCCTCTGTAAAGTTCTTTAAGTTGACAATAGATGTTCAGTACACTACTAGTTGGTACAGTTTTTGATTTAGAAATTTTATGATTCATAATATTCAGAGGTATACGCAGGTTGGGCTAAAGGAAGTAGCGTATACATGTAGGTTTTCTTCATTAAAGTAGCGTATAAAGTCTGACACATGAATTTTTGAGGTTTCAGTTGGTTCTGAATGTTGACACAGGTTTTTGAGTTCAGCATAACATTATGATGACAATGATATGATTGTTTCAGATTAACTGCAAGTTGGTTGATGAAGTTTGAGTTTCTAAATTTCTGATGGGTTATTGATGAGTCAAGGTCTTCATATGTCTTGATATGTGCCAGTAGCATCCAGTATGAAAATTCATGAAACATGGTCCCTGGTGGAAGAGTGGAGTTTTCTGTAGGCTAGAACCTACGTACTAGTAAACATATTGGTTAGTACAAGAGCTAGGGGGGTTGTATCTCCCTTGCAGTAGAAGCTAGAGAACGAGAGAGGGTTGTAACCTTCTACAGGTAGAAGCATGCATACTAGTATGAGTCTGTACCAGTACAATATTGTAAACAGATTTTCCTATTATTAAAAGAAGACATAGACGATAGTAGCAAGTGGTTTTCACCCACATTGGGTTTCCACCTTAAATATTGGTGTTCATGTGTGTTGCTTATGTGTAATGGTTTATTGTGTTTATACTGCACATGGTTACTGTTTAATGATTGATGAAGTACTGATGAACTAAGTAAAGATAATCATATGATGAATTAACTGAATCATAAATTTACTGCATAAACGCTGGTTGCCTTAAAGATAGTTGTGTGTACACGCTAGTGCCCCTCTCTGAAGTAGCGTATATAAAATGATTATGAAAAATAAAAATTCTTGATATAATAATACTGATTCACCCCCCTCTCAGTATTATTTCCAACAATTGGTATCAAAGCCAAGTTCTTCAGAACAAGCTTCATCTCTTGAAGGAAGAACCATCAAGATGAATAATCATGAAAGCATGGGATCCATCAAACCGCCAATCTTTGATGGGAGCAACTTTGTTTATTGGAAAATAAGAACCACAACCTATCTAGAATCTCTTGGAACATATGTTTGGGAAATTGTGGAAGGAGGATTTAAATTTCCAACAACAGTTCCTACAACACGATAGGTAAAAAGCAATATGAAACCAATGCCAAATCTATCAATACTTTATTGGGAAGTTTGTCACAATCAGAGTTTGTCGAAGTCATGCAGCTCAAATCAGCCAAAGAGATATGTGACAAAATTGTTCAGAGCTACGAAGGAGACTCTCAGGTAAAACGTGCTAAGCTTCAAACTCTCAGAATTCAGTATGAAACTCTTAAGATGCATAGTGATGATAATATAGCAAGTTACTTCTTACCTATAGATGAGGTTGTTAATTGTATGAAGAATCTGGGTGAAGAAATAAAGGAAGTTACCTTAGTTGAGAAAATTTTGAGATCCTTGTCTGCCAAATTTGACTCAAAAGTGTCTGCCATAGAAGAAAAACAGGATCTGTAGAATATCACAATGACACAGCTTCACGGAATCCTAACTTCTTTTGAGATGAGAAAAGGAGGTCCATCAGATATGAGAGAAGTCACATTTAAAGCTTCAGCAAAAGGAAAATAAAAGGAAGAACACAATGAATCAGGAAACATTTCAGAAGAAGAAGATGAGGTAAATTTTGTCAAGAAGCTTCAACGGGGTTCTGGAAGGTTCAGAGGTAAGCTACCTTTCAAATGCTTTTCTCGTGGTAGAGTCGATCATTATGCTGCTAGATGTCCTCGTAAAGATAAATATGAAACTGGAAAGGAATATGCAAAAGGGAATAGGAAACAGGTTGTGAATAAAAGAGTTACTATACTCATGAAGATAACGATGGTTTATCTAATAGTGATGAAGATGAAACTGGTCAAGATTACAAACTTCTCATGGCTTCTGTTAATGATAATTTTTGGAATAATTTAGAAGAGGATAGTTAATAGTTATGGTTTATCTAATAGTGATGATTACAGACTTCTCATGGCTTATGACAATGATGATTTTTGGGATGCTTTAGAAGAGGAAAAATTTCATGAAGAAATCTCTAAACTCAAAATCTGTTTAGAAGAAAGAATATGATCATAGATACCTTGACATACCAACTTGTTGAAAAAGAAAACACAATGAAAAACTAGAATGTGAAATTGTGGGTCTAAGAAAAGATCTTAAGAAAACAAAATCTCCCAATCTTAGATTTGCCAAAGGATCATAAACTTTAAATGAAATTATCAAAGTTCAGCGTTCTCCTCTGATAAAGACAGGTCTTGGATATACTGAAGAAGCATCTCAATCACAGAAGCCATCAACCTCCACCAAAAGCTATCTTAATGCAGCAAAGACCAATGAAAAGTATGATAATCATCAGCAAAGGCATAAAGCTGATCACCAGGTAAATCATACTCAATTTGCTCGAAGGATGAATATCAATAGAAGCCACAACCAACCTCAGGCAAATCATACACAATTTTCTCCAAAGATGAATATCAATAGAAACTAAAATCAACATGTAAATAGATTCAATAGTTGCAGAAACTTATTTAATGGATAATGTTTTTCATGTCATAATTTTGGGCACAAAGCTGCTCAATGTGTTGCTTACAAAACCATCATGACTAGAGAAGCACAAAATCAAAGGAATGTAACAGGGATCAAGAGAAGTTCCTATAGTAACTTTTCTCCTCTTCAAAATGAAATAGAATGCTCAATTTGTAACAACTTTGGTCATGAAGAATCTGAATGCAGGAATAAATTTCGCCAACACCTCAAAAGGAGCAAATGCCATTAAATCCCAAGATATGGAGAAGGAAAGAATCTCAAACAGAAAGATGTGGTATAGCCTTGTATGAAGAAGGACAAGAAAATCAGTGGTACATCGACAGTGGATGCTCCAAACATACGACAGGTAACACAGAGAAACTTCACTCATATAATGCCTTGGAAAAGGAAAGGAATGTCTCATTTGGAAATGACACTCCAGTTGTCAGAAAAGGTAAAGGATCTGTTTTATTGAAGGAAAAGGTTAAAGCTGGAAATGTTATGTATGTAGATGGTTTAAAGCATAACCTGTTGAGTGTCATTCAAATGTGTGATCAAGGAAATGAAATGGTGTTTTGATCAAACAGATGTGTTGTTCGTGAGATTGATATAGGAGAGACTACTCAAAGGAGGACAAAAACAATGCTATCTAAGCAAAAGTGATGAAAAATGGCTGTGGCATGGAAGATTAGGACATCTAAGCTTTTCTCAAATAAGAAAAGCATGCAGACTTAAAGCTGTTCATGATCTTCTAGATATCAGCATCCTAGAAAATACAATATGCAAACCATGTCAAATCGGTAAGAAAACTAGAGTTCACTTCATGGAAAAAGACGCATCAGCTAGAAAACCTCTTGAACTTATCCATACTGATTTATGTGGACCAGCAAGGAAAAAGTCACCTTGTGGAGAAGAATACTTTATTTTGTTCATTGATGAGTTTTCCAGAATGTGTTGGATAGGTCTTCTAAAGCATAAAGATGAAGCATTTGAAAAGTTCCAAGCCTTCAAAGCTTTGGTTGAAAATGAATCAGATCAAAAAATCAAATGCCTCAGATCTGATCGAGGAGGGGAATTTATATCAGATGAATTCTTTGACTTTTGTGAACAACATGGAATGAAAAGGGAATTCTCCACTGCAAGAACACCTCAGCAAAATGGTGTAGTATAAAGGATGAACATAACAGTCCAACAAATGGCTCGAGCCATGCTAGATGAATATGGAACTCCTGCAAACTTCTGGGGTGAAGTTGCATTCGTTGCTGTGACTATTCTAAACAAAGAAAATGTTCGGGTAAATAACACTCAAACTCCACATGAACTTTGGTATGGTAAGACTCCTACTGTAAAATACTTTAATGTTTTTGGAAGAAAATGTTTTATCAAAAGGACTAATGAAAAACTTGGTAAGTTTGAACCCAAAGCAGATGAAGGGATTCTTCTTGGTTATTTTTCTAGAAGTAAAGGATATAAATGTTATAATAAAAGATTTAAAAAAATTCTTGAAAGCATTGATGTTTTAGTTGATGAAGCATGTAGAAATCCAAAACAGATAAAATCAACAGAACATTATGATAATGGGGAAGATGGGGATTGATTTCCCACACCAAATCAAAATTATATTGGAGAAGAAACCAATGAAGCACCAAAATAAGATATATTGGTAGAAGAAAAGACTCTGTCCAGGTATGTACTAAAACTCATCCAGAAACTCAAATTTTAGGAGAAAGGGAGGCTAGTGTACAGACAAGAAGAACTATTACAGGCACCTCAAGCTAGCTAGAATTACTATCCTCCACCAAACCTCAAAATGTAAATGAAGCATGCAAAGGTGAACGTTGGGTCAAGGCCATGGATGAAGAACTTGAGAAAATTGAAAAGAATGACACTTGGGAATTAGTTCCTAGACCTCATGATAAAAATGTTATAGGAACTAAATGGATATTCAAGAACAAGCTAAATGAAAATGGAGAAGTCATTAGAAACAAGGTCAGACTTGTTTGTAAAGGGTATGCTCAACAAGAAGGTATAGATTTTGAAGAAACTTTTGCACATATTTCCAGACTTGAAGCCATAAGAATGTTTCTTGCCCTTTCCAGTTTTCAGAAATTCAAAGTATACCAAATGGATGTAAAATCAACCTTCCTTAATGGACATTTAGAAGAAGTTTATATTGAATAGCGAGAAGGATTCTTTCTTGGAAATGATGCAAAACTTGTATGCAGACTAAAAAAGGCTCTCTATGGTTTGAAACAAGCTCCAAGGGCTTGGTATTACTGCCTTGACAAATATCTACACCAACAAGGTTTTACAAAAGGTTCTGCAGATAGAAATTTATATACAAAGATTGAAAATGATAAATTGCTAATTATTATTGTTTATGTTGATGACATCATTTTTGGTAGCAATTAATAATCCATGAGTTAGAATTTTGCTTCAGTAATGCAACAAGAATTTGAAATGTCCTTGCTTGGTGAACTTACCTATTTTCTTGGTCTATAAGTTCCGCAAACTAAAGATAGTATTTTTATTTCACAAACCAAATATCTCAAGCAGATCTTGAAAAAGTATGGAATGGAAGATTCTAAACCTGTATGTACTCCAATGGCAACAGGATACAGTCTCAGCTCAAATGATGAATCAGTAGCAGTACATCAACCAACTTACAAATCCATGATTGGCAGTCTGCTTTATCTAACAGGTACCCGGCCTAACATCATGCATGCAGTAGGAATAATTGGAAGATTCCAAGAAAATCCAAAGGAATCACACCTTCAAGTAGTCAAAAGAATTTTCAAATATCTTCAAGGAACTCAATTGATTTATCTATAGCTGAAGCAGAATATGTGGCTGTTGCATCTTGCTGCACACAACTACTTTGGATGATGCAAACTTTGCAAGACATTCAGATCACATGTACTCCACCCATCTCCATTCTATGTGATAATACAAGTGCCATCATTATTTCAAATAATCCATTCATGCACTCCAAGACCAAGCACATACCCATCAAGTACCATTTTCTACGAGAACATGTGCTTGAACAAAAGGTCAAATTGGTGTATGTCCCCTCCAAAGAACAAGTTGCTGATATATTCACTAAACCACTGCCCAAAGAAACATTTGAATATCTCAGACAAAAGCTGGTAGTTGTTGCTGCATCGTCCTGTTGTTAAATCCAGTTTTCAGAGGAAGTTTACTACATGCTGATTTCATGTAGTATATGCACGAGTTTCCTTGGCTTAAAGCACATATATGTTTTTCTAACAAAAAAAATAGTGGTAGCACAAGTTCAGGGGGAGGGTTCTCATTCCAAATTGTTGGCATTATGGTTGTTGAACTCAACTATTTCTTAGTTGCATCAGCCATTAGTGTGATATAACTTCTTCTGTAATGGTCTATATTTCAATGAGTTCTATTGGTCATATGATGTAATTTATTTCCCCAATATCCTTGGGATGAATGATGTAATAATTGTTGTGTTTCTGTCATGTATAAACTTTGGTATATCCCCACTTGGTTGGGTGATTAATGTATGTACGAGTTCGTGGTCATAGGGAGGTCATACTCACTTTGTTGAGTTATAATGTCATGTTATTATATTGAATCATCTCTCTGCAGACTTGGCATGTACTAAGGGGGAGTATGGATAGTATCATGCAAAGAAGGAGAGTAGTGTGGTCCGCCCTTTGCCCTTGATGTCAAAGGGAGAGAGTATTTTGGTATTTTGGTGTTGTATGGTATCTCTAACAGTCTTTACAACTTGCAGTAGTCAACACCATCATGGTTGCCATCAAGTCCAAAGGGGGAGGCATTATTATACAAGTATTGTCCTTGATGGAAACTCTATAGGTCAACTCAATTTTGATAAGAGGCTAACAAGAATATTCAGAGGCAATAGGGCAGTGGTACAACAGATTAGGAAGATGGAACTAAGGTCTATTGATCAGAATAAAGACATTGAAGGAAGAAGATGATGTAAGAGCAGTTTAAGAGATACACGCAGGTTCACTTAGTCCAAGCATCGTATACACATAGGTACTCAGAACAAAAATATCGTATAACTTACACATGCACTCCCACAAAAGGCAAAGTGCATACATGTTGAAAAGCATGGTTTTGGTCTGATGTATTTGGTCCAAGGTATCTTTGGACCATGACATTGACCCTAGGAATTTAGTCTGAGGTATTCAGTTTGTGATATTTGATCCAAGGTATTGGTCCTAAGTGGATTTGTTCCATGGTATTAAGAAGGCCAAAAACTATATAAAGAAGAGAGGATCAGAAGGCCAAATGTGCAAGTGAATAAGATTCTAAGGAATACTTCTATCTGAAGTATATTTTATGTTGTAGGGTTATGTATGGGACTAGATCTGAAATATTTATGTGAAACTTGAGTTCAATATTGGATCAGGATCATGAGATCTGAAATGACTTATTCTTGAATGATCTGATATTGGTTGAGGCTAGATCTAATGTTTTGTGTCTATTTTATTCGTTATCTATCATGATCTGAGTTTGTCTAAAGTCTGGAATTGCAACAAAGTTCTCAGTCAATATTTGCAGATCTGTACGTAGGTTTGTCTCGGCAAAAGAGTGTATACACGTAGGTTCTGTGATTTCAAGTAGTGTATACAAAAGAAAGGCTTGATGTTCAGAGATGACTGATCTATCAGATCAGTGTTGCTAATTTATTGCTGCTACTATTTTACTGTTGTCTGTCAATGAAGTCTTCTCAAATATGAATGCAAATATAAATGCATAAGGAGGTTGATATTTGATTGATTGTATAAGTGAGAAGAAGTGTTTTCTGTTGCCTACCTCTGTAAAGTTCTGTAATTTGATAGTAGATGTTTAGTACACTACTAGTTGGTACAATTTGTGATTCAAAGAATTTATGATTCAGAATCTTTGGAGGTATACGCAGGTTGGGCTGAAGGAAGTAGCGTATACACGCAGGTTTTCTTCATTGAAGTAGCGTATATAGTATGACACATGAATTTTTGAGGTTTCAGTTGGTTCTGAATGTTGATACAGGTTTCTGGGTTTAGCACAGTGTTCTGATGACAATGATCTGATTGTTTTAGATTAACTGCATGTTGGTTGATGAAGTTTGAGTTTCTAAATTTCTGATGGTTATTGATGAGTCAAGGTATTCATATGTCTTGATATGTGCCAGGAGCATCTAGTTTGAAAATTCATGAAACGTGGTCCCTGGTGGAAGAGTGGAGTTTTTTGTAGGCTGGTACCTACGTACTAGTAAACATATTGGCTAGTACAAGAGCTAGGGGGTTGTAGCTCCCTTCTAGTAGAAGTTGGAGAATGAGAGAAGGTTGTAACCTTCTGCAGGTAGAAGCCTATGTACTGGTATGAGTCTGCACGAGTACAAGATTGTAAAAATATTTTCTTATTATTAAAAGAAGACAGAGACGATAGCAGTAGGTGGTTTTCACCCACATTGGGTTTCCACCTTAACTCTTGGTGTTCAAGTGTGTTGCTTATGTGTAATGGTTTATTATATTTATACTGCACATGGTTACTGTTTAATGATTGATGAAGTATTGATGCACTGAATAAAGATCAACATATGATGAATTAACTGAATCATAAGTTTACTGCATAAACGCAGGTTTTCTTAAAGACAGTTGCGTGTACACCCTAGTTCCCCTCTTTGAAGTAGTGTATATAAATCTGATTATGAAAAAGAAAAATTCTTGATATGATAATATTGATTCACTCCCCCTCTCAGTATTATTTCCAACAAGATGTGCCAATGGACTTCTTGGTAGTTAGTCTATCTGCCCATAAGGCATTGGCCAACTTTTTGTTCCACGTTTTTTTGTTGTCTTCCAGTAATTTCTTAACGATATTGACCAGGATTTTGTTAGAGGATTATGCAAGTCCATTACCTTGAGGGTAATAGGTTGTGGAGTGGCCAAGGGTGATGTGGTATTTGTTATATAAGTTTATCATTCTCTTGGATCTAAAGGCAACTGCATTATCAATAATGAGCTTCTGTGGGCATCCAAATCTTGATAGGATATTATTTTCTAGGAAGGAGATAATGACAGTGTCTATGGCTTGTCTAGACGGTATGGATTCTATCCATTTGGTAAAATAGTTAGTGGATATCAGTATCCACTTATGCTGGGCTGAGGAGGTTGGGTGTATTTCTCCAATGAATTCTAACCCCCATTGTTGAAATGACATTCCAATGGAGATTGATTTAAGATGCAAGGGTAAAAGTTTTCTCTTTCCCTCAAATATATGGCACTTATGACAGGAGGTCACATGTTTCTTAACATCTGCAAAAAATGTGGGCCAGTAGAAACCAACCCTCACGATTTTGTCAGCAATAGTCTTCCAATACAAGTTTCCTCCACAATCCCCTGCATGAAACTCTTACATAATTTTTTCAGCTTCTTATTTCAGTAAACAGTTCAAAAGAATACCACTAATGTCTTTCCAAAGCAAAGCATTATTTATAATACAATATCTCAATGACTTCATTTTCAAAAATCTAGCTTTAGTTCTTGTCAATCTAGGAGGAGTTTGTAAGTTTAGTAATACAAATATGATATATGCAAAACAAGGTGAATCAGTAAAACGTTCATTGATCTATGGAGTCGATGTCTCTTCCTAATCATCAAGGGCACCAATGAAATTAATATCTAGGGCCTGACAGTTCGATTCAGCCATGAGTTTGGCTAAACCTTTGCCTTTGATAAGTTTAGTAGGCTTTATTTCTATGTAATATTCCAATATAGTGGCAATCCATTTGCCTCTTTTCCCTTCAGGCCCATTTTATGTCAAAATGTCCTTAACTACTGAGTTTGGAACATAAGCAATGATGTGAGAATACAAAATGTAGACTCTAAAATCTTTGATGGCCTTTATTGAGTGTGTCATATCTTAAGGATTTACTGAAAAATTCAATTGGTTGTTCATATCCTTGGTCGTTCTTTCGCAGCAAGACTATTGCAATGGTGTGTTTTGAAGCAAAATAAAAAATTATAAAGTCTTTCTGAAAATCAGGACTTATAAGGACTGGAGTTTTGGTTAAGGCTTCCTTGATGGCTTCAAAGGATTATTTAGCCTCCACTATCCATTTAAGTGTTGAGTCCTTTCTCAACATGTTATTTAGTTCTCTAATCAATTTTGCTAAATTTGAAATGAATCTCCTAAGAAAATTTATCTTGCCTAAAAATGACAACAACTTTTTAATGTTTCTAGGATCGGAAATGGTCAAAATGGCCTCTATTCTAGGAGGATGTATTCTAATTCCATCTTTAGATATTATATGTCCCAACTATTTACCCTCTTCTAAACCAAATAGTGTCTTTTAGGGATTTAAAGAAATCCCAGATTTCCTACATTTGATGAAAACTATTCTCAAGTGGTCTAGGTGTTCATTATCAGATTTAGAAAAGACTGTGATATCATCTTGGTATACCACTAATAAATCATGGATCTCCTTGGCAAAAGCTATATCCATAGCTCTCTAAAATGTTGCTCCTATGTTCATTAATCGAAAAGGCATCTGCAAATACATGAAGGTACCCCATGGAGTAGTAAATGAAGTTTTGGTTGGGTCTTCTGGTTGAACTAAGATCTAGTTATATCCAAAAAATCCATCAAGTAAAGAGATTCTGGATGAGCCTACTACCCTCTGAAGTATATGGTCCATTTTTGGTATAGGATAATTGTCTTTTAATGAGACCTTGTTTAAATTTCTGAAATCAACACAAAGTCTGATTTCTCTAGTATTTTTCGTAGTAGTGACTAAGTTTGAAATCCAATTTGAGTATCTAATGGGGGCTATAACTTGGGCATCAAACATTCTTTTAACTTCTTTCTCAATAGATGGCATAAGAACTGGATTAATTCTTCTAAGTTTTTGTTTGAAAGGTTTATGATTCTCTTTGAGAGGTATTTTGTGTTGGATTATGTTGGTGTCATAAGACTTCAAGTCTTCATAACTCCATGAAAAAACATCTTGGAACTCTTTAAACAAATTTATGTATTTTACCTTTTCCTCTAGAGGTAAGGTTTTTGATATTTTAATGAATTTTGGTTTCTCCTCAGTTCCTATGTTACATTCTTCTATATTTTCTCCCAAAGGCTCTAGTTTTGGTTTCCTAACTACATCGTTTGAGTCAAACAAATCTTCTAAGGGGACTAATCCCTTAGGCAAAAAATTATTTTTAAGATTAAGAATTTCAGGATCATCATTAATTATCTCTTCTATCCCTACATTTTCTAAGTTATCTACTTCTAATCTGGTGAATTTAGTGGGTTTAACTATATCTAAAATATTTACATCTATGTCACTATCTATGTTATTTTCTATTGTACAATCTGTATCTATTTTACAATTTTGAAACTCACCTTCAACATTCATGAAATTATAAATCTGAGAATCCTGGGAGAAAATATGCCAATACTTGAAGTTATCTGGTATAACAGGCCTATGTCTCACTTCTGCAGTGTACTGATGGTTGGGTTGAAAGGGCAATTTGCAGGTACTAGCAAAAGTGGCTATACTATGGGCTTGCATGTTTTGTTTTGTAGGAATGGCAACAAATTTTGTTTCCTGGAGGTCTTTAATCAATCTAGGAAATCCTCCCTATATTTATTTAGTCTGGGATTGTTTATAGAGTATTCACCATTAATTTGTTTAATAAACAGTTCTGAGTCTCCAAGTATAGAAACCCTTTTGGCTCGAAGTTTTCTAACCAGTTGTAACCCTAAGATTAGGGCTTCATACTCAGCCATATTATTGGTGCACATGAAGTTTAATCTGAATGCATGTCCCTCATAATTGTTATTTTCCATATTATGGATCCACACTCCTACACGAACCCCTAACCTATTCATAGATCCATCAAAATCTAGATGCCATAAGGACTCATGAAAAATGTTCTCACTATCATTTGTTTTGTATTTCAGTTCTTTAGCTATGATTTGATTATTGTCATGTTCTGAATTGTACAAGATGAAAGAGTCCATATCAGAATGCATGGAGTATATGGGAAAGTTTTGTAGTTTTTCAGCACTACTCACCATGTATTTCATCAAGGTCTCTCTATATAATTTCCTTTGTTGGCCAAAACATATATGGTGGCATAAGACATATCTAACTACAAGGATCCTTTCAATTTTTCTCCCCATGAGTGAGATAACAACATTCCATATTTGGGTGGGATGTCTGCAACTACTATGTCCATTACTATACTTTTCGCTGGGCCTCATACTAGAGTTACACATAAATCCGTGATCAAACCAAGGCATTTAACTTGGTGGTTTGGTGATGTCTAAGTTCAGTCTCTCCATGATTACTTTTGGCATCAAATTATGGGATGCCCCTGAGTCTAACATAGCATTATGTAATATTTTGTCATGAATGTTTAGGCTAATGTAGAAAGGAGGGATTCCCCCTTGCTGATGAGTACCATTCACCTCAGGGCCAAACAATAATTCAGGTTGATCATCATTCAAATTGACAACATCTTCTCCCTCTCCTATATTTAAAGTTTTAGTTATCTATGATCTATATGATTCATTCTTTACTAATTCGGTCAAAGGAACTAACATCTTTAGTTTTTCTATTTTAGTTTTGATGTTGAAAGGGAGATGAGCTTTGTTTGTTTGGATGCGATCTTCCTTAACAAACGTAGTCTGTGTGTGTTTATCTTATTTCTTAGTACTATGCATTTCAGTAAGTGTTTCCGTTGTTTTGCCTTGATTTCTCTTGTTTGGGTTGATTTCAGTAATTGTTTCAGTTTGAGTTTCAATGGATGTTATATCTATAATTTTTGGGGTAGAAGTCTCTAGTGTTCCTCTAGGGAGGATTTGTAAGACTTTAGTCATAGGAGCTTCTGTTATTTTCTTAGTCTGGGTCTGGATTGATCTCTTAATGTGAGTTTCATTGTTCTTTTTACTTCTTAAGCTCTATTGTTTGTGTACCTCATATATGGCTAAATCATATCCTTGTTTAAAGTCAAAGGATTCACCAGATTCTAACTACAACTGTTGCAACATGTACAACTCCTGTTCTTCTTGAGTAAGAAAAACAACATCTTCATCTTTGATTTCTAGTAAGTTTATCTGGGTATCATCCTCTCCTTCTTGGTCTTGTGAACCCTCAACATAGTTCTCTTGGAAGGGGGGCCTAATCTGCTGATCTGGTATAACATTCTTTCCAGCATTAGGATTCTTCCTAAAGTTGGGCTTTCTTATTGGGGGTGGTTGTTGATTCTCCCATTAAGTTTTCCTTTCCATGTTTTCTAATCTATCCATTATTCTCTCTACACTCTTGGCTAAACTATCTATCTTTCCATCAGAAGTGGAAGTTTCCTCTTTAATTACAACTCTCTTTTCATTTCTCATTCTAGCTTTCTTGGCTAATAGGTTGTCCTCTACACTAAGAGAATTGCTTTGCATTTGTTCCAATATTTCAGGGTTTATTTCACTTAACTAGTATGACATGTTAGTGCCAGAACCATCAGGGAATTTAATTAATGCTAGGTCAGGTGGAGGCTTAATATTAGCTGCGATTGAATTGTAGATATTATTGAACCTAGTACAATAATCCTGGACTGACTCATTAGGAGCTCTTCTAATGTTGTCATATTCATAAAGTATTTGCAGCGGGTTTTTATTTCTCTCCCATCTATCAATGAATAATATATGAGACTTAGCTAAGTTTGCAATATGGTGGGAAGGTAAAGCTTTGAACCATTTCTTGACATTCCCAGTTAATGTTTGGGCAAACAACCTCATTTGGACATCTGATTCATCTATCTCATGCAAATCAAAATAGTCAGTCATCTTGTTTACATGCTGTTGGTCAGTGTACTGACCAGTAGCATCAAACAAGAATATTTTTCTCTGATAATATTTGGGCATGGCATGGAGTTGTGCATGTAAATCCAAAGGTGCATATCAGTCTGCCACGGATTGGATTCTGGCTTGACTAGGGAGTAAAGTGCTAGTATTTGAGGAAGGACTTGAACTGGATTTAGATTAACTAGATGATGCTGAGGATGGTTGATGAATAACTGGATCAGGGGATTGGATTGTGGTGGATACTATAGGTGAGGTTATGGTAAAAGAAGGTGTATTTACAATGAGTGAAGATTGTGTAGAAATTTCAGAGACAACAACAGTAAGGGCAACTCGTTCAAAATATTGTTGAAGATAAGCACTATCTATATTGCTTATCAATGTAGAGGTCAAAGCTTCTAACTTTTCAAAAGCGCCCAAGACAAATTTATTTAAATCTAGATGGATAACCCTTTTTGATTCAATAAGGTGAGTAAACTAAGGGTATAACATTGTTTCATGGATGGCATTCTCAGATTTAGTTCTAAATAATGAGAGGTCAAATGACAAATAAAAAGGCATTTCCTCTAAAGTTGACAACTCCTCACGGAGTGAATTTGCTTTAACTAACTGGCTACTACTTGCCTGAGTTTCTACGTTTTTTTATTTTCTTAGAATTCTGACTGGGTCATCAACTATAGTAGCAGGGTTTGGATCTGGTTTTGCCCTGGTATAGTGAGTCTTCTTAGGAGCCAAAATTCTAACCTTTTTTAAATGTTTTTATGAAAAAAATTTAAAAACATCCTAATAAAAATGACCTGAAGGGGCTCTAGATGAAATTTAAGGTTTCCTTAAAGTCTTATGAGGCTAAGTATCGAAGTCCCCAGTATGGTCGCCAATGATGTTATCACTCCAAAATTTCTTCGAAGTTGTCAGAAAAAGAAATAATAGAGGTAACCACTAACCACTTTTGGAGATCATGACCTAGCCTTCCTAATCTTAGAGAGGGCTCTCTATTTTTTATTTAACTTTGCTTTAGTTAATTAATTTTAGGCTAGTTATGGTTGCAATTGGTTTTTGATTTGAAATTGGGTGGTGAGATCACTTACTTAGATGGCAAGGGTTGTCTTTTACCATGGGGTTATGGGGTCAAATGTCAGACAAACAAGACTGGATTAAGCTCTAAAAACAATGTCTAGAGAGCAATATAGAGGAGTTATTGCAGATCTCAAAGGTTGAAAGATGAAATGGTTTCCAATCGGATCCAGGGAGCAATTAAGGGTTCCCTAGGCTAGATCATGAAGAGAATGGAAGAGGTCAACCGGGATGGGAGAGAAATTAAGGGTTCTCAAATTCAGGTATCAGAGGAAAACATATAAATGAATAACTATGAAAAACAGAGTGTACTTAAACAAATTCTGAGTGATATTTCCAGTTAATTCATTCAAATTTAGAAAACAATTAATTTTATGAAACACATAAGAAGGTAACAAAATTAGACAAAGAAGTTACTTCATTGCAATAACTCATCTCATGAATCCTTTAGTGCTCCAGTCTGTTGACTTGAAAATGGTGCAATCACCCTTAGGTTTAAGATCAAAAAAACTCTAAAGATGTATAGAAATCCACCTTCAATACTTTGAAATATGAAGTATTTATACAAAAAAAAATTACAAAATGTCTTCAAACTGCATTGAGAACTAATCTAGGAAAAGGAAATATCTCCATGCAAGAAGATAGAGACAGTTATTGAACTGTTGTTTGTTGTCCCTTTTATTTAGGTTCTGTTGTCTTTTAGTCTTCGATCTTTTGCCCTTTAAGCTACTTGGTTGTTTTCTCTTCACGCTGGATGTCATATTGACTCATGACCTTTCATCTAATACTCTTTGACCTTGCTGACCTATCGATATCCTTTTACTGTGCTCTTTTACTTTTTACTGTACATTTATATTTTTATTGTGTATTTCCCATAGTAAATCATTGAGTTTTTCCCATGTCTCAGCATCTGGTAATTGGATATTGAGCATTTTTCGGTATATCTCATCTGCCTCTGTATACTTGGCAAAAGTTGGCTTATTGACAAAAAGGTGTTTTACCTCATGCTGGAGTTAAAACAAGTTTTCAAAAATTTGGTATAATACTTTTCCTGTTGGTATACCCTTCATGGATGAAGTGCTTACTTGATCTCTGGTCACTTCCCAGATCTTATTATTGTAATCCTCCTGTGTCATTAAATTATCATTTATAACTAAGGGATTAGGTAATCCATTTTGGCTCAAAAGTTCGAACTTAATCATGAACCTGTCAATGGCCAGTTGCATGGTTTGACACTTATCCTCCAAGTTCAACATCAAATTCCTCTTAGTGAGGAATCTTCTAACATCCAAAATTGTACCTGTCCTGTTAGGTATCTCTAGTTCTTTCAACTCACACTTGTTCTTGGAGTTGAGGAAGTGGATGATTCTTGCAACTTCCTCTGGCATATCTCTAAGTTCTTATTTGACTTTCTAAATGGATTCTGTAGCCTGCTTTATCAAATCAATCTACTCAAAAATAACCTGAATGGATGGCCAAATATCATTGACAAAGTCCTGATTCTTTCAGTCATCCTTGTGGCCTTTCGCTGTTGTTCTTTGTGCATTATTTGGGTCAATTTGTAATCTGTTTCCAGGCTGGTGACTTTCTCCTTAAGTCTGTTCATCTCAGTGGTCTAAATGGACATTTCTTCCATTGCTTTGACTAGCCTGTTTGCTTCATCACCTGCGGAGCCTTTTGTTGTTGATCATGTTGTTGATGTAGTTGGTTTAGATGCCAGTAGTGCAATGGCCATTGGAGTAGTGGGAGATAAGGATGTTGCCAATATAGAAGTTACAACAATAGTGACTGTTGGAATGACAGTTGCAAGAGCATCATTCAGACTAGCTTGTTTGAGTTGCATCAATCTATCCAGTTCTTTCTCCATCTCCTTCAACTGATCATTCAGTTGTAGCACTAGTTCCATCATCTCTTCATGATTGCTCTAACTTTCCAAGACCTCCTTTACTTGTGGGTGTTGTCAATGAGGAAACTTAAGCTGTTTCTTGAGGGCTACTATGTCCCAGTCTTCTTCTTGATTAATTTCTTTGTGGCCTTAACATTACTTGGGTCATGGCCCAGTTCAATGACCAAGTCCTCCAATGATTTTATCCTGTTATATTTGGCCTATGAGGAGGTCTTTTCCAGCTTGAATTGGGCTGTCACATTATCCAATGAATATTTCAGCTTAAAATCATCAATGGCCTTTTCTATGAGGGTGGAGTAAATGATTTCTCCATCCTGCTTATGGAACTCTATTTGATCAATGGGATGAACATCCTTGGCCAACACCTCAAAATTTGTATTTTTATAGTTAACAAAGGTCTTTGGTTGTTGAACAGTGAGCTGAAAAAATGACACCTGCATCTTTCCTGCTTTGATGTCAAAGGCTAACATCAATCTGGTCTAGTTTGGTGGTGTAAGCTTGAGGTATTGGGCATATGTCTATGCTTTCAACTTTTCATTCCTCATCTTTATTTCTTTGAATCTATCTTTGATACCCTTTTCCTTGTTAGTTTCCTGACAAAGGAAGAAACCTCCATACCCTGTCGTCTCTCTATCATCTGTGTGTTGGAGGTTGATGGCTGTTGTGTTTCCTTTGATGTAGCTGCTTCACTGCTTCTTTACTTTTCTGCCTCATTGTCTCAGTGTTAGTCATTTCCACTTATTCAATGTTCTCTTCCTGTTCAAACACAAGATTCAACTTGGACTTCTTTCTTAGCTCAAACAACTCATCATTATTCTCCATGGCAGAGCTTGATGCCTCTTCCTTGTTCCATTTAGGATTCTTCTCCTCATTGGCTGGGGTCTGAAGCACAAGATGAACATTCATTGGTTCTCCTATTTTTGGAACCTGCGGGAAAGATTTTTGGTAAAAAAAAATTCTAAATCAATCATTGTGTTCTCAACATCCACAACTGTGCTGTCCATATCAGTCAATGTGTTCTCCACCCACTTAGATTGGTTGGCAAACTGTTCAATGTCTGGTCTTGGGTGGTGGATGTAAGGTGCCAATTTTACCTTAAGTCTCAACTTGTTTACAACCCCATGAGGGTCATACTACCATATGAAGCTTTTTTTGAATTTCATCTATTGTAGTAACCTGTCGGCCTCTGGTCCAGCATCTTTATTGTTGCAAATTAATGGGCCCAAGTAGTTTTTCATCTTGAACTCAGTTTTCTTCTTAGCAGATAGGAAGTGGACCTCATTAGAATTAATGATTTTTCTAAAATAATCAAGGGCAAATATCCTCATAGGGAGGTATTTTGGCAATTTATAAAGGGCTAACTGGCAGCCATAAATTCTTATCTCAGTGTGGTTTTGGTAGAGGTACCAATCTCCCACCTTGTTGTTCTTTGCCAATTGCAGCACTATCTTGATGTCTTGGCTCATTCTAGGCTGAGTATTAGAAGTCAGGATGTTCATGACTCGGTACACAGAGTCTACGAAGTCTTTGTATGTGAATGTTGTGGAAAACATTTGGACCAAGGGTGTCCAGTAGACCACTGATCTCTCCTTTCCCTTGGTGTCCAACTTCTGGATGCTCACAGGTAACTTATCTATCTGGTAATACAAAAACATATAAAACAACACTGAAGAGTATTTGAAAACTATTTCAGTGGGAAATCTAGTGAATTGTTCATGCATTATGTCTGCAATGAACTGAGCATAATCATACATCATAGTAGGAGGCTTGCCTGGAGTGAAAATGGACAGGAAGGCCAGGATGACCTCATCCACATGATCATCTGAAGTGTATCCTAGGATGCATAAGAGCATGGTGATTATGTGTCTGCCAGTTTCTGAGAAAATGGTGGAAGCATAGGGTGGGGTATCTGTAGGAGTATGGCGCTCTTCAATGATAAAATTCTGGAAAATTTTCTTGAATTTCACCTAGTCTAATGTGATTTATAAGTCTAACAGGTTTCCAATGCATAGAGGAGTCAGATTAGGGCTAGATTGGATTTGTAGCATTTGGTTGATTGACTCAGGTGTAATAGTGAATAACAACTCTGGGTTTGGGGCAACAATATCCCTTTGGCTAGGGACATAACAGGCATGACAATAATGTACAATATCAGGGAAAGTGTGAACTTCTAGGAATGTGTATTTGGGTAAATTTGATTCCCAAAGGCTTATGTCATCCTTTTTTGCTAGAGCCAAATGGTCAATGTCTAGGTGGGAGGTTGACATAGGTCTGGCATCCAGTAATTTGGGGAAAATGTTGTGGGGAAAAATGCCTATTTAGGACGATCCTATCCACCTAAGGTGTGACAGCGCCTTAGCAACAAACGAATACAGCTATTATGATTTCTTCCTTTATGAAATGTGAAAGAGGGGAGATTGGCAGACTTACCGTTGTCTTCTGGTTGTCCCTCGATCTAGATCCTCTTCCCTTTGTGTGTCTACAGCTACTCGCCTCCTCGCTTGCTCAAGAGAACAGCTACTTGAATCCCACGAGGTCACAAGAGAACAACTACCTGTGACAAGAGAACAGCTACTTGCGACAAGAGAAGAACACAATACAAAGGCAAATGTACATATTCATAAATGATTCAGGATTAGAAGTAAATCAAATACACTAATGCAATCATACAAAGTACACCAGCATATAGGAAGGAATCAAGATAGCTTTATTGAAAGTAACAGGGCTCAGGAAGAGATACAACCCATGGGGCTCCAATCCAGCATCTCCTTCCCAGCAGAATGGAATTCCCTCTTCAGCTCCCTTCAAAGCATAAACACCCAATGTATCCAGCCACAAACCAACAACAATTCTTTACATTCACAAAATTCCAGCCTCTAGATCCCATGGAGGAGAGATCTATATATAGTTATTTGGAGAGAGGATGAGTCAGCTTGAGATCTGACTAGTGTCCTCTCCCTCTATCAGTTCTTGAGTCCACTTGGAGGTTCTTGCTTCCACTTGGAGATTTGGAACCTCTTACTCATCACCAGTCGAATTCCCTTATACAAGTGTCATTTTGGAAGCTTCCTGGGCATTGACACCTTGAGAAATGAGCCTGCCACTTGTCCAGTTACGCTCAGCACAGGTAGCCTTTGTTGCAGTTGACATTCAACGCAGGTAGACAATGGAGCATTTGACATTCAGCGCAGATGCTCAATGGAGCAGTTGACATGATCCAGAATTGGCTTGTTTTTGAGTGTTTTCAGGTGGAGAACTTCTGTGAATTGCTGTGGTTAGTTGGCCTTGTTCCTCTAGGGGTAGGAACAACATGTTTAGGGACTTTGGATCCCTTGATTATTGACATTTCATGCTCAGTGATGCAAGCCAAAAAAATGTCTATAACAGTTGCCCCCTAAATTATGAGGCCGTGTTGATGAAGAGAATCTGGACGGTGTCGTCTTGATTCTCCTCTGTGATGGTGTCATTCGAAGATGGAGCCTCTGAAGGCAAAACTGGGTCAACTTCCGTATCAACCTTTTGACTTTCGTTAGGCATGGATCCAGACGGTTCTTCTTCAATGACAGGTGCTTCGGCTGACCACCTGAGTGGCTCAGCCGGATTCTCAACTAGTGAGGGACTTGGCAGGAGTCTTTGATATCCAGGAGGGAGATGCGCTCGTAAAATCGGGCGATCTTCCAGAACTCTTTTTGCCTCATCTAAGAAGGGACAACGATGGATGGCGTGATCACCTTCACACAATCTGCAAGGAAATTTAGCTTTCCCGCTCTGTCCTAGAGCTTCACTCCCACTAGTTGACGGTGAGCAGTCGACATGGCTATCAGAGGTCGATGCTACCGAATTGTGCAAACGGGGGGACCAGTCTCTTAGTATCCGTGGGATACAGGGACAATCTCTATGGAGGTGGTCTCCCCTGCAGATGACGCATGGCGATTTAGGCCTTACGAGTGCGGTGTGTGGACTTTTGTTAGATGACACCTGTTTGCCCCCAGTCGCCTTGGGCTCCTTCTTCTTCTTTTCCTTCTTCTTCTTCTCCTTCTTCTCCTTAGGAACACGGTTTTTTGATTTACCAGTTCCGTCAAGCGAAGAGGAAGGAGGGGAGGAAGATGAAGTTGAAGGCTGGGAGGCAACTCTTGTCTGATCTAACAGTTGACTCGACTGTTCAGGAATGGTGGTATTCTGAACGACATTGGTTGAAAAGAGCAAAACTGGTAGGCCAATTGTCAGTCCTGGAAGCGACAATGTGGCCATGTGGGGCACACCAACATCTCCCCAAGAGGAGAAGGGACTAGGATTTCCACCCAAGGGAACTCCTTAGTTGGTGTGCTCCATCTTTTCAACCTAAAGATCAACGTAGGATAAAAGGGTGATTGTTCCGTTTAAAATAAATTGTTAACGACACTTTAGACACAACTTGCTTTTTCACTTTTAAAGAGTCGAGAAAAAGCTAAAGATGACTCTAGTCTCCTTCGATGTTTTAACGAGCCCGAAGTGACAAATGCTCGGATGGACTTTTTCTGTTATAGAGTCTGAAAAAGGCCAAAAGAAACTGCTCTGGAGATCTAGGCAGAGGGTGTGCCAAACTTTTCGCAAAACCACAGAATACTTTTTACTGTATGGGTGGTCGATCTTCGTGAATGCTGTGTTCACTGCATTGCGATCAGTAGGGTGGTCGACACGGCTTCCTAAGGATAAAGGATATATGCCTATAGGGGTCTCCCAATATATGCGCGACAGTACGTGGGAGCACAAATCCGTACTAGCGCTACCGTCTCTCAGGAGGAATCACCCACCTTCTTAGAGATCGACAGTCACTAGGCTTAACGATGCCGGAACATGTCTCTAGCCTAGACCTCTATGTTGTGCGTTATGTTACAAAGCGTTGTTAGGTTCATTCAGTTTATTTTAGGTTGATCTTTTTAAAGTTTGCCTTTCAAGGTTCACCACGAAATGTATGATACAAATTCCTAAATGCAGTCTAAGATGATAAGCAAGCTTTATTATCTTTCAACTTTGAAAATCCTAGCTACTAAGGGAAAAGAATAACACTATCTTTTCTCAAAGAGCGATCAGCACACTCTAATGCACTTTCCTTAAATCCAACATGCAAACTTATCAAATGCAAAATGCACAATGCAGGTGTTTGTTTTCCACTTTCTTAGTATAAATGCCTACAAAGAAAGCTTTTTGCACAACTTCGAATTTGCTTTTAAAATGATCAATACAAACAAGTTCACTCTTTCGAAAACAACAAGGGTAGAAGAGATTACAATCACTTTGCGATTTTCGAAATAAAGACTTGTTTTGACACTTAAAAGACACAAATTCAAACCAATAAGCAAAAGTAAATCTATAATCAATCTGCAAACAGCCAATGAACTCTCTTCTAAGATCACAATCAAATCTGAATCAAAGGCTACAGGATGACTACTTTACTCATGCAAAGGAAGACTGTAAATGACACCACAAACACATAAAAACATTCACAATATTTTTGTACAAAAATGAGGCGGAATCAAGCAAAGAAAAGCTTACCAGACTGGTACCTATGCTGGTTAAAGGCTGCAAAAACAGAAATCAAAACAGGGCAACAAAGGACAAAGAACCCCAGCTGCACAAGGCCACACTGGTTCAGCGCAGGTCTAACACTGTCAGTTTGACATTCAGCGCAGGTAGCCCCTTCGGGACCTGCGTTGAAATGCAGACTGCCTTCACAGTGTCTGCGCTGAAAGGGAAAACTCTCGTTTCCCTTGGTTTCTAGGTCACAAAATGCTCAAAAATCAACTGTTTCAGGCCAAATCAGAAACACAAGCAAGGTATAAATAGAGGGATACTTTGATAGGGTACTAAAGACTATCACAAGGATCATCAAATCATTTGTGGATCTAGTTTAGATCATAGACAAGTCCAACAACTGGATCAAAGCAGCAACTTTCTACTTTGCATCCGGGAAAGATGCAGTTCAAAGTTGCTGTCAAGTCTATGAAGTAAACAAATGACAGAAACACAAATGAAATGAATAAAAAAATTCTTCCCCAGTGGAGTCGCCAATTTGTTGTGGGGAAAAATGCCTATTTAGGACGATCCTATCCACCTAAGGTGTGACAGCGCCTTAGCAACAAACGAATACAGCTATTATGATTTCTTCCTTTATGAAATGTGAAAGAGGGGAGATTGGCAGACTTACCGTTGTCTTCCGGTTGTCCCTCGATCTAGATCCTCTTCCCTTTGTGTGTCTACAGCTACTCGCCTCCTCGCTTGCTCAAGAGAACAGCTACTTGAATCCCACGAGGTCACAAGAGAACAGCTACCTGTGACAAGAGAACAGCTACTTGCGACAAGAGAAGAACACAATACAAAGGCAAATGTACATATTCATAAATGATTCGGGATTAGAAGTAAATCAAATACACTAATGCAATCATACAAAGTACACCAGCATATAGGAAGGAATCAAGATAGCTTTATTGAAAGTAATAGGGTTCAGGAAGAGATACAACCCATGGGGCTCCAATCCAGCATCTCCTTCCCAGTAGAATGGAATTCCCTCTTCAGCTCCCTTCAAAGCATAAACACCCAATGTATCCAACCAAACAGCAATTCTTTACATTCACAAAATTCCAGCCCCTAGATCCCATGGAGGAGAGATCTATATATAGTTATTTGGAGAGAGGATGAGTCAGCTTGAGATCTGACTAGTGTCCTCTCCCTCTATCAGTTCTTGAGTCCACTTGGAGGTTCTTGCTTCCACTTGGAGATTTGGAACCTCTTACTCATCACCAGTCGAATTCCCTGATACAAGTGTCATTTTGGAGGCTTCCTGGGCATTGACACCTTGAGAAATGAGCCTGCCACTTGTCCAGTTACGCTCAGCGCAGGTAGCCTTTGTTGCAGTTGACATTCAACGCAGGTAGACAGTGGAGCAGTTGACATTCAACGCAGATGCTCAGTGGAGCAGTTGACATGATCCAGAATTGGCTTGTTTTTGAGTGTTTTCAGGTGGAGAACTTCTGTGAATTGCTGTGGTTAGTTGGCCTTGTTCCTCTAGGGGTAGGAACAACATGTTTAGGGACTTTGGATCCCTTGATTATCAACATTTCATGCTCAGTGATGCAAGGCACAAAAATGTCTATAATAGAAAAGGTGTGTATTGGGCTTGCACAGACTGCGGAAGTGAAGCTTTGACAAGGTCTAGTACAGAGATAGGGTAATCTGCATTTTGCAAAAGAGGGTTTCAGGTATTCTAGGGCAAATATTCACAATTTGAGGGAAAAATTAATTAAGTTTAATTAATTACTATTTGAATTGACTGTACACTTTCAAATTGAGATGGTCATTTTGGTCTTTTGTCCAAATACCTGGAAATGGTGGTATAGACTACAACTAGTTTCAATGGTGGCTACGGAGGGTACTTTGGCTTCAATTGTGCACTCGATGGCTAAATTGGGCATTCGGAGCATGTTCGGGAGGTAGCTAGTAGTCAAATTCGGTTGCAGAGGCTCAGGGTGGCGCAAGAAGGCTTAGGAAGATTTCACAGAACAAATGAAAAAAAGGGTGGAAATGAGCATTTTTGGCTTTTTAACTAGCAATGGTTAGAATTTGGCGCGAAATTTCATAATGAATAGTGGTGGTTTTGGATTTTGGCAGGAAGGTGGTTTTGGGGGCCATCACACCGCTTTTGGCAGTTGGGCAGTATTTCCCCGAGAGCACGCAAATTCTCCTGGAGCCACCACGTAACCGAAAGGGGCCTGAGAAAAACCACCTATTTCACGTGCTCTCAAGCAGGTAAAGGTAGGCAAGGGAATTAATTAGATATCGATGCGTGCCGTCAGATATAGGGGTGGTAGATCAGATGGTTGTCACACGGTGGAGCTGCACGGAGGGAATTCGGGGGGATATTTGCAGGGCCCGGGGGATTAATTACAAGTCATTGTAATTAATTAATGAATAAGTGCGGGGTTAAAAATATAATGAACAGGTTATGGAGTGGGACCAGGGTTAAATGTGGCAGGATTTGTTAACCGCACCAGGGTGGTCGGTTAAAAGGATTATGTCAGGAAATAAGGGAATGGGGGAGTTAGGGGGAAATTTAAACTTAGGATAAGGGTTTTTAGTGGGGTTTTAGGCAAAATAGGTAAATTAATAAGGGGAAGTGGTTTATTCAAAGGGGAATGGGTTTCACACTAGGGAAAAGGGGTATTTGGGTAGGGGAATGAGTTTGGAGGGTAAATGGCTGGGGAAATGTGTGAAACTAGGGGGCAAGGGTGAAAATGAAAGGAAAATGGTATTTTCATAGGAAATGATGAGATAATGGGTAAATCAATAATTATGTAGTGGGGGGTGAAATGAAATGAGGGGAAGTTAGCCAGATCACCTTGTGCACATCCTTTCACTTTCAAAACTACTCATGAACACTGAAACATAGGATTAAGCATGAAAAATGTGCTTATGCTTCAATCAACTTTGTAATTTTGCAACCTTTCTTCTACTTACCCTTTTACTTACCCTAGCATTTTTTTATTCACTTTATTGGATGCATGTAAGCTAGAAAACCCTTTATGGTCTGATTTATCCTTCTCTAGATATCATTTGGTTCTACCTGTAACTCTTGGATGATCTTCATCACTGGCACTCCTAATGAAGATGGAAAAACATTATCCATCCCATATACTAAATGATAGGGAGATCTGTTGGCATTATGATACAAGTATTGTCCTTGATGGAAACACTACATGTCAACTCAATTTTGATAAGAGGCTAACAAGAATATTCAAAGGCAATAGGGCAATGATATAGAGGATCAGGAAGATGGAACTAAGGTCTATTGATTAGAATAAAGAAGCTAAAGGAAGAAGATGATGTAAGAGCTGTTTAAGAGATACACGCAGGTTCACTTAGTCCAAGTAGCGTATACACGCAGGTACTCAGAACATAAATAGCATATAACGTACACACACTCCCACAGAAGGCAAAGCACGTACATGTTGAAAAGCATGCTTTTGGTCCGAGGTATTTGGTCCAAGGTATCTTTGGACCATGATATTGACCCTAGATATTTATTCCGAGGTATTTGGTCTGTGGTATTTGATCCAAAGTATTTTTCCTAAGTGTATTCGGTCCATGGTATTAAGAAAGGCCAAAAACTATATAAAAAAGAGAGGATCATAAGGCCAAATGTGCAAGTGAATAGGATTCTAAGGAATACTTCTATTTGAAGTATATTTTATGTTGCACGGTTATGTTTGGGACTAGATATGAAATATTTATGTGCACCTTGAGTTCAATATTGGATCAGGATCATGAGACCTAAAATGACTTATTCTTGAATGATATGATATTGGTTGAGGCGAGATCTGATGTTTTGCATCTGTTTTATTCGTTATCTATCATGATCTGGGTTTGTCTAAAGTCTGGAATTGTAGCAAAGTTTTGAGTCAATATTTGCATATCTATGCGCAGGTTCGTCTCGGCAAAAGAGCGTATACACAAGTTATGTTCTTTCAAATAGCGTATACAAAAGAAAGGCTTGATGTTCAGAGATGACTGATCTATCAAATTAGTATTGTTGATTTATTTCTCTGCTATTTTACTGTTGTCTCTCAATGAAGTCTTATTAGATTTGAATGTAAATATGAATGCATAAGGAGGTTGATATTTGATTGATTGTGTAAGTGAGAAGAAGTGTTTTCTGTTGCCTGCCAGTGTAAAGTTCTATAAGTTGACAGTAGATGTTTAGTACACTACTGGTTGGTACATTTTTGTGATTCAAAGATTTTATGATTCATAATATTTAGAGGTATACGCAGGTTGGGCTGAAGGAAGTAGCGTATATATGTAGGTTTTCTTCATTGAAGTAGTGTATACAGTCTGACACATGAATTTTTGAGGTTTCTGTTGGTTCTGAATGTTGATACAGGTTTCTGGGTTCAACACAACGTTCTGATGACAATGATCTGATTATTTCAGATTAATTGTATGTTGGTTGATGAAGTTTGAGTTTCTAAATTTCTGATGGGTTATTGATGAGTCAAGGTCTTCATATGTCTTGATATGTGCCATGAGCATCCAGTTTGAAAATTCATGAAACGTGGTCCTTGGTGGAAGAGTGGAGTTTTCTATAGGCTGGCACCTACGTACTAGTAAACATATTGGTTAATACAAGAGCTAGGGGGTTGTAGCTCCCTTCCAGTAGAAGCTGGAGAACGAGAGAAGGTTGTAACCTTTTGCAGGTAGAATCTTGCATACTGATATGAGTCTACACCAGTACAAGATTGTAAATAGATTTTCTTATTATTAAAATAAGATAGAGATGACAACGACAGGTGGTTTTCACCCACATTGTGTTTCCACCTTAAGTCTTGGTGTTCATGTGTGTTTCTTATGTGTAATTTTTTATTATGTTTATAATGCACATGGTTACTGATTAATGATTGATGAAGTACTAATGCACTGATTAAAGATCAACATATGATGAGTTAATTGAATCATAAGTTTACTACATAAATGCTAGTTGCCTTAAAGATAGTTGCGTGTACAGGCTAGTTCCCCTCTCTAAAGTAGCGTATATAAATTTGATTATGAAAAATTAAAATTCTTGATCTGATAATACCGATTCACCCCCCTCTCAGTATTATTTCCGACAATTGGTATCGGAGCTAAGTTCTTCAGAAGAATCTTGATCGCTTGAAGGAAGATCCATGAAGATGAATAATCACGAAAGCATGGGTTCCATCAGACCACCAATATTTGATGGGAGGAACCTTGTTTATTAGAAAATAAGAACCACATCCTATCTAGAATCTCTTGGAACATATGTTCGGGAAATTGTGGAAGGAGGATATAAATTTTGAACAACAATTCCTATAGCATGACAGGTAAAAAGCAACATGAAACCAATGCCAAAGTTGTCAATACTTTATTGGGAAGTTTGTCACAATCAGAGTTTGTCAAAGTCATGCAACTCAAATCAGCAAGAGAGATATGGGACAAAATCGTTCAGAGCTACGAAGGAGACTCTCAGGATAATTCAGTATGAAACTCTTAAGATGCATGTGATGAGAATATAGAGAGTTACTTCTTATGTATAGATGAGGTTGTTAATTGTATGAAGAATCTGGGTGAAGAAATAAAGGAAGTTACCTTAGTTGAGAAAATTTTGAGATCCTTGTCTACTAAATTTGAATCAAAAGTGTCTACCATAGAAGAAAAACAAGATCTGCAGAATATCACTATGACACAACTTCATGCAATCTTAACTACTTTTGAGATGAGAAAAGGAGGTCCATCAGATATGAGAGAAGTCGCATTTAAATCTTCTACAAAAGGAAAAGAAAAGGAAGAACACAATGAATCAAGACACATTTCAAAATAAGAAGATGAGGTAAATTTTTTCAACAAGCTTCAATGGGGTTCTGGAAGGTTTAGAGGTAATCTACCTTTAAAATGCTTTGCTTGTGGTAGAGTCAGTCATTATGCTGCTAGATGTACTCATAAATATAAATATGAAAAAGGAAAGGAATATGCAAAAGGGAATAGGAAACAAGTTGTGAATAGAAGGAGTTACTATATTGATGAAGATAGCAATGGTTTATATCATAGTGATGAAGATGAAACTGGTCAAGATTACAGACTTCTCATGGCTTATGATAAAGATGATTTTTGGGATAATTTAGAAGAGGATAGTGATGGTTTATCTAATAGTGATGATTATAGACTTCTCATGGCTTATAACAATGATGATTTTTGGGATGCTTTAGAAGAGGAAAACTTTCATGAAGAAATCTCTAAACTCAAAATCTATTTAGAAGAAAAGAATATGATCATAGGTACCTTGACATACCAACTGTTGAAAAAGCAAAACACAATGAAAAACTAGAATGTGAAATTGTGGGTCTAAGAAAAGATCTTGAGAAAACAAAATCTCTCAATCATAGATTTGCTAAAGGATCAGAAACTTTAAATGAAATCATCAAAGTTCAACATTCTCCTCTGATAAAGATAGGTCTTGGATATACTGAAGAAGCATCTCAATCACAGAAGTTGTCAACCTCCAGTAAAAGATATCTTGATGTAGCAAAGATCAGTGAAAAGTATGAAAATCATCAGCAAAGGCATAAAGCTGATCACCAAGTAAATCATACTCAATTTTCTCCAAGGATGAATATCAATAGAAGCCACAACCAACCTTAGGCAAATCATACTCAATTTTCTCCAAAGATGAATACCAATAGGAACTAAAATCAACATGTAAATAGATTCGATAGTCGCAGAAACTTCTTTAATGGACAATGTTTTCATATCATAATTTTGGGAATAAAGATGCTCAATGCATTGCTTACAAAGCCATCATGACTAGAGAAGCACTAAATCAAAGGAATGTAACAAGGATCAAGAGAAGTTCCTGTAATAACTTTTCTCCTATTGAAAATGAAATAGAATGCTCAATTTGTAACAACTTTGGTCATGAAGAATCTGAATGCAAGATCGAATTTCGGCAAACACCTCAAAAGGAGAAAACACCATTAAATCCCAAGATATGGAGAAGGAAAGAATCTCAAATAGAAAGATGTGGTATAGACTTGTATGCAGAAGGACAAGAAAGTCAATGGTACATGGACAATGGATGCTCCAAACATATGACAAGTGACACAGAGAAACTTCACGCATATAATGCCTTAGAAAAGGAAAAGAATGTCTCATTTGGAAATGACACTCCAGCTGTCATAAAAGGTAAAGGTTCTGTTTTCTTGAAAGAAAAGGTTAAATCTAGAAATGTTATGTATGTAGATGGTTTAAATCATAACCTGTTGAGTGTCAGTCAAATGTGTGATCAAGGAAATGAAGTGGTGTTTCGATTAAACGGATGTGTTGTTCATGAGCTTGATACAGGAGAGACCGTGATCAAAGGTACAAGAACTCCAAACAACTTATACATACTCAAAGGAGGACAACAACAGTGCTATCTAAGCAAAAGTGATGAAAACTGGCTATGGCATAGACGATTGGGACATCTAAGCTTTTTTCAAATAAGAAAAGCATGCAGACTGAAAGTTGTTCGTGATCTTCCAGATATTAGCACCCTAGACAATACAATATGTAAACCATGTCAAATCGGTAAGAAAACCAGAGTTCACTTCATGGAAAAAGAAGGGTCAGATAGTAAGCCTCTTGAACTTATCCATACTGATTTATGTGGACCAACAAGGAAAAAGTCACCTCGTGGAGAAGAATAATTTATTTTGTTCATTGATGATTTTTCCAGAATGTGTTGGATAGGTCTTCTAAATCATAAATATGAAGCACTTGAAAAGTTCCAAGCCTTCAAGGCTTTGGTTGAAAATGAATCAGATCGAAAAATCAAATTCCTTGGATCTGATTGAGGAAAGGAATTTATATCGGAGGAATTCTTTGACTTTTGTGAACAAAATGGAATAAAAAGGGAGTTCTCCACTGCAAGAACACCTCAGCAAAATGGTGTAATAGAAAGGATGAACATAACAATTCAACAAATTTCTTGAGCCATGCTAGATGAATCTGGAACTCCTGCAAGCTTCTGGGGTGAAGCTGCATTCATTGTTGTGACTATTCTCAACAAAGAAAATGTTCAGGTAAATAGCACTCGAACTCCACTCGAAGCAAATGTTTTATCAAAAGGACTAATGAAAAACTTGGTAAGTTTCAACCCAGAGCAGATGAAGGGATTCTTCTTGGTTATTCTTCCAGAAGTAAAGGATATAAATGTTATAATAAAAGATTTGGGAAAATTGTTGAAAGCATTGATGTTGTAGTTGATGAAGCATGTAGAAATCTAAAACAGATAAAATCAACAGAAGATTATGACAATGAGGAAGATGGGGATTACTTTCCCATATGAAATCAAAATTATATTGAAGAAGAAACCAATGAAGCACCAGAAGACGATATAATGGTAGAAGAAAAGACTCTGTCTAGGTATCTTCAGAAAAATCATCCAGAAACTCAAATTTTAGGAGAAAGGGAGGCTGGTGTACAAACAAGAAGAACTATTACAAGGACCTCAAGCTATCTAGCATTAATATCCTCCATCAAACCTCAAAATGTAAATGAAGCATGCAAAGATGAATGTTGGGTCAAGGCCATGGATGAAGAACTTGAGAAAATTGAAAGGAATGACACTTGGGAATTAGTTCCTAGACCTTATGATAAAAATATTATAGGAACTAAATGGATATTCAAGAACAAGCTGAATGAAAATGGAGACGTCATTAGAAACAAGGCCAGACTTGTTTGTAAAGGGTATTCTCAACAAGAAGGTATAGATTTTGAAGAAACTTTTGCACATGTTCCCAGACTTGAAGCCATAAGAAAGTTTCTTTCCCTTTCCAGTTTTTGGAAATTCAAAGTATACCAAATGGATGTAAAATCAGCCTTCCTTAATGGAGATTTAGAAGAAGAAGCTTATATTGAAAACCAGAAGGATTCTTTCTTGGAAATGATGCAAAACTTGTATGCAGACTCAAAAAGGCTCTCCATGGTTTGAAACAAGCTCCAAGGGCTTGGTATTACTGCCTTAACAAATATCTACACCAACAAGGTTTTACAAAAGGTTCTGCAGATAGAAATTTATATACAAAGATTGAAAATGATAAATTTCTAATTATTATTGTTTATGTTGATGATATCATTTTTGGTAGCAATGAATAATCCATGAGTCATAATTTTGCTTCAGTAATGCAACAAGAATTTGAAATGTCCTTGCTTGGCGAACTTACCTATTTTCTTGGTCTACAAGTTTAGCAAACTAAAGATGGTATTTTTCTTTCACAAAGAAAATATCTCAAGAAGATCTTGAAAATGTATGGAATGGAAGATTCTTAACCTATATGTACTCCAATGGTAATAGGATGTAGTCTCAGCTCAAATGATGAATCAGCATCAGTACATCAACCAACTTACAGATCCATGATTGGCAGTCTACTTTATCTAACAAGTACCAGACCTGACATCATGCATGAAGTAGGAATAGTCGGAAGATTCCAAACAAATCCAAAGGAATCACACCTCAGGCAGTCAAAAGAATTTTCGAATATCTTCAAGGAACTCAAGATTTTGGACTATGGTATCCTAGAGATGTAGATCTTACTCTTCATGCATATACAAATGTAGATTGGGCAGGAAGTGTTGATGATGGAAAAAGCACTAGTGGTGGTGCATTCTATATGGGTTCCAGGTTAGTTTCTTGGTTCGGCAAGAAACAAAGTTCAATTGCTTTATCTATAGGTGAAGCAGAATATGTGGTTGCTGCATCTCGCTGCACACAACTACTTTAATGATGCAAACTTTGCAAGACATTCAGATCACATGTACTCCACCCATCTCCATTCTATGTGATAATACAAGTGCCATCATTATTTCAAAGAATCCATTCATGCACTCCAATACCAAGCACATACCCATCAAGTACCTTTTTCTACGAGCACAAGTGCTTGAAAAAAAGGTCAAATTGGAGTATGTCCCCTCCAAAGAACAGATTGTTGATATATTCACTAAACCACTACCCAAAGAAACATTTGAATATCTTAGACAAAATCTAGGATTTGTTGCTGCATCATCTAGTTGTTAAATCCAGTTTTCAGAGGAAGTTTACTACATGTTGGTTTCATGTAGTATATGCATGGGTACAACGGGTTGCCTTGGCTGAAAGCACGTATATGTTTTTATAACAAAAAAAAAACAGTGGTAGCACAGGTTCAAGGGGAGGGTTCTCATTCCTCTTTGTTGGCATTATGGTTTCTGAACTCAGCTATTTCTTATTTGCATCAGCCATTAGTGTGATATAACTTCTTTTGTCATGGTCTATATTTCAATGAGTTCTATTGGTCATATGATGTAATCTATTTCCCCAATATCCTTGGAATGGATGATGTAATATTTGTTGTATCTATATCATGTATAAACTTTGGTATATCCCCACTTGGTTGGGCAGATGAGTAAAATATGACGTATCCCAACTTGGTTGGGTGATTGATGTATGTATGAGTTCGTGGTCATAGGGAGGTTATACTCACTTTGTTGAGTTATAGTGTCATGTTATTATATTGAATAATCTCTCTGCAGAATCGGCATGTACTCAAGGGGAGTATGGATAACATCATGCAAAGAAGGAGAGTAGAGTGGCCTGCCCTTTTCCCTTGATGTCAAGGGGGAGAGTATTTTGGTATTTTGGTGTTGTATGGTATCTCTAATAGTCTGTATAGCTTACAGTAGTCAACACCATCATGATTGCCATCAAGTCCAAAGGGGGAGGCATTATGATACAAGTATTGTCCTTGATGGAAACTCTACAGGTCAATTTAGTTTTGATAAGAGGCTAACAAGAATATTCAGAGGCAATAGGGCGGTGGTACAAAGGATCAGGATAAAGAAGTTGAAGGAAGAAGAAGATGTAAGAGTAGTTTAAGAGATACAAGCAGGTTCACTTAGTCCAAGCAACGTATACACGTAGGTACACAGAACAGAAATAGTGTATAACGTACACACGCACTCCCATAGAAGGCAAAGCACGTACATGTTGAAAAGCATGGTTTTGGTCCGAGGAATTTGGTCCAAAGTATCTTTGGACCATGATATTGACCCTAGGTATTTAGTATGAGGTATTCGGTTCATGATATTTGATCCAAGGTATTGGTCCTAAGTGAATTCGGTCCATGATATTGAGAAAGGCCAAAAACTGTATAAAGAAGAGAGGATCATAAGGCCAAATGTGCAAGTGGATAAGATTCTAACGAATACTTCTATCTAAAGTATATTTTATGATGCAGGGTTATGTTTGGGACTAGATCTGAAATATTTATGTGCACCTTGTGTTCAATATTAGATCAAGATCATGAGACCTGAAATGACTTATTCTTGAATGATATGATATATGTTGAGGCCAGATCTGATGTTTTGCATCTATTTTATTCATTATCTATCATGATATGGGTTTTTCTGAAGTCTGGAATTGCAGCAAAGTTCTGAGTCAAGATCTGTACGCAGGTTCATCTCAGCAAAAGAGCATATACACGCAGGTTCTGTTCTTTGAAGTAGCATATGCAAAAGAAAAGCTTGATGTTCAAAGATGATTGATCTATTAGATCAGTATTGCTGATTTATTTTTGCTGCTATTTTACTGTTGTCTATTAATGAAGTCTTCTTAGATCTGAATGTAAATTTGAATGCATAAGGAGGTTGATATTTGATTGATTGTATAAGTGAGAAGAAGTGTTTTCTGTTGCCTCCCTATGTAAAGTTCTGTAAGTTGACAATATATGTTCAATACACTGCTAGTTAGTACAGTTTATGATTCAGAGATTTTATGATTTAGAATCTTTAGAGGTATACACAGGTTGGGCTGAAGGAAGTAGCGTATACACGCAGGTTTTCTTCATTGAAGTAGCATATACAATCTAACACATGAATTTTTGAGGTTTCAGTTGGTTCTGAATGTTGATACAGGTTACTGGTTTCAGCATAGTGTTTAGATGACAGTGATCTGATTGTTTCAGATTAACTTCATGTTGGTTGATGAAGTTTTAGTTTCTAAATTTCTAATGGTTATTGATCAGTCAAGGTTTTCGTATGTCTAGATATGTGCTAGGAGCATCTACTCTGAAAATTCATGGAACGTAGCCCCTAGTGGAAGAGTGGAGTTTCTTGTAGGCTCACACCTACGTACTAGTAAACATATTGGCTAGTACAAGAGCTAGGGGGTTGTAGCTCCCTTCCAATAGAAGCTGGAGAATGAGAGAAGGTTGTAACCTTCTGCAGGTAGAAGCCTACGTACTGGTATGAGTCTACACCAGTACAAGATTGTAAATAGATTTTCTTATTATTAAAAGAAGACAAAGATGACAGTAGCAAGTGGTTTTCACCCACATTGGGTTTCCACCTTAAATCTTGGTGTTCATGTGTGTTGCTTATGTGTAATGGTTTATTGTTTTTATACTACACATGGTTACTGTTTAATGGTTGATGAAGTACTAATGCACTGATTAAATATCAACATATGATGAATTAACTGAATCATAAGTTTACTGCATAAACGTTGGTTGTCTTAAAGATAGTTGCAAGTACACGCTAGTTCCCTTCTCTAAAGTAGCGTATATAAATTTGATTATGAAAAAGAAAAATTCTTGATCTGATAATACCGATTCACCCCCCCTCTCAGTATTATTTCCAACAAGATGTGCCAATGGACTTCTTGTTAGTTAGTCTATCTTCCCATAAGGCATTGACCAAATTTTTGTTCCATGTCTTTTTGTTGTCTTCCAGTAATTCCTTAATGATATTGACCAGGCTTTTGTTAGAGGATTCTGCAAGTCCATTACCTTGAGGGTAATAGGCTATGGAGTGGCCAAGGGTGATGTGGTATTTGTTACAGAAGTTTATCATTCTCTTGGATTTAAAGGCAACTACATTACTAATAATGAGCTTCTGGGGGCATCCAAATGTTGACAGGATATTATTTTCTAGGAAGGAGATAATGACAGTGTCTGTGGCTTGTCTAGAAGGTTGGCTTCTATCCATTTGGTAAAATAGTCAGTGGCTGTCAGAATCCAATTATGTTGGGCTGAGGAGGCTAGGTGTATTTCTCCAATGAAGTCTAACCCCCATTGTTGAAATGGCATTTCAGTGGAGATTGGTTTAAGAGGCAAGGTTAAAAGTTTTCTCTTTCCCTCAAATATCTGCCACTTATGACAGGAGGTCACATGTTTCTTAACATCTTCAAACAAGGTGGGCTTGTAGAAACCAACCCTCAGGATTTTGTCAGAAATAGTCTTCCAATACAAGTGTCCTCCACAATCCCCTGCATGAAACACTTGCATAATTTTATCAGCTTCATCTTTCAGTAAACAGTTCAAAAGAATACCACTAATTTCTTTCCAAAACAAATCATTATTTATAATACAATATCTCAATGACTTCATTTTCAAAAATATAGCTTTAGTTCTTGTCAATCTAGGAGGAGCTTGTAAGTTTAGTAATACAAATATGATATCTGTAGACCAAGGTGAATCAGTAAAAGGTTCACTAATCTGTGGAGTCGCCATCTCTTCCTAATCATCAAGGGCACCAATGAAATTAATATCTAGGGCCTGACAGTTCAGTTCAGCCATGAGTTTAGCTAAACCTTTGCCTTTGATAAGTTTAGTAGGATTTCTATGTCATATTCCAATATAGTGGCAATCCATTTGCCTCTTTTTCCTTCTGGCCCATTTTGTGTCACAATGTCCTTAACTACCGAGTTTGGAACATAAACAATGATGTGAGAATACAAAATTTAGAATCTAAAATATTTGATGGCATTTACTAAAGCTAATGCTCATTTTTCCATAATATTGTATTTGAGTGTGTCATCTCTTAAGGATTTACTAAAAAAATCAATTGGTTGTTCATATCCTTGGTCGTCCTTTTGCAGCAAGACTACTGCATTGGTGTGTTCTGAAGCAAAAGAAAAAATTATAAAGTCTTTCTGAAAATCAGGACTTATAAGGACTAGAGTTTTGGTTAAGGCTTCCTTGATGGCTTCAAAGGAATGTTTAGCCTGCACTGTCCATTTAAGTGCTGAGTCCTTTTTCAACATGTTATTTAGTTCTCTAATCAATTCTGCTACATTTGAAATGAGTCTCCTAAGAAAATTTATCTTGCATAAAAATGACTGCAACTTTTTAATGTTTCTAGGATGGGCAATGGCCAAAATGGCCTCTATTCTAGCATGATCTATTCTAATTTCATCTTTATATATTATATGTCCCAACAGTTTACCCTCTTCTAAACCAAAGAGTGTCCTTTTGGGATTTAAAGAAATCCCAAATTTCCTACATTTGATGAAAACTCTTCTCAAGTGGTCTAGGTGTTCATTATCAGATTTAGAAACACTGTGCTATCATCTTGGTATACCACTAATAAATCATGGATCTCCTTGGCAAAAGCTATATCCATAGCTCTCTGAAATGTTGCTCCTGCGTTCATTAATCTAAAAGGCATCTTCAAATACATGAAGGTACCCCATGGAGTAGTAAATGAAGTTTTGGCTTGGTCTTCTGGTTGAACTAAGATCTGGTTATATCAAGAAAATCCATCAAGTAAAGATATTCTGGATGAGCCTACTACCCTCTAAAGGATATGGTCCATTTTTGGTAGAGGATAATTGCCTCTTAATGAGAACTTGTTTAAATTTCTGAAATCAACACAAAGTCTGATTTCTGCAATCTTTTTCCTAGTAGTGACTAAGTTTTAAATCCAAACTGAGTATCTAATGGGGGCTATAATTTGGGCATCAAACATTCTTTTAACTTCTTTCTCAATAGATGGCATAAGAATTGGGTTAATTCTTCTAATTTTCTATTTGAAAGGTTTATGATTCTCCTTGAGAGCTATTTTGTGTTGGATTATGTTGGTGTCATAAGACTTCAAGTCTTCATAACTCCATGAAAAAACATCTTGGAACTCTTTAAACAGATTTATGTATTTTACCTTTTCCTCTGGAGGTAAGGCTTTTGATATTTTAATGAATTTTGGTTTCTCCTCAGTTCCTATGTTACATTCTTCTATATCTGCTCTCAAAGGCTCTAGTTTTAGTTTCCTAGCTACATCATTTGAGTCAAACAAATCTTCTAAGGGGACTAATCCCTTAGGCAAAAAAATATTTTTAAGATTAATAATTTCAGGATCATCATTCATTATCTCTTCTATCTCTACATTTTCTAGGCTATCTACTTCTAATCTAGTGAATTTAATGGGTTTACCTATATCTAAAATATTTACATATATGTCACTATCTATGTTATTTTCTACTGTACAATCTATATCTATTTTACACTTCTAAAACTCACCCTCAGCATTCATGAAATTATAAATCTGTGAATCCTGGGAGGAAATCTACCAATACTTGAAGTTTTCTGGTAGAACGGGCCTATGTCTCACTTCTACAGTGTACTGATGGTTGGTTTGAAAGGACAATTTGCAGGTACTAGCAAAAGTGGCTAGACTATGGACTTGCATATTTTGTTCTCTAGAAATGGCAACAAAGTTTGGTTCCAGGAGGTCTTTAATCAATCTGGGACAGTCTCACTATATTGACTAAGTCTGGGATTGTTTACAGAGTATTCACTATTAATTTGTTTAATAATCAGTTCCAAGTCTCCAAGTATAGAAACTCTTTTGGCTCCAAGTTTTCTAACCGGTTGTAACCCTAATATTAGGGCTTCATACTCAGCCATGTTATTGGTACACTTGAAGTTTAATCTGAATGCATGTCCCTCAGAATTATTATTCTCCATATTATGGATCCACACTCCTGCACCATGTTGATGGGAAAAGTGTTTACTCAGAACGCCCCTATCCCACTAAGGTGTGATAGTGCCTTAGCAACAAACAAGGAAAACTACTTTCGTATTCTTCTTTATGAACTGTAAATGAAGAGGAATAGGATGAACTAACCTGTGCCTTGCGCTAGTCCTTTGATCCAATCTCTCTCCTCTTTGACAGCTTCTAGCTACCTGCTCCTTCACTTGCCCAGCTTCACCAAGTTCCTGCAAGATCACAGAAGAGGAAAACTACACAAAGACATGGATTTACATTCATAAATAGCTTAGGATCAGATTTAAGCTAAACATGCAAATATAACAAAACATCATTGATACACAAGCATGTAGGAGAAACTCAAATAGTTTTATTGATATAACAAGAAGGTCCAGGAGGAGTTACAACCGATGATTCCTGATCCAGCATCAACCCCCCAGCAAAGGAATCCCCTCTTCACCTCCAACAAAGCATAAATCACCCAATGCATTGATCTCTATCTCAAAACCAACAACAATTCTCTGCAAAGTACAAAATTCCAGCCCCTGGATCTCTGGGATGAGGGATCCATATATAGATGTATGCAAAGAGGATGAGTCAGCTTATGATTTGACTTGTGGCTTCTCTCTGTCAGTTCTTGCTTCCACTTGGAGACTGAGAGCCTCTTACTCATCCTTGGTCGAACTCAGTGAGGCAAGTGTCATTGGGGAAGATTCTGGAAGCTTCCATTGTCTGTCCACCTCACGGAATGACACTGCCATTTGTCATTTCTCACTCAGCGCACCCTGGTAGTGCATTTAGGTGCATTGCAACGCACCTAGCTAGTGTACTGGGGTGCTATGCAACGCAGCTAGCTAGTGGAGTAGCTAAAATGATCCTGATTTGACTGTTTCTGAGTAGTTTCTGGTGGAGAACTTCTGGGAGAAGTTGTAGTTTGTTGACCTTGTTCCTTTAGGGGTAGGAACAACACTTTTAGAGACTTAGGATCCCTTGGTTTATGGACATTTCATGCTTAGAGCTGTAAGGCACAAAAATGTCTATAACAGTTGCCCCCTAAAGTATGAGGCCGTTTATCGGGTGAAATGCTTTATTAGGAGGATCCGAAGTTCTTTCAATGCTGGGAGGAGACCTGTAATAAGATACAATACAATACATTATCTTCATACTGTTTTCATGATCTAGTTGAGGCGAGCATTCCCATGCTCAGCTTTATAAATTCATTTTTATGTACACAAGACAGACAATCGTCTGATGGTAGACTAATGATTTTGATGAAGTCATCATCCTTTTGGTAGGATGATTATCTGTGCTACAATGCTGTACATGTCAATGTATTTATTTTTCCTGAATATATATCACAGCCCGGATGGATGAAACTAGATCCGGGGTCTTCAATCTCGTCCGATCTTCACTCAAAGTACAAGTCGATCCATGTGAAAAATGTTTTGAAGTCGAACATGGAAAGACATTGCTTGATTACCAGTCAATGATGTAAACTGTTAACAAGCGCGAGAGGAATCACCGATAATGATGATGACCCTCAAGGTACTGCAGTACAATTCACATGGTGTGAATAAAGGACTTGACATCGAACACCACGCAAAATCTTTCGGTCGAAGGTCATTGATGTATACCTGTTGCCGGAAGTGAGAAACTTGCCATTGAGGCATGCAAGCTTCAAAGTACTGAATGGGGTGTTCCTAGATCAACTTCTTGGATAATGAGCTGGTGTCGACAAGAAGTGACCCGTCAAAGGAGGGCCTTAATGAATCCCACATCAATGACACGGAACGGAGCAAATGATGGAGGTGAAAACGATCTGATGATATATGGTTCAGGATGGCGGTCATGAAGGAATGAAGTATAATGTATGGTAGTGGATGGAACACGGGTGACTTCTCTGGATGACTTCTCTTGAACATGTCGGCAACACTTATGTGATGGATCGGTAGCATTTACCCCAAATGTGGATGGTATGGCGTGACCATGGTGATGTGACCGGTGAATGAAACAACCCAACCTGACTCAGGCACGGAGTGGAAGTGTCATGTTCAAGAGCGACTTGCTACCAATAAAGATTCTTTGAGTTTCTTCCCAATTCTTCCCCGGTCATTGCTGACCAGTACCTCTTTATTTTTGTCAAGCTTGAGGAGGATAACATATGCTTGTTCTATAATTTTCCCTTCGGGCAAACCCATCGCTATGTTTTAACGAGCCTAGCGATAGTGAAACTCGTTCTCGTCTAAAGACAAGTTTGTCGCTATTAATCTTTTTAACGAGTCTAACGACAAAGATAACTCGGTCCTTTTCATTTTTAGAGAGTCTGAAAAGGTACGTAAAGTTAACTCCGGAATTCCTTTTTCGTCATCTAATCCCTTAAGTCCGAAAAAGTACAAAACAATACAGAAGGGATGAATTTTCGATAGTGTTAACGAGCCGAACAACACAAGCGCTCGATATTTTTGTGCAATAATCCCTCAGGTCCAAAAAGATTAAAATCTAGAGGAGGGATAGCACTTCCGGTCGCTTTAACGAGCTGGAAGGCCAAAACTCGGCAATCTTTTCATATTTTACGAGTCAGATGAAAAGAGCTTAAAGAAGACTCGTCTTTTGAGGAACAAGTGATAAAATGGGCAGCAGCTGATTCCAGGTAAGGTTTGGAATTTTCCATCACGGCAGTGTTAGAAGGATGGCTAGTGAAATCACTCTTCGCAGCTGTTCCTCAAAATGGGTAAACAATCAAATGGAGGTGAATGATCGGCCAATGAAAAGTGGAGGTGACGGTGCAAACACGACCAAGGCTTTAATGGCTGATAATGCTATATTCACAGTGGTTATTTACCGGAGGATAGTTCATTTTTTAACGAGCTTAAACGCGGATTGAAACACTTGCTCGGTCTTATGTTTATTTTTTAACGAGCTTGAACTATGTGCTAAAACTGCTCGATAATCCAGTCATATGATAAGAATGTCTCATATAAAATGGCAACATTTAGATTTTTTCCCCACATCCTTTCTTTATGCAAGTTAGGGAACGACTAATCCTACGAGTTTAAAGGGTTAGCCTATGGGTTTAAAGGGAGGACCTAAAAATTTAAAAAATAAATAGCCGCCCCTTGCTTGCATTCCAAAAGGTTTGATGCCCCCAGGTATAAAATATGGTTTCAAGGTTACCCCTCAATTTGCAGACAAAACATTTGTTCTATCAAGAAAGGCCTACCTCTTACAGGTTACCAAAGATTGCTCTATTCGCGGTGCAAATAAAACATTTCCTCGGCGATGTCTACCGAGATAAACAAAGGTGAGAAACAACGAGCGCCACTCACATAAATTTGACAAGAGAATCTTTTTCTAGAATAACCCCTCTTCCACTGACGGACGGGGTACAGACTAGTCATATTCTCCTGCGGAAACCTACCCTATACCCGAAGTTTTCCTGCCGAAGCAGACCAGGACGCATGCCCCCTGGGTTTCAGTCATATCCCTCCGAATTACTCGCGCTCATCGGGAGGACGGACTGGGGGTTGAGACATTTCTTGCGTGAAGAGACCATTTAGGGATGGTATATGACTATTTGCTATGCGTGATCTGGGAAATGAAAGCTGGTCTACAAGCTTGACCACTCTTCCTTCGTGCGGAAAACACATTACTCTAAAGAGTGAGGAGACGATGGCTCCCATGCAATAAATATAGTCTCGCCCAAGGAGTAGATTGTAATCTAAGGGTCCTTGGACTAACATTACGTTCATTTGAACTGTCTTCCCTCTCAATGTTATGGGCACATTGGGAAGGATCCCTAAAGGCCGACTGGTTCCTTTATCAAAGCCTGTCAGATTTCTCATCTCAGGCGAAAGCGGTGGCGAACCAAGCGCTTTCCAAGCAATAGAGGAAAGGATACTCACAGAAGCCCCCTCATCTATGATTGTACCAGCCATGACCATTCTATATATTTGGACGATAATTCGGAATGGTACACTTGCTGGTAGGCGGGGTCTGCCTAGTTGATTCCAGTCGAAGGAGACAACTAGGTTGCTTGGAGGTGGGACCGAGTAGACGGCCGGGTATGGCTCTGACGAGCTTCCTTCCTGCGGTAAAGGAATGGGTAAATTGCCCCCATGTTCGTCGGAGTCTGTGTTTATGAAGAGAATTTGGACGGTGTCATCCTTGTTCTCTCCCGTGACGGTATCATCTGAGGATAAAACCTCTGAAGGCAAGACCGGGTCAACTGCCGTCTCGACCTTTTGACTTTCGTCTGGTATGGATTCAGATGGTTTATCTTCAATGATAGGTGCTTCGGCTGACCACCTGAGCGGGGCAGCCAGGTTTTCAACTGGTGACGGACTCGGCAAGAGTTTTTTATATCCAGGAGGAAGTCGCAACGGTGAAACCGGACGATCTTCCAAAACTCTTTTAGCCTCGTCTAAGAAGGGACAACGGTGGACGGCATGATCGCCTTCGCACAGTTTACAGGGAAATCTAGCCTTCCCTTTTTGTCCTGTGGCTTCACTTTCACTAGTTGAAGGTGTGTTGTCAACATGGCCATCAGAGGTTGACGACACCGGATTGTGCAAACGGGGAGACTAGTCCCTTAGTATCCGAGGGATGCAAGGACAATCTCTGTGAAAGTGGTCTCCCTTGCAAATGACACATGGCGATTTAGGCCTGGTCGGTGCAGTGTGTGGATTTTCGTTAGACGACACTCGTTTGCCCCCATTCGCTTTTGGCTCCTTCTTCTTCTTCTCTTTCTTCTTCTTTTCCTTCTTCTCCTTAGGAACTTGACTTTTGGCTTTGCTAGCCCCATCAAGCGAAGAGGAAGGAGGAGAGGAAGAATTAGAGGAGGAAGAATTTTGCCCCTAGACAAGGATGGCTTTGTTTGGGGCATTGGACATCATCTAAGGAGAAACACCATTATCATCCCAGGGCGTACGAGTGGTTTTGGTTGGTTTAGTAATAATACAGACAGTGCACATGGTACAAAACCACCTCCCAGTGCCTCTAAGATGAATGGTTGGCCTAGTGGTGCTCATCGGCAATATCAAGGTTTCTTGTTGGTGGCTAGTGTCCTACTTACTATTGTTTACTACCCAATATTGCGACATTTTGATAGGTCGATGTGCCAACAACTAATACATTGCATTAGTGCTGGTTGACCTTGACATGTCCATGATACAATTAGCCCGAAATTTGACCTAGACTTGATGGACTATAGTCCCCAACCATGGAGTGAGAGTCCTTGAACCCCCTATCTAGATGAGCTAATGGATAATGTAGGATGATATGCTAATATCGAGGACATTGAGCTTGACATTTCATGTAGGTTAGTTGGGGCTTTTTGCACATTTAGGTGATGGGGAGCACTATTTGCCATCATTATAAACCAAAGGAATATAGATGTTGTATGGGTATTAATGTGAGGATAATTTTGCCCCTAGACAAGGATGGCTTTGTTTGGGGCATTGGACATCATCTAAGGAGAAACACCATTATCATCCCAGGGCGTACGAGTGGTTTTGGTTGGTTTAGTAATAATACAGACAGTGCACATGGTACAAAACCACCTCCCAGTGCCTCTAAGATGAATGGTTGGCCTAGTGGTGCTCATCGGCAACATCAAGGTTTCTTGTTGGTGGCTAGTGTCCTACTTACTATTGTTTACTACCCAATATTGCGACATTTTGATAGGTCGATGTGCCAACAACTAATACATTGCATTAGTGCTGGTTGACCTTGACATGTCCATGATACAATTAGCCCGAAATTTGACCTAGACTTGATGGACTATAGTCCCCAACCATGGAGTGAGAGTCCTTGAACCCCCTATCTAGATGAGCTAATGGATAATGTAGGATGATATGCTAATATCGAGGACATTGAGCTTGACATGGCATGTAGGTTAGTTGGGGCTTTTTGCACATTTAGGTGATGGGGAGCACTATTTGCCATCATTATAAACCAAAGGAATATAGATGTTGTATGGGTATTAATGTGAGGATAATTTTGCCCCTAGACAAGGATGGCTTTGTTTGGGGCATTGGACATCATCTAAGGAGAAATACCATTATCATCCCAGGGCGTACGAGTGGTTTTGGTTGGTTTAGTAATAATACAGACAGTGCACATGGTACAAAACCACCTCCCAGTGCCTCTAAGATGAATGGTTGGCCTAGTGGTGCTCATCGGCAACATCAAGGTTTCTTGTTGGTGGCTAGTGTCCTACTTACTATTGTTTACTACCCAATATTGCGACATTTTGATAGGTCGATGTGCCAACAACTAATACATTGCATTAGTGCTGGTTGACCTTGACATGTCCATGATACAATTAGCCTGAAATTTGACCTAGACTTGATGGACTATAGTCCCCAACCATGGAGTGAGAGTCCTTGAACCCCCTATCTAGATGAGCTAATGGATAATGTAGGATGATAATGTGAGGATAATTTTGCCCCTGGACAAGGATGGGTATGTTTGGGGCCTTGGACATCATCTAAGGAGAAACACCATTATCATCCCAGGGCATACGAGTGGTTTTGGTTGGTTTAGTAATAATACAGACTGTGCACATGGTACAAAAACACCTCCCAGTTCCTCTAAGGTGAACGGTTGGCCTAGTGGTGCTCATCGCCAACATCAAGGTTTCTTGTTGGTGGCTAGTGTCCTACTTACTAATGTCTACTACCCAATATTGTGACATTTTGATAGGTCGATGTACCAACAACTAATACATTGCATTAGTGTAGGTTGACCTTGTTAAGGTGTCCTTCATACAGTTAGCCTGAAATTTGACCTCTCAATGGACTATAGTCCACAACCATGGAGTGAGAGTCCTTGAACCCTCTATCTCCATGAGCTAAATTATGGAGAATGTAGGATGATATGCTAATATCGAGGACATGTTTGACATTTTGATAGATCGATGTACCAACAACTAATACATTGCATTAGTGTTGGTTGACCTTGAGGTGTCCTTGATACAGTTAGCTCGAACTTTGACCTAGACTTGATGGACTATAGTCCCCAACCATGGAGTGAGAGTCCTTGAACCCCCTATCTAGATGAGCTAATGGATAATGTAGGATGATATGGTAATATCGAGGACATTGAGCTTGACATGGCATGTAGGTTAGTTGGGTCTTTTTGCACATTTAGGTGATGGGGAGCACTATTTGCCATCATTATAAACCAAAGGAATATAGATGTTGTATGGGTATTAATGTGAGGATAATTTTGCCCCTAGACAAGGATGGGTATGTTTGGGGCCTTGGACATCATCTAAGGAGAAACACCATTATCATCCCAGGGCATACGAGTGGTTTTGGTTGGTTTAGTAATAGTACAGACAATGCACATGGTACAAAACCACCTCCCAGTGCCTCTAAGATGAATGGTTGGCCTAGTGGTGCTCATCGGCAACATCAAGGTTTCTTGTTGGTGGCTAGTGTCCTACTTACTATTGTTTACTACCCAATATTGCGACATTTTGATAGGTCGATGTGCCAACAACTAATACATTGCATTAGTGCTGGTTGACCTTGACATGTCCATGATACAATTAGCCCGAAATTTGACCTAGACTTGATGGACTATAGTCCCCAACCATGGAGTGAGAGTCCTTGAACCCCCTATCTAGATGAGCTAATGGATAATGTAGGATGATATGCTAATATCGAGGACAAGTTTGACATGGCAGGCATTCCTCCACTCAAGGAGTTTTCCTCCTATCCACTTGTACAAACAATAGGCTTGAGTAAGATAATAGGATTAGAAGAAAATCATAGGAAAACATGTGAATAATACGAGAGGTTCAGATTCCAAGATTTTTTTGTAACTTTGTTATCTTCAAAGTTACAAACAACATGTTTGTTAATTGAAGTGATATTTGATTTCAGCGCTTAGTTTAGCTTTCTTCTAAGGTTTTTAAGTTTCCTTGTGTTAACTTGGCCCATTAACCTAGGTGGTCAATATCCCTCTTGTATCATTTATGTTCACATATTTGTTTATGAGCAATTTTTTCTTACAGCTTATCTTAACATTTGTTGATGATAGTTGTAGCACTCTTACATTAATTAGATAGAATTTTTACTTTAAATTTAGTTCATTTCCATTACTATTTTTAATTTTTTTGGTTCATTATGTGTTATTCATTAACCCTACCACAAATTGTTTTAATGCATTGGATATGTTCACTTTCCAATTTTCCAACTTCTCATTAGCATCATTGCCATCCAATACCACATTTAGCATATTCACCTTCACATTAGACTTTTTCTTGTAGAAAAATAAGGACACCTGTAGCAGTTTGCAACCCGACTTCCAAGCTTTCCCAAATTCACACGAAACATAAGATAATCCGTGATTCAACGATTTGGGAAACTTTTGAACAGACAGATAATCAGTGATCCGTGTGCTTTGACAATCCGTGATCCGTGTGCTTTGAGAAGCGGATGCACACATTATATCCAATATGGTCGGGGGTATACTGTAGCATTAATAGGTGAGGCGCATCTGTCAACAACCCTTTCGGACGGCCAAGACATTTTTATAAGCTCTGCATTTAATTCCGTTTTTTTCTGTGAGGCCGATCTTCCATAGTTTTTGCCTAAAACAGGTATGTGTTTAGGATTTCTGTTTGTTTTATTAAAAAATGTCTCTTTGGATAAATTATTATCATATCCTGTTGCCTGTTCAGATTGTTGGGGCTACCTTTAGATTATATCTTTTTGATTTTGCAGACTTTAAACACATATCTACTAAGCATAGGATGATAAAACGTTGCATTTTCTTGGATCGGATTCTAGCTTAGTTATTTCCTCTGCTTCTGGGCATATGTAACGTTAAGTGCATGTTAATGGAATTTGATTACTTGTTTCTTTGTGTTAAGTACATTGATAAGCAGAAAAACCTTTATCGCTTCCGAAACATCTTCACCATGCAATTTCTGGGTAGAAATGTTAGGACTTCTTATTATTTTCAATGGCATATTACCACAAGAACGCTTGAGATGAGGGATACTCAGATTACGTCTAGAACAGATACAGATTGGTGTATTTTCAATGGCATATTACCACAAGTCTTCTTATTTTCAATAGAATATTACCACAAGAACGCTTGAGATGAGAGATACCCAGATTACGTCCAGAAAAGATACAAATTGGTGGTTCTTTCAGTGACCTATCCCTAGCCAGTTTCTCAACAGTAACTTTCACCTTTTTCTTAGGAAGACTAATTTGAGAGGCTTCCATCTTTATACGAAACCACCCTCTTTCTTTTTCATAAATAGAAGATTTTGATATCATTGGGCATGGACTATCTGTTGTAACAAGTCCCAACATAAGTCGTCAAAATGGTCATATATTTTGTTCAATAGCACAATGACTAACCTGCAAAACATAAACCCCGTTTGTTATTAACATCTGGAGCATTAAAAAACACATTTTCCTTCACAATGAAGCAACATAGAAACCCTCAGAATTGAAAATATCCATTCTTACAAGTAGTGGAAAGACTGAACTGTAAGTCCCATCATAAGTCGTCAAAATGGGCATAGATTCTGTTCAATAGGCCAATGCCTGACCTGCAAAACATAAACCCCGTTTGTTAATAACATCTGGAGCATTAAAAAACACATTTTCCTTCACAATGAAGCAACATATAAACCCTCAAAATTGAAAATATCCATGCTTACAAGTAGTGGAAAGACTGAACTGTAAGTCCCATCATAAGTCGTCAAAATGGCCATAGATTTTGTTCAATAGCACAATGCCTGACCTGAAAAACATAAACCCCGTTTGTTAATAACATCTGGAGCTCCTTCTATTAGGGGATCTCCCTTCTACTAATTATTTCCAAAGCTCATATTTCATCTCAAATTCTAGGCTGTTTATATATTGTGTCATCCTTTCTTGTCTTCCTCATTGCAGTCTTTTATTATCAGGTGGAAATGTGCTTCTGAATTGGGTCTACATGGTCTTCTAGCATATGAATGGGACAATTTTATTAAGAATCTTATTCTTAATGGTCTAATCTTTTTTTTCTGAGTAAAGACTATTCTGTTAGGATTAAAAAGAGAAAAAATATTTACAAAGAGGTTTGAACCTCTGAGGGGGCCGTAGCCTGCCCTCTGTCAAAGAACCATTGCAGGTAGCTTTTTTCCTTCTGTTTACAAAACTGATAATCATAGCCTCAACACTGAACAGAACTATATGGACCAAGACTAAACAGAGCTAAACGCTCCAGAGTGAGCTGCCCTATTACAAAAAACTGTTCTTTACCATAATTACAAAAAAGGAAATCCAAAATTGTACCCTGGAGAATGAACAAATTCATATTGTTGGTATCAGAAGCCATGCACACTGAAAATGACACACGAGATCTAGAAAACCAAAACGGACTTACTGTCCTATAGCTAAAACCAAATGTAATTAAACTTGCCGTGGCGCATCCATAGCATTTTCATTAACCTGATTAGGGGAGCTTGCCCAGGTTACCATCACCTCATCTTCAGCTTCCATCAAGTTGCCTTCTGTAGGAGGCACAAGGTGCAGAACACTGCCAAAGAGGCGCGTTGGCTCACAAACTATGGTCTGTTCTTGAGGAGAGTCCGGCGGAGGGCAAGAAGCCTCCTGTTGACCTTCTTCGTACACCGCAGCAGAAACATTGAGGATAGCACCAGCCAAGCTGCTCTGAGAATCACTGGAATTCTGAGAAAGCGACTGTTCCTTGGAAATTTTGTTTGAGCTTGTGAGCTCATCTTCTTCCTCCGAGAAGATGACAGTAATTATAACTGAGATGAGCGGTCTGTTAAGTCTGCTTTTGAACTTAAACCTTGAGGTATGAAGGGAACTGTTTAGGGAGGGTCCAGAATTATCTGAGGGCGGAGAGGAAGGTGAAGCAGTAGCTAACGGGGATATACGACGAGGCGCAAAGCTACCACGCCCTCCAGATCCTCCACGAGATCCCGAGTTGCTCCCTCGCCTTGGAATACCCCGATGACGGGCCATAACAGAATACAACAGAGGAATGAGGATGCTAAAGGACTGGGTGTGAGGGAGAAGCAACGCGCTGGGCAATTGTAACCAGATTAAAAACCAGACCTTTGAATGAAAGACCCAGAAGCCCAGCACACATAAGCTAGACTCGGCATCAAGAAAATACCCAACGGCGACTGAGAAAGCCCAGTACCCAACCCAGACACCTTTAACAAGGACAAAAACCAAATCCCTTCCCGAAATGAACCAGAGGACTGACTTAAGACACCAGACGCAAATGGAGAAAACAAACTTAATGCACCCGACGCTGTCTGAAAGAGGCAGAACTATATACCTGAAGCCGACCAAATGGGAGCAGTTATGAGACCAAGGAGGCTTCCAAATTCGCTGTGTTGCACTAAGACTCTGAGACCATGACCACCAGAGGAGACCTCTGCTAGAAAAAACCGGAAACACTACATTGATGCCTGAAAAGACCAGAACAAATGAACCTTGGAGAATGCGCGCCATCCTGATAACTTCCATCTGCGTACCTCGAGCTCGGGCCTTCATTAATGCGGATTAATTACCTGCCACGAACCGCCTTACCCTTCTTAATTACTCGCCAGTTGCCGACTCCGCGTGCTCCAGCATTAACACCTCTTAAGGACACCCGCATCTGGGTTTGAGTCTTCCTTCGACTGCATATCACTTGTTACTATAGTATGGAAGGTGGAAAGTTGGTTCTCAGAAGCTATGCAAGATATAGAGCCTTCATAGAATTCCCTTCCACTGTCCACTCCTAAATTAGCAAGAAAGTCTGCCAGTTTGTTCCCTTCCCTTCTGATGTGTTTAAAAGAAATAGCTTGATTGTGAATAAGCCATTGCTGTAGTAGCTCGAGTCGAGTTGCCATTCTCCAGCTGCTACTGACCTTGTGAACCGGGGATCCCTGCAGAAGTTTTAAGGCCATGTTGTCCACTTGTCTATCAGGTATTTTGTCGAAATTTCCTGTTTTACAAGCTTGTTCTAGGCCCAAGATATCTAGCTCACCAATATCTATTGATTCCGTGTCCTCCTCCATGATTTGAGGTTCTTGATGGTATCCATCGCTTTCCTTCTCGTTTTCTGTGTTGGGATCTGTACCATCTATATCCATTTCAGGGAAGCTCCAGGTGTTTGATGCAGTTTTAAGCTTATTACCCCCTTGTTCTACATTTGGTTCCCCTGTTATCGTTTTGGATCCTTCAATCTTCTCCTGGCTAGATCCTTTTTAATTGAAGGGCCTATTGTCTGGATCCGGCATTTCTTCATTGGCTAGGACTTCAAAGCTATTGCTAGTAGAGGGCTTTGATCGATCTACTGGGGGAGTCTTTGTAGAGATTACTGATTTTTTATTTCCTCTTCGGCGATTGAGCACCTTAGTGAAGCCATCCGGCGTTGGGTTTTCCTGGGTATTTTGAACTGAGGGTTTGCTGTTTAAAGGGCAATCTCTGTAGAGGTGTCCTAGGTCATGACATTTTCTGCATCTAAAGGGTACATGCTCATAATCAATTAACTGTATCCATTCCACATCTTCATGAAAAAGACTTACCGTATCAGGCAAAGCTTGTTTAAGGTCCATGTAGACGCAGATCCGTGCATATGAGGTGTATCTGTGCGTCTTTGTTTCTTCCGCTATCTTGACGAAGTCGCCCAGAACATTGCCTATCGCTTTGAGAGACTCCTCTTCCCAGTATTCCAGTGGCAAAGAATACAGCCTGATCCACACCGGTGCGCAGCTTAGGTCTTCTTTATCAGGGTTGAATCTTTCAATCCATTCTTTGAGAAATAGCCCAGCAGAGTTAAAGAAATAAGGCCCTCCATCTAAAACTCTGTTTATGTCTTCCAAACAGTTGAAGACCGCCATAAAAAACCCCTTAGGCCCTAGATGCAAGGTTATGTGTCCTTTTGGATGCCATTTAACATTTATCCATGCTCTCAACGCTTTCTCGTTTGGCCATATTCCAATAAATTTGCCTATGAGAGCATGATCTCTCATATACTGAATCCTGGCATTGATGCGATGGCTTGGTAGCTCTACTTTTGGCCTATGCGTAGCTACTGGTTTGCATGTGGAAGAGCTGACCTTTGGCTTGTCCTTCTGTGCTTGTTCAGTTTGCGTTTGTTGACTTTTGTCTGCGCTTTCATCATTTTACTCCTTATCCCTGTTTGATCCCTCGATATTCCCTTGCTTGTTGTCGTTTGTTGGAGGAGGCGCCCCTCCTTCCCCCTGAGGGGGGCTCATTGTTGCCGCCGGCCAAGACCAGTGGGTTGTGACCTGCTATACTACCGCGTACTGTTCCTGGCGAGCTCTGTCCGGAGGACCTGCCGTCGCAGGTGAGTTCTGAAATTGTTTTAACCTCTATCTCACTTGAGGAGTTATGAGAGGAATATAAAGCTATCCAATGTGACCCATCTCCCATGAGCATTGGTCATAATGACAAATTCCTCATTTGCTCATTGCATAAGGTGAGAGGGTGAAGAAGTGGCATTGAATATAGTGAAATGAAATCACATGGGATCAATTGTCACCTATAAGGCTTATACCTAGTAACGAAGACTTCAGAGGAAGGTCAAATCACCATTGCAAGGCTTCTTGGCTCAAAGGACACTTAACCATGCAGTTTTTCACCATAATCAAGCCTATTTAGCTTTCTATCCCAACCTATTCATAGATCCCTTCTCTTTAAATTAATATTTGTTTATTGCTAAGCATCAGTGGGTGGCAGTAACAATAGTATTGAGTAGGCACTGACAAGTGCACTTAGTTTGAAAGTTGGGAAGTCAGATAATTTGGGGAATCATTATCTGTCAGATCATATCTTCCTCTGAACATCGGAAAATAATTCTTGTTCGGAGTATATCCATCAAGCTATCAGCACTCTGTTATTCATGTATGTATGAAAGTCACCTAATCATACTGCTTCATAAGTAACAAGAGTCATTAGACATCATATTATAACATCACATCTCCCTCACAATGTTTAAAAGGTAAGCTTACTTAAAACATAAGCATTGAGCTATATGCAACCTTCTCTTAATCATATGGTCCATGTGCTGGAATTATCCAATCATAATCATGTAGCTTATATCAAAATCAGTTATCAAGACATGACTTTCATCAGGAATCATCGGACAAGAACAGTCATTGAAGATTTATGGCTCCCTCTTAAGCCTTTCTTGAAGTCAGATGAGGCAACAACTTCAGAAAAGGTCTGAGTCATCATAGTCCTAGTTGTATCATCCTTCATTGCATCAAATTACCCATTTCATGATGGCAAGGAGAATTTCTCATCAGGCATTCATATATGTAGAACCATTCTTCACAAAATCCTGATTTAATGCAATCAATATATCATGTTCTTTTGCTTATTTTGCTTGTATACTTGCTTCTATTTTTCACAAGGATTGATAGAGAATTGGTCAGAGTGTTATGCACTTCTTCTAGATGACCTTCATGATTGAAGGCTTTAGGTGAGGTTTACTTCTTATCAAAGGTGCGACAATTTCCTTTACTGACAGATCCTTGAGAGGTTTGATTTTGGCCTAGAATTGTTGTTCCTTTGTTGATTCTTGTTTCCACTTGTAGCTGCAAGCTCATAGTAATTAATGATTTTCAGTCGTCACTAGTGTTAGCGCTTGAGATTTCACCCTAGGCTGAGGAAGGTAAACCTTCAAGGCAACATCAAACCATTTCACCTCGTAGCTAGCCCTACGGGGTATGAGAAGGTTCTCTTCGGTCAAACTCGGTAGATCTTTCAATAGGATGAGCTGACCCAATTAGGAACACTGATATTAGGCTAGTAAACTGATAAGGAGGGTTGATTTAAAGTTTTTTGGGGTTTTTGGTGGCAATTGGAGGGAGTGCAATTCAGGGTGCGGGGATTGAGCTCAGTTTTTGCAGGTGGGTCTTTGGGGCAAGGTAGGAGTTTGTGCTGATGCCTTTAGCTGAGATGGATGATCAAGGAAGAAAAAAGAGAAGCTAAAGAGGGCAAACAATGACTTTTAATCCTCTCTAGACAGTGGAAAACATAAACATTAAACAAATTTGAAAGCTGAGCATGGCAAGCATGAATTCAAACTTTATCACTTCATTTGTTTAATTAGCAGCAGTAAAGAAAGGGATGGAACACATAAACACACTTACAATTACAATAAGAGAACACACCATCAACACAAAATTCCACAAGAATCCCAATGATGTCTGCAAAACCCTGGTCTTCCTTTTCCTCAAATTGCAGAGATACCAGTAAAATATACAATAGGAGCTTCTCCCTCAAGAGTCCAACCATGAAAATGAGCAAGAGAAGGCATAATATAGATGATCTAACTCCTTTCCCCACCTCTAGGGGTCGAGCTCAGCTTCCTAGGAGCTGTTTCAACTAATTCTAAACTGAGCACTAGATAATAGGCAGTCAAAACAACTTGCCTCTAAAACTTAGGAAACCTATCCATGCATTAAATATTTACCATTTACATCAAAGAATCTTCTAGAAGTGTTCAAGGAGAGTAAAAGTATCTAAGTGCCATGAAAATTACACAAAAATCCATCATTTACATGCCTCAAAAGTCAACCAAGATGAAAACAGTGTTTTGCTAGCCGAACTGGTCAAAACAGGGAAATTTCCCTGACAGGTCGCGCACATCACTCTGACTGGTTGCGCACATTCATAGCTCTGTTTGAGGGCCTTCCCGGTGTCCAAATCAGGTGCAAGATAGCTCGTTGGAAAGGTCGGCGAGTTTACTTTCCAAGCCCACTGAATTTCGGATGTTGGAGTTGATTTGACCCCTCAAAAGTCATTTCTCCCAAGACAGCTTTCTGCAACTCAAAATAGGGGCAGAAAGTCAAAAATTGTATGTATTTTGAGCTTTTGGAAGCCCAAATCTCCATAAAATATGAAACCCATTCATAGGCAAATGTATATTTGCATGAAAATTCCAAAATTGCAAAGTTTTCCCTGTTCTGAGTTGCCCCCATGTATGGTCGCGCGCGGGGTGAGACCAATCAAATGGCCAAAACCTGTAAAATTCCCAAAAATGCCAAAAATGCTTCAAAACTCTCAAAATTTCTTGAGTTTGCTGCTAGGAGGATGCTAATGAGTATCATGGTGAGTGAGAGAGGCCTCAGCCAAGATACAGAGCGGGTTGGTCTTCTTCTTCCTCTTACGGGCCTCGGACAACCTCCTTTGGAACATCTTCATTTTCGCCTTGCAAACATGCATCCTCGCCCAATAGTGATTCTTCATGTTCCGTAGCAACCTCTTGTCCTCGTTTGCCTTCTCTAACAGCCTCTGCAAGTGTGCATTCACACGGATAAGCATGGATTCCCTCTCCTTGGGCAGCAAGTCACCGGGCCTCCTACGGTTGATGACTCGGTCACTTCGAATCCTCCACAGCTCATCCAACTCTTTCTCATCCTCAAGTTGCTTGTTGCGCTGCTCAAGATAGTTTATTGTCCATTGGGCCATGTCGAGCTTCTGCTGTAACAAGCGGTTTTCCACCTCTCTCTGTCGGATGATCTCATGCAAATCTGAAGTGGGGGAGCGAGCATCAAGATCAATGATGTCAACCTGTGTGTCACCGGCTCTCTCCTCCTCTGTCATGGGCTGTTTGCCCTCCCGTACTGCTGATGGAGAACGTGAGGCCCCTTCCACCTGGTGTGGAGATAGCACTCGCTGACCTGTAGATGATGATGGCGAGACCCCTTCCACCTGCTGTGGAGAAAGTACTCGTCGAGCTGCTGCAAACAAGGTCCTGTGACCTCTCTGGTAGGTGACCTGAGGTGAGGAAGCAACCTGTCTCGGAACAATGATCTCGGGCTGGTGAGATGGACCTCCCTCCTCATAAATGACCTCTGGCTCTGGGTGTGGCTGTGGTGGCACTGTAAAGAACTCATGAGAAATGAAGTCTACCCATGGAATGCCCTGCTGACTCAACTGATGGGAAACAATGAGCTGGATGAGACCATGATGGCACAAACTCCTATACTGGGGACCGCCTCTGAAACACAAACACCATCCTCTGAATGTCCTGGAAGAAGAAAATCGGGATGTTCATCATCCTCACTCGGGTAAAGTGCATCAACAGGCGAATGTGATAAGAGAAGACCTGTGAAAATCTCCCCTCACATGTGAAGTAATGCATGATAAGCTGCATGATCGGAGCATACTCCCCCCGGAGGAATCTGAAAGGAAAGACCCCTGACAAGTGGCTCATGAATGCTGGCCTGACATATGGCTCAAAATAAACATAATCCAGCATTTTGCGCTTGGGCCACACTTCACCCACATCTGGTATCCCGGTAGCCTCTGAAATCACCTCCGGAGATAGCACAAAATTCACCCCTGCAAGAGTGACCTGCCCACCATGAAGGTGCAAAACAAATAAGCGGGCCAACTCCCTATGATGCTGGATCTGAGCAAGCCTCTCACAAAACTGCAAACATGACATGTATCGGAAACAATTCACTGCCAAAGGGCAGGCCTGTAATTCTGCTAAAGATGTGGGCTCTTCTCTCTTATGATGACCACCTTTGCCACCCCTACGAGGCCTCTGCTGTACCTCAACCTCTGTGGAAGAAGACCGATCATCACCTTGCTCATAGGTTTCAGTGGTTGACATGGTGCTTTTGAGCAAAGTGGAGAAAATAGAGAAAGTTAACTGCTGCCCTGTCTGCAAAAATGCTGAGAAGTATGCTCGATCAATTTAGCAAGCAAGAGGGCGATTTGAGAAAATTTGAAGTGGTTCTGTGAGTGACAGGCTGACTGGTCGCGCACAGGCTTGGACAGGTCGCGCACAGCCTGACTGGTCACGCCCGTTGAGTTTTTGCACTGCGGAGGGGCGCCTGATAGGTCGCGCACTGCCCAACAGGTCGCGCACGCCCTCTGACAGGTCGCGCACCTGAAAAACGACCAATTTCTCTGCACTTCGCCTTCGTTTCGCCTTCTTCGCCCTCTCACTCTTCTTTGCAAGCTCTTAGATGCACAATGAGGGTGTTTTAGAGGGAATTTGACTCTTTATAAGCCTAATTTGAAAAAATTTACTTACCAAACCCACTTTCTAATGTTTTATTTTGGCACTTTCTTTTAACACTGTTTTGAGTTTACTTTTGTCCTGAATTTGACTTTTTGAGTGCTTTAACTCCGTTCTTTTTGCAGGTAGACCATCTGATGGACTCTGGCGAGGAGACCAGGGTTATTGCCGGCATTGTGAAGAATTTTTGAAATTTCCTTATTTTTTACAAAATTGACATGACCTTGGCTTTAAAAACATGGTTTTTAAATCCAAGGTATAAATGAGTTGTACCTGATGAAAATATCAATGAAACATATTTACATACCTCCTTCCGACTTGCTGGGGACCCATGGACCTCTGACTCATGATCTTGCAATGACATTTAACTGAAACCCTAGACCTAAGACTTTGGACTTCAAGACAAAACAAAACAAGCGTGACACAAGTTCATTAACTGATATGACCTGATCCAGCAAAGCCAAGAAGGGAACAAGGACCAGCTCCTCCATCAGTTTTATGGCATGCCTAATGGAATGCAAAACTGACATCGATGAGACACCTACTTATGCATATGCAAAGAGCTTTTGATCACCGATGGAGGGCATCATGACTGACACTAACATTGGCTCCAATGGGGATGGTAGCTCCTTGGAGGTGCCAAGAACCTTAGACCTCTTGGAGAGCAGACCAGTGCCTTACAATCATTGGGCAATGGAGTCATTATTTTGAACGGAGAACACAAAACCTTTGACACATTTATTGAATAAAAACTTGACTGAAAACTGAAATAACTTGAAAAAACTCACTCAACAGACCAAACACAAATGACTCATGACTGACTTAACTAAAACAAGAGAAGGGCAGCAGTCCATCAAGATGTGAAATCATGATGACAACCACCGGTGTTTCTTACAAGACTATATACATCAAACTATATCAAAATGCCAATGCAACCAATCAAGCAGATGCCTTCTTGATTGATTCTCATGATTAGATCTTCTGGTCAACAATACAAACCTATCACTAGGCATCCAAAAACATAGCTGACCATGATCTCCTTCATCACTGAATACTGCCATAAACACTATCACTGCTGGCTGCAACAAATCTGCCATTGGATCCTGGAAAACATGAAGACTTGACATTGCCACCTCCTGCTGAAAGAACAAGGTATCCTTTGCTTCAAATTCTGATATGCCTTCATCATGTGCTTCAGAAAGAGTATGTTCCTGGTCCTCAAAAAATTCTGAACAAGTAGATGAGCAGATCTCCTCTTGAAATAACATTTCAAAACATGAGACATACGAGGAAGAATCTGAAATGGAATCCTTAATGCTATGATCTTCGGTAGTCTAATAATATGGTAGGTCATCTTCAAATGATATGACAGCCGGATTATCATCTTTGTGAAGGAAAACATTATCTATTTGCTGATCTACAAGACAATCATCTTCTTCAACAGAGGAAGAAGTTTCCCCAACACTTTCCTGACTATGTATGCATTGCAAATCTGCTGTAGCTTGGGATGTAACAAGACCTTTCAAAAGCTGATCTATCTCCTCTTCAGACAAAGGAGACAATGCCTTTTGGTTTCTTTTGCTTAAACAATAATTATCTTCATATGACAAGGCATTCAAACTATCATTTATTACTGAGCTATTGAAAGGAGATTCATCACTTACTTGCACAAAGGTCTCACCTTGCTTTTCATGAACATCTGAATCCAAAATTCTGTCTATGATCTCAACAACAGAGCTCTCTTTGATGGGCTTCAGCACAAGATATGCTTGGTCGTCATAATTTGAATCCAGTTCTGAAGTAGCTGACTGAGCATTATCACAATCTATAATCTGGTCTTCTTTTGTGGGCAGATCTGAAACAAGCTCTTCTCTTTCATCAATTACAGCCATATGACCATCTTCAACCTGCTGATCTTGACAAATATCCTCTAAGATTTATGTGTGCTGCTGAAATGGATTCTCATACAAAGCCTCCATGATCTCAACATCCATACAATTATCATCTTCATAATATTTCTCAAGGCTTTCAATAAAACCATAAGCATGTTGGCAACAGTCATGAACCAAATTTAATGATGGATAAGATGCTAGATATCTTTCAATGAACATAGCATGAAAATCCTTTAAACAGTAAATACAAGCAGGCGGCAAATTTTCATACCATGATTGGGCTTTACCTTCCAGAGTGGCCAAGAATATCTTCATCAAGCAATCTTCAGGAAAATCCACCTTCAACTTGCGAATATGCATGTGAAATCTAACTAGATGTAAAGCAGCATCCTTCTTACCATCATCATTAAATATAGGCAGATTCCTTAACCAATCTACCTTCGGAATTTTATTTGGAAAACCGGGGATGTGATCTCGGCTCAAGGGAGCATATCTTCTTGCGATCCGATCCATCTTGAAAATCTCAAAGCTACTGATCTCTCTGCAATGAAGTCACCATGAAGCGTTGATCTCTGGATTTTTCAGTGAAGGAGTCGCCGGTGAATGATTTCAGCCTTGTCAGTGTCTGATCGTTGTTCACCATCAACAATCAGATCTGAACTTGATACATGTACTGGGGTAAAGTGTCAATGAAGCGCTACGTTCACAAGCTCACAGAGATTGACTGAAGTAGCGTTTATCTACTAACGCTGATGTAAAACAAGAGCGTTTTCAAAGGCTACCTGGCGTAACTTTAGGCTCCGTCTAAGACTTATGAAATAACACGTCAATGAGAAAACGATTAATTTGTTCTCCCCAGTATGGTCGCCAGTATGTTAGCGCTTGAGATTTCACCCTAGGCTGAGGAAGGTAAACCTTCAAGGCAACATCAAACCATTTCACCTCGTAGCTAGCCCTACGGGGTATGGGAAGGCTCTCTCCAGTCAAACTCGGTAGATCTTTCAATAGGATGAGCTGACCCAATTAGGAACACTGATATTAGGCTAGTAAACTGATAAGGAGGGTTGATTTAAAGTTTTTTGGGGTTTTTGGTGGCAATTGGAGGGAGTGCAATTCAGGGTGCGGGGATTGAGCTCAGTTTTTGCAGGTGGGTCTTTGGGGCAAGGTAGGAGTTTGTGTTGATGCCTTTAGCTGAGATGGATGATCAAGGAAGAAAAAAGAGAAGCTAAAGAGGGCAAACAATGACTTTTAATCCTCTCTAGACAGTGGAAAACATAAACATTAAACAAATTTGAAAGCTGAGCATGGCAAGCATGAATTCAAACTTTATCACTTCATTTGTTTAATTAGCAGCAGTAAAGAAAGGGATGGAACACATAAACACACTTACAATTACAATAAGAGAACACACCATCAACACAAAAGTCCACAAGAATCCCAATGATGTCTGCAAAACCCTGGTCTTCCTTTTCCTCAAATTGCAGAGATACCAGTAAAATATACAATAGGAGCTTCTCCCTCAAGAGTCCAACCATGAAAATGAGCAAGAGAAGGCATAATATAGATGATCTAACTCCTTTCCCCACCTCTAGGGGTCGAGCTCAGCTTCCTAGGAGCTGTTTCAACTAATTCTAAACTGAGCACTAGATAATAGGCAGTCAAAACAACTTGCCTCTAAAACTTAGGAAACCTATCCATGCATTAAATATTTACCATTTACATCAAAGAATCTTCTAGAAGTGTTCAAGGAGAGTAAAAGTATCTAAGTGCCATGAAAATTACACAAAAATCCATCATTTACATGCCTCAAAAGTCAACCAAGATGAAAACAATGTTTTGCTGGCCGAACTGGTCAAAACAGGCAAATTTCCCTGACAGGTCGCGCACATCACTCTGACTGGTCGCGCACATTGACAGCTCTGTTTGAGGGCCTTCGCGGTGTCCAAATCAGGTGCAAGATAGCTCGTTGGAAAGGTCTGCGAGTCTACTTTCCAACCCCACTAGAATTTCTGAATTTGGAGTTGATTTGACCCCTCAAAAGTCATTTCTCCCAAGACCGCTTTCTGCAACTCAAAATAGGGGCAGAAAGTCAAAAATTGCATGTATTTTGAGCTTTTGAAAGCCCAAATCTCCATAAAATCTGAAACCCATCCATAGGCAAGTGTATTTTTGCATGAAAATTCCAAAAATGCAAAGTTTTCCCCGTTCTGAGTTGCCCCCATGTATGGTCGCGCGCGGGGTGAGACCAGTCAAATGGCCAAAACCTGTAAAATTCCCAAAAATGCCAAAAATGCTTCAAAACTCTCAAAATTTCTTGAGTTTGCTGCTAGGAGGATGCTAATGAGTATCATGGTGAGTGAGAGAGGCCTCAGCCAAGATACGGAGTGGGTTGGTCTTCTTCTTCCTCTTACAGGCCTCGGACAACCTCCTTTGGAACATCTTCATTTTCGCCTTGCAAACATGCATCCTCGCCCAATAGTGATTCTTCATGTTCCGTAGCAACCTCTTGTCCTTGTTTGCCTTCTCTAACAGACTCTGCAAGTGTGCATTCACACGGATAAGCATGGATTCCCTCTCCTTGGGCAGCAAGTCACCGGGCCTCCTACGGTTGATGACTCAGTCACTTCGAATCCTCCACAGCTCATCCAACTCTTTCTCATCCTCAAGTTGCTTGTTGCGCTGCTCAAGATAGTTTATTGTCCATTGGGCCATGTCGAGCTTCTGCTGTAACAAGCGGTTTTCCGCCTCTCTCTGTCGGATGATCTCATGCAAATCTAAAGTGGGGGAGCGAGCATCAAGATCAATGATGTCAACCTGTGTGTCACCGGCTCTCTCCTCCTCTGTCATGGGCTGTTTGCCCTCCCGTACTGCTGATGGAGAACGCGAGGCCCCTTCCACCTGGTGTGGAGATAACACTCACTGACCTATAGATGATGATGGCGAGACCCTTCCACCTGCTGTGGAGAAAGTACTCGTCGAGCTGCTGCAAACAAGGTCCTGTGACCTCTCTGGTAGGTGACCTGAGGTGAGGAAGCAACCTGTCTCGGAACAATGATCTCGGGCTGGTGAGATGGACCTCCCTCCTCATAAATGACCTCTGGCTCTGGGTGTGGCTATGGTGGCACTGTAAAGAACTCATGAGAAATGAAGTCTGCCCATGGAATGCCCTGCTGACTCAACTGATGGGAAACAATGAGCTGGATGAGACCATGATGGCACAAACTCCTATACTGCTGAGCTGGGGACCGCCTCTGAAACACAGACACCATCCTCTGAATGTCCTGGAAGAAGAAAACCGGGATGTTCATCATCCTCACTCGGGTAAAGTGCATCAACAGGCGAATGTGATAAGAGAAGACTTGTGAAAATCTCCCCTCACATGTGAAGTAATGCATGATAAGCTGCATGATCGGAGCATACTCCCCCCGGAGGAATCTGAAAGGAAAGACCCCTGACAAGTGGCTCATGAATGCTGGCCTGACATATGGCTCAAAATAAACATAATCCAGCATTTTGCGCTTGGGCCACACTTCACCCACATCTGGTATCCCGGTAGCCTCTGAAATCACCTCCGGAGATAGCACAAAATTCACCCCTGCAAGAGTGACCTGCCCATCATGAAGGTGCAAAAAAAATAAGCGGGCCAACTCCCTGTGATGCTGGATCTGAGCAAGCCTCTCACAAAACTGCAAACATGACATGTATCGGAAACAATTCACTGCCAAAGGGCAGGCCTGTAATTCTGCTAAAGATGTGGGCTCTTCTCTCTTATGATGACCACCTTTGCCACCCCTACGAGGCCTCTGCTGTACCTCAATCTCTGTGGAAGAAGACCGGTCATCACCTTGCTCATAGGTTTCAGTGGTTGACATGGTGCTTTTGAGCAAAGTGGAGAAAATAGACAAAGTTAACTGCTGCCCTGTCTGCAAAAATGCTGAGAAGTATGCTCGATCAATTTAGCAAGCAAGAGGGCGATTTGAGAAAATTTGAAGTGGTTCTGTGAGTGACAGGCTGACTGGTCACGCACAGGCTTGGACAGGTCGTGCACAGCCTGACTGGTCGCGCCCGTTGAGTTTTTTCACTGCGGAGGGGCGCCTGATAGGTCGCGCACTGCCCAACAGGTCGCGCACGCCCTCTGACAGGTCGCGCACCTGAAAAACGACCAATTTCTCTGCACTTCGCCTTCGTTTCGCCTTCTTCGCCCTCTCACTCTTCTTTGCAAGCTCTTAGATGCACAATGAGGGTGTTTTAGAGGGAATTTGACTCTTTATAAGCCTAATTTGAAAAAATTTACTTACCAAACCCACTTTCTAATGTTTTATTTTGGCACTTTCTTTTAACACTGTTTTGAGTTTACTTTTGTCCTGAATTTGACTTTTTGAGTGCTTTAACTCCGTTCTTTTTGCAGGTAGACCATCTGATGGACTCTGGCGAGGAGACCAGGGTTATTGCCGGCATTGTGAAGAATTTTTGAAATTTCCTTATTTTTTACAAAATTGACATGACCTTGGCTTTAAAAACATGGTTTTTAAATCCAAGGTATAAATGATCTGTACTTGATGAAAATATCAATGAAACATATTTACATACCTCCTTCCGGCTTGCTGGGGACCCATGGACCTCTGACTCATGATCTTGCAATGACATTTGACTGAAACCCTAGACCTAAGACTTTGGACTTCAAGACAAAACAAAACAAGCGTGACACAAGTTCATTAACTGATATGACCTGATCCAGCAAAGCCAAGAAGGGAACAAGGACCAGCTCCTCCATCAGTTTTATGGCATGCCTAATGGAATGCAAAACTGACATCGATGAGACACCTACTTATGCATATGCAAAGAGCTTTTGATCACCGATGGAGGGCATCATGACTGACACTAACAACTAGGATGTCATGTCAATCATGTTTCGTGATACAAGATTAATGTAAGGCAAATCAATGTAGGATCACAACCAAGTTCCATCATAGGTCAAAATTTTAGAAGGCTACTTCCTTTATTACAAAAATTGTAACTGTCTTATATTTTCACAAAATCATTGTCCTGAAGGTCTTTGATTTACTGACAGAATGTGCTTTAAACAAAATCACTTTCTTCAGATGATTGCAAGAACCCTTTACTATTTCCTATTGATATTGGGAGCTGTAAAGATCCATACGTGATTTATTTTAGCTCAGGGTAGGCCAAATAACTCTACTGCTCAGATAATATTCTAATGATGTTGATGATCTTGAGGGCCAAGATTGAACATAAATTAAGAAGTATTTGGAGAGAAGTAAACTTAATCCAAAGGCTAAGTAAGTTTTTAAAGGGACTACTAGATTATTGATCACATTTTCACACTTCGAGCTATTGTTGAAAAGGCTAGGCAACAATTCTCAAAATCATTTTATTGTTTTGTGAGTTTCATGAAAGCCTTTAATTTCGTGCCATGGAATTCATTGTTCCAGAGATAGCATGATATTGCAATCTCTGGTCCTCTCATTGTTGCAACTTGATATTATGAGAGGAAATCTGAGATTGTTTTAGGTTGGTTTTGTAGAACTCAAGGACTTCGACTTTATTAAGAGAACTATTGGGCTTAAGTAGGGATGTTCCTGCTTCTTGACTTTATTTGGGATCTGTGTTGATGAGATTAAGGAGTACATTAAGGGGAACACAAAGTTTCATACTGATATTTGACAACCTCCATTATTCTTGACAAGTTTCATAATGGAGGTTTGCTGACAAATAATGCTCCAAAATTTGGGGAAGTTTTATGTAATCAGGGTGAAGTACAGCTACAGGAAGAAATATAACTTATTTTCTTATAGAGTACTAGGATCCAATATTATTATAGTTTTTGTGTTTTTACAAAAGAAATTATCTAAGTGCACAAGAGTAGCATGGTACATTCTACAAATTGGGTGGGAATGGCAGAGGTGGTGTCCGTGTAACACTACATTGAATCCAGAGCATGGACTAGTACATTTAATATGAGCATGAGTGCAAACCTATTCAAACCTAAGTACATTATGCACCTAGAGGTTATGAAGCTCAAGGATGCATATCATTAGTTGATATAAATGGATATTAGATATTAGAACATGAAATATGAAACCTCAAGATTCTGAACCTCAAGTTGCATATGAGACGCGGGTTTAGATGGGCCTTGGATAGTTATTTAATCATATGAATGAAAAATAGAGTACAACAACATGTGTTACATTGACGCCTTCAATTGTATAGTTCTTGAGGCTCAGTTGCAACTCCAAGGCTCATATGGTTTTGAGATTAGTACACAGTTTCTTAATCTATGTCTTGCCTTACAAGTGTTTGAGAGGGATCTGTAGATTCTTCTCAGTGGAATGCATATATTGTTTGTAAAATTGTTTATTATACGATCATCTAAAGAAAAGAAAATTACAAGAATATGGGCTTTAATGCCTCACGGGTCACAAGTATAGTGTTGTTGTGGCCCAGTTTGCAACTCTGAGATATCAGAACATTTGGAGAATAGTATAGGGATTCTTCTCAATGCATGTCCTTTCCTTGTAAGACCTTGATAGGGGTATATAGATTATTGACAATAGAATGCATATTTGTCTGTATAGTTGTTTATTATGTAATCATCTAAAGGGCAACAGAGTACATGAATATGGGTTAGACTGTCTCGTAACTGTATAGTTGTTGAGGCTCAATTGTGATTACGTGATCTTGGAAGATTTTGAGAGTATATAAACGCTTCCCAATGTATGTCCTTTCCTTACAAGACTTGGATAGGGGAATATAGAGTCTTATTATTGAAATTTAGAACTTTTTTTTTTTTTTTTTTTTTTGTATAATTGCTTATTATCTACTAATCTGAAGAAAAACAGAGTTACAAGAATACAAGTTTAAATGCCTCAGAAATGTACAGTTGTTGAGGCTCAACTGCAACTCTAAGAAAACGGGATATTTTGTGCGGAATATATAGACTCTTATCAATCAATGTCCTTGTATTGCAAGACCTTGATAGGAGTATACATATTTTCTCAATAGGACACACATGTTTGTATAATTCTTTATTGTCCTAATCATATGACGAAAACCAGAGTGCACGAATATGGGTTTCAATGCTTCACAACTTTTAGTTGTGGAGGCTCTATTGTGACTTGGAGAACTAGGAATACTTTTAGAAGAGTATATATATTGTTTTCAATCCATTTCCTTGCCTTGCAGGACCTTGAGAGGGGTATATAAATTCTTCTCAATTGGAAACAATTGCCATTTGTATGGTTGATTGTGATCCAATCATCTGCAGAACATGAGAGTGCAAGGATTTTCAGGGGATCTACATTCAAGATAAGGCTTGAAGAGAATCTCCACTATCAAATCAATGAAGGGTAGACTTGCTTAAAATGTGCAATCAAAAAACAGTTTACTTCTTAATCCTCCCTACAAAGGAATTTTCAATTGCAAAGACTAAGCACAAAGAATACTATGTGACTAGCCTTTGACCTTGGGTAAGCTAGCTTCCATGACTGTCATGCCATATGTGTTTTTCCAATTAGACCTAGGCATATGTGGCACGAGAGTCATGTGATATTATCCTTTGACCATTTTAGTCGCTTTTATGTAAAGTGATTGGGAGTATTAAGACTCCTCCATTCATTATTTAAATCATGGAAATGATACTAGTAGAATTGAGTGAGATTTTGGGTGAGGTTCTGTAAATTAGACCTTCTTATCCAACTGAATGTGCTATTATTTATTCTCGAGCACCAGAGGATGTGCTTCCTAATGGATAGAAATAATGCCTTGTGAATTTATTAAAAACATTCTCCCAGACAGGCCTGCTTCTACTTATGTTTTGGAAAAAACATATCATCTGATTGTTCTAAACATCAAAACCCAATAGCCAAACTCATTCCTATACCTCTTCAATATTTCTCCATTCCAACTAGGCTGAATGATCCTGAATTCAGAGGAAAAGTACCAGCCTTCTCGTCATGCAATCTCAAAACAACTTTGAGGGCTAACCCACCTTCTTTGGATGAAAGGAAGGTATTAACACATCTATTTAGGGTGCATATTTATGTGCAGTTGCGGCTTTTTCAGCACAAGCATACACCACAGTGATGATTCAGTTTTTTGCTTGGGCTGAGGTGAGAAATGGAATTTTATGAACAATGATGCTCAGTGTTCCTAGAACAGAGTTCAGATTATTATCATCCTTGTTGGCATGTGAAGGTTTGTCATGCCTTGTATATTCTCATGATCTATATGTATTCATTAAGTTAGTGAAACTGGAACCTCCCCATTGACATATTTTCATTGCCAAATTTCCAAATGCTATAAAAAAAAAAGGTTGAGCAAGGTTGCAGTGAGTGAACTCCAGTGTTTTTGCTGAGGCAGAAGCCATGCTTCTTTCAAATCAAATGTCTAGTGCTACAATTCTCAAGGTACTTTAGGACTTGTGCTCTCTTTCTTCCCCACTTAACGAGGGAAAGGATGATTAGGTACCAACTTATAGATATCATGATGAAAGTGTTATTATAATCACGAGTCTAAATTTAGCTATTGAACTTCTATGGCAACAACTGGGTCTATGCATCAGTAAGATAGTAAAATTGGTCATCTTCTTTGCCTATTGTACCTTTGTCTTCTGATGCTAATGGATTTTTACTCCCTCTACGACCAGGCACATAGAATATCTTTCCATATATTGACCTATTTTTGTAATATGTGAAAAGTTGCAACCTCATCAAATGACACTTACACAGCTAGAATACACCAGTGCTACCTCTAGAGAGATAAGACCAGCTGCAAGTTCATCTGATTCCTTAGTGCTCAAGATACTGGCCCATTGTATACACATAATCAAAGGGAATATCCTTCACTTTGACAAGTGAAACAACCGGTAAACTCAAGGCAGCAATATCAAGATGAGTCCATACACACTACATTATTAGATTGACTTGGTAAACTGATATCCTGTTGCATGTTCAGATTGTTGGGGTTACCTTTAGATTCTTTCTTTTTTTATTGTACACACTTTAAACACATACCCAACCCATTTCCTCGTAAGCATTAATAAGCATAGTATGATAATATGGGGCATTTTCCTGGATCAGATTCCATCTTAGCTATTGCCTCTCCTTTTGGGTAGATGGAAAGTTAAGTGCATTCTAAGGGAATTTGATTGCTTGTTTCTTTGTGTCAGGATACCTGCAAATGTCCTTGCTGACATCGTGACATCAATGTAAGAGAAGTCCTTATAATCAAATGGGTATTTATCCCAGGAGTTTACTCTTGTGCATTCTCACATTTTCAAGTCTTGCATATGTGCCAGAAATCATAGACAAGTACCCAAACTTGGAAGAAAACTCAAATTTACTATGTAGCTACCTAACCCAATTCCAATTCAAGAGGTACACAACTCAATCAATAATAGCACTCAAAGGGTTATGATGCTACTGAGCTCCATTCCATAGAAACAGAGATCTCAACGAGTTAAAATTCAAGCCATGGACCATTGAAGAGTTAGATCCAACATTCAGTATTGCAATGAGTGTATATGAAATACACCAATATTATCTATGCATTCATAAGCAATATCTGACAAACACCTTTGGCAACTAGCCTTTAGTTTTTACAAGAGATGCATGAGAATATATGAAATAAATCAATCTTATCTATGCATTCATAAGCAACATTTGAAAAACAACTTTGGCATCTAGCCTTTAGCTTTTACTAAATATGCATGAAGCATTATATAAACAGAATGCAATCTTTTGGGAATTCCATTCAAATGTGGAACATTACTATGGAAGCCAAGTTAAGAATTGATATTAGATCTTGCATGCACATTTCATGGATTGTTGTAGTAGTGACATAAAAATGGACTAGGTGAGTTATATCATATATGTCAAAGATAGTCTAAAGTGAAGTATGAAACTGCCAGCTTAGCTATAAACTTGGCTAAATGGTCCAACCTAAAACTGTGATCCTTCCTTTATTGCTAAGCATCAGTGGGTGGCAGTAACAATAGTATTGAGTAGGCACTGACAAGTGCACTTAGTTTGAAAGTTTGGAAGTCAGATAATTTGGGGAATGATTATCTGTCAGATCATATATTCCTCTAAACATTGGAAAGTAATTCTTGTTCGGAGTATATCCATCAAGCTATCAGCACTCTGTTATTCATGTATGCATGAAAGTCGGTCAATCATACTGCTTCTTAAGTAACAAGAGTCATTAGACATCATATTATAACATCACATCTCCCTCAGAATGTTTGAAAGATAAGCTTACTTAAAACATAAGCATTGAGCTATATGCAACCTTCTCTTAATCATATAGTCCATGTGCTGGTATTATCCAATCATAATCATGCAGCTTATATCAACTTCAGTTATCAAGACATGCCTTTCATCAGCAATCATCAGACAAGAACAGTCATTGAAGATTTTATGGCTCCCTCTTAAGCCTTTCTTGAAGTCAGATGAGGCAATAACTTCAGAAAAGGTCTGAGTCATCATAGTCCTAGTTGTATCATCCTTCATTGCAGCAAATTACCCAATTCATGATGGGAAGGAGAATTTCTCATCGGGCATTCATATATGTAGAACCATTCTTCACAAAATCCTGGTTTAATGCAATCAAGATATCATGTTCTTTTGCTTATTTTGCTTGTATGCTTGCTTCTATTTCTCACAAGGATTGATAGAGAATTGGTCAGAGTGCTATGCACTTCTTCTAGATGACCTTCATGATTGAAGGCTTTAGGTGAGGTTTACTTCTTATCAAAGGTGCCAGAATTTCCTTTACTGACAGATCCTTGAGAGGTTTGATTTTGGCCTAGAATTGTTGTTCCTTTGTTGATTCTTGTTTCCACTTGTAGCTGCAAGCACATAGTAATTAATGATTTTCAGTCGTCACTAGGATGTCATGTCAATCATGTTTCTTGATACAAGATTAATGTAAGGAAAATCAATGTAGGATCACAACCAAGTTCAATCATAGGTCAAAATTTTAGAAGGCCACTTCCTTTATTACAAAAATTGTAACTGTCTTATTTTTTCACAAAATCATTGTCCTGAAGGTCTTTGATTTACTGACAGAATGTGCTTTAAACAAAATCGTTTTCTTCAGATGATTGCAAGAACCCTTAACTTTTTCCTGTTGATATTGGGAGCTGTAAAGATCCATATGTGATTTATTTTAGCTCAGGGTAGGCCAAATAACTCTACTGCTCAGATAATATTCTAATGATGTTGATGATCTCGAGGGCCAAGATTGAACATAAATTAAGAAGTATTTGGAGAGAAGTAAACTTAATCCAAAGGCTAAGTAAGTTTTTAAAGGGACTACTAGATTATTGATCACATTTTCACACTTCGAGCTATTGTTGAAAAGGCTAGGCAACAATTCTCAAAATCATTTTATTGTTTCGTGAGTTTCATGAAAGCCTTTAATTTTGTGCCATGGAATTCATTGTTCCAGAGATAGCATGATATTGCAATCTCTGGTCCTCTCATTGTTGCAACTTGATTATTATGAGAGGAACTCTGAGGAACAATGAATGAAACCAATATCTAGTGGTAACAACAACCTCCAAACACGTTAGAAGGCAGTGAAGTTACAGGGCTGACCTGGTCATGACAAGGGTCTCTAAGATGCGTTTGGTGTGGTGAGACCCCCACAACACGTGGAGATATTTCCTTAACAGAGGCTGATCATGATGCTAGCTTGGTTCAAGGTTCATATACTTACTCTGTTTGTTCTGCTGCTACGTATGCATATATATGCTCTTAGGTATACTACTAGATATACTACTGGAACTAGAACTGCTAGTGCTGCTTCAAAAAAAATTAGTGAATTAGCAATAACATAGTAGTGAGCTTGAGTGGACCCTCAGGGGGACTCTACACCAGCTAGGATCTGTCCAAGTTAGATATCAAGCACACTTTCACAACCCAACACTGGATACTCTACACCAGATAGGATCTGTCCAAGTTAGATATCAAGCACACTTTCACAACCCAACACTGGATATTCACTGAGTTTGGAAGGAAATAAAATTTAAAAAGATTGCAGATCTATTTGATTGAGAAATATTCGGAACAACATGCAGATTTAATTACACTACAACACATTCCTTGCTGAAAAATGATCCTTTAAATAGAATGCAGATCTATCTTATTCCCCACTATTTTCACCATCTTCCCATACACTATCAACAACTCGCAAAACAACAAGGAGATCAATACTTTTCATTTCCAGAGAAATACCACCTACCACATTATCAATAGTTTCAAAAGGGAATCAGTTTCTTTATACCACAGATGGCAAAGTTCCTTTAAGGGGTACTCCTTTGGGGATCCTATTATTAGACTTTGTGGGTGGTCCATTTATTGGAAACACCAAATGAACTCTATCAAACTTGCAATCTTTGCCTCCTCCTTGTAGAGTTATATAATGTGTTGTAGAACGTTTCTCATAATTCAACCTAGCTAGTTATCTGCCACTGCATTTTTACCTCAAGATATCACTTCTTTGGAAATGGCTCTAAGGTTTGCATAAAATTATGAACCCATAGTTAAATAGGAACCTCCTATATCTCCTAATGACTTCGCAGTAATACATGTATCCCATTGGATTGGAAGTACCACCGAATTGTAGGGGCTGGTTGACAGAACTGGATTCCAAAATGTCATTACCTAGTGGAGCCCCAATTTCTGGTAGGCCTTTATCATTAAGTACCTCTATCATATCATGCCATGAGTGAAACTTGATTTGATGTGCTTACCCACCATTACATGGGGGCCTTTTCCAAATTCATATACATTGTTGCAACCCTTTGCTCAAGCACAATCTACTCCACCACTTGTTCCAAAGATTCTTTCATGGTGTCAGTTGTGCCATTAAACTCGATATCTTCTTAAGCTCTGCACTAATCCACCTAACTATTTTCAACATCATGCAATGCCAAAAAAAATTTACAGTCTATTCAAGAGTGATTAAAATCTATATTTATCTTTTTCCATAGATCAGACACTGACACACAAGACAGAGTTCCGAGTCATCATTGTGCTCATACAAAATAAAAATTCAACCTTTCTTACACAAAGGCACAAAAAGATTTGAAATATGGGCATTTGTTTGGAATTCACTCTATGTGCCACTGTACCCAGTTAGTTTTATTGTTATGTTTGTCTGGTTTTACTTATAACACTTAAAAAGAGGATGAGAATGGAAACAGTAAAGGAGTAGAGAAACATCTTCCTCTGCGAAAACAACAACTATGGTGGAATGGTAAACGCTCCTCGCATATTCACACCTTGGAAAACTTATCTCGAAATGAAGCTAGTCCTCACTTGCATTAGAGCAAATCCATTTGAACCTTGTTGGGCCTTGAAAGAGAGATCAAATTTCTCCAAACACCTTGTAAACAAATATTCTTGTAAATTTTTTATATTTTTTAATAAAAAACAGCTGAAAGGTAAGATAGGCCCCATATAGTTGACTCAGTAATAAAATTTAATTATTTTTAAATTAGATTTTTTTCATACAAAACATGTCTGCTTGAACAGAACATACTGAAAAGGAAGATAACCCGATAACCCCATATAGTTGACTTAGTAATTAAAATTTTAAGTTTATATGGTATCAAATTCCTCATCAAATTTCTTTCCACATCATCCAGTGGTAAAAAATATATCGAAGAATTCAATATATTTTAATACACAATATGTATTTTTTAATTTTTTTACATAAAATTTTATGTTTATCATATCAAATATTTTATATTTATAAGAAAGATTAAGTTTCTAAGAGTTTAATATCTTTTAATATGTAGCATATATTTTTAATAGACAATATATTAAAGGGAAAAATAATAAGATAACTTTTTTGTAAGTTAGTAAAGTTTCAATATATTACTAAATAAACATACAATACAAAAATAGTAGTTGGTTTACCAAACCAGTTGTAGAAGAAGATTCTCTTTGTCACACATTTAACCAGACATGCCATATGATTTTTTTGTCTTTACTTTCCCTTATATAGTTCAAAAAAGTTCCCCTTCCCACTACTACTATATGTAGGTCTGCCTATCTGAATAGCTATATAGCTCTGATCTTCAGACCTAAACTTGACAAAATAACTACAATACTACCTATATAAACATAACACAAAACTAAACAAAAGATTGGTCGATGCCATGATCAACTAACACAATATTATTTGCTTGGAGTTGTTATCGTCGTTGGCCCCATTGTTGGGTCCTCCACAAGGGTTGTCGCTGGAGCCTCTAGGGTTGCCAGTGGACAGCCACCTGCAGCGCAAGCCTCTCGAACTCGATACTTCCTCAAACGGGCGAAATCTCCTATCTCTACACCCATCGATATATCCACATTATCGATATAATTTAGATAGATTGAGAACATTTTGTTAAGATCCCCAATTCTGCCAACATGCAATTTCTCTATGTTAACCAAACCCTTGAGAGCCTTTTCAATTCCTTTTAGGTGTTGGTTTATAGATTTTAACTCGATTTCTATCTCGAGTTGCCTCTTTTTCCTCTACTCTGCTGCCTCTGCTTGCAGCTTTTCCACCAGAGTCTTGACATGCCAAGCGGTCTCCAAGGTCTTTTGGTACACAGTCATCTATGTTTTGGATTTCCCTGTGTTGATGATCCAATCTCCTTCCTCCTCTATTCTACCATCAAAGATAGCCCTACAATGTCTTCGAACCTCACTCTCCCAGATTTCCACTATATCCTTCCCTTTTGTGTGACTGTTTAGCAACAACCTCCGCTGCTTCCTCCATGCATGTCTGTTTGTAAAACTCAAAGCCCTGAGCATCCGCGGGAACTACCTCTTGGCCTACTAGCATCACTTTAGCTCTTACTCATTGCACTCCCTGATAACTGAATTTCCCTCATAGAAATTACTATCACCAACTCACAATTACACCACCTTTCAGTGTTTTGTTTTGCTTATGTCGATGAAGCTTGCTCCCTAGCTATGATTTAAAGATGACACCCCAGATGAGACTTGCCTCGCCGATATTTGAGTACTTTCCCTCTCAATTTTTAGTAACTCTGACCTACTAGCGATGTTGTTGTTCATTCGTGTGTACTTGTGGACGTCCTTCCTCTCATTTTCCCTTGCCAGCGGTTTGTTCAAAATCATAATCACCCTAACCTTGCTCTTGTATGTTTCCCCTCTTGATTTCGTACCTTCCCACTCCTCTTGCCACATCTCCTATTAATGAGACGATCACACTAACAATCTATTATGGGGGAAATCCTCTCCTTCCCATGATTAACCATCACTCTATCCTTGTATTGCAAACACATACCCCTTCTCGTTTCCTAAGTATGTCCATAATGAAGGATTATTTGTTCGTATGAACTGGTAGATCACTGTCCTGATTCGGGCCCACCCCTTCTCTATCAACCTGCCTTAATGGCGTGGAGTGATCTCTCTCTGCCAACCTTTGGCTTTCCTCCTTTAGCTAGCCCTCTGAAAACTTGCACATCACGTCGGTGAGCAAATGGACATTATCTACCCCTTTATTTTCCACCCTATCCACCAACACATTTGAAAACCACTAAACTAAGGTGAATTCCATGGTTTTCAACACCTCCAGATGTTTTTGAATGCGTTGGATTAATGGGGGCAAGTGCCAGTTCCATGTTACTTTACTTATTTGTGTGCCACATTGTAACTTACGTGTCACTTGAATGATAAGAGGTGCGGTTCCTACTAGGTCTGGTTCCATGGGAGTTTGCATGGGCTTACAACCATTCATATGGGATTTCTCAATAAGTGTCTTGGCATATTTTCTTTTATATACAAATATCCGGTGATGTGTTTGTCACACCTCCAAACCAATACACTAATGCAATAGACCAAGATCGGTCATGTCAAAGGACCTTTTCAAATCTTGCCAAAATTCTCTTCTCATAACTGCCTGTGATTACTAAGTCATCGACATACACAACGATGATCACAATATCCCCCCTTGATCTTTGCAGTAGAGGTTAGGATCATAAGGGCTTCTCTTTCAGCCGTGCTGTGCAAAATGCTCATCAATTTGTATAGAAAGTTCCCACAATATATTCCGTTTAAGCAAAATATAATGCTTAATATTTTGCAAAATAGATACAAATGGATTACTGCGATGTAGTAATATCTCTGAAAGAGTATCTAAAAGCATATTTTCAAGATATTTACACCATGCAGAGGTAAAAAACCAGGGCATATATGTTTAAATCCCTCCCATCAAAGTACCTTGAGGTCCCTCTAATGGTGCAAGCCTAGAAGAACTCCAATTAGGAAAAAATTGTATCAAGCCTTGAGGATAGGGTGAAACAATGGAATGTCAAAGCCCTAAACCTGGGTGGTCATCTGATTCTAACAAACACAGTGCTACAAGCTATTCCAAGGTATATTTTATCTATCCTCCCTTCTCCCAAAAGATCTGGGACATCCAAAGGAACTTCTTGTGGCGAGGGGTAGAGGTGAAACGAAAATGGGCGCTAGTGGCCTTAAATAGAGTGCAAACCAAAAGATGCAGGTGGGCTAGGTCTTCAAGATCCAGAGGTAACCAACAAAGAAAATGGAGCAAAATTCTGGTGGAGATGGTTAAAAGGGGGGTCATCACCTTGGGAAAGGCTTTGGAAATCAAAATATGCACCTAATTTCCATACAAAAAAGTTAGTTTGGTTATCAAGTTCCACTCAGGGGTTGGCAATTTGGAATTTAGCATGGAATAAAAGAGGTATAATGCAAAAACACTATTCTGGGAAATCAGAAATGGAAAGGAGGCCCTATTTTGGGATGATATGTGGTAGAAACAAGCTAAGTTATGCAGGGAGGAATGACATCCCTTCAAACTAAGCACATAAATATAAGAGTATAGAGAATTCTACCAATTCTAGGATCAAGGACTAGAAAATAACAAATGGAGGCGATGGAATTTTAATATCTTTCAACGGCCAACCCAGAATGACTTAGCTATTCAGTATCTAACAGAGGAACTAAGAAAATTAAGAATTATGTTCAATAATGAACAAGACCAACTCAAATGGGGGAAAAAAGAAGATGTGGAGTTCAATCTCAAGGAAGTCAAAGCTTATCTTAGTGAGGGATATACTGGTACAAATGATCCATCGTGGAGAAAACTGGATGGTGCCACATTGGCCATAAATTTAAATTTTCATGTCATTGATTTTACACCAGAAGGTCCTAACTCAAGACAAAGTTATAAAGAGAGGATTTATAGGTTCCTCTTCGTGTTTCCTCTCCGAAAACACAAAAGAGAGGCTTAATCATTTACTCAACACCTGTAACTATATGGAGGCACTATGGGACTAATTAGCCTCAATATTTAGATAAAGAAACCAAAGTCGAGAGAGCATACAAGAAACAATAAAGAAATGGCGGGTGCATTATACAAAAAACGAGGTGGTGAACCTTACCTGAAATTTCGTTCGAGGTTTCATCCTTTGGGAAATTTGGAAGGAGCACAATAGATGAATATTCTCTTATAATAAGCTTCCTGTTGACAACCTAGTGGAAGGAAAAATGTGTCAGCTAAAGGAAACATTAATTAGTACGGGAAATCAACCATTAGAGGAACAACCACCCCCCAAGGAAACACAAATTTTGAAGTGATGAGGCTTCATGTTTTTCACCCTGTTTTCCCCAAATAAATATATTCTAGCAGGAAGAATTATTCATTACTTTCCCCTCTTACAAGCAAACACTCGACAAAAAAAGGATTTCACACCTCGGAGTTTTTTTGTAGGATAAAGGGAAAGGTGAGTGGGTATCCTGCAGTAGCTGCATTGGTCTTATTAGCATTACGCCACTTTTCATATGGGTCTTCACAACAAATAATCACCATTACACTTTGTTGATTTGTTTTAAAAATAAACATAACACCCAATAGATTTCTTTTGGGATGCAATGTTGTTGTTGGTAGTATGATTGTATTTGTGCCACATGTAAAGCTAATATGCGTTAAATTTCTTTCACCTTGCAATATTTTTATTGGAAATGTGTTTGTGTTTGGGCTAGAAACTATGCTAGATTTCTTTTGCTTTGCAATAGTGTTGTTGTCAATTTGGTTGTTTATGATAAAAGGAAATCTAGCAAGTGTTAGATTTCCATCACTTTGGCAATGTTATTGGAAATGTTGTGCTTGTGTTTGGGCTAGAAGTTGTGTTAGATTTCTTTTGCTATGCAATGTTGTTGTTTTCAATTTGGTTGTTTATTATAGAAGGAAATATAACACGTGTTAGATCTCTTTCACCTTGGTAATGCTTTTTGTTTGTGTTAGAAGGAAATATAGCATGCACTAGATTTCTTCTGACATAAAATGTTGTTATTGGTAGTATGCTTGTATTTATGCTACATGTAAAGCTAGCATGCGTTAAATTGATTTTACCTTGCGACATTGTTGTTGGAAATGTGATTGTGTTTGTGATAGAAGTTGTTGGATTTTGTTGGCTTTTGTTTGCCCTACAATGTTATTGTTGCCAATGTGCTTTTGTTTGTACTAGAAGTAAATCAATCGTATGCTAGATATCTTCTACACTGCAATGTTATTTTTGGCAATGTGATTGTGTTTGTGCTACAATAAACTCTAGAATGTGTAAGATTTCTTTTACTTTGAAATGTTTTTGTGAGTAATATGCTTCTATTTACGTTAGAAGAAAATTTAGCATGTGGTGGATTTCCTTCGCCTTAGAATATTGTTATTGGCAATGTGTTTGTGTTTGTGCGAGAAGGAAATCTAGCATGTGCTAGATTTATTTGACCATGTAATGTTGCTTCTAGCAATATGCTTATGTTTGTAGTATAAGGAATGATATTGATTGTTAGCTTTCATTTGAGGAAACAATGTTTCATTACATACAACATGACAACCATAATATTTTTATTTTTGCATTTATATTACTTTTTCGTGAGTTGTGTTTTTGGGGAAATATAAAGTCACACTTTACACAGTTCATTCTTTTAATTACAAGTTACGATGTAATTGTTGTTACAGAATTGATGCAAGCTACAATGGAAAATATAATTTTGGCAAAAGGGGACTATGTTGATCTCCTTATTAATGATCAAGTCATTGGGCTAGCAAGGGTTGAATCTGCAGAGTCTGGAACTTATTATGTTGGAAAAAAGGTTAATGTTGGTTATGTTGCAATTTTGATAATTGATCTCATTCAACCACATTTGATTGATGATGATGTTAATGAAGGGGACATACATCCATGGAAGATTGTGGATTTGAGACACCACATAGGTAAATCAAAATATTGAAGCATGTGTTATATATTTTTGATACTATAATAAATGTTTTTTTTGAGTAAATACTAACATTATTTACATTTGTTTATAGGTACAAATGTTTCTTCTACATTTTCTATTGGAGACAAGGTAAATCTTCTACAACATGGAGTGAAGGTGGGCGAGGGCTCCATATTCAATACAGAGCTTGGGCATAAAGTGCATGGAAAGATGGTAAAGAAAGGATGCATAGTGGTTAAAATTGAAAAGGTGTTAAAACATAATGTTCCTCTACCACATCCAACAGGGTTTGAGCATACACTTGGGGGTGCATTAGAATCTTATGAAATTTGGCCAGAATCAGATTTGGAGCCTCACTATCATGATCATGCCATAAATATTCCCCAAGATAGGGTTAAATTCATATGTGCAAAGGTTTCTCTTACACATGAATGCATGGGAACAAGCATGTGCATTGCCAAAGGAATGCTAGTTCATGTCCGCGAGGATGACATTGTTGAGGGTGAAACACTAGGTGAAATGGATTTTGGTGTTTTTCTAGAAGAGATAGATGGAAATTGTGAGATATGCAAAATTGGAGATAAGTCTATACATTGTTTGGTTAGATGGCCAATAAATAAGTTGGTGGACAACAAAGGTGTGATATTAAGGGTCAAGGAAAAGTTCAAGGAACCAACCAAAGAAATGGTGATATGGGATGTTATAGAGGACACAAATCCCTTAAACAAATGGGATGGGTACCTTTGTAATGAAAAAGATAGAAACTCAATTGATATGAATGTAACAAGGCCATATAAAAGGATTAAACGAGTTATGGCTACAAAAAAAACTGCAAAATGTCAAACAAAAATAGATGAAGAGAAAGAAATTCGACTTTTGGCAGCAGATGTATGTTGTAGAAAATATTGTCTTCAGCATGTCGATAGGAAGGCCATTGCAGGTGCTAGAAGGGGTATGAGACAAATAAATACAAATGGTATTAGAGAATTTGTCTTGAATTCACTCATGTCAAACACAGTGATGTCAAGCGGCCATGGCCTACCACCTATTGCTAGAAATGTAAAGGACATGAGATTTAATGGGAATATTATTTGTAAGAAAGCATGGTATAAGATACATAAAATTCCTCAAAGCACATTCTATAACTACCAACATTATTTCCAACATGGACAGATCAAAGCTATTCATGGTAACACCAACACATGCAAAGCACGAGCTCACACAGTGGCAGCTATAGAAATATTGCACAAAATTGTAATGGATAATTCAGATTTTTCACCAAATCAAACACGTCAAGTTGAAGAAGATGGAACATCTGCTCCTTTAAGACTGCTTCCTTCGACTTACACACAAAATTCTTTGTTAAAAGAGATCAATGAGGCTCTTCAAAAGCTCAATTACCCATCAATATCACAACCAACAATGAGCAAGATCTGGAATACTAAGTTTCGAGATGTGGCATTTTCAAAGAACACCAACTTCAGTAAATGCAGTGAATGTATTGTGTTGAAAGCACAAATGAAGTCAGCAACTACAAAAGAGTTGGAAGAAAAGGCACGAGGTAGGTTGACGAAACATAACAAGATTGTTATGTGTGGAAGATATTGCTACTATGCCCATAGAATTATGTCAGAGCGGTTTCCAAAGGAGTATTTGAGCATTATCCATGATAAAATGGACAAAACAAAGACATCAATCCCAAGGCTACGTGTCAAATCAAAATCTGTTGTAGGAAAAAATTTGGGTTTGTCATTGACAGGTATGCTTACACATGGGCATAAGGCGGGAGGTTTTGGTCATTTCTCCTTACCATTTGTCCATATGGGATCACAATTTACTATTACATCCCTTGCAAAGTGCTTAAGGGACCTTGAAGACCCACAAATGGATATGTATGGTGATCTACTTTATGAAAGTGGAATTTCAAGAAACCCACTTACAAATGCATTACTTGACACCTCTATTTACCCAAAATGTCAAGGGTACAAGGATGATTTTATATCTCATGGAAGTTCAAAAAGTCAAAATGTTGATTTTAAACCTCTTCCTCCACATTTGTTGTTACAGTTGGACAATGCAGCAAGTGATAATAAGAATCGCTATCTTTTCATGTTTCTATCACTTTTAACTGCACTTGGTGTCTTCATCACTATTGAGGTTGGGTGCTTGCCTGTGGGGCACACCCATGAAGACATAGATGGAACCTATGGAAGAATGTCTTCCAACCTAAAAAGTAAAGATATTTATTCTTTACCTGAAATGATGGATACATATCGCATAATTGAAGAAAATAGAGTGTTTCCACCTACACTTATTGACAAGGTCTATGACTTCAAAAGTTTCCTTAGTGGATACATTAAGGAGGGAAAAAATGCACTAGTTGGACATCTTAATGTTCAATACTTCCAATTTCTTATACTCAATGATGTTCCAGTACTAAGGTATAAAGAATCAATTAGAGACTCTCAGTGGTCAGAACCAGTTGAGTTATGGAATATAGATGATGAAGGTCGACCTATAATTCCCATAGGGAAGCCATCTTTCTTAGCTTCCAAACAGAATGATGTCTATTTAAAAGAACTAAAGGAAGGGATAACATCATACATAAAAATGTGGAAAGACACTATTGGGAATGAGGATTCACCAATTGTTACAGAGGAATGGAAAAATAAAGTGGTGTATTGGGAAAAAGTTCTTGATACATTAGATGGAATCTATAATGATCATAGAATAATAGATGGAAATGATTCATCTTCTGAGGATTTCTGGCCCAAGACAAGGCACATTGTTGATGTTGATCGTAATGCACTCCAAGTAATCTCAAGTATTATGGATGGAGATTTTGATAATGCGATAGATGAACCAATATATGTTGGACCCAAATGCAACAAGCCAAAGCCAACATTCAATCCGATGATTGATGTTGAGAAAGGAAAGATGTTGCTAGTTAGATCAGGAAATGAGGATGCAGGTGAGATGATTTGGATGGCAAAATCCATCTCAAATATCTTTAGGGATAATGAAAGTGAGAATCTTCATGTAAAGGTTGACTGGTGGAAGCCTATGTCAGGGAAATACAATGGAAAATTTTTAGAGCAATATTGGGTACCAAATCCTGATGACAAAGAACTTGGCTCTATTCCAATTAATACCATAGTGTGGGCATGGATGCCAAAGAAAGAACATTGCAAGAAGACCAAGATAAATAAATATTGTGTAGAAGCCATTCTTGATCTACTTGAGCGATTATCTTAAGAGTAGGTTTATATGATACATAAATGTAATTTTTTTTTGGAGGATCTATTAATATACATTCAGACACATTTTCCCATATTTGTTGTATAAATATTATCTTCATATTTTTTTTGAAGGAGTTTTATATTATTTAATAGTTCAATGTAATCATGTGTTATACAAATTACATGACAATGCCGTAAAATATTTAAGTTTTCAAAGCTTTATTTGACCAGCATGACTTCTCACCATATCAAATATGCATAATAAAATTCAATAATGCACCTAAAAACATCTTCTAAACTTGTTATATTAAAACAACAGTGGGGTACCTAATTAGTATTATATTTAATATAAACCATTTAAACTCTTAATGAATAAATGCTAGATGCTTGATATAATGTTTGAGGTGAGTTTTCCTTAATTTTCCTTATTATAATTGATATAATCAAATTCCCTATTTTGTTGCATGTTAATTTATAAAAAAAATATTTTGATCATTGAACAACACAACTAGAATTATAAAATATTTCTACTTATAGATTTTGAAGTGGTGCCAACATTATACTAGTATAATTAATTTGTACTCAACTTAGGAAAAGTAGTTAGTGTCAATTTAAAATGGTCAATAATAGTAAGAAAAACAATATTAATATATTGTTAAATAACTTTATAGGTAAGATTTTTTTTACACAATCTAGTATTCATGGTCATATTTAATACATAAATATAAATGTTAATGGTAATAGAAATAATGTAAGGAATTTAAGTTTTAGATGAATGTTAATATGTTCTTTTCAATATAGTATCCTTAAACATTACAGGGATAAAAACTAAACATGTGTAATAAATATCTTAATCATTTTTCTCTCTTTCTTGTTGTATTTGAAAATAATAAAATTGTACTACTTTGTTACTATTCTAATTCATGATTGATTTTGATCATTAAAATGATTAGTAATTGAAACGAGAGGCTCATTTTACAGCCCAATATGGGGGGATGTGTAAGTTTGTCTATCCGTCTTTAAAATAAAAATTATGTTCTAAATAGAAAAATATAAAAAAAGAATATTTTGTAAAGTAATTAGAAGTAAAAAAAAATGTGTGAATCAGAGGTTTAAATCTTATAATTTTCAAAAGTAACTATTGAAGATTTATGTTAACTAATTTATGTCAATATCAACTTCATATATATCTATATATATAAAAAAAAATCTTATGGTTAAAATTATTATTTGTTCGTATATATACTCTATTTAGCTTTCAAAAATGTAGTTTCAACAATTAAAAATAGCACATTGTATCTTTCACTCTAAATGTGTTTGCACTTGAAATTTGATCCCTACATCTGCACTTAAAATGGATCTATGATGGTATATATTGGACACATTACTATGATCATTTGTCATTGAATAACTTTATACTTAATATATAGCTTGCATATTAATATATTATTCATTAAGTAAGCCTCAACCAACTTCGTTCCTTACATAAAAGTACAAATAATAAATAAAAATAAATTATATTCAACATTTAATTTGATCCTAAAAAAATATTTTCTCCTAACTCTAAAATGGTGCAAACTTCTTACAATAGTATGTAATGATGATGGTGATAATAATGATTATCATCCACTAAGACCAAATATGGTATATAAGAAGGTAAAAAGATATTACTAAAAGTTATTTTGAATTTTAAATTGTGCCAACATTGTTTTAGTAATAATCGTAAATCAACATATACATGATATTTACTATATCGGATTATCGGTTAATAATAGTTACACACACATCATTATTTTCATAAAATAACCTTAACAAACTTATCTTTTTAATATAAACCATAAAAATATTAAAATAGATAATGTAAGGAATCCAATATTAATATGTGAAATATTTTCTTTTTCAAGTTTATATAAATTTGTTTTATAAAGTTTATCATGATAATTTTTACACAAAAAATGGTGAATATCTATATAAAAATTAGTGAACTAAGTGGCTTTCTAATTCCTCATTTCGAAAAAATATAATCTAGTTAAAGTTCTAAATAATGGTATATATTGGACACATTACCAAAAATTTCATTTGACATTAAATAACTTTATACTTAATATATATCTTGCATATTAATCTATTATTCATAAAGCGAGCCTCAATCAACTTCTTTATTAACATAAGCGTACAACTAATAAATAAAAATAAATTATGCTACTACTCACATTCAACATTTAATTTGATCATAAATTTATTTTTCTCCTCAACTCTAAAATGGTGCAAACTTTCTACAAATAGTATGTAATTATGATGGTGATAATGATGATTATCATCCACTAAGACCAACTATGGTAAATAAGGAGATAAAAAGATATTATTAAAAGTTATTTCGAATTTTATTGTTATGCTGAAAAAGCATTAAAAGAAGTGTTTCAATATCATCATAATTTTGTTTAGTTAAACAATCAAAAAGGTTGGTACCGTCACAAATATATTGAAATTTAATTCTAATACGAGTATAAACTCGATGCTTTGAGGGTTTTTTAATCTTCAACCATAATATAACTAGTGTTGCAAAGGTGATAGACTTTTAAATTGTGCCAACACTGCCTTAGTAATAATCATGACTTTTCACATACATGATATTTACTATATCATATTATAATTAAATGGATTAATAATAGTAACATATGCATCATTATTTTCATAAAATAACCTTAACAAACTTATTTTTTACTATAAACCATAAAAAATATTAAAATAGATAATGTAAGGAATCCAAGATTAAAATGTGAAATATTTTTTTTAGCAAGTTTATATAAATTTGTTTTATAAAGTTTATCATGATAATTTTTACACAAAAATGGTGAATATCTACATTAAAATTAGTGGATTAAGTGACTTTCTAATTCCTCATTTTGAAAAAACTTAATTTAGTTAAAGTTCTAAATTCTAGATCCACTGAATACTTCCATATTTAATGAAATATGTGTTAGTCGAGAAAAAACAAAAGATGACTCTAGTCTCCTTCGATTTTTAATGAGTCTGAAGTGACAAGTGCTCAGATGGACCTTTTCCGTTAAGGAGTCTGAAAAGGAACGAAAGGGACTGCTCTGGAGATCTAGGTAGAGGGAGTACCAAACCAATCACAAAACTGCAGAATATGTTTTACGGTACGGCAGTCAATCTTCCCGAATGCTGTGTTCGGTGCATTGCGATCAGTAGGGCGGCCGACATGGCTTCCTATGGATAAAAGGTTTTAAGCCTATAGGGGTCTCCCAATATATACTCGACAGTACGTGGGAGCACAAGTCCGTACTGGCACTTATCGTCTCACAGTGGAGGAATCACCCAACCATCAGTGAGGACAACAGTTACCAGGCTTTACGACGCCGGAATACGTCTCTAGCCTAGACCTCTATGTTGTGCGTTAAGTTCCAAAGCGTTGTTAGATTCATTCAATTTATTTTAAGTTGATCTTTCTTATGAAGTTTGCCTTTTGGGTTCACCACGAGATGTAGATGTAATTCCTAAATGCAATCTAAAGATGATAAGCAAATCTTTTATCTCTTTTCAACAATGAAAATCCTAGCTACAAGGGGAAAAGAAAGACACAATCTTTTCTCAAAGAGCAAAGAGCACACTGTAAATGCACTTTTCCTAAATCAAGCCAAACAGACTATCAATATGCAAATGCACATATGCATGTATTTGTTTTCACTTTCTTAATATTGATGCCTAAAAAGAAAGTTGATGTACAAATCTGAATTTGCTTTCAAGTGAAAAACACAAACAAGCTTCTTTTCAAAATCAAAAGGTAGAGAAGATTACGACACTCTATGATTTTGAAATAAACACTCGTTTCGACACTAGAAAGTGACAAATTCAAACCAAAGGTAAAAGTAAAAGTATAATCAACTGTCAACAGCAAACAAACTTTCTCCTAAGATCAAAATCGACACTTACGACAGATCTAAATCCAAGGACGACAGTATGACTATTCTACTCTTTCAATGGAAAACTGTAAATGATGTAACAAACACACAAATAACATCTACAGTCTTTTTGTACAAAGGAGGCGGAATTAAGGCAAAGAAAAGGGGTTTTTAAACAGACACACACTGATTACAGGCTGCAAAAATCAGAGACAAAACTGAAAAATGAAGCAAAGAACCTCAGCTGCATAGGGCAAGGCTGATCAGTGCACCTGTTACACAGAGAAACTGAATTTCAGCGCAGGTAGCCCTCTCGGGAACTGCGTTGAAATGCAGAATCTCTTCACAGAGCCTGCGCTGGGGCAGAAACGAGACTTCTATCCGGGTTCTGGGTCACGGTTTGCAGTTTAATCTATGGTTTTTGGCCGAGTAAAAGAAATCAGTAATGCACAATCAGAGGGCGGATTTAAAGGAGGTCTAAGAGCTATCACAAAGGGTAATCAGATCATTTGTGAATCAGCTGTTCAAATCATAAACAAATCCAGTGAGTGGATTGAAGTAGCAGGTGTCTACTTTGCATTTGATAATGACAAATGCAGTTCAACTGCCACTTCTGTGTTTATGAAACAAACAACAAGAGAAACACAAACAAACTAACTAGACACGTTCCCCAGTGGAGTCGCCATTTTTTTTATGGGAAAAGTGTCTACTCAGAACGCCCCTATCCCACTAAGGTGTGACAGTTCCTTAGCAACAAACAAGGAAAACTACTTTCGTATTCTTCTTTATGAACTATAAATGAAGAGGAATAGGATGAACTAACCTGTGTCTTGCGCTAGTCCTTTGATCCAATCTCTCTCCTCTTTGACAGCTTCCAGCTACCTGCTCCTTCACTTGCCCAGCTTCACCAAGTTCCTACAAGATCACAGAAGAGGAAAACTACACAAAGACATGGATTTACATTCATAAATAGCTTAGGATCAGATTTAAGCTAAACATGCAAATATAACAAAACATCATTGATACACAAGCATGTAGGAGAAACTCAAATAGTTTTATTGATATAACAAGAAGGTCCAGGAGGAGTTACAACCGATGATTCCTGATCCAGCATCAACCCCCCAGCAAAGGAATCCCCTCTTCACCTCCAACAAAGCATAAATCACCCAATGCACTGACCTCTATCTCAAAACCAACAGCAATTCTCTGCAAAGTACAAAATTCCAGCCCCTGGATCTCTGGGATGAGGGATCCATATAGATGTATGCAAAGAGGATGAGTCAACTTATGATTTGACTTGTGGCTTCTCTCTGTCAGTTCTTGCTTCCACTTGGAGACTGAGAGCCTCTTACTCATCCTTGGTCGAACTCAGTGAGGCAAGTGTCATTGGGGAAGATTCTGGAAGCTTCCATTGTCTGTCCACCTCGCGGAATGACACTGCCATTTGTCATTTCCCGCTCAACGCACCTTGGTAGTGCATTTAGGTGCATTGCAGCGCACCCAGCTAGTGTACTGGGGTGCTATGCAACGCAGCTAGCTAGTGGAGCAGCTGAAATGATCCTGATTTGACTGTTTCTGAGCAGTTTCTGGTGGAGAACTTCTGGGAGAAGCTGTAGTTTGTTGACCTTGTTCCTTTGGGGTAGGAACAACACTTTTAGGGACTTAGGATCCCTTGGTTTATGGACATTTCATGCTTAGAGCTGTAAGGCACAAAAATGTCTATAACACACCAGCCCCTAACCTATTCACATATCCATCAAAATCTAGATGCCATAGGGACTCATGAAAAATCTTCTCACTATCATTTTTTTGTATTTTAGTTCTTTAGCTGTGATTTGATTATTGTCATGGTCTGAATTGTATAAGATGAAAGAGTCTATATCAGAATGCATGGAGTATATGGGCAAGTTTTGTGGTTTTTCAGCACTACTCACCATGTATTTCATCAAGGTCTCTGTATATAATTTCCTTTGTTGGCAAAAAATAGATATGGTGGCATAATACGTATCTAATTGCAAGGATCATTTCAATTTTTCTCCCCATGAGCAAAATAGCAGCATTCCATATTTGGGTGGGATGTCTGCCACTACTATGTCCATTACTATAATTTTCACTAGGCCTCATACTAGAGTTACACATAAATCCTTGACCAAACCAAGGCATTTAACTTGGCCAGAGTCAAAGGAAAACAAGTCCTTATATGGTTTGGTGATGTCTAAGTTCAGTCTCTCCATGATTGCTTTTGGCATCAAATTATGGGATGCCCCTGAGTCTAACCTAGCATTATGTAATATTTTGTCATGAATGTTTAGGCTCATGTAGAAAGGAGGGATTCCCCCTTGCTAATGAGTACCATTCACCTCAAGGCCAAACAATAATTCAGGTTGATCATCATTTAAATTGACAACATCTTCTCTCTCTCCTATATTTAAAGTTTTAGTTATCTGTGATCTATATGATTCATTATTTACTAATTCGGTCAAAGGAACTGATATCTTTAGTTTTTCTATTTTAGTTTTGATGTTGAAAGGGAGATGAGCTATGTTTGTTTGGATGAGATCTTCCTTAACAAATGCAGTCTGTTTGTTTTCATCTTATTTCTCAGTACTAAGCATTTCAGTCTGTGTTTCAGTTGTTTTTCCTTGATTTCTCTTGTTTGGATTGATTTCAGTAATTGTTTCAATTTGAGTTTTAGTGGAGGTTATATCTATAATTTTTGGGGTAGAAGTCTCTGGTGTTCCCCTAGGGAGGATTTGTAAGACTTTAGTGATAGGAGCTTCTGTTATTTTCTTATTCTGGGTCTGGATTGATCTATTAATGGGAGTTTCATTGTTATTTTTACTTCTTAAGCTATATTGTTTGTGTACCTCATATATAGCTGACTCATATCCTTGTTTAAAGTCAAAGGATTCACCAGATTCTAACTGCAACTGTTGTAGCATGTACAACTCCTGTTCCTCTTGAGTAATAAAAACAACATCTTCATCTTTGACTTCTAGTAAGTTTATTTGGGTATCATCCTCTCCTTCGTGGTCCTGTGAACCCTCAGCATAGTTCTCTTGGAAGGGGGGCCTAATTTGCTAATATGGTATAGCATTCTTTCCAGCATTAGGATTCTTCCTAAAGTTGGGGTTTCTTATTGGGGGTGGTTGTTGATTCTCCCATTGAGTTTTCATTTCCATGTTTTCTAATATATCCATTATTCTCTCTACACTCTTGGCTAAACTATCTATCTTTCCATCAGAAGTGGAAGTTTCCTCTTTAATTACAACTCTCTTTTCATTTCTCATTCTAGCTTTCTTGGCTAATAGGTTGGCCTCTACACTAACAACATTGCTTTGCATTTGTTCCAATGTTCTAGTGTTTCTTTCACTTAACCGGTATGACATGTCAATGTCAAAACCATCAGGGAATTTAATTAATGCTAGGTTAGGTGGAGGCTTAATATTAGCTGGGATTGCATTGTAGATATTATTGAACCTAGTATAATAATCTTGGACTGACTCATTAGGAGCTCTCCTAATGTTGTCATATTCAGAAAGTATTTGTAGCAGGTTTTTCTTTCTCTCCCATCTATCAATGAATAATCTATGAAAATTAGTTAAGTCTGCAATATGGTGGGCAGGTAAAGCTTTGAACAATATCTTGAACTCACCAGTTAATGTTTGGGCAAACAACCTCATTTGGACATCTGATTCATCTATCTCATGCAACTCAAAATAGTCAGTCATCTTGTTTACATGCTGTTGGGTAGTGTACTAACTAGTAGCATCAAACAAGAAAGTATTTCTCTGATAATATTGGGGAATGGCATGGATTTTTGCAGGTAAAACCAAAGGTGCATATCAATCTGCCATGGATTGGATTCTGGCTTGACTAGGGGGTAAAATGCTAGTAGTTGAGGAAAGGCTTGAACTGGATGGAGATGAAATAGATGATGATGAGGATGGTTGATGAATAACTAGATTAGGGGATTGGATTGTGGTGGATACTATAGGTGAGGTTATGGTAAAATAAGGTGTATTTATAATTAGTGAAGATTGTGCAGAAATTCCAGAGGCAACAACAGTAAGGGAAGCTAGTTCAACAGATTTTTGAAGATAGGCACTATCTATATTGCTTATCAATGTAGAGGTCAAAGCTTCTAACTTGTCAAAAGAGTCCAAGAACAATTTATCTAAATCTGGATGGATAACCCTTTTTGATTCAATAAGTTGAGTAAACTTGGGGTCTAACATTGTTTCATGGATGGCATTCTCAGATTTAGTTCTAAATAATGAGAGGTCAAATGACAAATCAAGAGGGATTTCCTCTAAAGTTGATAACTCCTCAGGGAGTGAATTTGATTTAACTAACTGGCCACTACCTGCCCGATTTTCTACGTTTTTTTATTTTCTTAGAATTCTGACTGGGTAATCAACTATAGTAGCAAGGTTTGGATTTGGGTTTGCCCTGGTACAGTGAGTCTTCTTAGGAGCCGGAATTCTAACCTTTTTTAACTGTTTTAATGAAACTTTTTTAAAAACAACATAATAAAAATGACCTTAAGGGGCTGTAGATGAAATTTAAGGTTTCCTTAAAGTGTTATGAGACTGAGTATTGAAGTCGCCAATGATGTTATCACTCCAAAATTTCTTCGAAGTTGTCAGAAAAAGAAATAATAGAGGTAACCACTAACCACTTTTGGAGATCAGGACCTAGCCTTCCTAATCTCAAAGAGGGCCCTCTCTTTTTTATTTAACTTTGTTTTAGTTAATTAATTTTAGGCTAGTTATAGTTGCACTTGGGTTTTGATTTGAAATTGGGTGGTGGGATCACTTAGATGACAAGGGTTGTCTTTTACCATTGGGCTATGGGTTCAAATGTCAGACAAACAAAATTGGATTAAGCTCTAAAACTAGTGTCTAGAGGGCAATATAGAGGAGTTATTGTAGATCTCAAAGGCTAGAAGGTGAAATGGTTTCCAATCGGATCCAGGGAGAAATTAAGGGTTCCCTAGGCCAGATCATGAAGAGAAACGATGAGGTCAACTGGGATGGGAGAGAAATTAAGGGTTCTCAAATCCAGGTATCAGAGGAAAACATATAAATGTCTAACTGTGCAAAATAGAGTGTACTTAAACAAACTCCAAGTGATATTTCCAGTTAATTCATTCAAATTTAGAAAACAATTAAGTTTATGAAACACATAAGAAGGTAACAAAATTAGACAAGGAAGATACTTCACTGCAATAGCTCATCTCATGAATCCTCTAGTGCAATCTTTTTATTACTTGCTCCAGTCTGTTGACTTGAAAATGGTACAATCACCCTTAGGTTTAAGATCAAAATAACTCTACAAATGCATAGCAATCCACCTTCAATACTTCGAAATATGAAGTATTTATACAAAAAGAATTTACAAAATATCTTCAAACTTCATTGAGAACTAATCTAGGAAAATGAATATCTTCATGCAAGAAGATAAAGATAGCTATTGAACTGCTGTTTGCTGTCCCTTTTATTTAGGTTTTATTGTCTTTTAGTCTTCGATCTTTTTCCATTTAAGCTACTTGGTTGTTTGGTCTTCATACTGGATGTCATATTTACTCATGACCTTTCATCTAATACTCTTTGACTTTGCTGACCTTTCAATATCCTTTTACTGTGCTCTTTTACTTTTTACTGTACATTTATATTTTTACTGTACATTTCCTACAGTAAATCATTGATTTTTTCCCATGTCTCAGCATCTGGTAATTGGATATTGATCATTTTTCGGTATATCTCATCTGCTTCTATATACTTGGAAAATGTTGTCTTATTGACAAAAAGGTGTTTTACCTCATGTTGGAGGTAAAACAAGTTTTCAAAAGTTTGGTATAATACTTTGCCTGTTGGTATACCCTTCATGGACGAAGTGTTTACCTGATCTCTGGTCACTTCCCTGATCTTCTTATCGTAATCCTCCTGTGTCATTAACTTATCATTTATAACTAAGGGATTAGGTAATCCCTTTTGCCTCAAAAGTTCGAAAGTAACCATGAACTTTTCAATGGCCAGTTGCATGGTTTAACACTTATCCTCCGAGTTCAACATCAAATTACTCTTAGTGAGGAATCTTCTAACTTCCAAAATTGTAGTTGTCTTGTTAGGTATCTATAGTTCTTGCAACTTGTACTTGTTCTTGGAGTTGAGGAAGTGGATGATTCATGCAACTTCCTCTAGCATATCTCCAAGTTCTTCATTGAATTTCTGAATGGATTATGTAGCCTGCCTTATGAAATCAATTTGTTCAAAAATAACTTGAATGGATGGCTAGATATCATTGACAGAGTCAATGATATTGGCCCACAGTTGCTCCTTAGCATGACCTAGAGGTTCATTGAGTGTCAACTCTTTCTACAGGATTTTGATTCTTCCAGTCATCCTTGTGGCCTTTTGCTATTGTTCTTTGTGCATGATTTGGGCCAATTTGTAATCTGTTTCCAGGCTGGTTACTTTATCCTTAAGTCTATTCATCTTAGTGGTCTGAATGGACATTTCTTCCATTGCTTTGACCAGCCTGTTTGCTTCATCACCTGTGGAGCCTGTTGTTGTTGATATTGTTGTTGATGTATTTGGTGTAGATGCCGGTAGTGCAATGGCCATTGGAGCAATAGGAGCTAAGGATGTTTCCAATGTAGAAGGTACAACAATAGTGACTATTGGAATGACAGTTGCAGGAGCACCATTCAAACTATATTTTTTGAGTTGCATCAAGCTATCCAGTTCTTTCTCCATCTCCTTCAACTGATCATTCAGTTGTAGCACTAGGTCCATCATCTCCTCATGATTGCTCTGACTTTCCAAGACCTCCTTTGTCTGTGGGTGTTGTGAATGAGGCAACTTAAGTTGTTTCTTGAGGGCTGATATGTCCTCATTCTTCTTCTTGATTAATTTCTCTGTGACTTTAACATCACTTGGGTCATGGCCCAATTCAATGACCAAGTCCTCCAATGATTTTATCTTGTTATCTTTGGCCTGTGAGGAGGCCTTTTCCAGCTTGAATTAGGTTTTCACATTATCTAATGAATCTTTCAGCTTAAAAGAATCCATGGTCTTTTCTGTGAGGGTGGAGTAAATCATTTCTCCATCCTTCTTATGGAACTCTATCTGATCAATGGGATGAACATTCCTGGCCAACACCTCAAAATTTCTCTTTTTATAGTCTACAAAGGTCGTCAGTTGTTGAATAGTGGGCTGTAAAAATGACACCTGAATCTTGCCTGCTTTGATGTCAAAGGTTGACATGAATCTAGTCTGGTTTGGTGGTGTAAGTTTGAGGTATTAGGCATATGTCTTTGCTTTTAACTTTTCATTCCTCGTCTTTATTTCTTTGAATCTGTCCTTGATATCCTTTTCCTTTTCAGTTGTCCTGAAAAAGGAAGAAACCTCCATACTCTATTGTCTCTCTATCATCTGTGTGTTGGAGGTTGATGGTTTTTGTGTTTCCTTTGATGCAGTTGCTTCTTTACTTTTCTGCCTCATTGTCTCATTGTCAGTCATTTCCACTGATTCAATGTTCTCCTCCTGTTCAGACACAGGATTCAACTTGGAATTCTTTCTTAGCTCAAACAGCTCATCAATATTCTCCATGGAAGAGCTTGATGCCTCTTCCCTGTTCCATTTAGGATTCTTATCCTCATTGGCTGGGGTCCGAGGCACAAGATGAACATTCATTGGTTCACCTATTTCTGGAACCTGCAAGAAAGAGTTCTGGTCAAATTGTTTTTCTAAATCAATCAGTGTGTTCTCAACATCCACAACTGTGCTCTCCATATCAATCAATTTGTTCTCCACTCACTCATATTGGTTGGAAAACTCTTCAATGTCTAGTCTTGGGTGGTGGATGTAAGGTGCCAATTTGACCTTAAGTCTCAACTTGTTTATGACCCCATGAGGGTCATACTACCATATGAAGCTGTTTCTGAATTTCATCTGTTGTAGTAACCTGTCGGCCTCTGGTCCAATATCTCTATTGTTGCAAATAAATGGGCCTAATTGGTTTTCCATCTTGAACTCAATTTTCTTATTAGCAGATAGGAAGTGGACCTCATCAGAATTGATGATTTTTTCTGAAATATTCAAGGGAAAATATCCTCATAGGGAGGTATTTTGGAAATTTATAAGGGGCTAACTGGCAGCCATAAATTGTGATCTCAGTGTGGTTTTGGTAAAGGTAACAATCTCCCACCTTGCTGTTCTTTGCCAATTGCAGCACTCTCTTGATGTCTTGGCTCATTCTAGGCTGAGTATGAGAAGTCAGCATGTTCATGACTCGTCACACAAAGGAGTCTATGAAGTATTTGTAGGTGAATGCTGTGGAAAACGTCTTGACCAAGGGTGTCCAGTAGACCACCGATCTCTCCTTTCCCTTGGTGTCCAACTTCTGGATGCTCATAGGGAACTTATCTGTTTGATAATACAAAAACATATAAAACAACACTGAAGAGTATTTGAAAACTCTTTCAATGGGCAGTCTGGTGAATTGTTCATGCATTCAGTATGCAATGAATTAAGCATAATCATACATGATAGCAGGAGGCTTGCCTAGAGTGAAAATGGACAGGAAGGCCAGGATGACCTCATCCACATGCTCATATCAAGTGTATCCCAGGATGCATGAGAGCATGGTGATTATGTTTCTACCAATTTCTGAGAAAATGGTGGAAGCATAGGGTGGCGTATCTGTAGGAGTATGGTGCTCTTCAATGATAAAATTTTGGAAAATTTTCTTTATTTTCACCAAGTCTAATGTGATGTATAAGTCTAACTTGTTTCTAATGGATAGAGGAGTCAGATTAGGGCTAGATTGGATTTGTAGCGTTTGGTTGATTAACTCAGGTGTAATAGTGAATAACAACTCTTGGTTTGGGGCAAAATAGCCCTTTGGCTAGGGACATAACAGGCATGACAATAATGTACAGTATTAGGGAAAGGGTGAATTTCTGGAAATGTGTTTTTGGGTAAATTTGATTCCCAAAGGCTGATGTCATTTGTATGGTTCAAAAATCTATCCTTACTCTAACAATGGAGCTTCAAAAGGAGGGCTGGAGTTGTAGTGTCTTTTATTTGGAAATCCTTGTCTGCTAGAGCCAAATGGTCAATGTCCAGGTGGGAGGTAGACACAAGTTTGACATCCAGAGAGGTCAGGCAGCCATATTTTCGGGAAAGGGTGTGAATTGGGCTTGCACAAACTGTGGAAGTGAAACTTTGACAAGGTCTGGTATAGAGATAGGATAATATGCACTTTACAAAGGAAGGGTTCAGGTATTTTGGGGGAAATAGTCTCAATTTGAGGGGAAAATTAATTAAATTTAATTAGTTACTGTTTGAATTGACTGTACGCTTTCAAATTGAGATGGGTGTTCTGGTTTTTTGTCCAAATACCTAGAAATGGTGGTATAGGCTGCAACTGGTTTCAATGGTGGCTACAAAGGGTACTTTGGCTTCAATTGTGCACTCGATGGCTGAATTGGGCATCTGGAACGAGTTCGAGAGGTAGCAAGCAAACAAATTTGGTTACAGAGCCTCAAGGTGGCGCAGGAAGGCTTAGAAAGCTTTCACAATGTGAATGCAAAAAAGGGGTGGGAATGAGCATTTTTGGCTTTTTAACTGACAACAGTTAGAATTTGGCACGAAATTTCATAATGAATAGTGGTGGTTTCGGATTTTGGCAGAAATGTGGTTTCAAGGGCCATCACACTGCTTTTGGCAGTATTTCCCCAAGAGCACACGAATTCACCTGGAGCCGCCACGTAACCGAAAGGGACCCGAGAAAAACAACCTATTTCGCATGCTCTTGGGCAGGTAAAGGAAGGCAAGGGAATCAGTGCAATATGGATGCGCGAAGTCAGATCTGGGGGTGGTAGATCGGATGGCTATCACATGGTGGAGCTGCACAGAGGGAAATCACGTGGAGATCTACGGGGCCCCAGGGATTAATTACAAGTAATTGTAATTAATTAATGAATAAGTGTGGGGTTAAAAGTATAATGAACAAGTTATAGAGTGGGACCATGGTTAAATGTGGCGGGATTTGTTAACCGCACCAGGGTGGTGGGTTAAAAGCATTATGTTAGGAAATATAGGAATGGGGGAGTTAATAAAGTAATGCGAGGGGGAATTTAAACTTACGATAAGGGTTTTTATTAGGGTTTTAGGAAAAATAGGGAAATTAATAGGGGGGAAGTGGTTTCTTCAAAGGGGAATGGGTTTCACACTAGGGAAAAGGGGTATTTGGGTAGGGGAATGAGTTTGGAGGGTAAATGGCTAGGGAAATGTATGAAACCAAGGGGCAAGGGTGAAAATGAAAGGAAAATGGTATTTTCTTAGGAAATGATGGGATAATGGGGAAATTAATAAGTATGTAGTGGGGGGTGAAATGAAATGAGGGGAAGTTAGCCAAATCATCTTGTGAACATCCTTTCACTTTCAAAACTGCTCCTGCACACTAAAACAAAGGATTAAGCATGAAAAATGTGCTTATGCTTCAATCAACTTTGTACTTCTGCAACCTTTCTTCTACTTACCCTTTTACTTACCCTAACATTTTTTATTCACTTTATTGGGTGCATTTAAGCTAGCAGACCCTTTCTTTCCTTTTTCTTTTGAAAAGTAAACTATCTAATTCTAAATTTATATCTTCCAATGACTCAAATTAAGCTTATGAGCACATTTTATTTCTCTACCTACCTACTGATCCGCCAAGATTAAACAGTTTGGCTAGATCTTTATTCTCTATCTACAAACATAAAATTTAAAGCAAGAACTAGTCAAGATTAAACAGTTTGACTATCATGGGTTGTGGCATTTATGACAAGCTGCACACAAGCATTATTTTGCACAGTAAAGTAAAAAGTAGTGGCACTTAGTCTTTCACACTTTCATGATCTATTTTTGTTTGGGGTTCATATTTTTTCACTTTTTTTATCTTTTCTTATTCTTTTGTCCTTTGATATTTCTTTTAGGACATACCCTCTTTACATTTTTTAATTTTTAATATGGAAAACATTTGCAGAAAAGCAAAGGTATGTACAGTATTACAAGATCAATCACAGTCAATTCAAAATTATGAATCATATTAATATAGGACCCTAACAATGGCTCCACATGGGGATGGTATTTGCTGGTGAAATGTCAAGAACTCTAAAGATCAGTATCCTTTGAATTAGGACTGAAATTACCTTGTAAACTATCCTCTTTTTATTCTGCTTTATTGATACTTATGATGGTGAACCCTTCAAAGCTCAGGGCCTTCTCTCCGGGCTTCAAATTCAAAGGGTTTCCATCCACTCCAATCTACACTCTGCAATGTTATGTACAATGATGCAAAGTAAAGTGAACTATTGTTAATCAGTGGAAAAATAATGCTTCAACATTCTACCATTGACAGGTCCTCCTGGTAGATTTGATCCATCTATCTCTCTCAAGAAAAAGGCATTGTTACCCCTATAACTGTAAATGACATAAGGCCCTTGCCATAAGAAGTCAAATTTTCCATGTTTGCCTTTGTATTCCCTTCTTGAATCCCACTTAAGAACTTTATCACTTATGTAAAAATCATCTGCTTTGTTCTTTTTATCAAATACCTTTTTGATTTTGTCTTGGATTACCTGTGATTTTACATATACTTCTTCTCTAGTCTGTTGCAGGTGTATGATCTAATTTATTCTTCTCTGGATATCATTTGGTTCCACCTGCAACTCTTGGATGATCTTCATCATTGGCACTGCCAATGAAGATGGAAAAACATCATCCATCCCATATACTAACTGATAGGGAGATGTGTTGGCATTATGATACAAGTATTGTCCTTGATGGCAACACTACAGGTCAACTCAGTTTTGATAAGAGGCTAACAGGAATATTCAGAGGCAATAGGGTAGAGATATAGAGGATCAGGAAGATCGAACTAAGGTCTACTAATCAGAATAAAGAAGCTGAAGGAATAAGATGATGTAAGAGAAATTTAAGAGATACATGCAGGTTCACTTAGTCGAAGCAGCGTATACACGCAGGTACTTAGAACAGAAATAGTGTATAACGTACACATGCAATCCCACAGAAGGAAAAGTGCGTACATGCTGAAAAGCATGGTTTTGGTCTGAGGTATTTGGTCCAACGTATCTTTGGACCATGATATTGACCCTAGGTATTTAGTCTGAGGTATTTGGTCCGTGGTATTTGATCCAAGGTATTGGTCCTAAGTGGATTCGGTCCATGGTATTGAGAAAGGTCAAAAACTATTTAAAGAAGAGAGGATCATAAGGCCAAATGTGCAAGTGAATAATATTCTAAGGAATACTTCTATTTGAAGTATATTTTATGTTGTAGGGTTATGTTTGGGACTAGATCTAAAATATTATGCGCACCTTGAGTTCAATGTTGGATCAGGATCATGAGACCTGAAATGACATATTATTGAATGATCTGATATTGGTTGAGGCTAGATCTGATGTTTTTCTTCTGTTTTATTCATTATCTATCATGATCTGGGTTTGTCTGAAGTTTGGAATTGCAGCAAAGTTTTGAATCAATATTTACAGATCTGTACACAAGTTCATCTTGGAAAAAGAGCGTATATACGCAGGTTCTGTTCTTTCAAATAGCGTATACAAAAGAAAGGCTTAATGTTCAGAGATGACTGATCTATCAGATCAATATTGTTGATTTATTGCTGCTGCTATTTTATTGTTGTCTATTAATGAAGTCTTCTTAGTTTTGAATGTAAATCTGAATGCATAAGGAGGTTGATATTTGATTGATTGTATAAGTGAGAAGAAGTGTTTTCTGTTGCCTACCTGTGTAAAGTTCTGTAAGTTGACAGTAAATGTTCAGTACACTACTGGTTGGTATAGTTTGTGATTTAGAGATTTTATGATTCAGAATATTTAGAGGGATACACAGGTTGGGTTGAAGGAAGTAGAGTATACATGCAGGTTTTCTTCATTGAAGTAGCGTATACAGTCTGACACATGAATTGTTGATATTTCAGTTGGTTCTAAATGTTCATACAGGTTTTTGGGTTCAGCACAACATTCTGATGACAATGATCTGATTGTTTCAAATTAAATGCATGTTGGTTGATGAAGTTTGAGTTTCTAAATTTCTGATGGGTTATTGATCAGTCAAGGTCTTCATATGTCTTGATGTGTGCCAGGAGAATCCAGTCTGAAAATTCATGAAACATGGTCCCTGGTGGAAGAGTGGAGTTTTCTGTAGGCTGGCACCTACATACTAGTAAACATATTGGCTAGTACAAGAGCTAGGGGGTTGTAGCTCCCTTCCAGTAGAAGCTGGAGAACGAGAGAAGGTTGTAACCTTCTGCAGGTAGAAGCCTGCGTACTGGTATGAGTCTGCACCAATGCAATATTGTAAATATATTTTCTTATTATTAAAAGAAGACAGAGACGGCAATAGCAGGTGGTTTTCACCCACATTGGGTTTCCACCTTAAATCTTGGTGTTCATGTGTGTTTCTTATGTGTAATGGTTTATTATGCTTATACTGCACATGGTTACTGTTTAATGATTGATGAAGTATTGATGCATTGATTAAAGATCAACATATGATGAATCTACTAAATCAGAAGTTTACTGCATAAACGTTGGTTTCCTTAAAGACAGTTGTGTGTACATGCTAGTTCCCCTCTCTGAAGTAGCATATATAAATCTGATTATGAAAAATAAAAATTCTTGATCTGATAATACTGATTCACCCCCCCCCCCCCCCCCCCCCCCTCTCAGTATTATTTCCAACAATTGGTATCAGAGCAAGGTTTTTTAGAAGAAGCTTGATCGCTTGAAGGAAGATCTATGAAGATGAATAATCATGAAAGCATGGCATCCATCATATCGCCAATCTTTGATGGGAGCAACTTTGTTTATTGGAAAATAAGAACCACAACCTATCTAGAATCTCTTGGAACATATGTCTGGGAAATTGTGGAAGGAGGATATAAATTTCCAAGAGCAATTCCTACAGCAGGACAGGTAAAAAGCAATATGAAACCAATGCCAAAGCTGTCAATACTTTATTGGGAAGTTTGTCACAATCAGAGTTTGTCAAAGTCATGCAGCTCAAATCAGCCAAAGAGCTATGGGACAAAATTGTTCAGTGCTATGAAGGAGACTCTCAGGTAAAACGTGCTAAGCTTCAAACTCTCAAAATTTAGTATGAATCTCTTAAGATGCATAGTGATGAGAATATAGCTAGTTACTTCTTACATATAGATGAGGTTTTTAATTGTATGAATAATCTGGGTGAAGAAATAAAGGAAGTTACCTTAGTTGAGAAAATTTTGAGATCATTGTCTACTAAATTTGAATCAAAAGTGTCTGCCATAGAAGAAAAACGGGATCTGCAGGATATCACTATGACACAACTTCACAGAATCCTAACTGATTTTGAGATGAGAAAAGGAGGTCCATCAGATGTGAGAGAAATCACATTTAAAGCTTCAGCAAAAGGAAAAGAAAAGGAAGAACACAGTGACTCAAGACACATTTTAGAAGAAAAAGATGAGGTAAATTTTGTCAAGAAGCTTCAACAGGGTTCTGGAAGGTTCAAAGGTAAGCTACCTTTCAAATGCTTTGTTTGTGGTAGAGTCGGTCATTATGCTGCTAGATGTCCTCATAAAGATAAATATGAAAAAGGAAAGGAATATGGAAAAGGGAATAGGAAAAAAGTTGTGAATAGAAGGAGTTGCTATACTCATGAAGATAGTGATGGTTTATCTAATTGTGATGAAGATGAAACTAGTCAAGATTAAAGACTTCTCATGGCTTATGATAACGATGATTTTTGGGATTATTTAGAAGAGGATAGTGATGGCTTATCTAATAGTGATGAATATAGACTTCTCATCGCTTATGAAAATGATGATTTTTGGGATGCTTTAGAAGAGGAAAACTTTCATGAAGAAATCTCTAAATTCAAAATCTATTTAGAAGAAAAGAATATGATCATAGATACCTTGACATACCAACTTGCTGAAAAAGAAAAACAAAATGAAAAAATAGAATGTGAAATTGTGGGTCTAAGAAAAGATCTTGAGAAAACAAAATCTCTCAATCTTAGATTTGCTAAAGGATCATAAAATTTAAATGAAATTATCAAAGTTCAAAGTTCTCCTCCGATAAAGTTAGGTCTTGGATATACTGAAGAAACATCTCAATCACAGAAGCCGTCAACCTCCACCAAAAGCTATCTTGGTGCAGCAAAGACCAGTGAAAAGTATGAAAATCGTCAGCAAAGGCATAAATCTGATCACTAGGTAAATCATACTCAATTTTCTCCAAGGATGAATATCAATAGAAGCCACAACCAACCTCAGGCAAATCATACTCAGTTTGCTCCAAAGATGAATATCAATAGAAACTAAAATAAACATGTAAATAGATTCGATATTCTCATAAACTTATTTAATGGACAATGTTTTTCATGTCATAATTTTGGGCACAAAGCTTCTCAATGTGTTTCTTACAAAACCATCATGACTAGAGAAGCACGAAATCAAAGGAATGTAATAGGGATCAAGAGAAGTTACTATAATAACTTTTCTCCTCTTGAAAATGAAATATAATGCTCAATTTGTAACAACTTTGGTCATGTAGAATCTGAATGCAGGAGAAAATTTTGGAAAACACCTGAAAAGAAGAAAATGCCATTAAATCCCAAGATATGGAGAAGGAAAGAATCTCAAACAGAAAGATGTAGTATAGCCTTGTATGCTGAAGGATAAGAAAATCAATGGTACATCGACAGTGGATGCTCCAAACATATGATAGGTGAAACAAAGAAACTTCACTCATATAATGCTTTAGAAAAGGAAAAGAATGTCTCATTTGGAAATGACACTCCTGCTTCATAAAAGGTAAAGGTTCTATTTTCTTGAAAGAAAATGTTAAAGCTGGAAATGTTATGTATGTAGATGGTTTAAAGCATAACCTGTTGAGTGTTAGTCAAATGCGTGATCAAGGAAATGAAGTGGTGTTTCGATCAAATGGATGTGTTGTTCGTGAGCTTGATACAGGAGAGACCGTGATCAAGGGTACATGAACTCCAAACAACTTATACATACTCAAAGGAGGACAACAATAATGTTATCTAAGAAAAAGTGATGAAAACTAGTTGTGGCATAGAAGATTGGGACATCTAAGCTTTTCTCAAATAAGAAAAGCATGCAGACTCAAAGTTGTTTGCAATCTTCCAGATATCAGCATCATAGAAAATACAATATTCAAACCATGTCAAATCGGTAATAAAACCAAAGTTCACTTCATGGAAAAACAAGGGTTAGCTAGTAAGCCTCTTGAACTTATCCATACTAATTTATGTGGACCAACAAGGGAAAAGTCACCTCGTGGAGAAGAATACTTTATTTTCTTCATTGATGATTTTTCCAGAATGTGTTGGATAGGTCTTCTAAAGCATAAATATGAAGCATTTGAAAAGTTTCAAGCCTTCAAAGCTTTGGTTGAAAATGAATCAGATCGAAAAATCAAATGCCTCAGATCTGATCAAGGACGGGAATTTATATTGGATGAATTCTTTGACTTTTGTGAATAACATGGAATAAAAAGGGAATTATCCATTACAAGAACACCTCAAAAAAATGGTGTAGTAGAAACGATGAACATAACAGTTCAACAAATGGCTTGAGCCATGCTAGATGAATCTGGAACCCCTGCAACCTTCTGGCTTGAAGCTACATTCGTTGCTGTGACTATTCTCAACAAAGCAAATGTTCGGGTAAATAGCACTCAAACTCCACATGAACTTTGGTATGGTAAGACTCCTACTGTAAAATACTTTAAAGTTTTTGGAAGAAAATGTTTTATCAAAAGGACTAATGAAAAACATGGTAAGTTTGAACCAAGAGTAGATGAAGGGATTCTTCTTGGTTATTCTTTGAGAAGTAAAGGATATAAATGTTATAATAAAAGATTTGGGAAAATTGTTGAAAGCATTGATGTTTTAGTTGATGAAGCATGTAGAAGTCCAAAACAGATCAAATCAATAGAAGATTATGACAATGAGGAATATGGGATTACTTTCCCACGTCAAATCAAAATTATATTGAAGAAGAAACCAATGAAGCACCATAAGAAGATATAATGGTAGTGTCGTACGGAATGAGTCGATCTTGCAGACAAGATAGACATTCCTAGAATCTAAAGAAGACCTAATGACAAGCAAACCAACCAGACACTATCTTTCTCTAAATATGCTTTAATAAACAATAGCAAACAAGTGTTTTTAGGGCCTACCTTTGGTCCAATGCAAGCTTGTGGATGCCCTCGCTCCTTTGATCCAAATGAGCTCCTTTTCGTAAATCTGCAAACACAAACAAGGCAAACAAATTAAATAGCACCTGAAAAACCAATTGCATAAAACATATTTAACATGAAAGTCAAGGAGTCCATGAAACAAATAACATAAGGTACTTGTTGAGAAAAATGAGTTTGATTGTATTTATTCAAAAGAAGAAGAACCTTACAACCTTTGCCTTGATGCTGTAAAAGCTCCTCCCAAGGTCCAACAAGAAGTCTCCTCTACTTTGACAAGTTTCACTCACTCCCCAATGAAGCCAAAAAGGTATGTGATCTCACCTCTTAAGCTCAACTAGGATGTCTTAATTTCACCAGCATTTACCCTCAAAACATTCAGCTTCTAACCTCCCTAGTCCTCACCCCAATGCCTGTATTTATAGTGCAATGGAGAGAAGTTACTAGGTCCTCCTTCAAAGGGATAAAGCCCTCCTTCAAAGGGATAGCTCCTTTAGTCAAGGGATTAGCTCCTTCTCTTTTGGGATGCATGAACCACCTTAGAGCGAACAATCCACGTCAAAATTCCTTCTAGAAAACTCTAGAATTAACCCAAAGTGAGTTTTTTAAGATAAAACTTGTGCCTTTTGACTTTCACAGGGGTCCGCACCTACACCGTTAGGGACAAAGCGGGTAGGTATGTAGCTTTTGTACACAGAAGGTGCGGAACCGCAGGTGACCATGAGAGAAAGTGCGAAACCAGAGTTACATTGATTTTTAATGTCTTTCTCCCATTTCCAAAGCTTGATTTGAAGAGTTGAGGTCTTAGACTTACTCAGGAGGACAGTACAAGTGATGATAGACCCATACTGACTGCAAATAATCATGGTGACGATATTTTTGTGTAACAGATTGCCCCCTAAAGTGCGAATTCTGTAGTAGATGAGGATTTCATTTATCATATAGGAAGAGTGAAGTACTTTATCATTTCGAGGATCATCTTGTGGAGAGCCCGGTCGGAACCTGTAAAAACATTCAATGCAAGATATATGTATGAGATCATATCATCGCTGAGGTAGGAATTCCCATACTCAGACCAAAACTAACTAGAAAACTATCTACTGCTCTGATGTAGGAATGATCTTGTAAAACATCACAAGTATAGACTCATGTGAACACAGTATGGGCACAACCATCTGTTTATGAATAGTCCACAACATAATGAATACAAAATTCCTCGCAACCTGGATGGTGGAAACTAGATCCAGGGTCTTCATTTCTACTTCCCGAAATAGTACGATTCTATCCATGTGAATAAATGTGTTGATGTCGAACATGGTAGAAACCACTTGATTACCAGTCAATGATGTAAACTGTTAACAAGTGTGAGAGAAACCACCAGTGATATCAATGGCTCTCAAAGTACCTAGTACAATCCATGAGATGTGAATAAATGTGTTGATGTCGAACATATCACGGAATCCTTCGGTCGAAAGTCAATGATGTAAACTGTCGTCAAAGGCGAGAAACCTGCCATTGAGGCATGCAGATCTCAAGGTACTGACGATTCCTAGATCATCTTTCTAGATAATGAGCTGATGTCAATAGAAAGCGATCAGTCGTAGGCAAGCCCACAACACGAAATCATAGATTAAGTTGAAGAAATTTAGTTGCAAGGACTGACTCAGGGATGGTCAAGATGGATGACAGATATTTTGCAGATGAATGGCTTATTGGCAGTGACCTCTTGAACACATAACGACACGACAGATGGCTTGGTGATAATTGACCCAAAGTTAATACCCAGAAACCGGCTGAAGACTTTCAATGTGGTTTGATCAACTGTTAGGCAAAGGATTTCCCAACCCAGGTGAATAAAAGTGTCGTGTTCAAGAGTGGTTACAAAGTATGACAAACAGATTCATTTTCCTCTCTTTTCCCCCACCATTTCTGGCAAGTACCTCTTTATTTTTGACAAGCTTGAGGAGCATAACATTTTCTTGATTATAAGCTCATCCTTCGGATGAGTCCAACATAGTTTAAATTCGAACCCTAAGAAGGAGTGGTTCGTTCCTGTTTGTAATTGAACAGGTCCTTTACTATGAAATTTTAACGAGTCCAGTATAGGAGAAACTCGGCGTTTTTCAATTTTAGAGAGTCTGAAAAAACTTAAGAAGACTCCAGGGTTGACCTTTTTCGTAAATTTGTGTCTCCCAAGCCCGAAAAAGTATAAAATAATACTTGAGAGAACCACTTGATCCTTTACGAACAAGGAGTACTTTTCGTTATTAGTGCCCTTGACCCGAAAAAGTAAAAAAGCGATCAATGACATGTCGTTTTATAACCAATATCGAATTCGAAACGACAAAAATCCGACAATCTTTTCACGTTTTTACGGTCGGAAAAGAGCTGTAAGTGGACAGTCTTTTAATTCCGTTTTAACGAGTTTAAAAAAAACACTCGGCAATATTTTCATGTTTTAGGAGTCAGAAAAGAGCTTAAAGATGACTCTCCATGTTTTTCTATCGAAAATGATAGATTTCGCCTGAATAATCCTTTATTCTGCACAAAAACACAAACATTACTCATACCTGTTTGAAATAGATAAAAGTGTCGCAAAATACCTTTTCAAAGTGAAACATAAACAAATTTGTGATTTATATACTCAAAAAACTTATAAAAAGGGCCTTTGTCGATTCATTTTTACCGATTGAGTTTGGGTGAGAAAATAGTGCTTTTGCTTAGAAAACTTCCCGTGAAGATTGTGGGAAATCCAACCGTCGGAATCGAGCGCCGTCTTCTCCAGGTAATCCAAATCATCATACTCTTCATTTTCAACCGTTTAGTTTTTTGTTTTAGTCCTTCATTTCATTTTTTGGGAGGGTTTTTAGGCGCAAAACCCGCGCGCAAGGGTCTGCAGGTTTACCATTGCGGACCCACGGATCCCGACTTTTTCTCCATTGGGAAAAAGCTCGAGGTCCGCACCTTCCGTGTAGACAAAGTGCGGACCCACGCACCGTGTCTAACTCGGAGGGTGCGTACCCCGCCGCAAGGGTTTTGAACCCAAAAATTCTCAAAAATGGACCAATCAAAATGTTTTCTAGCAATTTAATTAATCTTTATACTTGATGCAGAGAGTACATCATGCTAGATTGGCGTGAACGAGAGCATGAGGACGTGGATGCTACCGCATGGAATCATCAGCCTTCACTTGATGCTTTGAGGGCGTGCGGACTGTACAAATTCTGGACCATTCCTGGCATGAGGGCTCAGGTGGATTTCTTACAGTGGCTGGTTGACAGATGGAGCATACAGGACCAGTGCTTTTTCATTGGCAGCCACCAACTCGAAATCGAGCCGGTGGACATTTATTTCTTGACTGGTTTGCCTAAGAGAGGTGAAGACTTGACTCTGCACGGGACTAGGCCAGGTGGCCAGTCTATCGATAGCCTCCGGCTAGAGTACTGCAACAGCCAGGCTAGAGACAAAGGGATAGACATAAAGACCATATCCCGTCCTGAACTCATGGTGATTGCGTTTACTGTCACCAGACTTTGCGGAGCTGCCAAATTACATATTGCCATCGGATCCCAGATGCGTATGGTAGTTGATTGCTTTTGAGGCACCATCTTCAATTGGTGCAATGCTGTGCTGGCCAATGTGAAAGGCCAACTAACCAGGGCCAAGAGCGGACAACTAAAGACCTTCGGTTATGGGGCTTTGGTTGTGAGTTTTGGCCTGGAGAGGGTTCCTATGCTGATCCCACAACACCTTACTGTTGGAGCTGGGCTTCCTCGAGAGCCCAAACTGATGTGATGGGTCGCAGTCATGGCCCGTCACTCGGACGAGAGGACAGAGGTTGCCCGGTTCAAACCTGAGTATTTCCAATGGTTGGAAAACCAGGTCTTTTCCATTCAGGATTTCCCTTACGCTGGGATAGATTTTCGTGGTGACCCAGACATGGCTCTTCCACCAGGAGAGTAGTGGGATGAGTCAGGTAAAATCCTTTTCAACCTTTTCCTATTTTAATTTTTTTTTTTATTTTTCCATCGCCTCAAAACTGATAGTAAAAATTTCAAATGCAGTTGTAGGTCCACAGCGACCAGCCGCTCTCCAACCTTTTGATAGGAAGCAACCAGTTGCACCCGTGCCAGCCCTGCAGGACGAATCAGCAGAGGTTTTGGCCGAGTTGGAGGGTCATCTTGAGCGCTTGATAGGGGATATTCCTGAGACCACTATAGACGACATTCCTCGTCGACTTCAGCGCTATGTGATTGGAGTCCCGGGACCTTTTAGGAGGTTCCTTTGCAAGGTGGCCCGGGCAGTGGTTTCTTATAGAGATCATCACCAGTGATAGGATGATCACCCATTGTGGGCACATGTGACATTTTTGTTTTTTGTACCTATCATTTTTGCCGATCATAAGGTGTTTTTCAACCTATGATCGAGGACGATGTATTTTTTGACACACTCCTATATATATATCACTATTACCGGCTTATCTTGTAAATCATGTTATGAAATGGTTTTAAATTTACATGTATGATTATTGCAAATGTCTATTTAACATTCGAGAAGCAATTGCATCTACTAATGTATTTAAAGACCTTGGAATATGTTGATATTCAATGTAATAAAATTCATGTTCCAAGAGACGCACTCTCAAAAATAATCTCAATAACACTGGATTTCTAAGGGCATACACTTTATTAAGCTGTAATACAACGAGTTCAGAATCTAACCTCACTACCAAACTCCGAATCCCAAATGAAATAGATTCAGATAATATCTCAATCACTGCACTATACTCTGCAATGTTGTTTGTTGTTTGACCGAGGCTTACCCCATGCATAGAAACTAACTCGTCAGAGGGCAAATAGATAACCCAAGCTACGGAAGAGATGTTCCGTGTATTATGACAAGCACTATCAGCAAATCCAATGTATGTTTGGAGAGGCATCGACATCTGCAATATCAAGAGTAAAACCAAGATAAGTAAGAATAATGACGGAAAAACACTCTCTAAGCTAAGCACACTTTTTAAACTAAAACACACTAGCTAGAAAGAAAAACTAACCTAACTAACAAATCTCCATACCCATTCTTTTAAGCATAATACCTCTTCAGGTAAAGACCATTTCTGGGTTTACCTAAAGAGTCCCCGTCAAAATTTACCAATTCATAGGCCCCTTTTGCTAGCTTTCGCTTGACAATATAGGGACCATGCCACATAGGAACGAATTTTCCAGCGCCTAATTTATCATTGGCTTGATCATATAATAACACTAGGTCTCCTTCCGAAACATTTCGAGGGGTCACATCTCGATCATACTGAACTTTCATACGTTTTGCATGAGTCTCGATTGCCAATGCAGCATCACGTTGATTCTCATCTAATTGAGCTAAGTATAACAACTGCTTTTCCTCTTCGGAAGTGGCTGGAAGTAACTCGATGGCCATTTGCAATGACGGGATTTCGCATTCAATGGGTAACACAGCTTCCAAACCATAGACTAGTTGGAAAGGAGTGAACCTTGTTGATGTTCTTACTGAAGTTCGGTACGCCAAAAGCGCTGAAAATAGCATGTTGTGCCAATTCGACCGATGAATCCCAATGATTCGTCGGATCATGATAACTAAAACTTTGTTGATGGATTCAACCAGACCATTCACTTGTGGATAATAAGGGGTTGAACTATCGTGACGTAAACCAAGCTGGCCTGTAAGTTAGGTCATCATAACGTTTCGAAAATGACGCCCATGATCAGTGATTATCGCTTGTGGGACACCAAACCTAGCAATTATATGATTGAACACGAAAATTGCAGTTGTTTTGCCGTCTGCCTCAAATGTAGGCATCGCCTCGGCCCACTTAGTAAAATAATCTACCGCAAGTATGATATATGCATGCCCCCCGGCCGAGTGAGGGTTACATGTAATAAAATCGATACCCCATTTGGAAAAATGACCAACGACAATTATAGGGTGGAGAGGAGCAGGTGGAGCGCGCATCTTACGATAAAAAATCTGGCAGTTGTGGCATTTTCGGACCGTCGTAATACAATCTTTAAACAAGGACGGCCAGAAATAGCCAGCGCGCAATATCTTTTGGGTTGTGGCATACCCAGACATATGACCGCCACACGCTCCAGAGTGACAGTCATTTAGAACCCTTTCAGCCTCTTTGTGAGTTAAGCAACGTCGAAAAATAGAGTCTGCCCCACGGCGATAAAGAGTATCTCCAATAATTTTGAATTGTTGGGACTGGAATTGAATTTTTCGACGTTCCGAACTTGAAATTTCTAGCCGAAAGGATTGGGTCTGGAGATAGACGATGATATCCCCATACCACGGATCTAAAGTGCTGATTAGAAACAAAGATTCGTCCGCAATGGGCTCCTCTGCCACAGTTTCTGTGTCAGCACGCGGGAAGTCACACATTAACTCCGCAAAAACTAAAGATTTCTTAGACTTAGATTTCTCAAACTCCAAGTCGAACTCCTGCAGGATAACGATCCATTTAGAGTACTTGCCCCCTAGCAATTGCTTGGTCAAAATGTAGATCATAGGGTTGCAATCCGAAATTACCGTAGTTTTACGTAGTTAAATGTAGTGACGAAAACGTTGGACAGCTTGAACAGCTGCCAATGCCAATTTCTCCACATGTGAGTATTTTAGTTCAGTTGGATTTAACGTTCGACTAAGGTAATATATCACATGTTCCGTTCCGAATTCATCTTCCTGAACTAAGACCATTCCAATGGTGGAATGGGAGGCGGCGAGATACAAGAAGTAATCCTGGTTGTAGTTGGGAGGATGCAACAATGGTGCATGGGTCAACGCGTGTTTGAGTGCATCAAAAGATTTCTGAGCTATCTCATCCCAAGAGAATTGAGTGTTTTGCTTCAACAATCAGGTAAAATCCTTTGTAACCTCGGCATAGTTAGGAATGAATCGTCGTAAAAAGTTTGCTTTCCCATGCAAACTTTGGAGTTGGCGAAGACTCGAAGGAGGAGGCAATTTGATGATAGCTTCGACCATTGAGGGATCGACGCGAATGCCGACTTTCGAAACTACAAATCCCAGCAATCGACCCGTTTCTATACAGAAGACACATTTGTGTGGGTTCAACCGAATACGATAATGCCTACACCTCATAAAGATTGCTCATAAATGGACAAGGTGATCAGCTCGATGTAAAGAATGAGCAGGCAAATCATCGAGATACGGTTGCACAATGTGTTTGATGTCATGAAACGCATAAGACATCGCCCTTTGAAAATTTGCTCTGGCATTCTTAAGCCCAAAAGGCAATTTGCAATAAGCAAATGTCCCCCATGGACAAATGAAAGCCGTTTTTGGTTGATCGGCAGGTAGAATGTTGATTTGATTGTATCCGAAAAACCGTCCATAAAGGAAAATATTTCACTGTCGGCACAATCATCAATGATTTGATCGATATAGGGAGTTGGGTAATTGTCCTTTGGACAGGCTCGATTAATGTCCCTATAATCAATGCATATTCTTATTGTTCCCTGCATTTTGTTAACCGGAACAATATTCGATACTCAATCCGTTAACGGGATCGGATAAATGAAACCTGCTTTCAACAGCTTTTCAACTTCTGCTTTAATTGCAGCAGCTTTTCGTGGGTGAATCTGACGCAAACGTTTCCGGACGGGTTTAGCGTCCAGGTAAGTCTTAATCTCATGAACAACAATCACGGGATCAATTCCTGGCATTTCCTCATAGGACCAGGCAAACACGTCGCGGAATTCTTGAAATAGGGCCTTATATAATTGAATTTCGTCATCTGTACATGAGGCACCTATATGAATGTTTTCAACAATTCCGGGCTTAACCAAAATGTCAATAGGAATAGTTCGAGAGATGTTTCCCAAATTTAACTCTGAATCGGGATGTTTCATTGGATTTTGAGGTTCCTTGACATATTCAGTTGTAAAAATTGATGAGAAATCATTTTCAAAACGATCATCCTCAGGTAAAAACGAAGATCTGTGATGGAGATCTTCCCATGGTAAATCATCTACACATAGGATTTCACGAATTTGCTCATCAGAGTGAACAAGTTCAGAAATCATAGTTAAATCCAAGGTTAATGTGAAAAGTGATTCCTCACGGACCACATTCATTAAGTCAATTTCGGTTGATCCCAGGTCAGCAAAAGACTGCACGGATTCATAGGCAATTTCATATGGACTCAAAGGCATGGAATCACCCAATGAGTCTATCTCAGATTCAGAAGGGACGATCCAAGGATCATCATAAATAATGGTGTCTGATGTAATCATATGAATGGTCACAAATGAAGATGATGCGTTGATTGGAGGAAAAAGAAAAGTTCCCAGTAAACCGACATCTTTAACTAATCCTACTCCAACATCCTTATATGGGATAGTCGTTTTACCAACATGCTGAATACTCTCCGAAGAGGCTGGGTCCGATGAAAAGTAAGCCAGCTAGTCTATTGTTACGATCTTTCCATTATGTGGAAACTTTATTACTCGAAAGACCGATGAAACGACTGTTGTCATAGCGTAAGACCAACTTCGACCCAAGAGAAGGTTGTAGTCTAGAGGGGCATCAACCACCTCCACATCTAGACTAACGGTTTTTCCTTCAACCCCTATAAGCAAATCCTGTAGAATGCCAAAAGGATAAAACCCACGGCCATCAAAGGCCTTAAGAATCGTCGGGGATTGATTTAGTGAAGGAGAACCAAACGATCTCCAACACTGTATCGACATAATACACGTTGAGGCTCCCTCATCAATTACAGTCCGATGAATAGGCCTGTGTTTGACTATCACTGGGATCTGGAAAGCCATATGATGAGGGAGACGCGGTGTACTATTTTCTAGATCGAAAATTATTAGGTTCGGGTCCTAAACGTCAACAGCTCCTATAGCCGACAAAAATAATTTACGCTGTGCTGGACATGATTGCAGCACTTCCAAAGTCGACATTGTCGAGGGTGAAACAGCTAAATCCTCAACAATGTTATAGTTCTGAGCCGCTCTGGCATGTGGATTGAAAGCTAACTTTCGAAGTATACCCTTGGCAGGCGGTTTGATTACCAAGTCCGGGTTAGGTTTCTCGATCTGCAGTGGATCGAACCGGGAGATGAGGTTGATGGATTAAAATGAGAAGATTCTGCTTCTTTTCCATCAACAGGACTTTTACTACCATAATCTTGCGATCGAGTCGCAATCCTAACATGGGACATCATCAATATGGGTTCTTCATTGGCACTCGAGGAAGAACCTATCATTTTGCTGTCTTGACTTGGAAATGGATCCTTCAAAACAGCAGGAGTTTGGGAACCTTTGACGATCTTCGCAACCTCTGCACGATGAGGGCAGTCTCTTGTAAAATGTTCTTCGTCACAAATGAGACATGGATAACGAGGTTTACGCTTTTCATCATTAGATTCCGCCTTTTCAGGTTTCTCCTTTGAACTTTTGTCCGTTTTATTCTTCTTCTTTCCTTTCTTCTTCCCACCAGATTTTGATTTAGTTGTAGATGACTCTACAACGTGAATATCGGCAGAAATCTCTGCAGAAGAATCTCCTGTTGGGGAATCAGACAAGGTTAGAATAGGAGAAGAATTCTTGGAGGATTTCTTCTTACCTTTAGTGTTAACCGTGCCAATCATACCATCAGCGGCATGAGATCCTGAAGGAGCTGCAGCTATTTGATTTGACTTGGGAAGATCGGGGATTTTTTTGTGTAACGTACCTGACTGAGTATAAACTAAGTCAAGGTACTGTGCCTGAGCAATGACTTGCTCCTCAGTAACCACTCCGGCTTTAGCAACATCTTCAGTGATCTTTGGCAACAAAGATTTTACAAACCACTCAGCCAAGATTTGATCCAGAATAAATACCTTCACTAAACGACGTCGACGTCTCCACTCATGAATATGATCTGAAATGTACGTGGATGTCGACTATTTTAGCGAAGTTAACAATTCCGTGCCATTGTCATATCAGACTGGCAACTGGAAATGAGTTAAAAACAAGGTAGCTAACTGACTAAAATTATAAAAAGTGCCTCGCGGTAACTCAATGTACCACTTGGCCGCAAGACCGATTAGAGTGCGCTGGAAAAGTCTAAGACAAATCGAATCATCTGTGATGGAGTTAGACGCACACCAGAGGTGGTAATTCATCACATGGTTCAATGGGTCCTCTCCTGATTTACCTTCGAACTTGGGAATGTCACTGGGCAACTTATTCGGCATTGGCGGCCAAAACGGAAGATAATTAATGGGATCGTTTGTTAGGCGCGACAAGTCTGGTAAGTCCAAAGTTACGATAAACAGTAACTGCCGATTAGGATCCCTAAAACTTTGGGTCATGAGACCAACCCCAGGAGGAGGATATCCGGGATAACTAGGAATAGGAATCGCGTTCGGGATATTGTATCCTCCCAGAAAACCAGGATTAACCAGACCATACTGGGGTTGTTGAGGTTGTTGATAAGTGTACCCAGGATACGGTTGATACTGATAAACTGGCTGCTGGACAGCAGGACCGAATTGGTACTGTCCCTGGTACGGTTGATAGGTGAATTGTGGTTGACTTGTGACAACCGTACTTAAACCAGGTTGTCCTACAGGCATATGAACCGTAGTTTGAATCATGGATCCAGACGGTGGTAAAGATGTCTGAGGAGTAGATACAGGAACAATAGAAACTAGAGCTGTCAATACTCCAGAAGTAGGTGGGGTAGATTGAACAGATGTTGCGGTAGTTGCAGCAGTCGTTTGAGATGGAGTACGAGGCGCAGTAGGCCCTGACTGAGAAACTACCGAAGGTACAGAAGTTTGAATGTTAGACTGGACTGGTTGCTGGGGTGTACCAGAAACTAAGGGTTGTCCAGTTTGAGATGACAACTGTACACTTGGCTGCAACACCTGTTGGGTTTGCGATGGATCCCACACTATGTTCATTCCGGGGTACTGACCCATAACAGGTTGGGAATAATTAGGACCATAACCGGGTTGAGGGTTGGATTGATAATTGAAAGGTACATTTCCCGTTCCTTGAACATAAGATTGACCTTGGGGTGGTTGGAAACCTTGGTTCGAGTACTGACCTTGGGGTAGATACCCTTGAGGCACGTACTGATACTGGGGTTGACCTTGAGGAATAAATTGATACTGGGGTTGACCTTGGGGTACATATTGAGTTTGGGGTTGACCTTGAGGAACGTACTGTACCATAGGTACGCACTGTCCTTGAGGTTGCCCCCGAGATGCAAATTGCGTACTTTGAGGTTGCCCCCCAGGCGTTAATTGAGGCTGCCCCCCAGGCGGTAATTGGCCACCCTGAGGTTTAGAATTGGGAATAGAACCTGACATCATGAGAATGTCTTCTACGCTCAACGGATTTGTACCATTGCTTCCAGTTAATAACCCTTGCTCAATGGGTTGAGGAGATGCTCTCGAAAAAGTACCACAAAGTGACTGATACCCAGAGGGAACAAAACGACTGCCGTACAAAAAAGATTCAGGTGATTGAGTAAACATGGACGACTGACCTGACATATTTACAGGAGTATAAAAACCTCTAGGATGATAAGGAGCACGAGGTGGTGAAAAACTTAACCCTGGGTTTTCCAAATAATTAGTCAAAGAAAGATACCAAGTAGTACTCCTAGGCAGACTGTAAAAAATTGATTCACGCTCCCTTAGATCAAGAACAGGTTGATTTTCAGGGATAGGGATGCCTACTTCTTCTTCCGGAGCAAGTTCTTCAATAGCAATAAGTCCAGAAGGAAGATCTTGGGTAATTACTCTTTCTACCCTAGGTGAATCAGGACCACTAGAAGTTGGAGAGACAAATCCCGATGTTGGAGTAACAGGTTCAGATATCTCAGGTTCTTCACCTATATCACTAGTAGATGAAAAGCTACCAGCAAGTTCGGAAACTGAAATCGATTGTGGATCGTAACCTGTTACTAGAGTTTGGTAATCAGGATGTACAACCAATGAAGACTCTCCTTCTTCAGGTGACCCAACTTTACTACTACTAGGAGTTACGAGGACTTTCAAGCCTTCAAGCTGGCTCGGGACTTCTTCAGGAGGTTGGCCCCGAAGTCTACAGGACTTCCTCAGTAAATCAGCCACGGTTACAAACTCAGGAGACTGGCCCCGAAGTCTACGGGACTATCTTGGTAATTCAGCCACAGTTAAAAATTTTAAACTACTTCACACGTAAACAAAGTAAAATCTCAATGAAAAAACCACCTAAAGCCTCTAAAGAACTAAACAAATTTGAATCACACGCCTAAAGAATCTAGAGATCAAACACACACAAACAGTAACTTTCCAGACCGAAAACACTAGTTGGTGATGAAATCCAACGTCGCAGAATTCAGTACAGAAATGGCAGTTGGAACAGTTACCCCGACAACCTGCTTAATGAATAGACTGGACCAAGTTCCTCCACTTAACCGTCTCGAGTGAAGTGAACCCCCCAGAAAATCCAAGTGAGTCTAGCCGTCGTCTGCTCCAGGTACAGTGGGATCTTCCCACCACTATCACCTCAGGAAGAATCCTAAAGAATATGGCCACTAAGGTTACCAACTGAGGAAAATACACCTGGGGGAACAGTCTACGATCCGACATGCACACAAGGGCAGAGTAGCAAGCTCAATCCCCTTGAAGGCTCCTTGACATAATCCAAGGTTTACCAATAAGTGACCCCAGGCTCCTCGACAATGGTTAATCCGAGGTTTACCATTTTTAATACGTGAATATCTGGCATCGTTCCTAATGAGGAAGGATTCATTCCCACACTGGTTCAGACACAAACTCGTGCTTCTCCTTTAAGAGGAGCTTTCCCAGAGCATAAATGCAGCAATTGGATTTCTTCCTACCACAAGATACAGCTACTTGTTTGTTTTTACTGTCTTGGAGAGTTAATTACTCTCCTACTCCAAGACACTAGCCTAAGCTAAGTTGGTGTATCAGAGCCCTAGAAATAAAATGTTACTAAGTGAATTTTACTTTAAGCGTTAATTTTAGTGGTTGTTGTTTAAGTCAAGAGATGGCGGAGATGAAACTCGTGGTGTAAAGACTCGACTCGAAATCACTAAAAAGATGCACCTGAGATGATTTAAACAATCTTTTCTCTTCGATGAACTTATAAACTAAGAAAGAGTTTGAGAATGCAAATACTTTGTAAACACAAATCTTTCTCGATTAAACAAATTAAAAGAAGAGCTTTTCCTTTCCAAAGCACTCAAAACGAGACAACTAGTTATTTCACAAAAATTTCCCTTTTCTTTTCAAAGCACTCAACCACTACAAGAACAAACTTTTTCCAAAAGAGATTTTTTATATTTTGTAAATAAAACACTCAAAACTAATGAAAATGACTAACTTTGAGAGCTACAAACTATAAAAAGCTACTTGAAGTCAAAGCCTACTAAAAGTATTTTTGAGGATGTTTTACTTAGCTAAATGTGAGCTAAGGACTAATTTATGCAGAATCACAATTAGTCAAAAAACAACCGATCTTTCATTTTCTTTTTTAAAAATGAAAATCCAAACTTTTAAATACAAGTTTTTCGAAATTTTGAAATGAGAAAACACAAAGCGGATTCCTCAACAAGGGGAGATTTCATAAATGGTCAGACTCATAAGAGGACTGGTAGACACCAATGTGAACTGAGGTCCCTACAGCTTCTAAGCTCAGAGCCACTACACAACCAAATTGAAAAATAAGCCCAACAAGCAAAACTCCTAGGAATTCCACCTAAAACCCTAACACTAATGAAATTAAACCAAGGAAAGTTTTTGACAGGGAACAAGTGTTGGAATTTTGGCACAGGTGTGGCGCTACGGTACAGGTGTTGTCCTTGATGGCAACTCTCTTTGAAGACAGATCTCAGTCCAGACTACAAGAATGAAGAGAAATTTCATATACGCAGGTTCATTAAGCCCAAGATGCGTATACACGCTGGTACGCTATATACTAGGTCGCGGATACGCAGGCTTGCGATATACGAAGTCGCGTATACACGCAGTTTCATGAACAGAAAAGTGCGTATATGTCGAGAAGCTTCCCTTTCGTCCGTGGTAGTTAGTCCTCGGTACTTGAGCCTATGTTTTTGGACCAAGGTATCTCGACAGTCGTGTTGATCCCGAGTTTTGAAGTTGATGGTATTGTATTTCTATGGTTTTGGCCCGTGGTATTGAGGAGGGCCTAATGCTATATAAGGAGAAGAAGATCATTAGGCTGGTAATTGAAAAAGTCTTGAATATCTAATGAAGAAAGAGATCTAGTATGCAGGTTCTGGGTTGATGCTACATTGCTTGATCTGAGCTAAGGAGAGATCACATTGGTTGATGAAAGGATAGATCGGGATCAAATTGTTTGAAATGAACTATCGGTATATGGTTGATTACGCATATTTTTAGATCTGCATACTGACGCAATGTTATGTTCTGAGTATGGCTGATGACTGGTACAGCTGCAAGTTATGAGAAATTATTTTTAGATCTGTACGCAGGTTGGCTTCGGTAAAAGCGCGTGTATATGCGGGTTTGTTTCATTGAAGTGGCGTATATCTTTTGAAGCTTGATTTTTGGGTTACAGTTGGGTCTGTCTGTTATTGCAGGGTTCTATAGTCTGCTCTGTGTTCTGGTGACTGGGTGTTGACAGGGTTTCAGTGGTTCAGTGATTCAAAGTTTGATGATGCTAGTATTGGTTGTTTTGTGCTTCTATGATTTGCTATGAAAAGTGAATGAATCGTGGTCTTCAGATTGAAATGTTGTGCTTCAGGAGTATCCAGTCTGAAAATTGATGAAAAGTGGTACCTGAAGGAAAGAAGATTGTAGGCCAGCACCTACGTACTAATATCCTAGCTAGTACAAGAGCAAAAGGGGGGTTGGAGCTCCCTTCCAGGAGAGTTTGGAAAATGAGAGAAGGTTGTAGCCTTCTGCAGGTTGTAGCCTGCGTACTGGTATAAGGCTGCACCAGTACAAAAGATTGTAAACTAAAGTTTCTCATTAAAGAAAGATAGAGACGACTTGCAGCAGGTGGTTTTCACCCACATTGGGTTTCCACCTTATATCATGGTGTTCATGTGTGTGGCTTTTGTGTGATGATCTGTTCTGTTATACTGCATCTGTTTATCTTTAATATGGTTAATAATGTCCTGATGCCTTTACAGAAGATAAACTAACTGAATCATAAGTTTTCTGGTTATACGCTGGTTGCTTTAGACATAGTAGCGTGTACACGCTGGTTCACTTAACTGAAGTAGCGTATATATTTCTGAGTATTGAAAAAGTTTTATTGATCTGATAATACTGATTCACCCCCCCCCTCTCAGTATTATTTTCAACAATTGGTATCGGAGCAGGTCCTTCAGAGAAGCTTGATCGCTTGAAGGTAGATCGTTCATCATGAGCAACTACGAGAGAGAAGCATCAATCAGGCCACCGGTTTTTGAATGGACAAACTTCAATTATTGGAAGGTAAGAGTTACTGCCTATCTTCAATCTCTTGGTACAGAAGTTTGGGACATCGTAGAGACAGGCTACGCTTTTCCTTCAGCTACTCCTACAGATGCAGCCGAGAAAAAGAAGTATGAAACAAATGCAAAAGTAGTCAGTACCCTATTAGGATGTATATCCCAATCGGAATTCATGAAGGTAATGCACTATAAATCCGCAAAAGAAATATGGGACAAAATTGTCACGAGCTATGAAGGAGACGAACAGGTAAAGCGTGCTAAACTTCAAACTCTCAGGATTAAGTATGAGACTCTCAGAATGTATAATGATGAAAGTGTGGCTAACTATTTCCTTAGGGTAGATGAGATTGTTAATTGCATGAAAAACTTGGGTGAAGAAATAAAAGAGGCTATTGTGGTTGAAAAGGTTCTAAGATCATTGTCCCCCAAATTTTAATCTAAAGTGTCTGCAATAGAAGAAAAAGAAAATCTACGAATTCTTACTATGTCTCAGCTTCACGGAATTCTAACTGCTTATGAAATGAGAAAAGGAGGTCCATCAGACAGAAGAGAAGCTGCTTTCAAGGCTTCAGACAAAGAAGATTATTATGAAGCAAGTCACGTGCCAGAAGATGAAGAATCAAATTTTGTCAGAAATCTTCAAAGGGGTTCTGGAAGGTTCAGAGGTAAGTTACCTTTTAAATGCTTTTCTTGTGGAAGAGTAGGTCATTATGCTGCCAAATGTCCTCACAAAGATAAGAATGACAAGGGAAAGGAACCTGTTAAATGGAACAAGAAACAGAATGAAAAGAAGAAAAGCTATTACACTCATGAAGATAGTGATGGTCTTTCAAATAGTGACGAAGATGAACAGGGTTATAGATATAAAATTTTAATGGCTTTTGAAGATGATGACTACATGGATGCTATAGATGTAGAAGGATTTTATGAAGAAATGAATAATCTCAAAGTTTGCTTAGAAGAGAAAAGTGCTATTATTGATTCTCTACAATGTCAACTGGCAGAAAAGGAAAAACATCTTGAAAAATTGGAATGTGAGATTGTTTGTCTTAGAAAGGAGATTGAGAAAACAAAAGCAATTCATCTTAAATTTGTTAAAGGATCTGAAACCTTGGATGAGATTATCAATGTGCAGCGTTCTCCTCTGATCAAGACAGGTCTGGGATATAATGGAGAAACATCTCAAGCTTCTACCTCTAAAAGTTATCTTGATGCAGCAAGGAGGAGCAAACAAAGACCAAATAAAAGTCATCAGGTGAATCAGGGACAGTTTACCTCAAGAACAAATAAAGACTATCAAGAAGTTCGGGGACAAGCGGCCTTAAGGACAAACAGAAGCTACAATCAGCCACAGGTAAAATCTTCCCAATATGCCCCAAGAATGGATGTCAATTGGGCCGGAAGTGTGGATGACAGGAAAAGCACAAGTGGTGGTGCATTCTTCATGGGTTCCAGATTAGTATCTTGGTTCAGCAAGAAACAGAGTTTGATTGCTTTATCTACAGCTGAAGCAGAATATGTGGCTGCGACATCTTGTTGCACACAACTTCTTTGGATGATGTAGACCTTGCAGGATTTTCAAATCACTTGCACTCCACTTGTCTCTATCTTATGTGATAATACAAGTGCAATCAGCATTTCAAAGAATCCAGTCATGCATTCAAAGACCAAGCACATACCAATCAAGTATCACTTCCTCCGGGAACAAGTGCTTGAACAAAAGGTCAAGTTGGAGTGTGTTCCTTCTAAAGAACAAGTTGCTGATATTCTCACAAAACCACTGCCCAGGGAGACTTTTGAATATCTCAGACAGAAGCTGGGAGTAGTTGATGCCTCATCCCGCTGTTAAAGCTTGTCTGTTCTAAAGAAAAGTTGGTATACGCGTGTTGTATAAGGGATATCCGCGTACATACACTGATTTATGCAGGTGAAGTCACGTATATGGAGTTCTGAACAGCAAGGGCAGATTCTGATTGGAGAAGGTCTGAGATGGGTATGACAGAGCCCTTCAGGCACAGTTTCAGGGGGAGCAGCAGGCACAGTTTCAGGGGGAGCAGCTTAAAGTCTAATAAAGCATTGTTGGCATTTAGATGCTTTTGGTCCTAGTTCACAACTATTGTTGAAGAAGGAGCACAGAAGGAAATCTTGGTTACTGATCTAAAAAGATTATTATCAGATGCTGCTGGTGACTTTCATAAGTCTTGGTCTAGTTCTTTCGTCTCTATGTCATGTATCTTTTTTTTGATATCTCTTCTATGGTGTCAAGGTCATGTAACGGCCTATGTTGATTTCCCCACTATCCCTGGGATGAATGATGTAATGTAATTGGTTGTTATATGTAAATTTCTGATGTATCCCCTCTTGGTTGGGAGTATGGATGTATGTATTGAGTCTTTTGGTGATAGGAAGGTCCTTTATGATGTATAAGTCTTGGTTCTTTTTGAAGAACATCTTTTGCAGATCTTGCCTACAGTCAGGGGGAGCATGTTCAGCACAGCAGAGCAGAGATATCAGCACATTCACAGGGGGAGCATAGCCCTTTACCCTTGATGACAAAGGGGGAGAATGATTCTAAGGGTCTTGGGGTTGCCATCAAGTTCAAAGGGGGAGATTGTTGGCATTTTGGCACAGGTGTGGCGCTACGGTACAGGTGTTGTCCTTGATGGCAACTCTCTTTGAAGACAGATCTCAGTCCAGACTACAAGAATGAAGAGAAATTTCATATACGCGGGTTCATTAAGCCCAAGATGCGTATACACGCTAGTACGCTATATACTAAGTCGCGGATACGCAGGCTTGCGATATACGAAGTCGCGTATACACGCAGTTTCATGAACAGAAAAGTGCGTATATGTCGAGAAGCTTCCCTTTGGTCCGTGGTAGTTAGTCCTCGGTACTTGAGCCTATGTTTTTGGACCAAGGTATCTCGACAGTCGTGTTGATCCCGAGTTTTGAAGTTGATGGTATTGTATTTCTATGGTTTTGGCCTGTGGTATTGAGGAGGGCCTAATGCTATATAAGGAGAAGAAGATCATTAGGCTGGTAATTGAAAAAGTCTTGAATATCTAATGAAGAAAGAGATCTAGTATGCAGGTTCTGGGTTGATGCTACATTTCTTGATCTGAGCTAAGGAGAGATCACATCGGTTGATGAAAGGATAGATCGGGATCAAATTGTTTGAAATGAACTATCGGTATATGGTTGATTACGCATATTTTTAGATCTGCATACTGATGCAATGTTATGTTCTGAGTATGATTGATGACTGGTACAGCTGCAAGTTATGAGAAATTATTTTTAGATCTATACGCAGGTTGGCTTCGGTAAAAGCATGTGTATACGCGGGTTTGTTTCATTGAAGTGGCGTATATCTTTTGAAGCTTGATTTTTGGGTTACAGTTGGGTCTGTCTGTTATTGCAGGGTTCTATAGTCTACTCTGTGTTCTGGTGACTGGGTGTTGACAGGGTTTCAGTGGTTCAGTGATTCAAAGTTTGATGATGTTAGTATTGGTTGCTTTGTGCTTCTATGATTTGCTATGAAAAGTGAATGAATCGTGGTCTTCAGATTGAAATGTTGTGCTTCAGGAGTATCCAGTCTGAAAATTGATGAAAAATGGTACCTGAAGGAAAGAAGATTGTAGGCCAGCACCTACGTACTAGTATCCTAGCTAGTACAAGAGCAAAAGGGGGATTGGAGCTCCCTTCCAGGAGAGTTTGGAAAACGAGAGAAGGTTGTAGCCTTCTGCAGGTTGTAGCCTGCATACTGGTATAAGGCTGCACCAGTACAAAAGATTGTAAACTGAAGTTTCTCATTAAAGAAAGATAGAGACGACTTACAGCAGGTGGTTTTCACCCACATTGGGTTTCCACCTTATATCATGGTGTTCATGTGTGTGGCTTTTGTGTGATGATCTGTTCTGTTATACTGCATCTGTTTATCTTTAATATGGTTAATAATGTCCTGATGCCTTTACAGAAGATAAACTAACTGAATCATAAGTTTTCTGGTTATACGCTGGTTGCTTTAGACACAGTAGCGTGTACACGCTGGTTCACTTAACTGAAGTAGTGTATATATTTCTGAGTATTGAAAAAGTTTTATTGATCTGATAATATTGATTCCCCCCCCCCCCCCCCCTCTCAGTATTATTTTCAACAACAAGCAGGTCTGGGCAATGGCTAAAACCTATAAACAAATTCTAAACTGATAAAAAAGAGAAAAATTTAAAATTTATCAAATTTTTGACAGGGTACGCAGGCAGCCTGTTTACACAGGTGCGTCCACGCTCTGTGTACAAAGAAAATGTGTGTACAGGTACGCACTGTGATTAACTCAAAGGGTGCGTACTTCTCCCAAAACTATGAAAAATAAAAACTGACTCAAAATTAACTAAATTCACCCAATCCCACAATCATCAAGTCAAAAACAGAAACAGAAATACAGTTTCTCAGGTCAAAGTATAAACAATGAAAACAATCAAGTCCCTAGTGGAGTCGCCATTTTGTCGCACGGAATGAGTCGATCTTGCGGACAAGATAGACCTTCCTAGAATCTAAAGAAGACCTAATGACAGCAAACCAAGCAGACACTATCTTTCTCTAAATATGCTTTAATAAACAATAGCAAACAAGTGTTTTTAGGGCCTACCTTTGGTCCAACGCAAGCTTGTGGATGCCCTCGCTCCTTTGATCCAAATGAGCTCCTTTTCGCGAATCTGCAAACACAAACAAGGAAAACAAATTAAATAGCACCTGAAAAACCAATTGCATAAAACATATTTAACATGAAAGTCAAGGAGTCCATGAAACAAATAACATAAGGTACTTGTTGAGAAAAACGAGTTTGATTGTATTCATTCAAAAGAAGAAGAACCTTAATACCTTTGCCTTGACACTGTACAAGCTCCTCCCAGGGTCCAACAAGAAGTCTCCTCTACTTTGACAAGTTTCACTCACTCCCCAATGAAGCCAAAAAGGTATGTGATCTCACCTCTTAAGCTCAACTAGGAAGTCTTAATTTCACCAGCATTTAACCTGAAAATGTTCAGCTTCTAACCTCCCTAGTCCTCACCCCAATGCCTGTATTTATAGTGCAATGGAGAGAAGTTACTAGGTCCTCCTTCAAAGGGATAAAGCCCTCCTTCAAAGGGATAGCTCCTTTAGTCAAGGGATTAGCTCCTTCTCTTTTGGGATGCATGAACCACCTCAGAGCGAACAATCCACGTCAAAATTCCTTCTAGAAAAATCTAGAATTAACCCAAAGTGAGTTTTTTAAGATAAAACTTGCGCCTTTTGACTTTCACAGGGGTCCGCACCTACACCGTTAGGGATAGAGCGGGTAGGTACGCAGCTTTTGTACACAGAAGGTGCGGGACCGCAGGTGACCATGAGAGAAAGTGCGGAACCAGAGTTACATTGATTTTTAATGTCTTTCTCCCATTTCCAAAGCTTGATTTGAAGAGCTAAGGTCTTAGACTTACTCAGGAGGACAGTACAAGTGATGATAGACCCATACTGACTACAAATAATCATGGTGACGATATTTTTGTGTAACAAGTAGAAGAAAGGACTCCATCCAGGTATGTTTAGAAAAATCATCCAGAAACTCAAATTGTAGGAGAAAGGGAGGCTGGTGTACAGACAAGAAGAACTATTACAGGGACCTCAAGCTATCTAGCATTACTATCCTCCACCGAACCTCAAAATGTAAATGAAGCATGCGAAGATGAATGTTGGGTTGAGGCCATGGATGAAGAACTTGAGCAACTTGAAAAGAATGACACTTGGGAATTAGTTCCTAGACCTCATGATAAAAATATTATAGGAACTAAATGGATATTCAAGAATAAGCTAAATGAAAGTGGAGAGGTAATTAGAAACAATGCTATACTTGTTTGTAAAGGGTATGCTCAACAAGACGGTATAGATTTTGAAGAAACTTTTACACCTGTTGCCAGACTTGAAGCCATAAGAATGTTTCTTACCCTTTCCAGTTTTCGGAAATTCAAAGTATACCAAATGGATGTAAAATTAGCCTTCCTTAATGGAGATTTAGAAGAAGAAGTTTATATTGAACAACCGGAAGGATTCTTTCTTGGAAATGATGCAAAACTTGTATGCAGACTCAAAAAGGCTCTCTATGGTCTGAAACAAGCTCCAAGGGCTTGGTATTACCGCCTTGACAAATATCTACACCAACAAGGTTTTACAAAAGGTTTTGCAGATAGAAATTTATATACAAAGATTGAAAATGATAAATTGCTAATTATTATTATTTATGTTGATGATATCAGTTTTGGTAGCAATGGATAATCCATGAGTCAAAATTTTGCTTCAGTAATGCAACAATAATTTGAAATGTCCTTGCTTGGTGAACTTACCTATTTTCTTGGTCTACAAGTTCAACAAACTAAATATGGTATTTTTCTTTCACAAACCAAATATCTCAAGAAGATCTTCTCGTTTCCTAAATCCTGCACTTGTTTGCATGACTGATCATTCACTCTTTTTTTCACTCATCTCACCATGCATTCAAACTTCTCATGTTTCTAGTCGCCCGTCGGCCGGACTGGGCTGCCTTGGCCCAGACCTTGTCTTTCCCAGCTAGCACTACGCATTTCCAGAAGCGAAGGCTCTACCTTCCCTCCAAAAATTGTGTAAACCTAGCCAAGCACTGACCTCCAGGCTTGAATTGCGCAATTCTTGGAGGCAGTGTCCTGTTGGCCCCAGAAACTGCGCAATGCAATTTGCTGGTTGCATGTCACTATTGACTAAAATTGCACATTGGACAGTTTCAGTCCTCAGCAAGCCAGGCTGGACTATGCATTTTGTATTTCCAGTAGTCAGACAGCCTCCTGAAAACACGGACTATGCCTTGCATAGTTTTGGCAGTCAGTCTCCTAACCTCCCCGCAGAGATTGTGCAACGTTCATGACCAGTTACACTGGCATGTTGCAAGTCAATTCTCAAGTTCGTTTTGGTTTTCGACTAACAGATTGCTTGCCATGAGTGTTTCTATGTCCACAGGTATCACATGTGTTTTTCTACCTCTCAGCAACACAAGTACAATGGCCTTCAGGAGAGCAGAGTCAAAGGACATTGTTGAGAGCACAACGTGGGTTGCAGCCAATCAAGTGTCTATGAACTTGCCTACCTATGAAGACATCAAGTTGTTCGTAGACAAGGACATCAAGATAAGATGGCATCATCATCACAGCGATCAACATCAGAGTGGGCAGCACCATCAGCAGTAGTAGTAGGAAGCACACCCGGATGCAGTGAATGTAAGAGGAAGGTTGTTGACAATAACGAGGCGGAACAAAGTTGCAAGGTCGAGTAAATTCACTTGTGATGGAAGGAACTTTGGAGATTGAGGCTATGAGGTGACGACGTGAAATGAAGATTGTGCAAAGACAGAGAATGGAATAGAGAAGGATTTGCATGTGCTGAAGTAGCAACTCAAGAAAGGGCAGGAGCTTCATATACGAGAGAATGAGTTGTAGCAAGAACAGGGACAGCAGCAGGTGCCACATGCACTCACAGACGAAACTGCACTCGTACAAGTTATAGATCCATCCTAGCAGCTGGCACGACGCAGACATGGTGAGCAGTGTTGTTGATTGCATGCAAGGGAATTCAACGACATGCATGTCATTGTGCACTCACATGCGATCTAACCCATTTGTTATAGTCATCGAAGCAAAGACAAGAAGCAATTCTGACTGAATTTTAACATGTAATTGACAGTTGATGCGCATGACCACCAACACACACTAGAAGATCAACACGGACACTATGCATTAGTGTGTTTCCGATTCGGTGACACCCAAGAAGACCATGTGCCTGTTAGGAGACGAGTTGGATGGAGGAGCCACACCAATGCACCCTTATGCAACGAAGGTAAGAGTTCGCTTCAGCAAGATGTCACCATGGAGCATATGCACACCATCACGGATGACCAAGATTGGCATCAGCTCACCACCTTCACCATCACAAGCATGTTATAGAGTTTGTCTCAGCACAATAAACCGATTGTCAGTGATGTATTGCATGGCTTGGTCAAGCCATTTTGTCTCACATGGGCACAAGTGCATTGTAATGTATCGTCTTGTCAAGTGGAAGTTCAAGTTTCGATAGTTGGATGTAACAGTCATAGAGTAGATGAACAGTCATGAGGGTAGATTAATTGTCACAAAAGGGAATGTCAAGGGTCATGCCACCCTTTGTTATAAATAGAACCTCATAACTCATTGTAAAGGCTTTTGGTTAGCCAAGCTTCCGATAAGACTATTTTGGAGAGAGCTTGGACAGTATTATAATGAGCCTTGGCTTCTCCACTGTGCAGAGCTAGTATATCTCTTTGGAGGAGCAGGTGGTTGTCGCTGTAACATTCCGTTGTCGGAACTAGTGGTCAAACATGGATGTATTTTATGACTAGAACTTACATTTATTAATATAATAGAACCAACATGTTTCACACATATGTTGTATTGTATTCTATGTTATCTGGTTTACTCTAAATGATATATGTATTTGTTTTCTTACGCATGCATGTGTCGAATTTTCTGTGTATGTATGTATGAATCTTTCTTAAACATGTTGTTGGTTTAACCATCACTTTTGATTGCTAGCTAACTTTCCTTCTACATTGTGATGCATATTTGCTCGTGCGTTCCCTTCTTAACTCCGTGTTATCACAAGTTTCCAAGGCGCACACTCATCTAAACCCCTATGTGTTTGAACCTCTCATGCACCTTCCTTGGCGTGTTGCAGCTGTCACACCCTTGCTACCAATAGAGACATCTTACTTGCCTCTGTGCGAAATCGCGGTCAAGGTATTACCATACAACCCACTGTTGGGACTCCTACACTAATCAGTCTGAGGTCTAATTGGGACTTCTTACCAGGGAGATCCCCTTACATGTTAACGGGTCCAGCACCGTCAACATTTTGGCACTAAAAGGAGGGCTAGATGACAAGTTGAGTCCTCACATCTGTTTTGAATCTCATATCTATCATGACTAACTACCGAGTTTCTCTTCCGAAGTGTACGTCTTATGGAAATGACTTCATTACCTCGGAAAAGCTCTCAGATAACTTGTCACATCAAACATATGATGGTGGAGGCCATGTAGCCTTAGTTAGGCACACGGTTGGCGTTGTAGGCTCATGCGAAAGACATGGAACCTTTGAAGAATACATGACCTGCGTGTTGTTCATCTACACAATTCGAGGGCACCCAATGCACTGGTGTGCGATGCTACCTGAAAGATCTATTCATTCTCTTTTTCATCGGGTCGTAGGGATAGACTGTGCTTTCAATCACTATAAATTTTTGACGGTGCTAGACCTGCGAACATTTAGGGGATCACCCCTGTATGAAGTCCCAACTAGACCTCACATCATTTGGTGTGGGTGTCCCATCCGGTATGATGGACTGGTTGCCATTGTCTTAAGGATTTTCCTCAACTCTTGCTTGTCAGCACAGGAGAGTGGTTCGCTTTGTCTTCGAGAAGTGAGGTTCGCGTGCCTGGTGAGTGTAACTGTAATTGTGTCAATGGTTCTTTCATTATGAGGGTAGGAAGGTGAAGGTGAGTTCCAAGTTGAAAGGGATCAGTCCCAACTCGGTAAGGAACACACAACACAAAAGGACATACACAGCTTTCGGCGAAGCAGTCCACTCGAATGCGGCAGTAGCAACATACAAGGTAAGATAACACGTACAACACTCACGGAACAGTCTAAATGAGTGCAACAGTTGTTACAGAAAGGCTCATGTGAAAGGTATGTCTGATGTCTGGAAGAGAAGTCAACATGAATGGGACAACATTAACAACATATACAACACATTTCCATTAATAGATTATGCATTAAAACAAATGAAACAATTCAGATGTAGAACACAAGTTAAAGCAACATGCATTACAAGTGTTAAAGATTAGTCTTACAACAAATACAATACATGTGTGAAAATGTGTTGGCCTGTTAACAGGCTTCTCAATTAAGTGAAAGTTCCAAGACAAATTGTTACACCATACATCACTAACCCCATCAGCGGGGCGTTGGAGCCACTACTTACTCCTCAAAGAAAATGTTACAGACTCTCTTGGCTATGTGGGAGGAGCTAAGGTGAAAATTCCTTTCCATGTACAAACGAGGGGCTATTTATAGACAAGGGTGAAACTGACCCTTGTGGTTGTTCGACTACCCTCATGACCATTTGACTTCCATGACTCTTCGTTCAACAAGTGGGTCTCTTTGACTTCCACGTTACATCACATTCATTGACAACAAGCCCATAGTGAGGATGTGGGTGACATGACTCGACATGACTTGACATGACAATGCTAGTACATTCATACTGCTGTTGGAGTGCATGTCGAGCTATAGTGCTACTTGGTGATGGATGTCTTCATGGTGTATCGTAGCTTCACTTCCACATGGAGAAGCGCACAGAGTCTTCGATGGTCCTTGCTTCATTTGATGAAGCTTTAGCATGTTGTTCCTTGCTTGCATGTTGGAAGGCTTGACAGACTCATCTATTAGCGAAGGTGCTTTTTCGTCACGTTCATCTACTTCGCATGCTTCGTTCGTTCGTCCGTTGTTGAACCTGTCATTTGACATGTGCTCTCTTCGTTCATCCCATTCATCGTCTTTCCATGTTCGTTGGTGTACCTATACATGCAGTCACTCATGACAAGACGACATCAAATCCCAAACCTTCTAGTCTACCATGACACATGATCATTCAGTTGTAGGTGACCGGGAGAGGCAAAAATGTTGTGATACGGGATGATGGCTCCAAGCAACTGCTAATGAAAACAGCGCAAGAGTCACTAAGAGATGGAGATAGGCAATCTGAGTCGACAGTGACTATCTGCAAGGTCTGGCTCGGCTGGGAGGAAAAATTGTGCAAATTTTGCGAGGAACAGTCTGGGCTATTAGAAGGCAAGGAAGGCATGATTTGCGCAATTTTCAAAATGAACAGGCAGCGATGATGGAAAACTAGATTTGCAATTTTCTAGAGGAACGGGCCGGGCTGCATGAAGGGTCACCAAGCAAGGATTGCATAGTTTTTCTGGGAAACTACCTGAGTCACTGGCATTCAAAACTGCGCAATTCCCAGAGGGAACGTCCAGTTGGCTGCCTAGGAGATTAACAACACTATTGGAAAGGAAAATTGAACTAAGGCCAGCCTACTGATCATCTCTATGCAATTTTTGAGCTAAGCTAACTGATGGTTAGCGGAAGGCCTACTCATGAATATTACGCAATTCTGATATGATCATTTGATGGACTGTCGGGATGATTGACTGGGGAAACTGCGCAATTTTATGAGGGAAACAGGGATGGACACTTGGTGGTTGTCCGGCCTATTTTTGAAATTTCCTCAGTTATTTGAGCAGATGAAGTCAGTGGCCTCTGCACAATTTTATAGGGAAGTCATTCCCGAGGTGACTTCTGGGTCCAACTGTCTGGGTGGATAGCATGAGAGTCAGTTGAATTGCTTGCAGGCATCGCAGCTTGAAAATACTAGCTTGGTGCTTCTGCATTGTTCTAGTTGACAGTCGATCAAGTCAATGGTAGGGTGATGGTTTGGCTATTAGAAGGGAGTCAAGTCATCAGATCCTTCAGCAAAAATGGCTAAGTGTGTGAACAATCGAACGATGCATAGGTGATCATACGAACACACACTCGCATGACTTGATGACGGAACCACCAAACCATCCAGACACACATGTTCAACAAGATTGACTGACGATGCATGTCACAAGCACGACACTCATGATTGATCATTCATTGATCAAGACAACGCTTGCGCAACAATGAATGTGACTCTGTATGTGAGTGCGACAGATGATTTCATAGCGAACACAACAAGCACATACGAAGCAAAGACTTTGAGCATAACTAGAGAATGGTCACAAACATGACCTAGACATCAACATGTAGATACTTGAATGTAGTGAACAAGAAAAGTGAATGTAAAGACTCACACGAGCTCACGGAGTGAACCCGAGTGTGTGTAGTCATCAAGTGAAACTCTTCAAGAGAGGCTCCGAAATTGTTGCAGGCCAAAATTTTGGAGGGTGGTTGTAGCCGCTACAACACTTGGAGACACACTGGTAGAACTCTAGCTTCTCTGTTTTGGTTCATTGTCAACGCAGGGCCTTGGTCTTTCAGGGAGTATTGAATCATTGTATGAGTTACTTCAGTTTCCCCACTTACCCCATGGACATACATGGTTCACCTTTTTCCAACTCAGTCAAACACAATAAAACGTTCAACTTAGATCTCAGTGTTTTGAATTCAAGAAGGGTAGTTTAGCTTGGGATTTGAAGATTTTTAGAGTATAATTTTTCATCTTTGGTGTTTCTCTGCTGCTAGCAGGCCTGAATAGTACCCTAACGGAGTCACGCAAGAACACACAAATTTCTCCACTGCCAGCGAGCCTGGTCAGTACCCCGGTGGAGTTGCATGCTTCACCTCTCTGCTTAGGAAGCATTTCTCTTCTTTCGCCTTTGTATTTTTTTTCAAGAGGACTGTGCATAGGCACTTATTTATTTTTTGGGTGGAAGAAGGATCCCAAATTGAGAGCAGAAGAGGTTGTTCCTTTAGAGAAGCATGTAAGACCTCTAACATAGGTTAGCACATTTATATTTTCCCCTTCCCCATTTCTACTAGTTGGATGAGCTTAGACACACAGAGCATAAGGCTGAGTACAGGCATGGGGCTTCCCAGTGTGGACATAGGTTCATGGTTCGACCAAAGCTTCCCTTATAGACGGTTTGTATTTTCCATCAGGACTTCATCGGCTGAAGGTTGTAACCAAGCACAAAGAAGATGGACACAAGACTGGCCAAGTGTTGCAGTGTCACAAGTCTCTTCAAATTTCAGCTACATGCTCTATTCAAAAGCCAACACATAGTAGTTGGCAGCACTTATTTTAGATAAAAAAATAAAAAAATAAATAAAATAAAATAATAAATATAAATAAATAAATATAAATAAAAAATAAAATAGTAATATATCAAACAAACAAAACAAACATGAACAAAAATAGTAAGCAGAACCAAACAAAGAGAAAGAAAATGCCATAAGGAAAACAAACCAAATGAAAACAACAAGGAGCAAGCAGACTATGTACATGGCATGGGTGCAACCTGACCTACTGAAAATAATGTTTGAGATCTTGGTCGTTGGCACGAAGGTAATCAATCCTCCTGCCTAGTGATTGCAAATGATATGTGTGGAGGCCAAGATTCTCGTAGACCACTGTAATTCCACCGAGCTCCACTATCAAAACCTGGTGGCATTCCAGAAGACCTTCAAATAAATACAACACCACTATTTTAGGTATGTGTGCAACATGGGCTCGGATGATGGCACGGGGTAGTTATTTTTATTCTGGGAGGGGTTCAAGTTTTTGAAGTCAATGCGTAAGCAGATTTTCCCAGATTTCTTACGTGTGGGATTTAAATTAGAAAATCAAGTATGATGAAAAACTTTGCAAGTAATCCAAGCACTTAAAATGTTAGTCAATCATTTTGATGAAAGGATTGCAAACAACATGTATGTGTTACCTATTCTTTCCTGCAATGGATTGTCTCCTCCTTTACTTGGAAACTCATGTTGGATTTCTCGCGTGTAGTGTGTACTCAGGTCATCATCTACTCGTGCAAACCCATCCCGATACTGTTCGATCAAGTAGTCAATAATTTTTCGCTGCTGTAGTGTGTAGCTTATGCCGAGATTGGCCATCTTTGGGTCGTGGTAGGTTCCCAGGTTGCTTTGCTTGTTCGTAGTGTTGGTCCTTTGCATTTTCAACATGAGTGCTTGATACTCAACATTGTTGTTTGTGCCTTCGAACTTCAAAAAGCTCGAAATCATGCACTTTCCATCATTTTTGATGACTGAGATGCACTCGGTACTTGGGCCATCATGCGTTCCAAACTTATCAAGGCTCATAGCCCACAACTCGTCTATACATGGAACATATGGCATGTTGGTACTACTGCTACTACCGTTGTTGTTACTATCGCTACCATCGGAAAAACAAAGTATACAAGTTTCAATATCATCAATTGGGCAAGGAAGAAGTCCCAATCACTTGTCTGATGAGGTTGGAGTTGGTCATGCAAGATGGCACTCCAATGTCTTTTCCAGAAGGTAGTTTCCGAACATGAGTTCTGAAAAGGCTAATGGTTCATTCTTTCCATTAAGGGGAGTGAAATTATGTTTCATATACCTCTCAGATAACACTCAAATTTGCTTGCATATGCCCTTGTACGAAAGTTGCATGTGAGACCAGTCCATATCAAAATATCCATCTAGCTTGTTGGACCAGTCTCTGCTGAGTAGCAGGCCATATGCTTCCGGTATGTCCACAACAACTATGTTGATGCATTGGTGAAATCGACCGTCATGAGATAATTAGATGATCACATCTTGAAGTTCACCAATGGCTGGTACTGATGTTCTGTCAAGTTGGATGAGTCTCGCGGACATTTTGCTCCATCGTGCATTGATCTTCTTAGCAATGGAGAGCGGCATGACGTTGGCTACCGCATAAACATTAACCAAGTAGTTGTGATCATTGTAGTTGAAAACTTTGAATGAAAGCAGGAATAGGGCGCAACTTGAGTTTTTTTCCTCCATCTGAAATGTATTGAGCACAATAAATAGTGATCTGGGAGGTGTGCTTGCTCCCTTGCTAGTAGAGGCTGCACTATCTGCTATTGTTTGTCCCAATGAATGCAACAGGATATCTCACTGACTTTGGACTTTGGCTAACTTGAACAAGCTGATGTTCACCCGAGTTTTCTTCATGTCCTTGACTATGTTGTAGTCCAGAGGTGGTAGACTCACCAAGGTGTCCGGGGTGGAACGAATGTCCATGCTGTCCGGCGAAGTGTTCTGCAACTTGCTACTCATGGATGTACTCTTATCCACCACTATCTTCCTGGAATTGCTTTGTGTCTATTTCTTTGAGACAGCCAGCGAATCGGCCTTCTTTATCTATTGCCTCACTTTCTCTTGCATTTCCCCAAGTGTAGGGGGAGCCCCTTTACTCCTAATATTGTAATGATCATTTTAATTTTGGGGCTACTTCTCGGTGTTCATCTTCGAGATTACTTGCGAGCACTAATAAGCATTCACCACATGCCAAAAACTTGGTGTTTCGTCAGGTGCAACCTCTTTGCCATCATCAATGTCTTCCGGATGCTCCTACATATCGCCTTCCGCATCAAGTGTATGACTACAAACTAAGGTAACGACTCGCTTCAAATCTAAGAAAGAGTTCTCGTGGTGGAACTCTTCGTAGAATGAATAGAAATTAGGGTCATCGCAATACTCAAGTTGGAACACAGACTTCTGCTCAAATTTGGAGGTGAACTGGTTGTTGCTTGATGAGCCGGTTGATGAACTACTTGCCTGTCTCTATCTGGGTGGATGGTTGCTTGAGAATGTGTCCATTTTCCGTTGCTTGAGTTTGGACATTTCGGTGGCCAAGTTCTTTACAAGGTGAGTGAGGGTCTCAATATCAGTTTCTTCCTTGTCTCTACCCTTGCTCGTCGTTGCTTGGGGCTTTCTGCTAGGATCCTTGGAGTCTTTTGTTGATTCGTCATCCTCGATGACTCCAATTGCGTGCAATTCTTTTTCAACAGAAATACTCTCTTCACAACTTTCTAAAAGTGTTGGCCTCGCAGCTCATTTGACGAACTTCACAATGGTGGTTGGTAGTGCAAACGTGTAATAGTCAACAGTGATGGAGCCAATAGGTTTGGTGTCTGCTGCAAATTTGATCAAAATACACATAAACCTCTTATTGAAGTCTTTCACTTTCTCTTTTCCCTCCATCCTAAGGCTTCCCAATTCCTTGAGTAGCAAGGTTGGGGTCTTGTCATTAGCAAACTTTTCGAGGAACATATGTTTGAAAGAACCCCATTTTTGTATGGAGTAGGGTGGAAGATTGTGATATCAAGCAGCTATGTAGTTGTCCAAGGTACATGGGAGTAGTCTAAATGCTACGTTGTCATAACATACCTCAAGGGTCTGCAGCTGTAGGTAGAACTTGTCTAAGTGGTCTTCTGCCTTCACCACATTGTTAGGGTTGAACTTGATGTTCATCCTCTCTGCTTGCTTTGGCATCTTGTGTAGAATGGCCGGGAGGGCCAATGGTCCCTGAGTCATCCATTCAAGATTTGGGTCAGCCATCTCTTCATCTTCTTCATCTTATTCCTCTCCTTCAGAGTCTGATGGTTTCAGACCTGATTCTATTGGTTCATCTCCGCCTCCACCTCCTCCACTGCCTTCCCCTCTGCCTTCTATATCGAAGTTCGGTCCCAAGATCACAAGAATGCCTTGTTCGTATTCAAGGAATACTAGAGGTTCCTCTCCATCTTCAATAGCTTCCTCTAGAGCTTCAAGCATGGAAAGGACTACTTCTTCCATCGATGATACAACAACTCCTCTAGGAGTGACTTTTGGCTTCCTAGATGTGTGTGGAAGATGATATATGTCTAGGAATAGTCCGACTGATTTTGCAAACTGGCGAGTGACAGGATGGACGAAGCAAAGGTGTTGATATGAAATCTCATGTTAAATTCTAGGAGGTGAGGAGTAACCAAATGCAAAGTCGTACGAGAGGGAGCGCGAGTTACTGCCTTAACTAGATGGTTGATGAGTGACTGTGAGGGGAATTTCAGCCATGTACAACTCGCTGCCCTCCTTCTAGTGCCAGAAATGTTAACGGTTTTGGACCTACCAAAATTCAGGGGATCACCCCGGTATGAATTCCCAACTAGACCTCACACCGTTTGGTGTAGGAGTCCCATCCAGTATGATGGCTCAGTTGCCATTGTCTTAAGGATTTTCCTCAACACTTGCTTGTCAGCACAGGAGAGTGGTTCGCTTTGTCTTGGAGATGTGAGGTTCGCATTCCTAGTGAGTGTAAGTGTACTTGTGTCAATGATTCTTTTACTGTGAGGGGAAGAAGGTGAAGGTGAGTTCCCAGTTAGGGATCAGTCCCAACTCGGCTAGGAACATACAACAAAAAAGGACATACACAACTTTCGGCGGAGCAGTCCACTCAAATGTGGCAGTCACAACATACGGGATAAGATAACACTTACAACACTCACAGAACAGTTTGAACTAGTGCAATGGTTGTTACATCAAGGTTCAAGTGAAAGGTCTGTCTGATGTCCAGCAGAGTAGTTGACACGGACGAGACAAAATTAACAACATATACAACACATTTCCATTAATAGATTATGCATTACAACAAATGAAACAGTTCAGATGTAGAACAAAGGTTAAAGAAACATGCATTACAAGTGTTAAAGATCAATCTTACAAGAAATACAATACATGTATGAAAATGTGCTGGCATGTCAACACGCTTCTAAATTAAGCGAAAGTTCCAAGACACATCCTTACACCATACATCACTAACCCCGTCAGTGAGGCGTTTGAACCACTACACTCTCCTCAAAGAAAATATTACAGACTCTTTTGGTTATGTGGGAGGAGCTGAAGTGAAAAGTCCTTTCCATGTACAAATGAGGGGGTATTTATAGCCAAGGGTGAAACTGACCCTTGTGGTTGTTCGACTACCTTCATGACCGTTTGACTTCCATGACTCTTCAACTCACATGACTCTTTTTTCAACAAGTGGGTCTCTTGGACTTCCACGTTGCATCACATTGATTGAAAACAAGCCCATAGTGGGGATGTGGGCGACATGACTCATGATGTGACTCGACATGACGTGACATGGCAATGCTGGTACATTCGTGCTACTACTAGAGTGCATGTCGAGCTATAGTGTTGTTGGGTGATGGATGTCTTCATGGTGTATCATAGCTTCACCTCTGCATGGTGAAGTGCGTGGAGTCTTCGATGATCCTCCGTTCGCATGATGAAGCTTTAGCATGTTGTTCCTTGCTTGCATGTTGGAAGGCTTGACAAGCTCATCTATTCACGAAGGTGCTTGTTCGTTGCGTTTGTCTGCTTCGCATGCTTCATTCATTCATCCGTTGGTGAACCTATCATTCTTCATGTGCTCTCTTTGTTCATCCCATTCATTGTTTTGTGATGTTCATTGGTGTACCATGTACCTGCAGTCACTCATGACGAGTCGACATCAAATCCAAATCCTCCTAGCCTACCATGACATGTGATCATTCGGGTGTAGGTGACCGGGAGAGGCAACAAGGTTGTGATGCGGGATGATGGTTCCGAGAAATTGCTGATGAAAATTGCACAAGAGTCATTGAGAGATGGAGACAAGAAATCAGAGTCAACAGTGACTGTCTACAAGGTCTAGATCAACTAGGAGCCAAAATTGCGCAAATTTTGGGAGGAACAGTCTGGGTTACTGGAAGGCAATGCAGGTATGCTATGTGCATTTTTCAGAATGAACAGACAGCATGGATGGACAACCATATTTGCGCAATTTTCTAGACGAACGGGCCAGGCTACATGAAGGGTCAGTAGGCAGGGATTGCGCAATTTTTCTAGGGAACTGCCCAGGTCACTAGCATCCAAAACTATGCAATTCCCAGAGGGAACTGCCAGTTAGCTACTGGGGTAACTAATAGCCAAAACCGTGTAATTCCCATAGGGAACTTCCAGTTGGATGCCCTAGAGACTAGTAGTAGAAACTGCGCAATTCTCAGAGGGAACTGGCAGTCTGCTGCTAGCAAGGAAAATTTCACTGAGGCTAGGTGGCTGACCTGCTGATCATCTCTGGGAAATTTCTGAGCTAAGCTGATAGATGGGAAGTGGAAGGCCTACTCATGAATATTGCACAATTTCTGAGATGAATAGTTGGTCGACTATCGGGATGACTGATTGGGAAAACTGCCAATGTTTTTAGGGAAACAGGGACAAGCACTTGGTGGTTGTCCAACCCGTTTGCGTAATTTCCCCAGTCAGTTGAGCGGGTGAAGTTAGTGGCCTCTGTGCAATTTTTGAGGGGAGTCAGTCTTGGGGTGAATGTTGGGTCTGACTATCCTAGTGGCCAGCATGAGATTCGATTTAATTGCTTGCGGGCAGTGCAGCTTGAAAAGACTAGCTTGGTGCTTCTTCGTTGTTCTGGTTAACAATCGATCGAGTCAATGGCAGAGTGATGGTCTGGCTGTCAGAAGGGAGTCAGGTCGTCAGATCGTTCAACGAAAATGGATAAGTGTGTGAAAAATCAAAGGATGCATAGGTGATCATACGAACACACACTCGCATGACTTGAAGATGAAATGATCAAACCATCTAGACACACATGTTCAACAAGACTCACCGACAGTGCATGTGACAAGCGTGACACTCATGATTGATCATTCATTGACCGAGACGATGCTTGCACGACAGTGAATGTGACTCCATGTGCGAGTGTGACAGATGCTTTCATACCAAACACAACAAGCACATATGCAGTGAATACTTTGAGCATAACCAGAACATAGTCACAAGCATGACTTAGACATCAGCATATAGAGACTTGAATGCAGTGAAAAAGCAAGGCAGATGTACAGACTCACATGAGCTCACGGAGTGAACCCAAGTGCATGCAGCCATTAATTGAAACTCTTCAAGGGAGGCTCTGAAATTGGTGCAGGCCAAAATTTTGGAGGGTGGTTGTAGCCGCTACAGCATAACCATAAAGCACACTACAAGAAATTTTGAAATTACGAAAAGCACCCGATGAATCCGTTGATCAGTTTTACAAACACTTTTGTAATCTTTCTTACCGATTTCCCGAAAATGAAATTGATTGGGAATTTCTTTATCAGATATTTGAGTATCTTCTTTGCATATCCGAACCCCACTCAGCACACTTCGGTGATGGAGCTTCGCAATCACAGGCAGGCACAGTTGTTGTCACAAGTGACTGTCCGCCTTCATCTCATCAAACATCTCCACCACCGCGGAGTGATGTGGGATATCGTGCACAACCATCTGTTGAGCTGTCACATTCTCCCACCCCACCTGCTCTTGATATCTATGTAGATTTGGCTTGCAAGCATGTTGGTTGTCACGTGGATTTGTTCCCTCAACCTCCATCCCCACATTCTAGTGATCCTCGGGATTGTACTGTCTTGTGTTCTTCCATTCCGGACTCCTCACCTACTATAAACAAGGATCAAGTTGTCGAAAAAGTTGGTGTTATGCAACCAAACTGCGCCATCATACATGATGTGTGTGTGTGGGAATATAAAGAAGAACCCATGGTGAAGGATGACTCCCTTCCAGCCACGCCTCATCCGCTTTATCCTGACACCCCTTGTGATTATCCCACTACTGATTTCCCCTGTGAAAACCCATTTCCAGATTTTTCTACTTTCGATCATTCACAGGACACGTCAAATGTTAGTCTATCATCACAGTGCAGAGAGGACACATCTTCCTCCAAAAATCCATCCAAAATATCATCTGTCATTTCTGAAAACATAGAGGGTGAACATCTTTTCTACTCATCTACCGCTCTGCACGATTCATCAAATCATGAGGATGATGACAAACATCATAAATTTTCTGATCTTGGTTGTCGTGATCTCTCTACTTCTTCATCTAATCATGATGTTGATTCAATCGTTGTTAATCTATCTAAGACACTGATATATGATGACCTATCTGTTAATGAATTCGAAACCCCGTAAACTGTCGAGGCACTTTAGCCCAAGCTTATGATTATGTCAGGCCCTCGCTATCCTTAGGTTGGTTTCATTTATGGTCAGGAAATTGTTGAAACACTCAAGGCTCCTCATCACTCTCTTCTTTGTGTTGAAGATCAACCAAACACCTAAATTTCGCTTCCTCCACTCGAACTACATGATCCCATCACTCAGGCATTGGAGGAATCTTACACAGCAAGCAAGCATGCACAACATAAGTGGTCTACCTTTCTCACATTTGCTTGCATGTCATAGTCAAGAGGAATGCATACACTCAACATTTTCATGCAGTGTAACACAACACCATGGAAGCTCCACAGAGTGCATGTCATGCGCATTCACCCATCTTTGTTTTATGTTCGCTTGTAAGCTCGGAGTGTGTTTGTATTCATCGTTATATCTTTCATTCTTGCTTGTTTACGCAACTGCGATGTTCACAAACCATGCCTTCACCAACATGGGTCAACCAATGCGCCGGTGGCTGTATTGGAAGTATCACTTCACGTGATCAGGCCCATGCATCGTTAGCTTAGGAGGAGTAGCATTTCCTCTCAGTCTACTTGCTTGCATGCTTGTTTGCTTTCTTGCTTTGCATGTTTGTTTTTCTGCTTGCTTGTTTGATTACTCACTTTGCTTTTGCATTTAATTCTACTTTTGCTTTGCTTTGTTGTTTGTTTGCTTGTTTCCGTTCGTAGGTTAGTTTCGCATGAAACCATGCATGACTCTTGAAACAACCTACAAGACGTATAATAAACTACTTCTCTGTTGGAACAACCTCTTCTACTCTCAATAAGTTGGGATCCCGCTTCCCCCTCTAAAATGAATAAGTGTTATGCATAGTTATGAAAAAATGAAAAATGAATAAGGAAAAAGAAGAGAAAGTCTTCTTACATAGAGAGGTGAAGCAAGTAACTCCGTCGGGGTACTGACCAAGCTCACTGGCAGCGGAGCCATGCTTGTGTTCCTATGTGACTCTGTCAGGGTACTATGTAGGCTTGCTGGCAGCGGAGAAGCACCAAAGATGAAACTAACACTCCAACAACTATACTGCTTGTGCATCAATATACCCCTCAACCCCAATCAAAACAACTATGTTGCATTGGCTTGGAATGTGTGTCAATCGACCAAGAGCTTGGCAGATGCTACATCTTACAATCAAGATAGTGTGGAAACCAAGACGAACTGAGAACTAAACAATACTTCTGGAGGTGTTAGACTTTCTTTTCACGAACAAGGTCCATTCAGAGAGTTGGATTTCTACCAGTGTGTCACCAAGTGTTGTAGTGGCTACAACCACCCTCCAAAATTTTTCCTTAGCTTCGTTTTGGAGCCTCCCTACTAACCTTTCACAGAAGCATGTATTGCTTCATCAAGTACAAAAGCTTCAGTGTTATTTTTTGCAAAATGACAGCCTGTCCATCAAAGCTTGTTGCATTCCCCTCACAGGCTGTTCTCTCGGACTTGCTCCATTTGCAGGCTGAGCAACTCCCTCAAAAAATTGTGCAATTCTAGAGGGAAACCAGCCTTCCCTCAAGAAATTGCACAATTATGCCTGATAGCTTGTTGGGCTCTAGAATTGTGCAAATATACCAGCCAAGCTTCACCTAGAAAATTGTACAATTCCTCCCAGCAGAACTAATCAGCCCAAAAATTGTGCAATTTTGGGCAGCAGTCAGCTGCTCTGCCCAGAAATTGCACAATCCCTCTGGGCATCCAGCCCAGCTCCCTCCCAGAAATGCAATTTTTTTCCTCCCAGCGGAGGATACTATTGCATGTGCAATTGAGTTGACTAGTCCCCTCCGAGACCATGCAAAGTTGATTTCCATACATGGCCTACTCCTCCCAAGGCAACATGCAAAGGCATCCCTTGTAATAGTTGGACGTTACATGCAAAGATCATTTCAGAATCCTCCCACCAAGTGTCACTTTCCCTATATTTGTGGCGTGCGCGTCACAACCTCGATTTTATCAAAACTCATCAACCGGATGCTGCAGAGCTCATTCCTGACATCAATCTTGTAGCTCTGACATCCTACATTGCATCTAGGATTCGTCGACACATTCAACTCAGCTGTTTTGGGGTAAGCCTGTTTTTCATGTTTCATGCTACATTTCTAGTGCTTTTTTTGTTTCACTTTGTATGAATGATGTCTACTTGATTTCAGTGAGCGCTTGCTTTCGTTTTGATACATACTAGCTTGTACTAGAACTGTTTTAGTTTTTGTTAACATCTCATTGTTGTCACATGCATGAAACTGTTTTTGCAAGGACGGTCGTTGTTACAGGGACTCACTTCACACACATGCATGCCTTCTCATTTCTTGAATCCTACACTTTTAGTTTGCATGAATGATCATTCACTCTTGTTTGCACTCATCTCACCATGCATTTAGACTTCTCATGTTTCCAATTGCTTGTCACATGGACTGGGCTGCCTTGGCCCGGACCGTGCCTTGCCTGGCTAGCACTGCGCATTTCCAAAAGTGAAGGCTCTGCCTTCCCTCCTAAAATTGCGCAAGCCTAGCCAAGTAATGACCTCCAGGATTGCATTGTGCAATTCTTGGAGGTAGTTTCCCATTGGCCCCAAAAAATCCATAATGCAGTTTGTTGGTTGCATGTCACTGCTAACTGAAATTGCACATTGCAGAATTTTTGTCCTCATTAGGCCAGTTTGGACTGTGCATTGCACAATTCCAGCAGTCAGTCAGCCTCCTAACAACTCAAGCTAATTTGGGTTTTCGATTGATATATTGCTTTCCATGAGTGTTGCCATGTCCACAAGTATCGCAGGTGTTCGTATACCTCTCAGCAACACAAGTACAATGGCCTTCAAGAGAGCAGAGTCAAAGGACATCGTTGAGAGCACAACATGGGTTGCAGCCAAGCAAGTTTCTATGAGCTTGCCTACCTATGAAGACATCAAGTTGTTCGTAGACAAGGACATCAAGATAAGATGGTAGCAGCATCACATCGATCAACATCACAACGAGTAGCACCATAGGCACCAATAGTAGGAAACACACCCACATGCGGTGAATGCAAGAAGGTTGTAGACAACACAGAGGTGGAACAAAGTTGCAAGCTCGAGCAGATTCACTTGTGATGAAAGAAACTTTGGAGATTGAGGCTATGAGGTGACGGCGTGACATGAAGATTGTGTGAAGACAAAGAATGGAATAGAGAAGGAGTTGCATGTGCTGAAGCAGCAACTCAAGGAAGGACAGGAGCTGCATAAACGAGAGAATGGGTTATAGCAAGAACATGTATAGTAGTGGGCACAACATGCACTCACAGATGAAACTACGCTCGTACAAGTTATAGATCCATCCCAGCAATTGGCATGGAGCAGGCATGGCAAGCAGTGTTGTTGATCGCATGCAAGAGAATTCAACAACATGCATGTCATTGTGCGCTCACATGTAATCTAACCCATTTGGCACAGTCACTGAATCAAAGACAAGAAGCAAGTCTGACTGAAGCTAAACATGCAATTGACAGTTGATGTGCATGACCACCAACACACACTAGAAGATCAGCAGTGTTGCCAGTTCTCCGCACCCAAGAAGACCATGCACATGTTAGCAGATGATTTGGATGGAGGATCCACACCAATGCACCCAGATGCAATGGAGTCAAGAATTCACTTTAGCAATATGTCACCATGGAGCGCATGCACACCATCATAGACGACCAAGCTTGGCATCAGTTCAACACCTTCACCATCACAAGCATGTCAAAGAGTTGGTCTCACCACAACAGACTGAGCGTTAGTGGTGTTTTGCATGGCTTTCTCAAACCATTTTGTCTCACATGGTCGCATGTTCATTGTAATGTAACATCTTGTCAAGTGGAAGTTCAAGTGTCGATAGTGTTGTGTGTGGAGGATGATTGTTCATAGGTCTTTGTTTCAGCCGGATGTATACCCCAAGAAGTTTGTACACCCCTCCATGCAGGGGGGGGGGGGGGGGGGCGCGGGTGTGGGGGTTCAAGGGCAGTGCCCTCGAATCTAAAAACAGATGTAAAATTGCCTTGTAAAGGTATAGTAATTTCTAGTCAATCTTTCATTAGGTAGATGATTTGACAGTAGAACTTATGTTTACTTTATAGTTTTTTTCCCTAGAAGGCAACCCCTCTCTTTGTATGAGGGCACTGTATTTGAGGCTGTGTAATAGATGTGTATTCCCTGAGCAAGAAACAGAGAGTTGAGACTGTGAGAGAAAATAGAGGATATTACAGCGGATCTGCTGTAGGTTGTGTCTCCTCATTTTGCTGGATAATAGAAGGAAGGATTGGTTTTTCGTGGTGGACGTAGCCCAAACTGGGTGAACCACGTATATCTGTGTCTCTCTTGTTTTATGCGGTTTTTGTGTTATATTTCCTCAATATTTTATGTGTTCCATTGCTCCATAATATATAATATTCTAACAGATAGTTGGATGTAATAGTCATAGAGTAGATGAAGAGTCATGACGGTAGGTGAACTGTCACAAATGGGAATGTCAAGGGTCACCCAACCCTTTGCTATAAATAGAACCTCATAACTCATTGTGAAGGCTTTTGGTCAGCCAAGCTTTCAATAATACTATCTTGGAGAGAGCTTGGATAGTATTGTAATGAGCCTTGGCTTCTCCACTGCACAGAGCTAGTATATCTCTTTGGAGGAGTAGGCATTTGTGGCTGTAAAGTTCCGTTGTCGGAACTAGTGATCAAATATGGATGTATTGTATGACTAGAACTTACACTTATTAATATAATAGAGCCAACACATTTCATGCATATGTCGTATTGTATTCTATGCTATCTAGTTGACTCTAAATGATATTTTTATTTGTTTGTTGACGCATGCATGTATGGACTTTTCTGTGTATGTATGTATGAATCTTTATGAAATGTGTTGTTGGTTTAACCATCACTTTGGATTTCTATCTAACTTTCCTTCCATGTTGTGATGCATCTTTGCTCGTGTGTTCCCTTCTTAACTTCATGCTATCACAGGTTCCCAAGGGGCATACTCATCTCAACCCCCATGTGTTTGAACCTCTCATGCACCTTCCTTGGCTTGCTACAGCTATCACACCATTGCTACCAACAGAGACATCTTACTTACCTCTATGTGAAATCGCAGTTAAGGCATTACCATACGATCCACTACTAGGAATCCTACACCAAACGATCTGAGGTCTAATTGGGACTTCTTACCGGGGAGATCCCCTTACATGTTGGCAGGTCCAACACTATCAACATGTTCTTAAACAACTTCCATCACCTGTTATAGAATAGCCAAAGCAAGAACCTGTTGATATTCCAAGTGGGTATTGGCAGATATTCATGGCTCCTGCAACTTCTTCAATTGAATTTCCAAATGGAGATATCATAGGTGATGCACCTATGAAGCCTATTCCTTTGAAAACACTGCTTAATTTGCATGGTATTACTTCCACAGATCTGGACACTTTCTTTTTGAATTAGAATTTTTTTTTTTGGGGTAGGATTACATTTATGATGCTCATAAATTGAAGATATTCTTCGCTACTTTGAAGGGAATAGCTTTGAGATGGTTTATGGGTTTAGGAGGAAAATCTATTGCTACATGGGATGATATGAAGGAAATTCTCCTTGATAAATATCAGGACTACTATAGATATCGAGATTTAAAGGAAGAATTTTTTAATATTATGCAGAAAGAGGATGAGAATATGGAATATTTTGTAGAACGTTTTCAATATAGTTTGCAGAGATCAACCCACAGTGACCTAGATAAGAATATCTTCAAGATCATTTTTCTCAAAGCACTGAGGGCGGAATCTCTAGAGCTATTAAACGTAGTAGGGAAAGGAGATATATCAAAGGAAGAACTTGATACATCTATGAATTATGCATCAAGTGTTCACGAGGGGCTACAAGAAGGCAGGGAATATGAACTCTCAAAACATCCTGTGGTGGAGTTACATAGGCTGAAATTGGGAATCTACTGGACAACCTGAGAATCGATATCTTGAGCACATTATCATCACAGCTAGACGTGTTGTAGGCGAAGCAAAAGTAGATGGAAGTAGAGAAGGTTGTCTATTTTCCACCCTCAATGAAGAAAGAAGCATCGGTTGAAGGAATGTCCATTAGATTCCGTGGAGAATTCTACGATATGTGAACATGCTCATTCAACTAGAACTTGTCGGTCTCTTCCTGGATTGAAGGAAATCTTTCAGGAAACGAATGAAGAATCATATCAAATTTATTTTATGGGATTAAGGAAACCATGGAAACCATGGCCGTCGAACATGAATCAAGGTATGCCTCAAGACCTGTCTCAGTATTTTAATAATATAAACTTTGGTCAACCGTATGTACCATTTTCACCTCTTGGCCGTAGTATTACCAATATCCAGTGCCCTAGCAACCTTGGTACCCTCAATATAGTCCAAATTCTTCATGGTCCCAGAGCTGGCGTGGACCTCCTCCTCCTCCTTCAAGACAATTCTCCCAACCTATGCCACAACAACAGCTACATCTTCCTACTAATAAGCCCACTAGTAATCCTCCTCTTTGTCCTCAACTGCTTGTCCAACCCAATCCAAATCAAATAATAGAGGGGATCAACAAGTTGAGACACTTAACCTCTATGTATATAGTATTTCCACCATGGAATGTAATGAATTAAATATTCGATCTGGTCAGGTGGTCAATACTCATACTTCACCTATAATTGTTGAGCATACCAATGATGGAGTCTCATAAAAAGAACAAAGAATGATAGGGGATGAGCCAACATAGATTCCTATAAAGAAATAAACCCCTTCACAAACTATTGTTACTAGAGGATGTCAAACTTGTCCACTTTATCCGAAAAGATTATCTTTGAGAAAACAAAGTCCTCATCCTGAATTTGACTTTTTATGGGAATTGCAAAATTTATTCGTTAATTTTTTTTACTTTAGGCTATGAAGGATGTACAGATTTATGCTAAGACAATTAAAGAATATTTTTCTAAGAAACCTAGCAGAAAACCAAAGGACCACTTACTATTCATGTTATGGGTAAATTATCATATATAATGTTGGGGACATCCATACGTGTCAAACACAGGGATCCTGGGAATCTAATCTGACATTAGAGATTAATGGGGTGGATATCCCAAATGTACTAGTAGATTTGGGGGCACTGATTAATGTTATAACCTCTGCAACCATGATTACCTTGGGTCTGTGGAACCTTAAACCAACTCCCACCATCCTAGAATTGGCAGATCGGTATTAGATTGATAAGGAAGCTAAAAGATATCACTATTTCGGTAGACTCATGGCAGTACCCTGTTGACCTTTTGGTTTTACATACTCAATCCCCAGTGAGTGGGCATCCTTTGATTTTAGGGAGACCTTGGATAGCAACCGCAGATGCTTACATTGGGTGTCAATGAGGAAACATGGTAATATCCAATGGGGAAGTTACAAAGAACCTTTTCCTTTACCCCCCTGCAGAACCAAGTTCATCAAATAAACCTAGATTTACCTTGATACAAAAGTATCTACCTACCAAAGAGCCTGAATCTGAGAATGAAGAAGTTAGACCCATCCTTACCATTAGTGACGCTCTCTATTTTAAAGATGAAATGGAAGATGATGCCATTAACACCTTTCTCAGCAATCCCGACTCCATTTCTGATTCAACCAATCATCTTTTAGAGACTGTCTTGAGCTGTAATGTTCAGGGAGATATTGAACTAGAAACAGAAGTAGAAAACATTCCTGAAATTGTACCTTGTAATAGTGTTCATGTGGAAATTGAACCAGGGAAAGCATTGAATATTAATCCTGACCTTTCACACTACCAATCTGAACAATTGTTGAAAGTCCTTCGAAAGAATAAAGAATCCTTCACTTGGGAGTGTCTTGATATGAAAGGCATCCCTACTGATTTATGTACTCATCATATATACATTAAAGAGGAATGTCGACCTATTAGGAAGCTACAAAGAAGAATGAATCATGCCTTAAAAAAAATGTCAAAGATGAGATGCATGTGGGTTTTATTTATCTGATATCAGGCATTCACTGGGTTTCCCCGCTGGTCATTGTTCCTAAGAAGAACGGAAAGTGGTGGATCTATGTTGATTATAGGGAGATAAACAAAGCAACTAAGAAAGGACTTTTCCCTTACCCTTTATTGACCAACTCCTTGATACATTAGTTAGGAAGGAGTTTTTCTCCTTTCTGGATGGATTTAGCGGATACAATCAGATACAAATAAATCCTGAGGATCAAGACAAAACTACCTTCACATGCCCTTAAGGAACCTTTGCCTACCGAGTCCTTCCATTTGGCCTCTGTAATTCACTTGCTTCCTTTCTAAGGGAGATGTTAGGAAATTTTTCTTATCTGGTTAATGATATTGTTGAGATTAACATGGATGACTTCACCCCATATGGGGATTCCTTTATAGAATCTTTGAAAAACCTAGAGTAATTACTTGAAAGATGCAAGAAAACACATTTTTCTCTTAGTACAATGAAATGTCATATGGTGATGAAATAAGGAATAGTGTTGGGACACTTGCATTCAGCTGCGCGAATTTGGGTTGATCCTATTAAGGTAGAGGTAATCTTAAAATTTCCTATGCCTAAGACACCAACATAGGTATGCAAACAAGGTACTAGAGAATATTCTTACAAACACTGTAGCGAACCATCACCTAAATTAGGCTAAAAATCTTCCTAAGGGACTATGGGCGTATAGAACAACATGGTGGAACACAACAGGTTTTCACCATATGCGCTTGTCTATGGGAACTCCCCTTTGTTTCTAGTGGAATTCAAAATTAAGATGCTTAGGACAGCCCTTGAAGTAGGTTTAGATCTTTCAAAAGCCCAGAAACAACGACTGGAATAGTTGAATGAGTTGGATGAAATTCGTTTGGTACTTGTACAGAATATTGATGCAATCTAGTAGCAACGAACTAAATGGCACAAAAAATTCATTAAGAAAAAGATGTTTCAAAGAGGAGATTGGGCATTACTCTATGATTATTGGTTCAAGGATTTTAAGGGAAAAATCAACTCCATATGGATGGGACCATATGAAGTTGACACGATATTTGATAATGGGACTATTATACTTATAACAATTGATGAGGCACATAATCCTTTGATCATGAATGGACATCGCCTTAGATTATATCACCGTCCAACTTCAAGGGACTCCATTATTAAATATCTCTCTAATAACTCTAGTTTTGAAGTCTTTAGTGCAGGGAATTCCTCCTCTACACCCCTAATCTAAAAATGTGTGTGTGTGTGTGTGTAAAATAATAAAATGTTGTTACTACTCTATCAATATTTTTCTGGCAAGTTCCTCACCGGCACTGTTACTCCTCTGGTGTTGTTATTCTGATGATGGAAATTTTGTCTAAGTACTTCACTGGTGCTATTACTCTTTTGGTGTCGTTACTCTAATCATGATGATTTTGACTAAGTACTTCACTGGTGTTGTTACTCCTCTGGTTTTGTTACTCCTTCGATGTTGTTACTCCTTCGGTGTTGTTACTCCATTGTGATTTCATCTAAGTACCCCCGGTGTTGTTACTCCGTTGCGATTTCATCTAAGTACCCCGGTGTTGTTACTCCTCTAGTGTTGTTAAGCCTCTGATGTTGTTACACCGTCGCGATTTTCGTCTAAGTACCCTAGTGTTGTTACTCCTCTGGCGTTGTTACTCCTCCGGTGCAGTTACTCCTCCAGTGCTGTTACTCCATCGCAATTTTGACTAAGTGTTCAAGCAGTGTTGTTACTCCTTGGGTGTTGTTACTCCCCCAATGTTGTTATTCCTCAGGTACTATTACTCCCTCCATTGTTGTTACTCCGTCAAGGCAAGTCCCCAGGTACGTCCCCGATCGACTTTGTGGATTTGATTAATAATTCATGTGACATGACTTGATATGATTGTGGATGATCATCCCTCATTTGGGAGGAAGTACTAAATAAATGAAAAATATGCCATAATGATTTGTTATTATTATTATTAAACCTTGTGCTAAGCCCATACACTCCATGATTTTCCACCATACTTCACACGATACCCACATGCATCAGGACTTGAAGTTAGCACTATTGTACTAATGAATGGTCCTTCCCAATGATGTGAAGTAATTATCATAATTACCATTTATCATTACCATTATCCGCCATGATTTTTCCATATTTCATTGTTATCCTCTCAGTTTTCACTCTCACTACACCCCATCGCTATCACAGCTCTCACTACAAATATACCTACCGACACTCCTCCTCGACGGTTTGTTGTTACTCTAAAGTTTTGTCATAGAGTCTTTGAAGAATGGGTGGACAGGCTATGAGACATGAACCAGAGAGCACAGAGCAGGTTCAATGCAATGCAGATGTTTGGCAAGTCTTCTTGGATGTAGGGTTGCATGTGCATTTTGAGAGGCTACAAGGATTTGACGAAACCATCACAGTTGAATTTACATTAAGCCTGGAAGGAAATGATTCTAAAGTCCATGCACTGGATATTTCTGTCACGAAGGAAGCTATTTTGATTTCTAGTGGGTTACAACGACGAGGCCAGAATTGTTCTCTCGGAAGTCTCCTCTGCCAGAGTTTCTGGAATTTTTTTTGTACGCTAGGGAGAGAGCGGTTTAGAAAAGAAGAGGGTATGACTTTAAATCTCTGCCATACCCATGGGCCAAGGTGGCATATTTTTTTATGAGTTATGTTACTTGCAAAGTTTGTTTCTCTACGTTGTTTAAATATCATTTCAAACTCCTTGCATGTCTTCGGTTTCGACATGCGCAAGTTCATGCTTTGGGCATGCCATACTCTCTACGGAGCAACCTTCACTTAATGACACAATCTGCCCTCCAGTCTCGACAACAACTAGCGATTCTCACAAATCATGGGTTGGTTAGATTATTGGTTGTGCATGCTCTATCTCGAGCCTCCATGACTTGGCCAAAATTCACTGAGCTAGCGGAGGAAGAACTTGCAGGTATGTTTCCTGCAATGGAGGAGGAAGAATACGTAGCAGGAAATAAGAGGCTACAAACAACGTTGTTCTAGCGTCAACTTTTGGCCCAACAGAAACAGACACAATGGATATAGAAGAGAGTGCAGTCGACACCGCTCCACAAGAACCAGTGTCTATTGCCAATTTAAGAGGAGAATCAACACCCTTGGATGCAGTTACAAGTGGTGCTGACACACAAGAACTAGCATCACCTGTCCAAGAAATTGAAGAACTTTTGGTCGAAAATGTAGGTGGTGCTGACACACGAGAATAGGAACCACCTGTTCAATCAATTGAAGAACATGCAGATAGAAATGTAGTGGTTCTGTCACACAAGAACCACCACCACCTATTCAAATGAATGTGGAAACTTTGGAGGAAACAAGGGTCACAGTCGACACCACTCCACAAGAGCTAGTGTCGGGTGTTGGGCAGAAGGAAAATTTGGAAGAAGCACAGGAAGAAAGAGAAAAATGGAGCATAGAACAGCCGGTGAACACATAAGAAGAGGAAGGATGGTTTACATCATCAGGCACTAAGAGAATGAAAATTGAGAAAATTATTACTCACTCTCCTTTTATTTCATCTTTTCCATAAGGGGCAAGGAAATCCCGTTCCTCTAGATGCACGGAGAAAATAAGAAGCTCCTCCCCCTGTTGACAAGGTTAATCCTCTCTACAGACAAAAATGATCCCTCTATCCCAATGAGTAGGTCTAGCAGCTGAAGGGAAAATCAACTAGACATCTTCCTAGATTATAATTGAAACATAGAACAAGAGAGAAGGCCTACCTTGCTCTGATGCTAATCCAATTTCCTTTGTTGTGATCCTCGAACCGCTTGTGTCACGGACTTTTTCCTACTTCTTCTGGTTGTTATGTACCTGCACAAGTGACCAAAAGACAACAAATCATACCAAAACCAATAGCAAATCCAATAATAACCTATTTAGCTTATCAAGGAATGCCAAAAAAATACATACATGAACATATATATTTTGGGAAGATGAACTAGCAATTGTATTATTATTTAAAGAATAAATGGCAAGCTTAAAACCAAAAACTTGATGTTCAAAGGCTCTCCTTGAGTGGTAATCCAAGTCCAAGCCAAGAAACTCTCCAACACTCCTTCTCCAAGTCTAATGAATAACCTCTAAGCACAAGCTCAACATAAGGGTGCAAATGGACATAGATCAACCATTTGGGAATCGTAGTGGGGGAATTTATAGCTTGGGAGAGGGATTTAGACCTCCTCTAAATATATGATTAGTTCCACATCTTAAGGAGGTAGCTCATAGGAATGAGACCAAGAGGTCAAATTAGGAGGAATCGACCTCATCTATGCGAAACCACCTTCAGCTCACCACTCTGGAACCTTCTAGATCACGAAGCTTCTCATCCTCTTTGGGAAAACTTCCTTTTTGAGACCATCGCAAGTATGAGAAAGAACATAGTGATGCCATCGCTGACTTAACAAGGTGCAACAAGTGATCATCGCTATTTTGAGCTTCATAATGGAGATGAATCGCATTTTAGGGTTTCAAGATCCATTTCTTCACGGAAAGCTCCATGATTTTCCAAGAAAAGTTAAAGGAGGGATCTGAGATGTATAAATTGATGAGTATATTGTATAATGATCATGTTTCGGGCACTTCAAGGTATCTCACCGGGGAGTGCAGGAGGCGTGACAAAATATTGTGTAACAGATGCCCCCTAAAGCATGAACGCAGAACAAGGAGTGATGGCAAAGATGTTTTACAATCTTTTGGAAAGGAAAAGGACACGCACTGTCAAGAGACCTGCAAATCAAGGATGCATATACATATACATATTTGAGATCAAGACATGAATCCACAACATGGACGCAGCCATCTGAACGATGAAGACTAAATAAAAGATCCATGGTATGGGCGCAGCCATCTAGATAACAAGGATCATCATGAATATAAAGTCTCATGGTATGGTCACAGCCATCCGTATAATAAAAACATGTGTACAATTATGAATAACATAAAACTCCATGCAACCTGAACCATAATAGACAAGACCCAGGGTCTTGCGCTCCATCCCGACCCGATCAATGCACGAATCCTAACACGCGAATAAACGTGTTGAAGTCGAGCATGCTAGAAAACGACCTAATTACCAACCAATGATGTGGACCATTAACAGGTACAAGAGAAACCACAAATAATGGCAATGGCCCTCAAGGTACAACAGTACAATCCATGAATGTGAAAAATGGAGTTGATATCGAACACTTGTGGAATCACCCGATCGAAGGCCAATAGTGAAAACCTGTCATCGGATGCGAAAAACTTACCATTAAGGCATGCAAGCTCTAAGGTACTGAAAGGGAGTTCCTAAGTCATCTTCCTGGATAGTGAGCTAAAGTCGAAAGGAAGTAACCTGTGGAAGGAGGGAAATGATGAATCCCCTGTCATCGACATGAAACAAGGAATAAAGTGGTATTATATTTAAGACTGTAGCAATGACCCAAACAATGTATAGGTAAATAATTGTTGATTGGACTTCTTTTGAACATATTGGTGACACGACTCCGGAGTGTGGCAGCATCTTACCAACATGGGACTAAAGGTCATGATGACAGTGTGGAATAGTCAAATGAGATTCAAGATGGATCACCCAAACCCGGGAGGACAAGTGACTGAGTGAGGTTATCCCAAACCTGACACGAGAGCAGAAGAGTTTCATGCTCAAGAGCGACATGCTTCCTATAGAAAGGATGGCTCATCTTCATTTTCCCCCACTATTTCTAGCAAGTAACCCAATTATTTTTATCACAATATTGAAGGGGATAACATATGCTTGTTATGTAAGTTCATCCTTCGAATGAATCCATCCTAGTAATTTTTATGAGCCCTAGGAAGGAAAAGCTCAGTCTCATCATGGTGACGATTCCTTCATCACAAAGTTTTAACGAGCCCGACGTAAGAAAAACTCAGTATCTTTTTCATGTTTAGAGAGTTTGAAAAAGAAACGGAAAAGAAAACTCCATTATGTCCCTATTTGTAATTTGTCCCTCATATCTGAAAAGGTAGAAAACAATATCTAAGGGAACCTCTTGACCATGTCGATCAAGGTGTACCTTTTTTTTAAATAGTCAGTCTCAACCTAAAAAAGGGGTAAACGTATACTGAGGTGACATCAATTCATTTACTTTAACGAGTTCGAAATGACAAGTATTCGATAATCTTTTCAGTTTTCGAGAGTTAGAAAAGAAATGAAAGATGACTCCAGGGGGGTTCCTTTTTCATTTATTTAATGAGTCTGAAAAAGAGATAAAATAAAACTCCCAAAATCAGTGAATAATGATCACTGTTCACATTGAAGATACCTGTAACTGCACAAGAAACACACCCATCACTGATATCGAGAAAATATTAAAATATTACAAAAATATTTGACAAAATGACTTTCAAAACTTATAAATAGGGAAAAGTAATTTTATTTTTTACCATTTTACCAAACTGAGCTCTGAAAGTGCTTTTGTTCCCTAATTTCCTTGATTTTTTAGTGGATGTTGTAGGAGATCCATGGTACCATTTCACGATCCATCTGCGACAGGTAAGAACCTCATCCCTGCTCTTGCATTCATTACTTTTTTATGAAATTTAAACTGTGAAATTTAGGCTAGAGAGGATTTTAAAATTTTAGGTCGTCGGCAGCCATCGAGGGTATGGTCATCAGACCCACGATGATCAAACTCAATCCCAAAGGCTCAGGTGATGCCATCGCACCATTTGAAAAACAGGCATAATGGCATCGAGAGTGATTTTTTAAAGTTGAAAACTCTATTTTAAGAAAAAATTGATGATTTTTGTCCATGTAAAAAGAATTAATAAGTGTTCAAATGTTGTTTGCAAGATAAATATGGTCTGGGAGTGGAAAGAAAGAGGCCATGAGGCTGAGGATTTCCAAGCATCTTAGGATCTGGCATGTATAAATGCTCTCAGGGATTGTGACCTATTGAAATTCTTCTAAACCACAGGGTTGAGGGCTCAAATGGAGTTGCTACCCTATATGATCAGCCTTTTGGATGTAGATCGAGAGATCTTCATCATCAAAGGGCAATAACTGGAACTGGATGAGATGGACATTTATTTCATCACAGGATTATCTTGTCGAGGAGAAGTAGTTAACCTCTTTGGATCTCACCAAGGAGGTGACAGTACTAGGAGTCTAGTCCATAGATACTGTCCTGGTGCCGAGATAACCAACAGAGGTAAGGTGAAGATTACAACAATCACCAATAACCTCATTCTGAGACCAATTTTGTTCACCATGGCGCATGTATCCGGCACGCAAGCTTTGCATGAGGCTTCCAAGTCTTAGTTTCAGTATGTTATCACATGTTTGACCCCCACCATCTTCAACTGGTGTGGAGGCCTTTTGGTGAATATGAAGTGCCAACTGACCAAGGGTAAGCACGGACACCTGAAGCAAATCAGGTTCGTTTTTGTAGTAGTGACCTTATTCTTGGAGTGAATACTACTCTTCTGATATCAGTGGGCATAAGTACCACATCCTTCCCATCGAGATCCAAGGCTCGTGAGATGGAGCTAGCTCATGCCTCGAGGAAGCATAAGTTAACATATGCATCATCTACCACAATTCTTCGTTTGGATTGAACGCTAGCTTCTTATGGTAGATGGCTATGCTTATGCCAGCACATATTTCATAGGGGATCTAGATCTACCTCTGCCACCAGGCGAACAATGGACCAACGTAGGTAAAAACTTGGTTTTTGAATTTTTTTTCAAGTTTTTATGATTTTTGTAAAAGTGTGAATAAAACTCAACTTATGATAAATGTGCATATGTGGGACCAGAGAGACCACCAGGCATGTCACCAATAGCATAGCGAGCTTGCCATCCGATAGTGGGTGTGGACCACAAGGAAGATGTTGTCCCATTAGCTGAGATGGAACGCAATCTAGAGGCAATCACTTGAGGGGTTCTAGATTATGCCACTATCGATGATGTTCCACTGCATTGGAAGAGACACACTGTGGGAGTCTCTGCGAGATTGCATCGGCTATTAGGCCAAGTGATCAAGGCGGTCTCGTGCTATCATGAGCACCACACAGTTTGATAGATCATCTAGTCTTTTACACATTTTGTAGGCTTTGAAAGCCAAGTGTCTCAGAACACTCTATTTTTTGGCATTTTGATGTAAACACTCTGGAAGACATGATATATATATATATATGTGCATGTTTTATTTCTACTTATATGTTCATAACATGATTCAGTTCTACAAATGACGCAAATGTCTATTAAGAATAGAATTTTCTAATGCATCAGTCAATGTATTTAAATTATGTGGAATATGTTTATATGTAATGTAATCAAAATTTCTTTCCAGCAATCTAACACGTAGATACATACACAATATTTGTGGACTCCTTACTGAACAATGATTGTTTAATTGTAACACAACGAGTTGCGAATCCAATTTGACAACTAAATCTCTAATGCCAAGGTCAACTGCTTCTGTCAAGAGCTCAATAACTGCACTATATTCAACAATATTATTGGTTGTTCAACCAAGGGAGATACCTTGTAAGTTAATCAGCTCTCCATTAGGTTCATAGAGTACTCATGCTACAAAAGATAGGTCCCGTGTGCTACGACAAGCACCATCAACAAAACCAATGTAATGACCTGATGACATCTACAAACTGAATGGAGCACAAGGTAAGCAGAAAAACATATGCCTGCAAAGCGAAAAAACACACCAAAAATCAAAACGCACACTATTGAATTAACACACTAATGTACAAAAGTTATCATACAAATTTCACACATAATAATTTTTGAGATACAGCCCATTATGGGGTTGTGACAATGCATTTACCTCATAATCACATAGCTCATAGGCACCTTTTTGTAAGACACACTTGACAATGTAGGGCCCATGCCACATGGGTTCGAACTTACTTGCCCCCAATTTATCATTGGCTTGATCGTAAAGAAGGACCAAGTCACCTTTACTGAAATTGCGAGGAGAAATGGTTTTGTCAAAATGAGCTTTGACCTGTTTCTTTTGAGCTTCGATGACCATCACAACAATGTGACGAGTCACGTCAAGTATCTCAAGATACAATAGCCACTCCTCTTCAGGAAAGGTATTCGGAAGAAGTTTGATAGATATCTTGAGCGAAGGGATTTCACATTCGATTGGAAGAGTGTCCTCTACACTGTATACTAGCTGGAATAAAGTGAATCCAGTGGTCGTCTTAGTAGAAGTTCGGTAAGCCCAAAGAGATGAGAATAATTAAATTCCAATCTTTCCTGTGCTTCCCAATGGTACGTTGAAGCATAGTAATCAAAACCTTATTGACTTCTTCAACTTGGCCATTGGCTTGTGGATAATATGGAGTTGAGCTATCATGTCGAAGGCCCAACTGAACAGTTTGCTCTGCCATCATGTGCCGACGAAAATGTGAGCCATGGTCAATCATGATAGCTTGAGGGACACCAAAAGGTGTTATAACGTGGTTAAAAAGGAACTACATAGTAGTAATACCATCAACATTGTATGTAGGCATCGCCTCGAACCACTTTGTAAAATAGTCGACGATGACGATGATATAACCATGCCCCCCGGCCAAGCGAGCGTTGCATGACACGAAATCAATGCCCCATTTTGTGAGAGGGCCAATAGTAATTACTAGTTGTAAGGGTGCAGGTGGGGCACACTGCTTGCGGTTGAAAATCTAGGATTCATGGCACTTTTGGATAGCTAGAATGCAATCTTTGAAGATAGAAGGCCAGAAATAACTGGCGTGAAGGATCTTCTGAGTAGTGGCATATCTAAACATATGACCACCACAAGCGCCAGGCAATCATTTAAGACCCACTCAACCTCTACAAGGGTGAGACATTTGGAAAGGACAGTTTCAACACCGACCTGATACAATGTATCACTAATGACTCGATAGGGTTGGGACTGATGTTAGATGCGGCATCAGTCGGATCGGGACAAATCATATCGGAAGGTCTGGGTTTGGAGATAAACAATAATGTCTCCATACCATGGGTCAAGAGTTCTTATCAGAAACAACATTTCATCTGGTATCTACTCAGCAAAATCAGGTGGAGTGCTTGCAGACGGAAGAACACAAATTAACTCAACAAAGATGAGTGATTTCTTTGATTTGGCAGCAGTAAATTCCAAATCAAACCCCTGCAGGATGATGATCCAATTGAAGCATTTTTCCCCCAGAAACTGGAAAGTGAATATATATGTCATGGGGCTGCAATAAGAAATTACAGTGGTTTCTCGTAAAAGGATAGAGTGTCGAAATATTTAGATGACATGAACCGTCATCAAAGCAAGCTTCTTGACATGAGCATAGAGAGACTCAGTATCAAGAATATTCTGGCTCAAATAATAAACCATGTGCTCATTTTCATTATCGTCATATTGAACTAACACCATAGAAATAGTGGTATCAGTTGCAGCCAAATACAGGAAATAATCACGACGACAGTATGGGGGATGCAGTAAAGGATCACTAATAAGGGATTTCTTTAAATCAGCGAAGGATTCTTTGGCAACCTCATCCCAAATAAAAGGGATCCCCTTCTTAAGTAAGTGAGTATAACCTTTGGCAAGTTCGGTGTAATTCGAGACAAATCGATGGAGAAAATTATCTTTTCCCTGCAAACTCTGCAATTGCAGCAGTGAGGAAGGAGGGGGTAGATTGATTATGGCCTCAACTTTCAAAAGATCAATCCTAAGAGTTGGCCAAAATCGATGCAAAACAAACACTTTTGTGGATTGATATGGATATTATAATGCCGACATCGTAAAATGAGAGCTATTAAGTGATCCGGATGGTCACGACGTTTAGTCGAATGAGCATGAAAGTCGTCGAGGTATGGATAAACAATGTGTCGAATGTCATGGAATGCATAAGACATTGCTCACTGAAAGGTAGCACCAGAATTCTTCAGACCGAAAGGAAGCTTTTGGTAAGTGAGAGTACCCCAGGGATAGATAAAGGTTGTTTTATGTTGATCGGCGGGTGAAATGTCAATCTGGTCATAGCCAAAAAAGCCATCCATGAAATAAAAAATCTCACTCCCTGCACATTTGTTGATGATTTGGTCGATAAAGGGAGTAGGATAATTGTCCTTAGGACACGCGCGATTGATATCGCGGTAATCAACACAAACACGTGTCGTACCCTACTTTTTTGCAACAAGGACGATATTGGATACCCAATATGTCAATGGAATAGGATAAATAAAACCTACTTTCAAAATATTTTCTACTTCTGCTTTGATAGCAACAACCTTTCGAGGGTGCACAAGGCGAATTCGTTGCCGAAAAGGCTTAGCACCAAGATAATTCGAGAGCTCATGAACCACTATGGTTGGATTGATACCAAGAATTTCCTCATATGACCAAGTGAAAACGTCTCATAATTCTTTAAAAGCTTAGTATAAATATTGATCTCATCTAGAGAACAAGAAACACTAATATGGATGTTCTCGACAACTTCGGGTTTAACAGAAATGTCAAGAGGCATCGTAGCAGTGATGTTTCCCATGTTACCCTCTGACGAGACTTCATGTACCCAAATAGGTGTCTAAAGTGGAGGTGTAGGAGAATGAGAAACATATGCTTCAAAACAGGAAGGCATCTCATCGAGGCTAGGGAGAAAGGAAGAACGATGATGTAGACCATTCCATGGAATTTCCTCCAAAGACAAGACCTCCATGATACTCTCGCTAGTGGGGAATGTCTCATTCAAGGGATCTGGAGAATCCCAAGAACCAAGCCATGGGGAGGGAACATAAGTGTCCAGCTTCATAATAAAGAGAGTATGACTTTCTGAAGTGGCCATCGAAACTAAAACAATTTCTTGATAATTTATATTCAATGGATTTAAGGACATAGCATTGCCAAATGAGTCAATTTGATCTTTGGTAGGGATAATCCAAGGATCTGGAGAATCCAAAATCATATAGACATAATGAATATTTGGAGGTGGGAGGGTAAAAGTTCCCATCAAGGAAGAGTCTTTGAAGAGACCTACTCCCACACTCTCGTAAGGAACCTCAATATTGCCCACATAAGGAACATTATCGTTTGAAAAACCAGAAGAAAAGAAAGATAGTTGATCAACCATGACTATTTTTCCTTCATGAGTAAAATGAAGTACGCGGAACAAAGAAGACACCACACAAAACATGGCATGAGTCCAACTTTGCCTAAGAAGAAGATTGTAGTTGAGATTGGCATTTATAACTTCTACCTCTAATTCAATGGTCTTTCCTTCTAACGTAATCGACAAGTTCGTGAGAATATCGTATGGTCATGAACATCTACCATCAAAGGCTTCCAAGGTGTTCAGAGATTGGTTAAGAGGAGGAGAGCCATTGCCTTTCCAACACGAAACTAACATGATGCAGGTAGAGGCACCTTCATCAATAACTATTCTATGAATCATATTTCCTTTGATAAGGACCTAGATAAGAAATGTAATATGATGAGGAAGATGAGGTACAGATTCTATATATCAAAAGTAATCAGACTCCAATCAGAAGGATCAATAGCACCTATGGAAAACAACAGTGACTTCGCTGCATTGGACAGGATTGAAGAACCTCCAAAACAGACATCGCCGAAGGTTCCTGAGCTAAATCCTCAACGATATTATAATGTTGCACAGCTCTAGCATTCGGATTGAAAGATGAATTTTGATATGTAGCGGACTAGAAGAGGACGAAGTAGAAGTAGAAGGATTATCATTGGATTCTTTCTATGTCATCTACTTAGACGTAGCTTGATATTCCTTGGTTCAAGTAGCGATCGAGATAGGTGATGAACCTTGCATCATGAACACTTGGGAACCTGAGGAAGCACAAGACTAAGGTTGGTCTACCAATTGGGTTTGATGTGATGGAAAGGGTTATTTTAAGACAGTCAAATTCCCTTTCAGTAAACGACTAACTTTAGATCGTCGAGGACAATCCTTAGTGTAATGATCTTCCTCATAGATGAGGCAAGGATACTTCGGTGTTCTTCGAGAAGCATGATTAATAGAAGATTCAAGAGGGTCCTATTTTGGGGCATCGACTTTGGCCTTACCTTTGCCTTTCTTTTTACCCTTAGAGGTTTTGTCTACTGCGGTAGACTAGACAACATGAACCTCAAAGGTTTTACCAAGACTAGATGAATTCTTAAAGGGATTATTAGAACGAGTGTTCGAGACTAATTTTTGCTTCAAAGAAGCTTTCGTGGGAGTCTGAGACACGAAATAAATCACACTGTCAATAGGTGGTGTATCTGGGGACTTCGACGCTGTGAGATCTGATGATGATATCGGAGCATCAGGGAGTATCTCATACAATGTGCCATATTGTGAATAGACTAGGTATAAATACTGGGCATAGGCAATAGCTTTCTCTTCAGTAACACACCCACCCATGGCTATGTCTTTAGCAATTTTGCTGACGAATGATTTTGTGAACCATTCTGTCAACAACTTATCAGCAATCTCAAACTTGATGAGGTAACACTGACGTCTCCATTCATGGATATGATCAAAGATGTAGGTCGCAGTGTCTTTCTTAAGTGACGTGAGCAAATGGGTGTCAGTTTCATAGTGAACCGATGGCTGGAAATGAGTGAGGAAAGCCATAAGGAGAGAGTTGAAGTCATCGTAGGTACCTCGAGGCAATTTGATGTACCACTTAGCAACACAACCTGTGAGAATTTGTTGAAAGAGTCGAAGATGGATAGAATCATCAACATACTAATTGTAGGAGCACCATATATGATATGTCATCATGTGGGCTTGTGGATTCTCCTTCGCTTTTCCCTCAAATTTGGGGCAATCACTTGGAATCTTCGTTGGAACTAGAGGCCAGTATGGTGAATGAAGAATGGGATCATTTGTGAGCCTTGAAACATCGGGCAACTCCAACATAGCCAAGAAAGGAAATTGTGGGTTAAACGACATATAGGACTTTTTAGGAGACCCAAATTGTGGAGTCCATCCTTGTTGGTAAGGATTTTTCCCCCACAGTGGAGGATTTTGTCCATATGGAATCTCGTTTTGTCCCTATTGAGGGTTACCTTTCCCGTAAGGAGGATTCAATCCTAGGTAGGTTTGATACTGCCCTGCCATAAGCTGTTGATGAGCATTGTATGTAGCATACTAGTTATGAGGCTGTTGAACCTGTTGACCATGGACGTAAGGATTTTGACCCTGGTGGTGCAGGGGTTGACCTTGACCTTACAAAGGTTGACCTTGTTGATATGCATATAACGCTTGTCGCTGTGAAGGCTAACCTTATTGTTGCAAAGGCTGGCTTTGTTGTTGTAAAGGTTGGCCCTGCGGGTGCAAATGTTGGCCTTGCGAGGACAAAGGTTGGGAGGACTACTGAACAAACTGTGTCTGCAACTACAAAGGTTTTTGTGACTGTTGCAAAGGTCTCCCTTGTGGTTGTAGCAGTTTTCCTTGCTGTTGCAATGTTGTCCCTTGATACTGCAAAGATTTCCCTTGCTACTACGAAGGTTGACCTTGGTGCTGCGAAGTTTGTCCTTGTTGTTGTGAAGTTTGTCCTTGTTGCTGCAAGGGTAGATGGATAGTTCTAGGGGTTATACCCTAAGGGTATTGATAATTCCTAAATTGGATCTGGCCATATTCACCAGGCATAGCGGATTAACTAGGCTGAACATAAGGCTCGGCTTGAGGAATGTAAGGCAGATTAACCATAGCTTGTGAACCATATGGGACATAAGTTGGTTGGAATGGAACCTGAGCCATATACGGATGTTGATATTGGACATTACCTGACCCAGACAAACCAACAGGGTTAGCAAAAACACCATAAAAAGTTTGATTCTTTCCAACCATGTGAGTTTGTAATCCACTCACACTAGTTTTTCCTGACATAAGAGGAATATTCTGATCTTGCCCCCCAATTGGTGGCATAATCTATCCATCATTAGAGGGATAAAATAACTTATGGATACCTGACCTGAGACAGTCGGTTGAACTGAAAAAGTCGATCGAAATGAAGAAACAGGTTGAGATAGAATGGTAGGTTGAACTGGAACTGAAGTGACTGCATTTTGCACAATCATTCGAGAGGTCATGTTTTGAAAGAACAGACCTAATGTAGGCATAGTGCCAGAAGACCAGATGGGCTTCTGATACAATGATGAGGCACTAGGAGTGCCCAAAACCATCTGAGCTAAAGAGGTATACCATGTGGTAATATGGGCTCACTAAGCTTAGGATATGAGAGAGACGAGACTCTTCTCATATAAGGAAAGCCTTCTGGAGGGAACTCATATCCTTGCTTATTGTCCACGTGAGGAGTATGGGTAGTGGAGACTTCCAAATGGCTGAGAGAGGAGACTGGGATATCGCCTTCTAACTCCATAGATGGACACAACTAGCGACGAGGAACTAGAGATGAATGACGATATAACTCCAAAGGAATACCAGGCCGATCGTACAGACTGTATGGACGCTATGGAGATATCACAATAGGATCGAACAATGGGTTCGATGGATAAACAACCCGTATTTATGGAATTTCAGGAGTCTGTGGACTGTCGGGTGTCTGGATAAGATTATTAGAGGAGTTTGGGTCAGATTCTTGAGATGACCAACAATCTAATGGAGGTGGACTAGAAGACAAAGGTTGGATACTTAGAACAATTCCAAGTTCAACACCTTGTTCCTCAAGCAATTGAGGAAGTTCTGGATGAACTCCTTGGGAGGACCCTTCAGTATCAAACAACGAAGGGGAACTATGAGATGGACTCAATAGTTAAACCATGATTGCTTCCCCTCAAAAATAGAAAAGGAAAGGAAAAAAAATGGATTAAGGCTTTAACAATCTTGAAATTAATAGGGAATTATTCAATTTGGTCTAAGAAGCAACTGCTTGGGATTGACATGTTTACCGTGCGTAGTTAAGTTTTAGAAATAGAAACATTTCATTTTCATATTTTAAGACTCGAGAAAAGGGTGAAAAGGTGACTCTAGTCGCTTTCAATAGTTTTGCGAGCTTGAAAGGGGAAGTTTCTCGATGATCTTTTCAAATTTAAAGAGTCAGAAAAGATCAAATTACTGCTTTGGTGAATCTAGGTAAAAGGAGTACCAAGTAACTGTGAACTGCAATATACACTTTAACTAATAATTTGACCAAGGACTTGACATTTGTGCAGGAAATATCCATGAATTCTGTGTTCGGTGTATCATGTTTAAAAAGCAGCAGAATCAGCTTCCTACGGATAAAGGATTGCAACCTAGGGGGGTCTCCCTTTATATACGCAATGGTACGGGGAGCACAAGTCCATGCTAGTGCTATCTAATGACAAAGCCAATGACAACTGCTAAATTTTAAAGATATCAGAACACGTCTCTAACCTAGACCACTAGATATGATCGTTAATGTTTTGAATGCTCCTAAGGTTAATTGATATATTTTAAAGGTGATCTTATAATTATGTCTCAATTTCAAGGCCTCAACGATATTTCCTCGTCCTAAAATGCAAACTAGATTATGAAATGAAATCTTTCAATTTGATGAAAGTTATCGATGTAGGGAAGAAGATCATTTGAATCATACATCAAACCAAATGCAAAAATGCATCCATGATAGTATTCAAATGCTAAATGCGAAATATGAAATCTAATCTTTCATATGATAAGCAAATGAAACGCCAAAACAAATATTAAAGAAATTTTTCCTGAACATGTAATGATAATTTTCCTCTTCTTCAAAAATGCAACTAATGTAATCTAGTGCAAAGGAAAAGATAAAGCAAACAAACCAAGAAGTATGAAAATCTCTTTCACATCAATGATTCGAAAGCAACACAAAATGTTCCGAAAACTAGGAAAACAACACCACTTTTACTTTAAGTTCGAAACATAGAAAAATTCAAGGCAAACACTTTCTTTTGATTCCAATGAGACAATCGATTTGTAATCTATCGTTTGTCAAATGAAGCTTAATTAACTTTCACTATATCCACTAATCAAAACAAATTAAGTGACAAGAACCAAAAGGTAATCTGCCAAGTACGTCTGAACACACAAAGAGTCTTTAACACTAGCAATCAATCTCTAATCTCTAATGGGAAGACCAACGAGTGCACGAAGGTTGACCTAGAAGACCTAGAACCCTAAAAGGATAATGAAACTTCAAGGACACTCAAGCCAAGTTAAAAGACAATTGCAATCAGACAACGAGAGAGTAAATGAAAAACAAACTGGTAAAGCACAGGGGGAAGACAACTAGAACTTAAAATCAAAGCAAAAACCATAAATTTCTTAATTTTCTACAATGATCGCAGCTGTGAGGAGTAAAGTAGAGATCATCGCTATTGTAACTAAAAAACCCGTGATATCATCACGACTATCAGACTAAAATCCACAATGGTCGAGGAAAAGGAAAAAGAAATCCAAAATTTTCAAAAAAAGCTCAAGTTAACAATCTTTAGGCATCTACGAGATAATGACACTGACTACAAACAAGCAATGAAGTCTAAAAATCAATGGTTGATCGAGTTCGTCAAAAGACAAGGTGAAGGAAAGGGAGGAAAGGGTCATAGGCTCCCCATTGGAGTTGCCATTTTGTTGACAAGGTTAATCCTCTCTGTGGATAGAGACGATCCCTCTAGCCCAATGAGTGGGTCTAGCAACTGAAGGGACAATCAACTATACATCTTCCTAGGTTATAATTGAAAAATAGAACAAGAGAGAAGGCCTACCTTGCTTTGATGCTAATTTGATTTCCTTTGTTGTGATCCTCTAACCACTTGTGTCACAGACTTGTTCATGCTTCTTCCAGCTCTTTTGTACCTGCACAAGTGACTAAGAGACAACAAAGCATACAAAACCAATAGCAAATCCAATAATAACATATTTAGTTGATCAAGGAATGCCAAACCAATACATACATGAACACATATATTTTGGGAAGATGAACAAGTAGTTGTATTATTATTTAAAGAATAAAGGGGAAGCTTACAACCATAGCCTTGATGTTGAAATGCTCTCCTTGAGTGGTAATCCAAGTCTAAGCCAAGAAACTCTCCAACACTCCTCCAAGTCTAATGAATAACCTCTAAGCACAAGCTCAACATAGGGGTGCAAATGGACATAGATCAACCATTTGGGAATGGTAGAGGGGGAATTTATAGGCTAGGAGAGGGATTTAGACCTCCTCCAAAGATAGGATTAGGCCCACACCTTAAGGAGGTAGCTCATAGGGATGAGACCAAGAGGTCAAATTAGGAGGATTCGACCTCATCTATGTGAAACCACCTCTAGCTCGCCGCTCTGGAAGCTTCTAGATCACGAAGCTTCTCATCCTCTTTGGGAAAACTTCCTTTTTGATACCATCGCGAGTATGAGAGAGAACAGAGCGATGCCATCATCGTCTTAACAATGTGCAATAGGAAATCATTGCAGTTTTGAGCTTTGTAAGGGCGATGACTCACATTTTAGAATTTCAAGAGCCATTTCTTCAAGGAAAGCTCCAGGGATTTTACAGGCAAAGTTAAAGGAGGGATCTGAGCTGTATAAATTAATGAGTATACTGTATAATGATCATGTTTTGGGCACTTCATGGTATGTCACAGGGAAGTCCTTGAGGCGTGACAAAATACAGTGTAACACCCCCAATCCTAAAAAAATTTGGAACAGCTAAGGGAACCATTATCGACACTGTTATTCAAAAACCAATGTCGATTGGTGAAAGAATTGAGAAAATTGAAGGGTTGGTCGTCAGCGCTGCCACACAAGAACCAGTGTCGACCGAAGGAAAAAATGAGGAATTTATGGCTAGTACTACTTCTACAGAGACCATTCCTAAGAATATCGAAGAGGTCATTGCCGATCAGACTAACTCACAAGGGTTAGAAACCATTCCTGAGTAGATGGAGGAGAATGTTGCTGATAAGACTAACCCACAAGGGTTAGAAACCATTCTCGAGCAAATTGAAGAGGATGTTGCTGACAAAACTGACCCGCAAGGGCTAGGAACCATTCCTGTATAGATGGAAGAGGACGATTGGGCAGTAAATAAACTACAAGAATTTGTCAAAGATGCTACCCCACAAGACCCTGTAGTGAATCCAGAGTCGCAGAGGGAAGATGTAGAGGTCTTGAGACCTGAGGAAGGAGATGGCGGGGTTTTTCCCTGACTCGGGGAACAAACAAAAGAAATCGGAGTAAAATAAGAACCAGTTGACGACTTTGTCAATGTCAACCCGCCAGGCCCTGGACTAGCTGTGAAATAAGAGTTCATTGAGAAATGTGCAAAAATGAGACCCCCTCTTAAGGAAAGATATCAGGCACAATTCAAAGAAAACATGCAATTGAAATTGCAAATCATTAAGTTGAGAAAACATGTACGATGATTATGAAGGAGAGTGAGGAAGCACTAGGAAAACACTTCAAAGCCCCAGCCTGAAACTATTTCAATGGCAGCACAGACCAAAGATAGGCCAACGACTTCAGAAACTACACATACATAGTCGTTCTTGCATATCATCGCGGCACGGGAGTTTTTCATGTCTACAGAAATTCAGAAGTGGCAAGCTACAATAGCTCACTTTCAACAAGGGACCATTCCTTTAGAAGCACATCGGGAAGTTATAAGGAAAACTCACGAGAAAGCTGTGAAAACAGTCTTCGGCTACATAGAACAAATAGAGAAGGAAAAGCGAAAGAAGGAGAGACAGCAAAAGTGAATTGAGGGACTAGAAGAACAGGTGAAGCTATTAAAGGCCGATAAGAAAGAGATGTTTACTTTGTCACAACAGGCAATTTCTTGCCACCCCCTTGCTCATAGTTATGCCATGTTACTCCATGAACAATATCTATTATTTTCTTTAGAAAGTTTCCACGAGGAGCTCAGTCATGAGATGGAAGATTCAATGCAATTTCTGTGCATTTTGAGATGCCATAATATCTTGGATCAACATTTGATGTGCGAGTTGTACATGCATGACTATTTTCTGGGAAATGATCAATCATTTAACCCAGTGCCATATGTAGAAGACATTTAATTGATAGCCTTTATCTCCTACACAATAAATAAGGTTAAATGGAAGAAGGCCTTTGCCACGTTCGAATAAAATCAGGTAAATAGGCCACTTGTCATTCAGATGGAGAATTGTCAATCTATGAATATTTATAATAGACACGAAACCCTCTTGGGGATCGAGGGACGAAAAGAATAGATGTTGGAAACTCAGAAATGGTTTGTTGATATATGCAAAAAACAAATCTTTACTTCTCAAGAGGAGACCCGAGACAACTTCCAGAAATGATGGATGCTCTTGTCATTCGCTGTCAGGATACGTAAGCCTTTTGGGGCCTCCAATTTTGCTCGGGCTATAAATAGGGTACCTTGGTATATTTCATGCATGAGGCTTCATGGGGTCCGATGGATGGGTTTGAGGTTTCAATTTCCCATCATATGGATGCCAGCCGATCAATACACTCCATCTTATGAGGTAGGTGAGGATTGGTGGAAGGAAGTCATCCAGACACACAAGTATAAGCATCCAGTAACATAGATGTCTTCAAAATACGATCGTGCATAGCTTCACACTAATCATCGCAACTCTAACCCAGAATTGCGTAGGTGATGAACTACATGAGGAAATGCAGTAAGCCTAGTTGGGGGGAGATTTTGGTGGCTATTTTTGCATACTTTTACTCACGCTTTTACCCTGTTCTTTTTATCCATTTCATGCCAATAATGGTTAACCGATATCTTAAAATGCATAGGCATACCTCTTGTCATGTCTTGATTATTGGTCAATGAAGCATAGTCGTAGGGACTATTACCTAGGTGTCTTACTAATTTAGTTATCTCTGTAGATTTGAAGGGAGAATGAATAGAACCGTGATTCACTGGATGATATCTTCCAAGCTAGCAACGGTATCCTTGAATATTGGCTGCAACAGTGAATCAATCTTTCGATTGACACACTGTTATCTTTTACATTTTGTTTCTTTCTGAAAACAACCTTGTAATTAAAGGCAAACAATGTCGTAATTCTAGGATTTGTATTATTGACAAATTGTATAAAGTAGAGTTGCAGGCTGTGAAAGTTATCATTGTTAAGAGTCATTAAGGTTACAAGAGAAATACTCTAATTTTGAGTATGTAACAACATACTTCTAATATTTCTTTAATTAATGACATTTTGATCTTCTGAGCATATCGTGAGTCGTTGATCTAGCCATAACCCTGATCAGGGAGTTGGGCCCACTCTCCTAACCAGGTGCTGCTAGATTAGATGTGTGGTAGGTTTATTTTCATAATTTTATTATTGTTGTGAATGTTTATCAGAGTGCTAATGTGAGTCCTAATTGATGTCACTCTTATTGTTGTTACAGTTATTACTTGATGTTACTCTTATTTGTTGTTATAGTATTGCTTGTTGTTTTTTTTTTCTCAGTAAGACTACTCTAGGAAATTATATTATATACAGAGAGAAATTACATGCAGTGAAACAAGTTTTCCAAGGCCAGCGATGACACTATGGTATTGCAGCTGACAGTTGCTTGCATTGTGCGCTGGATGCCCCAAAACCTTATCAAAAATTCATTGTTTAACTTTGACATTGCCCACGCAGGGGCTGAGACTCAAAAACACTACCCACGCAGGGGCGACCCTGTATATTAGCAGACTTCCATAATAAACTAGGTGACATAATTGAAAACAGAGCAGGACCTATATAAAGATTACCAGACCCATTCATAATAAGCGACCAAGACATAGGACCGCAAAACAGGACCAAGCGACCAAGACAGAAGACTACAAAACAGGACCTGAAAGGAGGGAGGATGATGGTGCTATTCTTCTGGCTCCAATTCTTCCGGGTCCATCTCCACGACCGGGTACCCAAAGCCTTCGAAGGGGTCTTCCTGGACCTCTTTCGCTCCCGCTCTAGACGACGACGCCTCCTGCGTCTGAGTTTGGATGGGCGCCTTCCCTTTTGCATCAACTGCTTGATCCTCGACCTTGTCCAACGGATTCGCAGAGGGTAATTCTCTGCTGCTTACTCCATCGAGGTCCTCCTCTGCGTCTCTGGCAAAGAAGATTGAAATATGGGCATTAAGATTGCCCAGCTTAAATACTGCTCTGCCAAATGCCGGAAGCGCAGGCTGCCCTGGCGGTCCCTCATTCGGGTCAGAGGTGTCCATGAACTGAGATACTTGCAGGTGGGGAATTCCAACTCTACGAAAACAGTAGCAACAACAACAGTGGTGATGCCCTTCTGCCACTGCGGGAGGGCGAGAAGGTGCCCCACGACCAGGCCCTCTTCGACATGGTTGTCTTTCTCTTGTTCTTGCCATATGAACAGAGAAACTGCCCAGAATGTCCGCTTCACGGATCCAATTCCCAATCTCCAGAGTCTCCAGAGGGCAAAGAATGTTCCGGCTCGTCTGCACCTGAAACTGGTCTTGCCAAGAATGTCGCTGCAACATCCTTGCTCCAGCCTTAAAATCCATGGCCCTCTCTTGGAACCTGAGCGCGATGAATGCGCTCTTCTCTCACCTTCTGCCAACATTAATTTTCATTAAGAACTGGAGCAGGGGCTCCCTCATTTATTCCCCCGGCATGATGTGCCTCGTCCCTCCACGGGCTGGCTCGTGGCAGCTCTCGCTGGCCATGTGGCCTTGCCATGCTTTCAGTACTTTCACCCGCATCCGGGTATAGTATTGCTTGTTGTTACACATTGATGAATTTATAATTAATGTTCAATGTTGGGTAGGGAAATTGTGGCCTACACATACAATGCACGATAGCATTGAAACAACTGGTAGAACCCCGAGTTGACAATTAAATATGGATTGGGGGAATTGCATGATTCATACTTGGACACCAACACCTTCTATAATGGAAACAATGAAGTTCCTTTATATGTGTAGGAAATTATTAGAGGAATGACACCCTGCAAAGGATCTCTAAGGAAGTTACACATCACAAGTCCCATCTAGATGATTGGACAACTAAATTAGATATCAAACTCTACAAGAGATGAATCTTTTTAAGGACAAGTTCACTTCTAGATGATATTAAAAAAATTACACAAAATTTGTGATGTACTACATGAGGATCACTCAAGGTCTTTGTCAGGATATACATCCTATTACATAATTAAATTAATATTATACTACTACAAAAACTTACAGCTTTCCGCATTCTAGATATATTATATTCTAATTTCTATCCATTCAGCTTTAGTTGATTCTATTTTTAATACATTTTGACCATCTAGAGCATAATTCCTTCTAGGAAGTAAACCCAACCTTGTTGTATTTAATCCCCCAAAAAATAAACTTGCATTGCCTTTCTCATGTCATAAACCATCATTATGATATGATTAGTACTCATTTTATTTTGTTGCTTAACTAACAACCTAACCTTGCAATGTGCACATTGTCTGTTAATATCATCTGGTCCTTTTTTATTGTTTTGTCTTTAATTATTAACTGGAAAAACATCATGCGACCATTTTTGGATGTGTTTGATATTTGTTTCAGAAGTTGTTGCATATGTTAGAACTGTAGCAATTTTACTTCAAAATATAATGCCTTTGTGACACCGATTGTGGGTAGAATCCTTTCCATTAATGTACATTTGTTCCCCAATGGCTATAGTCTTGGAACTGTCTCACCATCCTTCATCATAGTAGATTTTAGACATGTAGACAAAGATTTCAAAGGTCAAAGGTCAAAATATTTAATGATCAAAGCTTTAAAGTATGTATATTAAAAAATTGTCCAATGATCCCAACTTAGTAGCAGCTAATTATCGAAAAAGCAACCAAGCAAAAATGAAAATACAACATAATACTTAGTTAAGCATCATCATCATCATTGTTTAAATATTGCATGGTCATCATAATTGTTTAAATATTGCATGGTCATCATCATTGTTTAGATTAGCATATTCAAATCTAATGGAAGCTTCACCTTTGGATGCTCACTATAAAGTGATTTTTTTTGGTGTCTAAAAAACCTACTTTGAATGCAATTTCACATTCTTCAATACTTGTTTAGTCTTTTCCTTTTCTAATATTAATTGGTTTCATTTCACAAAATGGATGAAATAACAAGTGCTTCAATTTCTCTTACAAGAGGCATTGGCTACCATTGAGAAGTAACCACATGGAAAATCTATACAACTCTAGGGATTTTATATCATGAAGCCATTACCAATCAATATACTTGTTATATGTAAGGTTGTAAAAGCTATAATTAGTCAAACCTAGGAATATTTTAGGTATTGATGGAGGAAAAAAGGATGGACCTAAACCATCCTTATAACATGTTATTTATTTTTTCATAGATGCAGGTTCATTGGAATTCCCACAAACCTTCTAACGTTGCAATTTTGACACCTAAATGTTGCAATTCCGATGCCTAAATGTCGCAATTTCGATGCCTCAAGATCATAGTTTCCATACACAAACATTACAATTTCGACACCTAAACATTGCAATTTCCACGCCTTAATATCACAATTTTGACGGCACAAAACAAGTTGCCTTCAAATGAGATGCGAAGACAATTATTGTAGAAATTTCGACCCGACAAATTTCAATGACGATTTTCGTCGAACTTGCGATGATCAAGGAGATGTCAAAAATACAACGATAAAATGTTCAACATTTTGCAAAATAATTTTCCGTCGTTGTAGCTACGAATGATCGTCACAAGAGAGACAAAGAGCCATTGAAAATTGACTCAATATGTAGTAGTGATGGAATCAAAGGAAACAAAATTATACAACAACCAACCATCAAGGATTAAGATTCAATAGGATTGAGTTTGGGTAAATGGATCATCATCAATAACAAGAAGAATGTAGTTATATAAGGAAATCCTATTATTTGGTTTCTTTAAATGTAACACCCTTCACTGCAAAGCTTTAAGGACAAATCTTTTTGAAGGAGAGTATTATGTTGTGACCCCATGGAGGGGAATATATTAACTTAAATGTATATGGTATGACCCCAAGGGGGAGAATATATGGGTTAAATGTACATGTAATGTGTAAATGTATATGTAATACTTAGTGGTAAAGCGGCCACATGTGCAAAGTGTGTATAGGTATATATAGATATCATGTATGTAATACCCAGACTTGACCCCAAAATTGTAAATAAACATGTACATATGAAACCTATGGCGGTGAGCTGGCACATATTAACTAAGTTGGTGAACCAAGGATTATGTTTGGGGATAGTGTGTCCATGTGCATATGTGTTTATATGTTTTGGGGTCAAAGAACCTAGTTTTTTAAATATGAAATTACATGCACATTAATAAAATGTATTACTACTGCAAATCGAGTTAGACGAAAGGAGCATGGGGGGGTAAGATTGAGTGACTGTTAAAAAGGGGGGATTGGATGGTTTAATAACTAGTAAAATTGCACATGTTTTTAACTTAATTCCATCAAGTGATTTTAAAAGGTTCCATGTGTCAAGAGAGTGAGATGCAGATAAAAGTGAGGGTATTAGTGTTATGGAACACACATTCTACATGATCCGACTGAGGAAAGGGTTTGGACACCTTGGATGGGAAATAGGGGATGACCCTATGATATGTGGAACAAATTCCATGATGTGAGGTTAGAGAGGTACCTAGAGACCCATGAGGCAGTAAGAAATCCTAGAAACCTGAGGGCTTTGGAACATCCTTGGTTGGGTAAGTTAGACACGTTGGAAGTAATGGCACAACCCAAGGGATTATAGAGGCAAAGAAGTGGGTGAACTTCATCAGTTATGAGGCTAATGTGGTATTTGTTCTTGTTGATTGGAGATTGTTGGGTTTGGTACCTTAACTTGATTATGCATGGTATTTGTATGTAGTTGGCTTGGTTCCCTATGTAGTCAAAGCCCTAGTTCAAGGGTGACCCATTGCTTAAAGAAAATAAGCAATGTGGTCTACGGTTGGGGGGGACATTTGATTTCTACAACTAGTAGGTAACTTTTACCAAATAAGTGTTAATTTTAATATTCACTTGAACTCCATTGTAAAAAATTATGATTTTTTTCTATTACATGTGCTTAGCAAATTAATGATATAATTATGTGATTATAATTTATGTGCATGAATCGCAAGTGGGCTCTTGTGAAATGGGACACTGTCTGCAAACCCAAGCACAAAGTTGGTATAGGCATCCGCGATCCTGAGCACAGTAATATCATCATGACCGCCAAAATTTGGTGGCAATGGTTGACAAACCCGGACAAACCGTGGGCCAAACTATGGATAGGCAAATATACCAACAGCATGCCCCAAGCAGAGCTTATTAGATTTACACCTACCAGCACAGGTTCACTCATTTGGAATGCGGCAAAACTCCACCACCAGCTGGTTCAGAAACACAGCTTCTGGGAAATAAGAAATGGACATAGTGCCAGATTCTGGAGCGACGCTTGGAATCAGCTTCCTAAACTCTCAGCGGTTCTTCCAGCTACCTTAATTCCGGGACAACAAGAGCAGCAGCAGGATAAAGTTCATCAATTTTGGAGTCCGGATTCGGGCACGAGCTTCAGGAAATGGCAATCAAGTAATCATATAACCAACACCAGCAACACCCAGGAAGCAGCAGCTCTTGACAGTGAATTAAAAAAGAGGAGCATCAGGTACAATAATGGGGAGGACATACTTAGATGGGGCTATCTTCCCAAAGGTTCTTACTCCACTTCTGAAGCCTATAACCTTTTAGAAGGTACCACCACCATCCCGGATCCTCTCTGGGAAAGAATATGGAGCTTCAAGACTCGGCCCAAAATATCTCACTTCCTTTGGATGGTGGGACATAAAACGATTCTTACATGGGATAAACTGCAGAAGCGCAACTTCCAAGGACCTTCGTTATGCCACAACTGCCATCAGAATGAAGAAACCCTGCAGCATCTACTGGATACTTGTCCGCTTGCAACTCAAATTTGGGAGAAGGTGGAATTCAGGAGTCAAAGACGATGCAGAGAGGCGGGAAGCATAATAAAAACCATACGGCAATGGCCGAAAAGCCCCTACAACAATGGGTTGCTCAACCACCTATGGAACATAATTCCAGGTATTTTGCTGTGGAACATTTGGAAGGAAAGGAATAGGCGCATATTCAAAAACCTCAGTTCGAATAAGGAGGACATCTGGAACAGAGTTCATGCCAACATTCAAGAAACCATGCTACTAAAAACTTGGACTCAACAGGATCTCCCCACTGAAGACAATGAGAAAAATATCTTAAACAACTGGGGACTGCAAATGCTACAGCAATTAACTACACAGCAGACAACAAATTGCAAAGGCAAGGAAGAAGGGAGATGGGAAGCTCCACCCATGCACTCATACAAGCTCAACTTTGATGGGGCTTCAAAAGGTAATCCGGGCACTGCAGGATTTGGTGGAATCATCAGGGATCACCAAGGAATCCTACAACAGATTTACTTTGGCAACCTAGGTTGGGACACCAACAACTCAGCAGAACTGGAGGGTATGTGGCAAGGATTACTTACAGCTAGACGACACAATCTTCAACCGTTGATTGTAGAAGGAGACTCCCAAATTCTCATAAATATGGCCATTCGAATTCAAAATGGGTCACAAGCCAGGAAGGTAGCCAACAGCTGGAGATTGGAGGCCAGGCTTAGCCACATGGTTGAGGAAATATGCAGCTACAATGCCATCTCTTTTCATCATACTAAAAGAGATAGCAATAAGGTAGCCGATCTTCTAGCTAATATAGGGGTAGACTCAGACCAGCCCTTCCTTGAAGGAAATCTGAACATTATCCCCAACAATCAACTCCAGCAGGATTGTGAGAGTCTCATTCTCAGGGATAATGAAACCCCGGATGCGGGTGTCGAGTCGAGAAGTACAGGCACGCCACATGCAGCGCATGGGCTGCCTCGTGTAATGGAGGCCGTCGTATGGCAATTAAGCCACCCAAGTTGATAATGCATTCAATGAAGAAGAGGCGGGGTAGATGGAGGAGCAGGGCGGCATTAATGTGCACCTGCAACGAGAATTTGGGGGAAAATATCACAGGTTTGATGGCTCGTTCAAGGCATATTGGCCTGAGGAAAGTTGGCGGTCGTGGAAGCATAGCAAGCTCCGGCCAAGCACCGTTTCATTCCCCTGCAGCCTGGAGAATTGTCTTGGTGGCCATTCTGGTTGCTGGGTTGGGAGGAGATGGCAATTTGATGCCTTGCAGCATCAAGTCTGGAAAAGAAAATGTTGGCTCTCAAGCGAAGGTAGCCAAGGGGAAAGCTGGACATCTGAGAGTGAATTGGAAGGAAACTGTTGCTGCTACCAATTCCAGGTTCACCATCGAGTATACAGAGGTAGCTTTAGACTTACAATGGCTAAACTTCACGAACGACAGCCATGCAGAAGAGGCCCATCTAGAGGGTCCTCCTCAAGATCACCTGCAGCAGATGAGCACCACCACTGCTGCTGCTGCTACTGTCACAGGAGAGCTAGAGCAACCCCGCTTCCCATTCGACAATATGTGGAGGTTGGGGGTTCCTGTGAAAGGAAAACGGAGCTCCCGGCTTTCGGTTCCGTGGTTTTCACCTTGCCAAGCACCGAGGATAATGCAGGCGTTAACGCCCACATCTCCATCATGTTTACAAAAATTCCAGATGAAGAACATCTCCAGGACCCGCAGGAAAAACAACTGGAAGACTCGGGCAGAGAGATCAGTCTTGGAAAAGAACACTCGTCTGTGGAAAAGAACGCTGCTGAGGTGCTTCCAGCGTCTGTTGTTGGAAGCAAGGGGGAATCAAGTCTGCAAGACCGCTTCCCTCCAATGGGGCCACCTCCTCCAAGTGTGGAAGAAGATACATGGCGGAAAATGTGGGAAGGGCGCGCGGAAGGTGACGGGTGGGCTTATGTCGTGGAAGATCCGAGCCTGGCTGAGGCGGCAGATGCATACTTCGTGTCCATCCAGCCATCTTCAGTTCGTCCCCAAGATTGAAGCTGTGGCGGGTAACGCCTTGATTTTGTCTTTTGGTCCTCTGGCTTTTGCTTCCTCTGTCTCAGTCTTTTGGCATTCGCTTCTTACTTCTTGGTCCTGGTTAATTCTGAGTCTTTGGTCATGTCTATGGTCTTGCCTCATCATTGGGAAGTCGAATTGGATAGCTGACATCAGTAACACAGTCACGCTTACATTTGTCAGATATAAAAGTCAGACTATCTCTGCTGCTAGCCCCTGCGTGGGCAATCATGTGTCTAGTTTATTGTCTTGAGAGTTTGGTTCGTTGCTGCCCCTGTATGGGTTTTTTGTTTCCATGGATAATTCAGTTTGGTTTTGGAGAAGCTGCCCCTGCGAGGGAGCTATAAGGTTTACAGTCAGGAGTCCCAGGGCTACTCTTCAGGCTCTGGAAGGCATGTCATGCAGTTTGTAATCTTTTTGTACATATAATATATTACTTAGATAGTTTTTACAAAAAAAAAAAAAAAATTTATGTGCATGAGATCATTGCATTATATAACATATTTAGTTGTACATATCATACATATAGGGAATAAAATAAAAAATATTACAGGGGTAATAGTTACATTAATATGCCCTAGTAGGTGGCTGGGGGCATCATGGATTGTATCAGATCCCAAGTTTATAACACTTGGGCCATATGGGTCAAACTTTGCTACAAGGGAAAATTGTAGATTGTTGGGCAACTGTTTGATAAGATTTGCAGAGAAAGGAGATGGACATATTCTAAAATTTGGGATGAAGAATGTCGGAATGGTATATATACATGTTAATATTTTTGTTACAGACTTACAAATATCAAGTAATGCATAAATTTTAGTAGCGGATCTGAAAATTTTTGTGTAGATGCAAAATATAGAAAAATAAGTATTATTTATGAAGAGAGAGTAATCATATTTTAAAATATAAACATTTTCATACTATGATGTCACAAGTGAGTTGGAAATGCTAGATGGTAGAAGAAGGTGGAAACAAATTTGGCATGCAGAGAGGAATAGACAGAAGACATGTGGCATGATTGGATACCATTGGAAGTTGATGGGTTGTTAATGCCCCATTGAACCTTTGAATCTGATATCAATATAAGTCGTTGATATGTTCAAGTGTTAACCATCAAATACACCAAGATGCATCTTTGTCTTAATTCATATGCATATTGACGATTTGATGTAGATCAAGGCTATTGGATTAGATGGATTGTGGCCATCAAATCCATTTGGGGTGCAACTCCTTATTATCCTCTACACAAATCATAATCCGATGTGCGATATGAACCATTGATGGGAACTAATTGTGGCCATAAGATCCATCATGAAACTCCCTATTATCCTTCACACATGTTGGAACCTGAGGTGAAATAGGGACCATTTATGAGAGATAATTATGTCCATCTAATCCATTGGTGGTGAAATTCCTCCTTTTTCTCCAAACATGTTGGGACCCAATTTGTATTTGGCTCACTGAATAGGGGTAATCTCAATCATTTGATCCATCGAGAGAAAAAATTGACATAAACTATAACATATGTTATAACCTAATATGCTATGTAGACTATTGATCTACTCCAAGATTAACCATCGGATTTGCAAGTGTGTAGGTCATGCACTATTGAGGGAAAATGGAGAATGGACCCCGCATGTAGTTGAATCCAATAAAGGACCACCATGTGGAAAGGAAAAAGATAATGTGGCACCCTTCCATTTGGTTGGATTTTATCAAGGTTCTATGCAAGTTGTGGGGCCTACATAGGGATCGAAATACAAAAAGGGTGGTTGCATCTGTGCCAAGTGTCTAAGGAGAGGCATGCAAATTCAATTCATAACCAATGAGAACTAAAAAATATAAATACACAAGAAAATACTTTCTAATAGAGAGAGAGCACAAAAATAAGTTCCATATAATGAATAACAAGCAAAAATCATATTTGTATGCATACCTTACTAGTCCAAGGCAATAAAAGAACAAAAAATTTAGTAAAATTTCAGAAAATTTTGTTGTTTTTTTTAGTTCTCCACTTGCAGAGCATTTTTTAGGCCCTAAATAACATTTTCAGGGAGTGAAAAACCACGACAACTTTTTGTACCAACATTGGTACAAGTGGTATTTGTATCTTAAATGAAATATGTTAGATAGATATTTCCAATGACATATTACAATCGTGAAACTGAACTAGTATCAAGGAGTTGTGACTGAAATAATGTAGGGGAGAAATAAGGTATACAATATATTTTGAGAGGTGTAACTCTACAACCATAGCTCATATTGGGGCACCTAAGAAGTTAATAGAAATATCTTATACAATATAAAATGACCATGGAGCTTAATTTGAAATTTTGGTACACAATTGTTCAAGAAATCAACATAATTTTGTTGTAACAAAACATGCGAAATTGGGTTAAGTTGGAAAAAACTTTCACAAGTGATCACTTTCATCCAAAAACTTGGATTTGTGAAAAAAAATATTTAATATAAAACTATTGAATAGGTGAACACATCTATCAATGCAAAATTTTTGTTTAGGATAGTAAATTTCTTAGAAATTTAAAATAAGGTTGTTGGTGACCTATAAGACATAACTAACATGAAGACCGAAAGTATGGTAGATTCTAAGGGGTCCTACAACCATGAAGAATATGTTATAGGTATTAATATTATCATGGGTAATGTTGAAACATAATAAAATTACATGGAAGGGACACGTTAGAAACAAAAAAAAAAAGATCTGAAAGATACCATAATGAATCTCAATTACAAGGTTGATAATGAAATGATAATAAGGGAACAACCACAAATTAACACTTAGATTCTACAGATCCTGAATAATTTACAAATGAGAATGGAATAAAGATTTGATTCTAGGTAGGAAAATGAAAATAATTCACAATCTACGTCAAGTATGTTTGATATTCTAGACATTCTATGAGTTTTTTAGGCAGCGGTATCACTCATCAAGGCATTCAACTAAGAGATTCTGTGTTTACTTAGAATTGGGGAGTAGTCCAAGCATATCACAAGTGAAGAAAAAAAATAGGAAACTTTACTTAGATAATTTGTATGGAGAGATTAGGAATATTAAGCCTCCTACATTTAATGGCAAGCATAAGAGGAGATGAGGTTGAAGCTTGGCTATTGGAGATGAGAAAATACCTCCAAATGTATAATTACTTATCCAACTTAGAGGCACAAATTGCAATCTAGCACTTGAAAGGAAAAACAAATTTGTGGGAGAAAAAACACAAGGAACTCAAACACTTGGATGAAAATAAGGTATCATGGAAGGAATTTAAAAGATCCTTTCAATGGAAATATTTATTAGAACATTAATGTGAAAGGAATATGCGGGGGTTCCTTGAAATCAAGCTAGGAATGTTGGCATTATGATGCATGTTTTTTCCTTGATGGAGACTCACTTAAACAGAATTCACAGGTCAATTCAGAGGTGATAGAATGAATACAACACAGTACCAAAATGAATACAAATGTGACAGAATGCGTGATAATTCATAGGAATCGGTTCAAAAGAATGATAAAGTTCGAAGTTGAAGAACTATATGCGGGTTCTGTTAAGCCAAGTTGTGTATAAATGTGATTTCAGTGAAGAAAATTAGCATATGGTTTTTGTACCATGGTATTCTAATACTAGGGGTCCTTACCATGGTATAGGCCCATAGTAATAAGCGCGACAACGAATATTGATCCCATCAAATATTACCACCAGCACTAATGTTGTTTTGAACCATGGTATTGGATGAGGGCTAAACTATATAAAGAAGTGAATATCAACAGGATAAGTGTGCAAGAGAAAGTGTTTGTTTTTTATGAATACTTCAATCTGAAGTATATTTTCATTGTAAGGGCCATAATTATCACGCTGATATGAAATAATTATGCACCGCTAAATACAATGATGGATTAGGATCATGAGACCTGAAATGACTATTCATTGTATGATATGTTCAAGGATTCACTGGATCTAAGTACTGATGCATGTTTTTATTATTATTATGATCTGGGTCTTTCTGAAGTTCTGAAGATCTTCCCAATTTTAGGTCAAAATTTGCATATATATACGTTGGTTGGTCTCGAGAAAAGAGCGTATACATGCAGGTTGGCCTCTACAAAGTCGCGTATTCTAAGTAAGGGTTTTTTTTCATAAATGACTCATCAACCTGATCAATGCTGATGTTTCTCTACTGTCTGTCAATGATGTCCTCATGTTGATCTGGGTTGAGTGATTATGTCTGAAGTAGATATGATTGAATGATGAATTTGAATTTGGGTATTAATTTATTGATGAATGTTAAGATTACTTTTTGATTGTTATTGAAGATCAGAGACAATTTTTTGATTGGTTCAGTGTGATTCAGTGTTCTTTTTAGAAATTGTAGTGGTCATTTTTTTTTTCAATTTTCAGTATATCAAGATATATATGCGGGTTTCTCTCCAGAAAAGCATGTATGCATGCGGGTTGCCTCAAGTAAAGTAGTGTATACATTCTAGCAAATGAATGATCCAGGTGGCAATTGATTCTATGTTGATGCAACATTCTGAGTTCAGTTCTATGTACTGGTTACTGTGATCTGACTGTTCTAGTTGATTGGTTAAGTTTTGATTATGTATCAGTTGTTTGGGTTTCAATGATTGGTTGATTACGTGTGTCAAAGGTAGATGATTTTTTTATAGTGATGACTGAGCATAAGTGTTGATATTAGATCCAGTATGAAAATTTGTTGAAACGTGGTCCATGGATATTGCTGAGGGTTGGAGGCTTCGGTGAGGAAGTCGAAGCTTCGTACTATTAGTAGCTGGTGATCAGATCAGGGAGTTGGACCTCTCTTCTAGTAGGAGCTGAAGAACGAGTGAAGGTTGTAGCCTTTAGTAGGTGGGTTCTTATGTACTGATATGTGTCTCCACTAGTACAAGAATGTAAGCAGTTTTTTATATTAATAATTTTTGAAGACTGAGACGACAACACCGATGGTTTTCTCCCACATTTGGTTTCCACCTTAAATCCTGGTGTTCATGTGTGTTTACTTATGTGTGATAATTTATTATGTTCTACACCTATTTACTATCTAATAATTCTCTTACATTCTGATTCAAAGTTTAACAGATAAAGAATTAGTTGTTTTACAAGTTTACTGGGAATACGTTAGTTTCTTTCACAACAGTCGTGTATATACGCTAGTTGAGTTCAATCAAGTCATGTATACATTTCAGAAAAGAAAAATATTTTTGTGATTTTTTTAAATACTGATTCACCCCCCCCCCCAAGTGTTTTCCCCAACAATCGGAATCAGAGCAGGTCCTTCAGAAGAAGCTTGATCGCTTGAAGGAAGATCTCACAATATGAGTAATCAAGATAGATCAACATCTATTAGACCACCACTCTTCAACAGAAATAAATTTATATATTGGAAGACAAGAACCAGATCTTATTTTCAGTCTCTTGGAGTAGATGTTTGGGCAATTGTGGAAGGAGGTTACCAATATCCAACTGCAATTCCCATAGATGCAGCAAAAAAGAAGATGTATGAAGCCAATGCCAAAGTTTTTCAATGCTTTATTGGGAAGTCTGTCAAAATCAGAATTTGTCAAAGTTATGCAGCTAAACACAAAAAAACAAATATGGGACATAATCATCCAAATATATGAAGGTGATGCCAAGGTAAAAAGTGGTAAACTCCAAACTCTCAAAATTCAATATGAAACTTTCAGAACGCATAATGATGAAAGTATTGCTAGTTTCTTTCTATGTATAGATGAGATTGTAAATCACGTGAAGAATATGGGTGAAGAAATAAAGGACACTGCTTTAGTAGAGAAAACCTTAAGATCTCTAACTTCTAAATTCGATTGAAAATTGTCATCCATTGAAGAGAAGCAGGATCTACAGACTCTTACTGTTGTTCAACTTCATGGGATCCTAACTACTTTTGAAATGAGGAAAGGAGTTCCCTCAGAAGTCATAGAAGCTGCATTTAAAGCATCTACAAAAGGAAAAGGAAAAGAGGAACACAAGGAATTGGGATACATATCAAAATAAGATGAGGCAAAATTTGTAAAGAAACTTCAATTGGTCACCAGAAGGTTCAGTGGTAAGCTTCCCTTCAAATGTTTTTCTTGTTGTAGAGTAGGTCATTATGTTGCTAAATTTCCTCATAAAGACAACCATGACAAAGGGAAGGATTCTGCAAAAGGTAATTGGAGATGGTATGATAGTAGAAGAAGTTATTATACTCATGAAGATAGTGATGGCTTGTCAAATAGTGAAGAAGGTGAATCTAATCAGGATCTTAAATTAATCATGGCTTTTGAGTCTAATGATAAATTTGAGGATGCATTAGAAGAAAAGGATTTATTTGAAGAAATTACTCAACTTAAAAATTGGCTTGGAAGAAACCAAAGTAGCCATAGATACTTTGAAACATCAACTCATAGAAAAGGAAAATCATAATGAGAAGTTAGAATGTGAAATAGTAAGTATAAGAAGGAACTTGAGAAAATAAAAACTTTGAATCTTAGATTTGCTAAAGGATCTGAAACCTTAGATGAAATTATCAAGGTACAACACTCTCCTCTTATGAAGACATGTCTTGGATACACTGGAGAAACTTCTCAACTAGAAAAGTCTTCAGCCACCACCATTTTCTATCTAAATGTAGCAAAAAACCAGTCAGCAAATCTTCAGTAAAACAATAAAAACCAGTCAACAAAGCTTCAATAATGCAGCAAAGCTTTATTCCTTAGTAAAAGAATAAAGGCATTTGATAGGTAAGCCATTGTCCATTCCCAACAAGCCTTGGGATTCAATCAACATGGACTTTATCTTTGGATTGCCTCAAACTCAACGAGGTAATGACTCTATTTTTGTTATTGTGGACAAATTCTCAAAAATGTCACATTTTATTCCATGTACCAAAACTACGTATGCAACTGATGTGGAAAAATTATTTTTCAAAGATACTGTAAGACTACATGGTTTGCCTCGTAGTATGGTGTGAGATAAGGATACCAAATTTGTGGGCCATTTTTGAAGGAAATTATGGAGGAATATTGGCACCAATTTAAATTTTAGTTCAACATATCATCCACTTCATGATCGTCAAATAAAAGTGGTAAATCAAAGTTTGGGAAATATTATAAGGAGTTTGGTAAGTGATCATCCCAAACAATGGGATCAAATGCTCACCTAAGCTGAATTAGCTTATGTTAATTCACCCAATAGGAGTACAGGTATGAGCCCATTTCAAATTTTATATGGAATGCATGCTACAGGTGTATATGAATTAATAAATTTTGGTAATCAAGAATTAGAAGTGCAGCATGAGAATATTTTGCAATTTGTATGTAAGAGTTACAGGAAAGGGTGAAGAAAAAACTACAAGAAAGTAGAAGAAATTATAAACAACAAGTAGACATGAAGAGGAGACAAAATGATTTTCATATTGGCGACTTAGTCATGGTATATTTGGGAAAGGAGAGATTTCCAAAAAAACATATAATAAATTAAAAATGAAGAAGATTAGTCTTGTCTGACTTTGGGCACGTCAGACACTACAAGCAGCAGGTGATCTAGTTGGCGATCCAACAGTTGCCCATCCATCCCATCCATCCTATCCAGCCAGACGAACAAGCAAGAAGACCAGCCATACCACGCCTGTAAACGGATGGGTATTAGGCTACATTGATGGGTTCTAAACTGACAAGGAGAACATGAGATTCCAGAAGTGATAAACTGGTGCAATGGTTCAAGTTCATGTTCACTCCAATCCAAGGATGAACAAGAACAACATCACCATTCAAAAGGTAAACAACACCAAAATATTCTATGGTCACAAAAATTTCTTCTTTAATGGACAATGTTTCTCATGTCACAATTTTGGTCATAAGGCTGCTCAATGTGTTGCATACAAAACTATCATGATTAGAGAAGCAAGAAAACAAAGGAATGAGATAGGAGTCAAGAAGAACTCTTATAATATATTCTCACCTCTTATATATGAAATTGAATGCTCATTTTTCAATAACTTTGGACATGAAGAATCTAAATGCAGGAGAAAATTACAGCCAACATCTCAAAAGGAGCAACTATCTACAAGTTCCAAGGTATGGGAAAGGAAGGAGTTATAGTATTAAAGTTGTGGCATAGCATTGTTTGCAAAAGGACAATAAAATCAATGGTACATTGATAATGGATGCTCAAAACAAATGATAGGTGATAAAGATAAACTTATTTCATACAATGCTTTAGAGAAAGAAAATAATGTCGCTTTTAGAAATGACTCACCTGTTGTCATTAAAGGTAAAGGTTATGTTTTTCTAAAAGAAAAATTTTAAGTTGGTAATGTTATGTATGTTGATGGATTCAAGTATAACTTGTTGAGTTTTCACCAAATGTGTGATCAAGGAAATGAGGTGGTATTCCGATCACAACAATGTGTGGTTCATGAATTTGACACAGGAAAGACCATAATAAAAGGAACTAGAACCCCGAGCAATCTATATATATATTGAAAGGTGGCCAAGAACAATGTTACCTAGGCAACACAGAAGAAAACTGGTTATGGCACAGAAGGTTGGGACATCTAAACTTTTCTCAAATAAGAAAATCAAGCATGCTCAAAATTGTTCGTGATCTACCCTACATCACCATACTAGAAAGTACCATTTGTAAATCATGCCAATTCGGTAACAAAACCAGAGTTCAATTCAATTCCAAAGGAGGATCATCAAGTAAGCCTCTTGAACTTATACATATTGATTTGTGTGGGCTAGTAAGGAAAAAGTCACCTTGTGGAGAAAAATACTATATCTTATTCATTGATGACTTTTCTAGAATGTGTTGGCTTGGTCTTTTGAAACACAAAGATGAAGCATTTGATAAATTTAAAGTATTTGAGGCATTAGTTGAAAATGAAGTAGATATAAAAATCAAATGTCTTAGGTCTGACCGAGGAGGAGAGTACATATCATATGAATTATTTGATGTTTGTGACCACATCGCATAAAAATGCAATTTTCTGTAGCGTGGTAGAAAGAATGAATAGAATTGTTCAAAAAATGGCTCATGTTATGCTTGATGAGTCTGGAACTCCCGACACCTTCTGGGGTGAAGCTGCACTAACTGCAATAAATATTCTCAACAAGGCTCATGTTCATGTGAATAGTGATAAAACTCTGTATGAACTTTGGTATGGTAAGCCTCCCACTGTAAATCATTTTAGATTTTTTGGAAGCAAATGTTTCCTAAAAAATAATGATGAAAACCTTGGTAAGTTTGAAGCTAAAGAAGATGAAGGAATACTCTTTGCTTACTCATCTAGAACTAAAGGATAAAAATGTTACAATAAGAGACTTCGGAAAATTGTTGAATGCATTGATGTTTTGATTGATGAATCACACACGGGGCCCAAATATGTAACATCAACAAAAGAGGATGATGATTATGAATGCTTTCCCACATCAAGTCGCAAAGATATAGAATAAGATACTAATGAAGCAACAGAAGAAGATACATTAGACAAGGAAAAGGCTCCATCCATGTATGTGCAAACAAATCATCCAGAAACTAAAAATCTAGGAGAAAAGGAATTTGAGGTACAAACAAGAATAACTCTTGTAGGATCTTCTAGTTATCTAACTTTATTATCCACCATTGAACCACAAAATGTAAATCAAGATAGCAAAGATGAATGTTGGGTTAAGGCCAAGAATGAATAACTTGATCAAATTGAAAAGAATAATACTTGGGAATTGGTTCCAAGGCCTCATGATAAAAATGTTATAGGGACAAAATGGATATTCAAAAATAAATTGAATGAAAATGGTGAAGTCATTAGGAACAAAGCTAGACTTGTTTATAAAGGTTATGCTCAACAAGAAGGTATAGACTTTGAAGAAACATTTTCACTAGTAGCCAGACTTGAAGCCATAAGAATGTTTCTTGCATTTTCAAGTTTTTGAAATTTGAAAGTTTATCAAATGGATGTAAAATATTCCTTCCTTAATGGAGATCTAGAAGAAGTATATATTGAACAAATTGAAGGATTCATTTTGGGGAATGATGAAAACCTTGTATGAAAAATCAAAAAGGCTTTATATGGGCTAAAACAAGCTCCATGGCCATGGTATTATCGTCTTGACAAATATCTTCAACAACAAGGTTTCACAAAAGGATCCGCAGACAACAACATGTACACACAAATTGAGGGTGATAAACTGCTAATTATTGTTGTTTGTGTCGATGATATCATTTTTGGTAGTAATGACAAATCTATGAGTCAAAAAATTGCATTTGTTATGCAGCAAGAATTTGAAATGTCTTAACTTGGGGAACTAACCTATTTTCTTGGTCTACAAGTACAACAAGCAAAAGATGGCATCTTTCTCTCACAAACAAAATATATCAAGCAAATTCTGAAGAATTATGGGATGGAAGAATGCAAACATGTATGTACGCCCATGATGACAGGATGTAGCCTCAGTTCTAATGATGATTCTCCTGCAGTAAACCAACTAGAATACATGTCTATGATTGGAAGTCTACTTAACAGGTACCACAGCAGATATCATGCATGTAGTTGGGATTGTTGGACATTTCCAAGCCAATCCAAAGGAATTACATCTTCAGGAAGTAAAGAAAATATTCAAATATCTCCAAGGAACCCAAGATTTTGGTCTATGGTATCCTAAAGACGCAAATCTTACCCTTCATGCATACACAAATGCAAATTGGGCTGGAAATGTTGATGACCGAAAAAGCACTAGTGGAGGTGCATTTTACATGGGATCCCGATTGGTATCTTGGTTCAACAAGAAACAAAGTTCCATTGCCTTATCTACAGCAGAAGCAAAATATGTAGTTGTTGCATGTTTTCTCACACAACTTCTATGGATGATGCAAACATTACAAGATATATGAATCAAATGTTCTCCACCCATCTCCATCCTATGTGATAATACAAGTGCTATAAGTATTTCAAAAAATCATGTTGTGCACTCCAAGACCAAGCACATTCCTATTAAGTATCACTTTCCACGAGAACAAGTTCTTGAGCATAAGGTTAAATTGGAGTATGTTCCCTCCAAAGAACAAGTGGTTGATATATTTACCAAACCCCTTCCTAGAGAATCATTTGAACATCTCGGAAAGAAACTGGGAGTTTTCTCTGCTTCATTTTGTTGTTAAATCAGTCTGTTCAGTCTACAGGTGAAAATTCATAAGGTTTTTGGCTATACGTGAGTTTCATGAAGTATAGTCGCGTATATATGCACGTTTCTTTGCAGAAAGTAGCATATGATTTTCTGATAGAAAACTAGTGGGATAGACTCAAGTTGAACCTCTGACATGCTTCTGACAACTATGATTTAATTTCTCTTGGTCTGATGTTGATGGGTACAGTCTGCCGATATGGTATTGAGTTATGTTTTCCTCGTTAATGTTTCTCTGATTGATGAAGATGCTTTGATGAATGAGTTGTTGAAAATGAGCAGGTAAGCACAGGTTTATGGAGGTACATAATGAATTATTGGCATTCTAGTTGCTGAATTATGATATATATATATATATATATATATATATATATATATATATATATATATATATATATATATATATATATATATCTTTTGGTCTTTAAATATCATTTGATGTAAAGGTCATGTAAAGACCTATCATGTAATAATTGTCATATTCAATCATGTTTGGACTTTTAAGATCATGTCAAATATGTAATCCCACTTGGTTGGATGATTGATGGGTCCTTGGCGATAGGAAGGTCATAGTCATAGAGTCATATACTTCATTTTACATCCGTCAGAGATGTTTAAAGAATTCAACATGTGCTCAGGGGGAGCATGTTTAGAGAATTCATCATGTGCTCAAGGGGAGCATGGTTAATATGAATATCCAGCAGTTCAAATATGGAAGTCTGCATTTAACATTGGTCAGCCCTTTTCCCTTGATGTGAAAGGGGGAGAGTAGCTTGGTGTTGGGAGAATAGATTGATGTTTTGAAAATCTTTGTGCTTGGCTTGAAGTTATTTACAGGTTGTAGTGACCAAACACCAAAGTGGCTTCCATCAAGTCCAAAGGGGGAGATTGTTGGCATTATGATGCATGTGTTGTTGTTGATGAAAAATCACTTATAACAGAATTCACAGGTCCATTCAAATGTGAAAGAATGAATAAAATAGAATACCAGAATGAATACAGATGTGACAGAATGCATGCCAATTTAGAGGAATTAGTTCAGAAGAATGATAAAGATGGAAGTTCAAGAACTATACATGGGTTCGGTTAAGCCAAGTCGTGTATGCACGCGAGTTCAATGAAGAAAAGTAGCGTATGGTTTTTGTACCATGGTATTCTAAATACTAGGGGTCCTTACCATGGTATTGGCCCATAGTAATGAGCGCGACAACGAATATTGATCCCATCAAATATTACCACTGGCACTAATGTTGTTTTGACCCGAGGCATTGGATGAGGGCTAAACTATATAAATAAGTGAATATCAAAGGGCTAAGTGTGCAAGAGAAAGAGTTTGTTTTTTGATGAACACTTCAATCTGAAGTATATTTGCATTGTAAGGGCCATAATTATCACGTTGATCTAAAATAATTATGCACCGATGAATACAATGATGGATCAGTATCATGAGACCTGAAATGACTGTTCATTGTATGATATTTTCAAGGATTGACTGGATCTAAGTGCTAACGCATGTTTTTTAATTATTATGATCTGGGTCTTTCTGAAGTTTTGAAGAGATGTACAATTTTATGTCAAATTTGCAGATCTATACGCTAGTTGGTCTCGGGAAAAGCGCGTATACACACGTGTTGGCCTCTACAAAGTCGCGTATACAGAGTAAGGGTTTTTGTTCATAAATGGTTGATCAACCTGAACAATGTTGTTGTTTCTCTGTTTTCTATCAATGATGTCCTCATGCTGATCTGGGTTGAGTGATAATGTCTGAAGTAGATTCGATTGGATGATGAAGTTGAATTTGGGTATTAATTGTTTGATGAATGTTAAGATTACTTGTTGATTGTGATTGAAGATCAAAGACATTTCTGTGATTAGTTCAAAGTGTTGCAATATATCTCAGTGTGATTTAGTGTTCTTTTCCAAAATTATAGTGGTCAAATTTTCAATTTTCAGAATATCAAGATTTATACGCGGGTTTCTCTACAGAAAAGCGCATATGTATGCGGTTTGCCTCAATTAAAGTAGCATATACATTTTTGCAAATTAATGATCATGGTTGCAGTTGATTCTTTGTGTTGATGCAACATTATGATTTCAATTCTGTGTACTGGTTATAGTGATCTGACTATTCCAGTTGATTGGTTAAGTTTTGATTATGTATCAGATGTTTGGGTTTGAGAAATTGGTTGATTATGTGTGTCAAAGATTGATGATTATTTTACAGTGATGATTGAGCATAAGTGTTGATATTGGATCGAGTCTGAAAATTTGACGAAACATGGTCCATGGATGTTGTTGAGGGTTGGAGCCTTCAGTGAGGAAGTTGACGCTTCCTACTAATAGTAGTTGGTGATCAAATCAGGGGGTTGGAGCTCCCTTCTAGTACGAGCTGGAGAACGAGTGAAGGTTTTAGCCTTTAACAGGTGGGTTCCTACATACTGGTATGAGTCTACACCAGTACAAGAATGTAAGTAGTTTTTGAAATTAATAAGTTTTGAAGACTGAGACAACAACAATGGTCGTTTTCTCCCACATTGGGTTTCTAGCTTAAATCCTGGTGTTCATGTGTGTTTACTTATGTGTGATACTTTACTCTATTATGCACTTGTTTATTGTCTGATAAATCTCTTACATTCTGATTCAAATTTTAACAGATAAAGAATTAGTTGGTTTACAAGTTCACTGGGCATACACTACTTTCTTTCACAACAGTCACATATATACGCTAGTTGAGTCCAGTCAAGTCGTGTATACATTTTATAAAAGGAAAATATTTTTTTGAGTTTTTAAATACTAATTCACCCCCTCCCCCAAGTATTTTTCCCAAAAAGGAAATATGAAAAAGGTATGGTAGGAAATTCACTAAATTATTGAGATATATTGGCTTTATGAAGAATGAAAAACTAAAAATACAAAGATTTATAAGTGGGTTGCCACCACTTTATGGTGAAAATTAAATTTGATGAGCCAAGGAATTTGGATGTAGCTAAGAGGAAGGATGAGTACCTTTATGAGTAGGGTAGAAATAAAGTGGCCTTCCAAAAAACTTGGGATGACAAGAAAAGAGCGAAGGTGGAGCAAAGGAATAAGTGACTAAACCTCCATTTTTGAGGAATATATCTAAAGTGAATCAACAAACTCAACTAGAATTTCTAATTCATTGAATACATTTTATATTTACAAGGATACACATATTAATACATTTTTATGACCCTTGGTTTCATATGCCAAGTGATCTCTTGGACTCCAATTATTGTTCACATTCCACACCATAACCCTAGAAGATTAGGTGTTTAACATTCCTCCCTTTAATCTAAAGGGGTATATATGAGTCCAAGAAGAGAGATGAAATACAAAAATGCAAAAATGTATGGAAAAAATTGGTTGAATGTGCTCTCTGAAATGATGGTATCAAGTGGGAGAACTTGAGGTCTCAACTAGTGGTGGTTTAAGGCTAACCACCAACACTAGAATTCTTAGTGCAGTTCTTGGAACACTTCCAAAACTCACTAGAAATTGAAGTCTTCTGCTAGAGGAAGTGCTCCCTAATGTTTTGATAAGGGATACCATTGAGGCCTCAAGTTCGAACACTTGATGTAGTTCCTGGAATAGTTTGAAATCTGTCTAGAAGTAGAATTCTTCTACTAGAGAAAGTATTTTGAAAAGGGTGACCATTGAGGTCTCAACCTGCGATGGTTTAAAGAAGGCCACCAACCAAACGACAATTAATATTATAGGAAATGATACTTAAACCATAAAAACATTGTATTTCTTATGAAATATTTTTCCAAACATAAAAAAAATAAAAAAAAACTGCACAACGATGGAGTAAAAGCGACAATTCATTATATGGTAAGCCACTACCACCATGATCTATTGTAGCCACTTGTGGATCTTTGAAAGGAAAATATTAGTCATTATGGCTGAGGGGCAGCAATCATTACCTTTTGGAACTTTAATCCTAATTTCCACAAGCATGTTTTTGTACATATTAGGGATGTCACCCAATATTATCGGCCTTGGATACTCTTTTGTACTAGTGGTCGCTATTTTTTCTTCAAACCAACTACTAGATTAGGAGAGCTAGTGTTGTTGGTGGTGTTTCACACCACACATCCTTCGCAGCACTGATAGAGTTTCATTGTTTTCAACATTTTCCTCCTTAAAATCAGATAATTTTTCATTTCTCACAGCGCCATCTTATTCAGAGGGATAAAACAAATGAGGTAATGAGTAAAGCTTCGGACATAAAGACAAACAATTTTAAAACAGACAATGTCGATTTAAACATAGATCCCGATTATCATTGACTCTCTAGGGTTCTTAATTATTATAAATTTCCAATAATAGCATAGCCATCAAGAAATTCTTGCAAGTTGCACGAACTTCTTGCAATCAAGATGAGAGAAGTACATGTGACTTCTCCTTTATTGTGTAGATATTTTACATGCTTCTTAAAAAAACTAGTCACAATAGAATGAACTAAGTTGTTTGACATTGTGGATTGAGTGTGTTCAAGGAAACATGAGCAACACCTATACCTAATTAGCCTTCCAAATCCAATGCACAATTTCTACTCTTATTTTTAATGCAAAAAATTTTGAGTTCAATCCCTTACAAACTAGAGAGAAGGACTGCTAAACATAATGTTTGAGGTAGAATGCAAGATACAAAAAAGTTGACGGAGATAGGGGCGGAAACAGGAGCATCGAGCAAAGGAGAAGGGATTTCTCTACATTGAAAAATAGTAGAGTTTTAGTTTCCAATTGGTAGAAGCACAATCATTATGAAAAATGTGTTGGTGCCTTTGCCTGAGTTTACTTGGATGCTGCTATGGAATACCTAGATCCAAAGGTGCTAGAGTTGGCTGGAAATACTTGGAGACCATTGGTTCTTCTAGAATGGAAACATAAATATTCTTTGACAAATACAATAGGTGTTTTTCCCATATGCAAATAAATGCTTAGAATAACATTTTGTGCTGACAACTAAAATGTTCACTAAGCACCTCAAAACCAATGTAGTCGGTTAGAGTGGTGCAAGTGTAGATATCACAAATATAGAAATGGTATGGTGTAGGACTAACATGCACTGAAAGGCCACAATAACTTGTGACTCAAAGTTAAGTAGGGCAGGAATTTTCTCACTCTGATATCATGTTAAACACACACATAGAATGATAGACATACTATGTTATATCGTTGAATGCATTTTCTATTCACAAGGATATACATATTAATACATATGTATGACCCTTGGTTTCATATTCTAAGTGGTCTCTCGGAATCTGATGACTGTTCGCCTTAGTGGACTAGGTGTCGAACATAACCAAAAGAAGCTGACTCATTTGGTAAGAGATCAAGGTTTCAACCCTTCAGGTGTTGGATTTGTGGAGGAGAACATATGTTCATGAAATTCCCTAACAAAGAAGACAAAATGAGGATTGTACACCACATTCAAGGAGTTCATATAATGGAAGACATGGGTAGAAGCATGCCTAGGATATATGCAACATTGGAAAATAGGAAAATTGATTATTAGGTGCATATGATTGAAGTTGAAGGTATGAAGGTTTGAAACACGTCGACAAAAGTATCTCTATGTGATTTTCGCCAAAGAATCTTAAAAAATATAACTAACTCATTACCATTTTAATTGATTGTACAATTAGTAATAGTTATCTTAATCCGAAAATTGTTGAAAATTTTAACTTAAAGAGAACTAAGAATGACTTGATTTGGTTAGTTCAGTTAGATACAAAAGATAAAATAAGAATAAATGAAATTGTAAAATAATGTCAAATTAATATGAATGGGTTGGGCAAAATTGCAAATTTGAACATCATACCATTAGGTTCATATGGTTTCCTAATTGATATGGATTAGTTGGAAAAACATCATGCAATACTAGATTTATATAATAAATAATTTACTTCCCTCGACGGCGATGGGTGGAAAACACAAGTGTAGGGAATTCTAAGGACAATTACTATCATGGAAATATCAACCAAGCAATTAAAGAAAAAATTTATAAAATGGTTCCAAATTTATGTAGCCCACATGGAGGAAGCAACCAAGGACCATGCACAAGCATTGAAGACCATTACATACTTAAGGAATTTCGGATGTATTTTTTGAAATCCTAGGTTTACCACCTAAAAGTGATATTGACTTCTCTAAAGATTTGGTACCAAGATCTTCCACAATTTCAAAAACACCAAATAGGATGAGCACACCAAAACTTAAAGAATTACAAATGTAGTTAGGAGAAATTTTAACGAAGGGGTACATACGCCCAAGTGTGTCACCTTGGGGTGCCCAACTTCTCTTTGTTAAATAGAAGGATGGTACACTAAGGTTTTGTATTGATGTTAGGCAGTTGAACAAAATAGCAATGAAGAACAAATATTCTTTGCCAAGAATAGGTCACTTTTTTTATTAGCTAAAGGGATATAAGGTGTTCTCCAAGATTGATCTAAGATCATGGTACCATCAAGTATGGATTAAGGAGGAAGACATAAGAAGGATATAATCAAAATCAATTTGGGCATTATGAGTTTGTGGTGGTACCATTTGGATTATCTAACACGCTAGGTGTCTTCACGTCCCTTAAGAATGACATCTTCCATAGTTATTTCAATAAGTTTGTTCTTATCTTTATGGATGACATCTTGGTGTATTAACATTCTAAGGAAGAGCATAAACAACATTTGAGAATGGTGTTGTAGGTACTTTTAGAACATTAGTGGTATGTCAAGTTGAGTAAGTGTTCATTTTATCAAAGTCAAATTTATTAGTGGGGTCATACCATTTCAAAGGAAGGGATAACAATAGATGCATAAAAGATCAAAGTAACAAAAGAATGTCCAACACCCAAAAATGTGAGAGGTTAGATATTTCATGGGCTTAACATGCTACTACATAAGATTTATTAAGGGATTCTAAAAATTAGCACATCCTATCACTTCCTTGCAAAATAAGGGTGTAAAATTTGAGTGGTGTCATAAATGTGATGACGCCTTTCAATATTTAAAAATATTATTAGCAAGTGAATCAATACTAAAGTGTTGTGGTAAAAAAATGCTCCCCCATTTTTACTTTATTATCTCCATAATAATAACGGGGACCCTCCATGTAAATTCTAGCTAGATCACTTTTATTTTGCTTGGTTTGCCATTGATTTTGCAAGATTTTCACTTTATTTGAATCTACATTTTGATTGCTTCATTGTGTGTGGTTTCTTGCCAGCTTCTCAATGGCTCTAATTTCGCTGAGTTTGGACTTACCGTCACTTGTGCAAAGTTTGAGTGTTTTTACCACTTAGACTTTAAAATATACAAAATGTATTTTAGGCTAATCATAATATGTAAATATAATTATTTAATTATTTTTTCTAATTAACCTAGATTAATTTCGTTAATTAGTTAATTTATAAATAATTAATTTTTAATTGTTTTATCGGTAATTAATTATTATTTAATTTAACTAACCTACAGAAAACAACGGAATTCAAAACTTGTATATATGAAACCATATACTAAAAAGAAAATACACGTTAAAAAAAATCATTTTCATATATTTAAAAAATAATATAAAATATATAATGTAATGCCTAGAGCCCAGATGACATATCAAATTAATTTCTTAACCCTTCCGGGCTTCCGGTCCCCTCTCACATATAACATTGGCTAACCTAATATTTCATGGGGTTCATATAACATTGGCTAACCTAATATTTCATGGGGTTCTTTGGTTGTTCCTTTTTAAACAAATGTGAAATGGGGGAAGGGCCCACTCCACATGGAGCCCAATTCCTCCTCACCCCTCTCCTTCCTGGGCACCTGAGCCGCTTCTCTTTCCTCCTCGTTTCCACCAATGCTCATCCCACAATACCATATTTAAAACCCTTTTTTATTCTTTTTGCTTATTTTAATTAATTTATTTGATTTTTATTTTTACTTTAATTAATGAACATTCATATTATTTGCAGATATAAAATATTTTGTTATAAATATTAGCTTATTTAGTTGAAATTAATTTATTATTTGGTTTTTAAATTTATTAAAATGTTAACAATATATTTAAATTGAATTTTTTTTAATGTCCAAATTTTGCCCCGGTGTGTATTTTACAATTCATTGTGAGTTTTGATAACCAGAGTTTGGAGGCTCATAAGTTGAGATTTACAAGGCCAAATAAGGCCCAGGATGGCTCATTAAAAAGCCAAAACAATGGAGAATATTTTGGGAGTGGTTGTATGACACAATTTTGTCATTAACTATTCCTAAAAATTCGCAGAAAATGGAGCTTTGAATTTGCACCAAAAAACCAATTTCTAAATCTCCTTTGGAAAACTTGGTTAGATGAAGCTATTGCATATAGAAAATTCATTCAAGTACATCCTCTTGGGCCAAATATATCATTACAAGGATCAAAATTCATTCAAGTACATCCACTTGGGCCAAATATATCATTACAAGGATCAATGTGAAGCAAAAAAATTCTTGTATTTTATTTATTTGATTATATTTTAATTCGAGAATTTGTTTTCCTAATTTTGTATTTTTTCAATTTAATATACAAATATATTGATTTCAATTTAAATTTTGATTGGCTTTGACAAGGAATCTATTGGAGAAGATGAAGCTAAAACATTTTGGAGAAATGTTATTGCACCGGGAAAAGAGAAAAAACATATTTGCAGCTCCAAAATAGAAAGAACAAAACCACTTCCAACAACTCTCTTTTTTTGTGAAGTTTTTGTAAATTATTAATATAAGTTTTGAGAATGAGGAAAGGGCTCCTCTTCTATACAACTTAGGGACTCTAGGAATTTTTGTAATGGTAATTTAAGTTGTAAATGGGGGGAAACTCATATACGGGTTATTGAGGGTTTTCTTTTCATAATTCAATCTCTCTTAATGGGGCATAACTTGCACTTTTGTAATTCTTCCTTCTATTAGCAAAGATGATCATTTTGAGGAGATTGTTGGTAATCCATTGGGAATAAAAGAAAAGGAATCAAGTTTTATTGATTGTATTTCCAATTACTTCTATTTGTTAATGCAATTTTCATTTATTCAATGACAGATTTATACCAATTTTTTCATATTTTTCATTTATGTTGAATATGCTAATGATTGTTCATTAGATGAGATATCTTGTCCAATGAAATTATAGATTTGTTATTTATTTCCTATTTTTTCAAGTGCTTAAATCAAATTTCTGAGTAACTATTTACTCATAAATTTTCTATTTGAAATCAATTTAAATGTCATTATAATTAAATGAACTACATCCTAGCTTTGATGACTAATCATTCAATGTTTTAAGGTCCCCAACAGAGTGTGTTTTGTAACAATAATGTCAGTTTTTAGAACTTATTTTGTAAATTGTTATTTATCATAAAAGAGACATGTTAAATCCTCATTCATTTAATTACATTTATCTCAGTTGGGATTAGATCTACATCTTCCTAATCGAGATTGATTTATTTTCTGTTACTTCAATCTTAGATTAGTTTGAATTTTATTTGAAAAAACATTTTAGAAGTCTCCTTACAGAGGAGCAACCTTAGGTGTGCCTTGGTTGAGCCCTCAATTCAGCTTGAAGATTGCTTTCTTGCAAACTAGCAACAAGCGGGTTAATTTGATTTCTCTCTTCTTGTTGATGATTAATTAGAGATATCATAAGTCAACAAGAAGGGTGAGGGGGTAACTGGACCTAATAGAACGAGTCAGTGTCGTCATTTAAACAGATAAGGGCCTAATTTAGGACTCTGACCATATGACCTTCCCAAATGTTAATGAGGTCATTTTTGGCCATCAACATTTTTAGTGCTAGAAGGAGAATCATAGATTTGTTTTCTGTGGAGTCCCATTTTGAAAGTTTTGTTTAGCTAACCATGGCTCTTATGTGAATTCCTATGTTGGGTCATGCTTTAGCTCATGCAAGCCTACTAGAGGCATGCCCAAGAAGAAACTTGAATCCTTATCTAATATGAAGTATGACGGTGAGAGTAAATTTTTTTTCTTTATATCATCTTTGTCGATTTCTAGATAAATGTGAAATTTTCGATATTACTAATGACAATGAAATATGTAGGTTGTTTACTCTCACATTTCCAGGTTATTGATGTTACTAATGTTTGATGTGTATATACATGCAAGAAATAAAAAGGTTGAATGGTTACACTCAAAGTATGACTATACCTAGTCATATCTTCTCTCATGCAATTAGGATAGGAGTAGAATTAGTTTAGTTAGTTTTTTTCTTCTAATAATGTCGATAGAAGAAAAAGTGAGCAACCAGTCTTTTCCAATTCACAAAATGTTCAGGGAAGTATTTGCTTCCTCATCAGAATTTTTATTTTATGTGCTATGTACACGTGCTTTTCTTTATATTCCCTTTTCTTTACAAATATTCAAGAGAATTTAAAATCATATTTTGCTTATTTTCTCAATGTAGTTGTAATGAAATGCTCAAATCTTGCTTGTTCTGATTTTCCATGGGCATTTAGCTTCTTGCATTTTAAACAAAAAATTAAAGAAGGTCCTGAAAGCAAACAGATATAGCAAATGATTTGACAACAATTGTAAAATACTCCTATCTATAGCCATACTTCTGTCCTTTTTGGGGTTTTGCATTTGCCACCGTGAATCTAACCTCTACACCGCACTATTAATCATGTATCTTCTCTTTTGGTTTGAGCCCTTTTAACAAATCCGAGGATGACTAAGTGCCTTCAGGATTATCTATTCTACATGGTGTGTGCACATGGGTCTTTATTGTTGTATTTTCATTGGGAATTCATTCCTTGCTTTTCACATGAGTCTGAAGCCACAACTCTTCTTTGGAGCATTCCTTCCAGGACAAAATGTATACTTGAGCCACATCATCCTCACTCCATCTATCCACATATTTCTTGCTACCTTGGTAAATGGAATCCTGTAGCTTCTTAAACTCTAGTTTCAAATTCTCTGGTCATGCGGGCTTCGGGCTCCATATCATCACGAGTTTTGATTTGCACACATAAAAAGTTTGGCCCATATTCCCTCTTTAATGTCCCGTGAACATGGAAGCCCGTAACTCTCTCCAAATTCCAATTCATAATACCTTTTGGGCATTCGGGCTTCGGGTACTCCTCTCTCCTCTCAATTGAGCCCGTGCCTCTTATACCCAAGACTTCATTCTAATTATTTTTAGGCTTTCCCCATCTGGGCTACTACATTCACACTCACTCTTTTACTGCCTGGAACCCCGAGAGCCCGAACCTTCTTAATTACAATCTCATTGAAATTTTGGGTACTCGACCTTTGTGATGATGCCATATTACCCTACGCATATTTATTCGAATATTGGCCCCATTTTCGTCCTTTTTTCCAGATTCCCATTACCCTGAAAAATTTCAAAAATGCATTTTATCAAAATTCAGGCCATGGGAACTATTATGTTATAACAGTAGATGGGTTTGACTACTACACTTATTCTTATTATCCTACTACCCACAAGGCCAACTAATTAATTATATTTCATTTTAGATTTCTTTCGGGTACTTCAATTCCATAAGCTCGGATAGGTCCCGCATTACACTAGTGATATTCCTGATCCTCTCGAGCCCAAAAGTATTTATAATTCAACTTTGTGAAAAATATGAGCATAGCTTCCTCTAGGATATTGCAACTAGATATCTCTAATAAGCTTTCTCTACCTCCTAGTCACTAATCTTCTGGTCTATCATAATTTGTGGCTCACTTGTACTTTTATCCTCAATTTACTATTAGATGCTCATCCCCTTTCTCCCTTTATCTCCATCCTGGATCTCATCATCCCAATCATCTTTTAGTGTGCATCCTGTTTTTCTTTTCGAGATGCTCTTAAGCAGCTACGATGGTAATGCATCCAAATTGGTAAGAAAATATGGAACACATAAAGGTAATATATTATGGTCAACTTATATCTAGCTTTCAATTCTCTTGAGATTTACTTATTTATATATTGCTACATTTTAATGATCACACAATAGTAAATGTCCTCTCTATATATATCCATAAACCATTCTTGCATTGGTTGGGATTTTGGATTGATCTCTTGGGATTATGAAAACCTTGGGGATGATATAAAATCAAAAGCAATAAGATGAACAAATGTTGTTGTAATTTGAATCACATTTTCATTTTCATTTCTGATTATTCTTATTTACTGGCAAATCCTTGAACATGAGTCATTATTCTTCTAAATTAACACTTACTTTAGTTTAGATTCAATAAGTGATGATTTTTGGGCAAATAAGAAACTTCATAGAATGAAACTTCTTCATACTTATTATATTAATTAAAAGAAGTTACCTTTTTGGAGAAATTCAACATCTTTCAGGTAAACCTTAACAAAATTCTTCAAGGTAAGTCTCATATGCTCATTTTCATATGTTTTCAGTTTCCTTACGCTCTTTGTTTAAGTTTTGTTTTTATTATTTGTTGGTCTAAATATCTATTTTTGCAGGTCTTCAAGAATCACTTTGAAAAATTTGCACCCCTGCTTGCTAATATTTGGAATTCACTCTCCTCATTTTACTTGCTTTCAAGCTTTCAAAAAATAGTTATGTTGTCGATCAAATTGCAAAACAGGTAAATTGGGGAGTCTCTAAACCCTTAGTTTGTTTCACGAGCCTTATTTTCATTAGAAACTCATTACGATGTTTCCATGCAGGATTAGTTTCGAAAAGAAAGAATATTTAAAAGAGAAGAGACACCTTATTTGACTTCGTTTTCCCTCATCATCGTTATTTAGTTTTTGTTTGAATAAAACCCTTATTATCTATAACTCAGTGGCACCTAATCAATCAAAATATCAACTTAAGAAGACATGTATTTTCTTCTTTATACTTCTTATTTTGGTTGAGACATTTTAAATAGTTTTGTTGAGCATTCTTTTCTTGTGGCTTTGATTTGATGTTTCCTTTCTGGTTTGCATTTTTATTTTCAGTTTTCAACATTTTTCTTATGTGTTATTTCACCTTTGTTTCAGATTAGTATTGGTGATATTACCAAAATATATATGGAAGGAATTTCTCTCACCCAACATTGGTCAACATGCTTGCGAAATGTTTACTCTGTCATTTTATGGGTTTTCATTTACCTTAAAGGGACATCTTCATTGAAGTCTGAGTCTTCTCACCTTAATTACTTTCCCATGGAGGAACATTCATCTTTTCCAAGTGATAGATTTCATATTTTTGAGGAAAGAATTGCCTTGAGACTAACTCTATGAATCTCCCCCATTTCCCCCACCTCACATAAAGAGCCTCTAGATTGATACTTGTATGGAAAGATGAGAGAGTGAAACTTTTATGAGTATTATATCCATTACATTCAAAATCTATTGTACCACCCTGCCTTCTTGGCCTAATTGCCAAAAAACAAATTCTCTAAACAAAATTTATTTGAAAGGGTGGTAAAAGGGGGTTGAAAGCACTTATGTGTGGAAAGCACAAGTAAACTCGTCAGGGTACTAAACAGGCTCGCAGGAAGCGAGCTTAAACTTTTGTGGTATTAAGACAAATTCGTTGGGGATATCGACACTCGCTGACAACAAAGCGATGTTGGGTAAATGAAATTATTTATATCAATGGATGTATACTTTCTTGAAACTTCCTATCTATACCTCTTCTGCCACTTTTTTTTTCCACTGGAAAAAATCGGTAACCTTTTATTAAAAAATGAAAAGTTACACAAGCATATGCACTGAAGCATTTCCATAAGCTGCCCAATGGGCTCGAGTGCTTTCGCACCCCAAGCAACGTTACAAAACTAACGTGCATTTAGAAGAAAGAAGAAAGGAAAGAGAGAAAAAGGGAGAAAAAGGCAGAAAAACTGAATTCCGGAAGTGAGTAAATAACTCACACTTCAAGTTTTTCTCCCCTTTTTCTTTTCGACCTTGCGCCACTCTCCTTGAGTGGGCTCGATCGAAGCTATGACTAGCTGTGTTTCTGCTTTCTGTGAGGCTGTTTCCTTGTCTGAGTCTGAAGTATCTGAGTGGTGATGTCGTTTGGTTCCTCCCATACTCAGATCCTCGCTTGCCTTCTCTGCCTGATTTGAGTAGAGCTGTGTAGCCTTGTTATCTGATGTGGTTTCCTTCTGAGTCTCAATTCCTTGGGATACCTCAGCATTCTCTGTGGGATCTCTTCCTCTTCTGCTTCTAATTCTTCATCCTCTGAGTTAGGGGGGGGAATTGCCATCCTTTCCTCTGCTTCCCTTTCTGCTTCTTTTTACTGTTTGCTTTCTTGGCTTTTGGAAATGTGCTTTGCAAGTGTCCTGTCATCCTGCAGGCCTGCATCTGGAAGCAGTATTTTCATAGTCTAATGCTTGCAGCCAGTTATGTTGTTTGTAGATCAGCCTTATGTTGTCCGGCAACCCTTTACTTAGATCTATTTCCACACAAATGCGTGCAAAAGTGTAGACCCTTTCATCAATTCTTTCCAGATCTGTTTTGATATATTTCCCTATGTTGTTCCCAATTCCTTCCAAGACTCGTTCACTCCAAAAGTGAAGGGGAAGGTTATATAGGCGGACCCAGACCGGCACTTTAGATACAGTCATTTTGTTTGGATCGAAATCTAGAAACCATGGGGTCATAAACAGCCCCGATGTTCCCCAAAACCAAGGCCCATCACTGATGATTTTATCTCTGACTTCCTTGGATGCAAATCTAACTATGAAAAAAACTTTGGAGCATAAATGTATGTTACATTCCATGGTCCAAGTGGTGAAGATCCAGTGAAATAGATTGTTATGAAACCAGCTCAAGAAAAGATAGAAAAGATAGATCAACACCTTAGAATTCAGCCTCTTCGAGGGGGCAACCTCCTTTACATTACATAAATGAACAATTCTTGGATGATACAAATGACAAAACCTCCTTTCTATATATAGGAGTCTAAGGAGTCACAATATATCCAGCCGACCTAACAATAATAATATAAAGCCACAAAAATAACAATAGAGGGATTCTATGGGGCACAGAAATAACAATATGGGGGTAATAGGGGCACAACAATATAAATAAGGGGTATAACTACAATAGTAATGGGGTAATCACTAGTATTATAGGGACCCAACATGCCCCTCTCCTTCAAAAAAGTGTTGTCCTCAACGCTTGAGTAGTTCTGGATACTTCTGCATAAAATTCTCATCCTCCCATGTGGAATCTTCAGTGGATAAGTTCTTCCACTTGATAAGATACTCTGAAATTGATCGATTTTGTAGCTGTCGAGTTCTTGTTTCTATGACTGCTTTCGGTTCCAATATAATTTTTCCTTCCTCGTCAAGTTCTAGCAATATTGTTTGAATTGGGAGCTTGTCACCTATAACCTTCTTTAAACATGAAACATGGAAAACTGGGTACAATCGAGAAGCTGCAGGAAGCTCCAATTTGTATGCCATAGTACCAATCTTTTGCAACACCTTGTACGGACCATAATACTTTGGTGATAATTTATTATCCTTCTTAGCTTGCTTTAGGGACATTTGCTTATATGGTTGTAGCCGTAGGAATACCCAATCACCTACATCAAAACTTCTTTCACTGCGATGTTGATCTGCCTGTTGTTTCATTCTATTTTGTGCCAACACGAGGTTATCCTTTAAGAGTTGGATGACTTGTTGTTGATGTTCGATGTGATGTTCCACTGCCTGTACCTTAGAATTTTCTCTTAAATATGATGTGATGGATGGTGGTTGATACCCATAAAGTGCCATAAATGGGGTCATTTTTGTTGCTGTATGGAAGGAAGTGTTATACCACCATTCAGCCAGAGGCAACCATTTGACCCATTGTGTCTGTTTATCAGATACAAAGCAATGAAGATATCCTTCCAAACATTTTTTTACTATCTCAGTTTGCCCATCAAATTGAGGATGATAAGATGAGCTATGAGCTAACTGAGTACCAAGACAAGAAAATAATTCTGTCCAAAAATTTCCAGTGAAAATGGGATCTCTGTCACTTACAATAATCTTTGGGTTTCCATGTAGCTTTTGAACTGTTTCCATAAATACAGTAGAAACTGTACTGGCTTTAAATGGATGTGATAATGCACAAAAGTGAGCATACTTGGTAAGTCTATCAACTGCAACCATGATGACACTCTTTCCCTCAGACTTGGGTAAACCTGTGATAAAATCCATTGAAACCTCCTCCCAACGTTGGCTTGGAATGGATAAAGGTTGTAATAGACCCGGTGTCTTAATTGTTTCAACTTTATTTTGCTGGCAAACCAAACATTCCGCCACAAACTTTTGAATATCTGATTTAAGGCCATCCCAAAAAAATTCCTTCTTAACCCTGTGGTAAGTTTTTAAAAATCCTGAGTGCCCTCCTAAGGGAGAAGTGTGCAATTCCATAAGAATCTTTTGCTTTAGCTAGGAATTCTTACAGAGGTATAAGTGATCTTTGTACCATAACGAATCATTTTTCCAGCTAAATGTATCAGAAGTACTGGAATCTTGTTGTAGCTTTCGAGTAAGTGCCCACACTTCTTCGTCGTTCTTCCATTCATCCCTTGCTTCATTTATCCAATCTGGTTGGATAATAGAAATGGCACACAACAATGCTTCCACATCCTCATCCTTTCTTGAGAGTGCATCTACCACCACATTTTGATTCCCTTTTTTGTAGATGATTTCAAAGTCATAACCCAACATCTTTGTGACCCACTTTTATTGCTCTTCAGAGGATAATATTTGTTCTAAAAAGTATTTAAGGCTATCATGATCCGTTTTTACCTTGAAGTGTCTTCCCATTAGGTAGGGTCGCCATTTCTTAAGTGCATGGAGTATTGCCAACATTTGCTTCTCATAAATAGCTTTGCTTAAAAACTTTCCCTTGATTGGACGACTTTCAAAAGCAATGGGTCTTTCATCTTGCATTAGAACAGCACCAATTCCATTTCCTGAAGCATCACATTCCACAATAAATGTTTTTGTGAAGTTTGGCGTAGCTAAGACCGGTGCTTGGCACATTGCCTCTTTAAGATGTTCAAAGGCCTTTTTTGCTTCCGGAGTCCATGAAAATGAATCTTTCTTCAATAATGTTGTTAGAGGTGCTGCTACTCCCATAATTCTTAACAAACTTGCGATAATACCCTGTCAACCCAAGAAATCCTCACAGATGCTTTATGGATGTGGGGATTTTCCATTCCTTAATGGCTTTAATTTTGCTAGGGTCTACCTTAACTCCTTCATGAGATACAATATGACCCAAATATTCCACCTCCTGGACTCCAAAGAAACATTTGGATCTTTTTGCATATAATTGTTTCTCCTCCAATAGTTGTAGCACCTTGTCAACATGTTCAACATGATCCTTCCAAGACTTGCTGTAGATTAGTATATCATCAAAAAATACTAACACAAATTTTCTAAGGAATGGTTTGAAAATTGAATTCATCAAACCTTGAAATGTTGAAGGTGCATTGGTAAGGCCAAAAGGCATGACCAAAAATTCATAATGACCCTCATGAGTTCTAAATGCTATTTTCGGAATGTCTTCAATCTTCATTCTGATTTGATGATATCCCGAACGAAGATCCAACTTGGTGAAGTAAATTGATCCATGCAATTCATCCAATAATTCATCAATAACAGGAATGGGGAACTTATCTTTAATAGTGAGCTTGTTGAGCTCCCTATAATCCGGACACATGCGCCATGATCCATCCTTCTTGTGCACCAATACTACTGGAGCTGAGAAAGAACTTTGACTTGGTTGAATTATACCAGCCTCTAGCATTTCTGCAACCATACGTTCAATTTCACTTTTTTGGGCATAGGGATATCTGTACGGCCTGACGTTTGGAGGAACACTTCCTGGAATCAGATGAATAGCACGATCATGATCACGCATAGGTGGGAGACCTTTGGGAGTCTCAAATACCTTGGAATGATTGTCCAGGACATTTTGGAGATCTGGAGAAATAGATGATTTCAATGTGGAAACATCTAGCAAACATAATTGTGCAATTACACCTCTTTGCTCCTTTTTAAGAAGCTTAGTCATGCCATTAGAGCTGATTATCTTTCCTGGTTTCCCCAAGGATTGTAGCCGTTAGACTCCTAGTACAACATCAGCACCTCCCATTGGAATGGAAAGCATTGGGCTAGTCAATACATATTCTCCCATGGATAGCTTGATATTATGGCACTTTCCAGAGCAATTTATTGTTCCTCCATTTGCAATCATCACTTGACACTCTGGTGCTGGATATAGGAAGCAATTCAATTCTTTTGCTACCCTACAATGAATAAAATTGTGGGTGCTTCCTGAATCAATCAACACTATTACCTTTTTCTTCTTGATTTGTCCTTCTATCTTTATGGTTTGAGGAGTGGTAATTCCCGCCAATGCATTACAAGATATGGTCGGATTTATTTTTTCTTCATCTGGGCTTTGTTCCTGGAGTATATCTTCTTCTTTTGACCTTTCTTGCTCCTTTTCTTCTTCCTCTTCACAATCTATGTAGAATAATTTCTTCTCAGCACACTTATGACCTTTAGTGTATTTGCTATCACAACTGTAACAAAGCCATTTTGCTCTTTTTTCTTCCAATTGTTGTGGTGTCAACCTTATAGGTTGTGGAAGACTAGGGGCAACAACACTTCCGTCTTTATAGTTGTGAGTGGTATGCTTCCTGGTTGCCATAATTTGGCTTTCCATTTTTCTTGCTAACCTGAATGCCTTCTCTAATGAATCAGGTTCCCAAAGGCGAACATCATGTTGGATATTATCCTTTAAAGACCCTATGAACACATCAATCCTATGCTCCTCTGGAATATCTTTTACCCTTATGTTCAATTTTTGGAACTCCTCAATGTGCTCCATTACTGAACCCTTTTGTTTGAGACTTATCAATTGGCTAAAAAAAGTGTTGCTTTTTGTATCTTCATAATGTGCTATCAATTCTTCCGTAAAAATTGCCCAAGTGATAAATTGTTTACGAGAGCAAAGCCATTGATACCATACAAACTGATTTGGTTCCAAATATACAGTTGCCATACGTACCTTTTGTGCGTTTTGCACATTATTGAGATCGAAGAATTGCTCCATCTGTAATATCCATGTGGCGGGATCATTGCCATCAAACTTCCTCATATCGATTTTTGGAATATGGTGATTCTTCGATCCAACATTAGCGTCTATGGAATCATGATTAACATTTCTTTTGTTCTCATCATGAGTTTCCTTTATTACCTTTTCACCATTAGTGACCCTTTCTTGTAGCAACTTCTTCAATTCTTCCATGTCTATCTTCAAATCTATCTTCAAATTTGCCATCGAATCCTCCATCTTAGCTTCCATGCCCTTTATCTTAGATTCCACGCCATTTATCTTAGCTTCTGTTAGCTTTTGTGAGCGTGAAATTTGTTGCACTTGTTCTTGTAATTTTGATATATCATGTAGCATTTCTTCCTCTTCTTCATGAGTCATGCTACAGCTTTCAGGTTCCTTACTAGGTGTTTGCATTTTCTTTCCTCGGGGCATCAGTTACCGATAATAATGCTTTAATATGCCCTTTGAATTCCGTTAAACCAAGCTTACACAAAAATTTAAAAAAAAACTACACACCTTTTTTCACTTTATAGAAGCTTGATATTGAATCTGATGTATCTCTGTAATTTCAAATCATCCAGTTCTGAAATTGCTACCTATAGTATCCTTCTACGTCCTCTTTCCAATGCCACAAGTATGAGCCAAATTGGATTCTCCAAGGAAGAGTTATGTGAAATCTCCCACAGTGACTTGCTTTTAGACTGGTTCCGTAGAGCGAACTTGTACGACGTGCCACGAGTCACTGTTTCAACCTTTGAATCTGAAACACACACACAAGAAACTACAGTCCATCCTCTTTCTGTACCTTCTTATAAAATTTCAATCCGATCCCCAGAGAGAAAGTTATGACGATTTTCCCCAAGTCACCTATTTTGAATGTAATTCAGGAGTCTGCAAAAAGACCAACTTCCTCAGATCATATCTCCGCAAATATCACGCGAAAAGCTCTGAAATTCGGACCCAAGGTTTAGCGCGATTTCTTCTCAAATGATTTTTTTTTGCGACTTCTGAAACGTCACAGAAAAAATTTATAGCGAAAATGCCACGATGACCTGTTTGGAGCAACGAAACCCTAGAATCCAAAGCTCTGATACCAAATGTTATGAAACCAGCTCAAGAAAAGATAGAAAAGATAGATCAACGCCTTAGAATTCAGCCTCTTCGAGGGGGCAACCTCCTTTACATTACATAAATGAACAATTCTTGGATGATACAAATGACAAAACCTCCTTTCTATATATAGGAGTCTAAGGAGTCACAATATAATCCAGTCGACCTAACAATAATAATATAAAGCCACAAAAATAACAATAGAGGGATTCTATGGGGCACAGAAATAACAATATGGGGGTAATAGGGGCACAAAAATATAAATAAGGGGTATAACTACAATAGTAATGGGGTAATCACTAGTATTATAGGGACCCAACATAGATCCATTGGTTTTGGCCAGAAACTGTTAAAGCGACAGATTAGGGCCTGCGTTTCATAGGACTTAACGAAATCATCAAGCCTTGTAGAATCAAAGTTGAGGGCTGGAGTTTGCCCTAGCTGATCTACTATGTATGGCCTAGGTGTATATCCGCCTTGATCTGGAGAGGACCCTGAATCTCTGTTACCCTGTAAAATGTTTTTGTAGGAGGAGCCTCCCTTGGGTTGTTGCTGAGGTGCTGTCTTTTTCCCCTTATCTCCTCCTAAGGAGCTTGGTTGTCCTTGAGGCAGAGCCCCTCCTCTCAGCCTAAGGTTTAAAACAATGGTTGTTTCTGGGCTGATCTCATAGCTTTTCAGGGTTCTACTATCCTGGAGGGACCACCTACCACTGACCAGATGTTGGATCTGAACAGGGTATCCCGTTAATGCCCAAATTTGTTGTTTCAGCTGCATGATTGTGCTTTCTGCATGTACCCACACTAAACAGGATTTCCCCATAGGGGTTTTAATAAAAATCTGAAAGCGAATTGTTGTTACCTGTAGCCTGGGTTTTGTCTCAGTTCCTGATCCGCCTAAACCGGGCTCGCGGCTGATTTTCGTGTGCTCTGGCTGTAAACAATCTTCCAGATCTAACCTCGTATTGGGTCGATCTTCCATTTGCATGTCTAGTTCTTCAAACCCTCTGCTTGATCTATGCTCATTGCCGCCTGTCTGCTGCCTGGGTTCTAGCTATTCTCGAATAGTGGCCAGATCGGCTAGATCCAGGCCGGATCTGCAAAGTTTAGGCCATTCCGTTGTGAGAGGGAGCAGATCTGCTTCATGCAATTCCCCATCTTTAATTTCGATTCTCTGAAGCCTGAAAATTTCCTCGTAAAATTGTGCAAGGCGAGGTACATCCGTTTTTAACCTCGCCACATGATCCAGATGGATTCCCTCGTGAGAGTGGTTGTAAACATATCCAAGAGAGTTCCTGTTGTTCTAATCTCTGCAGACGTGAAAGGGAAAAACGAGGGCAATCTGCTTGAGGATGTCGTAGAGCTGCCCATCGGTGACGGTCGGATCCAGATCTCCCACATACAGAGAAGCGATCACTGCATCCACCGCTGCCTGCTGCTGTTGCTGTTGAACGGGATTCGTCCTCTACGCCATGTCTTCCCTGAGTAACCAACTTTGTCCAAAATAATCAATCCATGCCTCTTCTGCCACTTAGATGAAAAAAAAATTAAAATTAATTTTTTCACTAAAACTTGGATTCATGGTTTTAGACTCACTTTGATTCAAGTACTTCTCTTTTAGAACTTAGATTATTTGATCTATTAGTGTGGGACCCATGGGAAATGTTTTAACGTTTGAAGACTTTATAGGATTCGTCTTTTCAACCTTTTTGTAAAATTGAGCTCATTATCTTTTTAACTAGAAATAACTATTTCACCAGTGTGTCGCTAATTTTTATGGTAAAAATACGACCCCCCATTTTTATTTTATTAACTTCATAATAATAATGAGGACCATCCATGTAAATTTTGTCTAATTCACTTTTATTTTTCTTGGTTTGGTTTATTTTGAGGTATTTTCCCTTTATTCATATATGCGTTTTGATTTCTTCATTGTGTGCGGTTTCTTTCCAGCTTCTCAATGGCTATAATTTTGTTGAGTTTGGACTTACGGTTTGAAAAAAATACTTGTCCAAAGTTTGAGTGATTTTTACCACCCAAGATTTAAAATGTACATAATGTATTTTACTTTTATTTGTAACTTTAATTAATTTTAATTATTTTATTAATTAGGATAATCATAATATGTAAATATTATTATGGGCAGTCGAAAAACGAGATCCATTGTAATATACATTAATTTAAGATAATGGCTCTACAGTTTGGGAATATTGAAGTATTCAGTCTACGAAAATTGCAGGGGATAGGGCAATATTTTCTGCTACTGTATGGACGTGGAGGAATATATCCTCACATATGATAATATGCTCTATGTCACAGGTGGTTCTATGTGTCTCTAGTTGTTAGGGTTACTAGCCTGCAGTGTTTTTCAAGGTGTCTAAGTGGTATTTTCAGGTGGTTTATTGTGCAGTTTCTTACAGGTTTTGCAGTGGAGCTTACATCAACAACAACCAACAATTTGGGTATTTTCTGAGATGGATGAATAACTAGTCGATTATTCCTCTGGACCATTAGAATTTGTGCTTATCCGGAAATAATATCCACATAAGCAACCTGAAATGGAGCAGTCGATGCCAGATGCACCACCATAGCAGGATATTTTCTCATCGATGACAAATAGGGTTGAAGACTTTTGTGAACCCTCCCTTAAGGGTTTGGTTTCGAAAAATTTTATTTCACTAAATTTTCAAACCTATATAGGGTTTCAGATATGGGGTGTTGGAAAATCATTTATGGGATTTTTCACTGGCATATTCGGAAAGTATAGCATTGGCCTCCCTGACAGCCGATCTATTTGCTAAACAATGCATAAAATCCAGTTTATCCCCTGGGAATGCTCTTGAAGCACCCTCAGGTGTTGTGGAGGAGGGTTTTGTTGGTCAATAATATATGCAAGGGTCGATAGCGGGACCTATTTCAGTTAGTGAAGGGGGTAAAGCAACTAGAGAAGATATTGGACAAGCCTCTAGTGTCTTGGATAGTTCGGGTAAAAGGAATAGTAGCAAAGGCATGCCACCATCCTCTATTTGTTTTGAGGGGAATGATGTGGGGAATTCTCTATAAAGCTTGGGGGTCAAGAGAAACATCAATTCAAAAACCATAACCCCATCCTCTTTAGCTCTTGTGGAAGGAGAGTCACAAAAGAAACAGGGTAATAAGTCTAAGAGTATGAAGTTTAGAGAGAAGTGTTGCTTGCTCGTGCTTGGCAAGGGAATAAAATTTGATGAGATTATGGATACGATGGATATGGTTCTAGTTGGTAGAGTTTGGGGGCAAAATTATTGAACTGCTCTCCTTAAGAACTGCATTCAAGAAGTTTGGGGACAAGTTTTAGATGTCCTTCCTTTAATATGCATGATTAGTCGAGGATGGTTTGCTTTCCATTTCAACAAGACTAAGCATGTGACATATCCAAATATTGGCACATAGAGATGATACTTATTTTATTGAAAAGATGGTCACCCATTTTGGATCCAGAGTGGAACAGTTTGGGGCTAGTATAATTTGGGTTCAAATTCCTGGGTTACCCATCCAATTCTGGTAGTAGGACATTTTTAGGAGGATTGGGGATGATTTAGGGCACTTCCTAGATTATGAAAAGACTTATCAAGAAACTGGTAGAATGGAATATGCTTGAATATTGGTGCATCTTGATAACAAGGAAGTGTTGGTGTTGTAATGGCAGAGCTTTTATAGGTTGTAGAACTTGGACTATGAAGGGGTTCCCTTTCGATGTCAATGATGCCATGAGGTGGGTCATATACTCAAGGACTGTCCTATGCTATCCAAGGTAAAATATGGTGAGGGTGCATCAAAAGAGGGCTCTCGTGAATAAGTTGATAAAGTTATAGCGGGTGCATCAACGACCATATCTCAGTAGAAATTGGATCAAAAAACAAGATGAAAGGAAGGGTAGTGGGAAAGAACTCAATGACGCATGGTTAGACTTATCCCTTGGATATTTGCTAGGGTATGTCTGCATCATCTCCCCTTACGAGTACCTCTCTTCCCTCTTCATATCTTACTCTTGCTTGTATTTCTTTACCCTCTATGTACTCTCCTATGTTAATGCCTTCTATTTTTTATGGGTATATGGTATCTTTATATCAATTAGGAGCTATATCTTGCCCTATATTCTTGGTGCATGTATATTGTCTGACACCCTCCACATTTTTTCCTTCATATTCTTTATCCCATGTTGCCTCATCTAAGGATGACTCTCAGGGGTCATATAAGGGCCATAGGTATAGCTTGCATTCTTTAGCAAAATTATCTGTAGATATGGGTGGGGGTTTGGGTCATCTATCGCCTTCTAAATTCCTTAAGAATTGTCTATGAAATCAATATCATATATCTATAGCCATTCAGAAAGCCATCCTAGATAATGGTAAAGGTAGACAATTATCTTTGGAAGGGGTTTTTAGAGCAACAAACGCCCCTATCAATGTTACATGATTAAGTGGATGTCTTTCAATTGTCACGGGATGGATAACACCGCCAAAAAGATAACTCTCAAGCGAATTTTTGAATCAGAGAAGTTGGATGTGATTTTTATTTAGGAAATGTTGGGTGTTAGTAGTGAGGTGGTGGTAGCTCTGGAAGCCATGAAAAAGGATCGGAATTTTCTTTTCTTAGATGTGAAACGCAGATCAAGTGGACTAGGTTTAGGCATCAATCACAAAACGATAAACCTCCTAAATGTTTGGTGAAGAGAAGGGTTGATTGTTGTTGATATTATTTTCGAAGAAATTGGATTGGAATCTAAGATGGCCAACATTTATGGCCCTTGTCAGAACCGTGTAGCTTTTTGGGAAGAAATCATGTCACTATCCTTCATGAAGGCGGACAACTTGATCTTGGGGGGTTATATAAATCTTTCCATTGGTATATATAAGATATGAGATGAACATGCTCATGTGGATTCGCTCTAAAAAAAAATCACACCTTCTGGAGTAAAATGGGCTCATTGATGTTACAGTGTCGCGTTACAAACTAACTTAGAGGAATCGAAGGGTTGGCAGAGCTATGGTATCTAGAAGACTGAATAGATTTTTTATTTGTCAATCTATGATGGACAAATTATCCTCTATCAGAGAGTGGGTGGGAGGTGGTGATATATATGATAAGCTCCAGATATTCCTATAGTTAGCTGGTATTTTATCAAAGCCCCGTGCTCCTTTTAAATTTAATGCTACTTGGCTAAAAGACAAGGAATTTTAGGCGATATTCAAGGATGTCTGGCAGCCTTGGGAACTCAATGGGGACGGATCTGTTGATGAGCCTCATCATTGGGTAATTATATGGGCCTTAATTCACCTCCTAGCTTAGTAAAACCAACTATTCTCATAACTTATTGCATACTTTGGATTATATTTTGTTTATGAGATGAGTTAGAGTTGGATATTTTGCTTTGTGGTCTAATGTGCATTTAATGCAGGATTAAAGGATAAAAGCAAGGAATTTTGGCAAAGTCCTTGGTTAAAAATCGAATGGGACAAGGGATAGGAATTATAGGAGGTAAATCCTCCTCATTTACTACCCCTCCATTCGAATATTCCTCCATCAGGTCAGAGTGCAAACAGCCAAATCATGACGACTAGAAGGCAGCCGAGCAAGTGAAAGACAAAGCACCAGTTTATCTCGAGTTTGGGAGCCGAGCCTCCCTAATTTTAAGGAAGTCGTTGGAGACTTCAGATGTATAAGTAGAGAGGCCTAGGACCTCAATAGGATTCAGATTTTTTATTGTAAAACTCTACTCTATTTTCAAGCTGCAAGACTTGTGATAGTTTTGGATGTAATCCATTGTTTTGATAATAAGAATGAGTTTTTTTTTGAGCTAGCACTGAGTTAACTCAGAGGGTTGAAGCTCTTGTATTAGGTCCCAACCCTAGCAGCCAAGGCTCCTCTTTATTGTACATGTATGTTAGCATAGATTCATAGTTTAATTGTTCATTTGCTTAAGTACTTGCATTTCCATTACAACAATGTAGATTAGATTGGTTGTATGTTAGTTTGTTTCCATTTGTGCCTTCTTTCAATCAGCATGTTAGCAAGGAGAAAAAGGGTCACCATAAGGATGTCAACAGGTGTCTCGGCCTCACTTCTTCCCTCTTGGACCATGACTTCAGGAAGAGACCCTTCAGCAGCCAAAAAAACACAGATTTCTAGTTATTGCATGAGCTTTGGAGTTTTTTGTCTTGATTCAGCATTTGGTTCATTTCATTTTCATATTTTTCCATTACTCCATTTCTACAATAAGATCTCACTCATGCTTTCATTCCCTTTATCACTCTCTTCATGCATAATATAGGCAATTGATTCATGCTTTTCTAGTTTATGAAAATGTATCTTGTTGCATAGTTCTTGGGAAACACATGTTTTAAGCACATAAGTTACTTCAAGAGGAGACCCAGACTTTATCACCAACAGCCACCTTCCACCTCATCCACCCTAACCATCTCTTGTTCCACCATCACCCTCACTAGTTTTTGTCATTTTTTATTGAAATTCTCATAGATACCTTGAGCAAATCTAGCCATATCTAATCTTGGCTATTGACTCTTGAGTGTTATTAGACCTTCTAACACCCCATATCACTCATCACATTCCTTTTCCAAGCTTCCCAACACCTCCAACACCTCACAATTAGCTCACAGCCGTATCCTGTAGCTTTTCTGTAATTCCTACAGGATCATCCTGTAGGTTTCTAGTACATCCTGTAGGTTTTCCTGAAGCAGCCTATTTTGAGGAAAGATTGATGGGGAACCTCTAGGAAGTCACAAAAAGCATCCTAGGACCCTTCCACACCATCCAACCACTCCATAAGCCTTTTATCCATACTTAATCACCTTCCATCCACCTATCACATCCACAAGAACGATTTAGTTTAATTTTCTTGCTTACACATTAGTATGGTTGATGCTCTTTACTTTTGTAGCTTACATAGAAACATTAGGTTAGTTTTGATTTAGAAATTCTGCTTAGCACAACTATTTAAATTGTTAATTAGGATATGGTGTGATTTAGCATTACATGTTGTTTTGTTCATTACTACAGTAGAGTAGCTCTCTTGGAATAGATTTTCTCTTCTTCCATCAAAGAATCAACCTTCTTCTGACTCTATAGAAGTCTGGATTGGAACCCCTGGGGTCTCTCGCCGAATGAACAATGACAATAGGCATGACCTTCACTTTTACTTGTGCATATAGCGCTGTCACCTCCAAGTTTGTACGAACCTGGGGTTGATAAGTAAAGCTGGTAGCCCAACAATTGCAGCGTCCTTGCTGGAATACTAGCGCTCATCATTTGTACCTGATCTTTTTTCCGATAATCATAAAAATCCAAAGAAATAGACTATTTAATGAGTTAAAAATAAAAGGAGGAGGGATGAGGAATCACTTTGAATGATTAAGGAGGAATTGGAAAGATTAGAAGAGCCCAAAAGGGGTGGTTATGACACATTAGAATAAAAACTTCAAATTATTTAGCTAGAGGCTTCCAAGCATAGATTGTCAGAAGAAAAGGAGGAAACATGGCACTTACGGAGTCAGGCTATATGGATGCAAGTCAAGGATGAAAACTCAATTTTTTTCAGCAAATTTCTAGGGGTCGAAGAGCAACTAACACTATTTGGTGCCTCGAAAACGAGTCTAGTGAAAAATCACAAACCTTCATGGAATTGGCTTGTATGGACACTCAAAATTTTTGGTCTCTATTTCAGGATCTAAGGGAAGCATCCTTGGCTGAGATAATCAGGGTTGAAAGAATCTTTCCTCATTTGGTGGACAAAGATATAAACAATGACTTGATTAATCTGGTCACTATGGGAGAGATTCAAGCAATTCTTAAGTGGTTTAACAGGAACAAGAGTCCCAAACCAAATGGGTGGATGATCGAGTTTTTCCTATATTTTTATGATCATATTGGTCAAGATTTGTTGAAAGTTGTGGAGGAATGCAGAATGACTCGAAGAATGTATGAGGCTTATAATGCTACTTTTATAGCCCTCATTCCAAAATTAGATAATCCTAGGAGAGTTAATAACTACATACCTATCTCACTACGTAATTGCATTTATAAAATCATTGTGAAAATCATCACCAATTGTCTTAAGCCTATTCTATCACAAAACATCTCCAAGGAAAACTTTGCATTTCTTGAGAATCGAAAAATCCATGAATCCATAGGTTTTTCCCACGAGGGGCTTCACTCCTTAAAGGTGAACAAACTGAAAGGTATGATTCTTAAAATCGATTTATCGAAAGCATATGATAGGACCAGTTAGTTGTACATTCGGATGTTATTGTCTCATTTGGGATTTCATATCGAATTTATAAAATTAATCATGTGTTGTATAACATCTGCTTCTTTCAGTGTGCTCATAAATGGTTCTACTACCAATTTCTTCCATGTTGAGCAAGGCATTCACCAGGGATGCCCTTTATCCCCTCTTTTATTTTTATTAGCTATGGAAAGTATTAGTAGACTAATAATAGATGAAAGAAGTCGAGGTCAGTTGAAGGGAGTGCAAGTTGTCGACAATGTTGGACTGACTCATCTATTATTTGTGGATGATTTTCACATATTCCTAAATGAATCCATTTGATACAACTACTTTTGATAACATATTGAAATTATTCAGTAAGGCTACGGGAATGGAATAAAATCAAGAGAAATCTACATTATCATCTACAGGATGTTCCCACAATGAAATGATCTATGCTCAGGCTCACTTCCCTTCTGTGTCTCCGGAAATTGATGAGGTTTTAAAATAATTGGGATTTAGAAACAAGCCAAGTTATTATAAAGAAGCAGACTGGATGTGGCTATTTGCAAAAATAGAAAGACTTATAAATGCATGGTGTCATCAATGGTTAACATGTGCAGGGGGACTTGTTCGAATCAACTCTGTTTTGGAGGCCATTCATGTTTATTAAATGTCCTTATCGTGGATACCAAAAGGTATCCTTCACAAAATCCAATGAATTTGTTGTGGCTTTTTATGGCAAGTTAAGAAGGAAGGTAGAACATTTACTCAAGTAAAATGGGATGGAATTTCCCTTCCAAAGAAATGGGGAGAATGGGGGATGAAAAACTTATATTGTTTTTCTCAAGCCCTGGCTACTAAATTAGGATGACACGTGATATCATTGGAAAGTCTATGGACTGAAATAGTTACAAGAAAGTACATCAATCCACCCTCCTTGGAAGATTGGATCCAGCTGTAGAACATGAACAGATCAAATATCTCGACGCTTTGGAGGGAAATACAAAACACCTTTAGCTATATCAGTTTTGGGTTAGCATGGAGTGTGGTATTAGGTGAGAAGATTCGGATCGACATTAATCCATGGTCCGAAAGTGGAAATATGCACCTCCTCCCACCAGAGCTAATTCCAATTCTGTCATATATGGTAAAAATACTTTAGACCAAGTTGCAGACCAGGATCATTCTACTCTTTTAGGGAAAAATGGTTATTGGCTCAGGAGCTAAATCTTCCAATATAATGGCATCAGATTTGGCATCATTACATCAATTCCCTATCAACATCACACATTAGAATTCTTGTTCATGAGGATGAGCTCATTTGGATTCATTCCCCCCAAGGAAGATATACTCCTAAAGAAGGTTATTTATATATATTTGTAGAACATCAACGTGAAGCACTTTCGTGGTGGTGGAGACAATTATGGAAATTGAAAAGATCAACCAAATCTAGATTGTTTATGTGGTGTTTATTAGAAAATAAATTACTAGGGAAAATCTGAAGCATAAATCATTTTAGGGCCCATCATGGTGTGTGATGTGCCATAACAATGAGGAGATATTCAATCATTTATTTATACAATGTTCTTACTTTGCACAAATCTAGAATTTGATTTATCAGGTGTTGGTTATTCGCATTATATCACAGGGGGATACTACCAGTGAAGCCTAGATGTCTTGGTGGGATGCAGCAGAGCCTCTAAACTTAGAAATATTCCTCTTCTGGTTTGTTGGGGTATATGGCTAGGTAGAAATCATAAAATTTTCCAAGACTATCAAGAATTTAGATCTTATCGTAGCACAAGTCACTGCAATTTACAATTTGATCCCCAATGAAGATCAACATCAAAACCCATGAAATATAATTGTTGAGACCATTGACCACACATTTCCATGGGCATATTTCGACGAATCATCTCAGCAAGGTAAATGTGGAGGTGGTGTGGTTCCTTATCTAAATGATAACCACTTTTTCAAATAAAAAATGGGTTTGGACAGGGGTAAAAATAACTATGCAGAGCTAAACAGTCTAAGAATTCTTCTCCTCTTTTCCATTGAAAAAGGGTGTCGATAGATACGTATATTCGAAGATTCTAAAATTAACATAAATTGCTTCAATCAAAACTCAAAATTTAATGTGCACACACTCATAAATTTAGTTGGAAGAAGTTACACTATTAAAAACACATTTTGATTATGTTTCATGTCATCATATTTAAAGGGAAATGAATTCTCTTTCAGATGATTTATCTGAGGAAGAAACGTAGAAGGAACTTGGTACTTGGATGATCTCAAACAAAAAAAACCGAGATCACTATTGGTATTATCATAGAAATTTTACTGATCACCCTTCACAGGATGCAACATCTACATGACACTTTATATGCATTTTTGGACAGTAACATTCTTTGTAATCTTCTATATATTCGATGATAGGCAGATCATAGGATGTAATTTCTTAATTATTCTAAGATATACTTTTGTTCATGTTATTTATCCATGATAACCATTATAAGTATATGTTTTTTATCAGAGTGGTCAGCTCAGATTACCATATTTGGATATGTTTTCAAAGCATCTACAACATGTAATTTTGAATATTTATATAATGAAAGTTATGATTTTTCCTTGAAAAAAATGTAAATATTATTATTTAATTAATTTCTCTAATTAACCTACATTAATTACATTATTTATAATCAATTTATTTAATTTATAAATAATTTTTTTTGTAATTAATTATTATTTAATTTATCCACTAGATTCAAAACTTGTATATACGAAACCACATATTAAAAAATATACATTAAATATATATATATATATATATATATATATATATATATATATATATATATATATATATATATATATATATATATATATATATATTTAAAAAGTAATATATAATATATAATGTAATTCCCGAAGCCTAAATGAAATCTCAAATTAATTTCGTAACCCTTACAAGCTTCCGGGATTCCAAGTCCCCTCTCTCACATATAACATCAGCGCATACAATATTTCACGGGGTTCTTTGTTTTTTCTTTTTTAAACGAATGTGAAACGGAGAGGAGGGTCCACTCCACATGGAATTCGACAGGGAAAATTTTAGGGGCTAATATTCGTAGGTGGGCTAATTTTCTAGTTTTTTTTCCAAAAAAATGATTTGTCAATATCCATTTTTCCTAAAAATGGTTCGCCGAAATTTTATATCACAAAATTATTTTACTTTAAAAACCGCCAAAGTTTTATAAAGGCTATATACTAGCAATTGTCCCAAAAGGTACAAAGAGAGGCCGATAGGATTATTAAATTGGAATTGTTGAATTTTTTTAGAAGAGATATTGGTTCAATCAGCCTAGTCGCCTACACTGCCACAACTCTTCTCGGTAAACCCTGACAGCGATTCTGCTTTTGTGAAAAATTAAAATTTGCACCAGTAAACGTCACACATATACCTATACAGCTGGATTGTTGATTGATATCTTTGGACATTGAATAATTTAAGGTAAATCTATTCGCTATTATGCATTTGTGGAAAAATGAAAATTTGCACCAGTAAGCATCACAAATATATACAGTTGGATTGTTGATTCATACCTTTGGACATGCTCGATTAATGAATAATTTAGGGTATAATATATTACGTAAACAAAGGATCAAAGGGGGAAGGGGTGGGGTTTGTGTACTGGATCAAGCCTCTGAGATTCATGGGAGAAACGAAGGAAGAATCCCTACCCAAAACCTCCTCTGCAATCATCCACTGTACCCTCTCAGTTGGATGAAATTTGTCCCAGTAAACATATTCCTTGGGATCCTTGCAGATTGAGCACCCTGGATCCAACCCACAGCCTACATGGCCATTGTATGGACCATCTCCACAGAAAACTTGTTGACCCACCCCGTACCTCCTAGTCTTCGTCATCCAAAATGAGGTCTAGTCTGAAGCACCCTAGGCCGATGGCCTAGGCTACCCTGGTTCGAGTCCTCCTGCCGACGGAACCCTCCTCGCTCTCTTTTTCACATCCCCCCTTAGGTGAGAAAGGATCCATAACCCTATATAATCTTATTAATGAATATTATTATATATAATATTATATTAATATTAAGGTTTAATCCTATTCATATTACCAAGAATAATTTAAGAGAGTCATAAACTAAGCAATATGGGGATTAACAAAAAATAATAATTAATTAATCTATAAATAAATAAAAATAATTTTTTAGGAAGAAAGTGCAGGAATCTAGCATCTGTTGATACTCCAGCCGTCATCTCTATTTAAATTAACAAGTCTTTTTTTCAATTTCTAAGGCCTCTCTAAATTTACGATAATGAAAATGGTCAATCCTCGCAATGACCTTAGCCTCTTCAATGGAGATGTGATGATTGGTTTTTTCTGCATGCTCTACCAAAGCGGAGGAGCGAGACCTTCCATGCCTGATGTCGGCAGCATGTTCACAAATCCTTTGGTTAATGGATCGACCGGTCTCACCAATATAAGGAGCTCGACAAGAATAGGGAATGATATAAACACCCTTCTAATCCTTGGGGTTAATCGGGTCCTTAACAAAATGAATAGAACTTCATATAGTGTTAAGAGGTCTAAAAGAAGAATGAATCTTATGCTTCCTCAAGATCCTAGCGATTTTATCCGTGGTCCCTAGAATAAAGGGAAGATGAACACTGGAAGACCAATCCTTGGGGTCAATCTTACTCTTAGGACCCTTTTCAGCATTTTGAAAAGCCTTAAGACCTTGAGACCTACCATAACCATTCTTATTAAAAACTTCCAGGAGGTCAGTTTTCTCATCTTCAAGGTGATTTTCGTCATAAACTTGCAACGCCCGCCGAAGTAGCTAAGGTGTTGAGAACGCCTATCTTTTGAGCAGGAAAATGATGGGAGCTAGCATGGACTTAAATTGAATTTAGTTATTTTAGAGATGTTACAATGTTTAACATTTTGACTTAGTCAAATTAAAATTAAAATATAAAATATAAAATTTTCCAACCCATGGTTTTTCCTTATTATATTTTTAATCTATGGTTTTTTCCCATGGTATTTTTCTCTAATGTGAGTTATTTAAAGGTTAATATTTAAACTAATCTAAATTCATTTTAACTCTACATCTACCAAATGCCAAAAAAATCAAATCTCTTTTCACACTTAAAAAATCAATACCTCAAAAAAAAAGTCCCTCTTAACACATAATAAACTTACAACTAAAAATAAATCTAAACTAATTTTTAAATTTAAAATTTAAAATTTAAAATTTATATTTCAATTAAATTATAAAAATAAATTAATAATACATTGCATTTAAAAAATAAAAATAAAAATAAAAATCCTCAAAAATCTTTGCTTTTCTGAGTTTTTTTCTTTCGATCTTTGATTTTTATGATTTTTTCGTGCTTTCTTGATTTTTTTGCATAGAATCTTTTTTGAGCTTTTGTGCTTTCTTGACTTTCCGTGCTTTCTTGATTTTCCATTGTTTTGTTTTCTGGTTCAGATCAACGGTTGAAAGTGTTTCATCTGATCTAACGGATCAGAGTAAAAGTGTTGACGAAAAGTTGATGCATAGGAAAGGCCTATCGGCCTAAAAATCATTAGAAATTTGAATATTTTTACAAACATATCGCTAAACATTTTATAGTTTTCATGTTAGGGACTAGTAAGATTCGCCAAGGTTTCTGAACTTTAAGATCGATTTCCACCCTTAAAGTTTTCCCTCGAGCTCAGTTCCTTCCACATTCCTTCCCACCCCTCTCCTTCCTTATAGTTCCTAGGCACTTGATCCGCTTCCCCTTCCTCCTGGTTTCAACGAATTCTCATCCCATCAAACCATATTCAAAACCCTTTTTTATTCTTTTTGTTTATTTTAATTAATATATTTGGTTTTTTTTAATTAATGAAAATTAATATTATTTGTATATAAAATATTATATTATTTAATTTAAATTAATTTATTATTCAGATTTTTAATTTATTAAAATGTTAATAATATAGTTAAATGGGATTTTTTTTAATGTCCAAATTTTGCCTAAGCATGTATTTTACAACTCACTGACAATTTTGATAACCAAACTTTGGGGGCTCATAAGTTGAGTTTTACTAGGCCAAATAAGCCCCAGGATGGTTCATTAGAAAGCTAAAATAATGGAGAATATTTTGGGAGTGTTTGTATGACTATATTTGGTCACTAAATGTACCTAAAAATCAGCATAAAATGAAGCTCTGAATTTGCACCAAAAAACCAATTTCTAAATCTCTTTTGGAAAATTTGGTTGGCTAAAGCTATTGGCTATATAAAATTCATTTGAGTCTATCATATTGGGCCAAAGACTATCATTACAAGGATCAATGGGAATCATACATTTCTTGTATTTTATTTATTTGATTATATTTTAATTAAAGAAATTTATTTTCCCAATTTTGTATTTTTTTAATTTGATATACAATTTTTTTATTTCAATTTCAATTTTGATCAGTTTTGACAAGGAAGTTTTTTGTAGAAGATGAAGATAAATCATTTTGGAGGAATTCTATTGCACCAACAAAGGAGAAAAAGAAGATTCGCTTCTCCAACAACTCTCTTTTTTTGTGAAATTTTTTGTAAATTATTAATAAAAGTTTTGAGAATGTGGATAGGGTTCCTATTCTCTACAACTTAGGAACTCTAGGAACTTTGGTAAAGTGGTTTTAAGCTTTATATGGGGGGGAACTCATATCTGGGTTATTGGGGGTTTTCTTTTCAAAATTTATCTCTATTAATGGGGAAAATACTAATGTTTGTAATTCTTCATTCTAATAGCAGCGTTGATCATTTTGGTGAGATTGTTTGAGAGCCATTGGGAAACAAAGCAAAGAAATCAGTTGTATTGATTGTATTTCCAAGTATTTCTATCTTTTAATACAATTCTCATTCATTCAATGAAATATTTATACCAGTTGTTTCATAGTTTGAATTTCTATTGAATATGCTAATGGTTTTTCATTAGATGAGCTATCTTGTCAAATGGAATTATAGATATGTTATTTATTTCCTATTTCCTCAAGTGTTTAAATAATTTTTTTGAGTAACTATTTAGCTAGAATTTTTCTATTTGAAATTGATTTAATTGCCATTAAAATTAAGTGAACTACTTCCTATATTTGATGGCTAATCATTCAATGTTTTAGGGTCCCCAACAGAGCATTTTTTTTGTAACAACAATGTCAGTGGATAGAAGTTCTTCTACTGATTGATATTCATCATAAAAGAGACATGTTAAATCCCCATTCATTTAATTACATTTCTCTCGATTAGCATTAGATATACATCTTCCTAATCGAGTTAGATTTATTTTATATTACTTGAATCTTAGAGTAGATTTTAATTTATATTAATTTGCATTTTATTTGAAAAAGAATTTAGAAGTCTCCTTATAGAGAAGCGGCCTTAGGTGTGGCTTGGATGAGCCCTCAATTCAGCTTGAGGATTTCTTTCTTGCAAGCTAGAAGTAAGAGGGTTAATCTAATTTATCTCTTCTTGTTGATGATTAATTAGAGATATCATAAGTGAGAAAGAAGGGTGAGTGGGTAACTGGACCTAATAAGACCAAACAAAGTCGTCATTTAAATGGATAAGGGTCTGATTTACGACTCTGAGTGAATGGACTTCCCAAATGTTGATGAGGTCTATCTTGGCCGTCAACATAAGGATAGATTATCCAAATGAATATTTTTTTGTGTGCATTGATGCATGTAAGGAGGGACTTAGATGATTTATTATGCAAAATGGGCATGTGGTATGCTATGAATCAAAGAGGCTAAAAGAGTATGAAATAAATTATGCCACTCGTGATTTAGAGTTGGGAACCATTATATATGCCTTAATAATGTGGAGGCATTATCTCATGGGGAAAATATTCGAATTGAGAACTGACCACAATGGTTTGAAGCACTTGTTTGGAAAACCAAACTTAAATGCTAGACAAATTGGATAGCTGAATTTTCTGCATGGTTATAACTTTGAAATTAAGAATATAAAAGGAAAGGAGAATAAGGTGGTTGATGCACTCAACATAAGGGTGCATGCAATGCATGATACAATCATAATTGTATGCAAGTTTGATTCAAATATTAGAATTTTAGAGGCTAAAAATTTAGATTAACAATAAATTGAAATAAAAGGAATCTACAACAAGATAATTTGTAGCCAAAGACTAGTAATTATGAATTGAGAGATGATGGAATTCTCATGTACAAAGGTAGGATTTATGTGCCATATTCTCTAGGGCTGAAAAGTGTAATATTGAATAATAAGCATAAGGTAACTTATGTTGGCCACACACGGTACCAAAAGACAATTTCAATAATAAAGAAACAATCATTTTGGCCAAGTATGAAATAGGAGGTGGTTGATTATATAGCTAGTTGTTTAGAATATCAAAAAGTTAAGGTTGAACACATGCGTATAATTATATTGCTACAACTAATACCCATTCTTGAGTGCAAATGGGATATTATTTCTGTTGTTTTTATTACAAATATACCCAAGACTATGAGGAAACATGATTCCATCATGGTAGTGGTGGACAAGCTCACTAAGGCTTCCCATTTTATTCTAATGAAATCACACATAGGCAAAAAATATTGATGAAATTTATATGAAGGAAATTTCCAGGCTACATGGTATGTCCAAGGAAATTATTTCAGATAGGAATCACAAGCTTATATCAAACTTTTGGATAGGTTTATTCAAAGGATTTGGAACTAGTTTAAATTTTAACTCAACATACCATCCACAATTAGATGGTCAAATAGAAAGAGTCAATCAGTTGATTGAAGATACGCTAAGAATCTATGTGATGATAAAACCATCAAAATGAGAAGAGTATTTGTTGGCTTATTAGGGCCTGACCCAGGTTCAAAGTTAATTTAGCCAAACAAATCCCGGTACTACTAGCCCTTTCGGCAACAGTCCACAGAGCGCGGTCTGAGGTCTCACCTGAAGTAGTATGGGAGGGTGCTAGAACATGTTTCCGCACCCTAGAGATGTTTGATGAGTTCACATGGTCCATGGTTTGACCCTGTGCGTTGGTTGTTGCGCACGCTTTCCCGTACTTCGAAGCCTGATATACTGCCTTCGCGTAGCCCTACCCAGGGGTTGAATGTCGCACTCTGCGTTATTACCCAAGACCTTACTGGTATTCCAATGTTAGTTAATTAGCTTTGCCTACTTGAGTGCTTTAAGTATCCTTAACAATATAAACCATTCATACAGGTGCACGCAGTAAATAACCAGTGTATTTGCCAATTATATCAGTCATTCATTAACCCAAGAATAGATACACAGAATTATAACAAAACTTCTCTTTATTAACTCCTTCCTCGGTTACAAACTCGACTTTGCCCTGCACACTTAGCTACAGGGGTCCGCGCACTTAGCTGCGGACTACTAGGCTTCTGCGCACTCAATTGTAGAGCCTTCTCCTACCCTACGACCCAAAGACACACTTCAACTTACGACTCAATCACTTAGACTCTTTTTCCCTACTTCTCTACTTAGAGCCTCGCTCTATTTATACAATCCCATGGTGTGCAAACCATGGGTAGGTCTATCCAGCCGACATTACATTACAAAACTAGGGCATAAAACCCTGTGACTCTATCATACTTTCGCACCCCATGCCCATAATTCGTAGATCTTTACAACAAGATTGGGTCAAAACTTGGGCTTTGAGCCCCAAAACATGCCTTGGCAGGATTCCATACCCAACAGGCCCCCAACTCAAACATCGTGACTCGCCCTCGAGTCACTCTATCGTCACGACGATCTTTGCATGGAGTCCCTTCAACTGTTCTCTAGCTGCGCGGAGGTCAGCAGCACACTCAGCTGCTACTTGCTAGATCTGCTACATATGTTGTTTCAAGTGCTCTATGTCTGAACTGCTTCTCTGCATCTGTGCCGGTATCCCTTACATTTGTTTATAGTTTGGCACCTTTTTCTGGATCCTTGAAGTGCGAAGATTATGCTTCCGTCGGTTAGTCAAATAGGTGGGCCACCCATGTAGGGCTTCAAGTGGCTGCCATTCACTTTACCTGGGAAAGGATCTCCATTTAGTTTGACTAGTTGTACTACGCCTCCATCTGCGACCTCCTTAACCACATATGGTCCCAGCCAATGCATTTTGAACTTTCCAGGGAATTTTTCAAACTTACTGTCATACAGCAACACTAAGTCATTTACCTTCAAGGTGTGCAACTTAATATGACGATCGTGCCAGGCCTTTTCACACTGCTTTCGTACCTACTGATGAAATCCAACCAAGAATCGTTCCTCCTCAATTTCTTCCAATTGCACGACCCTTTCTTCCAGAGCTTCGCGGTCCGTCATACCTGTGAGCGCTTCTATGCGAAGACTAGGTACAATATACTCCATCGGCATGACAACTTCCATGCCATAAACTAACTGGAAGGTTGTTTGTCTCGTCAGTTTCTTACACGTTGTCCTATAAGCCCATAGTACTGCAGGTACGCACAGGTCCCAATCGCTTGGTTGTGTGTTGCACGCTTTGGTTAATTAAGTCTCGAGTATTTTGTTGAATGCTTCTACTATCCCATTGGCTTGTGGGTGATACAGTGTGCTTTTATTATGACATACCTAGAACTCTTTTGTGAGCACGCTGATGGTTTCAGTCAAGAAATGTGTACCGTGATCACTCATTAAGATTTTTGGACAGCTAAATTGAGTCAACACGTGTTCAAACAAAAACTTTACAACCGTGGTGACCATGTAGTCTTTGACCAACTGCACTTCCGCCTAGCACGTTAGGTACTTTGTCGCGGTGATGATGTATCACGTGCCCATTTTTTCCCTAGGGTTTGATAGGTCCCACAAAGTCAATTGCCCACTTTTCGAAGGGTTGTAGCATCATTTGTGGATTCAAAGGCATATCATACCTCTGTGATGGTTTACCAGTCCTTTGACATATATCGTAGGCCTTACAGTGTGCTTTTGAATCCTGATGAAGGGTTGGCCACCACAACCCTGCGTAGAGAATCTTTTGTGCAGTCGCTCGTCCTGCATAGTGTTCTCCTGCAGTGCCCCCATGTGCTTCCGTGATGATTTGACTTCGTTCAAATTTAGGTATGTACCTTCGTAGTATCTCATCATTTCCCATTTTGTATAGGTGCCTCGCGATGACAGAGAAATCCGTCGCGCACACCGCCAATTCCTTCTTTCGTTGAATGGAGTATTCCTTCGGTGCAGTCCCTGTTGTTAGAAAGTGGATTATATCTTCAAATTTTCCGTCCGCGATGCGCATAGAAAATAGCTGTGCGTTAGGTAATCCTTCCTCCAAAATAGTAGGTTCCTCGCCCCATCTCAATACGTGACAAGTGATCTGGTCCTACGTTCAGGCGTCCAGGCTTTACCACGACCTCAAAGTCATATTCTTGGAACAATAAGAGCCACCTACATATGTGCCCCCCCAACACAAGCTTATTGACCAAGTACTTTAGTGCGGAATGGTCTATATACATCTTTAAATGTGCTCCTAGCCAATAGTGTTGGTATTTTTCGAGCACGTTCACCATAGCCAATCCCTCGTTCTCGGTTGTGGAATAGTTATTTTCAGCTTTGGACAATCTACAACTTGCAAATGCGATAGGGTGATCCAAGCCCTCTCCGCCTTGTTGGGTGAGTACCACTCCAGCGCTATACATGATGCATCAACATGGACATGAAACTCCACATCCCATTTTGGGAAGACGAAGATTGGAGCGGAGGCCAATTTCCCCTTTAGGACATCCATGCTCTTCATGCAATCATCATTCCAACAAAATGTGACATCCTTTTTCAATAGTTTCTCCATCAGCGCAGTGATTTGGGCATAGCTTTTGATGAACTTCCTGTAGTACCCTGTGTGTCCCAACGTAGCGTGCAATTGTTTAACACTTCGCGGTGATTCCAAATTCCGAATTACTACAATCTTCGCGGGGTCTACCATTAGTCCTTGTTTGCAGACCACATGTCCTAGTAGGTTCCCAAAGGGAACGAGGAACATACACTTCTTAAGGTTCAGCGCAATCTGGTGTCATCGACAAGTATCCAGCATCAACTGTAAGCTTTCCACGAGGTGCTTAACCAATCCAAAGACAGTCCAATCATCCAGATAGACCTCTAGGAATTTGTGGATATATTCTTTGAAGGCGGTAAAAACTATGCGCGAAAAGATGGCTAGCGCGTTTTTTAACCCAAATGGCATGATAGTTGTTGTTGGGAAAAGTATCTATTCATAACGCCCCTATCCCACTCTAAGGTGTGACAATGCCTTAGCAACAAACAAGGAAAAACTACTCGAGACTCGCAGAATTTTCCATGATTTTTCCACAAAAAAGATTCGCTAATTTCCAATTTTATAAAAGACGATTCGCCCAAATTTTAGAATATAAAAATATTTTACCTTAAAAATCGCCAACATTATATAGAGGTTATATATAAAATCATTATAAATTTGAATAATTTTACATTTATATCAATAAACATTTTATAGTTTGCATATTAGGGATTAGTGAGATTCGCCAATGTTTCTAAACTTCAAGAAAATTTTCTATCCTTAAAATTTTCCTTGACTCGAGTATTCTTCTTTATGAAATGTAGATGAAGAGGAAGGATAAACTAACCTGTGTCTTGCGCTAGTTTGTTGATCCAATCGCTCCTCTCTTCAATAGCTCCCAGCTCCCTGCTCCCTTACCGGCCCAGCTTCACCGAATTCCTGCAAGATCACAGAAGAGAGAAACTACATGAAGATATAGATTTACATTCATAAAAAGCTTAGGATCAGATTAATCTAAACATGCAAATATAACAAAAACATCACTGATATACAAGCATGTAGAAGAAACTCAAATAGTTTTATTGATATGATAAGAAAGTCCAAGAGGAGATACAACCAAGTGAGTCCCGATCCAGCATCTACCTCCCAGCAAAGGAATCCCTTCCTTGCCTCCAATAGAGCATAAATCACCCAATGTACTAATCTCAATCTCAAACCAACAGCAATTCTCTGCAAAGTACAAAATTCCAGCCTCTAGATCTCTGGGATGAGGGATCCATATATAGATGTAAGCAGAGAGGATGAGTCAGCTTATGTTTTGACTTGTGGCTTCTCTCTGTCAGTTCTTGCTTCCACTTGGAGACTGGGAGCCTCTTACTCATCACTGGTCGAATTCAGTGAGGCAAGTGTAATTGGAGAAGATTCTGGAAGCTTCCATTGTCTCTCCACCTCGTTGAATGACTCTGCCACTTGTCATTTCCCGCTCAACACACCTGGGTAGTGCATTCAAGTGCGTTGCAACGCACCTAGCCAGTGTATTTGGGTGCTTTGCAACGCAGGCAGCTAGTGGAGCTTCTGAATTGATCCTGATTTGACTAGTTTTGAGCAGTTTCTGGTGGAGAACTTCTGGGAGAAGCTGTCATTGGTTGACCTTGTTCCTTTAGGGGCAGGAACAACACTTTTAGGGACTCTGGATCCCTTGGATTATGGACATTTCATGCTTAGAACTGTAAGGCACAAAAATGTCTATAACAGTTGCCCCCTAAAGTATGAGGCCATTTATCGGGTGAAATGCTTTATTAGGAGGATCCGAAGTTCTTTCAATGCTGGGAGGAGACCTGTAATAAGATACAATACAATACATTATTTTTCATACTATTTTCATGATCTATCCGAGGCAGGCATTCCCATGCTCAGCTTTATAAATTCATTTTTATGTACATAGGACAGACAATCGTCTGATGGTAGACTGATGATTCTGATGAAATCATCATCCTTTTGGTAGGATGATTATCTGTTCTGCAATGCTGTACATGTCAATGTCTTTATTTTTCCTGAATATATATCGCAGCTCGGATGGATGAAACTATATCTGGGGTCTTCAATCTCGTCCAATCTTCACTCTGAGTACAAGTCGATCCATGTGAGAAATGTTCTGAAGTCGAACATGGAAAGACATCGCTTGATTACCAGTCAATGATGTAAACTGTTAACAAGCGCGAGAGGAATCACCGATAATGATAATGACCCTCAAGGTACTGTAGTACAATTCACATGGTGTGAATAAAGGACTTGGTGTCGAACACCACGCAAAATCTTTCGATCGAAGGTCATTGATGTATACCTGTCGCCGGAAGTGAGAAACTTGCCATTGAGGCATGCAAGCTTCAAAGTACTGAATGGGGTGTTCCTAGATCAACTTCTTGGATAATGAGCTGATGTCGACAAGAAGCGATCCGTCAAAGGAGGGCCTTGATGAATCCCACATCAATGACACGGAACGGAGCAAATGATTTTGATGGAGGTGAAAACGATATGGTTCAGGGTGGCGGTCATGAAAGAATGAAGTATAATGTATGGCAGTGGATGGGACATGGGTGACTTCTCTGGATGACTTCTCTTGAACATATCGGCGACACTTATATGATGGATTGGTAGCATTTACCCCAAAGGTGGATGGTATGGCGAGACCATGGTGATGTGACCGGTGAATGAAACAACCCAACCCGACTCAGGCACGGAGTGGAAGTGTCATGTTCAAGAGCGACTTGCTACCAATAAAGGTTCTTTGAGTTTCTTCCCGATTTTTCCCCAGTCATTGCTGACCAGTACCTCTTTATTTTTGTCGAGCATGAGGAGGATAACATATGCTTGTTCTATAATTTTCCCTTCGGGCAAACCCATCGCAATGTTTTAACGAGCCTAGCGATAGTGAAACTCGTTCTCGTCTAAAGACAAGTTTGTCGCTATTAATATTTTTAACAAGTCTAACGACAAATATAACTCGGTCCTTTTCATTTTTAGAGAGTCTGAAAAGGTACGTAAAGTTAACTCCGGAATTCCTTTTTCGTCATCTAATCCCTTAAGTCCGAAAAAGTATAAAATAATACAGAAGGGATGAATTTTCGATAGTTTTAACGAGCCAAACAAAACAAGCGCTCGATCTTTTTGTGCAATAATCCCTCAGGTCCAAAAAGATTAAAATCTAGAGGAGGGATAGCTCTTCCGGTCGCTTTAACGAGCTGGAAGGCCAAAACTCGGCAATCTTTTCATATTTTACGAGTCAGATGAAAAGAGCTTAAAGAAGACTCGTCTTTTGAGGAACGAGTGATAAAATGGGTAGCAGCTGATTCCAGGTAAGGGTTGGAATTTTCCAATCACGACAGTGTCACAAGGATGGCTAGTGAAATCACTCTTCGCAGCTGTTCCTCAAAATGGGTAAACAATCAAATGGAGGTGAATGATCGGCCAATGAAAAGTGGAGGTGACGGTGCAAACATGACCAAGGATTTAATGGCTGATAATGTTACATTCACGGTGGTTATTTACCAGAGGATAGTTCATTTTTTAACGAGCTTAAACGCGGATTGAAACACTTGCTCGATCTTATGTTTATTTTTTAACGAGCATGAACTATGTGCTAAAACTGCTCGATTAATCCAGTCATATGATAAGAATGTCTCATGTAAGATGCCATTTTTTATGGAGCTTGCGCCTTACAAAGCTATGCCCCGCATCCTTTCGTTATGCAAGTTTGGAAACGACTAATCCTACGAGTTTAAAGGGTTAGAGGTCCTAAAAATTTAAAAAATAAATAGTTGCCCCTTGCTTGCACTCCAAAAGGTTTGCATGCCCCCAGGTATAAAGTACGATTTCAAGGTTACCCCTCAATTTGCAGATAAAACATTTGTTCTACCAGGAAAGGCCTACCTCTTTCAGGTTACCAAAGATTGTCTCATTTGTGCAGCAAACAAAACACTTCTTCGGCGATGTCTACCGAGATAAACAAAGGTGAATGACGACGCCCGCCGATTCACATAACTTTGACAAAAGAATCTTATCCTAGAACAACGCCTCTTCCAATCATGGACGGGGTACGGACTAGTCATATTCTCCCGCGGAAACCTACCTTATACCCAAAGTTTTCCTGCCGAAGCAGACCAGGATGCATGCCCCCTGGGTTCCAGTCATATCCTTCCGAATCACTCGCGCTCATCGGGAGGACGGACCGTGGGTTGAGACATTTCTTGCGTGAAGAGACCATTTAGGGATGGTATGTGACTATTTGCGATGCGTGATCCAGGAAATGAAAGCTGGTCTACGAGCTTGACCACTCTTCCTTCGTGCGGAAAACACATTACTCTAAAGAGTGAGGAGACGATGGCTCCCATGCAATATATATAGTCTCGTCCAAGGAGTAGGTTATAATCCAAGGGTCCTTGAACGACCATCACGTTCATTTGAACGGTCTTCCCTTTCAATGTTATGGGCACATTGGGGAGGATCCCTAAAGGTCGACTGGTTCCTTTATCAAAGCCTGTCAGATTTCTCATTTCAGGAAAAAGCGATGGCGAACCAAGCGCTTTCCAACCAATAGAGGAAAGGATACTCACAGATGCCCCCTCATCAATGATGGTGCCAGTCATGACCATTCTGTATATTTGGACGATAATTCGGAATGGTATGCTTGCTGGCAAATGGGGTCTGCCTAGTTGGTTCCAGTCGAAGGATACAACTAGGTTGCCTGGTGGTGGGACCGAGTAGACGGCTGGGTATGCTCTGACGAACTTCCTTCCTGCGATAAAGGAATGGGTGGATTGCCCCCGTGCTCGTTGGAGTCTGTGTTGATGAAGAGAATTTGGATGGTGTCATCTTTATCCTCTTCAGTGACTGTATCATTCGAAGATAAAACCTCTGAAGGCAAGACCGGGTCAACTGCCGCCTCGACCTTTTGACTTTCGTCGGGTATGGATTCAGCTGGTTCATCTTCAATGACCGGCGCTTCAGCTGACCACTTGAGCGGGCCAGCTGGATTTTCAACTAACAAAGGACTCGGCAAGAGTTTTTTATATCCAGGAGGGAGTCGTAACGGTGAAACCGGACGATCATCCAGAATTCTTTTAGCTTCGTCTAAGAAGGGACAACGGTGGATGGCGTGATTGCTCTCGCACAATTTACAGGGAGATCTAGCTCTCCCTTTTTGTCCTGGGACTTCACTTTCGCTAGTTGACGGTGTGCTTTCAACATGGCTATCAAAGGTTGACGCCACCGGATTATGCAAACGGGGAGACCAGTCCCTTAGTATCCGAGGGATGCAGGGACAATCTTTGTGAAAGTGGTCTCCCTTGCAAATGACACATGATGATTTAGGCCTGGTCAGTGCAGTGTGTGGATTTTCGTTAGACGACACTCGTTTGCCCCCAGTCGCTTTTGGCTCCTTCTTCTTCTTCTCTTTCTTCTTCTTTTCCTTCTTCTCCTTAGGAACTTGACTTTTGGCTTTGCCAGCCCCATCAAGCGAAGAGGAAGGAGGAGAGGAAGAATTAGAGGAGGTAGAAGGTTGGTGGGTAACTCTGGACTGGTCTAACTGCTGATTCGACTGCTCAGGAATAGTGGTGTTCTGAACGACATTGGTTGAGAAGAGCCAGACTGGAAAGCCAATTGTCAGTCCTGGAAGCGACAATGTGGCCATATGGGGCGCACCAACATCTCCCCAAGAGGAGAAGGGACTAGGATTTCCACCAAGGGGAATTCCTTGGTTGGTAGGCTCCATTTTCTCAACCTAAAGATCAACGCGGGAAAAAGGGTATGAATATTCCGTTTAAAATAAATTTTAACGACGCTTGGACACAACTTGCTTTTTCAATTTTAAAGAGTCGAGAAAAAGCAAAAGATGACTCTAGTCTCCTTTGATTTTTAATGAGCCTGAAGTGACAAGTGCTCAGATGGACCTTTTCCGTTAAGGAGTCTGAAAAGGAACGAAAGGGACTGCTCTGGAGTTCTAGGTAGAGGGTGTGCCAAACCAATCGCAAAACCACAAAATACTTTTTAGGGTACGGGTGGTCAATCTTCCCGAATGCTGTGTTCAGTGCATTGCGATCAGTAGGGCGGCCGACACGGCTTCCTATGGACAAAGGTTTTACTCCTATAGGGGTCTCCCAATATATACTCGACGGTACGTGGGAGCACAATCGTACTGGCACTTATCGTCTCTCAGGAGGAATCACCCAACCATCAGTGAGGCCGACAGTCGCCAGGTTTTATGACGCAGGAACACGTCTCTAGCCTAGACCTCTATGTTGTGCGTTAAGTTCCAATGCGTTGTTAAGTTCATTCAATTTATTTTAGGTTGATCTTTCTTAGAAGTTTGCCTTTTTGGATCACCACGAGATGTAGATAGAATTCCTAAATGCAGTCTAAAGATGATAAGCAAGCTTTTATCTCTTTTCAACAATGAAAATCCTAGCTACAAGGGGAAAAGAAAGACACAATCTTTTCTCAAAGAGCATAGAGCACACTGTAAATGCACTTTTCCTAAATCAAACCATACAAACTGTCAAAATGAAAATGCACTTGTGCATGTATTTGTTTTCACTTTCTTAATATTGATGCCTAAAAAGAAAGCTGTTGTACAAATTTGAATTCGATTTCAAGTGAAAACACAAACAAGTTTCTTTTTGAAATCAAAAAGACGATTACGACACTTTATGATTTTGAAGTAAACACTTGTTTCAACACTAGAAATTCACAAATTCAAACCAAAAGACAAAACTAAAAGCGCAATCAACTGTCAACAGTAAACAAATTTACTCCTAAGATCAAAACAACACTTACGATAGGTCTAGATCTAAGGGCGACAGTATGACTAGTTTACTTTTGTAATGGGAAACTGCAAATGATGTAACAAATACACAAAAACAAATACAGTTTCTTTTATACAACTGAGGCGGAATTAAGGCAAAGAAAAGGGGTTTTCAGATAGGTACACACACTGATAACAGGTTGCAAAAATTAGAGATAAAACTGAACAAAATGAAGCAAAGAACCACAGCTGCACAGGGCAAAGGCTGATCAGCGCACCTATTGCACAGAGAAACTGAATTGCAGCGCAGATAGCCCTCTCGGGACCTGTGTTGAAATGCAGAACCTCTTCACAGAGCCTGCGCTGAAGCAGAAACGAGAATTTTCTCTGGGTTCTGGGTCACGGTTTGCAGTTTAATCTATGGTTTTTGGCCGGATAAAAGCTATCAATAAGGTACAATTAGAAGGATGATTTAAAGGAGGACTAAGAGCTATCACAAAGGGCAGTTAGAGCATTTGTGGATCAGCTGTTCAGATCATAAACAGGCCCAGTGAATGGACTAGAGTAGCAGATCTCTACTTTGCATTTGTAAATGGCAAATGCAGTTCAATTCGCCACTCCTAAGTTTATGAGAAGAACAACAATAGAAACACAAATAAACTAACTAGATATGATCCCCAGTATGGTCGCCAATTTGTTGTTGGGAAAAGTATCTATTCAGAACGCCCCTATCCCACTCTAAGGTGTGACAGTGCCTTAGCAACAAACAAGGAAAAACTACTCGAGTATTCTTCTTTATGAAATGTAGATGAAGAGGAAGGATAAACTAACCTGTGTCTTGCGCTAGTTTGTTGATCCAATCGCTCCTCTCTTCAATAGCTCCCAGCTCCCTGCTCCCTTACCGGCCCAGCTTCACCGAATTCCTGCAAGATCACAGAAGAGACAAACTACATGAAGATATAGATTTACATTCATAAAAAGCTTAGGATCAGATTAAGCTAAACATGCAAATATAACAAAAACATCACTGATATACAAGCATGTAGAAGAAACTCAAATAGTTTTATTGATATGATAAGAAAGTCCAAGAGGAGATACAACCAAGTGAGTCCTGATCCAGCATCTACCTCCCAGCAAAGGAATCCCTTCCTCGCCTCCAACAGAGCATAAATCACCCAATGTACTAATCTCAATCTCAAACCAACAACAATTCTCTGCAAAGTACAAAATTCTAGCCTCTGGATCTCTGGGATGAGGGATCGATATATAGATGTAAGCAGAGAGGATGAGTCAGCTTATGTTTTGACTTGTGGCTTCTCTCTGTCAGTTCTTGCTTCCACTTGGAGACTGGGAGCCTCTTACTCATCACTGGTCGAATTCAGTGAGGCAAGTGTCATTGGAGAAGATTCTGGAAGCTTCCATTGTCTCTCCACCTCGTTGAATGACTCTGCCACTTGTCATTTCCCGCTCAACGCACCTGGGTAGTGCATTCAAGTGCGTTGCAACGCACCTAGCCAGTGTATTTGGGTGCTTTGCAACGTAGGCAGCTAGTGGAGCTTCTGAATTGATCCTGATTTGACTAGTTTTGAGCAGTTTCTGGTGGAGAACTTTTGGGAGAAGCTGTCATTGGTTGACCTTGTTCCTTTAGGGGCAGGAACAACACTTTTAGGGACTTTGGATCCCTTGGATTATGGACATTTCATGCTTAGAGCTGTAAGGCACAAAAATGTCTATAACAATAGTGTATTGAAAGCAACCCCATTCAGTGGCGAAGGTGGTCTTGTTCCTATCTTTCGGTGCGATTTTAATCTGGTGGTACCCTGAGAACCCATTGGTGAAAGAATATGCTTCTTGTCCACTTCCATTTTCTAGTACCCCATATGTGAATGGGGTTTGGCATGGGTCGTGTACACATGCGTCATTCAACTTCCTGAGGTCCATGCATATTCTTATCTCGCCCTTCTGCTTTTTCTAATGCACTACCATAAGGCTTACCCAGTCATATTCTTCCACCGGCTCAATAATTCCCGCTATGAGAATTTTGTCTAGTTCTACGCGGACCTTTTCCTTGTACTTCGGATTCAAGGCCTATGCTTAACCAGCTTCGCGTCGGGTTTTAGGGTGATCTTCATCATCCCTAAATCACCAATGATCCCCTTTAAGTTCGTAATCTTGGTCAGGAATAAGTCTTGGTACTCGCGGAGTAACTCAGCGACCTTATCCACCATGGCATCATCCCAATAGTCATCGGGCATTGCATACTTCGGTTTGGCCTTCGTCCCAATGTTTACCTGCTTTGTTTTTACCGATACGGTGATGTCAAGATCTTCAATCCATGGTCCTTGAACCTCGTGATAGCCTTTAGTTTCTAGAATGTTAATTTTTCGTGGATCTTCATCATCCTCCTCAATGTTTACATTGTAACGCTCCAACGTGTAGCTTAGCTCGGTCACCCATTTTGGCTGAAGCACTTCCATTGGCTCCTAGAGTATTCTGAAAATAGTTGCTTTTACTACTTGTAGCGCATCATCAACAGTATCCCACTCATGATCCTCAAACGTGAAGGTTAACAGGAATCCTTTGCGCAAGATATCCCATTCGCTCATGCCATGGCGGAGCTCCATCTCAGTATACCAATTCATGGGTATGATATCCAGGGTATGACAGAACAGGTGCACCCACTCAGGTTATGGCTCTTCCCCATAGACCTTGGTCCATTTCATGAGGTGTGCATGTGGATCATCTCGTCCTTCATACTTGTCTGTTAGCCGCATCTGAGGTGTCCCAATCCGCATGCGCATCACCCTTTTGCATTCACGCCGGTCCTCAAAACTTCTTTAATGCATACCCCACCATCTTGTGGGCATAACATGCAGTACCCATTTCAGAGCGTCGAAACGTTGTTGGTCTGGTACTTCTCTTTCAAAATTATTCAGGAAATCATCCACCCCGGTCAACCCATCATACATAGGCAGATCTCTTACCTCTGTTTCCACGCAATGCAGTGACCCTGTCATCATGTTACAGTTGAGTGTGGTTACCTCGTGTAACTTGTTCTGCCATCGTTCGAATCTGAGGTGTAGTAGCTTTCGCGCTCCCACAAGACTCTGCCATCGTTCTATTTCCTCGTATGAATCTGAGGTGCAGTATCTTTCGCACTCCCACGAGACTCTGCCATCCACTGTTGGATTTACCTAGTAATACTCCCACGTGGTTATCATGTAGATATAGTCTAGATCATTTTCAACTATCGTAGTCGTGCACTGGCTCTGTGTAGCATGATCCTTCCGCAAAGTCTAAAGGTACCACTACGCGCAGTGACATTTTCTCAAAAATCATCTTGCGCTTCTTGAGATTTATCACTCCATTCATGTCAGTGGCCCAATCTATTCCCAGTAGTGTGGGATAGGGATTGTTGTCATCAACAATATCTATCACTTCGAAATCTGCTAGCGTGCTCACACCTTTGATATCTACTGTTATTTCCTGCAATCTTCCCATAGGTAGGATATTTTGTTGGTTCGCCATTCATAATTGAATAGGAGACCATTGCAGTGCAAACCTGCCCATGCGCTCCCATTTCTACTTTGGCAGGACGTTCACGTCCAATCCTAGATCCAAACTCACTTGATCCATTTCATATTCCCCAATCTGCGCGATCAATCTCATCTTTCTTCCTGTTCATGTTGTGTGCTTCCCGAGCTTCCAGACTACGCGCGGTTCTCCTAGCATGGTTCCAGCACATCTAGTGATGAGTTCTTGCAGCCCCTTCATAGTTTTTTTGTCACGCGGAAGCTTCATGCATATCTCCAAAAATGTAGTGAGCATTGATGGGTCCATTTCCAGTTCTAGTTTGTCTTTACTTCCTGAAGTGGAGGCATCTGTGAAGCTCTTCTTAGCTTCCATGAATGTCTCCTTATCACACTCTAAATCAAATTCTGGTTCCTTTGTTGGAGCCTTGTGAACCCAGGCACTCTCTTAGGGCTTCTTACCTTTGTCATCTCCTGTCGTGATACCACTTTGGAGCACGATATTTACATTCAGGTCTTCCTCGTGCAGCTCAAACCTCATCATTTGCAGGTTCTGAGTTGGGGGAGGTTGGATTGCTCCTTTATTGCACAACCTCACTATTAGCGTGGGACAATCCTTTGTCTCATGATTAAACTAGGTACAATATAAGCATGATGGTCTCGTCTGATTTGTACAATCGCCGGCATAATGCCCCAGTCCTCCGCAATTGTAATATATCAGTTATCCGCGACCTCTTCCTGGTCCCATTCCACCTCGACCTTGTCTGCGCCCCGAAATCTAGTGCGCGTCATCCCTGCATTTTGATTGAGGGCCCGTGTTTCAGTTTAAACTTTGTAGTTAGGAGTCTAATCCATCATCAGTTCATAACTTCTACCGGTATGCTCATCGTGGCCTACTAACCTGCAGAAATTACAGAACAACTGCTGGGAATTCTGTGTATACTTCTGTAATAGATGGTAGTTATCTATAGCATGCTTCCCTCCTATCTGACAAATTGCATACCATAATGCAGGCGTCGCACTCAATCCTACTTGTGCCTCTGCTCTCAATGGCATTGGTCCTCCTCCCACCAGGTAGTTGGCGAAGCGTGGACAATGGTCCTTGTCATGTCCCAAACTCTAGGCGAGCTGTCATGTCTTGTTTCAAACTCTGCATCTCAAGGCACAATTTTTTCAATTACGCGTGTATCTGTTGAACTCCTAGGTTAGGGTCTTATATCAGGGTCTTGTGCAGTCTCATCACGATCTCCAAGCCCTCAACCTGAGTAGTTAGCTTCTGTTGTGACAACCCGGTCCTTAGATGTGGTGTTAGCAATGCCACAAACCATGCGCAGTGTTGCCCATCTGTCAAGGTCATATTGGCTTCACAAATTGTACACTTTAGTCTCTGATCCAACTCCTAGGGGGTCTTGCCTAGAAGCATAGCGATTTTCTTAAATCCAATGATTGACTGTGTCTCTAATTTGGCTTGCTAAAGTCCTTATTTAGCATAGCTTGGATATCCACGATCCCTACGTTCGAATTGTCATTTGAATGCTTAATGTACCAAGTCAGTGCGCAATCCTGCAGAGCGCTGACCAATGTTGCTTTCTTTATATTGTCATCCATGACTCCTTGTAATTCCCATACAGCCCTTACCACGAACCAAAATTGGTCTGGATCTTCATTCCCTACTCCTTTAAACACCGAAAAATTTATCGTGCTTGCCGTATTGAACTATGGTGGTGGCAAAGGTGGTGTGGGCAAAGACGGGGGTGAAGATGGTGAAAATGGTGGTGGTGTAGGTGGGGGTGGTATGTGGGAAATTCGCTTCTTTATCAAACTAATCGCACTTCTTGGTGAAACCTTCGCGAGCTCTTCCTTGCTTTCTCACGAAGGTGAAATCAATGTGCTAGTTTCTAGTTCTGCACTACCTTCATTTCTATAGACCTCCCACTTCGCATAGCCCCAAACATCAATTTATTCGCATAAGCCGCTTTTCACATAGTAGAATTTTAATCCAAGTGTTCAAAGATTTAACGTACTTACCCCGCGGTCCTTTGAGAAAGCATCGTTTCGCCTTGCTATAGTTGACTGAAGTATCTACCTCGAACTCGGTGATAAATCCTCCTATAATTCAATCGAGCCAGTGATCCACAATGCATGTAATCTTAACTTCTGAGGCTTCCAGTCTGCTCACCAACTTTGGAGTCCACACAATAGGTTTGTTGATCCTACACCTTCCCTGGCTGTCTGCTAGCTTCACGATCAACTCGTACAACTCAGAGGGGAAGGATGCAAAGGAAATTTCATGGATTTCTGTATATAAGTAGCAATCTAACCACTCTTCCTTTGATAATCGTGGATTCCTGTTTTCCTGCATCGCGAACTCGTGAATCTTTCTGTCCAACCACTTTTCAATTCCTCTCTTTTTCGGATTCCAATGATATGACATCAGACATCTCTATGTAGATCTCGGTCCCGGCAATGGAACCATTTGTTGGCTTATTAGGGCCTGACCCATGTTCAGAGTTAATTTAGCCAAACAAATCCCGATACTACTGGCCCTTTCAGCAATAGTCCGCAGAGCGGGGACTGAGGTCTCACCCGAAGTAGTATGGGAGGGTGCTAGAACCAAGTTTCCGCACCCTAGAGATGTTTGATGAGTTCAAGTGGTCCGCGGTTTGACCCTACTGTTGTGGGGAAAAATGCCTATGCAAGATGATCCTATCCACCTAAGGTGTGACAGTGCCTTAGCAACAAACAGAAACAGCTATTCTAGTATTCTTCCTTTATGAATTAAGAATGAAGAGAGATGGATGGACTAACCGGTGTCTTCCGTTTGTCCCTTGATCCGGTTTCTCTTCTCTTTGGGAGTTCCCAGCTACTTGCCTTCTCACTCGCCCAGCTTCAACAGGTTCCTGCAAGATCACAAGAAGGGAACACTACACAAAGACATAGATTCATATTGATAACTAGTTCAGGATTAGAAATAAACTAAACATACTAATGCAATCATACATCAAAGACACATCAGTACATAGGAGAAACCAAGATAGCTTTATTGATGAAATAACAAGGTTCAGGAGAAGATACAACCAAGAGAGTTCCAATCCAGCATCTACCTCCCAGCGAATGAAATCCTTTCTTCACCTCCCTTCAAAGCATTAAGCACCCAATGATTCCAATCTCAAACCAACAGCAATTCTTTGCAATAACAAAATTCCAGCCTCCTAGATCTCATGGAGGAGAGATCCATATATAGATGTTTGGAGAGAGGATGAGTCAACTTGAGATCTGACTAGTGTCCTCTCCCTCTGTCAGTTCTTGCTTCCACTTGGAGACTAAGAGCCTCTTATTCATCACTTAATCGAACTCATCAAGGCAAGTGTCATGGAGGAAGATTCTGGAAGCTTCCACAGTCTTTACACCTCGCACAAAGGACCCTGCCATTTGTCATTTCCCGCTCAGCGCACCCTGGTAGTGCTTCTACCTGCATTGCAATGCAACTAGCCAGTGTAGCCTCTGCATTTCAACGCAGGCAGCTAGTGGAGCCTCTGAATTGATTCTGAATTGACTTGTTTTTGAGCAGTTTCTGGTGGAGAACTTCTGTGAATTGCTGTGGTTTGTTAGCCTTGTTCCTCTAGGGGTAGGAACAACATGTTTAGGGACTTTGGATCCCTTGGATTATGGACATTTCATGCTTATAGCTGTAAGGCACAAAAATGTCTATAACACCTACGTGCAAGTTGCTACGGGCGCTTTCCCATACTTCGCAACCTGATATACTGCCTTCGCAGCCCTACCCAAGCGCTGAACACCACGCTCTGCATTGTTACCCAATACATTACTGGTATTCCAATGTTAGTTAATTAGCTTTGCCTACTTGAGTGCTTTAAGTATACTTAACAATATAAACTATTTGTTAGGATATTCCGACACATAGGAAATAGTTAAGTACAACTTGGTCTAGTATAGAGTTAGGTATAGAGTTAGGTAAACTGTGTTTCTTTACCTTGTACATTTTGTAACGTACAATCCGACGGTCACGATATGTAGTGATCCGACGGTTCATTCTCTCCTCGGTATTACCGACACTTGATCCATGGCTTGACACCTGATTGGTCCATGATTTCTATTTAAAGCGCATGGAGGGTCATTTGTAGGGTAATCCGTCTATGAGAGAAGCTTATGTAAATTTTCATTCTTTTATTAATAAATTGCCTGAAGTGGCCGCGTTGGCTCAGGCCGTGGACTGTTTCCCTCTTTGAGGGTTTTAACCACATCAAAAATACTGGTGTATTGATCTGCGATCTGGTTGTGAGTGGTTTCCTTTGGTGTTCTGTCTGAGGAACTTACCCTATAAATTCTTACATGGTATCAGAGGTATTTGAGGGCTGCGTCCGTTGGTGATCCAAATCTGAAGCCGGTAGAACTGCATCCGACTGTTGTTTCCCAGATCTACTGTTTCTAACTACTTTCGGGCCGAGAGGACTGCTCTATCGTGTTGGGAGCATCTGTTCCAGTGAGGAACCCCTTTCGTTTCACGCGAAAAGGTTTCTGTAGCCCTAGCTGCGTCATTTTTAAGATCTGGAGGTATACAGTGTTTATTTGCAGTTTACAGTTATTTTCTCTCTGTTTATTTCGGTTTCGGTTTATTTAGCTTTTTTATTACCGGATCTATACCTTTAATTTCTGCGTATGCTCTTTGCCCTGCGACTCTGTGTGATCTGGGCAAATCAGAAACAGAAAGGAAAGATTTTTCTCATGCGTATGCTCTTTTCCCTGCGCCTTAGTGTGATCTCGGAAAATCAGAAACATTGAGGAAAATATTTAGTTTCCGGCTAAAACTAACTTTGAGCCGCAAGGTTCATTTTTGAAAATATTTAGTTTTTCGGCTAAAGCTAACTTCGAGCTGCAAGGTTCGTTTTTTTTTGTATGTCCGTGTTGGGTTTTGTGTTTTTTTGTTTTGTAGGGAAAAAGAACCTTCTCAAAGCAAGCACGCAACCCAAAGCATCAACCCCCCCCCCCCCCTCTCTCTCTCAAACTTTTTGTATAGCTCACTTGGTGCAAAGCTAATTTATGAGAGTAGAGGTCTTGGGTTCAAGTCTCCATTTTTTGGGAGTGGATTTTCTCATTTCCGCACATTACCGCACTTCGTCGACGACTTCATAAATGTTTTTTCAAAAAGTCATAACTTTTTCATCCGGAAGCCGTTTTCAGAACCGTTTTTTTTTAAACGGCCTAATTTTTCGAGATCTATCAATTGGAACACTTAGTTTTAGCATCTTTAGCTTCAGTTTCCGTTGAAATGGAAATTCAATACCAAGTTACCCTTGACAGCACCAACTACTTCCAATGGTTATCCTACATTGAGGATTTACTTAGAAGTAAAGGTCTCTACAGAATAGCCTCAGGCCAAGAAAAGAAATCGAAGGATGAAGATAAGGCTGCTAAATGGGAAAATAGGCAAGATCAAGTACGTGGATTGATAGGGATGTCTATTTCTCCAGATCTTAGATTCCATATTGCAGAACTTGATACTCCTGATGAAGCAATGAAACAAATCAATAAAGTTTTTGGGATTAAAAATGAACTTAGAGCCCATCAACTTGAAAATGAGTTTCTTACATTGGACCCTAATAATTTTTCTTGCATTGAAGATTTCTTGTCCAAGTTCAAGACCCTTAGATATCTCTTGGAAGGTGTTAAGGTTAAGAAAGAAGATAGTAACCTTATCTATTCCATTCTTACTAAGTTGGGACCAGCCTACTCTATGTTTGTTTCCACCTTCCATTCTACAAGAGAAGCCTTCATTTCTCAAGGAACAGACTACAAGTCCCCTTCCTTTGACTCTTTTTGTGATTCTTTAATAAGAGAACAAGAAAAACTCTTACACCTTGGTCTTCTTAATCTTGGAAACTCTTCCAAGAAAGCGTTAGCTGCCCAGCAACAACCAAATTCAAAGAATCCTAAGAAGTCATATCCTAAAAAGAATGGTCCTAAACCAAACAAGGGTCCTAAGCAATCTCAGCCTCAAAATGAAAAATCATTTCAACAAAATGATAAGACAAATAAAAACAAATTGAAGAAGACTGATAGACATTGCAACTTTTGTAATCGAGATGGCCACTTAGAATCCAAATGCTTTAAGAATATTGAAGCCTTGGAAGCAGCGATGAAGAAACATAACATCCATTTGGAGCAATCTTCAACTTCAACTTCATCTTCAGGAATGGCACTTTCTGCATGTGGTTGTCAAGCATCTCAGTCTGGCTATGCACTAAATGTATCTTCTTCTTCTCATTCTCATGAGTGGCTCATTGATTCTGGAGCTTCTTATCACATGGCCAAAAACAAAGCCATGTTTTCTTCTTTAAATGATTGTAACACCAAAAATATATATGTTGGTGATGATAGATCTCTTAGTGTTGTAGGGACTGGAACTGTTCATCTAGACAATGGTTAGTTTAATGATGTATTATGTGTTCCAACCTTATCCTACAACCTTCTATCTGTATATCAGATAACTCATTCAAGTGAAGGTAAAATCGTTGAATTTTCACCTCATGATGTTGTAATCAAGGACCTAAGAGATCCTAAACAGATTTTAGCTACTGGCATTGCTGATGATTCTACAAGGTTGTATAAGTTTCATAACTTTGGGTCATCAAATCTTCCCTCAGTATTTGTTGCTCATAACGATAAGTGAGCAAACTTTGGCATGAGCGATTTGGTCACTTAAACTATCACTCCCTTCAGCATCTATGTAAAGAAAATATGGTGATAGGTCTTCCTATGGTATCTTGCAGAAATGGTGTTTGTTCCGGATGTGTACTCGGAAAACATCATCGGGACAGTTTTGAAAAACGTGCCTCTTGGCACGCCTCAGCCCCTTTAAAGCTTGTGCATAGTGATTTATGTGGTCCACTTCCAGTTGTTTCATTCTCTGACTGCAAGTATTTCTTAAATTTCATTGATGATTTCTCCAGACGCACTTGGGTATACTTCTTAAAACTCAAGAGTGAAGTATTTAACACATTTTTCGCCTTCAAGGCCTTTGTTGAAAAATAATCTGGACATCAAATTCTTAAGCTAAGATCTGATAATTGCGGAGAATATGTTAGAAACACATTCATCAACTTTTGCACTGAGAATGGAATCCAAATGCAACATACTGTTCCATATACTCCACAACAAAATGGTGTAGCTGAAAGGAAGAATCGCACCTTAAAGGAAATGGCTAATTGTATGCTACAATCTAAAGGACTTGGTCTTAGTTTTTGGGCAGAAGCAATTAACTGTGCAAATTACATAATAAATCGCACTCCTACTAAGGCTTTAAAGAATATCACTCCAGAAGAAGCATGGAGCTCAATCAAACCAGATGTAAGTCACTTTCGTGTTTTTGGAAGTGAAGCGTGGGCCCATATTCCAGATGAAAATCATAAAGCTTTAGAACCTAAGAGTGAAAAATGTACTTTTGTTAGATATTCTGAAGATGTCAAAGGTTATAGACTTATTCCATTTAAGTCCAAAAATGTTATCATTAGAAGAGATGTTAAATTTGATGAAAATATATCGACCTGCGAGCCTAGTCCGGCGGATGTGCCACCTCTCCCTATCTCTTCTACTTTTGAAAACATTTCTTCTTCAGATGATGAAAGTGAGGATGACAATCCTCCCCCACCATCTCAGGATCCTCCTTCAGCTCCTCAGCTTCCAAAACGGGTTCGTGCTACTCGAGATGCAGCAAGTGATCTTGCCGGTGATCCTACAGATCAGCGATGCACACGTTCTCAGTTTGACAGAGCCTCTTCTTTACTGGCTCAAGCTCCAGTAAATTATGATCCTGACACCTTTGCAGAAGCTTTAGGCCATCCAAATTGGGAAGTAGCTATGAATGAAGAATATCATTAATTATTGGCAAATGATACATGGTATCTTGTTCCTCTACCAAAGGGACGAAAACTTGTTAGATGCAAATGGGTTTACAGAACCAAGTATGGACCAGATGGGAAAGTTGATAAACATAAAGCTCGTCTTGTTGCTAAAAGTTTTTCACAGGTTGAAGGCATTGAATACACTGAAACCTTCTCCCCTGTTGCCAAAATGAACTCTATCTGCCTTGTTCTTTCCCTTGCTGCCTCATTCAAATGGGAAGTCCATCAGATGGATGTTAAATCTGCCTTCTTGCATGGGGACTTGCATGAAGAAATCTACATGGAACAACCCATTGGCTTCATAAAAACAGACTCCAGCCTTGTATGTCGGCTTAAGAAATCCCTTTATGGTCTCAAGCAAGCTCCTCGAGCTTGGTATGCCAAAATGGATAGCTTTCTTTTAGAATCTGGCTTTTCTAGGTGTCATTCTGACAATATTGTCTACACCAAGAAAGTGGGCAAGTCTCTTATCATTCTTGTTCTTTATGTTGATGATCTTATCCTTACTGGTAGTGATCCCAACCTTATAAACCATGTGAAGTCCAGCCTTAAAAAGAAATTTGAAATGACAGACTTAGGACACTTACATTATTTTCTCGGTCTTCAAGTCTTGCAATCCAAGGAGGGTATTTCCCTTTCCCAGTCCAAGTATGCGTGTGATATTCTACGCCATTTTCACATGGAAGACTGTAAGCCGGCCCCTTCTACCTTCCAGTCTAGAGTCAAACTTTCAGTCACTTGTACTTCTCCTGAAGTTGATGCTACCTTATACCGTTAACTTGTAGGAAAACTTTTGTATCTAACCCATACTCGACCTGACCTTTCCTTTGCCATTGGCCTTGTTGCTCGGTTTATGCAAAACCCACGTGAAAGTCATTGGAAAGCAGCTAAAAGAATACTTCTTTGTGTTCAAGGTGCAGTTCAGTTTGGGATTCATTACAGTGCTGAAGCATCTCCTCTATTGGTTGGTTTCACTGATTCCGATTGGGCTGGTGACCCTCATGATCGGAAGTCTACTGCCGGTTATGTGTTCACTCTTGGTTCAGGACCTATTACATGGGCTTGCAAGAAACAAGGTGCCATTTCTCTTTCATCAGCAGAAGCAGAGTATCGTGGTGCTGTAGAAGCTAGTAAGGCAGCCTTGTGGCTTCGTCAGATCCTGTCAGAGTTTGGCTTTCAGCAACAGCATCCGACTACACTTTGGTGTGATAATCAAAGTGCCATTCAGCTATGCAAAGATACAGTCCAACATCAGCACAACAAACACATTGAAATGCACATGCACTTCATCAGAAAGCTCATCCATGACCATGTTCTTGAAGTGCAATATTGTTCAACAGATGATCAAGTTGCAGACATCTTTACAAAGGCTCTCACAGAGGCGAAGTTCACTAAACTTCGATTTATGGTTGGAGTTCAGGAAGTTGTCACTAAGGGGGGATAGGCTCTAGTGCCTCCTTCCTTCTCCTATTGTGTCATATTTGTAAATCCTTCAATCCTATCCCAAGTTGTTCTGAAGGGGGGATGTTACGATATTCCGACACATAGGAAATAGTTAAGTACAACTTGGTCTAATATAGAGTTAGGTAAAGTGTGTTTCTTTACCTTGTACATTTTGTAACTTACAATCCGACGGTCACAATATGTAGTGATCCGACGGTTCATTCTCTCCTCGGTATTACCGACACTTGATCTGTGGCTTGACACACGATTGGTCCATGATTCTATTTAAAGCGCATGGAGGGTCATTTGTAGGGTAATCCGTCTATAAGAGAAGCTTATGTAAATTTTCATTCTTTTATTAATAAATTGCATGAAGTGGTCGCATTGGCTCAGGCCGTGGACTGTTTCCCTCTTTGAGGGTTTTAACCACGTCAAAAATACTAGTGTATTGATCTGTGATCTGGTTGTGAGCGGTGTCCTTTGGTGTTCTGTCTGAGGAACTTACCCTGTAAATTCTTACACTATTCATACAGGTGCGTGCAATAAATAACCAGTATATTTGCCAATTATATCAATCATTCATTAACCCAAGAACAGATACACAGAATTATAACAAAACTTCTCTTTATTAACTCCTTCCTCGGTTACAAACCTGACTTCACCCTGCGCACTCAGCTGCAGGGGTCCACGCACTTAGCTGCGGACTACTAGGCCTCTACGCACTCAATTGCAGAGCCTTCTCCTACCCTACGACCCAAAGACCCACTTCAACTTATGACTCAGTCACTTAAACACTTTTTCCCTACTTCTCTACTTAGAGTCGCGCTCTATTTATACAATCCCATGGTCCGTGAACCATGGGTAGGTCTATCCAGCCGACATTACATTACAAAACTAGTGCAGACAACCTTGTGACTCTATCATACTTTCGCACCCCACACCCGTAATTCGTGGAGCTTTACAACAAGATTGGGTCAAAACTTGGGCTTTGAACCCCAAAACATGCCTTGGGGGGATTCCATGCCCAACAGTATTTTGCTTTGTGGAATTTTCTTATAATAAAGGATACCAATCATATTTGAAGATGAGCCCATATGAGGCCTTGTATGGTAGGCAATGCAACACACTGATGAGTTGGGACAACCTAGTGGATAGGGGCATTTTTGGGCTAGACTTGTTCAAGGAATTGGAAAAATCAAGAAATAAAAATCAAACAGAATTTGAAGGCTTCCCAAGATAGAAATAATATTTATGCAAATAAGAAGGCAAAGAAGAGTTCACTGAGACTAGATAATTGTCTAAAATTGGCATCTTGATTTTGTCAACCATTTGAAATCATGGAGAGGATTGGCTTATTTGCATATATAATTGCATTGGTAGCATCCATGCATATTCATAACATGTTTCATATTTCACTGCTTAAAATGAATGCTCCCAATGTTAACCATGTAATTGATTGGAATATGATTTAGTTGGAGCTTGAGGGAGATTTCAGCTCTAACCAACAAAAATTTTGAACAGGAAGGTTAAAGTGCTTTGGAATCAAGTCATTGCCTTGGTAAAGATGTAGTGGACACATTTTGGTTCTAAAGATGTTACATGGGAACATGAAGATGCTATGAGGGAAGACTACCCTCATCATTTTGGATTATTTTTTTTGTACTTATGTGTGTGTGTGTGTGTGTGTATATAATGCACTGAGGAAAAAACATAAATAAGTGGGAATGGAATGTAATACCCTAACTTGACCCCTAGATTGTAAAGAAATATGTAAATATGAAACCTAGGTTAGTGAATCGAGGATTATTTTTTGGGCTAGTGTGCCTAGGTGCATATGTGTCTATTTGTTTTAGGGCCAAAGAGCCTAGTTTTATAAATATGGAATTACATCCACATTAATAAAATACATCACTACTTCATACCGAGTCAGACGAAAATAGTGTGGGGGCCAAGACTCCATTAGTGTTAAAAAAGGGGCTTTGTATGGCTTATTAATTAATAAAAGTACACATGTTTTTTTACTTAGGTCCATCAAATGACTTTGAAAGGTGGCATGTGGAAAAATAGTAAAATTCACATAAAAGTAAGGGTGTTGGTGTTACAATATACACATTTACAGTATCTAACTAAGGAAAGGGACTAGAAAACTTGGATGGGAAATAGGGGATGACCTTGTGATAAGTGGGAGAGATTCCTTGGTATGACGTTAGAGAGGTACCTAGAGGCTCATGAGGTAGTAGGAAATCCTGGAAACCATAGGGCTCTAGAACATCTATGGCCGACCAAGTTGGAAACCTTGGAGATAGTGGCATAACCTAAGGGACTACGAGGGAAGAGAAGGGGTTACACTGCTTGGGTTGGGGGGTTGATGGGGGATATTATCTTATTGATTAGAGGTTGTTGGATTTGGTACCTTGCCCTGATTATGTATGATAATGGTATGTACCTAGCTTGGGTAAGTTGTTTCCCTATGGAGTCGAAGCCCCATCTTGGTAGTGACCTACTGTCAAAATTAAATTAGTGCGGTCTCTGGATGGGGGGAACGTCTAAGTCCTGAAACTAATTGGTAACTTTTACCAAATAATTATTATTTTTAATATTCATTTGAATTCCACTATTTTAAAATTATGTATTTTTTTTCTGCTACATGTGCATAGTAAATTAATAATGCAATTATGTGATTATAATTCATAAGAATTAGATCATTTCATTATAAAACACATTTAGTTATGCGTATCATACATACATGAAAAATAATAAAAAATATTCTTTTTATAAAATTGGGTTAGAGGGGTAACAGGGGCATTAATACACCCTAGCAGGTAGCTAGGGGAATTACATTATATTCATTATGGAGGACATGTAATTTGGATATTGAATATATGAGGGTATTTTGAGGAGGCTCTCTTATTACTTAAGGATTTATTGTATAACACGTCTCTCTTATTACTATTGGAGTTTTTCTCCATGCATATTGGTGCAGATGGTGTGTAATTTTGGTATTTTATGTTTTTGGTTCAAACATTTCCTAGGATTGAACCAGGGTTGGAACATGGAAGAGACACCAAAACGTGTGTACTACCAAGACTTGTGGAAACATAAATAGAAGAGGAATTATGCTCAACCATGTGATTATTTCTTAGTAGTAAGCTCATGAAAATATAATACAAAGTTGATAACGCATGAGATTGCATATTGATAATTAGATATGCGTATAAATACAATTACATGTGACCTCTAAATTTTCCTTCTAAGGTCCCTTAGACTCCCATTGACAATTCACATTCTTCCACACCAACCCTAATAGATTAGGTGTCCAACATTCTCCCCCTTTATCGAAAGGGTTATATATGAGTCCAAGAAAAGAGTAGAAATGTAGAGGTGCATAATAGTCATTGGTTGGATATGCTCTCTGAATATGGTGGTTTAACAAAGACCATAAACCAAATATGGTAGTTTAAGGGAGACCATAGAAAAAATGGGTAGTAGAAGTCAAAGTCTTCTACTAGTGGTGGTTTAAGGCTAGCCACCAACCAAATCATGCTCATGGAGCATGATTCTGTCTCTAGATGTAGCTATGACTCTAACTCTAGATGACTTTAGCTCTAAGCTCTAGTTGCGAGCTCTAGTTCAGGTTGTGGCTCAAACCCTATTAATATGTCCTCAAATCTAATAGTTCACTATCAATTCCCCCCGTCAAATACAAGGTGAGAAAATGAATATATCTCCATTCCAAGATGTTTTAATAATAAAAAATGAATTATACAATATGATCAATATATCTTCTTGGTTGTTGAAGGGCATTTCCAGGAATTGATCCATCAAAAGCGAACCTTTGCTCTTCGAGGAGTATTTTGTTTCGAACATCTTTCTGAACGATGAGTATGTTTTCCAAAATGTTCACAAGGGTGAAGCTCAAAGCACTAATCTTTCATGTGGCCCACTCAATCACAATGTTGGAATTTGATAATTTAAAGTGGATGTAGAAGTGGAGTAGGTGATAGTAATTTGTCTTAAAGAAACCCAACACTATGAAACTGGATTAGTTTGGAGTAGTATGGGAAATGAAAGGTCACTTCCTTTTCATGTCTAAGACCATTCTATGCTTGTAATTGATGACTTCTTCCCAAGATTCGATGATGAGATTTGGAAGTGCAAGCAGAACCTTTTCATCTTCATTCAAATATTCTCTTGCATTGGTGTCATCAATCTAATCATATGTTCATTGTCGATGGGACTTGATCTCGAACATAGATTTTTTCTTAATAATAAGAACTAGTTTAGAATAACAATTCCTTGTTTTGGTTCATCTTCTTGTAGTTGTGACTCAAGTTGAAGAAACTCAATCTTATCTTTTGAAACTTGTAAATGAGTTCAAACAATGATGGGATTTACTTTATGAATTTGGCCAACTCAATCATAATTTTGGAATTTGATAATTTGAGGTGGATGTAGAACTGGAGCAAGTGACAGTAACTTGTCTTGAAGAAACCAAACATTGTGAAAGTGGATTCATTTCAAGTAGTATGGGATATGAAAAGTCACTTCCTTTTCATATCTAAGACCAGTTCTATGCTTGTTATTGATGACATCTTCCCAAGGTTCAATGATGAGCTTAGGGAGTGCAAACAAAGCCTGTTCATCTTCATTCAAATTTTCTCCTGCAATGGTGGCCTTAGTCTATTCATATGCTAAATGTTAATGGGAATTGATCTTGAACATAAACAAAGATTCCAATCAAACGAGAACTGTACCGAGTTATTATTTTTTAGAGTCAGCAAAACGTCATCTGATTTTGAAAAGTATTGATTCAGAATACACCTTTTTTTTGGCGCATATTTTTGACCTTTTAAATTTTTTTATGTATCAAGTATGAAATTTTCTTTTTAAATGTTAGTGATTTTCTTGTTGATTTTGAAAAGCGCTGATCCAACATCAACTCCTTTTAGTGGGGGGCTTACTTTTGAAACTTTAAATTTTCTAATGTATTAAGTTTTGAATAATTATTTTTTAATTTAGCAAATTTTGAAGTAATCGTCTTCTTCTTCTTCCCTCAAATATTTATTTTTTAAGTGTTTTTCATATTTGTGTTTTTTTGTTTTTCTTTTCATTTTTTTGTAATGAAATCTTTGTTTTTTTACATAGTTTAAAAGAAAGATCAATATTTCAAAGTTAGGATTTTCCATATATTTATATATCGTTAATTAATATTTCAATATACATCAAATAATCATCACAAAAAAGGACAATAATTTTAAACATTTGACAAAAAAATACACATTTTGAATATAAATATAATTAAAAAAAAATATACTTTTTGATACTTTTTTTCTTCTAAAAATGACATGTCAAATAAATTATTTTTATGGGAAAATTTTAACAAAAAAGGTTTAAAAATAGCATTTTTTATTAATTTTATGTCAACAAATAATAATATTCACATTTTTTTTTAAATAATCATTCACATAAAAATTAAAGTGAAAATCAAATAATATAAATATTAAACATATAACAACAATAATTGAATACTTATTATTACCACAAAATCTCAAAGTCAAAACATTATAAGTACAACTAATGAATAGTTCTCAAAATTGAGCTTGATTTGTAAGCATAAATTAAATTTAATCAGCAATATCATATCATCCATGTTCATCATCTTCTAGAGTTTCATTATTGTCTTCTTCCATAGTATTTTGTGCTTCTATTTGGTCATATTCCTCTTCTGATAGATCTTTGATGCCTGTAAATCTCCCAAATTATCCCTTCTCAATCATTCTATCTAATGATGGTTGAGGTTCCTTTTTCTTTTTTGCCACACGTGATTCATTAAAATCCGCTTTCCTCAAACCAACTTCTTGCATTGCATTAGGAAAAAGCTGAATAGCATTAATTCATTGTTGAATAAAACTGCATTGTAGTGAGTATTTTTCTATGGCTATGCAGTTTCTTCATTTTTGTAGGCAACATGATAGTGTTATACCTAATCATCAAGTACAAAAGAAATAATTAAGTAAATTAGTATAAACACATAAAAATTAAAAATGAAAATATTGAAATTCAATTTTATATAATAAAACTTACCTGAACCTGAGAACAAATCCAAAACCCAATCTCCTTCATTTGAATATCTTCACTAATGCCCATGATTTTTTTCAAAATGACCAACGTTTGATTTCTTCCTCATAGCAGTTAACAAATTTTCTTCTAACTAAGAAATTTCCTCATCATCAACTAGAAGAGAGACATTCCTAGGTTTTCTTCTTTTTTTGTCTTTTATGGCTTTTCTCATTTTCAGCAGTAGTTCTAATCTCATTATCATTAATGGAAACATAGCCATCAACTTTAGCTTCCACATATTCAAAAGTGACACTAGGTAGATTGATGCATTTTAACTATTCTTTATTGATCCCCTATATATTCTCTTATAGTTTCATGAACTAATTTTTTTTTCTTCTTCCTCCTATCTTTTGTTCTCTCTATATGGAAACCATTGATCACATACATAATATTTGGCAATATACAATAAATTCCTTCTATCATAAACTTCAAAAGTGACATGTCTAGCTTTGGTAGATTTATGCATTTTAACCATTCTTTATTGATCCCCTATATACGCTCTTATAGTTTCATGAACTATTTCTTTTTGCTTATTCCTCCTATCTTTTTTTTTGTCTCTGTGTGGAAACCATTGATCACATACATAATATTTGGTGGTATATAATAAATTCCTTCTAACATAAATGAAAAACTCTCAGCAAAATCCTATCAAACAAAATATAATATCAATGATAAATAAGTTATGCAAAATATAATGATACTTACAATAATGCATAACACATAAATATAAATAAGCAAACTTACAATGTTATTACAAATGTTGATTCCGATTTCTTCACACATCTTTCTAGAATCGTCATATGTGCCATACTTTCTCTTTAAGAGATGATATTTAACCTTCTCACACGTCTTGGTCATAAAAAATATATGTATTCAACACCAAACATATGTCTTGTACTTTTCCCATCACGTCATAATTTTCACCATAATTAATCATACCATAATATAGATATAATTGTACACCTTCATTGATTTCTCTATCTTTAACATGCAATGTAAATTTTGTTTTATTTATTTCTCATGTCCTCTTCCATTTTGAAATTATCGTCAATGGAATTGAGGGGCTAGCTACTTAACTTTTACCATGTGTTTCAATTCAGTTTTGTTCAACAATATTCATAAAGGGTCCAACTGCAGCTTTATATGTTGTAATTGTTGTGCTTGTTCCGGAAACATTCACAGATACCTTCTTTGATGTCATTTTCCAAATTAAAAAAATAGAAATATATAAGTTTATATTTTATTATCATAGGATAAATAAATATTGAAATTTAAAATAACAAAAATTATAAATTTGATTAATAAAATATAAAATAATAAAAAAATTAACAACAAAATTAAACAAAAAATAAATAAATATATTAATTATAATTTAATTAAAAAAACGTAAAAAATTAAAAACTCCAAATATCAAAATATATATATAAAATAACATTTTAAATAAAAGATAAAAAAATTGCAAGCAAAACAATTAAAATTTGATTTTAAAATGAAAAAATACAAAAAAAAAAAACAAGGCCAAATCTGGCCCTTAGCTGGGCAGAAGGCCAAATCAACATATTTGCGTGCTGCCTAGTCCGCTCACACCCTTTAGACCCCCTTCCCAACCATGGATTGCAAGGCTGCATGCGGAGCCATAAAAAATAAGTTTTTTATTTTAGAATTTCAATTTTTTTAATGTTATTTTGTAACCTTTTATTTTAAAATTTTAAAATTAAATTCTCTATTTTGTTTATCTATATATATATATATTCAAAGAATAGTTTTTTTTTTTATATCCCAGAAGAATGCAACAGCCTGCCTGACACATAATTACTAGTAGATCTCTAGGGGTTTATAACCTGTACTCCTCGTCGTAAATCTGGTCACCTTAGGGGGATTTGACCCTGGGTCTCCCTTGTTTTAATGATTTCACAAATTTCAAAGCCCTAAAAAATATGATTTTTCTTTTTTCCTAAAAAATCCTAAAAATATGAGTTTTTAGTAATTTTTACTATAAAAATCTAAAAAATGTGATATTCTTATGTTGTTTCCCCCCTAAAATATGATATTAAGAAAATATTATTCCATTAAAAAAAAGACAATAAGAAAAAAATTACTTTTTAAGCATAAAAACAATGAAACAACATATTTTCCCCAAATTCTTCTTGAAATGGTCAAAATAGAAAGAAAACTAACATTTGAATGCGAAAATCTCTCATTGAATGTATTCTCTATGACAATGTAGCTTCTCTGCAAAACCGCTCCAACCTTTTTAACAAATCCTCTAGTAGACTATGGGATTACAAAACAAACAATGAAAGTTATTATATAGTGAAGATTGTAGGATTACTTTAATGTTTCTTAAATGTGGAATTAAAATTAAAATTAATAAAAAATAATATATAGTTAATATTATAGGTGTAGATTAACTTTTGTTAAATGTGGAATAAAAATAAAATATAAATAGTAAAAATTAACTTAATTATCTCGTTAACATTAAATCATTCAAGTAAAAGATTTATTTTATTTTCGAAATAACGCATTAAAGGAAAATTTGAATAGAAAATAGGGTCAAATTCTTCAAGACAATTTTAGTAGAATGTTTCAAATAAATTTTAGAGAAATATTTCAAACAAAGTTTATGGAAGGAAATTTTTCGGCGAAATTTTTTGGAGAGAAAATTTCATTCTCTAATCTACATATTGTCATTGGGAGAGATTGCATGTGTATCATTTAAAATTTTTTGTGAAAAGTCATGGATTCTTCTAATAGTGAAGTTTCTCATTTTGGAACATCACCATCTTCCTCACGTAACAAATCGATTGGTATTGATGAATATAATAGGAATTCTTTCACTATGAATAGAATGTCGAACTTTCCACTTAGTCCTAATCCTTAGGATTATGAGAGCACCACTGACAAAGGGTAAGACGAACAAATTCATGTAAATAGAGTCAAATTATCCACTTAGTCCTAATCTTAAGGATTATGAGAACACCATTGATGAAGGGGACGATGAAGAATTTCTTGTAAATAGAGTCAAATTTTTCACTTAGTCTTAATTCTAAGGATTATGACAGCACCACTCATGAACGAGAAGATGAAGAATTTCTAATAAATAGAGAGTCAAATTTTCCACTTATTCTTAATCCTAAGGATTATGAGAGCATCATTAACAAAGGGGAGGATGAAGAATTTCCAATAAATAGAGAGTCAAATTTTCCACTTAATCTTAATCCTAAGGAATATGAGGGCACCATTGATGAAGGGGAGGATGAAATATTTCTTCCAAATGAGAATTTTACTATGAATAGAGAGTCAAATTTTCCACTTATTCCTAATACCAAGTATTATGAAAGCACCACTGACAAAGGGGAGGATGAAGAATTTCCTCCAAATGATATTTTCAGAGACACATATATGGATAATGCATTTTCTTTGAGTTAGGATTTCAAAGGTGGTCATGGTGATGATGAATTTCCTCCAAGCGAAGATTTCAAAATCATAGATGAGGATGGTGAAATATTTCCTCCAAATAAGGATTTCAAAGCCACAAATGATGATCATGAATTTCCTCCAAGCACAAATAAAGATGGTGAATAATTTTCTCTGAGTGAGGATTTCAAAAGCACACATGACGATAATGAATAATTTCGTGCATGTGAGGATGGTAATGAATATTTACCAAGCAATGATGGTGAGTAATTTCCTAACTATGTTTAGAATGATGATAATGAGGATAAAATTCATCCTAATGGTGATGAAAATGATTATAAAAAGGATAATGAAATGATGGAGATGTTGCAAGCACATATTGTATCTAGGAGTAGGAGTAGACCTTTTCATATCAATCCAATATATTCTAGCTATATAAAGGCTAGGACAAAATATCTCACGAGAAGAAGTTTTGCCGGTGATTTGATGTCAAGTGAATGTTGTCAAAAGGATTGCTTGAAACATATGGATTTCAAGTTTGCATTGGAAAAAGGGAAGAGATATTTGTCAATGAAAAAATTATGCAAAAATCATATTTAGTGGTGTGCATGCAATATACAATGGAAAGTTATGATTATCACATTAAGAATTTATTTCTCTTTAGAATGGCTTTCAAAATGTTTCATTCAATTGATAATCTTCATCTATCAAAAATCCAAGCAAGATTGGAAAAATTTCCCACATTTTATTCAGAAGTACGCCATAAACGAGAGATTGGGCCATTAGCAAATACTACAATGTCATGGATGCAAGAATTCTTTTCGAAGCATAGACAACATATGCCAAATAAAGACACAATGCATATTCCAAATGATTTTTTAAGACAAAAAATCTACAACTTATACAAAGAATATGCAGAAGGTGTTGAAGGAGATGGTAATTTTATTACATATTCATACCTTACGAAGATATGAAGGAAATAATTCAACAATGTTTGTATTCCTAAGAAGACAAGGATGGGGGTTTGCAATACATGTGCTTCTCTGAAATAAAAAAGGGATAAATGTCAAGGGGAAGAAAGAGGCATGCATTCATAACATTATTTTTTGAAATTGGATAGCTATTAATTATTAAAATGCATTTATTAATAGCTTTATTTTATGTTATATGCATATTCCATTGTCAAAGCACTTCAAGAGCATCCCAATCAACAAACAAGTGAAAAGAAAACATTGTATAAGCTTCAGAAGAAGTGTTACGATAATCCAAATAAATATTTGGGTTTAATAATTAATGGTATGTACCAGACAAAAACATTTCTAGCACATTTTTTCCACACACCAAAAAAATTTACAAGAGGAAAATTTTATTCAGTTTCACTTGGTTGGTTGTATGGTCTTTAATAGGAAAATGTGGCCAAGGGTTTACTTAATAGATCCAAATATTCATATTGATGCAAAACTGACCATAACCATAATTCATGATGTTCTCTTTCATTGGTATGGTACTCTTCTTGAAATCACTTATAAGATTTTAAGGATTATATCAGGGCATAAAGTACCTTAAAACTAAAACATTGATAGTTTACCCAAGCTTAGTGTATCAATCCTCGCAAGGATATAATCTTTGACCTTGCAATAATATATATCAAAGATCCCAAAAATGAAGGGACATCAACATAAGCCTATGGGCACACAACCATCCACTGACGTTTTTCCAACGATGGTTATGAAGAGATATATATAATGTTCATGCCACTCAATCAATTTGTGTTAGGTATGATATAATTATGATCTTGGTAGGGTTTGTTTTTTGTCTTTTGAGCAAAATTAACCCCATCACAATTTTTCTTCTGAGTCAATGTGAATCATTGCAGTTTCCATGCATAGTATGTGTGATGTATTACAATTTTCGTATTTGTTAACTACACTAATTGGATTCATTAAATTAAACATGATTAAAAATAAAAATAAAAATGAATTCCCAAAGCAGTTCAATTTCATAACTGCAATTAAGAAATACAAAAAGGGATGGAATCTATGAAGGGAAGAGAGGTTACACAGTGATGAGAGGTATGCACTAGCATTAATAAGTTGTCATTTTCTCTATGATTCATTTTTGTGGGTTACAAAAGCTAATTTGTAGTTGATAGCAGGATTTTTTCCGAGGAGAGACAAGGGCATAAAAACAAATCCTTACAATTCTTTTGCATCTTTTTCAAGTATACTTGTGTTTTTTCCTGCATTCTATTTTGTTGATGGAAGGTTTGACTTTTTATAGTCATTGCTAATAGCCTTTAATTTCGTAGAGAAGGTTAGGAAGACCTAAATTATATCAAGTTGACAAAAGGGTTTTCGAAGTTGTATGCGAAAGGGTCTTGAATATTTTCATATGATTTTGTAACATTGTAGACATTTTGAATTAATTTTGGCCAATGGTTTTCATAGAAACCCACCTTTCAAATTCTTGTATTCACATAATTTAATAGAAATTGGTCCTTTTTTCTTCATATTTCTTGCATACTTTTAAGAATTCTTTAAATTTATATCACCAATTAGTTTTGAAGACTTTATTTAAACTTCGTCTAATTTACAACATATCATATACATTGTTTGTGGAGCCTTGTGGCTACTAGAAAACTAATGATTGGGCTATCCATTAAATCTTTATTTTACTTTTGACTGCTGATATATTTTACATAATGTACCTTTTGTTTATGTATCATTTTGTTTGTTTGTTTTTAATATTTTAAACCTTTATTTCTATTCATACTAAGTTGTGTATATAATTGTAAATTGAATTGTTCATATGATTAATACCTCTGTAAATTCATAAATCTAACCACTAATTTTCTTAGACATAAATCAAACAGGTCTAGTCCCACTATCTCAATTTCCTGGTGAGATTCAAGTGGTTTATTAGAGAAAGCATAAAAACTTGTCTACTGATCGACATTATTTTGGAGACCATACGGGAGGAAGAAGGAGTGATCCCTAATTTCTGATTAAATATTCATTTATAAAATGACCATCTAATCTGGTCGCCAGCATTATTTTGGAGCTCATATTGATAATTGAAGAGACATTACTCATTCTTTATTCAGACTCATTTTGAAAACTCAAATACAATCAAATAATTTCAGCATAATAGGGTTGTCATAGCCAAAGCTATCGAATTACAATAGAAAAGAAAGGTCTTGGAAAGACAACTCCAACAATACAAGAATGAATGCATTGCTTGTAGATGACTAGTTTATGACTAGTGAATCTCATTTCAAACTTTTTCTTCGAGCAGTTGTGCGCTTCCTACCTCATATGATCATGTATAAATCTAGTTCAAATATGATTAATGTTGTAACTATGGTTGGTTGTCCCATTTTTTAAGGTAATTCATGGGAATATTCTTTTGATCACATCAATGACTTCTTTCTATTTTGTCAATCTATTGGGGTTTATGACATAATGAATTCTTTTGATTTATCTCCATGTTCCCTTCATGGCAAAGCCAAATATTGGCATGGGTATATAACACAAAATCCAAGATTTGTAGGAGAAAATATTTTTACAAATTTCTTATTGATTTTCCTCCCCCACCCAACCACTTTTATTTTTTTCCTGAGCCTCAGTGTGACTTTTGTGAAATACCTCATGACCCCTTCACTTGTCAAGTACTTTTAGAGTCCAAAAAGCAGTATAAGTTCTAAAAATAGAAACCTCTAAACTCATATGGATGAGAATTGCATAGATCTTGAAACTTTGTCTCATAGTACATACAAAGAGATCATTTCTAATCCCTGCTCCGTACCTCAAGAAAAATTATTTCATATGTTTTCATTTGATGATTTTCTCTTTCAAACATATTGTAAATCTCATATGTGTGATGACAACCATATGATCCTCAAACTCATTTTGATCTTCTTTACCCCTTAAACGACATTATCTATGATAATTATGATGAAGAAAGGTCTAATCTTGGTTGTGAAAATAGCTCTCTTGATTTGCATGTTGTGCCCTTATACATGGATATTCATAAAGTAGTATTTATTTTTGATCTTGGGGATGCCTCATCAATAAGCTCAGCTGAATTTGAACGGTTTGAATTTGAAATGTATAAGGCATGTATGGTTTCTTGAATTTGTGATATTAAGAATGTTTAAAACCATATTGATGTATTTATTTATGTGAGCCTTTGAATATGATGTGCATGAATCTATTTAACTTCTTAGTATGATATACAAACCTAAGCTTCATGTTTGGTGAGTCATTTGAGATGAAAAGCAATACTTTTGGATTCTTATCAAACCTTTTCCATCACATCCTGCACATGTTGTTTCACTTGACATTCATCTTCTCTTGATTGTTACCCTACAAATCACAAATCCTACATGCAGTGTTCATGATGTGTTCCTCTACACTAAATTTTAGCTAGTATAAATGTTAGCATATCCTATACTTCTTCTCATGTATATAAATAATAATAATACTAATAAGGCATACATTTGCATGAGATTATGAAAGAAGAAATTATAAAACACACAAAGAATACATATTAAAACATACTATCACATGAATCTTTATATCACTTGTCAAAATATATTGATCTTGGCAAACTAAAATGAATAAAATATTCAAAACGCACAAGCAATGACTATTCATTTTTCAGCAAACCAACATTTTCTCCATGTTTTTCATGTAATAAATAAGAAAATACAATAGAGATAAGCTCCTTAAAGTATGGAATTAATAATTACAAAATATTTACATAATTTGAGAGTTTAATTAACAAAAATCATAATAACCCTATCATATTAGCTACTCGAATCTCTCATCTGGCACATATCATTGGTAAAATATGAGTATTACACTGTTGTACATATCTCCTACTAGTATCCATGAAAATTAGCAAAGTTACTACTACAAGATAGGATCTGGAACTGTCTACTTGTTTACAATCTTGATATCTTAAGCCAAACTTGTATTCCTTCCTTGTAGCCAACTCATGCATCAACTTGGAAATAATGCCAAAAGTGTGTAATCGTTTGCTTCCTTCACTGCTTTCTTTTCTCATGTTGACTTGTACTCCCCTAGCCAAAAAAATATCTAATATTTCACCAAAATGTATTTAAAAATAATTTATTGCTTAAAGAATAAACTGAGTAAGCCAAAATGTTGAGGAACCATTAGGGTTTGGTGCAACAAAACTAGGGTTTGTGTAATACTCTACCCCTAAAGTCAACTGATCATTTATATGTCTTTTGCAGCCTGAGCAAGGATTTGTAGCTTGTTTTGACTCCTTGTCACCCTTCTAGTAGGTTTTTGTGGACTTTTGTCAGCTTTTAGGGTTTTTTCTTTTTTCTTTTCAACATGCTTTGCTTTCCTTTGTCTCCTTCTTGAAGTCTGCACAATTTTCTCTTCCGCATCAATGATAATAATTTTCTCTCATCTTGGGGTTCATTCTAGCTTTGAAATTTAGTCCCAATTTATTGGTGGGACGAGTGTGAGGTCTTTTTCCATAAACCCTAAGTTTTGTCTCAACTTCTTCATCCTCTGTTTCAATTTTCTGCTTGCCCTTTTTGCATTTTGATGCTCTATGTTTTGTTTCCTCCTCTTCTACTATAATCTTGTGTTGGTTTATACTCTTTCTTTCATAAACTTTAATCTCTGGTGCTTTCATAGGGACTTCGTCATGTTTTTCAAACTGGGGGTGACTAGATTCTCCTTTAGTCTCCTGAGCTAAATTTTGGGCAGAAACTTTGCTTTTGCCTCTCTTTGATATTCTAGGTATAGGTGGTCTTGGGTTTCTTTGTCTTATTTGCCGCAACTATTCCATCTATTTATTTAACTCATGAGTGTATAGGATTTTAATTAGGTAGTGATCACAAATATCATGGGCTTGTAGCTCAGGTCTTGTTCTCGCTTTAGTGCACATTTTTAACAAAATTTGATGTAGGAAGTATGGTAAATTCAATTTGTTAAAACCTACCAAGTGACAAAGAAACCTCATATGATACAAGTAGGCTTTGGAATACCTACATTCACTGGTGAAGAATAGTTGAACAGTTCCAAGGGAAGCATTCCAATCTTGATTTTGACAATCCTCCTTCAACAAGAAATTCAAATTTACATTCTACAACCTCTTTTTTTAACCATCTTTCATCCTCTATTGGAAAACTCGTTGCTTTAGAAATAGACTCATCTATATCAAGGAACTACATGGTCTTGATTCTAGTAGTTTTTCAATTGAATGAAAAGATGAAAGCGTGGCACAAGCTAAGATTATGCCCATTAAAACATTGAAACATTGGATCCCACCCTACATTTCTAAAAATCTCTAACATTTCGAAGTATACATCATAATACATGCCATTGGGTTCAAATATATTTACATGACCAGACCAACCCATCTTGCAAAGATCCTGGACCTGCAAATACTTTCACTAACTTTGGAATACCTACATTCATTGGTGAAGAAGAGTGGAACACTTCTAAGGGAAGCATTCCAATCTTGATTTTGACAATCCTCCTTCAGCAAGAAATTCAAATTTACATTCTGCAACCTCTTTTATTTTAACCATATTTCACCCTCTGTTGGAAAACTCGTTGCTTCAACAATAGACTCCTCTGTAACAAGGAACTACATGGTCCTGATTCTAGTAGTGTTTCAATTGAAGGAAAAGATGAAATCATGGCACAAGCTAAGATTATGCCCATTGATACATTGAAACACTCGATCCCGCCCTACATTTCTAAAAATATCTAACATTTCGAAGTATACATCATAATACATGCCATTGGGTTCAAATATCTTTACATGACCAGACCGACCCATCTTGCAAATCTCCTGGACCTGCAAATACTTTCACTAACTTTAAAACACTCTAGTTGAAGGTTATAAGACACTCAACAAGCTTCCTACACACTAAAATTGCAAATATGGGTTTGTTGGAAAATTTTAATTTTAAGAAAACAGGTGTTATAGGAATTTTTGGTCACTGCAACCCCAATCATATATGTCCATAAACGAAGGGCTTCTGAGTCCCTAAAAGTGTTGTTTCATGCCCTAAAGGAACAAGGTCAGCTGATTACATGATCTCCTAGAAGTTCTCCACGGAAAACTGCTCAGAACTGGTCAAAACTGGACCATACAGGTTGCTCAGTGCTAAGGGTGCGATGCATCTCACCTACCCAATGTAAAAGGTGCGATGCATACTGGAAATCCCTTCTGTAGGGTGCGATGGGCGAGAATAGACAAATGGCAGAGACAGTTTGCAAGGTGGATGATCATGGAATCTTCCAGAAACTTCTCCTATGACACTTGCCTCTCTGAATTCATCTAGGGATGAGTAAGAGATCATCAATCTCCAAGTAGAATCAAGAACTATCAGAGAGAAGACACTAATCAAAATCCCAGAAGCTGACTCATCTCCCTGCAATCATCTATATATGGATCCCTCATCCCAAAGATCCGGAGGCTAGAATTTTTCATCTTGTAAGGAAGTGTTGTTGGTTTCCTGGTGGAATATCATAGTGTTGGGTGATCTAAGCTTTTCATGAGGTGAAGAAGGGCTTTCATGCTGGGAGGATGACACTAGGTCAGATCAATGGGTTGTAATCCTCTCTTCTAATCTTTATATCAATAAAGCTATTCAAGTTTTCCTCCACATTCTTGTATGTCTGATAGTATATGCATTTGTGTGGTCAATATATATCTGGTCCTATGTTGTTTATGATTGTAGATCTCTGCACTTTGAAGGTATTATGCTGCTTTGACTTTACAGGTACTCTTTGACGCGGAGTGGTCAAGGGAGAAGCGGCAAAGACCTGTCAGTAAGGAGAAGGAACAAGCAAAGAACCAAGTGAAAGATCGAGGTCGGTATTCTTTGATCCTCTCCTATCTACTTCTCATAAAGGAAAACGAAAGTAACTTTAATCTGTTTGTTTCTAAGATAGCTACCCGTCTTAGTGGGACTAACAGCTTTGCATAGACACTAGATTTCCCGATAGCAAAATGGCGATTCCGCTGCGGAGCGAATAGCTTGTTTGCTTGTTTATACTTGTTTTCTTTATAAACTTATAGCTGGAGCATGAGGTTAAGCCAGCTAGCCTTCGAACTGCATTTGTTATGCAAGTGCAAAATAGATCAATGCTGCTTTAGTCTATCTCTGAGTTTTGTTTATAAACTGAACAATCGATTTGCAAACATCCTAATTTCCCTAGTGGTGGCTCTAGTAACCTCATTAAATCAGCCCCTGTGATTTCTATTTACTGACTATCATTAGCTCGGTCTAAATCCTTGAACTAAGCTACAAACTGTGACCAAGAACCAAGTTGAAGTCTCGTCCCTGGACCATCGCACTTTCTCCTCATGGGAATCTGGATGCATCGCACCTCCCATGTGTAGTAGGTGTGCTGCATCGCACTTTCCCTATGTTGCAGGTGCACTGATCAGATAAGACCTCTTCTGCTTCCAGATTTTGGTTTCTTTGTTCAGTCTCTTCAACTTTATTTAGGAGTTTTGTTGTCTATGATCAGTATACCACTGTGGAAACTCCCTTCCTTTGCATGATTCTTCCTCCATAGTACAAAGAATTGTGAATGTTTTTATGTATTGTGTGCCATTTACAGTTCTCTTTTACAAAAAGTAGCGTAAGCAAACTGTCGTCTTTTGATTTGGAAGTGTCGCAAGTGTCGTTTTCAGTCAAAGAAAAAATTCTATTGTTCTTGATGGTCAATTATACAGTTACTCTTGTATTTGATTTGAATTAGTATTTTTTCAAGTGTCGAAAGCAGTTTTCATTTCAAAGTCACAAAGTGTCGTCATTATCTTCCTTTCGTTTTTGAAGAGAAATTTGTTAGTACTGTCGCTTTGAAAAGATAATTCAGATGTGTACTTAGCATTCTTCTTGTCATTCACACATTAAGAAGGCTGAAAACAAATACATGCATGTGCATTTGCATTTAGACTGCTTGTTGGTTTGATTTAGGATAGTGCATCTGGTGTGTGCTTTCTGCTCTATGTTGAAAGAATATCATCTCTCTTTCTTTAGTAGCTAGGATTTTCATTGCAAAAAGAAGATTAAACGATTGTTTATCATCTTAGATTGCATTTTAGGAATTGTATATCTACATCACATGGTGAACCTAAAAGGAAAAATTCTTAAGAAAGATCAACTGTAAAATAAATTCAATGAACATAAAAACGCTTTGGAACCTAACGCACAACATTTAGAAGTCTAGGCTAGAGAAGTATTCTGGCGTCGTAAAGCCTGGTAACTATCGCTTTCATTGTTGGTTGGGTGATTCATCCTCTTTGAGACAACAAGTGCCAGTACGGACTTGTGCTCCCACATATCGTCGAGTATATATTAGGAGACCACAACAGACTATATCCTTTATCCATAGGAAGCCATGTCTGCGGCCCTATCGATCACAATGCATTGAACACAACATTCGGGAAGATTGACTCCCGTACCATAAAAAGTATTCTGCAATTTTGTGATTGGTTTGGTAATCCCTCTGTCTAGATTTCCAGAGTAGTCTCTTTCGTTCCTTTTAAAACTCCTTAGAGGAAAAGGTCCATCTGAGCACTTGTCACTTCAGGCTCATTAAAAATCGAAGGCGACTAGAGTCATCTTTTGGTTTTTCTCGACTCTTAAAAATTGAAAAAGTAAGTTGTGTCAAAGCGTCTAAAATTTATTTTAATCGGAAGAACATCATTGTTCCCTCGTTGGTCTTAGGTTGAGAAAATGGAGTCCACCAACCAAGGATTTCCTCTTGGAGGAAATCCTAGTCCTTTCTCCTCTTGGGGAGATGTTGGTGCACCTCATATGGCTACATTGTCACTTCCAGGATTAACGATTGGCTTGCCAATATGGCTCTTCTTGACCTCCGTCGTTCAGAATACCATGATTCCTGAACAATCAAGTCAGCAATTAGATGATACTAGAGTTACCCCTCAACCTTCTACTTCATCAATTTCTCCCTCTCCTCCTTCCTCTTCGCTTGATGTAGCTGGTAAAGCAAAAAATCAAGTAACTAAGAAGGAGAAGAAGGGAAAGAAGAAGGAGCCAAAGGCAAAAAGGGGTAACCATGCATCATCTAGCGAAAATCCACACATGGCACCGTCCAGACCTAAATCTCCATGTGTCATTTGCAAAGGGGACCACTATCATCGAGATTGTCCTTGTATCCCCCAGATCTTAAGGGACTGGTCTCCTCGTTTTCACAATCCGGTGTCATCAACCTCTGACGATCATGTTGAAAGAACACCATCAACTAGTGAAAATGAAGTCTCTAGACAGAAAGGAAGATGTAAATTTCCTTGCAAACTATGCAAAGGCAATCATGTTGTCCACCATTGTCCCTTCCTGGACGAAGCTAAAAGAGTTTTGGATAACCCTCCCGCTTCACCGTTGCGACTTCCTCCTGGATACAAGAAACTCTTACCGAGTCCATCGCTAGTTGAAAATCCGACCGACACGACTTTGTGGTCGGTCAAAGCATCTATCATTGAAGATAAACCCGCTGAATCCATACCAGACGAAATTCAAAGGGTTGAGGTGGCAGTCAACCCGGTCTTGTCTTTAGAAGGTCCATCTTTAGATGATACAATCACTGAAGAGAATGAGAACGACATTGTTCAAATTCTTTTTGTAAACACAGACTCCGATGAACATGGGGGCAATCTACCCATTCCTTTACTGCAGGAAGGAAGTTCGCCTGAGTCGTATCCAGACGTCTATTCGGTCCCACCTCCAAGCAACCTAGTGGTTTCCTTCGATTAGAATCTACTAGGTAGACCCCGTCTACTGTCTAATGTATGATTCTGAATCATTGTACAAGCTTACAGAATGGTCATGGTCGGTACTATCATAGATGAAGGGGCTTCTATGAGTATCCTTTCCTCGACTGCGTGGAAAGCGCTTGGTTTGCCATCGCTTATGCCTGAGATGAGAAATCTAATAGGCTTCGACAAAGGAACCAGTCGACCATTAGGGATCCTTCCAAATGTGCCTATAACTTTAAGAAGGAAAATCGTGCATATGAACGTAATGTTAGTCCAAGGGCCTTTAGATTACAATCTACTCCTTGGGCGTGACTATATTTATTTCATGGGAGCCATTGTCTCCTCACTCTTTCGAGTAATGTGTTTTCCGCATGAAGGCAGAGTGGTATAGCTCGTAGACAAGCTTTCGTTCCCAGGCTCACACATGGCAAATAGTCAAATACCGTCCCTAAATGGTCTTTTCATGCAAGGAATGTCTCATCAATCTCCAGTCCATCCACCTGAAGAACGCGAGTAATTCAGGGGTCGTGACTGAAACCCAAGGGGCATGCACCCTAGTCTGCTTCGGCAAGAAAAATCTGGGTATAGGGTAGGTTTATGCGAAGGATATATGACTAGTCTAACACCCGTCCGTATAGGAAAATGGGATTAGACCGGGTAAGATACCTCCGTTAGAAGGTATGCCTTTCCTGATAGAACAAATGTTTTGTTTGCAAATTGAGGGTTAACTTGTAAAAGGTAGGCCTTTCATGACAAAGCAAATGTTTTGTTTGCAAATTTAGGGGTGACCTCGAAACTCTACTTCACTATACCGGGGGGCATGCAAACCTTTCTACGTGCAAGTGAAGAGTGACCATTTATTTTCTTAGTTTGTAGATTCTCAAACCCTTTAAACTCGTAGGATTGGTCATTCCTAGCTTACATAAAGAAAGGATACGGAGCAAAGCTTCGAAAGGTGCAAGCTCCATAAAAATGGAATCTACCGATGAGATGTCCTTATTATACGACTGGCATGAGCACTTTTTATGTGAAGTTCAAGCTCGTTAAAAATTAAACCTAAGAAATGAGCAAATGTTTCCCCCAAAGTTTAAGATCATTAAAAAAAATGAACCAATTTCTGGTAAATAACCATTGTGAATGCATTATCATCAGCTCTTGAGCCTTGGTCGTGTTCTCATCGTCACCTCCACTCTGTTTTAGCTGATCACTCGCCTCCATTTGATTGTTTAACCCTTTTTTAGGAACAGCCGCGAAGAGTGATCCTGTTAGCCATTCTTGTGACACTGCCGTGATTGGAAAATTCCAAACCTTACCTGGAATCAGCTGCTACTTGAAATTATCACTCGTTCCTTGAAAAACGAGTCTCCTTTAAGCTCTTTTCATCTAACTCGTAAAATATGAAAAGATTTCCGAGCAGTTGGCCTCTCCAGCTCATTGAAGCTACCAGGAGTGTTATCCCTCCTCTAGATTTTAATCTTTTTGGACCTGAGGGATTATTACACAAAAAGATCGAGCGCTTTTTTTATTCAGCTCATTAAAATTATCGAAAATTCATCCCTTTTGTATTATTTTATACTTTTTCAAACTTAAGGGATTATATGATGAAAAAGGATTATTGGAGTTTCCTTTACACCCCTTTTTAGACTCTCTAAAATTGAAAAAAGACCGAGTTATCTTTGTCGTTAAACTCGTTAAAACCAATAGCGACAAACTTGTCCATATAGACAAGAACGAGTTTCACTATCGCTAGGCTCGTTAAAACATAGCGACGGGTTTGCCCGAAGGGAAAATTATAGAACAAGCATATGTTATCCTCCTTAAGCTTGATAAAAATAAAGAGGTACTGGTCAGCAATGACTGGGGAAAAATTGGGAAGAAAACTTGAAGAAACGTTATTGGTAGCAAAGTCGCTCTTGAACATGACACTTTCACTCCATGTCTGAGTCGGGTTGGGTTATTCCGTTCACCGATCATATTACCATTGGTCCACCGTACCATCCATCTTTGGGGTTAACGCTACCAATCCATTTCAAGTGTCACTGATATGTTCAAGAGAAGTCGATTAGAGAATTCACCAACCCATCTTGTGTCTCATCCGCTGCAATACCTTTATGCTTCATTCTTTCATGACCGCCACCCTGAACCCTGTATCATTAGATCGTTTTCACCTCCAAAATTCATTTGCTCTGTTTCATGTCATAGATGTGGGATTCATTAAGGCCCTCCTACGACAGGTCACTTCTTGTCGACATTAGCTCATTATCCAAGAAGTCGACCTAGGAACAACCCTTTCAGTACTTTGAAGCTTGCATGCCTCAATGGCAAGTTTCTCGCTTTCGGCGACAGGCTTACATCAATGGCCTTCGACCGAGAGATTTTGCGTGGTGTTTGACGCCAAGCCCCATTTTCACACCACACGAATTGTACTGTTGTACCTTAAGGGTCATCATGATTTTCGGTGATTCCTCTCGCGCCTGTTAACAGCTTACATCATTGGCTGGTAATCAAGCAATGTCTTTCCATGTTCAACTCCAGAACATTTTTCGCATGGATCGACTTGTACTTCGGGCGAAGATTGGACGAGTTTGAAAACCCCGGATCTAGTTTCATCCATCCGGGCTGCAATATATTCATGAAAATAAAGACATCAAATGTACATCATTGTTGCATATATGATCATCCGAATCAAAGGATGATGACTCTATCAGAATCATCAGTCTACCACACAGACAGTTGTCTGTCCTATGTACATGAAAATGAATTTATAAAGCTGAGCATGGGAATGCCAGCCTCAGCTAGATCATGAAAATGTTATGAAGATAATGTATTGTATTGTATCTTATTACAGGTTGCCTTCCAATTCGAAAAACCTCGGATCCTCATGATAAATCATTTCACCCGACATCAAAAGATTAACGACCTCATGCTTTATGGGGCAACTGTTATAGGCATTTATGGGCACTGCAACCCCAATCATATATGTCCATAAACCAAGGGCTTCTGAGTCCCTAAAAGTGTTGTTTCATGCCCTAAAGGAACAAGGTCAGCTGATTACATCATCTCCCAGAAGTTCTCCACAGAAAACTGCTCAGAACTGGTCAAAACTAGACCATACAGGTTGCTCAGTGCTAAGGGTGCAATGCATCTCACCTACCCAGTGTAAAAGGTGCGATGCATACTGGAAAGCCCTTCTGTAGGGTGCGATGGGCGAGAATGGACAAATGGTAGAGATTGTTTGCGAGGTGGATGACCATGGAATCTTCTAGAAACTTCTCCTGTGACACTTGCCTCTCTAAATTTGCCCAGGGATGAGTAAGAGATCATCAATCTCCAAGTGGAATCAAGAACTATCAGAGAGAAGAAACTAATCAAAATCTCAAAAGCTGACTCACCTCCCTGCAATCATCTATATATGGATCCCTCATCCGAGAGATCCAAAGGCTGGAATTTTGCATCTTGTAAGGAAGTGTTGTTGGTTTCCTGGTGGAATATCATAGTGTTGGGTGATCTAAGCTTTTCATGAGGTGAAGAAGGGTTTTCATGCTGGGAGGATGATGCTGGTTTAGATCAATGGGTTGTAATCCTCTCTTCTAATCTTTATATCAATAAAGTTATTCAAGTTTTCCTCCACATTCTTGTATGTCTGATAGTATATGCATTTGTGTGGTCAATATATATTTGGTCCTATATTGTTTATGATTGTAGATCTCTGCACTTTGAAGGTATTATGCTACTTTGACTTTACAGGTACTCTTTGAAGCGGAGTGGTCAAGGGAGAAGCGGCAAAGACCTGTCGGTAAGGAGAAGGAACAAGCAAAGAACCAAGCGAAAGATCGAGGTTGGTATTATTTGATCCTCTCCTATCTACTTCTCATAAAGGAAAACGAAAGTAACTTTCATCTATTTTTTTCTAAGATAGCTACCCGTCTTAGTGGGACTAGCAGCTCTACATAGACACTAGATTTCCTGATAACAACAAGGCAAATTAGGGTTTGTCTTTTAAAGACTCTATTGGGCATGAAAATGTTTGCAATTGTCAAATTAGGGATAAGGAGGGGTAACATTCTATGAATAAATACTTGGTCTCTCAAAATAATGGCATTATTGGGTCAAAAACCAAGTTTTAAAATTTTTCGATACGCACTACGAAAATATTTCGTAATGCCAACTAACAATTTCACTCTAGGCCAATGCGTTGCAAGAAATTTATCATAAATTTAGGGTTAAGAGAAAAACAATTATGAGACATAGTCCTAGGCTTACCTATAAAACTTTACAAAAATGCAATACCCCTTTACACAATCATGACCTTGCAAAAGTGGACTGATAACATTGCCTTGAATTGAAGCAACCAAAGCATGCATCATAACAATGTGGTAGGCTTAGAAGACCTTTATCCCAATGGAGGAGAGAAAACCTTGTTCGAGATTGGTTGGAGAAAAATAAAAATAAAAAATTGTCCACAAAAGTAACCCTGAGAGAATAAGAAAACCCAAGATGAAATCTACAGGTAAAATTAAAATTTATTTCACTCCATTACCTCAGAATAGTTCCAACAAGATGCATGATATATTACAACAGTACTTAAGGAATTTGTTTGCTAATATTTGAGGCCAATACGAAGCATAGTCACTCTAGTAGAAGGATGAAATAGTTAAGGTTTCAAATAAACCTTTAGAGCTATGTTTCAACACGAGAGTGAGTTCACAATGAGTCATTGTCGGAAGGATTGTGTAGGGTAGTTACACTAACCCTCACCGAACTCAATCCCTGCCATTCAATTCACGAGACTATATATTGATGGTTGGATATGAAAACTCAAGAGATTGCCACGAGGAAAAGAATCGTTACACGAAGTGTTAATCCACGTGACCATGTGCTGAGCTAACTATCCATTTTTAATACATGGATATGAAAACTGAGGAGATTGCCACGAGGAAGAGAAGAGCCACACGAAGTATTAATTCACGTGACCATATGCTGAGCTAACTATCCATTTTTAATACAAATTTGTTTTATTTAACTAGCATTTTCACCTAATGTTGCAAAGGAAACGCCGTAAGGCATAGTGTGTGGAAGAATACTGAGATGTGAATGGGCTTTTTTGAAAGCAAGGGTCGATGATAATGAGTTTGAATTGAGGAAGCCATGCCAAAAACCCTATTCGAGGGTTAAAGTGCCTATGAAATGGAATAAAAGTAGTCATACATATCCATTGAACTTGTTTAGATACCTTAAAGATTGCCTAGTTGAAGGTGAAGTTAAACAAATGAATTCACGCAAACAACAACTGGGTATCCATATCGATATACAAAATTTTAAGGAGAAGCATGTTAATCTTTTCAAACAACATTCTAATGTATTTGCCTAGAAATATGAAGACCTTAAACCATGTCACATTGTGATGAACTAAATCCCTGCCAGGATATATTCCTTGTGACGCAATGCGCTTAGGAAGTTCTGTTGTTGGAAAGTTTGATTGGGCTGCATTGAAATTAAGCAAGGCTGAAACATTAATGTTGACGTTGTAGCTATAGTTGTTCTGCATGTTGTTGAATCTCTTTGCATGTTTGGTTTCATCATGCCCATATGCTAAGGAGAGGGTCCTCTTGAGAGAATTGAATTTGTTGTCATTCTCCACTGCTAATTCTTTTTGTTTTGGGACAACTTCATAACGGAAATCGCTATTGTTGTCATTGTTATTGCTGAAATTGTTGTGAGAGAGGTTGGAGAACTAGACTTGAGGTAGTCTGTTGCTGTTTCCATTGCCATCCATGGCTTCATCGTTTAAAAAACCATCTATGAAAGGATCGTCACTCTCCAACAACCCACTGAAAGAGGCAATTTTGGGCAGTTGCAGTTTGTTTTGCTGATCAATATCAGGCAAAGAAGCCATCACTTCATCTGAACTTGGTGATTCATCTCGTTCTACCCCTTGTACTCTCTGAGAATGACCATTTTTCTTGTAAATTCGGCACAACACCCAATCATCAAGCTCGAGAACAGAAGTACCATCAAAATCAACAATACCAATTTTAGTTGAATGAATCAATTCCTATTCATAAAGAATCAAAACACAAGAACTGTGAAAGGGAAATCATTCATATTGATCAATATTCAAGAAGACATCATTTTGTAGGGTGTGTTATTTGTATTTACACAATTGAATTTTTTATCCAATCAACTATGCTATTCTCTATGCTTTTTTTGGGTTCCTTCATCACCACCATCATTGGGAAATTCATTTCCCTCTTGAAGTATGAAACGAGTAGCAATTCCAAATTGATCTCACACTACCACCACAAAGAAGCTACCAATCCTGATATACAAATCAAACCAGCCATCCTATCAAGCAATCCATGTAGTTCTCAATCTATAGCTTTGATAACCCAAAACTCAAATCTTTTATATTTAATATGCACAGAAATTTTCACATTAATATGTCTGGATCTCATTCTAAGATCTTTACAGATCTGATACAGAGGTAAACTAGATTTTTCATACTACGACAAGCAATATTAGCAAGTCTTGGAGTCTCTCTTATGTAATGTATCCTCCTTATTCGATAGAGTTGACGCTGTATGAGCATCAACTGCACTGAAGGGATCATCCAATAGATAAATGTCAACATCGTTATATACTGCTCTAGCCAACTGAATCCTCTATTTTTGTCCTCCACTCATATTCAATCTCTCTCCCCAATCTCAGTCATATCTCCATGAGCAAAACTCTCTATATCCTTGTCTAATGCACAAGCTTTTATTGCCTTCTTGTATTGAATTTTGTCTATTGGTTTCCCATAGAGTATGTTATCTCTGATAGTACCACTCTGAATCCAAGTTGTTTGTGCCACGTAGGCAACATTGCCATATACTTCAACCTGCACGTAGTCCAATCAAAAATTTTACGGAAGAATTTATGTATATAGAAAGCAAAAAAGCTGCATCTACAATCTTGTTGAACTATGAAATGGCTACTTTTGCTCAAGAAGAGTAGTTAATGCTACACTTACATCTGAAATTTTTGGGATTTCTCCAAGAATTGTATATAGCAGAGCAGATTTCCCTGATCCCACTGAGCCACAAATTGCTACCTTTTCTCCAGTTTTAATGTGCAGATTTATTCCCTTCAAATGTTGGCTTTGTCAATGAAGATTCTGGATCCCAACTGAGTATGGCTTGATGAATTTCGATGGTATACTGGGATCCGGCAAGTGCTTTCCTCACAACAGAATCTAGTCTCAGCTCACCATATTCTAAGAACTTGTCCAAAACGATCTAAGGAGACTTTAACCTGAATTAATATAGCCAAAACTTCAGGTAGCATTCTCACTGGATCTTGTATCACACAGAATGTTGCAAGCATTGTAAATATGGTTGTGGCAGTTAACAGTGGATCCCCTATGATAGCACACCCGACAAAAACTATAGATGCAGTAATGATGGGTGACATCCAGTAGAGTATGGTACCATATGTTCTAGTAAATTGTGCTGAAGATAACCATTTGAACTCCACAGCTCGGAGATTTTCTATCAGCTCTTTAAATTTTTCTTCCCATGCTTGCAGTTTGATTATTTTCATACTATTAAGAATTTCAGATGTTATTCCGAGTCTTTCATCCTGTGCAGTCATGAACACAACTTGGCACTTCTTGAGGGTTTTGGCCTTGGAAATTTGAGTTTTAACTTAAATTTGTAACATTATTCAATCGTCATTATACATCATTTTACAATTTAATTAATTTAATTGCACCAGATGTTGCAATGGAAACGTCGTAAGGCAATAGCATATAACATTAATTAATGTTTTTTTGACAATTTTTGAAAGTCAGAAAAATATCAAGAAAAGGCAAGGACCATGCTACAGTGAAAACTTACATCTTGCTACCTCCGAGTAGGACCAAGCTCTAATCCTTGAACTCTATTGGAAACGTTTAGTAAGCACAAAGTTTCTCCCATGTCATTTTCATGAGGACTAATTTGTACAAATAAAGTCTTTGTGCATCCTCCTGAGTGAACATGCATCATATTGGTGTTAGATGTTGTAGAAGGACTCTGAGACAAGACAATATCATACCATCTCTATATGAGCACATTCCTTTTGCCATCAGCTGCCAAAACATGGCTCCTCCACCTACTCTTCCCATGCTAGCAGAAGCATATATTTGTTTATAAACCATATCAAATAAATTGTCTCTCTAGTTGATGCTGAATCCTGGGTCTTTAGAGGATTTCCCAAAATCTACAAACAAAACTAGTTTCTTCAATATTCTGCTTCCATCTTCTAGATGGTTCTTTATCCAACCTAACTGAATAGTTAATAAATAAGGGTAAACTGCTCTTTGTATTCAAACTGATGCCCTTCCAAACGAACTTGCTTTGTGTACAGAGATATGCAGTGAATAATTAAGAATATGTTAATAAACCCCAATTTATTTCCCAAAACGATAAGAAAATAAGGGCAAACTCACTTCAGAAATTCTTAATGCTATTGTTCCATCTTCACTTAGATTGTGGTGGAAATAGGAAGCTTTCCCGAAGGATTGCATGAAGAAAATGAGACAGCATTAAGAAATTCAGTTGAATTTGGAGGAGATGAATGTGATGGCAAGGCAAATCTGTTAAACTTCAATGATCAAATATGTTGAATAAATCTGCCACTATTGGAAGAGGAACATCTAATCCCATGAAGCCACTGATGCATTGGGCTGAAGGTCCCTCACCAATTTGAAGAATATACGGCTCTCCAATGATATTGCTCAAAGGAAACCAAGAAAACAATGTTCTGACACCACAGGGCATTTATTATTAGCTCCATAATTGTAAAATTTACATTTTCTGTCTTACAAATATTTTGAAGCTAAGTCGTCTTCTTGCATAGATGAAGATGAACAATTTGCAAATGATGAGGAGAATTAGGGATTTAAAAATATAAATTTGCATGACTGCTAGTTCCTAAAGAATATCCCAATAACTCCAGCACATATAAAGAGAAATTTCTTTGTAGGAAAAGAAAAGGAAAATCTGTTAAACTTAAAAGATCAAATATGTTACATAAATCTGCCACCAATGATGTTGAAACAGTACATTTATATTGGTCTCACGAAGAAGCATGAACCTGCCAAGTTCCAACGCTAAAATATTTCTTAAAATGTATATATGGAAATGTGTTCATCTCGTTATTGAATGTGTTGTGCATTTGATATTCATGAGTTCTCTTCGTGGGCGCACTTTTTCTTTCTTGGCACACACTTAATGTTTGATTCTTGGTGACATGCTTGGATTTTTCAACACCTGGATATTTGCTTGTTGGCTCTCTCGGTCCGCTGGCTGAGATTCAAAAAGTGGAATGACAAAAACCAAAAGTGGAATTGCGTGGGGGTGGTTCCCTGGCAGTGAGCTTCACCAATGCACAATATACACCTAGCAGACTTGAAACCCAAATAAACCATTCCTAAGAGATATTTGATATGACCAATGAGGAAGTTTAATCTAGTTGCCACCGACAATATCACAATCATAAAATGAAGTGCAAATAGAACATTGCTTGCCCATCCATTCACTATTCCATCTCATTGCTATGAACATATATGCCTCACATTCATTACAGAGCCCTGGCATTGTTATGACTACAATTCAATGACTTTTGTTGATGCAATTAAAAACATTGTGTGATAGATGCAGCAAAAGGTGATAATGCCCATGTCATAGTACTCACACTAAGGTATGCCATTGATAATCATTGAGTAATGCAACCCTATAATATCTTGACTACAGCTCGACTATGATGCAAAGAATACAGTGAAAAAATCTTTGGGCCATATACCAATTGTAATGAGAATAAGAACACCCAATAAAGCTGGTGGATTTCTGGAAAAGCTCAAAAAAGTTTAACTGTATTATTTTTCCCATAAAATGTTACAACATCCCCAATCCAATAAATCATCCAAGAGAGCCCTGTTGAAAGAAATAATCACAAATGTATCAATGACATTCCTTTCTTCTTCCTACAAAGATGGTGGATTTCTGGAAAAGCTCAAAAATTTTAACTGTATCATTTTGCCAAGAAAATGTTACAACATCCCCAATCCAATAAATCAGTCATGGGGGTTTAAACAACCTAAGTAGCTAGAAGCTTCCATCTTTGACCTGCTTCTCCAATACATGAATGCCTTGATAAGAATTTCTTCTAGGGCTTCATCTTCCTCAATTTCTTTGGGAAAATCTATGTTCCGCTCCTTATTACTCACATAATGAATATATGTTGCATCACCAATTCCCTACATCCAGAAGCTTCTTTCAATGGTGCATGTAGAATTTCTACCAAAGGACAGGCTAGATATGTGTTCAACAAAATAGCAACAAATTCTTCATTGGCATGTATGCAGAGGATCTTTAGTACAGATAATGAGGAAGACGAACCCTTCATTATTGCCTTCTCCTTAGGAATGTACATCCAAGCTGCGTTTTCTTTTGATTTGGAAACCTTTTCAAGTGCATGACATTCTCACAATAAATACCATCCAGAGGATTACTACACATTCAAAGTCATTATAGCCATCCACTCATCCTCCATAGCTTATATCTTTATGGGGAGAAGAAAAGATGATACCTCACAAAAATGAAATCAAGAGTTGTTCCAGCCTTGTACATTAAGAGCAGCTACTGGATCTTCAACATTGTTGCCAAATACAATAGAATTATTACACTAACCATCATCGACAACAACTTCATGACTTCCCACAACTGCATTCAAACTAAAGAAGCAGAGTTACAGGTGCATTAAATCATCAAACTGGGTGTAAAAATGGTTCCATTATGACATAAACTAAATTGTGTAATTTGTAGGGATTCAAGACTAATTTCCAATTAGCATGAGGCCTTATTATGAATGTAAGATCATCACTTTTCAAGTATAAATTTCTATGATAAAATAGTGACTTCCATTCAGGGTACAAATAGATTTGCTGGGAAACTTGACCAGAAATCACTATTAGCAAATTTCACACGAGTGTTGTGCACAAGAAAACTATTAAGTATCTTAACAACACGATTACAAGTAGCACGGGAAGGTAAGGAATAAATTAGCTGAATAAGATATTTCCCTTGATATCATGCAAACAACATATCCATACTCTTCCATTATAGAAACAAGTGTTCAATTTTTCTTTCTTTTCTAAAAATGCAGAGAATGTTACCTCATTTTCAAGAGCTGAGTCTCATTTTGTAAATGCCAGACCTGGGATTGATAACACTCTAGAGAGCTCTATTGAAAGCAATAATCACAAATGTATCAATGACATTCCTTTCTTCTGCCTACGAAGATGAGCACACCCTATCACACCTATATGAAGCCACTGATGCGTTGGGTTAAACGTCCCTCACGAATATACGACTCTCTAATGCTATTGCTCAAAAGAAACCCAAGAAAACATTGTTCTGACACCATAGGACGTTTATTATTACCTCCATATTTGCTAAAAATTTCATTTTCTGTCTTACAAGCGTTCTGAAGCTAAGTTGTCTTCTCTGAGCATAGATGCAGATGAACAATTTGCAAATGATGAGGAGAATTAGGGATTTCAAAATATAAATTTGCATGTCTGCTAGTTCCTAAAGAATATCCCAATAACTCCCGCACATATAAAGAGCAAATCCTTTGTAGGAAAAGAAAAGGCAAATCTGTTAAACTTAAATGATCAAATATGTTGCATAAATCTACCACCAATGACATTGAAACAATACACTTACATTGGTCTCACGAAGAAGCATGAACCTGCCAAGTTCCAACACTAATTGCTACCAAAGGACAGGCTAGATAGGTGTTCAACAAAATGGCAACAAATTCTTCATTGGCATGTATGCAAAGGATCTTTAGTACAGATAATGAGGAAGACGAACCCTTCATTATGGCCTTCTCCTTAAGAATGTGTACGTCCAAGCTGATTTGTCTTTTGATTTGGAAACCTTTTCAAGCGCATGACATTCTCACAATAAATACCATCTAGAGGATTACTACACATTCAAAGTCGTTATAGCCATCCACTCATCCTCCATAGCTTATATCTTTATGGGGAGAAGAGAAGATGATACCTCCCAAAAACGAAATCAAGAGTTGTTCCAGCATTTTACATTAAGATCATCTACTGGATCTTCACCATTGTTGCCAAATACAACAGAATTATTACACTGACCATCATCGACAACGACTTCATGACTTCCCACAACCACATTCAATCTGAAGAAACAAAGTTGAATATCTCGAACAGGTGCATTAAATCATCAAACTCGTTGTAACCATATGCCAAATTGACTTGAACAAAATTTCATATTTCTGGCACATTTCTGATCCTCTTAGATTAGCCATTTTCTTGGCTATTTTCGAACTTAGTTTTTACTTGTGTCTCTTCCAGTTTTCTCTACAAATCATTGCACAAACAATTGCCATTTAATGGCCCCTCAAACAATAGATTCAATGAACCTTTTACCAAGTGAAATCATACCAATTTCCACCGCTAATTAGTGCTAAAATTTACTATGTTTTGGTCGTTGCTTCCCCAGTGAAATCATGCCTCTGTCAATGGCATTTCGTGGCCCTTCAATACAAAGATTTGATGGGTGCCTTACCACCTAAAAATGTGCTCCCTTTTGTTGCGACTTGGTTGGTAAATTCTCAGCAAAATCATGGATCCAATCCTAGTGAATTTGTATTCTTTTTATACTGCATTTTGGTGACCAAAACACCCAGCAAAAACGAATATCTTGGCTCTGTCAACCATGTCTGCAATTATAAATTTGTCATATTACCTCTCTGACTTCGCATATTACATTTTTTTTCAACCTTCACTAATTTCATATTACTAAACCCTGGTTGTCCACACATCTGCCTCTGCTCACAACTTAGCCATATTTTCATTCTTGGTTTGATCGAATATAACTGGTGATATGTTTCTCCCACCGATAACCACAATAATTGAAATCTTGCCTGCAAAAAATGTTATCAAAGATTTAAAACATAATTGAAATCGTTTCCACAAAAAACGCATTCAAAGAATTAAAGTACAATGGGTGGATGCTATTAGATGCTATCGTGACTAATACCCGCAGGTGTTAGGATCCTATAACCGCATAGGTAGAGAAAGGCTATTTGAGAGCATGTGGGGAAGATGGACAGTGTATTGATTAAACATTCAGTGCACAATTACTGCAAGTCTTACCATCGACGACTGTGTTGTTGTTGGGCTAATGTGTAGGTTCGGACACGATCTCAGCCGTTCCAACAGTGTCGTATTTTTCCCGGCTATGTAAACTACTTTTAGCAACTTACCTTCCTGGAAATCTTGTGCCCATTTAGTGCAGTTATCCACTAACGCGTTCCCCACACTCTCTATGCAACCACCGACAATGTCTGCTAAAGCACTCCGTAATTCATCGACCACTTCCATAAAATTCCCTATTGAACTGCAATCAATGTTCTTGCATAATTTGTATAAGGCGTTCCCTGCCCCTGCCTTCATCCAATCCATAGAGTCTCCTCCATGTTCAATCACCGTAACTTTCCTTTTACTTTCTTCTGCAAGATTATCGATTGTAGCAGCTGCATCTTCCATGTATACAACACTTGTAGTATCCAGAGCATTCTCTGCAGTTTGTTCCTGTAATGTTTTGAATACACTATCTGCCGCTTTACTCAGCAAGCTATCGGTTGCAGGATCTGAGTACTCCACCAAATCCATCAATTCACATGCCTCAAAGTATGCTTTTAAAGCATTTCTCCCACAAGCAGGTGACAACCGAACGATTATATTGACCAATGAAATCGTTGTTAGCTTCAATGATGGTTTGCTCGCGTATATGTAATGCTCTTCCACATCTAATACAGGGCCAGGATCTCTTTTCCACAAGAACTTCAAACCCGCTTTATTTTGTAATTTTGCAGGATCCAAACTCCATATACCCACACATCCTGTCGATTTTCTATAGTTTCTCAGAAACCCAATCAGGGTATCGCATTCTCTACCATCCATGTTGCCCTCTTTCACAAGTCTTCCTTGCATTCTTGATGGAATTACGTTTGTATACAAACACTTCCAAGGAGCCCCACCACAGAAGGTTCCACGTTCTCCCAAAATTGCCTGTATCTGAAAAATCCCCCGTCCTCTTGTTTCACACCCAGCTTTGATAAAAACTTTGAGGAAATTTTCTGCATACACCTATTATCCAACACAAACACTCTGCCATAAACCAACAGAGTTTACTAGTATAAACCATAAAAAATTGCAGCCAATACACACATCGCAACAAACCCCATAAAAAGGCCCATAAGAAACGTATTTCTATTCCTTCCGAGCCAATCATTTTATTTACCTTTTCATCAACAATACTTTTCTGCTTCTTGGATGCTGCTTCCTGCAACTCAACGATGTACCTGGTCCAAAAGTCCTCTACCTGGAAATAGGTATACCATCTTTCATTTGGATTCCAGCTTTGCCATCTTCCATAGTACGCTACAGAGATAAGACATCTCCAGCCGATGATTGCCCACCCTACCAGGATGAATACGACTTCCATGTTTGTTGTGATGAATTTTAACCGAGATTTGACACCAGGAAACACGTCTATAATTGGGCCCTGAACAAGCCATCCGGCGATTGAACTTAAAATGCAAATTGTGACTGCTACTGCGGCTGACGCGTCTAACACTGATCTTGCAATTATGGTTTCAGGATAACATGCACGGGAGACAATCCAAGATTTGAGTACCAGATCTTCTACTGCCTGCGAGGAGTTCTCTGTAGCGTTACCTTGATTTGCCAAAATAATGGGATGGCTTGCTCGTTAAACCTGATATGGACCATTTTCGACTGTAGAGTATCGTCCATGAATTCAAGAAACGGTGTTAACCCCGCACGCACCTTTAACTGAACGATTCAGCGAGGGAAACAGAGCATCGGAGCTTGTCACACGGAATCTGTCAAGGGTGCGGACACGACTGACCTTCCTAGAAGTCTAAGACATTCTAATGACAAACAAGACAAAATGGAGTGATCTTTCTCTAAATACACCTTTTACAACATGAAAACTACAAGTGTTTAGGCTTACCTTATTCCAAAACGCTGTTGTTGAAGTCCGTTCTTGACGATCCGGATGAGCTCCTCCTTCAAGTCAATTCCTGCAACCACAAACAATCAAACAATTACCAAGCACTTGCATTTCATATAATAAAACATATATTCAACATGCAGACCAAGGAACACATGAAATAACTCATTAACACAAGCTATTGAGAAAAATAAACCAGTTTGTATTAATAACGAAACAAAGAAACTCTTACAACCTGGCCTTGGTGTTGTGCAAGTTCCTCCCAGGGTCCATCAAGGGTTTTCCTCTACTTTGACAAAGCTCACCCTCTCCCAAGTAGAATCAAGTGAAGACAATCTCTCCTCACAAAGGCTCTAATGGAAGACCTAAATCCTGCAGCATTTACCCAAAGAAAATGTATAGCTCCAACCTCCTCTCCTTCTGGCTCAATGCCTTTATTTATAGTGCTGTAAAGAGGTTATTCAGGTCCACTATCAATGGGATCATCCCCCTCTATGGGTGGGATAGCTCCCTTATTGATGGGATAAGTTCCCCCTTAATAGAGATACATGAACCAACTGGAGGCGCATCCATTTCATCAAACCGACCTCTAGAATGTTCTAGAAGTAACCACAAGTAACTTTTTCAAGATAAAACTCGCGCATTTTGCCTTTTACAGAGGGACGCACCTGTCCCTTAATATACAGAGCGTCCATGGACGCAGATTTTGTGAACATGGTCAGCGTCCCCGCAGGTAAGGCTAGAGAGAACCTGCGACCCCAGAGATAAACATAGTTTTTACAAGACTTTCTCTCTTCTTTGAGTTTGAGATGGATAACAGAGGCATAAGACTTGCCTAAGAGGGTAGCATGACTGTTGATTTGAGCCATACTAACTGTAAGTAGTCAAGGTGACATTTTTTAGTGTAACAGATTGCCCCCTAAAGTGCGAAGCCTGGAATAGAATAGGGTTTTGTAATTCTAGGAAGGGTGAAGCGCTTTATCATTTCAAGGATTGCCTTGTGGATGGCCTGGTTGGAACCTGCAATTTTCAACACAAAATACATGGATAAGATTATATCATCACTGAGGTAGGCATTCCCATACTCAGATTCAAAACTTTAACTAATGGACTAACTATTCTGATACAGGAATGATCTTGCAGTACATCATTTTTATAGACTTTTGTAGACACAGTATGGACGCAGCCATCTGTTTATGATTAGTCTACATAGATAATGAATACAAAACTCCTCGCAGCCTGGATGGTAGAAACTAGATCCAGGGTCTTCACTTCTACTTCCCGAATTGGCACGATTCTAGCCATGTGATTAAATGATTCGATGTCGAACATGGTAGAAACCACTTGATTACCAGTCAATGATGTAAACTGTTAACAAGTGTGAGAGAAACCACCAGTAATGTCAATGGTTCTCAAAGTACCAAGCACAACCCGTGAAATGTGAATAGATGTTTTTGATGTCGAACACTTCACGGAATCCTCTGATCGAAAGTCAATGATGTAAACTGACGTCAAAGGCGAGAAACCTGCCATTGATGCATGCAGACTTCAAGGTACTGTCGATTCCTAAGTCATCTTTCTAGATAATGTGTCGATGTCGATAGAAAGCGACCCGTTGCAGGCAAGCCCGCAACACGAAATCATTGTTCAAGTTGAAGAAATGTTGCTGTAAGGACTGACTCAGGGATGGTCAAATGGATGACAAGTATTTTGCAGATGAAAGTTTTTGCTTGCAGACCTCTTGAACACATAACGACACAACAGATGGCTTGGTGACGTATAACTCAAAGTTAACCCCTGGAACCCGGTTAAAGACTTTCAAAGTGATTTGGTCAACTGTGAGGTAAAAGATTTCCAACCCAGGTGAATGAAAAGTGTCGTGTTCAAGAGTGGTAATAAAGTTTCTTCTGAGACAAAAGGTGACAAACAGGTTCATTCTTCTCTCTTTTCCCCCACCATTTCTGGCAAGTACCTCTTTATTTTTAACAAGCTTGAGGAGGATAACATATGCTTGATTATAAGCTCATCCTTCGGACGAGTCCAACCTAGTTTAAATTCGAACCCTAGGAAGGAGTGGTTCGTTCCTATTTGTAATTGAACAGGTCCTCTACTGTAAAAGTTTAACGAGCCCAGTATAGGAGAAACTCGGCGTTTTTCAATTTTAGAGAGTCTGAAAAAACTAAAGGAGACTCCACGTTGAACTTTTTCGTATATTTGTGTCCCTCAAGCCCGAAAAAGTATAAAATAATACCTGGGGGAACCGCTTGATCTTGCGACCAAGGAGTACTTTCATAATAGTGTCGTTAACCTGAAAAGTAAAAAGCGATCAAGGACACGTCGTTTTATTTCCTTATCGAGTTCGAAACGACAAAAACCCGGCAATCTTTTCCTGATTTTGCGGTCACAAAAGAGCTAAAAGGGGACCGTCTTTTAATTCCGTTTTAACGAGTGTAAAAGAAACGCTCGGCGATCTTTTCATGTTTTAGGAGTCAGAAAAGGGCTTAAAAGATGACTCTGAGGTTTCACTTTTTCGTAAGTTTTAACGAGTTCGAAAAAGGGATAAAAATGTACTCATGGTTTTCACTTTTTCGTAAGTTTTAACGAGTTCGAAAAAATGATAAAAATGTACTCATATGGCCGACTTTCAATTTAATTTACGAGTAGGAAAAGACGGAAAGATCTCGGCATTTTCATTTGTTTTACGAGAATGAAAGATAGCAAAATAATCTCGGTATTTTCATGAGTTTAACGAGTCTTGAAAATAACTGAAATTGACTCGAGATAGGTTTCATTTTTACAAAAGCTTGAAACAGATAAAAACTATGCTTTATGCCCCCTAAGCGTAACTGCTAGAGCGCATGCCCCCCAGCTTCATTTCATTCAACCAGTAGGATGAAATGAAGGTTCAAGTACGAGATCATTTGAAGGACTTGACCTAAAACTGTAAGAAAATTATGCAAAAAACTGAAATAACTAACCTAAACACTTAACATTTATGAGATCTAGCCAATCTCTCGACTCAAGTAGAGGAGGATTTGTTTCATTTTTTAACGAGCTTGACACAGGAAAAGAACTATGCTCGGATTCGGTTTCATGTTTACGCAAGCTTGAAACGAAAAACTATGCTTGTTATAAGTTCACATGCCCCCAGCATAATGACGCAAAACGAGGTACATGCCCCCCAAGCTTCATTGCATTCAATGAGGTGGATGGAATGAAGCTTTACTTTCAAAATCTTAGAAAGACTTGCGGGAGTTGTTTCATTTTTTAGTGAGCTTGACACAAGACAAGGAACTATGCTCATAACTACTTTCTACAATCTACCTAACAAAAACTATACTCTAAAAAACCTTGATTCATTTTTTAAAGAGCTTGACACAAGACAAGGAACTATGCTCTAAAAACCTTGATTCATTTTTTAATGAGCTTGACACAAGACAAGGAACTATGCTCATGACTACTCTACAATCTACCTATTTAACCTACCCTTGTTTCATTTGTTAACGAGCTTGACACAAGACAAGGAACTATGCTCAAAAATTTCGCATGCCCCCAGCATAATGATGCAAAGCGAGGTACATGCCCCCCAGGCTTCATTGCATTCAACCAGCTGGATGAAATGAAGGTTTACTTTCAATATTTAACTTGAAAAGGGAGTTGTTTCATTTTTAAGGAGGTTGACACAAGAAAAGAACTATCCTCATACCTGATTCATTTTTTAACGAGGTTGACTCAGTAACAGGAAGTGTCCTCAAACACATTGATTCATTTGTTAACGAGGTTGACACAGTAAAAGGAACTTTCCTCGCTAATCCTACTTTCCTATATAACCTACTATCTACCTGATTCATTTTTTAATGAGGTTGACTCAGTAACAGGAACTTTCCTCATAACATCCAGTTTCATTTTTTAACGAGGTTGAGAGAGGAACAAACTATCCTCGTTACATTGATCATGGCTTCCAACTGGAAGAAAGACATGTCAATGGACACACCTTGATCATGGCTTCCAAAAGGTCTTCATCCGAAGGAAGAATACTTCTTGGGAAGGAACACATGTCAAGGGACTCAAAAGGGATAAGAACATCGTGTCCAAGTAATCCCATAGAGTTTTCCATGTCAATTACCGGAGCTAAATCAAAGGAAGATGAGCAAACAGTGAGAGGCTCACTTACATCGGTAACTGAAATCATGGGACCGGTTGCCACATAATTAACCCGTGGCAGGGTAGATACCACTTTAGAATCAGGAACATTTAGGGGTGTCATATTATTGGTAGTTGAAAAAAGACTAGGGAACGAAAGCTGGTCTACAGTCACAATACTGCCATTGTGAGGGAAAGACATCACGCGAAAGAGTGTCGATACGACAGCTTTCATTGCATAAACATAGTCTCGCCCAAGGAGTAAATTGAAATCCAAGGGACCTCGAACTACCATAAGATCAACACAAACAGTTTTACCTTCCAAGGTAATAGAAAACTTAGGAAGGATCCCTAAAGGTTCACTAATTGTTCTGTTAAAAGCTTTCAGATTCTGCGTAATAGGCGCAAGCTGAGGGGAACCCAAAGCTTTCCAAACAGTTGAGGATAAAATACTAACAGAAGCACCTTCATCTACCTGAGTACGATGTATGTCCCTACCACCCGCCTTGACAATGATTTGGAAAGGGATGGAGGAAGGAAGACGAGGTTCTGTCAGTCTATTCCAATCAAAGGAAAAGACCTCAGTGCTTGGAGGGGGTTCTATGGAAACAGGTGAAGTGCCCCCTGACATAGAAGAATCTGATGTAATAAGAAGAACCTGAGCGGTATGAAGTTCACTCTCTAAACGGAAAGTGGGATCGACCGAATGTGAAATTGAATCGACCACTTGATCAACTAATCGATCATCAACCTGAGTGACATGAGTTTCACTCTCCAATGGAAGAGTGTGATTGACTGTACTTGAATTTAGATCAATCACTCCGTCAGTTGACGGTAGGTTGGGAGAAATTTTACGGTAACCAGTTGGAAATTCTTGCTGTGGAACAGTAAGGTTTTCCAACAATGTTGAGGCTTCATCCATGTGAGGGCAAATGTGAGTTTGATGACTCCCTTTGCATAACTTACAAGGAAACCTAACTTTACCCTTTTTCCCAGGAACCTGACTATCACTGGTTGATGGATCAACAGAAAGTTGATGAGATTTTTCTGACCATACTTCCAAGACCTTTGGAATTCCAGGACAATTGACAAGGAAGTGGTCACCCTTACAAAGCCTGCAAGGGTATTTGGGTTTACGGTGCATGTCGGAATTTTCCTCAACACAACTAACACTTACAGCCATGGTTGGTTGGTTGACTTCTTTCTTATCTTGCTTCTTCTTCTTCTTCTTCTTCCCTTTCTTCTTCTTCTTAGCCTCCTGGTTACTAGCATCAAGGCTTTTACCAGGCGAAGAGGAAGAAATGGAGGAAGAAAAATTAGGCGAAGAAGGTAAAGGGTCAACAGAAGGTTGGTGATGTTGAGACGGTGAACTCTGTTGAGGTGAAGCATCCGGTTGAGATGGAACAATTGGAGTATTTTGGGCCAACGAAGTTGAAAATAACCATATCGGTAATCCTATTGTAAATCCAGGTAATGACAAAGTAGCCATATAAGGAGGACCAACATTTCCAAAGTAAGGAAAAGTACTAGGATTCTCATTGGGAGGGGTTCCTAGGTTGATAAATTCCGGAACATTTGCCATTATATTCAACTTCAGTGAATTTTATTAACAATTTAAAACTAAAATTAACAATTCACAATTTACACTTAACAACTAAAATTCACAATTCACACCTATGGTCTCTAAAAGTAAAAACAAACAAATTAACACGCGCTATCAAATATAGGAGTCAAACCACACACAAACAGTAAGCTCTCCGGACCAAAAACACTAGTTGGTGATGAAGCCCAACCTCGCAGAATTCAGTACAAAAATGGCGGGTGGAACAGTTACCCCGGCAACCTGCTTAATGAATAGACCGGCACAAGTTCCTCCACTTTAACCGTCTCGAAGTGAAGTGAACCCCCCGAAAATCCAAGTGAGTATAACCGACGTCTGCTCCAGGTACAGTGGGACCTTCCCTCCACCGTCACCTCGGTAGAACCCTAAAGATTATGGTCACTAAGGTCACCAACAGTAACAAATACACCTGGGGGAACAGTCTAAACTCCGACAGCACGCAAGGGCAGAGTAGCAAGCTCAATCCCCTTACCGGCTCCTTGACAACAATCCAAGGTTTACCGATAAGTGACCCCTGGCTCCTCGACAATGGTTAATCCGAGGTTTACCGTTTGTAATACGTACTGTCTGGCGTCGTTCCCAACGAGGGGGAATGATCCCCTCACTGGTTCGGACACGAGCTCGTGCTTCTCCTTTAAGAGGAGCTTTCCAGAGTGCAATTGAAACAATTGGATTTATTCTACTCAAGATAAACTATCTGTTTGGTTTTGTAGTCTTGGAGAGTTAAGTACTCACCTACTCCAAGACCCTAGCCTAAGCTATGTTGGTGTTTCAGAGCCCTAGAAATGTAAAAATTACTAGATGAATTTTAATTAAGCGCTGTGTTATTAAGGCTGTTATTACTCAAATGGGTAAATGGAGATGAAACCAATGGTGTTATGACCCGACTCAACTGAATGCAATCGAATATGATAATGCAATCCTTTCAATTCGATGAATCCTAACTAGAGTAAGGAGAGAGTTTCCATTCACTTCCAACAATGCAAAAAATTGATCATTAAGAGAAAATTTAACAAATTCTCTAATGCACTAATTTCATCAAGAAAAACTAATGCAAATCAATTCCAAACCAATTTTTATTTTTATTTTTGTGTAAATTCAAATCAAAGAAAGCTGATCTAAATCTACGATTGATTTTTCAGAATGTAAACTATGCAATTGTAATCTATGCACAATTCACATGAAAAGTATGCAAATGTAATCTATGCACATTTTTCATTCATATTCTGAAACTGAGAACTCTAATTATGCAAATGTGATCTATGCAAGAGAATTCTCAAACACAAGATGATTCTAAGGTAATCTAAGAACCAAACAAGTGCAAGTCGAGAAAATTGGGTGAGAGTTCCAAAGATCAAAAAATAAAAACACTCAAAGGCGATTAACACTCATACACAATTTAGCCCCCCTCGGCGAATGAGGGGGAAATTTTTTTGCAAAAACAGAAGCAAAAAGATGCAAAATTGTGAAAAGACTGAGACAAACCTCCAAGTAATGATCAAAGGAAATCAAATCAAGAATTTCTCAAGAAAGAGACTCAAAACACCCAATTGATGAAAGCTAAAAGCAGGAATGCTAATGAAACAAGTTCAGGTGAAAATTTTTGACAGGGTACTAAAGGATCTGGGCAGAAAACACTAAGAAAAACCAAAATCTAAAAGCAATTAAAGCAAAAAATGGAATTTTCCTAAATTTTACAGGAAGACGCAGGCAGCCCGTTAGAACAGGCGCGGGCCCGCTCTGTGCAAACGGCAACAGCGCGTCCAAAGACGCACTGTGCAGTACTCAGAGGGTGCGTCCTTCTGGAAAAGTTAAGAAAAACCAAATCTAACTAAATCTGAAGCTAAGCCACCCAAATACTAATTCTCACAGTCAAAAACCAGAAAATAAAAATGATTTTCTCAGAGCAAAGTTCACACAAAGGAAAAGACTTTCTCATTAATGGATTCCCCAGCGGAGTCGCCAATTTGTCACACGGAATCTGTCAAGGGTGCGGACACGACTGACCTTCCTAGAAGTCTAAGACATTCTAATGACAAACAAGACAAAATGGAGTGATCTTTCTCTAAATACACCTTTTACAACATGAAAACTACAAGTGTTTAGGCTTACCTTATTCCAAAACGCTGTTGTTGAAGTCCGTTCTTGACGATCCGGATGAGCTCCTCCTTCAAGTCAATTCCTGCAACCACAAACAATCAAACAATTACCAAGCACTTGCATTTCATATAATAAAACATATATTCAACATGCAGACCAAGGAACACATGAAATAACTCATTAACACAAGCTATTGAAAAAAAACCAGTTTGTATTAATAACGAAACAAAGAAACTCTTACAACCTGGCCTTGGTGTTGTGCAAGTTCCTCCCAGGGTCCATCAAGGGTTTTCCTCTACTTTGACAAAGCTCACCCTCTCTCCAAGTAGAATCAAGTGAAGACAATCTCTCCTCACAAAGGCTCTAATGGAAGACCTAAATCCTGCAGCATTTACCCAAAGAAAATGTATAGCTCCAACCTCCTCTCCTTCTGGCTCAATGCCTTTATTTATAGTGCTGTAAAGAGGTTATTCAGGTCCACTATCAATGGATCATCCCCCTCTATGGGTGGGATAGCTCCCTTATTGATGGGATAAGTTCCCCCTTAATAGAGATACATGAACCAACTGGAGGCGCATCCATTTCATCAAACCGACCTCTAGAATGTTCTAGAAGTAACCACAAGTAACTTTTTCAAGATAAAACTCGCGCATTTTGCCTTTTACAGAGGGACGCACCTGTCCCTTAACATACAGAGCGTCCATGGACGCATATTTTGTGAACATGGTCAGCGTCCCCGCAGGTAAGGCTAGAGAGAACCTGCGACCCCAGAGATAAACATAGTTTTTACAAGACTTTCTCTCTTCTTTGAGTTTGAGATGGATAGCAGAGGCATAAGACTTGCCTAAGAGGGTAGCATGACTGTTGATTTGAGCCATACTAACTGTAAGTAGTCAAGGTGACATTTTTTAGTGTAACAGAGCTTCACCTACCATAGATGAGAAACTATTTATAGCGGTTTTGATCAACGGTTCAAATTTTTGTAATCGTCTAACATTTAATCGAACGGTGTCCAAGGATGACGGGTAGGCAAAAAGGGGGATGGATTCCAGAGGGAAACGCCTTACGGCGTAATTAAGTATATCATTCATTAAAAAGAAATGTTAATTTTTCAAATTTTACCATGTTTAGTTTTTAAGATAGGTTTGAACTACTTAAAGTTTAATATGGATTTAATTTTTATCAATTCATCTACTTAAGTTTAACATGGATTTAATTTTTATCAATTCATTTAATTTTTGTTTAGCTGTTGGGACGATAAATAAATATTAATAAAATATTTTATTTTCAGTTTATCACAAAACCCAATTCAAAAATTTATAATCAATCTTTAACCAATAAATTTTATTTTGAAAAGTGTATGAGAAAAAGTATTTCACATCCTAAAATTAGTTTTCTTCCCTAAGAGAGTTTACTCCTACTTTATTCTTTATTATCATTTTATTAAAAAATTCAATCCAAAAATTATAATCTTCAACTTGTAAAATATATTTAAAAATTAATGTTTTACACACAATAAATAAATAAATTTTATTTTTATTATTTATAATACATAACCTATGATAAATATGGGATGGTGAGCATACTCATTTTTATCTTCAAATAATTTTGTATTATTATTCTTTTATGTCTAAAGAGTGAAATATCTTATGTAAATTTTTGAAAATGATAGTGAATTCTTTCATAGATTGGTTTTAATTTAATAATTTGTATTATTTTTTTTATTATATTTTTTAATTCAAAGAATGAAATATTTTTGTGTGATGGGTGGTATTAGTAATGTTAATGGAGACTCTTTGTGGGATGTGCCCCCTCGACACATGGATCAAACGTGGTAGAAAATTGGTGGAGGGTGTTGGAAGATGTAGTACAAGTTTAGTTGATTTAAATGAAGGCTTGTGTATTTGGGGTGGTGAGGGTACCTAACTTGTGGGAAAGGAGGTGAGGTTGTATGCTCGCCTTCCTTCTCCTTGGCTTGGATGGCATCACTGTTATTTGTGGTTTTGTGGAGTGTAGGTGAAGTTGGTTTATCTCAAGAGTTTGGCTCTATGATATGAATTGTGTCTGCACTGGCCAGGGTGCTATGAAGCAACATGTTCTTCCATGTTAGAGGATGTTTCCTTTTAGGTGGAACTTCTCGTTTGGTTTGCATGGCACAAAGTGCTGACACTCCTTGGCCTCCTTTTGGAGTTTTGGTCGCACAGTCTCTAGATGATGATTCTCTATGGTCTGATGGCTTAATCTTGGTACTTGCTCGTTGCACGTTTTGATTATGGCATGAAGGTGATATTGATTGAGAGGGTATCATGGCCAGTTTTGGATCTTTCCCTTTCTGCGGGCTTAATGGATATTCTGAAAATTGTGGCATGCACTCATGGGTTGTTTAGTTATTGGCTCTTTTGGTTTTGTTGGCAGTTTGTTGTTGCTCTTGTATCTCGTAATTCCTTCTTCATGTCTTTGTGACCTCAGGTAGTTGGCATGATCACTGCCAGATTTGGTACATACTTTTGTTATTTCTCGTTGTGTTTATACTTTCCCTGGCCAATGGCAACGTGGTCGACTGAAAATGATAATGGTCTAATTTTAGCTCTGTAATGTTGTCCTTTAGGGTGTAAATGGTTCTTATTTTTATGATGGTGTTTGTATTGATAATGTGTATGTGTGATGTACCTCCTTTTTTATTAATAGAAAGCTTCTCTTCATAGTTTAAAAAAAAATGAAATATTTTAAGTATGATGAAGAAACTTAAACATTAAAATTTTGAAAATAGTATAAAACTTTTTGAAACTATGGTTTTAACTTACTTATTTAAAATGAATAATATTGATGAAAGATGAACAAGTGTGTTTACCTTAATTTAGTTATAATTATCCATTTACGTGTTAGTGATTTAATATTTAATTGAAATTTAATAATATAATTACGAGAGTAGAAACATTACTTTATCTTTCAAATATAATAAATAATAACAATAATTATTAAGAAAAAGTATACCACTTGAAATAATTTTTTTAGTAATTTATAAAAAGTTTTTTACTTTTATTAAATACTTTTACATATTAAATTATTAACATATTTTTATACATTAAAAAAATATTTAAAAAATTAACTAATGAATTTAACATTAAAAAACAAAAAATTATTTATTAAAAATTTGTATTTTAAATTAAATAAATACAAACAAACACTTACACATGCCAAGTAAATAAATAAAATTAATATGTATTTTTTTTTTTGCAAATTTCAAATTGAATTTGTACCACTTAAAAATGCAAAAACATTAAGTCTCATCCTACAAATAAGTGTCCCATCAAAATACTTATTAAAACATTTGTTTTCAACTTTATGTCAATCCATGGAAGTTGTTCAATTCGATTGGGTTTTTTTTATTTCCAATCTTTCTGCAAAGAAGACTTTTTTTTTATTTTAAATACAACTAGTTTTCCTCATATTTTACAAAATTGTATTGGGCCTTTTTATTTCTAATCTTTCTACAAATAAGAGTGTTTTTATTTTTTTCTAAATACCGTTAAAGTAAACTTTACAAATAAAAAAAAATAATATACATTTTGATTGCCTGTAATTTGCAATATAGATAATCATTTTAGTAGAAACACTTTTATTCAAATTAACCTAAATACATATTACAATTTTAGTGAAAAGAATTTCACAATTCAATTTCTTTGCTTCTTGTAAAACAACTCACATTTTCTATGCATCTATTGTTATCACTTGACACTCGCATAACATAAGTTGTAAAGTTAAATAAATATATTTATGCTCGTCTATCCATTCAATTTAAGCTTTGATTATTTTTTTCAAAACTCATTGAATTGATCTTGAAAAGCTTAACTATGCATAATATCTTGTATGACATATGCAATCACTCTTTTCTATTTTAAGTGTTTGTATTGTTAACTGTTTATAAGGATGTTTTTCTTAATGTGGTTAATATTTTGGAACTTTATTGTATTCTTTGTTTATGTTTATGGTATTATAAGATATTTTTTTAATTAAACAAATAAACATATCATTCTAACTAAACAAATTAAACCCTATAAATATAATATTCATTTATGGTAAAAACAATGACATACCATCATTCATTTAAAAAAATAAAATATCTTAGATAAAATAGTTAAACATTAAAAATTTGAAACTAATTTGGTTTTAACCTAATCATTTAAAAAAGCATTATTCATAAGTAAGTTTACCTTAATTTAGTTGTGACTATGGGTGACAGATCCACTAAACGTGATTGGTGGTGAGATGTTTAACGCATTAAGTTTTCATTAAAATAATACTTTCCTTTACTTGGGAAGAACGAAACCTCTCTATGTCAAAAGTTAAAGCCATGCCGGTTGTCATCCCCGATATCTTGACTACAAGAAGAAAAAAAGGTTCTCATGGGTCCTCAACGCGGAAATTGCTTCAATTATAAATTAAAAAAATTAAAAGAAAGAGGTGATAAGGTCATAAACTTCGTTCAATTTAAACAAACGGAGGTCCCTATTTGCTGAGCCTACCACGTTTCAGAGCACTTTTGTTCTCAACTTATTGCCAAGTATTCAGAGACACAGAACGCAAGAAAAGCCGAGTGAACTAGTCGTAACTTGGGGTCATGCGCTGCGAGTTACAGCGCAATAAAGACTGAGTGTACGAGTGGTCATCTCCTGGTAGACATTTTGCAGTTGTTCTGAGAGAAACCAGACAATTGTATAATTCTAATCTTGTGGTAATATGGCATCCCGCTCCGCCTCTGCATCCACCTGGTACGCCAACACCAACTCCTATGCGTATGACGTGTTTATCAACCACAGAGATCCTGACAGCAAGAAAAAATTGGCCACCGATCTCTACAATGGCCTCACCAAGCACGGATTGAGAGGGTTCCTGGACAATCAAGAATTGCAACAGGGCTAGTCTTTAGATTTAATTTATTGGATCACGTATATGGCATTTCTGACTCGCAATTGTACTCTGGACATTGTTTAGGGACAAGCAACAGCTCCTAGAAAAGGTCGTGGAAGGAGGGTTGAAAAAAGTTCCAAGAAAGCTCCATGTGTCCAAATATCCAATCGGTCTGGAACAGAAAATTGAAGATTTTGAAAGGAATATATGTTTGCAGCAGCAAAGCGAGAAGACCAGAGTTATAGGAATTGTAGGACTTGGAGGGGCTGGTAAAACAACCCTCGCAAAAGAAATATTTAACCGTCGGAGATCACAATACAATAGATCTTGTTTTTTATATGATGTTATATACACAACTTTAATTTCTTTGCAGAGTCAGCTTCTTGATGGGTTGAAATTAGTTACCTCTCCTAGAATTGTAGAGTCGGATCCGCAACAGTCCAAAGTACTTCACACGGATATCCAAAGAAGGCTCAAGATTAGCGATAGACGGTCTGGACCAACCGGAGAAGAACATATTCTTAGACATTGCCTGTTTCACAAGATTTGCAGCACCAAATGCCCAGCAGTACATGCAAAGTGGTCCTTCAGTGCGGTCCTTCAGCGCTTATCCGTGAGCCCACACATATCACGCATTGCTGTCAAACGAATGGCTGGCGGTGCGTCCGTCCGGCTTCGGCTTCTTCATTAACAGTTCAGTTTTCCGTTTTAGATCAACGATCACACTTCATTCAATCGTCTAACATCACAGATCTACGGTCAATAATAGGACACAGAGGCGGCTAAGGCAATTCATTTCAAATGGAGACGCCTTACGGCGTAATCAAATACAAATGCATTACTGAAGCGTTGAACCATAAATCAATCATTGAAATTTTGGAAGTATATATATGTGAGCGCCAAGCGAAAGAAGGTGCCATGTGTTATCAGAATTTTCAAATATATATATATATATATATATATACACTTACAACATTCTTCGGATAAGGAAGGAGAGAGCCAAGTGCGATAAGAATGGATCAAGAAAAAAACAATTAAAACGAAAAAATAATAGAAACACAACCATTTCCCAAGAGGAAGTGCCATATGTTCACACACAGGGAGTTAGGAGATAAATGGACGGTTGGCTAAACTTCTAGTTATTATATAATGATGACTTCATGTCCATGATGAGTTTCTTTATATCAATTGGGAGTGAATTTACTAATGACATTGTTGAATATTTTGTATACTATTTTACCTTATATCTATATTGAATATAACCTAGAATTAATGTTAAAGAGAACATTTTTTAGTAATCTCAATAGTTTTACCTCTTAAGAAATAAGAGATGTTACATTTTCACAACAAATCATAGCATTTTTGTCAGCCCATTCTCTAATTTTTTATATTTAATGGCTATTAATTTTGAGCATTGAACAAACTTTAATTAGAAACAGATTCCTCTTTTTGTATTGCATTACAAAGGTCTCTCAACTTCTTCATCGTCCTCATCCACAACAAGATGATCACTGAGAAGATAAGACAAGCAGTAATATAAATGCTCTTGCCATAAAGAGTGCATCTATAAGTTGTGAGTTTGTTAGAAATGTCAATTGGGCTTATTGATTCATTATTTACTGTGTACTAAACTTTGGTCCTCAATATCACAAAGATTATGTGTTTATTTAATGATGTATATTGTGCCATGTTTCTTTCTGCAACATTGAAACAAGAATACATAAACTTCATCCTCCATTTCATTTCTAGATTCTGAAAAAGGGTCCATATTTCATTTGTAAGTACTCCCTTGCTCATGCTGACCTGGATAACCATTAGATGAGAGGAAATTGTTAAGATTTATACTTATTATAAACAATGTAAAAACACAACAACTTTGTAATGTGAATAAACAAGAACCAAGGAACAAGAACCACTACCAAAATTCAATAAGCATGAATTCCCATACGCTCTAAATATACAATGATTTTACCACTACTTTACTACGAATGTTTATGATTTCAATTAATTTCCATTAAGATCTGAAAATATTTATGTTAATCATATGATTAAGGCTTGATTAGGTTTTTAATATCCACTAGTCCCATTGTGAAAAATTGATATGTATGGAGTTGTAACATATGTGGATTTGTAAGAAAAAAAATAGGGAACAAGGGTTTTGTCAAACATCATTTTTACGCACATTCTTCTAGTATACTAAAGCAAATAATGGTTGGATGTGGATTCATTGAATAAATGTAGAAAAATATTATTTTATAATATCAATGGATGTGATATTCTTGATTTTTTAACAAGCAGTAATCACTACACATTGCATTAATGTTATTAAGAATTAAAACAATGTCCTGATTACGCATCGTTTTACCAAATAAATGATTGCTTTACGTGGGAAGGGACTGTAGTAATTTTGAATAATTTAACACATATTCACAGAGATTATCCTGATCATACAATTATAAGCGGAACATGTATAATACATAATCTCCTCTACATTGATCATCAATTTACAAAAGCAGAAACATTCACAGGCACACATAGAAGCATCAATCAAACTCATAAACACAGTATGTATCCCGGGGAAAGCATCTCGCTAAAAACCCCACACTATTTGTATATTATATTGATTGAATCATGTAACATTACAAAGTACAATGCTTATCACAAGAAATCCAGTACCAGCTCCACCTGTTACACACAATACAACTCAGATCTGATCTCCAAATCTATTCCACTGCTTGCCTGCCTCTCCAGCTCAATACCTGCTCAAGAACTGATGAGAATGGTTTACCAAACTCGTAATTGACCTGCAAATAATCACTCACACTCTGTTGGACGTGAGCACAAGCTACAATTCTTGATATTGACCAATTCATTGGCATACTCAATCCCTCTGATTGTGCAAATCATCATGCACAACTATAGTCACAACTGATAGCAATCTGATCCTCTAACACCTGTCCCTGTTGAACTGAACATGCACTGACATGCAACTGAGTTAACTGATGTATTCTATAGTTGCATTATGAGTTAATAACTTGTGAATTAACTAATAACTAATTCACCCAACTCATCTCTAGTCTATTGATCAGTTAGACTAAATACAACTAGTTTAACAAGGCTAAACTGAACACAACTCCATCAACTGCACCTCCAGTCCACAAAACTCAACTCACTTGAGTTCTAACTGAAGTCTTGCATGCAAATATTAGTCATCCCATAGGTAACCATGTATTTCCCTCTGGGATCTGCATGTACCACATCCGTAGCTCATCCTGAAGTGCTCCAAGAGAATAAGATCAAGTTTATAGTCCAAATATTATTATGAGACAATAATATTTGACTTTTCTATTTTTGACAGCCAGTCTAAAAATAGACTTTGATCACTCACACTGTGATCACTCACACTGTGGTCACCCACACTGTGATCACTCATACTGTGATCACCCACACTGTGATCATCCACACTGTGATCACTCATACTGTGGTCACCCACACTGTGATCGTCCCTGCTGGGATCAAAAATAGAACTTGCGCCATAATTTGCCTGCAGGCCCACTTAGTGAAGGTGACTCTTTTCACTAAGCTCCATCATCTTGTTGCAATCTCAACAAGCATTTCTTGTTGCACACTTTTCAACACTCCCTCTCAACAAGAAAGGCTTCCTCTCTCTGATCCTGAAACTCTGGAATGTTCTCCATACAACACATCTGGCTGGTCCACTTGCTCTGTCATCAAAGTCTTTGACTGCTATTGCCTCTGTCGACTGAAGACTCTGCATCTCTGTGCTCTTCAGTATATGGCTGCTCTAGCCTCTGTCACTTTGATCTCTGACTCTATCCGTGCTGCTGCTCGTTCTATCTCCTAGCATTGCATCCGCACTGCACCTCCCAACTGACCTCCATGTTGGGCTAGAGACATCCTCTGATGCTGAAACTCTACCTGCTGCTGACAAGTGCTCCCTCTCTGACATCTGCGCTACTGCAACATCTCCATGCATCTCGTACCATTGCACACCTCTCTGTGCCACCTAGCACTGTGCAAAACACTTGTGCCTCTCGCATTGCTGCAGCCTGCTAGCTATGCGCTGTCCTGGGATTCCCTGCACTGTCGCTCTCTCTGCCGCTCCATCCGCATCTGTCTCTACCCAATCAGTCAGTTCCTGCTACTACACATCTGGGCTCCCGTAGCAAGGTCTCATCCAAGAGGTTGGGTACCTCAAGGATCTTGCCCCTCCTCCTTGGGACGATCAATCCACATCACCCCACCTCGTACCTGGAGTTATGGCTGCATGCGATCCCTCAGCCCACCTGGCTCGAAGTTTCCCGCTACTGGAGGTCTCTGGATGAGTAGATGTCTCTACTCGATCTCCTCTTAGCTTCCCTTGTTGTGGCTGCTCCACAACCTCCTGAAGCTGCTGCACCAATCGTGGCTCCTCCACAATCGTCTGAGACTTCTTCTGGCTCTGCATGTTGAGAGGTAATATACGCTCCTTCTCAACCACCAAGTCTCCATCAGTTGCCTCGCTGCTCAAGGCTTTGCATGCATCTTGAACCTCAAGAGCATACAGGTTCTTGACCCGTGAACCAATCTGCTTCACCTGTTTGGTGATGATGTGTCTAAGGAAAACCTTTCCCTTACTGAAGACTACATCATAGCCTCTGTCTTCCAGCATCGCGATCGACACCAAGTTTCTCTTCAGTCCTGGTACATACTTGACATCGGTCAAGGTAAGGCGAGCTCCATGCTCCCTCTGAAAAATAACCGTGCCTACACCTGAGACACTATACTTCTCATCATTACCCATCCCTATGAGTATCTAGAGATCTTTCTCCTCCAAAGTACTGAACAAACGTTTGTCACCAGTCATGTGGAAAGAAGCTCCATTGTCAAGAAACCAACCACTTCCCATCATGGATGAAACCATGCATGCGAAGAGTGTGAAATCCAACTCAAACTGTGAAGCAAGTGCCTCACCTTCATATCCTTCCCCGGATCCCTTCTTGGACTTCTTCTTTGGGCAATTAGTAGCATAATGACCCAACTCATGACAATGAAAGCATCTCACCTTCGCCTTGTCAACCTTCTTCCCATCATTGGAAGAATTGGATTCGGAAAGAGAAACCTTCCCCTTCCCCTTCTTCGCCTTACTCTCTAAGGCACAGTTCTCCTCATCCTGCATGGATGAAGAACCATCTCTGGTGCTACGTCTGATCTCCTCCTGCATCAAATCTGACCATGGTCGTTCCCAATTTGGCAGTTTCTCCCTTCCATTCACCGAGTCCTGGTAGCTATGCCAACTCTTAGGAAGGTCAAGGAGTGCTAGACTCACCATCCTCATCTGACAGTCACCCCCACACTGCTCAGCTCATCCCGGCATTGGGTGAACTTCATGAGATACTGGGGCATACTGTCTCCATTCTCACACTTAATGTTTCTGAGTTTTATCTCTTGCTTTGGAATTAAATTCGAATTCCACCAGCTCAAAAACTCAACCACTTCCGATCTAGAATTCGTGAGAACAAAGTATTTCTTGTATAGAGATCGACTGTATGGGCATTCACCAGATATCTCACCTTCCAAAAGAAGGATGAATCCAGAGGCTACCTGGCCCGATTACAGACTCTGCTTGAAGAAATAAAATGTAAACACTTTCTGAATAATAGATCCAATGATCAATCCTCGCTTGATATCCTGTAAAAATCTCTTCTACAAATCAAGCAGCTCTGACACCATGTAGTGATTTTGAATAATTTAACACATATTCACAGAGATTATCCTGATCATACAATTATAAGCGGAACATGTATAATACATAATCTCCTCTACGTTGATCATCAATTTACAGAAGCAGAAACATTCACAGGAACACATAGAAGCATCAATCAAACTCATAAACACAGTATGTATCCCGGGGAAAGCATCTCGCTAAAAACCCCACACTATCTGTATATTATATTGATTGAATCATGTAACATTACAAAGTACAATGCTTATCACAAGCAATACAGTACCAGCTCCACCTGTTACACACAATACAGCTCAGATCTGATCTCCAAATCTATTCCACTGCTTGCCTACCTCTCCAGCTCAATACCTGCTCAAGAACTGATGAGAATGGTTTACCAAACTCGTATTTGACCTGCAAATAATCACTCACACTCTGTTGGATGTGAGCACAAGCTACAATTCTTGATATTGGCCAATTCATTGGCATACTCAATCCCTCTGATTGTGCAAATCATCATGCACAACTATAGTCACAACTGATAGCAATCTGATCCTCTAACACCTGTCCCTGTTGAACTGAACATGCACTGACATGCAACTGAGTTAACTAATGTATTCTATAGTTGCATTATGAGTTAATAACTTGTGAATTAATTAATAACTAATTCACCCAACTCATCTCTAGTCTATTGATCAGTTAGACTAAATACAACTAGTTTAACAAGGCTAAACTGAACACAACTCCATCAACTGCACCTCCAGTCCACTAAACTCAACTCACTTGAGTTCTAACTGAAGTCCTGCATGCAAATATTAGTCATCCCATAGGTAACCACGTATTTCCCTCTGGGATCTGCATGTACCACATCCATAGCTCATCCTGAAGTGCTCCAAGAGAATAAGATCAAGTTTATAGTCCAAATATTATTATGAGACAATAATATTTGACTTTTCTATTTTTGACAGCCAGTTTAAAAATAGACTTTGATCACTCACACTGTGATCACTCACACTGTGGTCACCCACACTGTGATCATCCCTGCTGGATCAAAAATAGAACTTGCGCCATAATTTGCCTGCGGGCCCACTCAGTGAAGGCAACTCTTTTCACTAAGCTCCATCATCTTGTTGCAATCTCAACAAGCATTTCTTGTTGCACACTTTTCAACACGGACCTTTGGTTCATCGTACGATTAATCCTTAATTATTATTTTAATATGTTATTAAGCACTTGAAGAAAGTACTAATTACATGTACTATGTGCCTCGAGAGGTTAATTGAATCTATGTAACATTTCGCCAAAGCATTGTTGACAAACAAGGCAATGTGAAAAAGAAGTGTGTGAAACATATTGTTTCAATTTGCTATAATGGATACTAGTTACGAAGGTCTACGCATATTCTTGAGTTATTTACAATCAGTAAATGATACTAAGCACTTGAACAATGTGTTCATTATGCTTCGATTCGCCAAATAAATGCCAAAAGGACTATTTTTTAATGTATATGAATACAATCTTCTTGATATGTTTACAAAAAATAATCATGAGACAATGTGTCAAAGTAAATGATATTAATCAATCAAATGATGTAAGTTCTATGTGCAGAGTGTGGAGTTGCAGAGGAATCTTCCATTTTGCGGAAGAAAAGTGTAAATCAAAAGTGTGTGAAGGAGATCCACACATAATTTCAACTTTCTATGATGGACACTGGTTGTGGAAATTGTGCACATTCTTGACTTGTTTACAAACAGTAAATGTTTTTAAGCACTTGAACAATGTTTTGATTCCATGTGGAGTCACTGAATAAATGTCAAAACAATTATTTTCTAATATCCATAGATACAATTTTATTGATATGTTTACAACCAATAATCATTACACAATGCATGAAATTAAATGTTATTAAGCACTCAGCAGTGGGAGTGAGTGAGCAACGATGATGCAGAGCATAGCAGAGATAGTTTCTAATGGAGGGCAGCAGAGGAGGGAGCTTGACTCCCTCCTACAAGGACGTGGTATCCAACAAAGGCAAAGCAACGGTGACAAACAGCAAAGGAGTGGCTAGGGAAAAAAATAGTGATAATGATAAGGGGACAGAGGGAACTAAGACCAAGGTAAATAGTAGCATAAAGGACAAGGAGGAAGAATACAAAAATCATGGTTCACGAGACCATAGGAAAAAGGGACCTTGCAAGCCTAAAGCTAAAATCACTCCCAGAGTAATATTAAATGACCCTGCTCTGCAAGCGCACAGAGAACACATGGGGAACTATGCCATTATCTATAAATTCATGGGACTATGGCCCACTGAAAAAACTTTACAAACGTGGATCAAGTATCACTGGAAACCCAAGGGAAGCATTGACCTACATCTTGGGTCAAAGGGATTCTTCACAGTAGTGTTTTCAAACATCGAGGACAAACACAGAATATTCGAAGGAGGACCCTACTTTTATGCAGCAATTGGTCTCTATATGAGGTCTTGGATAATGAACTTCGTCCTAGAGCGAGAGACCTTCACCTCGGTTCCAGTATGGGTAAGACTATATTCTCTTCCTCTTGATTATTGGCAAACTGAATCGCTAGCAGCTATTGGTAATAAACTAGGGCGTTTTGTCAAAGTTTCTGAAGCCACAAGAAGAGGAAAATATACTTAATTTTCAAGAATATGTGTGGAAATGGATCTTTCAGAAGCTCTTCCAGATGAAGTTATTTAGGAAGTTTTTGATGAGGAGTGGGTGCAGACAGTGGACTATGAGCATATCCCATTCAGATTCTGTAGATGCCATGAACATGGACATCTGTTCAGATATTTCCCTCTCAGTAAAGAAGACAACAAAGGGCACCTTAATACTTCGAAGGAGACAGAGAGCTTTCAGAAAGTGGCAAGCAAAGGTAAAGGGGGAAAAAAGGGAATAAAGCAACAACAAAACGAAAGGAAGAAGGCCAGTCAGAACAAGTTTCAAGTGCTGGAAGAGAATGAAGAAAACACGAAGGAAGATAATTCTCAACAGAAAGATCCTGATGAAAAAGAAAAGGAAGAAAACAGTAAACAATCTCAAGATATGGGTCGTCAAAATGAAACTGTTATGGGTGAGACGGAAATGGAGATGGACCAAGAAATGACCCAAAGCGAAATAGATTTGGAAGATCATGAATTACAGGAAATTCTAGACAAGGAAAACCTAGATCTAGAAGGATTCCTAAAGCAGGGATCCAAGGGAGGAATAGAATCAATACCTCCTAAAGAATGCTCTAGAATACATCAGTTATTTTTATGGAAAACCCAGGAAAGAGGGTCAGATAAAGGTAAAAGTATTCACAAATAGGAGCACAGAAATGTGAAAACTATGAAATCGACTCCAGGATTAGCAACTAGAAATCCAGGAAAGAAAAGGGGTAGGAAAAAGCAAAACGAGCTATTGATGGAATGTGGAAAGCTAATGATAGATTCAGGTAAGATGAAAGACCTAACTAGTTACTCTTTCACAAATATTTAATTATGAAGTTCATCTCTTGGAATATCAGAGGTCTAGGTAATAAAAGAAAACAAAGAATGTTAAGTAACAGAATGAAAATAGCAACACCAAATATAATCTTTATTCAGGAAACAAAGTGTTCCATTCAAAAATTAAAGCAAATCCACAGCAAATGGATGGACAGATTTGAGTTTCTCGAAGTGAAAGAAGAAAACACAGTGAGAGGCATCCTCACTCTATGGAACCCCCAAAAAGTCAGCATATTAGATGCGGAGGCTTCAAGAAATTATTTATCTGTAATTATTCAACTAGTGGGAGTTGTAGACACCTTCCTCGTCACAAATGTTTATGGTCCACAAAGAATAGAGGAGAAGCTAAGACTCTTAAACTCCTTGGCAGAGGTCAGAAGCAGACATGAAGAAATACCTTGGGTCTTGGGAGGAGATTTTAATATGATTAAATCACTTTCGAAAAAAAAGGAGGAAATAGATTGCTTAATAAAGACTCAGAATTGTTCCAAACCTTTACAGATGATATGAATTTGGTTGACTCGACAATGCATAATGGCCTTTTTACTTGGAACAACAAAATAGGAGGTGAGGCTCAGGTCGCCTCCAAGTTAGATAGATTTTTGATCTCAGAGGAGCTTATGCTAGCAAATAGAGAAATAACAACTAAAGTTCTACCCTTTGGAGGTTCTGATCACTGGCCAATCCAACTAGAACTCAAGGGGTTTGATTCTCCCAGGAATAGACCCTTTAGGTTTGAGAATATCTAGCTCTCCCACCCAAAGTTCATCAACAACATTGAAAAATGGTGGGTAGAAGATCTGCAGATCCAGGGCACTAATATGTTCACCCTACACAAAAGACTTCAGCATATTAAATTCAAACTCAAAGAATGGAACGAGAAGGTTTTTAGCAACATTTTTGTGGATAAAAAGGCAGTGGAAGCCAAACTACAAGAACTCAATCAAGCATTGATCACAGAGGGTTTTGATAAAGTAAAAAGTTAGAAAGATGATAAACACCATCAAGAATGGGAGAAATTATGCATATAAGAGGAAGTCTTTTGGAGACAGAAGTCTCGAATTCAATGGCTCAAAGAAGGTGAACGTAATACTAAATTTTTTCATAGATCCACCATAGCCAATAGAGCTCACAACAGAATCTCTTAGATTTTAAATGACAACGAGCAGCTCCAGACCTCTCAAAAGAATATTGAAGAGGTGTTGGTTCAACATTTCAGAAGTATCACTAAGGAAAACAATCCAGATAGAGAGCAATGTATCAAAGAAATTACAAAAAACATCCCTAAGCTGGTGTCAAGAGAGGATAATTTTAACCTGAACAAACCAGTCACTGAAGAGGAAGTCAGTGAGGTTATCAAGGACATGCAGAATGACAAAGCTCCAGGTCCAGATGGTTTCAATGTGGATTTTCTTAAGGCCTACTAGAACATTGTCAAGCAGGACATTCTGAATGTAGTGGAGGATTCTAGAAGAAGCAAGACTATTCTGAAAGCCCTCAACACCTCCTTTAACTCTCTGATCCCCAAAAAGGATTTAGCAGGGACTGCTGATAAGTTTAGACCCATTGCATTATGTAATGTGGTATACAAGATTATATCCAAGGTATTGGCTAGCAGACTCAAACCTATTCTTCCTTCTTTAATCTCAGGTGAACAATCTGGTTATGTTGAAGGCAGAAAAATCCTTAACAATATCATTCTAGCCCACGAGACAGTTCACAAGCTAATCAGCAAAAAACAGGCTGGTATGATCATGCAATTAGATATTGCCAAAGCCTATTACAAGGTAAATTGGCTCTATATCAAGAGGATCCTTGCTGCTTTTGGGTTTGATCACAACTGGGTCAGATGGGTTATGGCTCTGGTTACATCCTCCAGCTTTTCTATTCTGGTGAATGGATCTCCCTCATATATCTTCACTCCTTCTAGAGGTCTCAAGCAGGGTGACCCTCTCTCTCCCTTTCTCTTTATCCTCATCATGGAAGGATTGGGTAGAGCTATTAAGCAAGCTAAAGCCTTGGGAAAAATTAAGGGCCTTCAATTATTAGAGAATGGTCAAACAATGACTCACCAACAATTTGTGGATGATACAATGCTACATGGAGTTCCTATAGTCAAAGAAGCTTCAGCGTACAAACAAATTTTGAATAACTTTGCCTTGGCTACAGGTATGGATGTCAATCTCTCCAAATCAAATTTTTTTTTCTTAAATACTAACATTGCAATTCAAAGAAATATCTCAAGAATATTGGGCTTTCAAAGGGATTCCCTCCCTTCAAATTATTTGGGAATTCCCCTTACAACCAGGCCCCTGCACAAAAGTATTTGGGAACCGGTGCTCAACAAGATGCAAGACAAAGTTAAAAAATGGACAATCAGATCATTGAACCTGGCAAGTAGGTTGATACTAACAAAAGCCATTCTGCAGTCAATCCTGGTTTTCTTTTTATCAACTTTCCCAGCTCCCAAAGAGGTTTTACAACAATTCAGGAATATCTAGAGAGACTTCCTATGAGGCAAGGAATAAACAAGGAAGAAATGGGCCCTTGTTTCTTGGGATAAAATCTGCAAACCTAAGAGTCACAGGGGCCTAGGATTAGATGATCAAGAAATTTTAAGTAATGTACTAGGCTCCAAACTCTGGTGGAGATGGGTTAAAGAACCAGAAGCTCAATGGGCTAAAATCTGGAAAGAAAAATATGCAAGTTCATGGCAAACTAATGATCTTATTAGAATGTTTGGCAACATAAAGGGCTCCTACATCTGGAATAAAGCCTGAGAAAACAAAAGCCTAGTTCAAGACCACAGTTTTTGGGAAATAAGAGCAAGAGATCTTGCTCTCATTTGGGAGGACAAATGGCAACAAGAACCAATGTTGTTAAAAGAGGACTATATGAAACTCAAGCAGGAAACAGATTCCCAGGGACTAACCAAAGTTAAAGATTTCTGGAATCTCCCTCATAACTCAGGAAAATGGAGAAATTAGAGGAGCCTAGACTGTAGAGATGATAGCCCCTAGAAATAAAAGCTGAGGAAATTATGAGCTTGCTAAGACAAAGGGAAATCTTGGTAACAGAGGGGTAGGATCAGTTAAGATGGGGCCTCAATAAAGAAGGCTCCTTTAATCTTAAGGAAGCTAAGAGGATTATCCTAAACCTAGATCCCAGTAATGCAACTAATTCTTGGCAACAAATTTGGAGCCACCAAGGGTGGATGAAGATCAAGCTATTCATGTGGTTAGTTCACCACGAAAAAATCTTAACTTGGGACAACATCAGGAAAAGAGGAGTTATTGGGCCTTCTAGATGTCAGCTATGTGAAGCTCAAGAGGAAACAATGGAGCATATTCTTAACAGTTGCACCTTTACCACCTGGTTGTGGGATTCTTTTGCCACCATTTTTCAACAGACAGATAGAGATAAAGGAAGCATCACCAATACCCTGAACAAGTGGAGAAGGAACTTTTCAGAGAATGAGATTCTCAATTTGGCCTGGGCCTTTACACCAAGCTTCATCATCTGGAATGTTTGGAAAGAACGGAATAAAAGAATTTTCAAGGATGAAAAAACTAGCCCTCTTCGCTTGATGGATCTGATCTTGAAGCAGATTAGGGAGACAGTTAGTACCACTGTTCACAATTATCCCAAAAACCCTCCCACAGAAAGTGAGATGAGAACTCTTAGGCAACTGAGAATGCAAGAGATCAGTACCAATGGACTCAGTAGAAGAGAAGGAAATTTGGGAAAGGAAAAGGATTTCTGGCAGCCTCCTCTGAAAGGATACCTGAAATGCAATATTGATGGTGCTTCAAAAGGCAACCCTGGAATAGCCAGATACAGAGGAGTGTTAAGAGATGGAGATGGAAGTATAAGCTTCATCTTCCACTGCCACTTAGGTAGAGCCACAAATAACATGGCCGAATTAATGGCCTTAGAACAATGCCTAGAACCACTGAATATAAGTCAGAGCTCAAATGTCATCATAGAGGCAAACTCAGAGATCTCAATAAAATCTGTTAAAAGAATCAGTTGTGGAGCAGCACTGGAGAAGGTCTCAAAACACTGGAGACTAATACAAGTGTATCAAAGAATACAAAAGCATCTCCTGAGTCTAAGAACTGTTAGTTTCAGACATGTTAGACGTGAAGCCAACAAACTAGTGGACACTCTAGCCAACCAAGGAGTGATTAATTCAGAGAGAAGATTTGAAATGAACTGGCAGGAGATGACTCAGGGTAGAGTAAAAGATCTTTGCGAAGAACAAGCAACAAAAGATAGAGAAACTTTTAAACATTGGGCCAGAAGGAAAGATACGGTATAATGATGTCTAAACAGGTTAGATCTCAATTCTCGGGGTGGCACCTGGTAGATGGACATGCTCAAAGTAGTCCTTTAACACCATGGTGGAAAGTAACCAGGTCCCTTTCCCTTTATATTGTTCTACAGTGTTCTATCCACAGTCAACAGTGGTCTTTGTTGCATATACAGGGTTCTGGTTTCCCAGCGAAGGCGGTTCCCCTTCATTCCTCTCTTTGGTTGGAAAACCAGGCTCAAGTGGTTTACGGGTGATCGCGCAACTTTTGTTTGGTAAGTGGTTTACCTTTTTTGGGAGCGATTCCACTAGGCTCCCGCCACGTGGCTAGGGAGGGGTGATGAAACCACCCTCCATCGCGCGTTAAGTTTCGCACTTCTTATGTGGTGCGATATTTCGCCGTATCGTCCAATTTCGTTGGTTGATCGAATGGTCATATTTTCAAGTGCTTTTTGTGGGGCCACGGGTCTTGTCGGTCTGGTCGGGTAAAGACATGGGTGGTTTGCGAAGCCTTTGGTTAGGCTTTTGTTTTTTTATTGTTCTACCTAAGGATTGATTTAAGTGATTAATTTGGTTTGTTGTAGAGGGGTGGGGCTTCACTTTGGCAGCACGCCCTTGGTTTTCCCGAGTCCATTCAGAGGTCAGGCTTATTGTACATTTTGTAAATTTATTTTTGGTTTAATGAAATAGAAGGAAGTACTCTTGCTTAAGCAAAAAAAAAATATTATTAAGCACTCTAGCATATATGTGTAGCCCTGATTGCACATCAATTCGTTGTATAGATATTAATAGTACTATTAATCCTTAATTAGTTTTTCAATTTTGAGTACATAACGATATGCACCATATTCAAAATCTATCACTACAAGTTCCTGCATCTTTGCAATCATTTCTGTCTCGACACAACTTTCCCACATATGGCTACCCTGCACACTCCTCTTTTGGCTACCCTACACATTCCTCTTTTCTCACATGCTTTGGTGCTAAATGTTTTCAATAGTTTACACGTCACATGTTTTATCATTACAAATATTATGTGATATAATATGTTATAAACACTAATGTTTATCGATAATCATTGGTTTTATTGGTATATGGTTCATTGTGTACGGATGATATGGACAACATCATTTATGTTAACACCTATAATATTGACATGTGTTACTCAAATAAACATCTGCACTAATCTTTCAGTTAAGGGAAAGATTGTTTCCTTACGAATTTTCTTAGTTGTTGATTTGGGCGATATGTCATTGTGTGAAATGTGGAAGTGCGGAGAAAGCTTTCATTGTCCTTATGCACTCTAGAAAACCTTAATAAATTCATTAGCGATAGATAACTTCAATTATTTTTTAAATGATAAGTGTGAAATTGTATGTAAGTCCCTGCATCTTCGCATAAATTTCCATCTCAACACAATTTTCCCATGTATGGTTGCTTTCCACACTTTTCCTTTCTCGCATGTTCTAGTGCTAAATGCCTTCAACAGTTTGCATGTCAAATGGTATGATTACAAATATATGTGATGTAATTTGTTATAAACACTAATGTTTACTAGTCATCCTTCGTTCTAAACAAGAATGTATTTCAAATTAATCATATCATAATTATTTGGTCGACGTTTCGAACCAACTAATGTGGTTCATCCTCAGGACAAAGGTGAAAAAATCCATTGATCCTAAAGAATAAATAACAAGGATGCATCAAAGTCCAGAATTAGCCATTAGAAACTAGTCGTTAGGAATTAATTATTTAATTAAAAAAATATTATTCATTTTTAATTAAAGACTACCTGTTATAAATTAGCCATTATTTGTTTATATAAATATTAAATTATTATTTATATATTATCTACGAAATTATAATACCAAATTTATTTATAAAAGGGTCAGAATTAATAAAATCATGAACATATTCTTATCAATTGATAAATTAACCATTTTTCTATTTCATAAGAAAATAAATAAATAAATAATAATTTATAAATATATATATATATATATATATATATATATTAAATTTTAGTTATAGACTAATTTCTCAAAATTAGTTGTTTAATTGTCTACACATATATGAGATTATTCATTAATAATATTAAACTATTCTTTATATATTATTTATTATTTTATATATATGAAATTATACTAACATATTTATAAATAAAAAAACATAACTGGTCAAAACTTCTTCTAAAAAAAAGGAGGGGGAGGGGAAGGGGAAGGGGAGGAGGGGGAATAATAACTGTCGTTAATTCCATTAATTCCCTTAAACCTCTCTGTAAGAAGCTTATTGAAAGCAATCCCCTTACCCCCAGAATTTATGGCCTTCCCAAGATTCATAAGGCTAGGGTCCCCCTGAGACCTATTGTTAACACAATAGGTGGGCCTACATATCTTCTAGCTAAATTCTTAGCTCAGAGGCTCAAACCTCTTGTTGGTCACATTGATTCCTTTGTTAAGGACTTTGCTTCCTTTGTTAAAGAATGGAAGGATATTAGGCTGGATCCTAGTGATTTGTTGGTGAGTTTTGATGTTGTTTCCCTTTATACCAATATTCCTATTCAAGAGGCCATTGATGTCATAAATCGGATCATTGATAATGACACTGCCAAATTAATTGGCCTCTACCTCAACTCTACCTTCTTCAGTTTCCTATGTGAGTTATTTGAACAAACCTATGGGGTAGCGATGAGTTCTCCTCTTTCCCCTATAGTTGTTAACTTATATTTTGAGACTTAGGCATTAGCCTCCTCTCAATTTCAGCCTACGAAATGGAAAAAAAAAATTGATGATACTTGTTTCGTTTGGTCGCATGGTCACAAGAAATTGGATTTGTTTCTTAACCATATTAATTCTCAATTAGACTCCGTCAAATTCACAATGGAGGATGAGGTGAATGGGTGTCTTCTTTTTGTTGACATCCTTCTCTCTAGAATGAATAATGGTTTCGTTTTTCACTGAGTCTTTCGCAAAAAAACTCACACAGAAAATATCTTCATTCTAGTTCTCATCATTTTTCGACGCAAAAATTCGGGGTGCTTAGTACTCTAGCCACCCATGCTTTAATAATTTCAGATGAGAAGCACCTAGAAGAGGAAAAAACTCATCTTCTTAAAGTTTTCGAAAATAATGGCTATAGCAGATCTCAAGGCCTCAAAGATTTTCATAGGGCCCATGAAGAATCAAGGGTTAAATCGTCTTGTGATGACTCAATATCTAAGGTGCAGTTCTTGTTTATCTAGGGGACCACTGACAGGATTGCCCATATTCTTAATAAGAATAATGTTTCTTCTACTTTCAAACCCCTTAATATCATTAGAAATTTTCTCAAGTCCGTTAAAGACCATATTGACCCTTGAAGACATGAAAGGGGTCTACTCGATCCCATGTTCCTATGGGATTCCATACTTTGAGGAAACCGACCGCTCTCTTAAACCAAGAATCCAAGAGCATACAATAGACATCAGGTATAACCGATCTCACTCATCACCTCTTGCGAAGCATGCAGAGAAATATAAGCACCATGTATGCATTGAGGATGCGAAGGTCATTGCCAGGGTTGATCACTTCCACCATAGGAAGCTAAGAGAGGCGATTGAAATTGAGAAACATGCAATCAATCTCAATAGGGATGATGGGTGGAAATTGAGTACGAGCTCGATTATGGCTCTTTCGTCTTGATTTCCCCCCATTATTATTTTTCCCCACCTTCCTTTTTTCAGAAGTTTTGACCCCTTATGTTTTTATTTACAGATATGTTAGTATAATTTCATATATATAAAATAATAAATAATATATAAATAATAGTTTAATATTATTAATGAATAATTTCATATATGTATAGACAATTAAACAACTAATTTTGAGCAACTAGCATATAACTAAAAATTAATAAATATTATATTTATATATGATTATTTATTTGTTTATTGATTTTCTTAGGAAATAGAAAAATGGTTAATTTATCAATTAATAAGAATATGTTTATGATTTTATTAACTTATGATCCTTTTATAAATAAATTTGTTATTATAATTTCATAGATAATATATAAATAATAATTTCATATTATTAATAAATAATTTCATATTTATATAAACAAATAACGTCTAATTTATAACAGCTAGTATTTAATTAAAAATTAATAAATATTAGTTTTTTATTTAAATAACTAATTCTCAACAACTAGTTTCTAATGGCTAATTCTGGACTCTCATGCATCCTTTTTATTTATTCTTTATGATCAATGGATTTTTTCACCTTTGTCCTGAGGATGAACCACATTAGTTGGTTCAAAATATTGACCAAATAATAATGATGTGATTAATCTAAAAGACATTCCTGTTTATAATATGGATCACAAAAGCCTAAGATCTAATCCTTGGTTCCATGAGTATATGGTTTGGCATGTACGTATGATACGGATAACATGCTTTCATCTAGTCGTGTAATAGTGACGTGTTAATCAAATAAATATATGTATTAATTCTTTGATTGAGTGAAAATTCATCATCTTAAAGATTTTGTTAAGTGTTGCTTTTGGCTATATGTAACTTCAAATAATGTAGAAGTGTGGTGAAAGATTTCATTGTGCTTCTTCAACATCCTACATAGCCTTAATCAATTAATGCAAGGAAAAAGATATGTTTGGTTGCATCTATTAATCTTAATTTTATTCATTTAAGTTATCCATATTATTGGTATTTTTGCTATTATTGTTGAAGATAATGGAGAATATCCTAGAATAGTGTGAGTTGGTTCACGTGACCTCAAGATAGGAATTAGTTTCTATTTCTTAGGTTATTGTTCTAACTTCCCTAAAAACCATGATTACTATATAATGTGTGATGTACATGAACAATGTTGAGCGTTCTGCAGAGCCAGACTCTCCTGGTTCAGACTCTCTTTCGTAGAGCTGACCAGTGGGTTATTTCTTTTAATACAGCATTGCCATTTTTATCATGGTATTAGAGCGTCAGAGCTGAGATACCTATACACTGAGAGGAGGGTGCCACTAAACCAAAATCGTCACAGGTTTCAGGTGAATAAACACAATGATTACTAAAACACACTTAACATCATCGTCTCTGATATTAGGCGTATAGCTGTGACGACGTCGCAAATAAGTGGTGTACATCTGCGATGACATCTCAGATAAGTGGTGTATACCTGCGACGATTGTGTAAATAACAAAAAGGCTCCGTGGAGGCCGAGAGAAGGTTGCATCTTAGAGAAGGCTACAGAGGCTAACAACAAAAGGTTGTCTGGAGGCTAAAGGAAGTCATAGTGATCTGCGGGTGTGTTGTGAGATCAAACAACATTGAAGATCAATGATCTGCCTTTGTCACAGATCTGGGGTAAATCTAACATCTTCTTTTACCTATCGAAATTTGTTTTTGTGTAAACCACCAAGATGATTAATAATATGTTTGAAGCATGCTTGAATGATCATAACAAGCTCGATGGTTCCAATTATGCAAATTGGAAATTCAAGATGCAGACTCTGTTAGAAGTGCAGAGTGCTTGGATGATTGTAAATGGGGATGAGCCGAAGCTAGCAGCTAAATCAACATCGATCCTAGATTGGGAGAAGCGAGAAGGTAGAGCAAAGACGTTGTTGAAGATGTCAATGAAATACTGCATCATACCACACATTAGAGAGTGTAAGATAGCTAATGAGATCTTAGGAATTCTGAAAGATGTGTATGAGATCAGGAATACAAATTGTCTTCTATTTCTTAAGAGCAAGATCTTATCCCTGAAGATGGAGGAGAATGAAACAGTTGTTGCCTTCATATCAAGGATCAAAGACCTGAAGAACAAATTGGCAAACATTGGTCATACAATTGACGATAAAGATCTTGTAAAAATTACCATGAATGGTGTGACCGATGACTACCAAATGTTCATCACTGGGATAAATGCGAGAGAGAAAATCCCGAAATTTGAAGAGCTGAAAGGAATATTGATGCAAGAAGAAGAAAGAAGATCAACTCTAAAGCCCTAGAGTGTCGATCTTGCATTGATGGCAAAGAATAACTTCTTCAAAGGGAAAGGAAATCCGCAACAGCAAAATGGAGGACATTCATAGAAAATACCAAATTAGACCCAAGGTATGCATCCGAATAAAAACAACTTTGAAATTAAATGTTTTTATTGCAGAAAACTTGGTCATATTGTCAGGGAGTGCAAGAAGAAGAAATATCATGAAGAACAGCAAAAGCAGAAACAACATGCAAGTCATCTCGCGAATAAAAATCATGTGCAGAATTTCAGATTATTTATGGCAGATTTGGATGAGAATTCTGATGCAGACATCTGGTATGTAGATTTGGGAGCATCAACAGATATGACAGGGAACAAACATTGGTTCGAAGATTTTAAAGAAATCAATGAAGGAGCACAAATTTACCTAGGTGATGATAGAAGTCATCAGATCAAAGGGTGTGGGAAAATTCCTATCATTCTACCTAATGGTAATGTGAAACAAATTCATAATGTCATGTATGTGCCTAGTGTAACAAAGAACTTGATTTCTGTATCCATGATCACATATCAAGATCTTAAATTTGAATTTTTTAAATCCAACTGTTATATTAAAGATCTGTAGATGGCATGAAGACAATTGCTACAGGAATTCGAACAGGGGGTCTGTACAAGTTGGATGTAAGACCTGCACCAGCTCAAGCCTTGACAGCTGCGAGTTTGACTACAGAATAGCTATGGCATCAGAGATTTGGTCATATCAATTACAATAATTTGTTGTTACTACAAAAGAAGGAAATGGTAAGAAATCTTCCTATGCTAAAGAAAGTACATAATGATTGTGATGCATGTACATTAGGAAAAATGCATAGAGAAGAATTCCTTGTTTGAGTAGAAAAGAAACAGAGGGATATAGTTGAATTAGTGCATACAGACCTGTGTGGACCCATGCAAACAAAATCATTAGGAGGTGCACTATATTTTTTATTGTTTATTGATGACTGCACAAAGTTTTCTTGGGTGTATTTCTTGAGTAAGAAGAGTCACACATTTGAACACTTTAAGCAGTTCAAAAACATGATTGAAAGGCAAACAGATAAAAATTCTCTGGTCCGATCAAGGGGGAGAATATAGGGAAGATGAGCTTATCGGGTATTGTAAATACCATGGAATAATATAGTAGTTCACAGTACCCCATACTCCACAACAAAATGGAGTAACTGAAAGAAAGAATAGAACACTGGTGGAATGTGCTAGGAGCATGTTGAAAGGTAAGAATCTTTTAAATGGTTTTTGGGCTGAAGCATTGAATATTGCAGTTTATTTTAAAAATAGGAGTCCTACAACGAGTCTTGAGTTTAAAACTCCTTATGAAGCATTATATGGATTTAAGCCTGCAGTAAAACACTTAAGAGTATTTGGATCTAAAGCATTTGCCCATATTCCAAATGAAGATAGAAGAAAAATAGATTCGAAAGCCATCAGATGTACTTTTATAGGGTATTGTTCACAACATAAAGCTTACAGATTATTTAATCCCTCTACTCACAAATTTTTTGTTAGTAGAGATGTCAAATTCCATAAACAGGATCATGAAGAATCTGATGAGCACAATGAGGAATGGGATATTCCGTACTTGGTGGAAGAAGAAGCAGAATAAAATCAGGATCAGCAGCAGACAAAGGCAGAAGATGAACAGCAACAGTAGCAGTATCATATACAACAGCAGCAGTAGCAGCAGGAAGAAAAAGAGAATGATGATCAAACAAGGTTTGAGGCTACCCCACCTCTCAGGAGATCAGGTAGGAAAGCTCAATTGCCTGCAAGATATAGGGAAAATGATTTTATAACTAGTATGATGAATGTGGTTGAACCTTCTAGTTATAAAGAAGCAAATGAATGTAGAGAATGGAAAATATCCAAGGAACAGTAATATGAATCAATAATCAAGAACAACACTTGGGAACTAGTTGAACTTCGTAAAGGAAAACAAACCATAGGTTGTAAATGGTTATACAAACTGAAGATTAATGCAGATGGAACCATAGAAAAATTAAAAGCTAGATTGGTAGCAAAGGGGTATTCACAAAAAGAAGGTATAGACTATGAAGAAACCTTCACCCTTGTAGCTAAACTAAACACTATCATAATGTTAATTGCTTTAGCTACTAAGAAACATTGGATGATACACCAACTAGATGTAAAGTCTGCATTTTTAAATGGAGAACCAAAAGAGGAGGTTTATTTAGAGAAACCCGAAGGATTTTTCGAGAAAGGGAAAGAAAATTTAGTCTGTAGATTGAAGAAAGCACTTTATGGACTAAAGCAAGCACCCAGGTCTTGGTATGAAAAGATTAACTCATTTTTTCTGCAAGTTGGCTACAACAGAAGCAAAAATGACCCTAATCTTTACACCATGCAAGATGAACAAGGGCGCACAGTGATGATTTCTCTGTATGTAGACGATTTGATCATTACAGGTGATGCTACATATCTGATCAAAGAAATTAAGATACAGATGTCACAGGAATTCGAAATGAAACACCTTGGAGAATTAAGATATTGTTTGGGTCTTGAGATCTGGAGAGATTCAGGACAAACATTTATGTCCCAAGGAAAGTATGTCAAAGGCCTGTTAGAGAGATTTAGGATGGATCAGTGTAAGCTTGCAACAGTACCATTACAACAGAACATCAAACTGCAAAGTGAAGATGGCTCAAAGGAGGCAGATGCGACACTTTATAGACAGCTGGTTGGGAGTCTAATCTACCTAACCACTACTAGATCAAATTTGGCTTATGCAGTCAATGTGCTAAGCCAATATATTTCCAGGCCACTTGAAAGCCACTGGAATGCAGCGAAAAGTGTTTTGAGGTGTCTACAAGGTACTGTAGATTACAGTAATATTTACACTGACTCTTCTGATTTTAGATTGACAGGATTTGCAGATTCAGATTGGGTTGGAAATGTAGATGATCGCAGATCCATAACAGGTTATGCATTCAACATTGGATCTGGGGTGATCACATGGAGTAGCAAGAAGTAGAACACAGTCTCCTTGTCTTCAACGGAAGCAGAATATCAAGCCATGTGTGCAACAACGTGTGAGGAAGTTTGGTTGCAGAGACTTCTCCAGGATGTCGGGGAAGAACAGATAGACGCAACAATAATCAGATGCGACAATCAGAGTTCAATAAAACTTGTTAATAATCTGGTGTTCCAAAAAAACACTAAACATATTGATACACAATTCCACTTTGTCAGGGAGAAAGTGCAATCCAAAGAAATCCATTTAGTATATTGTAATACATGTGATAATGTTGCAGAAATTTTCACTAAACCTCTTGGCAAGATTAAGTTTGAAATGTTTAGGGAGATGTTAGGAATATTTGTGAACCCCTTCTCCATTAAGGGGGAGTGTTGAAGATAATGGAGAATATCCTAGAATAGTGTGAGTTGGTTCACGTGACCTCAGGATAGGAATTAGTTTCTATTTCTTAGGTTATTGTTCTAACTTCCCTAAAAACCATGATTAATTTATAATGTGTGATGTACATGAACAATGTAGAGCATTCTGCAAAGCCAGACTCTCTTGGTTCAGACTCTCTTTCATAGAGTTGACCAGTGGGTTTTATTTATTTTAATACAACATTTCCATTTTTATCAATTATATTATTAACACATCAACGCTTATTTACATTACTATTCCAAATTTATTCCTTTGATGATGAGGCATCGATTAAGACTCTCCTCTCTAAAGATTAATTTGATTCCCAAACTGAAATGGTTATTATACTTGAGAGCATTTAACTTGTATCCCATTGTTTTACAAATCTCTTAAGATATTCATTGCATCTATGATGATAGTCATGACCATGTTATTATGTAACCTGTTCGACATAAACTTTGTTAACGATTGATTTTTAATTTGGTTCGAACATAAACATGGTTAAATCCAATGTAAACTTTATGAACTCCCTCACTATACCTTAGAACTTCATATATATAAGTGTTATTTTGTTGTGCGAAGGAACTTCTCATGGTAATATGGTTTAAATTTGGATGGGTCCAACTATATTTTAATTCATGTGATGATGGCAACGTGGTAGAAGGCCTCAAGCCAGCCGATATCTGATCACATGGAGCAACATTATAGATAGTTGTGATACGCTTTAGGTCTTCAGTGGAGATTGTTCAAAGCACAGTTAGGGTAGCGAAGTACCCCCCACTCCTTCGTCAATTTGACCATTTGCAGTTCGGTTATGAGAGTGGAGCTCTGCAACTATGAAGAAAACTGTGATGTTAGATTTTATCCTCCATCCAGATTAGCTACCGCAGTGAATCTTGGTTTGTATTGAGGGTTTTTTGTGGATTATTTTGCATATTGTTGCCAACAGAGGAAAGATCTCATTCCCAAGTTATAGTGCTAACTTTGTATTTTGCTTCATATGTTTTCCTTTGAGCTATATTTCTTTTACTAACATTAATTATGGGTTGGACTAATTCTTGTTTTTAAATGTATTTGTTCTTACAAGGAGGTGTTTCCTTCCTTTTTGCACTCTCGGCGAGCAACTACATTGTTTTTCCATGGAATTTCCACTTCGCTCCTATCCCGATTTTCCAAGGTATAAATAAGATTTGGCTATCAATTTCCATTCTAAAACACGTAGTCTAGTTTTTTCTTTCAGTATAGCGAGATTTACTTCCTTTTCGATAAGGTTTCTAACCATAAATCGTCATCGTACTTTGGCAGCGGTGGGGAGCTCTACCGGCTCTTCTAAGGTAATTATCAGTTTGCTTCCTTCTAGATTTTGTTGGGGTCTTGTCCTCTCTCCGAATTATAATGTCTAACCAATGTCACATTATAAGTGAGTCTATTTCCTGGTATTTGGAAACTCACAGGAAAGAGAACATTGCAAGGGTAAATGCTTCTAAAAACTAGCATCTTCCAGGTATTTATTGTATCCAGTTTCATGTTGTCATCGCAAGTCCTCTTTTGTAGTTGCTTCGACCAGATTATGATAGTGCTCTATCATGTCAAGCCTTAGTCTATTTTAATTATTCTTAATAAAATTGTTTGAGTAGGTTAAGGGCTATCATTCGATATATATGCAAGGGCTTGCTTCTAAAAACTAGCATCTTCCAGGTATTTATTGTATCTGGTTTCATGTTGTTATCGCAAGTCCTCTTTTGTAGTTGCTTCGACCAAATTATGATAGTGCTCTATCATGCCAAGCCTTAGTCTATTTTAATTATTCTTAATAAAAGTTTATGACTAGGTTAAGGGCTACCATTCAAAAATATATATATATATATATATATATATATATATATATATATTTTTGAATTTTTTTATTTAAAAACAAGGCACATGGCCAATACAATTATGGGAAATTTTAAATAAGGGCCTCTCCTTTTTGCTTGAACATTCCATGTTTATGTTTTAGGCTACAATTGTAAACATCATCACTCGGATCCTTGTATATTTGACTAGTTTGAATGGTTGAATGTTTTTGTAAGATGTTTGGCTTCACAACCATTTACCATGAAGAGTTTATATTTTTATCGATGGTTGAATGTTTTTGTAAGATGTTTAGTTTTTCAGTCACAACCATTTACCATGAATAGTTTATATTTTCATCATGAATACCGAGGAGTTATAATTTCTTTGGATATATCCTTACACATCGTATTTCTTTTGAGAGTCTCTATTCATTTATAAAGATTATGTTATGTTACTTTTTCAATGCTATGTAATTTACAGTCTTTGACCATGAATTTTATACTTGTAAAAATATTACATGTATAATTTATACTGCAAGTGGGTCTATAAACCAGGGTACATTGTAAGCTCCTGATATTGGGTTTCTTCATAAGGTTCCCACTGAGCCACTATTAAGATGAGAAACAAATGCATGCACTCACATGTTAGCAAATAACTATTTTCTTGCCACCAGCCTGTTCACATGCTAACAGTTTGACGTCCATGCCACTTATACTTATTTCTTGCAACATTTGGAAAAACCTAGTATATATATTATTATGAATGGTAGTAATAAGTGTATATATATATCTATATATATATATATGAATGATAGTAATATATATATATATATATATATATATATATATATATATATAATATAATATATATATTACTATCATTCATATATATATATATATATATATCTATGAATGATAGTAATAAGTGCCCATATATATATATATATATATATATATATGAATGATAGTAATAAGTGCCCATATATATATATATATATATATATGCTGAGTTAAAACTCAATCCAACCTATCATCTTTCTTTCTTTATTTTCTGCTTTTATGTTAAAGTATTGATTCATGTAGGACACACAAGATTGGAAACCAAATAAACTGTATATTAAAAGATCTCAAAGAATTAGGTACATGTTTTACATATAAATACATATAGGAAACATTTGAATTAGTTCCTGGGAGTTCTTGGACTCCAATAACTACCCAAACTGACCCAAGGTTAATCCCGAGGATTGGCGATCTAACAGTCCCCCCTTAATCCGAAGGGATATACCAAATTCCAAGAACGAGAGCTCAAAATGCAAAAATGCATCTCAACCAATAGCTCGATGTCTCTCAAGAAATGGTTTTTAAGGATAACGACAAACCAAGATGGGAGAACTCAAGGTCTCAACCAACACCAACTCTGGAACCTTCATAGGGATTCTCAGAACAACAAAAAATGTGGTTTTAAGGTGACCAAAAACTTTGGAACTATTATAGCATTTCCTCGAACAATTCCAAACATGGAAATGCTCAATCAACTCAATCAAGTCAAATCTGACTCAGGCTCGCTTGACATCTCGAGCTCGAACCTGTAGCAGGCCATCAACCATTCCCCCCTTGTCGGATACAAGGTGAGAAGTACTCTTCAACTGCAAGGTTGCTCACCACTGTGTAACATATTCTTCGATATGCCCTATAAATTTTCTTGGTTGTTTTGGTCCAATCCCAAGAAGAAATCCATCCAAAATTTACCTTCTCTCTTGCAGTAGACTTCTTTCTGGAACATCTTTTTGTATGATGATTTCGTTTTCTCAATGCTCACATGAGTGAAGATCAAAACACCGATATTTCACATGTCCAACTTGTTCTGGAACAACATCGTCCAGAAATCCAGCACTTCGGAATTGTATCGGTTTAGCAAAATCTGGTATGTGAAAAGATACATCCAGAATATCCTCTTTGTAACCCAAACCAATTTTTTGTTTATTGTGTCTAATCTCTTCCCATGGCCTTATGAAAGTTTTAAGAATATGAGGCTTCTCATAAATATTTTCAGTTGTATTTCTTTTTGTAGATCTTCGTAAAGATTGTTGAAGTGGTTGTGATGGTTGCTCATCTTGAAAAACAGGCTCAAGAACAGGATCTTCAAGAGCAAATACTGGTCCTACAAAAACATTACTCCGATTATTTTTTGAGTGATGATCAGGCTCAAACACACTATTATTTTGAGCAAGAACAGGTTCAAAATTCTTCTTTTGCAGTTCTTCTCGCTAAAACTAGAATTCTAGTTCCAAAAATTCAATTTTTCTTTTCGCATTTTGCAAATATATTTGGATGTCAAAGAGTGTGTCCTTGCTGATTTGGACACTGTTATGATCACTCAATGACATTAAATTGCATAATAACTACAACAAATCATCGACTTTGGCCATGTTCTTTAGCAATCAACTTTAAAAAGGGGAGTCAGCTACCACCGAAAATGCACCCAATAAAAACAAATTTACGATGATTTAACTGGGTGTCAGATTCAACTGAAAATGCACCCGTTTACAACATTATTTCAACAAGAAATTTTTTATCGCATTGTTACAAAAAAAAAATCACCTTTTTGTGACAACTTCCAAAAAAATATCTTTCAAATTTTTCTCTATAAAGTTTTGAACTTGATACCTTCAATAGACCAAGTAACTATATAAACTTTAGTAACCACAATTCCCTTTGCTTTTCTTGTTTTCATAATCATATGTTAACCAAATTAAACTTTCTTGATGAATAAAAAACGGATGTGTGCAAAGCAAGAAAATAGCAATTTTGAAATTACAAGCTTCCTTTTTGGCTGTGGTTATTCAACTTCAAGTGGGTATTGACCTTGAAGTTATCTTATATTCTTACCGGATTCATTTCTTCCAAAAAGAATTTTCAAACAAATTGAAACCTCCTTCAACGTAGACTCCACTTTTAATTCAAAGATGCACAGGCTCTCCACACGTACGTTCTCAGTCGTCTTGGTCTAAATCCAAAATCGTCGGAATGTCTGCCTTAAACAAAATACAACGGTTCTTTACAATTGTAATTTCTGTATAAAAACTTCATTTGTTCTTCTAAAAAATTACCAAAGTTTACTGTAGCCTTTGTTTTAATTAACCTGATCTTAACACAATATATGGACTTCAAGGCTTCAATCAACATTCAATTCCAACTTCACAATTCAGATTTCAACACAAAAATGAGTACAAATATTCTCAACACTCGGATTTTCTAGCGCTCAACAATTTTATAGCTTGCAGCTTATAGACCATCTTACAACAACACTTAGAGTGACTTAATCACACAAGCATTGAAAGTGAAGATAACATACAGACCTTTTAAACTGATGTACAACGCCTTACTGGGAGAAAAATCACATGTTTTGATAGCATGAAAACAGAGATGCAACACCAAAAAACAAATGACATCACCTGGATTTCTCTTTCACTCTTCCCCTACTTGGTATGATATTTAACTTCAATCCAGACTTCATATTTTTTCAAGGCATGAATGATACAGTTGTCATCATATATCACAACTTGTTGCAAAATAGAGTCTTGTAATCCATTCCTTGACCTCCAATAACCGGTGTGGGCTACAACGTGATTCCTTTGAATTTGATATCCAAAGACAGGAAAATGGGGGGACAATATCTAACTGGAGAGCGCTTACTATCTTCACAGTTACTAGGGCATTCTTGTGGATAAATATGAGATGATGTAGAAGCACCATCCGAGGCTTGGGGATCACCACTGGTCATTGGTCACTTTCTTTGTCAGCTGTAAACCCTGCCGGAAAGTTGGGGATTACCCTATGGGCAAGGAAAATTTTAGGGGCTAATATTCGCCCATGGGCTAACTTTATATACCTTTTCCAAAAAAAAAATTGCTAATTTCCATTGTTTGTAAAAATGATTCACCCAAATTTTATAGAATGAAATTATTTTACCCTAAAAAATTGCCAAAAAAATTATATGTAGACTAAATAAAAATATTATAATTTTGAATATTTTTACAAAAATATCTCCAAACATTTTATACATTTCATATTATGGACTAGTGGGATTAGCCAATGTTTCTAAACTTTAAGATAAATTTCCATCTTTCAAATTTTCCCTGCCTATGGCACAGTGTTTGAGACAGATGGAACGAGCCTTTAATTTAGGAAACAACCAGCTCCTACAGATCTACGGCTTTACTCACAAGAGTCTCAATAGCCGCGACGTAAAGAGAACCCGTAACAACACAGGTCGTGCCACTGCGCTTTCATTGACTGTGCCACTACGCAAACAGTGTATATATATATATATATTCTGTTGGGTTGTGTGCTGGTTCAATCTCTTTAAGATTTAATGTTGCGTTACTGTAAGATATCAAGATTTAAGGACATAAATCCTTTCTCAATAAACTCCCCAGAACATCTAAATTAATTCTTTACAGAGATGGCAGAGGAACCCTTCCTATTTCATATTTTTAAAGTCCATCTACTGAAAATAAAAATTACCACACACAACTGAAATGTCGTACTGAATGTAAAACCCTCATATATCTCAATTTTATCCAATTATGTTACGCTCATATATCTCAATTTTAATTTCTTTTAAAACTCTCATGGGGAGAATTCAATGACATTGACAATATGGCAACACGTATTAAATAATAATAATAATATCTGATTTTTTCCATTTGATGACCAAATGCTATGACTGGTGTATATAATAGGCCTTCAACCAATGCACGTACCATCTGGTTCTTACCAATTGTTTTTACTATTGTTTAATAACTGACTTTAAATATAATCCATGAAAATCAATTTTTTTCAAATCTTTGTATACAAGACAACCACTTTGTACACATGTAATCACAACGCATAACATATATTCACGGCTTCATACCTTCATTTACTTGATCGGCAATCACGCATCAGTTTTGCAGACAAACTTGTTATTTCCGTTGTGTTTGAATACTCTAGTTAGCAACATGCCCAGCAAGGAATCAAAGACAAAACCCTTCTACCACAATCCGTCAATTAAGAATCTTCTGCAAGATCTCTAGTCCAAAATTCTAGATCGCCACAAAACTAATGGCTCATCAATTAACAGTCCGGCGGATAAACTTCTCGCTCTAATACCACTGTAGGACACATAAGACTAGAAACCAAATAAACTGTATATTAAAAGATCTCAAAGAATTATGTATGTGTTGTACATATAAATACATATAGGAAATAGTTGAATTAGTTCTCGGGAGTTCTTGGACTCCAATAACTACCCAAACCGACCCAAGGTTAATCTCGAGGATTAGCTGTCTAACAATTCACTCTATTAATACAAGAGGAATTACTGTTGAACTCCTAGTTTTGGGTTCCCTCACTAGTATTTCCTCAATAGAGAGTTTCATAAGGTCTAAAGTTTTAGAAAATAGCCTTAAGTCTCCCATGTATCATTTCCCAATCATCTTTCCTTGTTTAATGTACATGTTTATGCGCATAATTTCCACATAGACCAATAGTAAAAAAAATTAACTCAAAACTCATTAATGTGCAACAATTTTAATAATACTCATTCTAGCATACTAAAGATAGTATTTCTATGTACATTCTCCCTATTGTTCCTACCTCAATCATAAAATGACCCTCAGACTTCACATACTTATTACAAATTCGTAGATAACTCATATACTTATCTGAAATTTCTAGAAATACAATAGAAGTTGCCACGTTCCTCCCAAAGGTTGAATTACAATTTCAACAGTTTCCCCTGGGCTCTAAGCATCTTTCATGCTAGGAAACTAATCAGAAATCTCCCACAGATTTACACCTCCTAAAACCTAGATTTTGTCCTACTAATTATGAGCACGGGTCCAATCTTTATCTCCCACTAATACCTTGCTTCTTTAAATTCCAATTGTCTTTACCTCCCATAATCTTTTATGTAAATCGCCTTCCACCCATGACATTTATCCCAAGTTTTGTTAGTTTTGGGGTGAGATCAGCGAAAAAAATAAAAGTGTCCTCCCTCCCCTTTCCAAAAGGGAGGATTTTCTTATGTATTTTTGCCTTCTCTCGAGAATAAATGATTCACATTGTTTCCTGAAAATTGTAATCCAAACTATTTACATGATGGCTCCTCTTGCATTTTCAAAAATGGAAAATAATTAAAATGATATTTTATTTGTAAGAATGTATTAACATTTATATATGCCATCCAACTTTAGTCTTGGCCCCACACAATAGTTTCAAAGTATTTATAAATAAATACATATAATAACATTTGCAAACACAATTACAAAGAGTATCACAAATAGTTTTCGTACAAATTAAACAAAACTGCAAATTCAATGAGAATTCCATTTCAAAAAGAAAAAATAAAAAGAGACTACAAAAAATTTAAAAACAAATATAATATAAAATGTATGCATTATCAGAAATTTTGTCATACACTTTGACATTGCTAAATATTAGAGATGTAAGATCCTGAATACACAAAATCTGAAGAGATCTAGAATACTATAATGTTTAGTCTTAAATTCATGTTAGGAAAACATGACAATTTCACATGAACTCAACATGGAACATAAAATAATATGAAATCTACAACCACATATTTATATTAATAATTAGAGAAACTATACATGCCAATACAAATAATCATGAAGCCCCTGCTAATGACATGAATGGTTGTTCATCAAATGACCAAGTTAAAATACTGAAGCACACTTGTGAATCCTAGATGAATCCACCAAACAAATTACATTAAAGAGACTATTACACTAAATACTCGAGATAAAATGTAAACCTAAATATAAAATCTTTAATAAATATTTAACTATATCAATTTTATTATTTCCAATTAAATTAAATTAATAATTCTCATTTATACCAAATTATAATTAAAACAATTTATTTTTTTAATTATCTATTAAAAAAATATTAAATAGATAAATAAAAATTTAGGATTTTGTATTTATAAAATTTTATTTATGAAGATAGCTTATTATCATTATAATTTTAAAAATATATATCCAAAAATATATAACTAACATTTCCTATCATCTTAATATTCTTTATCGGATATCTAAGAACTTTGTGCGGTGAAAATATATTAAACGTTAAAACAAATTATTCAAAATAAACTCAATGTAAAACAATATTTAATGTTATAATTTTAAGAATGTGCTAATGTTTCTTACCATTTAGAGATAGAGAGTATTATTTCTCTAAAGAAATTGAGTAGCTTAAAAATATAGTAAACTTAAAAAATAATTATATCAATTAACAATAATTATATTAAGTAGCTTAAAAATATATTAAACTTTAAAAATAATTATATTAATTAAAAATAATTATATTATTTTTAAAAGTCTATCATGTTATTATATAAAAGTATAAATTATATATTTCAATATTTTTCAAACTTGGTAGTTACATAAGAGGAAGAAAATAAAAGTTATAAAGAAAATTATATATATATATATATATATATTATATATATATATAAAAAGATATTGACCTATGAAATTTACATATACAAAGAGCTTATTGATCATGAAGCATGAATATAAAATATAACATATTTTATCTATATAACAAAAATTTATCATAAAAGTATAAATTTTAATATTCTTTCAAATTTTTAAATACATTACCTTGTGAGCATTTTATTGGTTTCTCATTTCAACCATGGTATGTGTTCTACTAATAAGGGAGAAAATGATTATGTGTAGCTTTTACATTATGATGATCTAATAGAAAGTTTGATGTATGTAGTAAATTGGATACTTTATATGTAATGGGTGTTTGGAATAGGAACAATGTAATTCACAAATAGAACAATTGAATACGACATTAGTGCTTCAATATTTTAGAGGCACTAATGATTATTACATCACTTTTAATGGTTGTAATGATTATGTTTAAGGCTATGTTGATTTGGACAATAGTTATAATTCAAGTTAAATTTTCCTTGTTGTAGAGGGAGCTATTAGTTGGATGTCGAAGCTACAAGATATCATTGTTTTATCCATAATTGTGGCAAACTATATTAGTATCACACATGCTTGCAAAGAGGAAATTTTATTACTAATTTAACTTATAGATCTACTTGAAATTATATTTTCCTTGTATAGGGAGCTATTAGTTGGATGTCGAAGCTACAAGATACCATTTTTTTATCCATAATTGTGGGATACCATTGTTTTATCCATAATTGTGGCAAACTATATTAGTATCACACATGCTTGCTAAAAGGAAATTTTATTACTAATTTAACTTATCATAGAATGTCTGAACATATCAACCACCTCTACAACTTTATATATAGACTGCACAGGGATAAAGTGGGAAATGTTTGTTAATTTATCAACTACCACCATTATAAAGTAATGTTGATTTTGTGCCTAACACAATCTAGTAATGAAGTCTACAGAAATCACTTCTTATTTCCATTCCAGTACGGGTAAGGAGTTTAGTAATAAAACTTGGTGCTAATGTTTTGTTTTCCCTCACTGGCATTATTGGAACCTAGCCAGGTATTTCACAACTTCCGTTTTCATTATGGGCCACAAAGGAAATCCTTTTTAAGGTTTGTAACTATTTTATGATATCTTAGATGATATTCAAAAGGTTTCTTATGGTGTTCAACTAAGATTAATCACATAAGGCCCTCCTAATTTGGTATATACAATCTATTTTTGTAAATTAATAGCCCATTTTTGTTGATTTTATAATCAGTCCATTTATCTACATCAATTTGATGTTTCAATATTTTTATAGTTATGATTATATTTCTAGTTTGTTAAGGTTTTTTTCACGTCTAAAGAAATATGTTTCACTTTTGCTAATAGAAATTTCATATATTTGTTTTAAACTTCAACTCAAGGTGTCTACTACCCTATTCTCTCTTCCTTTTATGTGTCTAATTTCAAAATCATATTTGCTTAAAAAGACCATTCATCTAGCTTATCTAGCATTTAATTCGAGTTGTCTGAAAATGTGTTTCTGACTTACATGGTCTATGATTAGAGAAAATTTTCTCTCAATCAAATGATGCCTCCACATTTTAAGGACATGTATTACTGCTACCAACTCAAAATCATAGACTATAATTTTTCTCGTGCTCTTTCCATTTCTATGACTCATAAGCTAGCACATACTCTTTTTCCATAAGCACACCCCTTAAGCCTTTAAGGCATACATCCGTGCACACTTCAAAATCCTTTTTTGGATCTGCTATTTTGAATACTAAAGCAACTATAAGAGTTTCAACTTTTCAAAGTTCTCTCGACACTGTTATGCCCATAAGAATTTTAATCCATTTTTTGTTGTACGTTGTGATGATGTTTGCCCATTTGGAGAAATCCCTCTATAAATATTCAATAATATTCAGTTATCCCTATAAAAGTTCTTATATCAATCAATCCTTTGGTACTGATCATTCAAGAATGGCCTTCAACTTCTTGGAATCCACCACTCTCCCTTCCTTTGGAATTACATGGCCCAAATATTGTATTTTATCTTGAAAGAATTCAGGATTTACTATATTTTTCATATAACAAGTTTTCTCGCAAGGCTCGTAGCGTAAACACAAATTGTATGCAAATATACTAATTCTGTATTTTTCAAATAAAATATAGTATCTTAGACATGTTATATCAGGAGAAGGTATAATGGTAGATCCAGAGAGTCGGATAAGGAGTTTCTAGTATGTACGGATGTTTATTTGAAAGGATTTTGGGGAGTCCTTATGCAAGGACTCTTAATAGCTTACAAATCACGGAAGTTAAAAGCGCATGAAAAAAATAATGTCATATACAACTTGGAATTAGCATAAATTACCCATGTGTTAAAGATATGGAGACATTCCCTAATTGGAAAAAAAAAATGGTCACCAATCATCTAAGTTTAAAATATTTTTTCAATCAACCAAATATGAATGCAAGATAATCTCAATCGGTGACATTTTTAAGTGGATATGAGTTTGAGATCAAACATATAAAGGGAAAGGAGAATAAGGTAGAAGACACTTTGAGTCGCATGCTTAAGCATGTATCCGTGATATCAGTAAGAAAGGGTGAAACAAATTTCATGAAAAGAATAAAACCAACAACTTCAAAGGATCACGATTACAATCTGAATTACAAATAAAATAAAAGGATAATATAGTGCAAAAATCTAATCAAAATTTGAAATCAACAAGGAAGGGTTGTTGATATATAAAAACGAATTGTATATCCAAAACGATGAAGAAATTAAAAAACTAATTTTAGATGAAAGTCATAAAAGGCCATATGCAGCACATCTGGGTTACCAAAAAATGATTTCTACAATGAAAAGGGAGTTATTTTAATTGGAAATAGAAAGAGATACAACAAAATACTTGGGAAGATGCCAAGAATGCCAACTAGTAAAGGTAGAGCATCAACACCCAACAAGATTGTTGAATCCCCCACCCATACCGGAATGGAAATGGGAAGTGATAACATTGGATTTCATATATGTATTACCTAAGACCCAAAAACAACACGATAGGAACATGGTATTCATGGAAAAATTGAAAAACAAAATCCAACTTTATTCCAATTCAGTCCACTTACAAGGCTACCAAGGTGGCAGAGGTTTTTATGTAAGATATTTTCCACCTTCATGGCATACCTAAAACTATGATATCAAATAGAAACCCAAAGTTTACCTCGAATTTTTGAAAGGCCCTATTTGTAGGAATGAGTACCCAACTAAGTTTTATTACCTCTTATCATCCACAAGCAGACATGAACACAAAGAGATTCAATCAGGTATTGGAGGACGTGTTATAAAAGTATGTCATGCATCAACCCTTTAGATGGGAAGATTATTTACACAGTAGAATTTTCTTATAACAATGGGTATCAAGCATCCCTTAAGATGAGCCCTTTTGAGACGCTATACGGGAAAAGGTGTCATATTCCTATAAATTGATGTCGGTCAAAGGATAAACTCATGTTTGGTTTTGCTCTATTAAAGGGCATGGAAAACCTGGTTAAAAAATTAGACAAAATTTTAAAACTGCCCAGGACAAGAAAAATTTCTACGTATACCTAAAGAGAACAGACATAGAGTTTCAATTTGGATATCTTGTCTACATTAAATTGAGACCCAAGAAGAGTTCCTTAAACATAGGGAAATTCTCTAAACTAGTGCCTCAATTGTTTGGACCCTTTGAAATATTATCTAGAGTAGAGCCAGTGGCTTACCAACTACTTTTTAGAGAATGCGTTGGGCTCCAGGCAGGTGTAGTTCAAACTTTAACGTGGCTTTAAACATGTTATGAAGACTAGAAATTTGATGTAATCCAACCAACCTATCAAACCATTTGTAGCCACATCCATTACACACTCTATTGTTGTAGAGGATGTCACTCCCATTTTTAGTAAACTTCTAATTTAAAGCTTTTAAAGCCAAATAAAGAAAATAGGATCATAGGGGACAAGCAGTAAATGAAAGGAACACCTATTAACCACGTTGAGGAAATATTGAGGTGGAAACCCACCTATCCCCTAGAGAATAAATGCTCACCTCAAACTCCATCTCAATAACTCCTCTAATACTCCATATGAAACTCCAAGACAAGGAAATGCAAGAAGTTGAAATATGTCTGATACACAACACTTTGCTTGCTATCTAATAAGGTTAGGGCTATACATTAATTTTGGTTGCTGCACATGTGGCTATAATATGTAGCTATTCATTTTTTTCTTTACCAAATTTCCTCTCTCAAACTGTAAACACAACTACCAATATTTTTTTTGGAATTCATTGACGTTGGCAAAAACATAAATTTATTATTCCACAGACGCTTCCAACTAACTGCTAACGAAAATATATAGCCATTGTTCCACAAAGCTTCCTTTTGACACTAAAATAATGATTAGATCATACTCTAAGATAAAGAGTATGGAAAACAGAGACCCAATGCTAATTGACTAAATTTGAAACATACAAGGCATGTATGGTTTCTTGCATTTGTGATGTGAAGAATATACAAAACCATATTAATCTATTTCTTTATATGAGCCTTGGTTATGATGTGCGTGAATCTCCTTGACTTCTTAGAATGATATACAAACCTACTCTATGTTGATTTGGACAAGAGTTGTACTTCAAGTTATATTTTCCTTGTTCTAGAGGGAGTTATTAGTTGGATATCGAAGCTACAAGATACCATTGTTTTATCCATAATTGTGGAAAACTATATTAGTATGCTTGCATAAAGGAAATTTGATTACAAATTTAACTTATCATAGAAGGTCTAAACATATCAACCACCTCTGCAGCTTTATATATAGATTGCACAGGGATAAAGTGGGCAATGTTTGTTAATTTATCCACTACTGTCATTATAAAGTCGTGTTGTTTTTATGCCCAAGGCAATCCAATAATGGATTTTAGAGAAATCACTTCTCATTTCCATTTCAGTATGGGTAAGGGGTTTAGTAATAAAACTAGGTGCTGATGTTTTGTTTTCCCTTGTTGACATTCCTGGCACCTAGCCAGGGATTTCACAATTTACATTTACATTATAGGCCACAAAGGAAATGAATTTTAAGGGTTGTAACTATTTTTTGATATCTTGGATGATCTTCAAAAGGTTTCTTATGGTGTTCAATTAAGATTAATCACATAAGGATCTCCTAATTTGGTATATACAATCTATTTTTTTAAACTAATAGCCCATTTTTGTTGATTTTATAATCAGAACATTTATCTACATTAATTTGAGTTTCAAGATTTTTATAGATCTAATTATATTTTTGGTTTTTTAAGGTTGTTTCTTTGACGTGTCTAAAGAAATATGTTTCACTGTGGCTGATAGAAATCTCATATATTTGTTTGAAACTTCAACTCAAGGTGTTTGCTACCTTATTTTCTCTTCATTTTATGTACCTAATTTCAAAATCAAATTCACTTAAAAAGGTCATTCATCTAGCTTGCCTAGCATTTAAGTCGAGTTAGCTAAAAATGATTTTCTAACTTACATGATCTATGATTAGAGTAAATTTTCTCTCAATCAAATAATGTCTCCACATTTTAAGGACATGTATTATTGTTGCCAACTTGAAATCATATACTGTAATTTTTCTCGTACTCTTTCAATTTCTATGACTCATAAGCTACCGCATATCATTTTTCCATAAGCACACCCCTTAAACCTTCAAGGCATGCATCAGTGCACACTTCAAAATCCTTTTCCAGATATTCTATTTTGAAAACTAGAGCAACTTTAAGAGCTTCAACTTTTCAAAATTCTCTTGACATTGTTGTGTCCATAAGAATATTACTCCTTTTTTTCTTTAGGTTGGTAATGGGATGTGCCAATTTGAAGAAACCCCTCTATAAATCCTCGATAATAGTCGCATATCCCCCTAAAAGATCTTATATTAGTTAGTCCTTTGGTACCTGTCATTCAAGAATGGCCTTGTACTTCTCAGGATCCACCGCTATCCCTTCCTTTGGAATTATATGGACCAACTATTGTATTTTATCCTGAAAGAATTCAGATTTACTAAGTTTTTCATATAACAAGTTTTCTCACGAGGCTCGTAGCGTAAACACCAATTGCATGAAAATATACTAAGTGTGAATTTTTCCAAAATAAAATATAGTATCTTAGATATGTTATATCAGGTGAAGGTATAATGGTAGATCCGGAAAAGGTAAAGGTCATCCTTGAATGATCAATCCCAAAAGATGTACCAAATGTGAGATGTTTTATGGAACTTACGAGATATTATCATAGGTTTATTGAAAAATTATCTAAAAGTGTACATTCCATTACCTCATTGCAGAAAAAAGGTGTAAAAATTTCTTCGACACAAAAGTGCCAAGAGACTTTCGAAAACTTAAAGCAACTTTCAACAAAAGCATGTGTATTAAAGATAGTTGAGTCGGCTAAGGAGTTTGTAGTATGTACAAATGTTTATTTGGAAGGATTTTTGGGAGTCCTTATGCAAGAAGAACACTTAATATATTAGATATCACAAAAGTTAAAAGCGCATGAAAAAATTTATGTAGTATACAACTTGGAATTGGCAACAGTTACCCATGTGTTAAAGATATGCAGACATTCCTTAATTGGGAAAAAAAAAATATTTTGGTCACCGATCATCTAAGTTTAAAATTTTTTTTCAGTCAACCAAAATATAAATGCAAGACAAGCTCGATGGCTAACATTTTTAAGTGTATATGAGTTTGAGATCAAACATATAAAGGGAAAAGAGAATAAGGTAGCAAACACTTTGAGTCGTAGCCTTAAGCATGTATGTGTGATATCAATAAGAAAAGGTGAAACAAATTTCACGAAAACAATAAAAACAACAACTTCAAAAGATCATGATTACAATCTGAATTTTAATAAAATAAAGGCAAAATATTACGCAAAAATCTAATCAAAATTTGAAATTAGCAACAAAGATTTGTTGATATATAAAAACGAATTGTATATCCCAAACGATGAAGAAATTAAAAAACTAATTTTGGATGAAAGTCATAAAAGGTCATCTACAACACATCTAGGTTACCAAAAAATGATTTCTACAATGAAAAGGGAGTTCTTTTAACTGGGAATAGAAAGAGACACAACAAAATACTTGGCAAGATGCCAAGAATGCCAACTAGTAAAGGTAGAGCATCAATACCCAACAGGATTGTTGAATTCCCTACCCATACTAGAATGGAAATGGGAAATGATAACATTAGATTTCATATATGGATTACTTAAGACCTAAAAACAACATGATAAGATCATGGTAGTCATGGAAAAATTGAAAAACGTCGCCCACTTTATTCCAATTCAGTCCACTTACAAAGCTTCCAAAGTGGCAGCAGATTTTAAAGTGGCAGCGGATTTTATGTAAGAGATTTTCCACCTTCATGGCGTACCTAAAACCGTGATATCAAACAAAACCCAAAAGTTTACCTCGAATTTTTGAAAGGCACTGTTGTAGGAATGGATACCCAATTGAGTTTTAGTACCGCTTAATAGCTTATCATCCCAAGACTGACAGGAAAATAAAGAGAGTCAATCAAGTAATGGAGGACATGTTATAAATGTATGTCATACATCAACCCTTCATATGGGAAGACTACTTACACTTAGTAGAATTTTCTTATAACAATGGGTATAGCATCCCTTAAGATGAGCCCTTTTGAGACACTATATGGGAAAAGGTGCCATATTCCTATGAAATGATGTCGATCAAAGGATAAACTCGTGTTGGGACTGGATCCATTAAAGGACATGGGAGAGATGGTTAAAAAATTAGACAAAATTTAAAAACAGCAAAGGACAAGAAAAAAAATTGCGTAGACCTAAAGAGAACAAATAGAGAGTTTCAGGTTGGAGATATTGTCTACATTAACGTGCGACCCAAGAAGAGTTCCTATAAGAGATCTAGTTAAAAAAACTTCAAGAAGGATAATGTTGGTGAATTGTGTCAAACCAAAACCAAGTTGTAAAAAAATGCCCAGTGAAAGGTATGGCTCTTATACGCTAGTATTTGTTGTAATATAGCAAGTGGATTCATTATTGAAACTCTGATTTTGAAATTGTGAGTTATTTTTCTTGTCATTAGAGAAAATTTGAGGTCAAAAATGGGTCTCAAAACATAAATGTACAACAACAACAAAAAACTTTATAAGAATCAATAGGATTCAATATGATGATGTCAACCATTGGGTGTGATTCACCATTTTTTTTGAGTAAAAAAATAAAGCGATTGGAAAAAAAAAAAAAAAAAAAAAAAAAAAAAAAAAACCCTATTTTTTCAACTCGTATTTTCAACTTATCTCCCTATGATTTTTACTCAAATTTCAAATGGGTTGTGATTCACCATTTTTTGAGTAAAAAATTAAAGCAATAAAATTAAAAAACTACTTTTTTCAACTCGCATTTTCAACTTATCTCCCTACGATTTTACTCAAATTTCAAATGGGAGAAATCCTTGGATTCAGAATTTAATTTTTCATCTAAAAAATAGCCATGTTACATACTTTCAATGGACCATACCACCCAAAAATGTGAAATACATGAAAAAACATGACTGAAAAAATGTGATTGCAATCACGTTTTTTCATGTATTTCACATTTTTTGTGTAGTAGGGTCTATCAAAAGTATGCAACATGAGTACTCCTTGAATGCAAAATTAAATTTTGCATCCAAATGGTGCTCCTACTTTAAATTTGAGTAAAAGTGTAAGTAAATAAGTTAAAAAACTGAGTTGAAAAAATAGTTTTTCATTTTTCCCTCCAAAACCTTGTGAGGTAATCTAATCTTATTTTATTATTTCCACTATTATTTTATATTATTCCTTACGAGGCTGATTTTAGACCTCGAAATTTCTCTAGTGTTCCTGTGTGCCTTTCTTTAAGTCATTATGTATGCATTAGCCTGGTCAAGTTTATCTTTGGTACACACGACCAATAATATTATTCTTTCAGGTCTCCCCAAAGAAATATTTCACCTTTACTCGTATATGTGTTATTCACATCTAATTCATGAAAAAAATTGAATGAAGCCTCTCAACCCCACGATAGTTAATTTGTTTTCGTACAAAAGCTTTGACCACTTGTTCTTGTTTAAACGCAGTCAGTGGGTCATGTTTGTGATAATCTATCATGCATAAGACATTGTTACAAAAAAAGGGGCCTTGAGGTTGTTATGGCTTTAAATTTCCTCTTGGCTGTGGGAGAGAAGTTTCCAAGGTAACATTTTCACTCCACCTTAGAGATTCAAGGCTAGCCTCTTCACTCGAGAGAGAGCTCTCTCTTAGATAGTCTAATTACTGAAATCAGAAACTGAGTGTACTTAATACAATGGCTAGGTATTTAGATATGTTGTGTGATGTAGGGTTTGGTTGGGCCTGAAGTAAATAGTTCAATGGTGATGGAGTCAAATATCTAAGGTTTAGATTAAGTTACCAAGATAATTTGTTGTTTGATCAAGATTGATAAAGGAAAGGTGGATAATATATCCTAGACCTTCGTCATTTGTTGTAGACGGAGGGAGAAAGTAGGAAGACAATCCACTACAATAGGGAATACATAGTGAATCATATAGTAGCTTTCGAAGACCCAAATGAGAACATTTTAAAATCTTGACTTAGAGCATCAAAACATAGATGAATTTTGAATCGGTTAACCTTACTCAATTACTCAAAAGACATACATTTGCATGAGCTTATAAAAGAAGAAATTGTAAAACACAGAGAATACAAACTAAGACTTATGATCGCATGGATCTGATATCACTGGTCAAAATCTATTGATCTTGGCAAACTGAAATGAATAAAGTATTCAAAACACACAGATAATGACTATTCGGTTTTAGAAAACCAACCTTTTCTCCATATTTTTCATGTAATATATAGGAAAATACAATAGAGATAACCTCCTTAAAGTATTGTAGCAATAATTACAAAATATTTATATAATTTTAGAGTTTAATTAACAAAAATAATAATAACCCTACCATCTTAGCTACTTAGGTCTCTAATCTAGCACATATCATTGGTCAAAACAGAGTATAAAATTGTTGTACATCTCCTGCTGGTATCCTGGAACAATAGCGAAGTTACTGTTGCAAGATAATATCTGGAACTGTCTACCTGTTTATAGGCTTGATATCTTGAGCCAAACTCGTATTCCTTCCTTGCATCCAATTGATGCATGAACCCGGAAATAATGCCAAAACTGTGTAATTGTTTACTTCCTTCGCTACTTTCTTTTCTCATGTTGAGTCATACTCCCTTAGCCACAAAAATATCTAATATTTGACCACACTATATTCAAAAATAATTTACAACTTAATTATTAAACTGACTAAGCCAAAATGTTGAGGAACCATTCGAGTTTGGTGCAACAAAATTAGGATTTGTGTAATGCTCTACCCCTAAAGTCAATTGATCATTTCTTTATGTGTTCTGCAGCCTGAGCAAGGAGGTCTAGCTTGTTCTGACTCCTTGTCACCCTTTTAGTAGGTTTTTGTGGACTTTTGTCAGCTTTTAGGGTTTTTGCTTTCTTCTTTTGAACATGATTTTGTTTTTCTTTGTTTGCAAAAAAACAAAAATAAACAAAAACAAAATTAACGAATAAATGATAAAAAAAATTAAAAATTGTATTAAAAAAAATTACAAGAAAAAATTTGATATCATTTTTTGGGATTCAATTGCGTTAAGTAAGTCATTTATCTATGACCATTTCCATGGGAGGTAGTCATAACTGAGTAATTTCTCACGATTTCTGAATAGTCCACTTATCACTCATTGCATCGGGTGATGCTCACATGGGTGAAGAAGTGGGATTGAAACTAGTGAAATGAATCACATAATATCAATAACAAAAAGAACAAAATAAAAAAACATTAAAAAAAAATAAAAATTGTAAAAATTAATTAAAAACTTCCAAAAAAAAAAAAAAACCAAAAGACAAAAAACAAAACAAACAAAAAAATCAAATAAAAATTAGAAAATTTCACCAACCCAGGAGCCCACCCCCATGGCCTCGACCCCTTGCACCCATTGGGCCGCAAGGGGTGGGTGGGACCCTGGCTATGGGATTTTTTTTATTTATTTTTATATATATATTTTTTAATGGTTTTCAATTTTTTTTTAATGGTTTTTTTAATTGAATTTTTTTCAAGTTTTTATTATTTTTTATGATTTTTATATTTTTAAATGTGTTTTTTCATTTCGTTTTTTTTCTTAAATTATGTTTTTTTTGGAAATATTTTCTTTCAATTTCTAATTTTTTATTTTCGTTTTTTTGTTTTTATTTCAATATGCCCTGGTTGAGTTCTTTTGGTTTGAGTCCCACATTCATGCTTGGAATATGGCACAAGGCGAATGGCTAAAGAAAGATTTGGCTCAATCATTCTATGGTCAGTGGAACATGGTAGTCCCGTCTCTGGTTGGTTTATTGCAATCATTAGTGAGAAATCCATTCCCTTGATTTCTATGTGCAAATGTACTAATGTATATAAGGATTTTGATGGCTAATATGTTTATGGTATTTATGTTCCTATTACGCTGGTTATATGTACATTTTGTGGCAGCAGCGATGTATGACTCTCAACATGTTTTAACTTTTATATGAATGCATAATGTGTTTATGACCTAATAGATGATAATGCAACAAATGGAAGGAGGGAAAAATGGTTCATAGCGATTATCAAATAAGTATGATATCCCTACACTTAATTTTTTTGTTTACACCTGTAGGTTACATGTCGATGATATGTTTGACAAAATGCATGCCATGACTAGTAGGGGTCTAGTTAAGGTTTTGTTGAGCTTATTTATTTTGCATCATTGCTTCCTTGTACTTTACTTGATTCTGATCTTTCATTCCATTCTGGATAGTGACCTGCACTCTGGGCCTGAAAAAGTGGCTTATATCCTGAGGTCGCTAGCACAGAACTCGTAATTTTATACACAGTCGCTAGCAGGCAAGCCTATGAGAGTGAATTCAAGGCTCTGGTCACTCCCTTGCCCATAGCATGAGAGCGACTATGGCCTCAAAGGTCCAGAACAACAATGGGACCCAGGGACATGATGTATGAGTGGTTGACTTGTCTCCTAGGGGTTATGTTGATGATGTTAGATGACTGTGTGATGTTCCATCGATTCCACTTCCTTAAGGGTACCTAGGAAGTCGAATCTAATCATAATAGCCTCTTGTCTCATGTTTATCCCGGTTGGCATGGTTACTTGGGTGGGATGTGGGAGGAGGGTGTTACAAAGTGGTATCAAAGCATGGCTCAACTCTCGGACTGGATGGGTTGAATGTGTTGGTCATGCATGCATGTTAATTTCCTGTTTGTCTCTTACATTTATATACTTGTTGCAATTGTTTGATGTTGGATTAGAGTTGTAGTATGGTTATCATGGAGAATTTGATGTTGATTTAGTAAATATTATTTGACATGAGTATGTGATTGATTGCATATGGTTATATGTCACTTATATGTTGATTTTATGTCGCCTACTTACATCCTTGCATGTTAGGTTACATTCTTGAATATGTTGATTACATGTATCAATCTTGGGTTGATTGCAAGAACTAATCGATTATGTTCAACTACATGCGTTTATGTGTATTTGTAGTTGAATAGAAATTGCTTATGCATATTGTCAGTTGCATGTAGCAATGTGTATAATGGAGTAATGGTTGTTGTCATGCATGAGGTCATAGCATGCATTGTTGATATGGCCTTGCATTCATGACCGGATCCTAGTTAAAGTGATGATCATGTGTTGATACAATTACTTGTGAATGTCTATATGCTATTATGTCTATGTTATATATGTATCACGTTGATTTGGTGATCTTGCAGACAAGGTATCCTCCCCAAGCTATACTGAGGTACGTTGATTTATTGTGATTTGGTTTATCTAATATATTATGCATTGCAGGAAGAGAAAGATTAGATGGCTAGAAAGATGGTTGACTACAAAGACTCTCCCTATGAATCTGAAGAGCAATATCGTGTTGGGAACTCTTCAAATTTATCAGTTACATTGAGAAGTTTAAAGGAAGAGATAAGGAGTTGTAAGGTAGATAATGATCGAATCATACATGCACAAGAGAAGCAGGTAGAGGTGAATGCTATACTTCTTCAAAGTTTGTCAAACTTGTAGCGACAAGAGCCGCTTCGGATCAGCCATGGACATGAGGATAAAACTAATGGTGTGTACAGTAGTAGATCTCCTAGTAGACACAAGTCAAATAGATCTGATATAGTGAGAGATGGTAGGTTGTTGGAAACTCTGGAAAGGAGGGGCAGTGAGTATAGGTATTATTCTACTTCTAGTTCCGATAGACATCATGATCGTCATCATTATCATCCTTACAAGAGGAATGATAGGGGATACTTACCGAATGAATTCAAGGAAGCAAAACCACCTACTTTTGATGAATATGTGAAGAAGTCAAAAGATGAAAAGGCTTGGATACTTGGGATGAACAAATTCTTTGAATTGCATGAATACACGGATAATATGAAAGCTAGAATAGTTATCTTCAGCTTGAAAGGTAAAGCATACATCTGGTAGGAAGATGTTAAGCAAGTTACAGACATGAGGACAGATTACTTGAGCTGGAAAGAGTTCAAGAGACTTTTCAGGAAGAAGTACTTGTCAAAAAGGTACTATGACAGTAAGGCAAAAGAATTCTATGAGCTAAAGATGGGATCAATGATAGATGAAGAATACACGACCAAGTTTCTGGAGATATTGAGGTATGTACTGTATCTCACTGATGAGAATACTAAAGTTCAAATATTTTTCAATGGTTTTCCATTAGTATTTAGAGATTGGATTGATTATGATGAGCCTTAGTCACTTGAAAAAATTATAGGGAAACTCAAGAATTGTTATGAACAATCAAAGCACAAGAATGAATCTCAACATGGATGGAAAGGAAAGGACAAAGGTAAAGGTAAATGGAAGTCTAAGAGGACAAGGCCTCAACATGGATATGAGAAAGAAAATGTGGCACCACAAAAGAGATTTAATGCAGCTAGACAGGGACATTGATTCATAGCAACAACATAGAGGTGTTGGTACTGGTCGGTTGGAGTGTTGGACATGTGGCAAGGAACGCCTTAAGAGAGATTTTCCACGGAATCGGGGAGGTAGGCCTCAAATATATAGTGCACAAGAGACGCAAACTGTTGAGGACATTGGTCATAGTATTCCACGTCTCTATTCAACAGTGGACAACAGGCAGGCAGAACACCAGGCATCTATCATTGAGATGGACGATAAGCTTTGTGATCAAGTTATTTATATTTTGATTGACCCTTGATCTAATTATAGCTATGTTAGTCCTAATTTGGTGGATAAGTGTGGTTTGAGTAAGGAATTGCATGCAGAGTCTTGGTTAGTGCATTTGGCTACACGTACAAAGAAGTGAGTTCATCATTGGGTAAGAGCTTGCACATTTGATTTAAATGGTATGCCTACAGCAACACATTTGAATGTGTTACTGTTGGGATCATACAATATGTTATTGGGCATAGATTGGTTGTATCTACATAGAACCAGGGTTGACTACTATGACAAAGCTATTGAGTGTGTTGGTGAAAATGGAGAAACAAGAGTCTTGCAAGGTAAGAAGAAATCCACATCAATTAGGATGGTGACAGCGATGCAAGCAAAGCATACAAGAGACGTAAATTGTTGGGGACACTAGTCATATTATTAAACGTATGTATGCAACAGTGGACAACAGGCGGGCAGAACACCAGGCATCTATCATTGACATGGATGGTAAGCTTTGTGATCAAGTTATTTATATTTTGATTGATGCTTGATCTAATTATAGCTATGTTAGTCCTGACTTGGTGGATAAGTGTGGTTTGAGTAAGGAATTGCATGCAGAGTCTTGGTTAGTGCAGTGGGCTACACGTAAAAAGAAGTGAGTTCATCATTAGGTAAGAGCTTGCATATTTGATTTAAATGGTCTGCCTACTGCAACACATTTGAATGTATTACTATTGGGATCATACAATATGTTGTTAGGCATAGACTGGTTGTATCTACATAGAACCAAGGTTGACTGCTATGACAAAGCTATTGAGTGTATTGATGAAAATGGAGAACCGAGAGTCTTGCAAGGTAAGAATAAAGCCACATAAATTAGGATGGTGACAGCGATGCAAGCAAAGCGTAGCCGTAGAAAATGGTGCAAGCTATTTGCAGTATACATTTCTAGTGATAAGGGTAAGGAGGCTGAGGATGCAGATGTGTTGAATAGATATCCATTGTTGTAGCAGTTTCGGGATGTATTCCCTGAGGAAATTACAGGGTTACCACTTCACAGGGAGGTAGAGGTTTCGATTGAGTTAGTGCCAGGGGCAACCCCAGCTTCTAAGGCACCTTACAAGATAAGCACACCTGAGTTGGTTGACTTAAAATTGTAGTTGAAGTAAATGTTGTACAAGGGATACATTAGGCCAAGTGTTATCACCTTGGGGCACACCAATCTTGTTTGTGAGGAAGCAATATGGTACCCTCAGATTATGCATTGCTTACAGGAAGTTGAACAAATTGACTATCAAGAACATATATCCTTTGCCAAGGATTGATGACTTGTTCGATTAGTTGAAGGGAGCAACAGTGTTCTCGAAGATTGCTTTGAGATTTGGGTACCATCAAGTACACATCAACGAGGAGGACATTTACAACACTGCGTTCAAGACCAAGTATGGGCATTATGAGTTTTTTGTTGTTCCATTTGGCTTAACGAATGCTCCAGCTACATTCATGTGTTTGATGAATAGTGTGTTGCATCAATATTTGGATAAGTTTTTTATTGTGTTCATTGATGATTTACTAGTATATTCTAAAAATGATGAAGAGAACATTGAGAATTTAGCAATAGCATTGAGGTTGTTTAGAGAGCATCAGTTGTATGCTAGCCTCAGCTAGTGTAGTTTCTTTCAGACTGAGGTGCACTACTTGGGACATGTTGTCTCCAAGGAAGGCATTGTAGTAAATCTAGAGAAGATAAGGGCCATCATGGAGTGGATAGCTCTAAGAATGTGGATGAGGTGAGATCTTTTATGGGTCTAGCAAGCTATTATAGGAGGTTCATCTAGAACTTCTCACAGATTTCTTATCCCATTACATCATTGCAAAGGAAAGGTAAGAATTTTGAATGGACAAAAGAGTGTGAAGCTAGATTTGAGCAACTTAAGCAATTGTTGACACATGCACAAGTACTATAGATAACATATCCCAATAAAGAGTTTTTCATATGCACAAATGTTTGCAAGAGAGGGCTTGGTGGAGTCCTTATGTAGGACAAACAGGTGGTATATTATGAGTCTCAGAAACCAAACGAGCATGAGAAAAACTACCTGACACATGATCTTGAGTTAGCAATGGTTATACATGAACGTAAGATGTGGAGATACTATATTCTTGATAGGTAGCTTGTGCTTATGAGTGATCACATTAGGTTGAGGTATTTGTTTGACCAGCCAAATCTGAATGCCAAGCAGGCTAGATGGTTGGCCACGATTAACGAATTTGATTTCGAGATTTGATACATCAAATGTAAGGAAAACAAGGTGGTAGATGCTCTCAGTAGACAGGTACAGGTACATCACTTGGCAGCTATGAGCTCCTATGGGACAGACTTACAGGATAGGATCTTACACGCAGGATAACAAGATGTCAAGTAGGTGATAGTACATGTACAAGTACAGGTCGTGGCACAAGTACATGTGCATGTACATGTGAAGGTACAAGTACATGTAGTGGTACAGGTACAGGTGGCAATACAAGTACAAGTGCAGGTGTAAGTGCACATGTTATGGATTATTGTCTTATGACAGATGGATTGCTCAAGTTTCGAAACAAGATATATGTGCGAGATAGCAGTGAGCTCAAGAAGGTGATCTTGAGGGAGTGATTTTCATGTGAAACCATATTCAGGTCACCCAGGTCATGTTAAATCTATCAAGGAAAATACACATACAAGTTGATACCCATGTAGGAAGCACATGTAGTTCTCCTATTGTTATTGTTGTGCCCCATAGAAGCCCACTATTGTTATTATTGTGCCCTTACATTATTATTGTTATGTCAGCTCTGATTATATTGTGACCACTTGGACTCCTATATATAAAAAGGAGGTTTTGTCATTTGAACCATCCAAGAATTGTTCATTTGTGTAATGTGAAGGAGGTTGCATAACAACATGTGGTTCTTTTCTATCATGGCATGGGTTTTTCCAAGTGTGACAATGTTGTCAGCCTAGCCTTGCCATTTCCAAATAGCCATGGTGTGATGGGGATCTCATTTTTTGGTTGAGTTGGATTTTCGAATGAATTCGAAGCTAAGTGGGGTGGATCTCTGAAGGATAGAGCACATGGTCTAGCGGTCCCTAAACCAGACTGTGGATCACAGTAAATTCACTGGCCTAGTGACCTCTAAGCCAACTGTGGGTTGCGGTAAAGCCAAGATTGTGTTGCCTCGGTTGGCCTAGGAATCCTTGTCGGTGAATGGAAAGATATACATAAAGCCTAGAGGTGGTTTTCTCTTCGTTGCACCTAATAATACCAAGTTTAGGATATGCGATAAAGCTTAGAGAGTAGGTCTCGGTTTAGGGCCTAGTGATTCAGGTTTGGATTGTTGTAAATCCTGAGAGACTAGGAGACAAGAAAATTCCTCACGGTGTAGGTGGAGAAATCCGGTGGCATCCATGCTTGTTTGGCCTAGTGATTGGGTGGAGATCAAGGTAAAGCTTGTTATGATGTGTTTATTATGTTAGCCTAGTGATCTGAGATGGATTATGGTAAATTCTGGTTTCTATTGATGAGGGTGAGGTGGTTTAGCCTTGGTATGCCTTGGTTGAGTTCTTTTGGTTTAAGTTCCACATTCATGCTTAAAATATGGCACAAAGATGAACGGATGAAGAAAGATTTCGCGCAACAATTCTATGGTCAGGTGGAACGTGGTAGTCCCATCTCCGATATGTTTATTGCATTCGTTAATGAGAAATTCATTCCCTTGATTTCTATGTGCAAATGTAATGGTGTATATAGGGATTTTGATGGCTGATATGTTTATGGTATTTATGTTCCTAATATGTTGGTTATCTGTACATTTTGTGGCAGTAGCTATGTATGGCTCTCAGCATGTTTTTACTTTTATATGAATGTATAAGGTGTCCACGGGGGTTTCACTCAATGAACCTCTGTCCTATCACATGCGTTCATGGAATATTAAACAACACCCTTAATTTGACTACATATTGGAAAATACCCCTAAAAATCACATTATTTAACCCCCTACCAATACGAACCCAATACACCATCCCAATTTAGAAAACTTCTACTTCCACTAGATATTATAGGTATCCATTTTTTCATTAACATTTTTTTATACCCCTTTATATTTTTTCATTAAATTTGAACTCCATTTTTTATACCTTCTAATATAAAAGCCCTTTACCCCTATATATCCCCCAATATATTATGCCATTTTTTCCTCAATATATATCCCCCAATATGAACCCACGTGAAATGGTATTACTCCCCTAGTAAATCCCCCGTGAATGTGTTTATCACCTAATAGATGATAATGCAGCAAATGGCATCAGGGAACAATGGTTTATAGCGATTCTCAGATAAGTATGAGATCCCTACACTTAATTATGTTATTTACACTTGTAGGTTACATGTCAATGATATGTTTGATGAAATGTCTATCATGGCTACTAGGGGTCTAGTGAAGGTCTTGTTGACATTATTTCGTTTGCATCATTGTTTCCCTTTACTTTACTTGATTCCGTTCCATTCTAGGTAATGGCATGAGTTGTGGGCCTGAAAAAGTGGCTTAAATCCCGGGGTCGCTAGCACAGAACTGGCAACTTTAGTCCACAGTGTCTGGCAGACAAGCCTATGAGAGAAACTTTAGGTATCTGGTCGCTCCCTTGCCCATAGCAATAGAGCGACTATGGCTTCAAAGGTCTAGAATAACAGTGGAACCTAGGGATAGGTTGTATGAGTGGTTGACATGTATCGTGAGGGTTTTGTTGATGATGTTGGATGACTGTGTGTGATATTACGTCGATTCCACTTCCTTAAGGATACCTAGAAAGTCAAATCTAATCATAGTAGTCTCTCGTCTCATGTTTACCCTAGTTGGCATGGTTACTTGGGTGCATGTGGGAGGAAGGTGTTACAACACATATTGGAGTAACTAACACATTCAACACTTCCCATTAATGAACATGGCTACTATCTATGGGTCTAAGCCTCATCTAGGCTTACAATACTTGAGATCAATTCAAAACATGTTTTACTTCTATGTTGTAGAAACTTTTTCTTCCTTTTACTCCAAACTTTATATACTACAGATTTTTTCTTCTTCTTTAGCTTTACTTTGTTAGTCTTCTTCAATATTTATGTGTCTTCTTTGTTAGTTCTATTCGTACATATGTTTGTATCTCATATGCTATTGAATAGATTTTTTTTTCAAACTCTAAAAGATTAATGATGCCTCATATACCATTAAATGAGTTTTTTTTGGGGTAAAACTCTGAAAGTTTGCTTGTACCTCATCTACTATTGAATGAATATTTTTTGGTCAAACTCTAAAAGATTGAAAATAATATCTTTGTTCGCACTCTCCAAGAAATGCTGGCATAGCCTCGTAATGGATTTTTTTTGTCAAACTCTAAAAGATTACTGATATCTCATCTATTATTTAATGAGTTTTTTTGTAAAACTCTAAAAGTTTTCTTGTACCTCATCTACTATTGAAGGCACAGCTGAAGTCAGCGAGGCCACCGTGAAACAACGCTCACGCCAAACGATAAGATACGTCAGGGAAGAGGAAGACTGCGATTCCTCCGAGAAGCAACGCGGAAGCAGAACGGAATCAGCAACGGAGCAACAACAGACAAGACTGGAGCAACTGCGTAGCTCGGAAACTAAGTCCAACACCTGGCGGAGCGTAAGTAATTTTCTGCACTTAAATAACAACACGCCTAATAACATTAAACGCGTTGTTCGAAACACCTATATAAATCATAACAGCGTTAAAGCTAATAACAACGTTAAAACTAAATCAAAAATTAAATCAAATAACGTGGAAGACATTACCATAAGGAATAGTTTAGATAATATAATAGATGGAAACACGAATGTATTAAATACCAATGAATATAATATAATATAATAATAAACTAGATTTAATATATGTAATATAATAGATAGGAATCACATTACATCAGATAGGAATGACTTTAACGTGGAAGACATTAACATGAGTAATAGTTTAGGTAATATAATAGATGGAAACACTAATGTATTAAATACCAATGAACATAATATAATAAATAATAATCTAGATAATAATACAACTAGATTTAATATATGTAATAGAATAGAGGGAAACACTAATGTTTTAAATACCAATGGATATAATATAATAAATAAAAACTAGATAATAATACTACTAGATTTAATATAGACAATACAACTAACAAATCAGATAACGAAATTAAAAACAATTCTTATAATAATTCTATTAACCATTAAAAAAAAATATTAATATCTCCTAAAAAGGAAGATGCTGAAGTCCTTGACAAAGGACTCAATTTTGCCTTGGCCCACAAAAGGATTCCGAACAAAGAAATCATTTGAAGCCTTGAAGATGGAATCAAAATTCTCAATGATGAAGATAAAGAGCCTATTAGACAAGAGTGTGTTGTCATCCTAAGGAGAGCAAGGCTTCTGAAAAGAAATCTAAACCATGAGCAGTGAAAAGCCCTAAAAACCCTGAGGAGTAATAATGACATTGTCATTCTAAAGGCCGACAAAGGAGGCGCCACTGTGCTGATGAATCGTGAGGAATACATAAACAAAATGAAAGACCACCTATACAACAGTGGTAGCTACAAAAAACTTGAAAAAAACCCCATCTCAAAAATTACAAGGCTAGTCAAAAAATCCATTAAAGAAACTAATCTAGATGAAAAACTAAAAAAGCACCTTACCCACGACAGTGAAATTACCCCTCATATTTATGGGGGCCCTAAAATACAAAAACTGATGTCCCCCTTAGGCCTATAGTCAATACCATTAGAGCACCCACATATGAGCTAGCAAAGTATGTCGCCAGCACCCTAACACCTCTAGTTGGTAAAACCAGCGCTTCATCAAAGACTCTAACCAGTATGTTGAGTTCATTAAACAAGCTAAGCTAGATCTGGGTGATAAAATTGTTATTTTTGATGTGGTCCCGCTCTTCACCAAGATTCCCTTAGATGAAGCAATCCAAGTAGTAAAAGAAGTGGGGAACCCCCAAACTGCGAAGTTGGCTGAAATCTGTCTCCATTCCACTTTCTTTTCTAAGGGGAAATATTTGAACAAACATCATGAGCGAGAGCAAACAAATGGCACAAGAAGTTTGCTAGGTGGAGACCCTGAGAATCTTCTAGAAGCTACTCATTTGACACTTGCCTCTCTGAATTCGTCCAAGGATGAGTAAGAGATCATGAAATCTCCAAGTGGAACCAAGAACTATCATAGAGATGACACTAATCAAAATCCCAGAAGCTGACTCACCCCCCTCCAAATATCTATAAATGGATCCCTCGTCCTAGAGATCCAAAGATTGGAATTTGGTAATTTGCAAAGAAGTGTTATTGGTTTCTCTTTGAAGACATAGTTGGGTGATCTTGCTTTGTATGAGGTGAAGAGGGCTTTCAAGCTAGGAGGATGGCGCTGGGTCAGACCAAGTGGTTGTAATCCTCTCTTCTACTACTTTTACTAATAAATCTATTTGAGTTTTCCTCCATATTCTTGTGTATCTCTGAATATTGTGTTGATGTATGCATTTGTATGGTCAATATATATCTAATCCTATATTGTTTACAGTGATAGATTTCTATGCTTTGATGGTATTATGCTGCTGTGAATCTACAGTGCTCTCTGAAGCGGGACAAGTAAGGAAGGAGTGGCGAGATTCTGTCAAAGGAGAAAGGAAACAAGTAAGGAGCCAAGCGGAAGACTGAGGTTGGTACTCTCTACTTCTTTCTCATCTCTCTCTCGTAAAGGAAAAACAAGTGACTTTAATCTGTTTGTTTCTAAGATAGCTACCCGTTTTAGTGGGACTAGCAGTTCTGAATAGACACTAGATTTCCCGATAACAAAATGGCAACTCCGCTGGGGAGCGATTAGTTTGATTGCTTGTCTCTATTTGTTTGATTCATAAACCACATACAGAGCTTGAAGTTAAGCCAGCAAGCCTTCGAACTGCATTTGCTATGCAAGTGAAAAGTAGATCAATGCTGCTTCAGTCAATCTCCAGGTTTGTTTATGAACTGAAAAATTGACTTGCAAACATCCTAAGTGCCCTAGAGGTAGCTTGAGTAACCTCATTAGATCAACCCCTGTACTTTGTAGTTACTGATTATCATTTTCTCGACCTAAATCCCTGAACTAAGCTACAAACTATGACCAAAAACCAAGTTAAAGTCTCGTCCCTGGACCATCGCACCTTCTCTTCTTGGCAATCTGGATGCATCGCACCTCCCGCGTACAGTAGGTGGGATGCATCCCTGTTTCCCTGTGTTACAGGTGCGATGATCAGACAAGACTAGTTCTGCCTCCATATTTTGGTTTTTCTTCACTCTCTTCAGCTTCATTCAGGAGTTTTGTTGTCTGTGATCAGTAGACCACTGTTGAAACCCCCTTCCTTTGCATCATCCAACCTCCATTGTGCAAATATTTGTGAATATTTTTATGTATTTTTCGCCATTCACAATTCTCATCTACAAAATGGTAGCTTAATCGAACTGTCATCTTTGGATTTGAAAGTGTCGCAAGTGTTGTTTTCAGTCAAGGAAAAGAATCCTTCTCTTTTTGATAGTCGATTACACTGTTACTCTTGTATTTGATCTGAATGAATAGTACTTCAAGTGTCAAAAGCAGTTTTCAATTCAAAATAGCAAAGAGTCGTCTTGTCTCCCTTTTGTTTTTTTGAAAAGAAAATTGTTAGTACTGTCGCTTTGAAAGAAGATATAGTTCAAATTTGTGCTTAGCATTCTTTTTGTCATTCACACATTAAGAAAGCAGAAAACAAATACATGCATGTGCATTTGCATTTAGACTGCTTGTTGATTTTGATTTAGGACAGTGCATCTAATGTGTGCTCTCTGCTCTATGTTGAAATGATTTCGTTTCTCTGTCCTTAGTAGCTAGGATTTTCATTGCAGAAAGAAGATTAAACGACTATTTATCATATTAGATTGCATTTTAGGAATTGTATATCTAAATCACGCAGTGAACCTTAAAGGCAAACTTCTTAAGAAAGATCAACTATAAAATAAATTCAATGAACATAAAAACTCTTTGGAACCTAACGCACAACATCTAAAAGTCTAGGCTAGAGACATATTCTGGCGTCGTAAAGCCTGGTAACTGTCGCTTTCATCGTAGGTTTGGTGATTCCTCCTCTTTGAGACAACAAGTGCCAGTACGAACTTGTGCTCCCACGTACTGTCTAGTATATATTGGGAGACCACAATAGGCTATAGCCTTTATCCTTAGGAAGCCATGTCTGCCGCCCTATTGATCGCAATGCACTGAACACATCATTCAGGAAGATTGACTGTCGTACCGTAAAAAGTATTCTACAGTTTTGTGATTGGTTTGGTAATCCCTCTGTCTAGATTTCCAGAGTAGTCTCTTTCGTTCCTTTTTAGACTCCTTAAAGGAAAAGGTCCATCTAAACACTTGTCACTTCAGGCTCATTAAAAATCGAAGGCAACTAGAGTCATCTTTAGCTTTTTCTCGACTCTTAAAAATTGAAAAAGCAAGTTGTGTTAAAGCGTTTAGAATTTATTTTAATCGGAATAACATCACTGTTCCATCGTTGGTCTTAGGTTGAGAAAATGGAGTCCACCAACCAAGGATTTCCCCTCGGGGGAAATCCTAGTCCTTTCTCCTCTTGGGGAGATGTTGGTGCACCTCATATGGCCACATTGTCCCTTCCAAGACTGACAATTGGCCTGTCGGTATGGCTTTTCTCGACCTCTGTCGTTCAAAGAACTGTGATTCCTGAACAATCGAATCAGCAACTAGATGATACTAGAGTTACCCCCCAACCTTCTACTTCGTTTGTCTCTCCCTCTCCTTCTTCCTCTTTACTTGGTGAAGATAGTAAAACTAAAAACCAAGTAACTAAGAAGAAGAAGAAAGGGAAGGAGAGGAAGATGAAGGAGCCAACGGTAAAAAAGGGAAACCGTGCATCGTCTAGCGAAAATACACACTGCACCGTCCAAATCTAAATCTCCATGTGTCATTTGCAAAGGAGACCACTATCATCGAGATTGTCCTTGCATCCCACGGATCTTAAGGGACTGGTCTCCCCGCTTGCACAATCCGGTATCATCAACCTCTGACAATCATGTTGATAGTACACCGTCAACCAGTGAAAACGAAGTCACTGGGCAGAAAGGAAAATCTAAATTTCCTTGCAGACTGTGTGAAGGCGATCATGCCCTCCACCGTTGTGCCTTCCTGGACGAAGCTAAAAGAGTCTTGGATAATCGTCCTGCATCGCCGCAGCAACTCCCTCCTGGATGCAAGAAACTCTTGCCGGATCCATTGCTAGTTGAAAATCCGACTGACCCACCTTTGTTGTCGGTCAAAGCACCTATCATTGAAGATAAACCCTTCGATTCCACGTCAGACCAAAGTCAATAGGTCGAGACGGTAGTCAACCCCATCTTGGCTTCAAAAGATTTACCTTCAGATGATACAGTCACCAAAGAGAATGAGAACGACACCGTTCAAATTCTTTTCGTAAACATAGACTCCAATGAACATGGGGGAAATCTGCCCATTCCTTTACCGTAGGAAGGAAATTCGTCAGAGCTGTATCCAGTCATTTATTCGGTCCCACCTCCAAGCAACCTATTCGGTTCCTTTGATTGGAACCTACTAGGGAGACCTCGTTTACCATCTAATGTACCATTCCGAATCATAGTGCAAACTTACAGAATGGTCATTGTTGGTACCATCGTATATGAAGGGGCTTCTGTGAGTATCCTTTCCTCGACTGCTTGGAAAGCGCTTGGTTCGCCATCACTTTTGCTTAAGATGCGAAATCTGACAGGCTTCGATAAAGGAACCAGTCGAGCGTTAGGGATCCTTCCAAGTTTGCCTATAACTTTGAGAAGGAAAACCGTTTATCTGAACGTAATGGTAGTTCAAGGACATTTAGATTACAATCTACTCCTTGGGCGTGACGACATTTATAGCATGGGAGCTATTGTTTCCACACTCTTTCGAGTAATGTGTTTTTCGCATGAAGGCAAAGTGGTCCAGCTCGTAGACCAGCTTTCATTCCCCAGTTCACACATAGCTAATAGTCAAATTCTATCCCTAACAGGTCTTTTTGCGCAAGGAATGTCTCATCAATCTCCAGTCCGTCCACCTGATGAACGCGAGTGATTCGGTGGTTGTGACTAAAACCCAGGGGGCATGCACCTTGGTCTGCTTTGGCAGGAAAACTTCAAGTATAGGGTAGGTTTCCGCAAAGTATATATGATTAGTCTGACACACCCATCCATTTAGGAAAATGGGATTAGACCGGAATAAGATACCTCTATTAGAAGGTAGGCCTTTCCCGATAGAACAAATGTTTTGTCTGCAAATTGAAGGGTAACCTGGAAAAGGTAGGCCTTTCCCAATAGAAAAAATGTTTTGTCTGCAAATTGAGGGGTAACCTGGGAAACTCTACTTCACTATACCCGGGGGCATGCAAACCTTTTTGCATGAAAGTGAAAAGTGACCATTTATTTTCCTAGTTTGTATATTATTAACCCTTTAAACTCGTAGGATCGGTCATTCCTAGCTTACATAATAAAAAGAGTCAGAGCATAATTTCGAATGGTGCAAGATCCCTAAAAACTGAACCTATCGATGATACATCCTTATTATATGACTAGCACAAGCAGTTTTACGCGAAGTTCAATCTCGTTAAAAATTAAACCTAGTAATGAGCATATGTTCCACCAGAGTTTAAGCTCATTAAAAAATGAACCCACCTCTGATAAATAACTATTGTGAATGATTATCATCAACTTTTGAGCCCTGGTCGTGTTCTTACCATCACCGCCACTCTGTTTTAGCCAATCATTCGCCTCCATTTGATTGTTTACCCCTTTTGAGGAATAGCTGCGATGAGTGATCCTATTAGCCACCTTCTTTACACTGCCGTGACTGAGGAAGTTCCAAACCTTACCTGGAACCAGCTGCTATCTGAAAACATCACTCATTCCTCAAAAAATGAGTCTCCTTTAAGCTCTTTTCATCCGACTCGTAAAATATGAAAAGATTGCTGAGAAATTGGCCTTTCCAACTCGTTAAAGTGATCGAAAGTGCTATCCCTCCTCTAGATTTTAATCTTTTTGGACCTGAGGAATCATTACACAAAAAGATCGAGCGTTTGTCTTGTTCAGCTCGTTAAAACTATCAAAAAGTCATCCCTTTCGCATTGTTTTATACTTTTTCGGACTTAAGGGATTATATTACGAAAAAGAAATATTGGAGTTTCCTTTCCGTCTCTTTTCAGACTCTCTAAAAATTGAAAAGGATCGATTTATCCTTATCGTTAAACTCGTTAAAACAATAGTGACAAACTTGTCCATTCAGACAAGAGCGAGTTTCACTGTCGCTAGACTCGTTAAAACATAGCGACGACTCTGCCCAAAGGGCAGATTATAGAACAAGAATATGTTATCCTCCTCAAGCTTGACAAAAATAAAGAGGTACTGGTGAGAAATGACTGGGGAAAATTGGGAAGAAAACTTGAAGAAACTTTATTGGTAGCAGGTAGCTATTGAACATGACACTTTCACTCCATCACCATGATTGAGTCGGGTTGGGTTATTCTGTTCACCGGTCATATCACCATTGGTCCACCGTACCATCCACTTTTGGGGTTAACGCTACCAATCCATTTCAGTGTCGCCGATATGTTCAAGAGAATTCGCTCAGAGAATTCACCTACCTAGCTTGTGTCTCATCTGCTACAATACCCTCACACTTCATTCTTTCATGACCGCCACCCTGAACCTTGTATCATCAGATCGTTTGCACCTCTACAAAATCATTTGCTCCATTCTGTGTCGTAGATGTGGGATCCATTAATGCCTTCCTACGATGGGTCACTTCTTGTCGACATCAGCTCATTATCCAAGAAGCCGACCTAGGGACAACCCTTCCAGTACTTTAAAGCTTGCATGCTTGAATGGCAAGTTTCTCACTTTTGACGACAATTTTACATCAATGGCCTTCGACCGAAAGATTTTGCGTGGTGTTTGACATCGACTCATGTATTCACACCACATGAATTGTACTGCAATACCTTGAGGGTCATCATCATCATCGGTGATTCCACTCGCGTCTGTTAACAGCTTAGATCATTGGCTGGTAATCAGGCGATGTCCTTCCATGTTCGACATCAGAACATCTTTTCACGTGGATCGACTTGTACTTTCGGGCGAAGATTAAACGAGTTTTGAAGACCCCGGATCTAGTTTCATCCATCCGAGCTGCGGTATATTCAAGAAAATAAAGACATCAAATGTACATCATTGCTGCATAGATAATCATCCAAACTAAGGGATGATGGCTCTACCAGGATCATCAGTCTGCACACAGACGGTTGTCTATCCTATGTACATGAAAATGAATTTATCAAGCTGAGCATGGGAATGCCCGCCTCTGCTAGATCATGAAAATATTATGAAGATAACGATTTGTATTGTATCTTATTACAGGTCACCTTCGAGTGTGAAAAACCTCGGATCCTCATTATAAAGCATTTCACCCGACATCAAAAGATTTACGACCTCATGCTTTAGGGGGCAATTTTTGTAGACATATTTGGGCACTGTAACCCCAATCACATATGTCCATAAACCAAAGGCCTCTAAGTCCCTAAAAGTGTTGTTTCATACCCTAAAGAAGCAAGGTCGGCTGATTACATCATCTCCCATAATTTTTCCATGAAAAACCACTCAGAACTAGTCAAAGCAGGACCATACAGACTGCCCAGTGCAAAGGGTGCGATGCATCTCACCTGCCACATGCAAAAAGTGCAATGCATACTGTAAAGCCCTTTTGTAGGGTGCGATGAGTGAGAGCAGACAAATGGCACAAGCAGTTTGCTAGGTGGAGACCCTGAGAGTCTTCTAGAAGCTACTCATTTGACACTTGCCTCCCTGAATTCGCCCAAGGATGAGTAAGAGATCATGAAATCTCCAAGTGGAACCAAGAACTATCATAGAGATGACACTAATCAAAATCCTAGAAGCTGACTCACCCCCTACAAATATCTATAAATGGATCCCTTGTCCGAGAGATCCAAAGGTTGGAGTTTGGTAATTTGCAAAGAAGTGCTATTGGTTTCTCTTTGAAGATATTGTTGGGTGATCTTGCTTTGTATGAGGTGAAGAGGGCTTTCAAGCTGGGAGGATGGCGCTAGGTCAGACCAAGTAGTTGTAATCCTCTCTTCTACTAATTTTACTGATAAAGCTATTTGAGTTTTCCTCCATATTCTTGTGTATCTCTAAATATTGTGTTGATATATTCATTTGTATGGTCAATATATATTTGATCCTATATTGTTTACAGTGATAGCTCTCTATGCTTTGATGGTATTATGCTGCTGTGAATCTACAGGTGTTCTCTGAAGCGGGACAAGTAAGGAAGCAGTGGTGAGATTCTATCAAAGGAGAAAGGAAACAAGCAAGGAGCCAAGCGAAAGACTGAGGTTGGTACTCTCTGCTTCTTTCTCATCTCTCTCTCGTAAAGGAAAAACAAGTGACTTTAATCTGTTTGTTTCTAAGATAGCTACCTGTCTTAGTGGGACTAGTAGTTATGAATAGACACTAGATTTCCCGATAACACGCCCCTACCCCTCACAAGTATCTCCTATACCACATTACCCTCTCCTAATAATTTCCCTATCAACCTCTCATGATTCTGCTCACCGCCCCCCCTTATGAATTTTAACCACTTTTGAAACCTTCCCTTCTTCGGAACCAATCCTTGGTTACAAGCTCACCCCTCTCCTAACCCTAAAAATATAAATCAAAATAATATTAAACTTTATTTAGAAATAATACTTATATAAGCTAATAGCATGAATTAACATTAAGTAAAATTAAGTTTCATATGTGAATATATTGGAATAAACTAATAGCATAGACCTATATAAATCAGAAATCTAAACATTAGAAATTAGAAATCATAATTTAACTAAAATAAATTTATAAAAGAATAATGTCATTAGATTTCTTTAAACATAAAGATAACAATGAAATTAATACTATCATGAATTATATGAATAAATAATAAAACTCATATTAGAATATATTAACAATAATAAAAAAACATTTTACCATAAATCATTTAAGGTAGATTAAAATAAATAATTCATTAGCAATAAATAAATAGCATTATATTAACCTTTTTAAATAACATTATATTAGCAACAAACTAATTAACATAGGCTTAAATAAAACTAAAGTCTAAGCAAAAATGTAGCAATGTATTAACTCCTATAAACATTAAACAAAGAAATTTAATTTAATTTAAGTAAAATAAAATTAAAATGTAATTGGTTAAAGAATCATTACAATAAATTAAAAACATAAAAATAGTAATAAAAATTTTTATAATATTAAATATAATATAACTCACATTAAAATTTATTAACAATAATTAAATTTCATAAATCATTATTAAACTAAAATAGAAAAGTGTAGAAAGAATTAAAATACACAAATAATTTATTAAATAACAAAATAAGAATAATGAATTATAAAATAAAAATATGGTTTCTTTCATCCTGAGTTGGTCCGCTCTCCAACTTGACATCACTCCAAATCATATTTATTGTTCACGCTTCTCTTCTGTAAATCGGTTTCGATGATGAGTCTTGATCTAGAATCGAAAAGTAGACAACATGAAAATGAACATTGTGGAATATTTGAATCCAAACGCACAAATTTGTTCGCACTCTCCAAAAAATGTTGACATAGCCTCGTAATTAAATTTAACTTTCACTACTAAGTTTTTCTCCCATGATGTTACTAGAAAGGTGGCTTCAATTTCACTATCTTCAATTTTAATGTCGTCTTCCACGCATCTATTTACATAAGTCAAATTTCCTTTCAACATCATAGTGATACTCTATATTTTGCAGAAAGCCACATTTTTCTTCTACAATTTTTTCAGTAAATTTCTATGTAGTGTTTAGGCTAATTGTATTGTCCACGTCTTGTATACCTTCTTCTCTTTTGAAAGGGCTAAAAATAAACATCTTCCATTATTTTTGTAATGTCAAATATTCAACTTTTGTGATAGTATATTCAACTTGTGTGATAGTGTTACAATAACATCACTATTGTATACCTTCTTCTCTTTTGAGAGGGCTAAAAATAAACATCTTCAATTATTTTTGTAATGTCAAATATTCAACTTTTGTGATAGTGTTATATTCAACTTTTGTGATAGTGTTACAATAACATCAGCGATGGCTTAGCTCAATGATGATCAATGTTATTCTACAATTACTTTTGTGATGTCAAATGTTCAACTTCTATGATTAAGTGCTACATTAACAACAACAATGTTTTGTGGCTTAGCTCAATGATCATCAATGTTATTCCCCATTTCATTGTATCTCATCTCCAAATTATTGTAACCTTCTTTAAATGTGGTTGTTAGTGTAATCTTGGGAGTAATGCTATCATCTAAACCTTATTAAATAAAAAACAATGTTATTGCATCATTCTTTGTCCGAGCTTTAAGTTTCCTTTTATTAACTTGTGCCATGGCCTCATAGGCTCCTATGATTCGAGGGTTCTTCAAATTGATGCAAAATAATATCTTATAACTCATTTTAATCCTTACTCTTATTGAATAATCAAAATTGATATTTTTTACCGATAAAAATAAAAAGAAATCAATAAAGAAATCCATATAAATTCGTAAAAGATAAAAATCACTCAAGAAATCCATACTCATGAAAAATGAAAACCATTACTCCGTGAATTTTCAATAAAACCCTCAAGTCCTTTCACCGAAAATGTAGATATTTACCTATTTTCTTTTTTCACTTGAGTTTTATTCGCTTTCCAAAAATAATGATGGAGAGAAAGACAATAGGTTCGTAAAAGATAAAAATCACGGAAGAAATCCATACTTCTGGAAAATGAAAACCATAACTCTGAATTTTCAATAAAACCCTCCATTGCGTGATCGAAAATGTAGATATTTACCCATATTTTTATTTTTTCCTTTTGCGCTTTTAGGGGAGTTTATTCACTTCCAAAAATTATTATGAGACAAGACTGGAGTAAGGAGAAATTGAATGCTACTACATGTTTTAAACACTCACAAATAATTCAAAGTAAAACACTATATAAATAATAGAGTTGACTGGAATTTTCATTCAATTTCCTAATGATGTAAGAATTAATTGACCTAGAATCATGCAGAATTTTGTAAAAAGATTTTTAGAATGATAACTATAACTATGCTAATGCATCATTAACACGTTATGCCAAAAACTAACACTTTCTATCCAAAAAAACGGTAGAATCTATATGATATTTTAGAGTGATTAACCACATTCCAATAACTAATAGCCATTAGGATATAAATAAATATTAAAAAAAAATTACGCAGCTTTTAATCAAAACTCATTAACATATTAGAAATATATCTCAATTCATTAGTAAAAATTTAATTTTAAAGGTTAAAGTCAAGCTAAATAATAAATGGGTGGGTGTGAGGATAATATATCTCCCTTCATGTAAGTAATGACTCAAATTTATAAAGATATATTCTATCTCTATTTTATTGGAGATAATATTATGTTGATATGAATAAACACAAGATTAGGTAAGTAAATTAATATCATGTTATTAGCAAAATATAAAAGACAACAGAAAATTCTTGTAATTGGAAGTAAAGGTGTTGTTGGAAAATGTAATTCCTACTTGTCTCAGTTTTGACTTTATATGTAAAGGAGTTTGTTCCTATTCTATAGGAGTGGTTATATATATATATATATATGTCCCTAGTTTGGTGTGTGGTTGAGATATTCTCTCAACCAACTGATTATGTAATATCATAATTGATCAATGTGAATAATTTGCACTATCAAATTTTATCTTGGTGTCAGAGCCCTTATAGGCCTATTCATTTTTTTTTGCTTGTCCATCCCAAGTACAGTGCTCTGTCAAAAGTTTGCAGCCTCCGGTAATCGTTACTCTCGCATCTAGTTGGATTCATACCATCGCTGGGACATGAGTTTGGTCAACAATTCATTGGAGAGGTTGCATAGACCTATGACATGAGGTAGCAGTTACAGTCCCTGTTACAGTCCCAAGGCTCGTGGATCTATGTGTCAGGTGCGATATCCAAGGGTTGTATTTGAAGGAATAGTCTCTCGTGTTGTATACGACAGGTCCTCTTGTTCTACAAGCAAAATCTGGAAATGATAGAATATGTTGACATCTCTGCAAGCATGCGGACTGAAGAAACTCACTGCGTCAAATTTTTGGACAAACAGGAGCGTTGATTTTGCATGTTCATGTTGTGGATCTTCCCATAGAGGCAATGGTGCCTGATCGTGCCTCTGCAGTTGTGACGGAAAAGGTGGTGCTTGTTGGTGCCTTTTTCATGCGCAACGGAAGTGGGATGAGCTCCACCTACGTGGGGGAGAAGTGACTACGTGAGGAGTACCAGCCGCGTGAGGAGGGCCGACAAAGGTTTGTCGAATTAAATTTGTGTCAGTGTGAGAGCATGGTGCGATGGCATGTTTCTGATGGTGTTGTTGCGTGAAGGTTGTTGAAGTGTTATGATAAATATTTTGTACAATCTATTCTGGAAATTATCGCCACTTCCCATTTGGCGCGATCTCTGAACAAATCATTTTTTCAAATGAAAACTAAAAATAATATTCATAGGTTTGTGTGTGTGTTCATTTTGCAATCCTTCGTTCTCCTGTTTCAGGCCTCTACAGTGATTTTCTGTAAGTGACTGTGTATGTATTGTAAGAGTCTAGGAGTGTTAAATTCCAGAAGACTATTGGACGATATTCAGTCAACAATGCTGGAATTGTTCTTCATTTACTTCCTACCAAAGGAAATCCATTATGTGATCTGATGGACCAAGGATTCGATCATCTCTATAGGAGAAATTAATTGAATCGAGTGTTTTTATGGTGTAGCTTTGGAAGTATCTTCAGAAAAGTTTGAAGATCTACGAAGGGAGAAGACACAGAGTCAAGGAACAAGCATGGAATCGATGATTTGTCCCTTGTGGAGTTAAAATAATGTATGTTGACATTGATTCTTGGCCAATGACTTTTCACAAGGAACTTTGCACACTAACTACTAAGCTTGCGTGGGCATCGTTCAGTTGTAGAATGTGTTGCTCGGGGGTCAACAACAGTCAGAGAAATACTGTGTGGGATTCGACATCCATTTTTTTTGCCTCAATTGGTGGGGCACGTGGAGACTGACAAGATTGTTCCCTCGATGTGGATGTGGATTTGAGTAGCAAGTTTGAACCATGTCATTTTCTACGCGCTTGAACCATGGAGCATCCAGCTAGGGCACCATGACGGGTGTTGGTCTCCGCCAAGATGGAAGTTGTGTTAACAAATTGTTTTTTTTTTATGTTAGTTTTTCAAAGTAGGGTGGAAGCTTTTGTTTACTTTTAATTTTAGTACTAGTTAGGGACAATTTGGTCGGTTAGGGTCATTAGTTTGTCTGTCTTTAATCAATAGAAATTTAATAATTGTTCTGTCATTTTGGAGAAAAAAACAAAATGTGTTTGATGTAAAATCTTGTCAAAAATCAGAACCGAATGCAAGCATTGTTATGTAACTAAATAGAAATACAACTGAAAACAGTAACTACACAGTTCAGGTAACTGTGAATAGAGACTATAAATGTACATGAAAAATCCATTGAAAGGGTTCAACATTTTTTAGCATTCAAGCAATAATAATAAAAGAACAGACAATTTGAATCCATCTGTGTATCCATAGTATTTTCGTTTTGCTTCCTAATTCACCGAACATCAGAGTAATCAATACAATGCTTACATACAAGTTTATTTAATTCTTCTTTTCTAAGAAACAGAGTCCAAACAATGAGATAGAGTTGCATTTCCAAAATGAGGGTTTGAATCCCATAGAATAAATTGACATTGAATAAATAGGAACGAATGCAGACAAATCAATTGGACGAGTTAATCACATACAGGCCATAAATTATCTTCTTAACCTCGAAATCGAACACCAGAACGAATTATCAGAGCAACTACAGAACTTTCTGTTTGTGGAAAAAAATTTACAAACACAGTTGCAAATTAACAAATGTAATTCAAAGGCGTTGAAGCCGGAATGGAAGTAATGACAACCAATCATCATCATTAAAACAAGGTAAATCGAAACCAACGTTTTCCTGAAAGTTTTTTTCTTTAAATTATAAGATGGAATGTATGAGCATACATAGCAGAGTTCCAGAATAAACCAGAAATAGTCACATAGTCGACAGTCGACAAACCCTAGGTGAGGGTTTTGGTAAACAGCTCCCACACATTAAAAGTTATAGCCAACAATCATAGAACCAAGGAAGCCTATGCTAACAAAACGACCAGGACACTAGCTACAGCCAAGAGACAACACTGACTAAGCATTGAGGAAAACCAAATCCTCAATCTTACAGGCCTAATCCAAAAACTGAAGATTAGTTTCATTGACATAGCCTACCACGCAGAGGCAAACATGTTTGTTTCGAGCATACCCAACTGCAAACCCCAATACCTGCAAAAGAACCAGCACACAGTTGTTAGCAACCTATCGACAGAGGAAAACAAAACAAGTGCATGAGTGCAAGTATAAGAGGGATACATTTCCCCTTCCTGAAGGATTCGCAGTGAGAACAAATAACAAGCCTTTAACCCTCAAGTTCCAACCAACGACTAAGACAAAGGAGCGACCACATTAGGAACAAAAGAATGGAAACGACAAATTGAATCATGGATACAAGAGCTACCTGCATTGAAGCCGAAGACCAGAGAGCGCCATTGTTTCGAAACCTGAGTGCATGCAAACTCACTGAGTTTCACAAGCAAGACAACCTCATACCAGAACCCGAGCTTGTGGAGCAGAGACCAATTGAAACAGTTGCAAAAAGAGCACAGAAATCTACTTACACGGGCGGCGGCAGAACCATTTTTGGTTGTCCAACGAATCAGGACCAAAGGTTATCCAAGCAAGTATAAGAGTCAAGCAAATATAAGAGTCACACTGTCGGACAAGAAAAACTAGAAGGTGCGCCTAGAAGTTGCAGCGCAACTGCATACACAAGAAACAAAACCACATAGAACAAACCCTCGGCGAACAAGTGCAAAGAATAGAAATGGTTGAATGAACAACAGAGGAAGAGTTTTGGAAAAACGAGGAGCGTGAAACGTGACCCGAGGTATAGTACATAATATTGACTGCACACATAAATGCCACCTATCATTTTCCAAAAAAATCCGAGAACATTGGTAATCATAAACTAATCCACAACTAAATAACACTTAAATCATTTAATTGTTGATTAGTCCAAATAGTGTTGGGTTGGTCCCATCATAGTGGTATCAGAGCAGGTTGAAATTGACTGAAGAAATGGAGGTAGGAAGGAGAGGTCGTGGAAGAGGTGTTCGGAGGATAGCAGAGGAAGGACTGAGAGAGGAGATTAGGATTCTTACTACCTGTTTGGAGGCAGTCAAAGTAGGGAGAAGAAGGGATCTAGAGGTAGGTGATGACAGCGAAGAGGAAGCTGAAGCGACAACAGATGGATCGGATGGAGAGGGCCCAGAAATGAGACTATTGAGATCTGTCTTAGTGGCAAGCAGTAAACCCAAACCAGAACTCCCAAATTATGATGGCAGCCTGTCCACAGAGGTTCTATTGGATTGGATCAGTGAGCTGGATAAGTATTTCGAGTGTGAGGAGGTCAGTGAAGATTGCAGAGTTAAGTTCATTGCAATGAAGTTGAAGGGACACACAACCTTGTGGTGGGACAGTGTCCAAACAGAGAGAAGGAGATTGAACAAGTTGCCAATCAAAACCTAGTCAAGGATGGTGGCCATGTTGAAGGGCAGATTTGTGTTGAAAGACTATCAGATTGCACTACGCAGACAAGTGAAAAATCTGAAATGGAAAGGAATGACAGTGAGGGAGTACACTGAGGATTTTTATCGAGTGAACTTAAGGGCCGGTTATACAGAGGATACCTTAGAGAAGACAACCGGGTATGTAAATGGTTTAAAAAACTAGAAATTTTAGATGAAATTAGTATCCTGTCTCCAAAGAACATTGAGAAGCGTATCAGAGTGCTATGAACGCTGAAGAGAAAATTACTAGAAAGAAAAATGCTAGGAGAGGACGAGGAACCGGCAGAGGAAAAGGCTAGTCATATGGCAAAGGGCGAACTACTATTAGTAATGAGGAAGGCAGCAGTTCTAAAGCTTCCGGATCAGCAGATAAAGGTGATAATGCGAAAGGTGGTAGGCCATATCAGCGAGGCAGGGGAAATGGTCGAGGCAGAGGAGCTAGTTACCAATGTTACAGGTGTCATAAGTGGGGACACAGATCATTTGAGTGTCCTAAGGCAGACCAAGCTGGACAGAGGGGTGCGTATGTCGCACAACCAGAAGAAGTAGAGGCACCTCCCCAAGAAGCAAAGAATGCTCCAGAAATAGGGGAAGCCCTGGTGTTGAACAAGGTGTTGTTAAAACCAGCAAAAGAAACCACCGAACAAACTCAGCGGAAGGCTTTGTTTCGAACGGTTTGTAAGTCACACGGTAAGTGCTGTAAGTTAATTATTGACAGTGGTAGTACAGATAACTTGGTGGCCACAGAGATGGTGGAAAAGTTGGAATTGAAGTGATTGAAACATCCCACCCCTTACAAAGTTTCATGGCTGCAAAAAGGCCATCAGTTGTTGGTGGATGAACAATGCGAGGTGGAGTTTCAAATAGGCAGATATAAGGATAAGGTCATTTGTGACATCATGTTGATGGATGTATGTCACATACTGCTAGGCAAGCCATGGCAGTACGACAGAAAGGTGGTACATGATGGACTGAAAAACTGCTATAAGTTTGTCAAGGATGGAATCAAGCACATGCTTGTGCCCATCAAGGAGGAAGGAACAGTAGGAACAAGTGAGCCAAGAGCATTGTTGGTCAGCGGAAAACAGTTTCTAAAACAAGTTGAGGATAGTGAGGTGAGTTATGCAGTTGTAAGAAGAGAAAAAATGGTACTGTTGCATACAGAGGTATCGAATTTACCCCTAGAAATTTAGCAGATGTTGCAGGAATTTACAGACATAGTGGTGGATGACTTGCCAGATAAACTGCCCCCCAAAAGAAGCATAAGTCACCATATTGACTTCATACCCAGAGCAAGTTTGCTGAATAAGGCAGCATATCAAATGAGCCCCAAGGACAATGAAGAGATTAGGAAGCAGGTGCAGGAACTGCTAGACAAAGGATTGATAAGGGAGAGTTTGAGCCCTTGTGCAATTCCAACAGTTCTCGCTCCCAAGAAAGGAGGAGAATGGCGAATGTGCACAAACTCAAGGGCCATCAACAAAATCACCATCCGGTATAGGTTCCCACTGCCACGGATGGATGACATGATGGATTGCCTAAGCGGGGCAGCATATTTTTCTAAGATAGACTTGAAGAGTGGGTATCACCAGATCCGAATTCGAGAGGGGGATGAGTGGAAGACAACCTTTAAGACGAATGAGGGACTGTATGAGTGGCTAGTTATGCCATTTGGGTTGAGCAATGCACCCAGTACATTTATGCGGTTAATGAATGAAATACTGAAAGAATACATCGGAAAATTTGTGATAGTGTACCTGGACGACATACTAATTTTCAGCAGGACAAGGGAGGAGCACCTTCGACATGTTCGGAAAGTGATGGAAAAATTACAGCAGAATAAACTGCTGATAAATTTGAAGAAGTGTACTTTTCTGCAAAAAGAGTTGATTTATTTGGGCTTTGTAATAGCAGAAAACGAGCTGAAGATGGATCCGAAGAAGATTGCAGCGATAGTTAATTAGCCATCTCCAAAAAGCTTATTTTAGGTACGTAGTTTTCATGGGCTAGTGAGTTTTTACCTAAAATTCATAAGAAATTTTAGCGAAATTTGTGCACTTATGTTGGACACCATTAAAAAGGCCAATCAACCTTTTCGATGGACTGATGTAGCAGAGAGGATTTTTCAGCTACTAAAGAAGAAGATCACAGAAAGACCGATCCTAAGATTGCCAAATTTTAAAAAGCTCTTTTAGGTTCACTGTGATGCTAGCAGTATGGCTATTGGAGCTGTACTTAGCCAGGAGGATAAACCTATTGCATTTTTCAGCGAGAAGCTAAATTAAAGCAGACACAAATATTAGTCCTATGAGAAAGAGTTCTATGTTGTTGTATAGGCATTGAAACACTGGAGGCACTATTTGCTGGGAAATGAATTTGTGTTGTTTTTAGATAATTCTGCACTACAGTATGTGATGCAACAGCACAAGATGAATCAAAAACATGCCAAGTGGGTGGAATACTTGCAGAGTTTCACCTTTGTGTTGAAACACATCAGCGGGCAGGCCAACAAGGTGGCGAATGAGTTGAGTAGGAGGGCCTTACTTTTGCAGGAGAGTACTGTACAAGTGTTGGGTTTTGAGCACTTGAAAGATTTATATCAGACTGACACAGATTTTAAAGAAGCCTGTGAGGCATATCAGAATCCCTTGGTGAGAGATAAAAGTCCATGGTTGGACTACAACTTGCAAGAGAAATTGCTGTTTATAGGAGGACAACTATGCATTCCTGACTACTCGATGAGAGAGAACATTATTTGGGAGAAGCACAGTGAAGTTCTAGCCGGACATTTCGGCATAGACAAGACACTCGAACAGCTCAGTCATTTCTACTTTTGGCCAAGGATGCGAAGGGATGTACAGCGATTTGCGACCAGATGTAAAGTGTGCCAATTGGCGAAAGGTCACAGTAAAAACACGGGACTGTATACACCATTACCTGTTCCAAGCAGACCGTGGGACTTAGTCAGCTTGGACTTTGTCTTGGGTCTACCTAGGACACAACGAGGTTATGACTCGGTGATGGTAGTAGTGGACAGATTCTCGAAGATGGCACATTTTATGCCTTGTAGAAAAACCATTGATGCCACTCACGTGGCCCACTTGTTCTTCACGAAGATTGTCAAGCTACATGGTTTGCCTAAGTCTATTCTTTCGAACAGGGATGTGAAGTTTACAGGGAACTTTTGGTGCACCCTATGGAAGAAGATGGATACACATCTGAGTTACAACTCTGCTTTTCACCCGCAAACCGACGGACAAACAGAGGTGGTAAACAGGAGTCTGGGAAACCTGCTACAGAGTTTGATTGGTGAGAATTCATGGATGTGGGATCGAGTGCTTGCACAGGCAGAGTTCGCTTATAACGACTCGCCTAATCGTAGCACAAGTTACAGTCCATTTCAGATCCTATACGGCATGCATCCTCGCGGAGTGCATGAGTTGCGAGATCTCGGACTGCAAGAAAGGCGAAGCACAGATGGAGAAGATTTCGCTAACGCGATGAGAGATTTGCATGAGCAGGTGAAAATTAAATTGCAGGACAACAGCCAAAAGTATAAACAACAAGTAGATTTGAAGAGAAGGGAAGTACAATTCAATGTAGGAGATGAAGTCCTCGTGCATCTTCTCAAGGAACGCTTCCCTAGAGGTGCATAGAATAAGCTGAAGTATAAGAAGATAGGTCCCTGCAAAGTCCTCCGGAAATTTTCAGCGAATGCCTATGAGATACAGCTACCACCAGGGATAGGCATTTCACCCATCTTTAATGTAGCAGACCTGTTTCCTTACACTGCTGACCCAGAAGAAGAAGAAAGAACCACACGGCCTACATGGAATACCCGGGATGGAGGAGAAACTTGGATGAGATAGATGCCTTACGTTCAGCCTCCTGATATCGAGAGCATCCCCGATACTAAGGTGGCCAAACGAACTCGGTGGAAGGAGTATCTGCAATACTTGGTCAAATGGAAGAACCGTCCTATTGAGGACAGTTCGTGGCTTGATTCCATGCAGATTGAGCAGGCAGGTTCTTCAGTTGAGAATCTCATGGACTGGAGTCATGATTTCATTTTACCCCAGGAGCCTAATGCAGGAGCATCCAGCTAGGGCACCATGACCGGGTGTTGGTCTCTGCCAAGATGGAAGTTGTGTTAACAAATTTTTTATTTTTTATTTTATTTTATTTTATGTTAGTTTGTCAAAGTAGGGTTTCTTTTGTTTTGTTTTTTTTGTTTTTTTTGTTTTTTTTTTTTTTTTTTTTTTTTTTTTGTTTTTGTTTTGTTTTTGTTTTTGTTTTTTTTTTTAATGTTAGTTTGTCAAAGTAGGGTGGAAGATTTTGTTTACTTTTAGTTTCAGTACTAGTTAGGGACAGTTTGGTCGGTTAGGGCCATTAGTTTGTCTGTCTTTAATCAATAGAAATTTAATAACTGTTCTGTCATTTTGGAGAAAAAAAACAAAATGTGTTTGATGTAAAATCTTGTCAAAAAGTAGAACCAAATGAAAGCATTGTTATGTAACTAAATAGAAATACAACTGAAAATAGTAACTACAAAGTTCAGGTAACTGTGAACAGAGACTATAAATGTACATGAAAAATCCATTGAAAGGGTTCAACATTTTTTAGCATTCAAGCAATAATAAGAAAAGAACAGACAGTTCAAATCCATCTGTGTATCCATAGTATTTTCGTTTTGCTTCCTAATTCACCGGACATCAAAGTAATCAATACAATGCTTACATACAAGTTTATTTAATTCTTCTTTTCTAAGAAACAGAGTCCAAACAGTGAGACAGAGTTGCATTTCCAAAATGAGGGTTTGAATCCCATAGAAGAAATCGGCATTGAATAAATAGGAATGAACGCAGACAAATCAATCGGACGAGTTAATCACATACATACCATACATTATCTTCTTAACTTTGAAATTGACCACCAGAACGAATTACCAAAGCAACTACAGAACTTTCTGTTCGTGGAAAAAAATTTACAAACACAGTTGCAAATTAACAAATGTAATTCGAAGGCGTTGAAACCGGAATGAAAGGAACGACGGCCAATCATCATCATTAAACAAGGTAAACCGAAACCAACATTTTCCTGAAAGTTTTTTTCTTTAAATTATAAGATGAAATGTATAAGCATACATAGCAGAGTTCCAAAATAAACCAGAAACAGTCACATAGCCGACGGTCGACAAACCCTAGGTGAGGGTTTTGGGAAATGGCTCCCACACATTAAAAGTTACAACAAAAAATCACAGAACCAAGGAAGCCTATGCTAACAAAACGACCAGGACGCTGGCTACAGCCAAGAGACAACACTGACTAAGCATTGAGGAAAACCAAATCCTCAATCTTACAGGCCTAATCCAAAAACTGAAGATTAGTTGCGTTGACAGAGCCTACCAAGCAGAGGCCGACACATTTGTTCCGAGCATACCCAACTGCAAACCCAAATACTTGCAAAAGAACCAACACACAGTTGTTAGCAACCTGTCGACAGAGGAAAACAAAACAAGTGCATGAGTGCAAGTATAAGAGGGATAAATTTTCCCTACCTGAAGGATTCGTAGCGAGAACAGAGAACAAGCCTTTAACCTCTAGTTCCAACCAACGACTGAGACAAAGGATCGGCCACATTAGGAATAGAAGAATGGAAACGACAAATTGAATCATGGATAGATGAGGCTACCGACATTGAAGCCAAAGACCGGAGAGCACCACTGTTTCGAAACCTAAGTGCATGCCAACTCACTGAGTTTCACAAGCAAGACAACCTCATACCAAAACCCGAGCTCATGGAGCAGAGACTAGTTGAAACAATTGCAGAAAGAGCATAGAAATCTACTTACAACGGCAACGACAAAACCATTTTTGGTTGTCCAACGAATCAGGACCAAAGGTTATCCAAGCAAGTATAAGAGTCAAGCAAATATAAGAGTCACACTGTCAGACAAGAAAAACCAGAAGGTGTGCCCAGCAGTTGCAACGCAGTTGCATGCACAAGCAGCAAAACCACACAGAACAAACCCTCGGTGAACAAGTGCAAAGAACAAAAATGGTTGAATGAATGACAGAGGAAGAGTTTTAGCGAAAGGTATAGTACACAGTATTGATTGCACACATAAATGCCACCTATCATTTTCCATAAAAATCCAAGAAAATTGGTAATAATAAACTAATCCATAGCGAAATCACGCTTAAATCATTTAATTGTTGATTAGTCCAAACAGTGTTGGGCTGGTCCCATCAAGTTTCACCTAAGTGGAGAGAGTGTGATGTGATTGTTTTTTTCGAATAGTAGTCTAAAGTCATCCATGGATAGAGAAATTTGATGTTTTGTTAATCTAAAAGTTTTTTTAATGTCTTGGAATCATGGATAAAATTATTGAGCCTAGCTAACTCAATTTAGGTAAAGTGATTTTGTTAAAAATTCGTGACTCTAACAAATGACAGGTTAAGCATGGAGTTCCAAGATTTAATTGACAAAGACAAAGTTTCCCAAGATGTGGATAATTTCAAAAAGATAAGGTAAAGGAGCATGAATAACAATTAAAGAATGATGGACAACCAGTTAAAGTTTGTGTGAGTTTGTGGGATAGACTCATGATCATGGTGTATTATTAGTCACATATTGTAATTAGAGAAAATCTACATGTCATATATTGTTTTGTAATGGTTAGTTGTGGTCCTTGAAATGTTATGTACCTGTTGTAAGACCCAGAGAGGCATGCATACCCTTTGTTATGTGTTCCCTCTGTTAGAGAGTTTTAACACCTGGAAGAGTGTGTTATGCGAGATGGATACAATTGGGTGGGTCGTATTGGCTTTAGACTCCATGAGGTGAAATTTTATATTCAGGGGGAATTCATTGAGAGGTTGGATGAACCATGTATGTGAAGGACTTCCTAGTAGATTGGTGGTTGTAGCTGTTGGGAACCCATGCATTATGGTAGATGGTTGTTTCTTTATATGGAGATCGACAATTGCATGAACAAGGTACAAGCTGTAATTACCAGACTGGCCCAGATATAGATCTTGCAGATTGATATCGAGACAAATAGCCATTAAGAGGGAGCGTTGAAAAATGTAACTCATACTTGTCTCAATTGTGACTTTCTATGTAAAGGAGTTTGTTCCTATTCTATAAAATTGGTTATATCTATATGTCCCTAGTTTAATGTGTGGTTAAGATATTCTCTCAATCTACTGATTATGTAATATCATAATTGATCAATATAAATAATTTACCCTATCAAATTTTATATGCCATTTCACTATTTCTTCATAAATAAACCTCCTCATTACAATTTCTCAACTAACTTGTATAAAAGCAAAGAAGGAGTGTTATGTAACTGGTCCTTCACTAAATAAGAATAAAGAAACAAAGGCCCGATCATAAATCACCTTCACAATATACAGATAGATTTAGCTCCCAATAATTCGGTTCCCAATAATTACATTATTGGTGAAGCTCATGGATGTCATTTCTAAATGGAAAATGAGAAGTTATTGCAAAGTCGTGATTTTATACCAGTAGAAATCGTCAATATTATTAGTTGTATATGCGTTAGTTGAGAGAAAAATAACCAACCCACCTGTTATTACCGATAATTTCGGCAATTTTGGGGGCTTTGATAAGATTGATTAAAAACCCCACAATCAATAATAATAATAAAAATTGCAATGATTCCAATATATAATAATGTTTATTATTAGGAATCATAACTTATTTTTAAGGAAAATCCTATAGTTCGATATCAGTGAGCTAAGATTGAAAAAGTAGAATATTATCATTGCGGCTCCCATCCATTTAGACTACTCTTTCAACGTTAGTTTTAAACTTAAATAATGTATGTCAATTTATTCATTATATATATATATATATATATATATTTTTTGTAAATTTATAAAAATTAAATTATATTCTATAATGTTTATGATTTTTTATTAATTCAAATATTATAAATAAATAAAATAAAATAATTCTTAGATATGGCATGTTTCTGTACATATGTCATAAAAAAATTAATTATAATTAAAATAAAAAAGTTAATTAAATAAATTTGTGAATTTTTTATACTCAATTTGTATCGATGATTGCCACTATAATTACTAGGCAAACATTGTTCATATAAATTGAGGATTTTGATGGAAAATAAACCATAATCTGAGAATAGTAAATTTATATAACCATTAAATAGTAAATTTCTAATCCTTTGTCAAATTGGTTCCCTTCTCCCTCTCGTCCCGCTTCATCCCTTCTCCCTCCCCTCGCTTCATCCCCACTTCCTCCCCTTCTCCCTCACCCTATTTCCTTTGGTTCTCCCTCGACCCTTCTCCCTCATTTGAAAGAATTGTCACAAGAAACCAATCCAAGGAATTCTTCTTTCCTTCGCAAAACCATAAGAAGCTAGGAAGAAAATCAAATAAGGAAATAAGAGATGAAGAAGCACTAAAAGAAATGGCCATGAAAAATCAGCAACCAATGGAGACATATATAGAAAAAGGTGTTGGAAATAAGGAAAAACTATCTCAGACAGTTAGAGGGAAAATTCTTTCTGCACCATCCCATAATAAATAATGAATCTGGTCACTTGGAATTGTAGAGGTCTTGGTCATCCCTCGAAAGTCAATGTTGCAAAAGACCTTGTTAGAATTGAAGGTCCTGATATCTTCCTAATTCAAGGGACCAAATCATCCGAACAAGAAATGAAGCAAATAACCCAAAACATATAGCTCTATGAAGGAATAGCAATAAATGCAATAGGTTCCTCCAGAGGTATTTGTATAACGTGGAAACAATCATCTTGGGAACTTATTTGTCTGATCAAACAACAACACTGGATAAAGACGGAACTCAGAAATAAAATCTTTGGATATCAAATCAATATATTCAATACCCATGCTCCCTCTCATTTCAGAGATAAGGATCCATGTTGACAATCCTTGATTGATTTCCTAAACTCATAAACCAACAAAAAATTCATAGTCAGATGAGACCTGAATCTGATTCTAAACGCAGATGAAAAGCAAGAGGGAAATTTTCAATCAAACCCTTTTAGAGACGAACTCGAGAACATCATAAAATCTTACAGTCTAGTGGATATTGCTCTTAAAATGGGCAAATTTACTTGGAGGAACAAAATATTAAGTCCTGGCAACATCAAAGAAAGACTGGATAAGTTTTTAATTCAAGACAACCTCAGATCAAATTATAACCCAGTGACTTCAAAAATCATGCCCTCAACAACATCGAATTAGAAGCCCATTGCCATTAAATTTTGGGAGAGGAAAAATATGAGACCTCTTCTTTTTCGATATAATCCGTTTTGGTCCAATTTAAAAGAAGTTAGAATGTTGGTCTCTTCAACCTAGAATCAAAGTATTAATGGCTTCCCAAGCTTCATTTCATAATCAAGGTTAAAGAATGTCAAAAACAAACTAAATTAATGGGTCAAAGTGCACTATAAAGAACCACACCAAAAAAAAATAGAGCTACAAATGGAGTTAGACCTCGAGAACATCATAAAATCTTACATCCTAGTGGATATTGCTCTTAAAAATGGAAAATTTACTTGGAGGAACAAAATATTAAGTCCTGGAAACATCAAAGAAAGACTGGATAAGTTTTTAATTCAAGACAACCTTAGATCAAATTATAACCTAGTGACTTAAAAAATCATGCCCTCAACAACATTGAATTAGAAGCCCATTGCTATTAAATTTTGGGAGAGCGAAAATATGACACCTCTTCCTTTTCGATACAATCCTCTTTGGTCCAATTTCAAAGAAGTTAGAACGTTGATCTCTTCAACCTGGAATCAAAGTATTAATGGCTCCCCAAGCTTCATTTGATAATCAAAGTTAAAGAATGTTAGAAACAAACTAAAGGAATGGGTTAAAGTACACTATAAAGAACCACACCAAAAGAAAATAGAGTTACAAATGGAGTTAGACCATGTCCAGAGAAGCATGGAAGAAAGAACAATGACAGAAAAAAAATGAAAGAAAAGCATATATACTAGGAAATATATAAGAATAAGATAAGTGAGGAAAAAACCTGGAGGTTAAAATCTAGGAACTTATGGATACAGACTAGAGATAAAAATGTAACCTTCTTCCATAACACCACCAATATGAGAAGGGTCAAAAACCACATTGAGTCAATCATAGGTGAAGGGGATGTCGAAATAAAGAGCAAGAAGAAATAAAAAAAGAAGCACACCAACATTTCAAAAGCTTGCTTTCTATTGATATAGGAAATCCCAACTATGAAGACTTCATTAGACACATTTCTATATTAGTCTCGAAGGAAGAAAATTCTATTATTTCCAAACAAGTAGAAGAAGAAGAACTACAATCCGCATTAAGGAATCTTCATCCTCAAAAAGCTCTAGAGCCCAATGGTTTCTCCATTGCCTTCTTCCGCCCGTTCTAGTTGCTCATAAAAAAATATCTCCTAAAAATGATTCGATGGGTCTTCATAAAAAGGAAAATAGGAAGCAATGCTAATTCCACCTTTTTGGATCTTATCCCTAAAGAATCTAAGCCCTATTCCTTTCATCACTTTAGAACTATATCACTTTGCAATTCATCCTACAAAATTATCTTTGAGGTTTTAGAAAATAGGCTCAAATACCTCCTCCCCATTTTGTTTTCTAAAAATCATGGAAGTTTTGTTCCAGTTTATCTAGAAATGAGAAAGGCTTCATTTTGAAACTTGATATGCCCGATGCATTTAATAGAGTCAGCCACTCCTTATTGTTGTCCTGCAAAAGTTTGGACTTGCCTATGATTTCATAGATATTATAAAAGTGCATTCAAGTTCCCTAAATTGCCCCCTAATTAATGGAAGACCAAGGAGTTTCTTTCAAATTTCAAGAGGCCTTAAGCAAGGTTTCCCTCTATCTCCTTTCCTATACATCATCATGGAAAAATCTCTTAATAGGTATCTAAAGCACAATAGACAAAGTGACTCCATCATTGGCATCCAATTCAACAAAGGAGTCAAGAGCATGAACCACTCCCAATTTGTCGATGATACCCTATTTATGGGAGGAGCTTCGTGTATTGTTGCAAAAAAATTCAAAATCATTTTGGATAGATTTCTGGAGGCCTCCATAAGTCTTCCTAAATAATGTAAAGAGAAACATATATGGATGGAATACCCCTACAAAAATTTTATAGCACATTTCTCAAATTTTTGGAGTTCCTTTCAAGACAAATTGGTCTCACTTAAAACACTTAGGTTTGTATATTTCAAAAGAGGTTTTGAAGTCCAAGATCTAGCACTCTTCTATAGACAAAATGAAAAATAAAATTCAAAACTGGGGTATGCTTTGGCTCAATTTAACGGAAAGAATAACTCTGAATATGTTCTATCATCCCTTCCATTATATCAAGCTTTTGTCATTCAAGCGCCTGTTGGAATTCAAAAGCAAATAGAATTAACTTTAAGAAATTTCTTATGGAAAAGGGACAAAACGGCGACCATGAAATTCAACCTGATCAATTGGAAACAAGTCGTTGCCCCTTATGAAAAGGGAGGACTTCTATTCGACTCCTTGGTCAAATGAACATTGCCTTTGGAGCAAATATTATATGGAGATTTATCTTAGGTGAATCCACTTGGAGGAATAAAGTTTTAGAGTATTTAAATTCCTTCTAATAGTATCTTCTCACATCAAAACTTCCCATCACACATTGCACTCAAATCTGGAAGCTATGCAAAAAAAACTTTTCCACTAGTTAAAGAAAACACTTCCAGAATCCCAGGTGGAGAGCACAATAAAAATATATGGAGTGACAACGTCCTGGGAAAAACCCCTCTTCGACCTTCATGGTATTCTTCCTCTCAAGACATGGATTATAAGTAAAGGAATTTATTCTCTCAACCATATCTCATATCGGAATCAACAAGATAACTCTTGAGATGGTTGGAACCCCCAACCTTACCTCTCGATCTTATAACAATCAATGGAATTTGCTTCTCTCTCACGGTAAAAGAGCAATGAAAATTAGTTTTGGTTGGAAATATAAATTTAAATGGAATCCAACAGGTGGGGAATTTTCAGTCAAATCAAATGACCTCTCTGGAAATCAATTCAAAAGATTGAGCCTTTCTAAAATAAAATAAAAATATTTGGACTATGCTTAAAGGCAAAATCCTAACAACGAAAATCTTGGAAAAAAAGGCATTCATGGTCCCTCCAAATGCCCCATGTGCCATAGAGTAGAAGAAACCATACAACACAATTTCATTAGCTGCAAATTCTTTTCATAATGGTGGAAAATTTTGGTCAACCCACTCGAGGTTGAACATCAACTCAAGACTCATTTTATCAGCTTTTTTAACTAATTAGAATACAAGTTATCCCTACTCTTTCCAAAAAAAATGATAAAGTGATTTTGGATATGTCTTCCAACATTCTTATGTTGGCACATATGGCTAGCTAGAAATAAGCTCATTATTCAAAGCAAAAAGCCAAAAATTTAAAGAATCTTGGCTAAAACTTGGAGTCTGACAATGGAATTCATATTAGCAAAAGGGGCAAAGAATCTGGATGACAACCTTCTCCAACATGAAGAGAAATTTTGGTTTAAATTTGTGTTGGATCGACCTTCCATTATGGTTTATCTTTCTAAAATTACTCCTAAGCCCAATGACTAGAAGATACGCTTGAATGAAAGGGATTTATCATCTTGCTTAAAATTCCTCAAGAGACCAAGTTTATTATTTATTTTTGTTGGAGCCTTTTAAGGCTAATCGAAGTTATGCAAGAGCAAAAGGTTATATCATTGATCATTTGAGTGAATACACAATCTCCTTTGAATGGGTCTGCATTGACTCAAATAATAACGCAGAGGCTTATGGTTTTCTAATGGGTTCTCAAATCCTCAGCCAAAAATGTTGTCATTTTTGAATTTATCTCTAGAATCCGACACGATCTAAAAAACTTAGGAAAAGTTTCTTACTTCTTCCATGTTATGAGAGAGAACAACAAGATTACTGACGAGTATGCAAACAAATCTTATGTCAAACCTCAAGGAGAAGAAATAATTAATCAGGATATTTTTTCCAAATCCATCTCTTAGCCCTTCCTTTAACTCTTCCCTATCATTTGTACATATCATTCTCAGAAATTATTGCTCCCTTCTCTCCTCCTTTCCACTACTATTCAATTTCATTATCTCATCATATCCCTCTACTTTGAAAGCACCATCCTCAATGTAGATAGGCGACCATCCTCGATTTCGTTTCTCTGATTGTTGTGCATTTCAATGCCATTGGTATGATGGCTCTTTTGATTCACGGGCTCCCTAATGGGCTCCTCCTCTCCTTCCCATCTTCACGCAACTCTCATCTTCTCTCTTCCAAACTCTTGTTTATCTCTCATAGAAAAATCACCTCAATTCTCTGTGCACTTCTCATCTATTCCATCCTTCCCTCCCTTCAGTTGCGCTTCATCCTTCCTATCCTCTCTTTGCCCCCCTGTTTTTCTGCTTCTTCTCTCCCTCCTACATGGATCTGTCTTAGTCTTTCCTACACTGCAAATCTCTTAAAGTGGTCTTGGAGAAAATTCGAGCTCTGCACAAGAAGTGGAAAGATAAATGTAGAACAGAGATGGGATATATTAATTACCAATGCAATGAACAATGAAAATCCATTGAGCATCTCAACAATCACTATGCACATCACAAAAATGCACTCCAGAAGCCAAGAAAAAATTCAGCCTCGATCGACTGTGACATAAAATATCGGCAGAATGAGGAGAAGTCCATCAATAAAGAATAGAAGGAACAGTGAATTTCATGAATCACTGGAAAACAACCTTTGTCTCGACATTTTACTTTCTTTAAATTGGATATCTTTCTCCTACAGCGGTTTGTAATTTTTTTTTAAATTAAATGTAGTTGGAAAATTAGGAATCTATGATCTATTTGTAAAAGTTGGATTTGGGATTTTTGTCACTATCCTCTCGGATCTGTTCAATCCAGATGTACTAAAGAGTTTCTCTCATCATTTTGTTAAGAATGAATATACTATAACCAATCTTGTTAAAAAAAATTGTAAATTTCTGTAGTAAAAATTACTTTAAACTAATTTTTTTCAACTATTAAGTAATTTAAATTAAAACAATTTGAGTTTTTTTGTATGATGTAACACTAACCGCCCCAGGAGGATTCTATTCATCCATAATCACTAGGAAAACCACTCTTGTATAAACTCGGGAGGATTTCACTAGTAAATAACCCTAGAATAGTAAATTTATATAACCCTGGAATAGCAGATGATTTATATAGTAAAGCGTTAAATTTCTTGTCATAGGAAAAAAGTTTCCCATGCTTGTCCTTCCTAACATCATAGGTCATTTTTCCTGTATTTGAAGTTTAAATTTTTTCCATGCATGTTTTTCCAACATGTTTGGAACTCTTGAAAACCTAATTTTGACAGTTAACATTTTTTTTGAAAACAACATTAATATACATTTTACAAAAATTGATTTTCCCGCCTACCTACTGAAGCGTTAAGCGTTGTTAGCAAGTTGCAACTTGAAATCTGCTATGATTCTGACAAATGGACTATGTTGATGCACATAAAACAATTCCACTCACTAAAATGACGAGTTTTGGTGGGTGAATTTTCTTTATGTGTGTCACTGAAAACCATTGTTCGAATCACAATAGATGCCACGTTGCAACTTTCCAACAATGCCTCAAGCTTCATTGTGTGGGTAGGTGAGAATATCAATGTTTGTAGAATAGGAATTAATAACATTTTCAAAAAAATGTTAACTGTCGAAATTAGGCGTTTTAGATTTCCAAAATGTCAGAAAAACAATGAGTATTTACAGAATGGAAATTATTAACATTTTCAAAAAAAAGTTAACCATCAATTTATTTTTTTTAGATCTCCAAACATGTCGGGAAAAACAATTAGTATTTGAAAAATGGGAATAATGACATTTTCAGAAAAATGTCATTCGTCAAAATTAAGTTTTTCAAAGTTCCAAACACGTCAAGAAAAGCAGGCATCCAAAAATTCTAAATGTCAAATATGGGCAAAATGGTCGTCAAATTCTATCCTTGTATCCGAAAGATCCAAAGGAATACTAAAACATAAAGGATAAAATGTATACTTAATCTTTAAATCTAATTAATATATATATATATATATATATTTTTGTGTGTGTCAATCATAACATAAACCATATTAATTAAACTATTTTTGAGTTTGTACAGATCGGGAAAAAAAGTCTGGCAAAATTCTTGAATCTATTTTTCCCTATTTTACATGTAGTTCATAGATTCCTATGCCAACCATATTTATTTTAAATATTCTAACGAACTGTTGAAAAAGGGAAATAAATTTACTAATCATATCTAACTAAATAGAAAATCAAGTGTAGAGATATAGGTTTCATTTTGATAGCGAGAAAATCAGTACAGAGGATTCCTTAAAATGTTTGGTTCTTTCATTCTTTGTTGATAAATTTCTCCTCATTCCACTGATATTTGTTGCTGCGAGTCATTGAATTTTAATTTTCTCCTAATTTCTTGTCCACCATGTCTTGCAGAGTCTAAAGGTCGTTCTCAATGTGAGCACAATGATTGTCGATTGCATTGGAGGTTGAGATATACAATCTTTGATTTGCATTTATCCTTCCATTGATTATGGAGAGAGTGAATTCGTTCCAAAACCACTTTGAGGGACTTGCAATGAGGGTAGCTCAGGATCAGGTCCATGGAGGAGGGATCAAAGAATCAAAGAGAATGGGAAAGAACGGAAGGAAGGCGCAGTAGTCGGAGTATATGGCGTAGTTGTGGGAGGAGGAGAGAAAAAGGGGAAGAGTGCAGAGAAACAAAGGGAGAGCTCCATCGCGAGAAAGAAGGAATCACACAGAAGCACAAAAAATAGAGATAGAGAGTTGCGCGATGAGGAGAAGGGAGCCAGTTGGGGAACCCGTGAGCCCAAAGAGACATCATATGAATGGCTTTGATATGTGTAACAGAGAAAAGGAGTGGATTCAAGGAAGGTTTTGAATCTGCATTGAAATTGGAGCTTTGACTAAGAGGGGATATTAAGAGATAATAACAAAGATAGGAATTGGAAAGAAGGAGCCCGGATGCGATGATTTTCGAGGATGTAAAGTACATTTTAAATGAGAGAATAATGGAATCAATTTGGTAAAAATTTCATGGTTTATTCTGGCCTCTCCTTGAGGTCTGACGCAAGATTTGTTTGCATATTCATCAACAATCTTGTTGTTTTCTTTGAGTACATGAAAGCAAGAGACATCACCTAGATTTTTTCAATTGTTGATGGATTCTCGAGATTATTTCGCCAAAATCAACATTTTTAGACCTTGTATTCATGACCATATATTGAATGATAATAGCAAAATCCCAAATTATCACTGGATTCCTATAGTTTTTGTTGGTGAAAATTTGGTATTCCATCAAAAAACCATAAGCCTCTACTTTATTATTTGAGTCAATGACCAGACCCCACCCAAAGGAAATGGAATTTGCTCCCAATTGGTCAATGATAATACCCCCTGCTCTTGCATTACCAGGATTTGATTTGGAGGCTCCATCGAAGAAGAGAAGTGGTCTCTTGAGGGATTTTAACGAAATTTATAAGTCCATTTCATTTAAACAAATTTTCCAATTGTCGACTTTGTGAGGAGTAATTCTGGGAAGGCTAGCCACTATTGAAAGTTGATCCAACACAAATTTAAACCATATTTTGTTTCCTGTTGGAGAAGGTTATCATCCAGATTTTTTTATCTCTTTTGATAGAATATATTCTAATGTCAAACTCCAAATTTTGGCCAAGATTTTGCTAGCTTTTGGTTTTGTACTTTGAAAAAATGAACTTGTTTTTAGCTAGCCATATTTTCCAAATGAAGGGAGATATGTCCAAATTCTCTTTAACATTTTTTTTTTAAAGAATAGGGATAACTAGAGTTCCAATTAGTAAAAAAAATAATAAAATGAGACTTGATTTGATATGGACCTCAAGGGGATTGACCAATATTTTCTAGCGTTTAATAGAGAAATTACAATTGATAAAGAGATGATGTATGGTTTCTTCTGCTCTGAGGCACATAGGACATATGGATGGACCATGGATGCCTCTTTTTTTGAGATTATTCGCAGTTGGAATTTTCCATTTAAGCATGGCGCACAAGAAAAATTTGCTTTTGGAAGGCTCTCAATTTTCCAAACTGATTTCCAGAGTGGCCATTCAGGTTGATTATTGTATTCTTATATCTTCTCATAACTTGATTTGACATAATATTCACCTCCTGTTGGATTCCATTTGAATTTGTCTTGTTGTCCAAAACTAATTGAGGTCGCTCCCTTTAGATGGAGGAGAAAGGGATTCCATTGATTACTAGGATCGGGGGAGAAACTTAAGGGTTCCAACTATTCCAACTGTTGTTTTGTTGATTCCAAGAGAAGATGTAGTCGAGAGAAAAAAAAGCCTTTGAAGATCATCCATGTCTTGAGAGGGCTAATACCTTGAAAGTCAAAAAGAGAGGTATTGCATATACTGTTGTCACTCCATATTTTTATATCCTCACTCCATATGTTTATATCCTGCCCTCCCTTGAAAATTTTGGAAGTGTTTTCTTTGACTAAAGGTAAAGAATTTTTGCATAGTTTCCATACTTGTGTACAAACTTTGATGGGTATTTTTGAGATGAGAAATTATTGTCAAGGCGAGTTTAAATATTTTGTCTCAAGCACAAATTTCCACCAAGTAGATTCACCTGAGATGAACCTCCATATGAGTTTTGCACCAAAAGTTATGTTTATTAAACTAAAGAGACGAATAGAGGCTCCTCCCTTCTCATAAGAGGCAGTAACTTGTTTCCAATTGACCAAGTTTAATTTCTTAATCTCAAAATTTATGCCTTTCCATAAGAAGTTTATTATAATTAATTCCATTTGCTTTTGAATTCCAACAAGAGCTTGAGTGACTGTAAATTAGTATAAAATACGAGATGATAAAACGAATTTGATCAAGATTATTCTCCCTGCTAAATTGAGCCAATGCATTCCCCAACCTTCAATTTTTTTCTTTATTTTGTTTACTGCAGAATATCATATCTTGACCTTCAAAACGTCTTTTGAAATTGGCAAACCCAAATGTTTGAAATGAGACCAATTTGATTTCAAAAAAACACTGAAGATTTGAGAGATGCGTTCGAGAGTTCTAGTTGGAGTGTTCCATCCAAATATGTTGCTCTTTGCAACAATACATGAAGCTCTCCCCCATAAACAAGGTGTCATCAACAAAAAGACATTGGTTTATGCTTGTTACTCCTTTGCTGAATTGGGATGTTAATTATAGAGCCAGTATGTCTGCTATACTATAGATTTCTACTTAGAGATTCTTCCATGATGATATAGAAGAAGGGATATAGAGGTCAACCTTGCTTAATACCTCTGAAGCTTTAAAAAAATTCCCTAATCTTCTATTAATTAAGGGGGCAATCCAAGGGCCTTGAATACGAGTTTTTATAAATTATATGAAATCAAGGGAAAAACCAAATTTTTGCAAGACAACAATAACGAAGGAGTGCCTAACTCTGTCAGAGGCATAGGCATTGTCCATATCGAGCTTCAGAATGAACCCTTGTTCTTTTTTGGATAGACTAAAGTGGATGGTTTCTTGTACAAGCAAAATATTGTTGACTAGTTGTCTGTTAGGACAAAGCCTCCTTGATTTTCAAAAATCAAAATGGGTTGGAAGTGTTTAAGCTTATTTGCTAAGATATTGGAGATAATATTGTAGCATGAATTGCACAAGAGTATAGGTCTAAAATGATGAAAAGAAGAAAGTCTAAATTCTTTTGAGATAAGAGACAAGAAGGTGGAATTTGTATTGCATCTTTCTTCTTTTTCTTTTTTAGAAAGTCTAAATTCTTTGAGATAAGAGACAAGAAGCTGGAATTTGTATTGCATCTTTTTTTTCTTTCTTTCTTCTTTTTTTTTTTTTAGAAAGTCTAAATTCTTTTGAGATAAGAGACAAGAAGGTGGAATTTCTATTGCATCTTTCTCTCTTTCTTTCTTTTGTTGCAGAAAACCCAACGAATCATTTTTAAGAAATATTTTTTTATGAGAATGCAAAATGAATGGAAGAAGGCAATGGAGAAGCCATCGGTCCCTGAAGCTTTATCTGGACAAAATTCCATATTGGCGATTGAACTTCTTCTTCTTCTACTTGTTTAGAAAGAACAACATTAGCCTTGTCTCATACTAGATTAGGGATATGCTTGATGAATTCTTCATAGTTGAAATTCCTCTTCAATTTCTTGTTGCCCCTTTATTTAAATGTTCCCTTCACCTATGATTGAATCAATGTGATTTTTTATCCTTCTATTTTGATGGTTTTATGAAATAAGTTTGTTTTCTTATCTCTTGCATGTATCCATAAGTTCCTGGATTTTAATCTCCAAGTTTCTTCCTCACTTCTATTATTCTTGTATATTTCCCAATAGATTTCATTTTATTTTGTTTGATTTTCTTTTGTAACATCTCCTACTTACATGCTACCCCAGACATGTTTTAACTCCATTTGCAGCTCAATTTTCTTTTGATTTGGCCCTTTAATGCAATATGACCTATTTATTTAGTTTCTTTCGAACATCCTTTAACTTGGTTTCCCAAATAAAAGTTGGGGAACCATTGATACTTTGATTCCAAGATGAAGATACCAACATTCTGACCTCTTCAAAATTGGATCAAAAAATATTATATTGAAAAAAAGCGGTCCAACATTTTCACTTTCGCCAAATTTTTATGCAATGGCCTTATGATCTGATGCTGCTGAAGGGATGATTTTTTATGTCACTAGTGTAGAATCAGAGATGAAGTTCTCTCGAATTAAAAATCTTTCAAGTCTTTCTTTGATGTTTCCTGGGCCTGATCTTCTATTGCTCCTGGTGTATTTGTCATTCTTACGAGCTATATCCACCAAACTTTGGGCTTTTATAATGTTTTCTAGCTTGAATTTGAAAGAAGATTTAACTAAAAACTATCTCCTTTCTTTTCTTCTGCGTTCAGAATCAAATTAAAGTCTCCTCCTACTGTAATTTTTCTATTGATTTCTGAATCAAACCCATTAGGCAAAGATTTTCAACATTAATCTTTGTCTCTGAAATGAGAAGGGGCATAGAGATTAAAAATAGTGATTTGAGGTCCAAAGATCTTATTTATGAGTTCAGTTTTTATCTAGTGATGCTCTTTAATCAAATTGATTGGTTCACAAAATAATGGCTTCCACATTGTAAAAATGCCTCATGCGGATTTTATTACATTTATAGATGTTCATTCATAATACTTTATTTTTTGAATTATCTGATTCATTTCTTTTTTAGATAACTTGGTCTCCTGAATTAACAAGATATTGGGACATTCAGTGATCACAAATTCTATTGCCGCATTAACTTTCTAAGGGTGTCCAAGACATCTACAATTCAAGGAGATCAAATTCATTATTTGCTATGCGATGGAGTCGAAGGTCCTTTCCCTCTTACTGATTGGGTTAGTTTTTTCTTGTGTCCAAATCCTTTATTTATATAGGTATCCATTGATTGCTGAGTTTCCATGGCCATATCTTTTTGTGCTACTTCATCTCTTATTTCCTTATTTATTTTCTTTCCAAGTTTTTACTTCATCTCTTATTTCCTTATTTGTTTTCCTTCCAAGTTTTTACTTCATCTCTTATTTCCTTATTTGTTTCCCTTCCAAGTTTTTTGTGGCTATCAGGAGGAGTGAGAAATTCTTTGGATTGATTTCTAGTGAGAATCCTTTTAAAGGAGGGAGGAAGAAGACTCGAGCGAGGGCCAGAGGAGATAGGGAGAGAGAGAGAAGGGTATGAAGTGGGAGGGGAGGCGAGGGGAGGGGAGGAAATAAAGGATTCAAGGATGAGAGATAGAGCATCCTCACATGTAGGGGGGAAGGTCATAGGACGAAGCTAAATAAGCAAAGGGATTGGAATCAGAAGGATGAGAAAGAGAGGAAAAAGAGGGAGGATCAACCCAAGGTTGGTGGAATAAAAGAGAAAGGGATAGAGGTTTTTGGAGAAGTATTTTTAGCTTTTTTGTGTTTGGCAATTTGCCATTAAAGTTCTTATGTTTCAAATGATTCTTTTATTTTTCTCTTTGGGCATCTATTTGTAAAATGACCAAATTCATAACATACCTTGCATTTGAAGAGAAGTTTCTTGTAGTCTAGTAGCTGATAATTTGAGGGGTATCCTCCATTTTTTTTTGACAAACTTGGAGATTGATGGGAGTTCACGAGGAGCATCAAGAGAGGAGACAAAATTAGCAAAGACCAAGGTTGTGACATCAGAGGGGATCGCAGCCACAAATCAAGCCCCCTCCAAGTCAAACTCCAAGGGGGCCATGGGAGAAGGAAGCAAAAGGAATATTAGGTCACAATCTCAAGGGGGGCGCAACGTGAGAGCACATACAAGCATTTTTCACTTGTGTACTTTTGAATTTTTATTGATAATAAATTCAATAGTTTTACCTTAGTCATACCTTATATGTCCAAAAATATATTTTTAATCATATCTCATATGTACAAATGTTATGGCATGTTTGAGTCAAGGATATTTGATTTCAGGTTCCAAATTTTTTATTATGAGTGAATCGATACATTTTCAAACCAAGAGTGTTATGGTCATTTTGTATTGAAGGATATATTTTTAATGAAGCCTTTTTATTGTTGAAGAGTTAATTTATTAAAAAAAAATCCTTTTATTGTTGAAGAGTTAGTTTATTATTAAAAATTCCTATTAATGGTGATTTTCTATTGAAGGATATTTTTTTAATTAAGCCTTTCTATTGTTGAAGAGTTAATTTATTATAAAAAATCACTCATAGAAGGCAAAATTTTAAACTTAACCTTTCTTGAAGAAAATAAACACTGAAACATAGATAGATATAAAAAAAAAAAAAAAAAAAACAAACAAACAAACAAACAAACTTTAAACTTTCTTGAAGAGAATAAACACTAAAAAAATAAAGAAAGAAAATAAACATCGAAACATAGATATATAAAACAAAAAAAATAAAATAAAAAATAAAAAACTTAACCTTTCTTAAAGAGAATAAAGACTGAAATATAGATATATATATATAAAAAAAAAAAAAAAAAAAAAAGAGAAAAAGAAAAAGAAAAGTACAGATCAAAACATCAAATGTATGATGAGTAAAGAAAAGTCCAAATTCCAACCTTGTTCATAATCACTAATCAAATCACTCTCTTAAGAACTCAGGGTTCCAATGGTAAATAACTCATAACCTTAGAATATAGTAAATTTATATTAATCCTAGAAATAGTAAATTTATATTAGTTAAAACTAATTTAATTATTTTTTCCAATTATTAGTCCCTGCCTGGGACTAATAGCAATCGATGGATCGTTGACCTACCATTACTTGATACTTTGACCGGTTTTTTTTCGGTGTTTTCACATTTTAACCTAAGTTTGATGCTCCCAATTTTATTCAACAAAATTTTACCCAAAGTTTTTGGTTCCGCAAACGATTGAGGTCTTATTGCAGCCTTCACGTTGCCCGATGCAAAAATATTGAGGCAATCTTATCTTATCCAAAGTACACTGTGGTAGACTAAAAATTATTTTTTCCATGTTTTGATAATACGTTCTACTTTACTAGTGAATCAGTGGTAATGCAAGACCGTTGATATTGAATGACATAAAGACATGGACATAAGTAAACATAAAGTTATCAGATGGCGGAGGGCTAAAGCTGTTAATTATATTTAATTATTTTTTACCATTTATAGTAATTATTATTTTAATAATTATGTGAAAAATGTATTAATGTAAAATTGAGTGTATGTTTAGAATGAAATTTATTATATTTATTTATTTGATTAGGAGGATAATGTTTATTTATTTGTTTAAATATTATTTGATTTTTTTATATTATATAAATTATTTTGTGATATTTGGTTTTAGGGTATTTTAAGTAATTGTTAAAATTTTACTATTTTCTTTTATTATTAACATAATTTAGTTTAGATTAGTTTTTAAACTCAATTATGTTTACTTTATTTAAATATAATTTAAGTTGACATTTAAACGAAACTGTAATATATTAATATTCTTAAATAAAATAATTTTGTTTTACACATAAAGATCTCATAATTTTTATTAATCATATATTAATTAATAGGTATATCTTAATTAAATATATATGTGCATAACCAATATCATATAACTCTTTTATTGTTTTTCATTTTAATTTACTTTTACTTAAACTAACAACATAGAATATCTACTATGTAGTATTTGTTAAAGTATAAATTTGATTTTGGTAAAGGAATCATAGATTTTCTGAATTACAAGATAAAATTTTATCCAAAGTTTTTGGTTCGGAAAACATTTGAGGTCTCATTACACCCTTCACGTTGCCCGATGCAAAAATATTGAGACAATCTCATCTTATCCTAAGTTCTTTCTGGGCCTGTTCCACGTTAAGCCAGCGCCTAATTTAGACATTTGTTCATAAAGATATTTGCATGTTGACCACCTGTCAGCGTATGGAACCCTGTCAAAGCTTATATCACAAGCAGAGAACCCTGCAAGGAGCCTTTCAACAAGAGGTCATTTTGAGTTCCCACATTATGTCCATTATTAATGTTAATCTGAGCAACATTACAATTTCATCTTTCTTTCTGGTTGCTAAGCATGTATTAAACTTCTTTATGGAATACTAATTATTTTAATTATTTTGATCAGGCCTTCTGGGCAGCTTGGCAAGAAGCTTGCACGAGTGCGTTGCCTTCTATTTTCCTCGTTCCACAGGGAAAGAAGTATCTTGTTCGTCCTATCAACTTCAAGGGTCCTTGCAGCGCTCCTGGTTTGACTGTTCTTGTAATTATAATCAAGATGTTATCATTTTGCAAAATCTATTTTCTGATAGCATTGTCCAAGGCCTAATTTATCAGAGTTTTCATGTCATATCGGTGAATGTCTAACAGATATCAGGGACAATAGTTGCGCCAACGGACCTATGGAACTCAGAAGAACAAGGGGCATGGCTTCAATTCTCCTATCTGCAAGAAACAACAATCCAAGGTGGAGGCATTGTTGATGGGTCAGGCCAGAAATGGTGGGAATATTCTTGCGCCAACTTTAACAGCCAAGTAAGACAATTCTCATAGAAAAAAAAATCAATACTTTTATTCTTCTTATCTTTATATAAACTAATAAAGTCTTTTAAGATGCTGATTTATCACCACTATTATTGACAACCATGTATTTTTCTGCTGCACAGAGTTGCGTGAGGAAAGCCCCACTGGTAAGCTCCGCCAAAAATTTGCTTCAATTGACCATGAAACTAAAAGTATAAACTCAATTTTTTAGTTTTTGGCTGATGATCTCATAATCAAACTCCACAACCTTTTGGATGACAAGTATGATATTTTATCGTTTTTATTTTTTTTAATAGAAAAAGAAAGATTTAGATCTATTCTGAAATATACAAAACTAACTCCGCACCTAACCATTAATCCATATTTTCAAAATCATCGTTATTGCTTCAATCAATTCCCAATGATATTTATCTTAAACCTAGATCTCTATTGGGCCCAGATGTTTCAGATTCCTTGAAATGCCGATCTTCATTTTGAATTGAATTTTCAGTTATGGATCAAATTTATCTTGATTTGTCTGTCAAACTGTGCAGGTGGTCTCTTATCGCGGGTCGATTGCCGGGGCGGACAGAAAACGAGATAAAGATCTATTGGGATACCCACATTAAGAAAAGAAAATTGAGCAGAGAACTCGACCCCCAGTCCCATCGCTCCCTATGGCTGCCTGACAATGGTAGCACTACCCTCAACTCTCTGTTTGCTGACGACCACGAAATCTCGGCTTCGCGGAGCCCGAGAACGGCAGAGATAACAGACTTCTTCCAACATGACCAGTCGGAAAGCTCGCCGATCGAGCCCGCCGCTTCTGAAAATGAAGAGCATGGTGACCTCAATCTTGATTTGTGTATGAGCTTGCCATCAAAGTCGCCTCGCGCCGAAAACAGAGCTTTGAGCGGGGATGGAACCACGGACTCAAATTTTAATTTGGGTCGTGGACTGTTTTGTGTTTATATTCGATGTCTTTATATCTGTAATAAATGATGTATGTAATGGAGGTTTATATTTTAAAAACTATTTTTAATATAAGAGTTAGTAATTTTATTTGTTTGTGATTTTTACATCATATCTAATTCCTTAAATAAATAATTATAAAAATCAAACATACCAATTTTTATGATTAATAATTGATTATTTTCCTAAACAAGCTTAATTTTTATCATATATTAGGTCATATTGAATATAGAATAGTTTTTTTTAATTGTAAATAAAATTTTTAGGTCATATTGAATATAGAATAGTTTTCGTTTAAATTGCAAATGAAAATTTAAAATAAATAGAATGTCATGTTTTTCTTCTTCTGAAAATAACTGCTTTCAATCCATTATTATAAAAAAATTACATATCTAAATACAAAGAAATTATTATAAAAAAAAATTACATATATAAATACAAAGAAATTTAACCGTTTCTAAAATATTCAAAACCTAAAATCGAGTGTATTAAAAAAAATCACTGTTATCAAATTTACATTAACATAAATTTAAAATTCCAACCTTCTTTGAGTGATCGACTTGTGCATTATGTTTCCTCTTACCATTGTTGTCCCATCTTGGATGAAATGAAAAGTCCTGCATGATATCATTCAACTATTCACTGGTTAGATTTGTCTATTTGATACTTGGTGTAACTATCGTTAAAGAAGCAAAACAATCCACAACGCTTGTAAAATATTATCCAAGACTTTTTCAAGCACCGTTATGATAGTATGATCGTCCTGCGCAGCACCCACATGAATTGATGTCAACTAGCTTCTTTTCCGAAAGCATGAGAAATGGTGCACAAATAAAAAAGGGCTTCATTTGTGTTTGAGGGAGGCCATTCGCTTACGGCAGGGACTATCGGCTGCATGCAACACTTGTTATAATTAAAACCCATAATAACCCATAACCTTGGAATAATAAATTCATATTAATCTTTGAATATAGTAAATTTATATTAGTTAAAACTAATTTAATTAATTTTTTTTTCAATTATTATAATTAAAACCCATAATAACCTATAACCTTACAATAATAAATATATATTAATCCTGGAATAATAAATTTATATTAGTTAAAATTAATTTAACTAAATTTTTTCCAATTATTATAATTAAAACAAATGTGAGATATTTTTTTTCATATGACGTAACACCTAGGAGAATTTCGGTGACACATAACCCATAGCCCTTCATTTTCAATGTTAATTAAGGCGTAACCCTCAAGGCATGTTACTGGTGACCAACTTTTTTCTTTTTTCTTTCTTTTCTTTTTCTTTTTTTTTTTTTTTTTTCCGAAGGTGGCAAAACCTATCAAACTCAGGTGTCAAACCAACAGTGAGGACAGCCATCTCTGGCTGCTATCCGCGAATGTCGGTTTGACTCATCACCGTTATCAAGGAAAACCACGCCACCTGTAATAACCCGCTGGTGGTCCGTAAGGGAGCAGGCTTTCACTCCTGCCAGATGCCTCTGGGTCTTGGGCCGTTAACCTGTTTCCTTACGTCCGAGGAAGACGAGCTCTTAGCCAAGCAGAAGCAGTTTTACGGCATACTCCAGGCCGGTACTGGTGACCAACTTTGCAAGTTGAAGTATAGCTTTTAGAATAATATATCATTAATTACCTAAATGAAAAATGACCAAAAATGCATTAAAATGAAATCGTAACGCTTCATGAGTGACGAACTTGAACTTTAACTATGTTAATTAAGGCATGTCATTAGTCACCAACTCGAACTTGAACTATAGTTTTCTAAAAAGATTACATCATTAATAACCCAAATGAAATATGGCCAACTCAAATTTGAACTATAGTTTTCTAAAAAAATTATATCATTAATAACCCAAATGAAAAAATGGACAAATATGCATTTACCAAATAAGAAATCTAAAAGTGCTTCCCTCAATTGTGCTTCTCTGTATTGAAAAGGTAATAGACCAAAAATGCATTGACAAAAAATTTATTAAGGCGCTTCTCTATATTGAGAAGGTAATAGAGAAGAAATGCATTGACCAAAAAAATTATTAAAGTAAATGAATATGTAAATGATAAAGATTAAAAAATACGTTATTAGTCTCTGCCATCTGGCATTCGGCAGGGATTATAGTAATCGTTCGGGTGGGATATAGCATTAGTTCTTAGTCGCTGCCGGGGGTTATTTGGTGATTATGCTAAGGTTTGCAAATGCCCTGTGCGCCGATGTGCCCAGATAACCTAAGTTCCATTTCCCCTTGAGACTTTGCGATCTTATTTGGCCTCTTCTCGAGGCGGAAGAGGCTCGAGCATAGCTTAAATTGGTTTTACGCCTGGTGCATTATCGCTAACCGTCAACGGTCTGGTTTTAATGTTAACATTAATTCGATTCGTATTATCTGCAGGGGTATGCTAAGGTTTGGTAAGGTTTGGTTCCCTGTTACAAGGTTGTGCATGTTGGCAGCTGGTGCATGCCAGGATGCACCATGGTTCAACAGCTGTTAGTATAAGGTGGTTCCGAGGTACTAGGTGCTGTTTCCTCGGCCCTGCGGAATGGTGAGAGCAATAGTAGTTACAGAGGACAAGCTTTTCAGCGCCCACGCAGACCACGAAATCCGCGTGTGAGGCCGCTCTGGTTCGAGTTCTGGGGATGGCCACAAGCGAATAGCCACAATACTCACGCTGCTGGATTACATACATCGCTGGATGAAGCCGAAGCGCGACGTTTTTGGATGTTGGTCAGGCGGTACTGAAAACCCTAAGTCGACAAACCCTAAGTCCCCGAAGCATGTCGGCGCGATATGCTGTCTGGCTTACACCAATGGTTTCTTGTATTCAGGCTCCTCAGATATGACTGTGAAGGTATGGCGAGTCTCGGACCTCAAGTGCGTCGAAACGATTCAGGCTCATGATTGGCAGGCAGGTGTTCTGCTGTCCGTGCTCTTCGTGCATGGCAGGTGTTCTGCTGTCCGTGCTCTTCGTGCATGGCGGAGTGCCAGGAGGCGCCTTCAATTGAATTTGCTTTGTCGATGTCTGCACGCTGCTGTAACTGCCTGTAATCCATTCTATTTTTTCCATTGGGTAAGTCTATTATACACCGCTTTGCATTCTTGTTCGTAGGGTTGCACGCTGCTGTAACTGCCTCTAAGTCTATTATACACTGCTTTGCATTCTTGTTCGTAGGGTTTAACATTCTTTGGTTGCAGGGTGTAAGCTTCTGTAGAAGCTTTAATGGCAGCTATGGCAGCTAGGTAGATTGAGATTTGAGCGATGAAGAGTTACCTGGATCATGCTCTGGCCATGAGCCCTCTGTTGCACTTCCCGGAAGAGCTGGAGCGGATCAAAATTCCGTCCGAGTGGTTATATGACCATCACCATGAGGAGAACAAGGGCGTAGCGGTGGACATCAAAGAAACGCCCAAGGAGTATGTGTTCTACGCCGACGTTCCGGGCCTTACCAAGTCCGACATTCAGGTAAGTGGCGAAAATTAAATCCAGTGAACAGGATGATTCAGGGCATTTCGCTGGCCTCGCTTCGTTCAGGAGCCGAATTAACTGAGACCGGAGCCGAATTAAGAGATGCTGGTCTAGACTATTCATAAAGCTATTTGAGCGTTAGCGATACTCTTTAACCAAGGAGAGGTACTTTAGCTGGTTATGGCTCCTCGTCAAGCAGGGTTGGGTTGGCTCCTCATCACGCTAGTGTTGGGCTTGCTCCTCGTAAGGCTGGTGAAGCGCTTGAAATCCGACTATCTGTTGATGCGAGCTAAATTAATGCTTTGTTCAAGTAACAGATCTGGTTGCCCTAGTCCCATAGCCCGCTACTTCCCTTTGTACGGCTCCAGATTCACCACCATCACTTACAGCATATCCAGGCGCAGATAGAGATCACAGATTGACCCTTTATCGATTGATTCGGGATATGGGAGAGATCACATCCAGCGTTCTAACTGCAGTTCTTGCCTCTTGAGGTACGTTCATCTCAGTTTTCAAACTGTTTATAAATAGCTATCAAATGTCAATACAATCGATTTATCGCAGCACAGACCTAAGCTTATAACTCCCTCCTGCAGCACTGGGTTTACTGGGCTGGTGAGACGTGGTCAGACATGAGACACGGTCAGGGCTACTCCCAGTCCATCCTTTGTGAAAAGCTGTGTGTTTGGCAGCTGAGTTTCTGTGAAGGCACTTGTTCTTTCGTTACACCTCTAGTGGTGAAGCAGTAGGACATACGTAGCACATGCAAATTCTATATATTACTGTTAACCATCATTTTATTTGTATGTAACCATTGTCGACATAACATAGAAATCATCCTACACAAAACGCTATGTGGGACCTACCATGAGCGCCATGTCTCTCATCAGTCCATTTATCAAAACTTTGCCCTCCTTAACCTCCGCTTGGTTCATTCCTACTTTTGCCCTCCTTAACCTCGGCTTGGTTCATTCCGACATTTGGCAGTGGATTCCATGTCTCTGCAACTTATTCATATATTGTAGACCTGCCAGGTAATTTACTCTGTAATAATGTAGAAAATATTTTTAGTTTCTTATTTATTAGTTTCTGGACGGTTTGAACTCAAGGCACTGAATGTCGGGCCTACCAACCTTGATGAGCAGAATGGCCAGTGCTGGGGAGGGTAGCTCATAGCTGCGTTTACAGAGGCAGTCTGAGGTTTGGGAAACTGATTGCTGTGAAAAAGGCTGGAGTGTGATGATAACGAATCAGACAAGGCATTCTGCAGAGAGCTTCACATTGCTGGCAGTTTGAAGAATCGTCATGTGGTTCCTTTGTTAGGTTACTGCATTGATCGCCTAGGCCTTTCTCTGGTCTACGAGTTCATACCTGGTGGAAGCTTGGAATACCATCTTCATGGTATTGTTATATCTGTCTTTCTTATTATTTGAACATAAGAACTCTTCTTTTGGGCATTTTAGTTTCTGTTGGGCTGAAAATAAACAACTCTGATGAGTGTTTTGATGGTTCGGATTACCATCTTCATGGTACTGTTATACCTGTAGTTATTCTTCTTTTGGGCATTTATTTTCTGTTGGAATGAAAAGAAAGAAGGCTGGGCTGAACCCAAAATTTCAATAGATGTTGCAACATCTCCTGAGTTGGCACAATAGGCTTGTGGATGACCTTTTCCAGTTGTGGCTCTAAGGGATTGTTCTTCGGAGTGGTTCTTTCTATTAACCTTTTCACATAATCATTAATTTGTTGAATTGGCAACTGTCTTCAATAGTCTTCACTCTTTCGTGTCTTTTTGGCTGTGTATTCTTTTCACCTCTAGTTGTCGCTGTGCATTGAACACACATCTATGGAATTTAAAGAATTTAGATCTCTAGATTGGCTCTGAGCTACATGGTATGGTTGCATCTTCCAGCATTCTTTTTGCAAGATGAGGATATGGATGGGCTGGACTGCTCCGTAAGTATGTTGTAGAACCTGCACACATGTGGTGGCCAAGCACACTGGTCCAGGTGACCCTGTTCCGGTATAATAAAAATGTCAATATTTCTTGGGAATGTTTTAAGTAAATCATAGTGGTGTTAATGGATCTACTACTTGATAAGTGGTTAAATTTAATAATTTTTCGTTGTGAAATTCAGAAAAATAGTTCTTACGAAATTATGAAAACAAATTTAGCCATTCCACTTATTGAGTTACTTTTCATTTAATTATACTGTGAGAATTGGTATGGAGAAGGTTCTGTGTTTGACATGCAGGGTACTGCATGAGAAAGACCATGGAAAGGGGATGTCTCGTAACACCTTCTTCTTCATTGCCATGACCTGCAGCTATGGGCTGGACTGCTTCGTAAGTATGTTGTAGAACCTGCACACACGTGGTGGCCAAGCACACTGGTCCAAGTGACCCTGTTCCGGTATAATAAAAATGTCAATATTTCTTGGGAATGTTTTAAGTAAATCATAGTGGTGTTAATGGATCTACTACTTGATAAGTGGTTAAATTTAATAATTTTTCGTTGTGAAATTCAGAAAAATAGTTCTTACGAAATTCTGAAAACAAATTTAGCCAGTCCACTTATTGAGTTACTTTTCATTTAATTATACTGTGAGAATTGGTAATGGAGAAGGTTCTGTGTTTGACATGCAGGGTACTGCATGAGAAAGACCATGGAAAGGGGATGTCTCGTAACACCTTCTTCTTCATTGCCATGACCTGCAGCTTTTGCTACTATGTATTCCCTGGTTATCTATTCTCAACCCTGACCAGTGTATCGTGGGTGTGCTGGATTTGGCCTCACTCTGTCACAGCACAGCAGATTGGCTCCGGCATGAATGGCCTCGGACTAGGTGCCTTTGGTTTCGATTGGAGCACCATCGCAGCCTTCTTGTTCAGTCCTCTTATTTCTCCATTCTTTGCCATTATGAATGTCATGGTTGGTTATGTCTTCGTAGTATACTTTGCAGTCCCTCTTGCTTATTGGGGCACTAACATGTACAATGCAAAGGCTTTTCCTATTTTCAGCTCCGATTTGTTCACAGCCCAAGGTCAAAACTATAATATTTCACAGATTGTGAACAATAAATTTGAGCTGGATCTCGCTGCTTACAATCAGAATGGTCAAATACATATGAGCTTGTTTTTTGCTCTGACTTATGGGTTTGGATTTGCAACCATTGCTTCTACAATTACCCATGTCGCTCTATTCTATGGGAAGTAAGTTCTGATTTTTGTATTGACTTGACTTCCATTACTGCTTTCTTGCAAGATCATCAATTATGGATGTTAGTTTAAATGACACGCGCTGTTATGGTGCAGGGAAATATGGCAGCGTGTTGTAGCAGCATCCAAAAACAATCGGCCTGATATCCATACTAAATTGATGCGCAAATACCCTGACATCCCACAATGGTGGTTCTACACTCTCTTGTTTGGGACTCTTGCTGTTGCCTTTGCACTCTGCGAGGTTTACAAGAAAGAGGTACAATTACCATGGTGGGGGTTACTTTTTGCCTGTGCTCTCGCTTCATTTTTCACTCTTCCCATAAGTATCATCACCGCTACTACTAATCAGGTAAGCACATTGATTTTATTGATTATTTTGTAGAAGGAATTATATATATATATCTATATATATATAGATATATATATTCATTCATATGTTCTGGTTATACTTCATCTTCTTATTTTGTTTTGGCACAGACACTAGGCCTGAACATTATCACCGAATACCTAATGGGATATATCCTTCCTGGGAAGCCTATTGCCAATGTTTGCTTCAAGGTCTATGGTTATATGAGCATGAGCCAGGCAGTTTCTTTCTTGTCAGACTTCAAGCTCGGCCATTAAGATAACTGGAAGAAAAGTTAGATTTTTATTTATCAGATAACTGGAAGAAAAGTTTAATTTTTTTGAGGAGCTGGTTCTTCCTGTGTTAAAAGAACTGGTGTTAGGTTTTGGCTTTTTTTGAGGAGTTTATTCTTTTTGTGTCAAAAGAACTGATGTTAGGTCTTAGCACTGTAGTTTATACTGGTCTAAACTACAGGTTTAAACAAGTATAAACTACAGTGCTAAAACCTATACTTGTTTAGGTTTTAGTTCTTGAGCAATTTGGTGAACTGATAAAAGCATTGTTTTTGCTTAGCTTCAAATCTCTCTCTGTGAATTATGAAACTTCCCAGACATATTATAGATACATATTACAATTCTTAGTTTAGTACCAGGTATTCAAATTTTTGAGAAAATCAGAATGAATTTGCTATATTTAAATTATTTGCAGAATGTTTTTAGCATGATACGGCGGTGCACATTTGTTTTGTTCTGTTTATTGATATTGTGTGTGCAATGCAGTTTATTGGCACAGTAGTGGCTGGAACAGTCAACCTGGGAGTTGCATGGTGGATGTTGGGATCATGTGTTCTTCGATGCATCAGTTATATGGGGTTTGGTCAGTGCAAACTCCGCCAACAAAGATTTCTGATGAATTCAGGCGACCTGTTAAAGTATGGTCCTCTATCTTACCATAACTAATTAACAACCTTAATTACTCATATCTATGTATCTATGCTTACAACTATCCAACATTCAATATTGTTGCAGGTGATACACCCATTGCAAGATTTGAATTTAAATTGCTTTCCAATATACCACCTCCCTTCAATGCCGTTTAGCTGAGTGAATAAACATGACCAGGCTTATTTACCAGGTTATTCAGCTATTAATACGCGGGATAATATATGTTATATGTTTATGGTTGGATACTGTTTCGATTCAACAGTGCCCATATATTGCTTTAATTTCTTTAATATAGGTTCAATAGACTTGGAAGTATTGCTCCAATTTATTTATGGCTCAATAGACTTGGAACTATTGAAATATTGCTTGCCAATAAACATGAGCTGAAGTTGCAACTGTCTCTCCACATGGATTCAACCCTATCCTCTGCTTAACGTACGATGCACACGAGCTTCTGTACAATTTGTCAGGTATGCATTAAAGGCCTAATTGACTGAGTCACTTCTCATTCCATTGAAAGAAGCTATTCCCATTTCATTTATAGAAGCTAAGGCAACGTTTAAAAAGTTGTGAAACAGACCTCTGGCCATTAAAACATACATGTTTCAGGTTGCAACAACGTCTTATTTTGCCTACTGTCTGTGTAACCCTAGGCCTTTGTACAACATAGGATGCACACATGCATGTTGTGCACTTTTTCGGGTACGCATTAAAGGTCTATATCCTATATGCTACTGTATAGATACATTCTATGTTTCCATATTAGCTTAGAGCTTTATAAGGTTGGTATTCAGCTCCATTATGGAGATAAGCATAATGAGTGTTAGACATACCTGTACCCATTGAGCTATGAAACACATTGGCTTGTTACTCATCAATATGAGCTTAGAGGTTGTGATATCATGCAAATAAGGCACATACACGAGCTTGGTTGATTCAAACACAACTTCTATACCCATACGTCTTACCTATGATCTCTATTGATTCAGGATAAAGAGTGGTGAGTAATGTGATATCCATACTTGATTAGTCAGATAAGCATTAGATTAGTGCTATTCCCATTGCTTAGACCATTGCTGTTGTTGCATATTCCTGGGTTTCCTGTATTCGATCACAACTCTCATACGTAAATCACTACTAGCAACAGGTCAATGGTAATAGGGTAACATAAACCTAGCCTCACCTATTAATCATTGTCTATTATGGTTCCACATTCAGTGTTCACCTATACGTCAAATACTACATATATATTGCATAAGCTATAGACCACCCTTCCTTTGTAATGAACACAAAGATGCTGAGATCAAAGCTATACATGGCAATGGCACACAAAGACGAAGGCAAGCTCCTAAAGCTGCTTCTGAGAAGGGCAGGGCAAATCAATGTCGAATCAAGTATTCTATGATCACTGGATAACAGATCACTCTCTGTATTTTATGCAAATATATGAGTCTTCCAACTATGTGTCCTAGACTTGAAACTAAACAGTGAATTCTCAACCATGGTGTCTTGTCACTAGATAAAAAAGAGAATGCTCAACAATGCCTTGCGGACGACTCAATTGTATGATAACAATGTCTCAGACAGTTGTGGCATATGTTTTGCCTTACTGTCTTCTATAACAGCAGCATATTTAATCTACCGCAACAGGCTCAAAGGGGAAGAAATTTGGCTGGTTAAGATGCTCTTCTTGTGGGCACACTGGCCACAGCCACCTAATTTCGCATTTACTACTGCCGCCACATCCATCATTCCATATGCCATTTGCTCCCCATGTCAGATCGATCACCTCATTGCACCGATCGCTCACTTAACGTAAGGTTTTCGTTTTATGCCCATCATTAAATACTGGCCTGCTCCAATCTGATCTTCAAGTATTTCAGCTCCATTCCAAATCAATCCGTATATGTACTTATTTCTGCACCTAAATATTGACATAGATCTCCTGTCTAGCCAATTGTTTATTAGAATAGCTTGGACCCAATCTACCACCAAGATTGCCCGATGTCAGATACATCACCTAATTTCACATTTACTTCTGCCACCACATACATCATTCCATATGCCATTTGCTCCCCATGTCATATCGATCACTTAATTTCACCGATTGCTCACTTAACGTAAGCTTTTCGTTTTATGCCGACCATTAAATACTGCCTTGCTCCATCCGAGCTTCAAGTATTTTAGCTCCATTCACACTTAAAACCAGCTTACAAACACGCTGAACTTTTTTATAAATTGGCCTCTTCTGCACCTGGATATTCACATACATCTCCCCGCTTCACATAACATGGAATCCATTAGCATAAGCCAACTTACTCAACTCGCAGCATTGTTTCTCTTAGCACTTGTTCTCATGGCTCTTCTGATTATTGACATCGTAAAAGTTGAAAGACAAAGAAAAAAGAAACCAAAAAAACAATAACATCTCTTTTGCATTATTTTACGCATTGTCTTATTTCCCCGCTTCCTTCTCTGTTACAGGTGTACGACGGATGCTTCAAATATGCATTTGGGTCTGCCATGGTGGTGCAACTCGCATTTTTTATGCTTCTATCGTCTCTGCTCGGATGCCGGACTAATGTCCTAATTGTTAGCATTCGTGCTTGTGTTGTATTCTTCACATGTTACAGTCTGTCATAAGAAATGCTTATTTTCAAGGTCAAATGTAAGCTTCACGGCGGTTTTCATGTTACTCGTGTCTTGAATTGATGATGATTCTCTGCAAGTTAGTTATTCAATAATGTTCAGATCTTTGGTATATAGTGCTCATGTGACTATTTCTATTGCAGTTGTGTGATTTTGGGCTAGTAACATAAACTGGTGTATCTTGAATTGATGATGATTCTCTGCAAGTTAGTTATTCAATAATGTTCAGATCTTTGGTATATAGTGCTCATGTGACTATTTCTATTGCAGTGGTGTGATTTTGGGCTAGCAACATAAACTGGTGCATTGTTTTGAAATAACTGGTGCATATTATATTATTCGACAGCCCTCGATTTATGTATTACTGAAACTTGCTCATGTGACTATTTCTATTGCAGTTGTGTGATTTTGGGCTAGCAACATAAACTGGTGCATTGTTTTGAAATAACTGGTGCATTTTATATTATTCGACAGCCCTCGATTTATGTATTACTGAAACTTGCTCATGTGACTATTTCTATTGCAGTTGTGTGATTTTGGGCTAGCAACATAAACTGGTGCATTGTTTTGAAATAACTGGTGCATTTTATATTATTCGACAGCCCTCGATTTATGTATTACTAAAACTGGTGCAAGCCCAAAACTTCAATAAGTTTCAGAAGAAGTTGACGCAGTCTCTACTTACACGTCTTATCAAAACACCGATCAACCTTGACATTTATTGAAGAAGAAGAAATATTTCTATATGTTTTCTGAAAAGTACCCTTGTTACACTTGCATCTGTTCCTTGAGCCCAGTAGTGTAAATGCATCAAGCTTTGCAAAAAAGCTTATTGGAACCCAGTTCAACACAAATTGCATCAGGAGACAGCAGTACTGAACATAAACACAGCAGTACTGAACATAAAGGGGAGTGCAAACGCTGTGATCAAGGTTGAGAATAGCAGCATGCTTCTTCCTAACTGTCAGTTTACCGATCAATTGCAGATGCATACGCCAACTTTTGAATTTTGTAATCTGTATTTAACTTGGTCCAGGCTTTACTTGTTTTGTCTTCCTGGCTGGCTGAGAGCCCTGTACCTTTACTTAGGCTTCGGAGGGACTCACTATACAGGATTGGCAGAACTAGTAGATCTTTAGCCCTAGACCTTAAATGTTAACTTCATGCAGGGACTCGCTGCCTCGCAGCTTCCCTTGTTTATATATACAAGTCATAAAATTATTAAGGCGCTTCTCTGTCCAAAAATGCATTGACAAAAAAATTATCAAGGCAAATGAATATGCAAATGATAAAGATTAAAAAATAAATTTAGAAATAGATTATATATATACGAGTAATAAAATTATTAAGGCAAATAAATATGTAAATAATAAAAATTAAAAAATAAATTATATATACAAGTCATGTCATTGGTGACCAACTTGAATTAAAAATTATATCATTAATAACCCAAATGAATAATAGATCTCATGTGAGAACTTCGTTATATTGAAAATGTGTTTCTCTATACTGAAAACGCCAATGAAAATGAAAATGTAAACGATGAAGATTAAAAATAGGTTTAGAAATAGATTATAAATATCTATATAGTTATGCCTGATGTATTAGAACTAACTATATTGTGTATGATCTTTAAATAAAAACTAATCTCACGTGATAACTTCCGTAACTTCTCTACATTGAAAAAGGTTAAAAAAAAAAACCCCTTTAAAATCGTGTCTTAAACCCGAGTGTTACGTACGACATTCAAAAAAATAAAATATATATGTTATGTTAAGTCCTGTACGATGAAAAGGTGAAAAAAGTTATATCGGTATTAAGTTATGACACCCGTGAACAGACTTGGAATAATTGATTTTTAAGTAAGCTGGGACCATATACGCTTAGTGGTTTTTGTGGGGCATTTAGTTCGCTAGGGACTATGGAAAGAGGTAAATGAGGTTTTAACAAATACCACTAACACAGTGGGCATAAACTGCCTAAAGCACCCAAGGAAAAGGTGAATCGCTTCTTGGTGGAATTATCATGGGGCTTTAGTGAGCGCCTCTCAGTGAAATTATGGAATTATCATGGGGCTTTGGATGGAAAATTGCCCGTCAAATACACTTAAAAAAATTGTAAAACCGTCAACATTCCTTGTTAAAATTGTAAAAACAGGTAGGGAAGTGTGAAGAACTGCAAATTTGCCTTGTGAACCTGGTTTGAAATTCCAACCTTGATCCCCATACAACTTTGATCCGCATGTTATGTCATATTTTCTCAAAATTGTATCATATGCCATCTTTCCTCCAAATATTTATCTATCTATTCAGAGGATCGGTATATCTAATGCATTTTATTGGAGTTGTCTATAATGCGACTTTTTGAAGATTCCGGTGACGGAATCCGGCGGAAGAAATTGAGGTCAAATCTTGATTTCTTGCAGTTAAAATGGTTTTTAACTGCATATTTGGATTCAGCACCCTGGAAAACCCCTGGGACACTTTCATTGTGCAGAAACTAGCTATCAAACTTGCGATTCCAATAAATTCCTGTCGGATTTCGACTGGAAAAATCCGCCGGAAAGGCTTTCAAAAAGTCGCGTTATAGACTATTTCCATTTTATTTAGATAAATATCAGAGGGTATGTGTATCTAATGCATTTTATCTACATAAGTATTCATAAGCATTGGTTAATTTTTCTGATGACTTTTAAAATTTCAAAAAACTAAACATTTTTTAAACATTAACATTATCAAACAGAAGTCTATAGAATCTATTTAAGACAGTCTATTAGATTTGATACTCCCACAACTTTGCAAGTATATTGACAATCGCAGTAATCAACGGCAAATTTATATCCATGGAAATTTCCAAAATGTACACTCATATGATATATCTCAGAAAGCTTTATAAAACCCATGCCACTGCGTTTGATATTGCCCCCGCACACCTACTTAAAATTGGGAGAAACCAAAATTTGAAATTTAATTTTAAAACAAAAGAAGATAAGTGTAAGATTTTTGAGATACACAGATCTAGATCTGCAAAACAATAAACAAGCTTGCAAGAGAAGGAAGGAAGCGAGCAAGAATTAAGAAAAGAATGAAAATTGATTCTACAATATTAGTTTTAGAATAAATACATAAAAGCAACTAAGTTAAGCTTAGTTGTACATGCAATAACTAAAGCTAACTAAAGCTAAGTGTGCTTTATCTTATGTTAATGTGTACATGTGCCACATGCAAGTAATAAGTTAACTGGAGCTAATCTAGGTGCATGTACACCAACACAGATAGTCTAAGTGCATGTACACCAACACCCCCCCTTAAGCATAGCTTAGGTGAGTGTGATGCAAAATGAATGAGTCCCGGCAACACGGCCATTTTAGGTACCCATATACAATGCATAAAAAGGAGGAAAGAGGGAAAACCCAGTGGGAAGAAAACCCCCCCTCAAAATATAATGCAAAAGTAGAGAAAAGACAATTGCTAGGCAGTCGTGTCCTTCACCCCGAGATGATCTCGTAGGAATCGAAACTTCTGCTCAGTGGAAGTCTTGGTAAAGATGTCAGCAATCTGCTCAAAACTAGGACAGTACTGAAGATCGATGATCCCATCATGAATGAGTTCTCTAATGAAGTGCATGTGGATCTCGAAGTGTTTGGTACGCTGCCGCTGCACTGGATCTCTGCAAAACTTTAGCGTACTTTGATTATCGCACCAAATGACAGTTGGATGATGGACACTAATCCCAAGCTCAGATAGGAAATGTTGTAGCCAAATTGCCTGAATAGTGGCATTGACTGCTCCTCTATACTCAGCCTCTACTGATGATAAAGCAATGGCAACCTGCTTCTTACTTGACCAACAAATTGGGCCGGATACTAAACTAAGTACATAACCGGAAGTAGACTTGCGATCAATGGTGTCGTCAGCCCAGTCTGAATCTGTGAACCCGATGAGATTCAAAGAAAAATTGGCTGCATAATGAATCCCATAGGTGATTGTCCCCTGGACATATCGAAGGATGCGCTTTGCAGCATTCCAGTGTCACTCATGTGGCTCCTGCATGTATCTGGAAACTGCTCCGACAGCATAGGAGAGATCAGGACGGGAGTGAGTGAGATAAAGAAGACTTCCCACAAGCTGGCGATACAATGTGCAATCAACCAATGGTGTGTCTTTGCCATTCTCAAGCTTTATCCCTGATAAGAAAGGTGTGGCTGCTGTCTTGCAGTCACTCATGTGAAATCGTGCCAAAAGATCTCTGGCATATTTTGGTTGAGAAATGGTAATGCCAGAATCACGCTGATGGATCTCTAGTCCAAGGAAGAAATTTAGCAAGCCCATGTCTGTCATAGAAAACCACTTATGCAATGCAGTTTTGATGTTAGTAATGACAGAAGCTGAACTACCCGTTATCAAAAGATCATCTACGTAGAGTACTATGATCAACAAGGAGTCAATTTTCTTTAGAAAATAAACATTGGAATCAGATTTGCAGCGTACAAAATTTTGAGATAACAAATAAGAATCCATCTTTGCATACCATGCTCTAGGTGCCTGCTTGAGGCCATAGAGAGACTTCTTTAGTTTGCATACCAGAGATGAATTATGCATGTATCCCGGTGGCTTCTCCATGTAGATTTCCTCCTCGAGATCACCATGAAGAAAGGCATTCTTCACATCCATATGATGCACCTCCCATCCTCTTGCTGCTGCAATGGAGAGAGCTAGCCGAATGGAATCCATTTTTGTCTCTGGAGCAAAAGTCTCATCATAGTCAACACCATGCACTTGTTGAAAACCTTTTGCTACCAATCGTGCCTTATATCGACTAACTTGGCCATTTGATGCTTTCTTGGTCCGATAAACCCACTTGCATCTCACAAGTTTGCGATTTGAAGGTAGCGGAACCAAATCCCAAGTCTGGTTCTCAATGAGAGAGTTATATTCCTCATCCATGGCGGCTTCCCATTGAGGAGGCCCATTTGCTTCTGCATAAGTTTGTAGATCAGATCCATGCATCATATAAGCATGCATGGGCATGGATGGCTCCATAGCTAAGAGTGCTTGCGGATCTTCCTCAAACAGAGGGATAGAGGCAGGATCATCAAGGATATCACTCATGTTGTGCCATTTTTGTGTTGAAGGTGGTCGAGAATCTTCCGAACTACATGCAGAAGTATGATCTCGATGTTAAACAACTGGTGGTCTAACAGGGGTCACAGGAAAAGACTCATCTTCATCAGAATGTTGGTCTGAAGTTTCATCTGCATACTCAGCAATGAGTGGTGATGAAAATTTGGTAACAAGTTCATCTACTGGTGCATGCGAAATATCTTCGTCAAACTTTACACTCCTTTCAATAAAGAGCTCTTCAGTGTGGATATCAAGCAATCTGTACGCTTTGACTTCATCAGAATATCCAACAAACATGCATGCTTTGCTTTGAGGCTCCAAAGCCTTTCTCTTCTCTAGAGGAATGCGGGCCCATGCTCGAGATCTAAAAATGCGGAAATGACTAACTTCAGGTTGCATGCCAGTCCAAGCCTCAAAAGGTGTTTTTCCAGTAACAGATTTATGAGGAGATCTGTTTTGGATGCATGAGGCACAATTAATAGCTTCGGCCCACAAGTTCGACGGAAGAGATCTTGCATGCAACATGCAATTAGACATCTCTTTCAAAGATCGATTTTTCCTTTCAGTCACGCCATTTTGCTGTGGAGTGTAAGGAACTGTATGCTGCAACTGTATGTCTGCTTCATCACAAAGATTCTTGATATCTTTGTTGACATATTCTGTCCCATTATCTATGCGGAGTATTTTGATGCGTTTTCTAGACTGATTTTCCGCATGCGCTTTGAAAATCTTTAGATGTTGAAAAACTTCAGACTTGAGTTTCAAGAAGTAAACCCAAGTGAATCTCGTGTAATCATCTATAAATGACAACACATATCTTGCTTTGCTCATTGAAAGCACCGGAAATGGACCCATGAGATCACTGTGTACAAGTTCCAAAGGTGAAGAGGCTCTCCATGCATGCCCCTTCTCGAATTTTTCTTGTGGATGCTTTCCAAGAGCACATCCATTACAAACACCATCTGAAAATTCAATGGTTGGCAATCCTTTGACCATCCCTTGCTTACTAAGCAGTTGCATATATCTGAAATTCAAGTGCCCAAATCTCTCGTGCCAAATCCTACTTTCTTCATTTGCATGCGTAAGTAGCAAAATAGAATCTGATTGAGGAACAAAATCAGAAAATGTATACAGACGAGATTGATCATTTACCTTTCCAGATGCAATCTTCAAATTGGTTTGCATGTCATAAATGCTCACGGAATCTGGGGTAAATTCCACTTTCCTTCCATTGCCTGTGTGTGTCATCTGATACACTGAGAGAAGATTCACAGAAAACCTTGGAATATGCAAGAAATTTTCAAAACTTCCATCTTCGAATTGCACTCTTCCTTGTCCAGTTGCTGCAACTGCAGAATTATCCCCCATGAGAATGGGAGGACCTGAGTATGCATGTAGAGAAGAAAAGGATTCCTTTGAATAAGCCATATGATGTGAAGCTCCTGAATCGATGATCCATTCTTGTGGTGCAGAATGAAGAGCAATCAGAGCATGCCCGTTACCTCTTGGATCTGGTGCTTTTTCTCCAGACTTCTTCTTAGCATTCTCAGGAATGTGGTCTCCAAGATTGTGCTGCTGGAGTGTCTGCGCCATAACATCTATAGTCTTCTTCATGCATGCAGATTCAGGATGAAAACCACGGTGGCAATAATTGCACATTGATTGCCCTTTCGTTCCTTTCCTTTCCTTTGAGCTAGATGATCCATCAGGGGGTTTGGGATGTCCTCCCTTTCTTGGATCAGGATCCTTCTTCCCTTTTCCTTTCTGATGGTCTTTGGAATTTGCCTTTCCTTTTGCATGCACAGTAAGTGCACGCGCTTTGGAATTTTTAAGTGTGCCCATTTTGATGAGCTTATCTTGCTCATGCATCAAAGACTGAATAAAAGAATCCAGTGAGGGCATCTTCCAAGCTGCACCAGTTGCAGATCTGACTGTGTGGAATGTAGAGACGAATACTGCATACTCTGGACCAAGTTTTGATAAAATGGAAAGAATCAACTGATTTTCTTGGTTGGATTTGTCGATCCTGCATCCTTTCAGCTGAACCAACAAGGCTTTATACCTTGTGAAAAAATCTTGAATGTTCTCAAAGTTTCTCGGATCTAATGAGTTTAACTCATTTTCGAGAATGCGACCTTGCATTTCATCCTGTTTTCCAAACAATCCTTCCAAAATTTTCCATACTTCATTTGGAGTTGAACATGATACAACATGAAATAGCAGTTCCGGAGAAATAGATAAACATAGGATGCCGAAGGCCTCGTCCATGCGATTGAAATATCTTGTTTTCTCCATTGCAGATGTTGGTTCAACTTCTGTTTCCATGGTTATTCGAAATAAGACTCTACTTCTGAGATGAAGTTGAATCTTTGGCTTCCATTCGAAATAATTATATGGAGTGGGAATTGCCTATTGTGGAAACTCCAATTTAGACTCCATTCTTTGTTGTTGCTTCAATCTTCTGAACCTGCAAATAAAATTGCTTGTGCACTGATTACAAATCCCTGTGCTCTGATACCATGTAAGATTTTTGAGATACACAGATCTAGATCTGCAAAACAATAAACAAGCTTGCAAGAGAAGGAAGGAAGCGAGCAAGAATTAAGAAAAGAATGAAAATTGATTCTACAATATTAGTTTTAGAATAAATACATAAAAGCAACTAAGTTAAGCTTAGTTGTACATGCAATAACTAAAGCTAACTAAAGCTAAGTATGCTTTATCTTTATGTTAATGTGTACATGTGCCACATGCAAGCAATAAGTTAACTGGAGCTAATCTAGGTGCATGTACACCAACACAGCTAGTCTAAGTGCATGTACACCAACAATAAGACGACATCACTCACTCACTCCTTGTCGAGAATGCATGTAGCTGCCATTAGAACATGGTATCAGAGAAGGATTAACATTAGAACAACAATTTCAAAGTTGTTTATCAAGAGGTTCGAATTTGCAGTTCAGTGAACTAGGATCTTTTCAGAGATGGGAAGATGACATTCAATAGGTTGAGAATAGAGTATGCCTTTGAAGGCAGATCTAATTTCATTGCATGGAAGGATCACTTGGAGGTGGTGTTGGATGACAACAAATTGCTAGAATACATCAAGAAAGATGTTGCAAAACTAGCGAAATCTGATGTGCAGAACCTCGCCCAATGGAAGAAAGATGTAGCCAAGGTGAGGATAATAATCTTGGAGGGAGTGTGTGACCACATTGTCACAAATATCCATGGGAAAGAAACTCCTTATGCAATGTGGCAAGCACTGACATATCTATTACAAAGTAACAATGACCATAGGAAACTAGCGCTCAAGGATAAACTTCGAAATATCAAGATGCAGAAGAATGACACTATCCAACAGTATCCAAGCAGGTTCACACAAGTTAGTGATGAGATTGGAGGAGTTGGTGCTACTATTTGAGATGATGACTTGGTAAGCCTAACCCTTCTATGCCTTCCCAAGAGCTGGAATAACTACCAAGATTCGGTGAACGGGAGGAACAAAATACTAAATTGGGAACACTTATGTTCTGATTTGGTACATGAGGAAACAAGGCGGAATGCCAAAGATGGAACTTCATCGAAGGGGGAGGATGAAGAAAGCTTTGCATTAGTTGGAAATGGAAAGAAGGGAAAAGGGAAGAAATCTCAAACCAACTAGAATCCAACCAAGGGGGAAAGAAGAAATATTTGTCCAAAATTAAATGCTTTGATTGTCATGAATTCAGGCACTATGCCACGAAGTGTCCACACAAAAATTCAAGAAAGAAGACCTTAGGAGGAGGACTACGTGAAGCTATTTTCACAGTTTGAGCTTAAATTCACCCTTATCACATGCATGACCAAAACAGTGATGGGGAGTGTGTGGTACTTGGACTTTGGTGCTTTGTTCGATATGACAGGGTGAAAAGATTCGTTTAGTGATTTGGAGGAGAAAGATCATCATATGCACATTGAGTTGGGGGACTGTTATGTAGAATTTACAAATGTGGACATAAGTATCATCCCTAGACCTAGTGAAATGGTTTAGAACAACAAAAAACAAAGAATATAAAATTCCCCTTAGAGAAATTGGAGAATGGAAAGATGCTTACATGGAATCCGTCACAAGCTCTTCTCTCCACTCGACTTGTAAGCTCTAATTGTGAATCTGATTGCTATAATTAGAACCTGTACATACAATCAAGGCAAGCCAAATATTTATGACATCTATGTAGCTTTATCCAATCACTCTATTCAATGGATCAACATAGTATTGAAATATACGAATGTACACATAACATAACACATATAGGAAAACAATATACTCTTTGTATTAATATGAAAAGGAGAGAGTTTACAACAAAAAATGGAAGCTGATCTTGTAGAGATATCCCCAATTTGACTTATCCTTCCTTGTCACAAAGCACACCTCAATGTCACCTTAATGCATGAAGATGATAACTCTCTTAGGTTCAAAATAGCAACATGAGGGTATGATTAGTCTCCAAAAGCCAACCCTGACGTTGTAGATGGTTGTAGATTTATAGGAGAGTGTGGTAGTTTAAGAATTCATATCCATTTACCAATATAGGTTTTATATCCACTCTTCATGGGAGGATGAGCTCAAGGGATAAGAGGTGAAATTTCCAAGGTAGGATTAGATAGGATTCAAATTTCTTATCCAAGGTGAATGGTTGAAACAACTCTTAGAAGCTTATGGAAGAGGAAACTTCAGGATTCTTTTTATTTTTCTCGAATTTTTAGAATTAGCTCACCCCCAACAAGGGACAACCTACTATTGATTAGCATTGGTACAAAATTTAGCAACTTGCTGCTAAACGCAAGTCCCTAAAGGGCCAAGGTGCAATGGGCCTTAAAAGAACTGAAATGAAGCATTTAGAACCAAAAAATCAAGGATTTAGGAGATTCATGCTTAGGGATTTATGGAGGGATGATGACAAGGTGTTCATGGATGTTGATTGATTTAGTTTGTAGGCCTATTGACCAGATGCTACAAAATAGCCTATAACAGATTTCCCCCTAAAGCATAAAGTTAGAAATGACAGCTGATGACTGAAGTGATTTACCTTGTGATAAGTCCAGGTCAAGAACAATTGGTTGATATCATCATTTGTTACAATACATTACATCATGATATTTTTCCTAAGGGAGGCATACCCATGCTCAACACATAAGCTAACATTACATATACAATGATCAAGAAGTCGTGTCCACTGATGATGAAGCATGGAACCATGATGGGTGTCTGTCTGAATGATCATAACCATCATGCTTTATAATATTGCATTGATCCTGAAATTGTAGCCCAGATGGATGGAACTAATCCAGGGTTTTCTATCTCATTCACTCAATTCTCCAATGTACGAGTCTGTTAGGTCCCTATAATACTATTATATCCCTTACTATTATTGTCATTGTAGCCCCTTATTATTATTGTTGTGCCCATGTTGTCCCCATATTGTTATTATTGTGCTCCATAGAAGCCCACTATTGTTATTGTTTTGCCCTTACATTATTATTGTTATGTTAGCTCTGATTATATTGTGACCCCTTAGACTCCTATATATAGAAAGGAGGTCTTGTCATTTGTATCATCCAAGAATTATTCATTTGTGTAATGTAAAGGAGGTTTCCCCCTCGAAGAGGCTAATTTTGAAGTTGTTGATCTATCTCATTCTTCTATTTCCGAGTTGATTTCATAACAATTGGTATTAGAGCTCTTGATTCTAGGGTTTTGTTGCTTCAAACAACTCATTGTGGAATTTTCACTATAACGTTTTTTATATGAAGCTTCAGAAGCTGAAATTAAAACCCATTTGAGTTGAAATCATGATGAAACTTAGAACTGAATTTAAGATCTTGTATCACTATATTTGCGGAGATATGAACTGAGGAAGTTAGGGTTTTGCAGGCTCCTGAATTCGATCTCAAACATGTCTGAAGGTCGAAACAGTGACACATGGCACTTCGTACAAGTTCACTCTATTGAACCAGTCTATAATCAGGTAATTATGGGAGATTTGACATAACTCTTTCTTGGAGAATCCAATCTAGATCAAACTTATGGGGTTGTAAAGAGGACATAGAGGGCTATCACAGGATGAAATTTCAGACCTTGGAGATTCGAAATTACAGATATACAATAGATTCAATATCGAAATCCTACAAAGACAAAAAAAAGGTGTGTAGTCTTTTTAATTTTTTTGCATAAGTTTGGTTTGAAAAATTTGTTTGAAGTGTTTCAAAGCGAACAATGAAGAATATCTATCATTAATTGACGCCCTGAAGAAAGAAAATGGAAACACCTAGTAAGCAACCTAAAATCTCTAGCATGACTCATGAAGAAGAGGAAGAAATGCAACATGATATATCAAAATTATGAGACCAAGTGAAACAAATTTCACTCTCACAAAAAGCAACAGAAGCTAAGATGGATGGTTTAAAGAAAGGTGTGGAAGCTAAGATGAATTTCTTGGAAGATAAGATGGATGGTGTCGAAGCTAATATGGATGGTTTAGAAGTAAACATTGAAGGTTTGAAGAAAGAAATGGAAGGTTTGAAACGAGGTTTGGCAAAGTTGCTACAAGAAATTCTTCCAAATGACGAAGAGGTAGTAGAGGAAACTCATGATGAGAACAAAATAAATGTTAGTCATGATTTCATAGACTCTAATGTTGGATTGAAGACCCAACATGTTCCAAATATCGATATGAGGAAGTTTGATGGAAAGGATCCCATAACATGTATACTACAGATGGAGCAATATTTTGATCTCCATATTGTGCAAAACACACAAAAGGTATGCATTGCGACTTTATATTTGGAACCCAATCAGTTTGTATGGTATCGATGGATTTTCTCTCATAAAACAACTGTCACTTGGGCAATTTTTATGGAAGAAATGATAGCATATTATGAGGATACAGAAAGAAACACCTTTTTTAGCCAGTTGATAAATCTAAAACAAAAGGGTTCAATGGTGGAGCACATTGAGGACTTCAAAAGATTGAATATAAGGGTAAAAGATATTCTAGAGGAGCATAGGATTGATGTGTTCATAGGGAATTTAAAGGATAACATCCAACATGAAGTTCTCCTTTGGGAACTTGATTAATTGGAGAAGGCATTCAGGTTGGCAAGAAAAATTGAAAGCAAAATTATGGCAACAAGGAAGCCTACCAATCACAACTATAAATATGTAAATGTTGTTGCCCCTAGCCTTCCATAACCTACAAGGTTGACACCACAAAAATTGGAAGAAAAAAGAGAAAAATGGATTTGTTACAGTTGTGATAGAAAATACACTAAAGGTCAGAAGCTGAAATTAAAACCCATTTGAGTTGAAATCATGATGAAACTTAGAACTGAATTTAAGATCTTGTATCACTATATTTGCGGAGATATGAACTGAGGAAGTTAGGGTTTTGCAGGCTCCTGAATTCGATCTCAAACATGTCTGAAGGTCGAAACAGTGACACATGGCACTTCGTACAAGTTCACTCTATTGAACCAGTCTATAATCAGGTAATTATGGGAGATTTGACATAACTCTTTCTTGGAGAATCCAATCTAGATCAAACTTATGGGGTTGTAAAGAGGACATAGAGGGCTATCACAGGATGAAATTTCAGACCTTGGAGATTCGAAATTACAGATATACAATAGATTCAATATCGAAATCCTACAAAGACATAAAAAAGGTGTGTAGTCTTTTTAATTTTTTTGCATAAGTTTGGTTTGAAAAATTTGTTTGAAGTGTTTCAAAGCGAACAGTGAAGAATATCTATCATTAATTGACGCCCTGAAGAAAGAAAATGGAAACACCTAGTAAGCAACCTAAAATGTCTAGCATGACTCATGAAGAAGAGGAAGAAATGCAACATGATATATCAAAATTATGAGACCAAGTGAAACAAATTTCACTCTCACAAAAAGCAACAGAAGCTAAGATGGATGGTTTAAAGAAAGGTGTGGAAGCTAAGATGAATTTCTTGGAAGATAAGATGGACGGTGTCGAAGCTAATATGGATGGTTTAGAAGTAAACATTGAAGGTTTGAAGAAAGAAATGGAAGGTTTGAAACGAGGTTTGGCAAAGTTGCTACAAGAAATTCTTCCAAATGACGAAGAGGTAGTAGAGGAAACTCATGATGAGAACAAAATAAATGTTAGTCATGATTTCATAGACTCTAATGTTGGATTGAAGACCCAACATGTTCCAAATATCGATATGATGAAGTTTGATGGAAAGGATCCCGTAACATGTATACTACAAATGGAGCAATATTTTGATCTCCATATTGTGCAAAACACACAAAAGGTATGCATTGCGACTTTATATTTGGAACCCAATCAGTTTGTATGGTATCGATGGATTTTCTCTCATAAAACAACTGTCACTTGGGCAATTTTTATGGAAGAAATGATAGCATATTATGAGGATACAGAAAGAAACACCTTTTTTAGCCAGTTGATAAATCTAAAACAAAAGGGTTCAATGGTGGAGCACATTGGGGACTTCAAAAAATTGAATATAAGGGTAAAAGATATTCTAGAGGAGCATAGGATTGATGTGTTCATAGGGAATTTAAAGGATAACATCCAACATGAAGTTCTCCTTTGGGAACTTGATTAATTGGAGAAGGCATTCAGGTTGGCAAGAAAAATTGAAAGCAAAATTATGGCAACAAGGAAGCCTACCAATCACAACTATAAATATGTAAATGTTGTTGCCCCTAGCCTTCCATAACCTACAAGGTTGACACCACAAAAATTGGAAGAAAAAAGAGAAAAATGGATTTGTTACAGTTGTGATAGAAAATACACTAAAGGTCATAAGTGCGTTGAGAAGAAATTATTTTACATAGATTGTGAAGAGGAAGAAGAAAAGGAGCAAGAAACATCAAAAGAAGAGGATACACACCAGTAACAAACCTTAGAGAAAGAAGAAATGAATTCAACTATATCTTATAATGCATTGGCCAGAATTACCACTCCTCAAACTATCAAGATAGAAGGACATATCAAGAAGAAAAAGCTAATAGTGTTGATTGATTCAAGCAGTACCCATAATTTTATTCATTGTAAGATAGCAAAGGAATGGATTTGCTTCCTATATCCAACACCGAAGTCTCAAGTGATGGTTGCAAATGGAGGAACCATAAACTACTTTGGAAAGTGCCGTAATATCAAGTTATCCATGGGAGAATATGTGTTGAATAGTCCAATGTTTTCAATTCCAATGGGTGGTGCTGATGTTGTACTAGGAGTCCAATGGCTACAATATTTGGGTACGATAGCTTTTAATTTTCAAGAAATTTTCTTGATTTTTTTTCAAAAGGAAAGGAATTTGACTTAAGGGGTATCACAGGGAAACCATGAAATATAATCATATCTAACAACATGACAAATATTCTAAAGAAAGAAAAATGTGGCGTAATTGTACAATTATGTTTGCTAGAGGTTCCCACATTGAAATCATCTATTTCTCAAGATCTCCAAAAAAGTATTGGACAATCATTCTAAGGTATTTGAGAGTCCCAAATTCTTCCCACCTATTCGTGATCATGATCATGTTGTTCATTTGATTCAAGGAAGTGTTCCTCTAAACATCAGGCCTTACAGATATCCATATTCCCAAAAGAGTGAAATTGAACGTATGGTTGTAGAAATGCTAGAGGCTGGTATCATTTAACTTAGTCAAAGTTCTTTCTCTACTCCAGTAATATTGGTGCACAACAAGGATGGATATTGGCGCATGTGTCTGGATTATATGAACCTCAACAAGATTACTATTAAAGATAAATTTCTCATTTCTGCCATTGATGAATTATTGGATGCACGGAGAAATTTACTTCATCAAGTTGGACCTTCGCTCAGGATATCATCAAATCAAAATGAAGACTAAAGATATTCCAAAAACAAAAGTTACAACTCATGAGGGTCATTATGAATTTTTGGTCATGCCTTTTGGCCTTACCAATGCACCTTCTACATTTCAAGGTTTGATGAATTCCATTTTCAAACCCTTGCTTAGAAAATTTGTCTTAGTATTTTTTGATGATATACTAATATACAACAAGTCTTGGAAGGATCTTGTTCAACATGTTGATAGAGTGCTCAAAGTATTGGAGGAGAAACAATTATATGAAAATTCCTCCAAATGTTTCTTTCGAGTACAAGAGGTGGAATATTTGGGTCATATTGTATATCATTAAGGTGTTAAGGTAGACCTTAGCAAAATTAAAGCCATTAAGAAATGGAGAATCCCCACATCCATAAAGCATCTGCGAGGATTTCTCAGGTTGACAGGGTATTATCACAAGTTTTTTAATAATTATGGGAGAATAACATCACCTCTAACAACATTATTGAAGAAATATGCATTTTCTTAGACTCCAGAAGCAATGAAAGCCTTTGAACATCTTAAAGAGGCAATATGCCAAGCACTGGTCTTAGCTATTCTAGACTTCACAAAAACCTTTATTGTGGAATGTGATACCTCAGGAAATGGAATTAGTGTTGTTTTAATACAAGAAGAAATATCGATTTCTTTTGAAAGTCATCCAATCAAAGGGAAGTATTTACACAAAACTATTTATGAGAAGGAAATGTTGGCAATACTACACGCACTTAACAAATGGTAGCCTTACCTAATGGGAAGACACTTCAAGGTAAAAGTGGATCATGATAGTCTTAAATACTTTTTAGGACAAAAATTATCTTTAGAAGAGCATAAAAAATGGGTCACAAAGTGTTGGGTTATGACTTTGAAATCATCTACAAAAATGGGAAGCAAAATGTTGTTATAGATGCACTCTCAAGAAAGGATGAGGATGTGGAAGTATTGATTTGTGCCATTTATATATCCAGCTAGATTGGCTAAACAAAGTAAGGGATGAATGGAAGAGTGATGAAGAAGTGTGGGAACTCATTCAAAAGTTGCAACAAGATCCCAGTACATCTAATACATTTAGCGGGAAAAATGATTCGTTATGATTCAAAGATCGCTTATACCTCTGTAAGAATTCCCAACTCAAACAAAATATTATTTTGGAATTTCACACCTGTCCCTTAGGAAGGCATTCAAGATTTTTAAAAACTTACCAAAGGGTTAAGAAGGAATTTTTTTGGGATGGCCTTGAATACGATATTCAATAGTTTGCAGAAGAATGTTTGGTTTGCCAACAAAATAAAGTTGAGACAATTAATACCCTAGGTCTATTACAACCTTTATCCATTCCAAGTCAACGTTGGGAGGAGGTTTCAAGGGATTTTATCACAGGTTTACCAATGTCTAAAGGAAAGAGTGTCATTATGGTGGTAGTTGATAGAATTACCAAGTATGCACACTTTTGTGCATTATCTCATCCATTTAAAGCCAGTACAGTTGATACTCCATTTATGGCAACAATTGAAAAGCTACATGGAAACCCAAAGATTATTATAAGCGATAGAGATCCTATTTCCAGTGGAAATTTTTGGACAAAATTATTTTCTTGTCTGGGTACTCAGTTAACTCATAGCTCATCTTATCACCCTCAATCTAATGGGAAAGCTGAGATAGTGAAAACATGTTTGGAAGGATATCTTAGTTGCTTTGTATATGATAAACAAACATAATGAGTCAAATGGTTTCCTATGGCTGAATGGTGGTATAACACTTCCTTCCATACTGTAGCAAAAATGACCCCATTTATGGCACTTTATGGATATCATCCACTATCTATCACATCATATTTAAGAGAAAAGTCTAAGGTTCAAGTAGTGGAAGATCACATTAAGTATCAAAAAAAAATTCTCTAACTCTTAAAGGATAACCTGAATTTGATGTAGAATATAATGAAACAACAGGGAAATCAATATCACAATGAAAGAAGTTTTGATGTAGGTGACCGGGTATTTCTACGACTATAACCATACAAACAAATGTCCCTCAAGCAAGCTAAGAAGGATAATAAATTATCACCAAAGTATTATGGTCCATACAAGGTGTTTTAAAAGATTAATAATATGGCATACAAATTGGAACTTCTTGCATCTTCTTGAGTGCAGCCGGTTTTCCATGTTTCATTCTTAAAGAAGGTTATAGATGACAAGCTCCCAATAGAAACAATATTTCCAGAACTTGATGAGGAAGGAAAAATCACATTTGAACCTGAAGCACTCACTAAAACAAGAGCTCAACAACTATGAAATCGATCAATTTCAGAGTATCACATCAAGTGGAAGAACTTACCCACTGAAGATTCCACATGGGAGGATGAGAATATTATATAGAACCATCCAAAACTACTCAAGCATTGAGGAAAACACTTTTTTGAAGGAGAGGGGCAAGTTAGGTCCCTATAATACTAGTGTATTCCCTTATTATTATTGTCATTGTAGCTCCTTATTGTTATTATATTGCCCATCTTATCCGCATATTGTTATTATTGTGCCCCATAGAAGCCCACTATTGTTATTATTATGCCCTTATATTATTATTGTTATGTCGGCTTTGATTATGTTGTGACCCCTTAGACTCCTATATATAGAAAGAAGGTCTTGTCATTTGTATCATCCAAAAAATGTTCATTTGTGTAATGTAAAGGAGGTTTCCCCCTCGAAGAGGCTACTTTTGAAGTTGTTGATCTATCTCATTCTTCTATTTTGTGAGCTGATTGCATAACATAGTGTAACCATGTGAATAAAGGAGTTGAAGTCAAATATGGTAGACACCATCTGATTACTAGCCAATGATGTAAGTCATTAACAAACGTGAGAGAAACCATTGATGATGTTAATGGATCTCAAGGTATTGCTGTAAAATACATATGGTAGGAATGAATGAGTGAAATTAGAACACCACACAATATCTGTTGGTCGAAGGCCAAAGATGAAAACTTGTCACGGAGAGCAAGGAAACTTTCCATTGATGAATGCAAATCCCAAGGTATTTAAGGAAGGGTTTCTAAGTCAACTTCCTGGATAATGAATTGATGTCGGTAGGAAGTGACCCGTCACAGGAGGGCCTTGGTGTATCCCCCATCAACGACACGAAACAGGTATCATGATTTGAGACAAAATGACATTGATGTGAAACTAGTTTAGGAACGAAATACATGGAATGAAGGCTTAAGAGTATCGTAGAAGATATCAACTGATTGAATTCTCTTGAACACATTGGAGACACTGAATGGAGTTAGTATCATTGACCCAAAACCGAAAGTGAGGGCTTTGAAATGGTGTGATGAACCAAAAGACAAGAATATTTCCCATCCCAACAACCATAGAGATGAAGTGGAAGAGTGTCGTGTTCAAGAGAGAATCATTGCCATTAATAGATATAGTATCTAATTTTCCAAATTTCCCCAACCATTTATGGTCAATACCTCTTTATTTTTTAACAAGCTTGAGGGGGATAACATATGCTTGATCTGTAAGTTCATCCTTCAGATGAATCCCTCTAAGTATTTTTGACGAACCATGAGAAGGAGTAGTTTGGTCATGTCATGTTCGACGATTCCATCATTGTTTGATGTTTTTATGAGTCCAACGAAGGTCTAACTTGACATCTTTTTCATGTTTAGAGAGTTTGAAAAGAAATCGAAAAAGAAAACTCAAAAGTTCCTTTTTGTAGATAGTGTCTTGAGTCCAAAAAGGCATAAAACAATACTCAGGAGAACCCTTAACCATGTCTGACTAAGGTATTCCATTTTTGTAAATAGTCTAACTTAGTTCAGAATCAGGTTAAACTTATACTAAATAGACATATTTTCATTTACTTTAACAAGTTTGAAAATACTGCTGGACAATCTTTTCATATTTTGGGAGTCTGAAAAGTGCTGAAAGAGGACTCCATGGTGTTTCTTTTTTATAGGATTACAGAGCATGAAAAAGTGATAAAAGTATGCTCTCTGGTAAAAATGACCTGTTTCAATTCAGACATCATCAAATCCGTTAAACAGTTGTCAACTTGCTCAGTACACCACCAAAATATTAAAAATACATGTTTGATGATAAAACTGAATTGCGTTTAGGTCAAAACATAAAAATATTAATAAAACAATGATGAAAATGACCATAAAATAGGCAAAAGGTAACTCATTTTTACCATTTCACATTTTACCTCTTGGAGAGTGAGTTCTGAGTGTTTTTTCTCCTAATCTTCTCTAGCTTATTGTGACCAATCCAGTGTATCATTTCGAGTGTCATCACTTCTAGGTAGGAGCTATAACCTACCTCTTTCCTTTCATGGTTCCATTTTGTGATTTCATGCACATTTTTCCAGTTTTTTAGGGCCCTAGGTATCTAATTCCTCGCCCTCGTTCCAACGCACCCACAAATGGTCAAAAGGTGCATTGAACAAGAGAGAACTACACTAGGGAGTGTTACAACACACTGTCTACCTTTAGGGGGGTGCGTTGAGAGCAATTCACAATTTTGTTTTGCTTATTGGCCTCAAAATTTCTCTAGTTTCTTGCATGAAACTTGTCCTAATAATTCTTGTTATGATGTTTCTGGTGTTTATTGGGACACAATGGATTTTATAGGGAGGTAAAGGGAATATGAGGAAAAATATTTGACTACAACTTATGATCATGCCACAATCTAGGATTTGAGAGATTGTGGACTTTTAAAATTCTTCTAGCTTTTTGGTATGAGGCAACAAATGGAATTATTGAGGTATCTTGTCCGTGCATGGGATGTTCAAGAAAATGCATTCAAACTTGGTGCACATATGTTGGAAATATAGGTGGAATATATATACTTCTTGGCTCCTCTGTCAAGGCAATCTTCCCCCCTCTCTTTATCTGGTTCAAGGAGCGGTGGAGAGACATTTTAGGATTACCTCAGTGCACCTTGTCGACTGAGATCCTGACCGACTAAGGATGGAAAAATCGAAATCAGGGATGTGATTCATTTGCATTTAAGAATGATATTTTTTATCATCACCAAATCAGCAAGTAGTGCAACTCTACATGTGGTGAATAAGTCCCATATGCAGTATGCTCTAGAGTGTTTAGAGCCAACAATATTCAACTGGAGTGAGGGAGTACTAGTAAGCATGAAAGAACAAATGACCAAGGAAAAATATGGACGGTTAAAGAACTTTGGTTATGGTTTGATCTTGATTTATTTTTCCTTAGAGCGGATTCCATTTCTCAGGTCATAACATGTTTCGCTCGAGCTTGTAGATCCGAGAGTCCCACGAATGAGGAGATGTGTGGATCTCATGTCTAGACATGCAGGTTTGTCGTAGATGAGCTTCACACCTGTCTTCTTCATATGGTTGTGCATGAAAATCATTATGATAGAAGACTATCCAAATGCATAGATGGATTTATGTAGAGTCCCGACACTCATGATTTCTGATGGTGAGTGATGGGGTGCCATAGGTAAAACATTTTGACCATTTTTGGATTTTTAAGTTTTACAATTTTTTGTGATTTTTAATGTATCCGAGATTAAACTATTGATTTGTACACATGAAGATATTGGACCTATTTGACCTATGGGTTCTTCGTATCTTCATCATGTAAGAGACCCACAACAGGCACCAACAACAGTATAGGTTGTTGCAGCAGGATGAGAGGTACTACAATATCTCAATGTGGTCGAGACCCTTCCATAGGTTAAGTTTCACATGGAGGGGTTGACCCATGGCATAAATGAGACTAGGGTCAACAAGCTCCCTATGAGACTGCAACAACATACTATTGGCATTCCTAGTCGTATCATTTAGCTATTGTGCAAGATGGATTGTACACTTGCACGCTACCATGAGCACTATGATTAGTCTACTAAGAGGATTATAGCCATATTTTGACTACATGTATATTTTAGGCCGCGCGACCACATGTGTCTTGGGCATAAATTTTGTAAAAACCGACTTTGATATATATATATAGATATATCTTCAATGTTTCTTATGGTTCTATTATCTCTTTCAATGTATGTGATGTGTATTGAATTTACTTTACATGTGCTGCAAATGTCTATTTAAAACATGATTGGCCAATGCATCTGTCAATGTGTTTAGATTTATAGAAATATGTTGATATTGGATGAAATCAAAATATCTTTCTAGAAGGCAAACCCTCATGAACATACGAAACATAGTTGGACTTCTAACTGAATAGACATTAGTCAATTGTAGTAGTACAAGTTCTGAGTCAAGTTTGATAACTATATGACAGATACCATGAGAAATAACACCAGTTAATAGTTTGATCACCATGCTATACTCAGTGATATTATTTGTAGAGAGATTGATACAAATCCCTTGTAAACTCACTAACTCTCCATTCAAAGAATATATAGCCCAAGCTGCGAAAGAGTGGTTCTGAGTACTACGATTAGAAACATCAGCATAACCAACATATGGTTCGAGGGATGCTAACATCTGCAAACCAAATGTAAACATGATTAATATAAACTGTAGGAAACTCTGAAGGGGACACACCCAATTACACCTATATACAGTATGTACATCATTTCCTACGCAAAAAATCAAGCATAGTATTTCTTAAGGTACAACCTATTTCTAGGCTACGCCAAGGGAACTCCATCGAAATCAACAAGCTCATAGGACCTTTTAGCAAGAACACATTTGAAAATATATGGACCTAGCCAGATTGGCTCGAACTTCCCCAATCCTAATTTATCATACTCTTGGCCGTATAACAAGACAAGGTCTCCTTTCGAGAAGACACAAGGCTTGAAACTCTTTTCATATTGTGCCTTGATATGTTTCTTATGGGCTTAATTATCCATTGTGACATCACGTCAAGTTTCATCTAAGCACGTCAGATGTAAGAGACATTCCTCTTCCGCAGAAGTGGTAGGGAGGAGTTTGAGAACAAGTTTGAGAGATAAAATTTCACATTTAATTGGAAGGATTGCTTCTAGACCATAAACCAATTGGAATGGTGTGTACCCGGTAGCAGTAATAATGGAGGTTTGATATGCCCACAAGGACACATAAAGAATAAGATGCCAATTTGATTTGTGGGCCCATGTCATACGTTGAAGCATTGTTTTGAGAACATTATTGATTGCGTCAATTTCCCATTCGCCTAAGGATAGTAGGGAGTGTAACTCTTATTAAAAATTCATAGTTTGGCAGTTAGTTTAGACATCATGTGATTGCAAAAATGTTTTCCATGGTTCGTGACTACAACCTGTGGAACACTAAACTGTACAATGACATGGTTGAAGAAAAATAGAGAAGTTGTTTCACTATTATTATTGTATGTAGGCATCACCTCGTCCCACTTGATAAAGTAGTCAACTGCTACGATGATATAGCCATGGCCCCTGGCAAAGTGAGGGTTACATGTCATGAAATCAATGCCCCATTTTGCAAAAGGACCAATGAAAATAACATGATGCAAAGGAGTGGAAATATCTTGGGTATTGTAGAGCTATAAAAAGGGTCTCTTTCACCTCTAGTTACCTCACATTAGTATGTCAATCCGGGAATGTCTTGCTATTTCAAAAGAGTGTCTTAGTCTGAGGCTTAGCACCTGTCAGAGTAATGCTCGTAGTACAACTACTTAAAGGCTACGAAAGTAAATGGCTGCATGTCTATAACTTAACTACTTCAAAAGGCTAAATCACACCAAGCATTGCATCAGTCGAAGGTTCGGTAGCAATAACCCATCCTTTTCATAACTGATGAGAACAAATCCGAGGTCTGGGAGCTAGGTAGCAGATGCTGGGGCTCACTACAGCCTGAGATCATCCTTAATGAATATAAATGAAACGACAAGTAAAGGAAATAGCTGATGGGAGCAGATCAGAGGTATGGGAGCCAAATAGCAGATGCTGACACTCACTACAGCCTGAGTTTGTCCTTAAGAAATGGAAAGTAAATGAAACAACAAATCATCAATCTTGAAATAGACCAGAAATTGAAATGGAACAGCAATTCAGAAATGGAACAACAACTAAATGGAACAGCAATTCAGAAATGGAACAACAACTGGAATAAGCAATAACCAAGTTCATCAAGCTGCAATTCTATCTAACCACTCCAATCAAAACATCAATCCTGCAGTCTTAAAAGATGTACACATACTATAGAACAATAATACCAATTACAACCATAGAAACACAACGTGCTTAATCTGCTTCTATTATTGATCTAAATAAACGCATGCGATTGCATCTCAAGATATAAACAGTAACATTCAATAATCATCTGAAATCAGACTTCTCAAGATAACTGTCATAATGCTAAAGCACAATCACAATGAACTCTGTACTGGAGTGATAATATCCTGTAGAGATTAATCAACACTTTAATGAATTGGTAACATAATACAGTGTCAATATAAGACTTCAATTCGCAGGAACATTAAACAAGTTAAACATAACAGAGCATCTAATATAACGTTCATAAAACACAACAGATTACCAGATTACGCCTATGAACAAACCACACAGAAACCACGCGTAATGGTACAAGAGCAAGTGTCCTCCAGGGCTGGGCCCTTAGCCTCCAGGGGTACACCACTTAAGATTGATCCAGATCAAAGATAAAAGAGTAACCAAGTCTGTATCAATGCATGAAATAATCTTACAGCAAAGCAAGTCTTAACAGGACATAAAGATCAGAGTCTTGATCTGTTAAAAAGGAATTACAACAGAACCTCCCCCGTAGCCAACAATGTTATCTCTTATATAAGGATGATGACAGAGATATCTAGATACAAAAAATAGATAAAATAGCGATCCCTCAGGATCTAAGATCCTGAGGGATTCGCAGAATCATTAACCCTGAGTCACTTCTTTCCTTTTCTTCTCCGAGCTAGCATCTCCGCTTCCTTTTCTGGGTTGATCCGTTTTGATCTGGTCTGTTTGTGGTTTCCCGTCAAAGGGACATCAGTTAGCTCCTCTTCGTCTTTCCCTTTAAGATGGCTAATTTCTACGTTTCCTCCTTCCTGCACGTAGGAACGACAATTATCAATTTTTCCTATTAACCTCACGTGTTTCGTTATTATCTAAGTTTAAAATGCAGAAAGGTTTATATATCCTAATGAAACAGATGCTGAAATAACCATCAAAACATACCTTCTTTGAGACTCTACACACCCCCCAGCTTACCCTTTTTCATGGCCTCATGAAAACATTGTAGTTGATATGCAATGCAGTGAGTGAGTAAGCTGGAGATGGAAGCTCATGTGAGGGTCTATAGCCGTGATGCGAAACTAAATAATCAAAGAAGTGGTCTGTCTGACCCTCAGGCATCTCATATAGGGCTTGGTATCCAGGTGCTGGATATTGGACTTCGGAACCTATATCCTAACCAGGATGGCCCTGCCCTCAAAACAATTTCACCATAGAGGGGAAAACGGCTAGTAGCAAGTCTAAAGTTCTCGTATTTAAATGGTTCTCTGAACTGAATATTCGAATTAGATACTTGATATCGAAATTTAGCTGCATCAATGGCAGGGTCCTTAATAGAGGAAAAGTATTCAAGTCCCTGCCGAATGATTGCCTCATGCATGGGTCCTAGCGCTTCAATCACTCCTGGAGCCCTCATAAGGTTTCTGTGACTCCTCCATAACTACGCTGGATCCCTAGGCTTGGCTCTTACCCAAAGATCTAATCCGTTCTCTTGTTTTTGAAAAGCGTTATAAGCTTTGAGCCATTTAATTTGATTAATTGCAAATGAGATAAATGCTTGCAATTGAATGTCCCCAACAAAAGGGCTTGGGTTCAATTCAGTCTCTTGTTCTAGTATAAGGTTATGCAAGTAAAATTCACATAATAATCTCTGCACTTTCACCCCGTAATTTTTACAGCAGTTTATGAAATCATCCATAGTGTTAATCTGCATAGGAGCGCCTGCTTTGACAACCTTTATTTTCAATTGTAAATACCTCTTCGTTAAAGATAGGGCATAATTTTTGGCAGGGGCTCTACATGCTAGAATGTCATTATATAAAGAACACAAGGTATCCATTTGTTTGATAACTACATCTAATCTACAGGTTACCTTGGCAACTTTCTCTTGTTCACTTCGCCATCCTTCGAAAGCTTGGCTTTCAGATAAGTTGACGTTCCTTAGCTGCTGCTGTAATTCTTCATACTTTTCTCGGGGGACCATTTGCTCCCTGAGCTTTTCTGCTTCTTGCTGGGCCTGCTTCAAATGTTTGTGGAGGGTTCTTGTTTTTGGGTCCTTCTTCCATGCATCCGTGGAGGCCGGGAGCTTTACTTTAACTTTCTTATTACGCTGCTTCGAGTTCAGAGCCCTTATTACTCCTAACGGTGGTGCCTCCGTCTGAACCATTTTATCATCCTTTTCAATTTTAACACGAACTCCAACCCACTGCTGTTCCTTTTCAAATGGAACAGCAATTTATTTTTCAGCTTCATTTGGAACAACAGTTTGTTTTTCAGCTTCATTTGGAACAACAGTTTGGCTTCTGTCAGGGTTTTGAGCAGTGGGACGGCTTCTGATCCTTCGCCTCCTGCCCTTAAGGGGCCTTACTAGTGTGGTCAAACCTTTTCTTCTTGAAGTCCCCTTCACCCTTTGCCTTGCTTTTATAATCCTAATCTGCTAGTGAAGCTGGGTTATTATGTTCAACAATGTCCGCTTTTCCCTTCGTAATTCCCTTATTTCCATCACCTCTTCCAAAGGAACAACAGGCTGTTCGCTGCAGTTTGGATTGTGGCTAGCTTCCTGATTTTCTCCCTGAGGTAACTGTTTTGGGGTAAGAACCTTACTTGGCTCCATTATTTCTTGGGCTGATTCCTCTTCTGCCCTTATTTCCTCCGAACTTTCCTCCGGTGGCTTCTGACTAGGAATGGGCTGTTCCTACTCAACATTTTCTAATATCTTCTCATTATGAACGGGCAAGTTTTCTATTTCTGCCTCTTCTTCATGCAATTCCTCGGGTGCATCTTTCTCTTGGGTTTTCTCTTCGGCATGGAGGTTTGATGGACTCAGGGGTTGGCCATATTCACCCATATTGGCCAAAATGTCGGCCAATTCATCTTCCCTTAATGGGTCTTGTAGTGGGCTCCCTTCCTGCTATTTCATTCCTTCCTCCTGCTCGAACTACTCAACTTCTTTCTTTTCGTCTCCTTCTTCTTCAGTCTGCTCATCTTGTTCTTCTTCTCTTCCTGCAGATTGCTCTGGCTCTTCCTCTCCTTCTTCTGTTTCTGCCTCTGCAGACTGCTCTTCTCCCTCGATGTCATCTTCTTCCATTTCTGTTTCTGCAGACTGTTCTTCTTCCTCGACGTCTTCTTCTTCCGTTTCTGTCTCTGCAGACTGCTTTGTTTCCTCGCTGCCTTCTTCCTTTGTTTCTGTTTCTGCAGACTGCTCTGTTTCCTCACTGCTTTCTTCTTCTGTTTTTGTTTTTGCAGGCTGCTCATCTTCGATTTCTATTGCTTGGCTCGTGCTTGCCTGGGGCTTCTCCAGCCCTCCTTGTAGCCCTGCGAGCCTTGCTGACTTTCTACGCTTTTCTGGCTGTTCGGGTGTACTAGCGTCATGTTTCCGCTTTTCGGGTCGTTTTTCAGATTGTTTTTCAGGTTGCACTTCTGTGCAAGTGTCCTGTTTTCGTTTCTCTGAACGTTGGGGTGTGTTATCAACTCGTTTTCGTTTTTTCGGGCATCCAGATGTGGCCGTCCCTTTATTGATAATAGCAATTAGTTCTTCCCAGCTGCTCTGCTGCTGGGTGAGACTGTAATTTACTATCAAGCGAATTAATCCGTGGTGGCTAATAACTGATTCTACGTGCTGTGCCTTCTTCATACTTCGTGCGACATCATGCAATAGTGAATTCAACAATGCAGGCAAATTCACAGAACATTTTTGTTTTAAGACAGCTAGGAGTTTAAGATGTCGTTGTCTTACCACGTCTTTTCTGCCTTCACAAGTGATGTAGCTTTGGATGATTTTTTCCAATTCCGCCCATGGATCTCCTAGCGTTGCTGGTAGCACCCCCTTTCCTCGGATTGTCAACTTCTGGCCCTCATCTTGAAAGATTTCCAAAATCTTCTGCAACCTTTCCTTCTTTATTGTCCATACTGGTCCCGTGGCTGGTAGTCCCGTGACTCTTGCTATTATGTCATCGGTGACTTCTATTCGCCTTCCTCTTACTGTGGAGTATTCTTCTTGTAAGTTCTGTAAAAATTCTCTTGCTATTGTTTCATTAGACTCCTTCAGGCGGTTGAAATAGGTCAACCATCCTGCTCTTTTCAGGATTCTTCGGGCTGCAGCCGAAACAGTTAATGTTTGCGGTTCTCGGCGGACTGACCTTCCTCCCATAGTTTCACTGCCAATTTTCAAAGGAACAACAGTTGTTTGTTGAAGCGCAGAGAAGCTGGTAGCGTATTCCTCGTTCAAATTTAAATGCAACAGCGTATGCAATGGAAATAGCTTCGAACATTAGCTCATGCAGAAGAAAACAAAAATAGCAAAAGATCATACCGTTGAGCCATGCCGTGCTTGAGTACAAAATTTTCTCAAATAACAGACTGACACGTACTCTGGGGAATGATGAGGTTACCTCCCCCCCCGCAATGTGATAGGCTGTCCCAGCCGTCAAATAAAGGAGCAGCGTCTGTTCTGTCGTGAGGTCTTTATGGAACAGCTTATGGATATATGACATGTTCGCCAAAAACAGCCTAATACTGAAATCGAGGTAAAAAGTTAGATCGCTTTTAATATGTAAGGGGCTGCGGTGATTTGATGGAAGTTCGGGGATACGACATTTGCCATAAATAGAGGGTCTCATGTGGTCACTGTCAGTAGCTTCATAATGATTGGCGATGATATATAGTCATGCGCTATATGGTTGGGTAATATTATATATTTTAATTATCACGGCATAAGAAGCAAAAGGATGTAATCTTCTTACCTATTGGTGTAAACATACGACTTCAATACCATTAACAGTGCTCTGCTGCCGACAGGTGTCCATAACCTTGGCAGAGTTGTTTGTTTCACCCCTGGAACCATAGTCCTTTGTGTATGCCAGGAAGTGTTTGTGTAATGTCAAAATGTAGGCCACTATGCTGGCTTGGTGACCAGTTAGTCATAATGCCATTCACGAGGAAGGAGCGAATAATGGGCAGGCCGGCTCGTGGTGAGACCTCCTGTTCCAAGGGTTATTTGTTTGATATACCTTTTGGACCATTTCCCAGGTGCGGTGGCCCTAATGGGAATGCCACTTCGCTTCCATCCTAATGATCATGGTAGGCCAGCTCGTAATGAGACTTCCTATCCTGCAATTTGACAATTTTTAGAAACTCTGTTTTGCTTCTTTTTAATAGAGAGCCTTTCCTATTTATGCACAAAGGGTGGTTCAACACTCCTTAAGAGTAGGAATGGTGGAAGAAGTCTTAATATCCCAATAGAAAGGTATAGATCTTTTGATCCTATTGCCATATGATAATTAAAGAAAAAGAACCATCATAATACAGATAACCAATCAGAACGAAGTTAGTAGAACAATGGCAGAAAAAGATGATAAATAAGCATGTCTTTCTCTGCATCCTTTCACCAACTTAGGGCAGTTTCTTATAAAGATAGCGATTTATGATTTACTGATTTCCGTATGCTGCGTTTTTGCTTTAATCACATAAATGTATAGCCGTATTCCAAAAGACTTGAAAGAACATCAGCAATAAACATCCTTAATTTGGAGTAGAAGGACCAAGCTGTTTCAAAATTGTATGAGTAATGTTCCTTTCAAGGAAGGTCATAACAACATTTCACAGATGCTGTTCGTTTGGAGAAAGGAACAGTAGTTTCAAAGAAATGCCATTCCTCTTTTTAAAAAAAAAAAAGATCGGCAGAATTCAAAAGTGCTGTTCCTTTTGGAAACAACAAAAACACACAAGTGCTGTTCCTTTTGAAAAAGGAACCGCAAAAATCGTAAGTTGCAAGTGCTATTCCTTTTGGAAAAGGAACAACAAAAATCAAAAGTGCTTGTTCCTTTTGGAAAAGGAACAACAAAAATCAAAAGTGTTGTTCCTTTTGGAAAAGGAACAACAAAAATCAAAAGTGCTGTTCCTTTTGGAAAAGGAACAACAGGAATCAAAAGTGTTGTTCCTTTTGGAAAAGGAACAACAAAAATCAAAAGTGCTGTTCCTTTTGGAAAAGGAACAGAAAAAATCACAAGTGTTGTTCCTTTTGGAAAAGGAACAACAAAAATCAAAAGTGCTGTTCCTTTTGGAAAAGGAACAACAGAAATAACAAAACATACTGCAAAAATATGTACAAAAATAATTCGATAAGTTATATACAAATTATAAAGAAAAGTAGATTTTTTTAGTGAGTTACAGGCGGGGAAGACTTGTCTTCCTCCCCTAAGATCTCCATATCTGAATCTTGGCGTAGTTGTTGGCAGAAGGACTCCCGAGTAAGTGGTTTGCGATAGAGACAGACTCGATGGCCGTTTGCCTTGAAGGTATATCCAGAACCATCGATAGTAGTCAGGGTAAGGGTCCCATTGTCATGCACTTTCTGAATTTCATATGGTCCCAACCAACGAGTCTGGAGTTTCCCGGGGAAGTCCTGAAATCTAGAGTCATACAAAAGAGCCCAGTCTCCTTCATGGAAGACTTTGTTTTTAATGAGAGCATCATGCCATTTAGCTCTCTGCTACTGTATCAGAGTAGTGTGTTGAAGTGCAGAGAGCCTAATTTCATCCAGCTCATTAATCTGTTGTAGTCGATTAGTCTGTGCCTCAGTTAAATCTAAACCAACTTGTTGTGCTGTTCGTAATGTCTGGATTTCAAATTCTATAGGAAAGATAGGTTGTTTTCCGAACATTAGCTGGTAAGGTGAGTGACCAGTGGTGCTTCTCCATGTTGTTCTATAAGCCCACAGTGCTTTTGGTAGTTTGGCTGCCCAGTCGCGTCTATGTGATGCAACTGTTTTTGTTAGAATCGTCTCTATTATTTTGTTACTGCTTTCTACTTGCCCATTTTCCTGTGGGTGATATGGGGTGGTAATTTTATGTTGAACATGATAATTATTGAGTGTTGCTGCTATTCTGTTCCCAGCAAACTGTGGCCCTCCATCTGTAATTATCTCTCTAGGGAGGCCATAACGCACAAATAGATGGAGCAGGAACTGTATAACAGATTCTTCTGTAGCTCTGGGCAAGGCCTCTGCTTCAACCCACTTGGTGATGTACTCTGTTGCGACCAAAATGTATGTTTTTTGGTTTGATGGTGGGTTGATTGGTCCCACGAAATCAAGAGCCCAACGCTCAAATGGTTCGATGACTAACTGAGGTTTCAAAGGCATCTCATCTGAGTGACTAGGGCGTCCCGCTCTCTGGCAACTGTCACATGCTTGGATGAATTTCTTTGCATCTTTAAAAATTGTGAGCCAATAATACCCTGCGTGTAATACTTTATGTGCAATCCTACGATCAGCGAAATGTCCACCACATGGTTGGTCATGGCATGCTTTCAATATATCAAAAATTTCATTTTGTCTAACGCATCTTCTGATTTGCATGTCTGCCCCTGTATGAAACAAATAACCCCCAATCCAGGAAAATCTGGTACTTCGCTGGACAATCAGTTTTTGCTCATTAGGGGTTAGATGCTTTGGTAACTTACCTACTGCTAGGTAATTGGCGACATCCGCATACCACGGTTTTTGAACAGCAACAACAAAGAGATGCTCATCTGGAAACTGATCTTCAACTGCTGCTGCATCGACTGGTTTTGGCACTCTTGAGAGGAAATCAGCTACCGAGTTTTCTTTCCCAGGTCGATCCTTGATTGTAATATCGAATTCCTGCAATAAAATCAGCCATCTAGTTATTTTGCCATTTGTGACAGGCTTGTTTGCTAAATATTTTATAGCAGAATGATCTGTGTACAGGATAACAGGATATCCAGTAATGTAATGTCTGAATTTATTGATAGCATGTATAACAGCTAGAAATTCTTTTTCAGTGACAGTATAATTCAATTCAGCAGGGGATAGATTTTTGCTAATGTAATAAATTGCATATGGTTTTCTATCCTCCTCCTGTCCAAGGACTGCTCCAATGGCTATATCTAAGGCATCAGATGATATCTGGAATGGCAAATCCCAATTTGGTCCCAGAAGAACTGAGGCTGTAGATACAAGCTTCTTCAGATCATTGAAGGCACGTTCACATTTTTCTGTCCAAAAGAAATCAATATTACCAGTTAATGCATACAATGGTGCAGCAATACGTGAATAATGTTCTATAAATCTTCTGTAGTAACCAGAGAATCCAAGAAAGCTACGTACCTCTGTTTGAGTAGTAGGAGTAGGAATAAGCAAAAGTATTTGGATTTTGGCTGGGTCTACTTGAATGCCAGCTGCTAAAATGTAGTGTCCCAAAATAAGTCCTTCTGTCATCATCATGTAACATTTTTCATGGCTTAAACAAAGCCTGGTAGCTATGCAACATTGTAGGACTTTTTCTAGTGTCTCCAATGCTGGATCAAACTCATCTCTGTATGGAGTAAAGTCGTCCATATATACTTCCAGTCCTTCATTTATTAGATTTGCAAAAATGCTAAGGATAGCCCTTTGGAATGTGGCAGGGGCATTACATAAACCAAAAGGTAAAACTCGGTAGGCGAATGTTCCCCAAGGACAAGTAAAAGTAGTTTTGTCTTGATCTTCAGGGGCAATCTGTATTTGGTTATACCCACTGAAGCCGTCGAGAAAAGAAAAGAATTTCTTCCCTGCCAAAGTGTCCAATACTTGATCGATGGACGGGAGAGGAAAGTGATCTTTTTGCGTTTCCTTATTTAGCTCCCTGTAGTCCACGCAGATCCTCCACTTCCCATTATTTTTCGGTACCACCACAAGTGGGGAGACCCATTTACTATCAGAGATAGGGTAGATGAAGTTAACATCTAAAAGCTTTTGAAGCTCATCTTTTACTACTTATTTTAGGTGAGGGTTTAGTCTTCTCTGAGGCTGCCTAACAGGGCTTGCATCATTTTCTATGTAGATGTGGTGTGTACATAACTGGGGGTCAATTCCTTTCATATCAGGGTAATCCCGTGCAAATGCTTCTTTATATTTTCTTAAAATATAGATGAGTTTTGTTTCTTGTTCGGGTGTAAGGTCGGCGTTAATGTTTAAGGTCTTTCCAGGTTCGATTTGCACAATTTTACTATGTGCAACTGAAGTGATAGGGATTGTGTGATCATGTGCATCTTTCAAAGGTTCCTCTTCTACTTCATTATAAAATGCTGCTTTTATCATATGACACTAGGTGCGAGATGTGAGTTCAGTTTGACTAATGAAATTACTGATGGCATCATCTTCTGTTTGGTCTTTGAACTCTAGTGCTTCTTGTATAGTTAATGGAGAACTGATGTTGTCAGTAAGATATGATACAGGGTGCCTATTAGTTTTAACTATAGTGATACTTGGTTGCACTGGGGGATATAGTACTAAATTCTTGATATCCGCCCCCTTGGTTATAATCATGTTCCCTTGCCGACAGCCGATATAGGCATCAGCGGTAGTGAGCCAAGGTCTTCCTAAGATCAATGGATGTCCATCAAGTCGGGTTTTAGGGTTTATTATTAGAAAATCAGTTGGGTATTCCCAGGAGTCAACTGAGACCATGACATCATGCAGTATGCCTTCTGGCCTAACCATAGACCGATCGGCCAATTCTAGCAGAGTTGAGGTAGGTTCTGCAGATGTAATTCCTAGCTTTTGGCAAGTAGCAGTTGTCAATATATTGATTGCAACTCCAAGATCAACTAAGGCATTGGTTAGGGTTTGAACATAAATTTGAACAGTTACTATTGGGTTTCCTGGGTCCTCATACTTAATAGGTGTTTCCTTTCCTGACAATAGGTCAGATAAAGTACCGACTACTTGAACCCTTGGATTATCTATTATATTCCTCCTTGGCCTTTTTATGCACAATTATTTAATAGTTTTTGCGTATATCGAGATTTCTTGAATGGCCTGAAGGAATGGAATTTTGATGTACAAATTTTGTAATTCTCCCAAAATGTCAAAATTAGGTTGTTGTATCGGTCGAGGTATGACTAAACGTTCTGGGAACGGGGGAGAGGATGTGGTTGCTTGATTATGAGTTTGCTGTCTACTCACATCCTCTTCTTGTGACAGATGTTCTCTAGGTAACTGATCTTCAATCTGAACTGTTTTATTTCCCTCTGTTTGGATAATACGCCCATATCTTAGCTAAAGATCATTGCACTCCCTCAGATCGGGCCCTTCTTCTGGTGTTTCTAAAATTTGGAGTGCTTGGACCGGTCTGTTATTTGGATTGGGATTGGGCTGGGCTGGGAGTTGCGGTCTCAGATTAGTCTGGGGATTTTGCTGTAAAGCTGGCAGTGTAGGTTGAGGGAGAGGGACATTTCCTATTGGCTGATTTGTTGGTCTCTGCCAGTTATTCTGCCAGGCTGAACTTTGTGAAGTAGGGGGAGTCCATTGTGGAGGATATGGGTTGTTTTTCCAATATGGTGGGGGATAAGGAGGATTCGACCAACCGGATTGGCTCGTCTGATTTAGCCATGGATTAACAGAAGGATATGACTGTGGTGACCAGTTTGGGAATGGGGGCTGGAATTGGCTTTGCCATGTATTATACTATTGAGCATTATACTGGGGATACTGAAAAGAAGCAATTGGATCTGAAAACATACCAGTTTGTCACAGCTGCCACTGACGACGCTGGTTGACCATATACACCATTTCTGGTTCTTCTTCTGCCTCCTTATATACTGCTTTTAGTCCAGGTAGTGAGGGACAACTTTCTGTCGAATGATCCTTTGTACAAATGGCGCATGCTTGGACTGCATCTAGTGGGCATTCCTTATGGCTATGCTTCTTCCTACATCTGGGGCAGAAGATAGCTAAATTCTGTTCTGCCTCCATTTGCTTTTTCTTGGCCTGCAAAACGTCCAATTGTGTAGTCAGTGTTCCTAGTATATCAGTTTTAAAGTTTTCCAATAAATTTTTGATTTCAGCCCGCGTTACTCCTTCTGATGAAATTTTTTTTTCTCTTGCAAACCGATCGTGTTCTACTGGTTTGATTCGTGTACTGCCTCTCGAACTCCTGATACATAGATCAATTATGTCAGCAAAACTTTCCTGATAAATATCCCCCTTTCCCATAATGTTTAATGTTTCAATCCATTGTTCTTTCATGCCTCTTATTAATGCTGTTTTCAACACATTATCGGGTAAGGGTGATGATGCATAGGGAGATATTTGCAAATTATATTGAAAACGCTCCACATATTCTTCTAATGTTTCGCTTGGTCTAGCCACCATCTGGAATATTTCATCTTTTAGTTCTCTAGACCTGCAGTAATCTTGATATTTTTTTAGAAAGGATTCCTTCATTTGTTCCCAATTATTTATAACCCCACCACCTAATCCCATAAACCATCTTAAAGCAGCCCCTTTCAGGGTCGAGGGAAACAGTTTTAGTTTATGGGGGTCAGTGGTGTAGTCATATCCCCTGCATAGTACATCAAATTCAAATAAAAATGCATCCGGGTCTTCTGATGTAAGTCCGTGAAATGTAGGGATATGTTGAAGGGGAATTGCTTTCATGGGGGCATTTGCTGCAGAATCCACTATGGGGTATTGTAATGTAGAGGTGTCCTTTTGGTGTTCTTTCTGAGGAACTTACCCTGTAAATTCCTACATGGTATCAGAGCAAGCTCCTCGGGCTTGGTATGCCAGAATGGATAGCTTTCTTTTAGAATTTAGCTTTTCTAGGTGTTATTCTGACAATACTGTCTACACCAAGAAAGTGGGCAACTCTCTTATCATCCTTGTTCTTTATGTTGATGATCTTATTCTTACTGGTAGTGATCCCAAAGAAATTTGAAATGACAGACTTAGGACACTTACACTATTTTCTCGGTCTTCAAGTCTTGCAATCCAAGGAGGGTATTTTCCTTTCCCAGTCCAAGTATGCTTGTGATATTCTTCGTCATTTTCACATGGAAGACTGTAAGCTAGCCCCTTCTCCCTTTCAGTCTGGAGTCAAACTTTCAGTCTCTTGTACTTCTCCTGAAGTTGATGCTACCTTATACCGTCAACTTGTAGGAAAACTCTTGTATTTAACCCATACTCGTCCTGACCTTTCCTTTGTTGTTGGCCTTGTTGCTCGTTTTATGCAAAACCCCCATGAAAGTCATTGGAAAGCAGCTAAAAGAATACTTCGTTATGTTCGAGGTACAATACAATTTGGGATTCATTACAGTGCCAAAGCAGCTCCTCTATTAGTTGGTTTCACTGATTGTGATTGGGCTGGTGACCCTGATGATCGGAAGTCTACTGCCGGTTATGTCTTCACTCTTGGTTCAGGACCTATTACATGGGCTTGTAAGAAACAGGCTGCCATTTCTCTTTCGTCAGCAGAAGCAGAGTATCGTGGTGCCGTGGAAGCTAGTAAGGAAGCCTTGTGGCTTCGTCAGATCCTATCAGAGTTTGGCTTTGAGTAGCAGCATCCAACCCCACTTTGGTGTGATAATCAAAGTGCCATTTAGCTATGCAAAGATCCAGTCCAGCATCAACGCAGCAAACACATTGAACTACACATGCACTTCATCAGAAAGCTCATTCATGACCATGTTCTTGAAGTGAAATATTGTTCAACAGATGATCAGGTTGCAGACATCTTCACAAAGGCTCCCACAGAGGCGAAGTTCACTAAACTTCGATATATGCTTGGAGTTCAGGAAGTTGTCACTAAGGGGGGATAGGCTCTAGTGCCTCCTTCCTTCTCCTATTGTGTCATATTTGTAAATCCTTCAATCCTATCCCAAGTTGTTCTTAAGGGGGGATGTTAGGATATTCCGACACATAGGAAATAGTTAAGTACAACTTGGTCTAGTTTAGAGTTAGGTAAAGTGTGTTTCTTTACCGTTGTACATTTTGTAACTTACAATCCGACGATCACAATATGTAGTGATCCGATGGTTCATTCTCTCCTCGGTATTACCGACACTTGATCCGTGGCTTGACACCCGATTGGTCCATGAGTTCTATTTAAAGCGCATGGAGGGTCATTGTTCGAGTAATCTGCGCATGAGAGAAGCTTATGTAAATTTTCATTCTTTGATTAATAAATTGCCTGTAGTAGCCACGTTGGCGTAGGCCGTGGACTGTTTCCCTCTTTGAGGGTTTTAACCACGTCAAAAATACTGGTGTATTGATCTGTGATCTGGTTGTGAGCGGTGTCCTTTTGGTGTTCTTTCTGAGGAACTTACCCTGTAAATTCCTACAGAGTGTTTGGTAGATTTTGAGCCATTGGGTCAAATATATGCCAATAACCTTCCTGAATATCTTGAAGAGTGTTCCTTGGTTGAGCGGGAATGGCTTTGACAGGATTAGTTTTAATAGCACTTCCTCTATCTGGAATTTCTATCTGAGGGGATTGGATCTCTTCAATAATAATTTTTACCACACTTCCTTTGTCTGGGCTATTCAATGGCTGAGTTATCCTAGGAAGAGATCTCGACTCTCTAATCTCCCCTGTTTCCCCTTCTCCTTCACAAAGATTACTAAAATTCCCTTCTTGCAATCATTCTGGAATAGAATTTTCAATTTCTTGAAAGTCTTGTTCGTCAGTTTGACTATGTACCTCAGCAAAGGCTACAGATGGTGAACCTGTGGCCTGAAGGGAGCTAGTAGGCTGTCTGGAAATAACTTTCCTAGGTCCTACTGAAGGCTAAGATTCGGCTTTCTTATAGATTTCATCTATGAATGTTGTTCGACCAAGGGTCACTGGCCCCTTAGCTTTTTCTGGCTTCGGCAAAGGTTTGGGATTTTTCTCCGGCTTTTTCTGCTTAGTCATGCACTCAATTTAACTACTAAATATTTCTTAAGCAGATAGCAGCAAATCTGCAGGAAAGCGGGCAAAGGAGCAGGGCTTTTACATGCTCCACACGTAGGTTCTTACCTTTCGTTTTCAAAACCCAATTCTTCCCTAGCAGGTTCGTACACTACCCTGAAAAAGACAAATGGCTACACTCTTTCCCCGGCAAAGGCGCCAAAATGTAGAGCTATAAAAAGGGTCTCTTTCACCTCTAGTTACCTCACATTAGTATGTCAATCCGGGAACGTCTTGCTATTTCAAAAGAGTGTCTCAGTCTGAGGCTTAGCACTTGTCAGAGTAATGCTCGTAGTACAACTACTTAAAGGCTACGAAAGTAAATGGCTGCATGTCTACAACTTAACTACTTCAAAAGGCTAAATCACACCAAGCATTGCATCAGTCGAAGGTTCGGTAGCAATAACCCATCCTTTTCATAACTGATGAGAACAAATCCAAGGTCTGGGAGCTAGGTAGCAGATGCTGGGGCTCACTACAGCCTGAGATCGTCCTTAATGAATATAAATGAAACGACAAGTAAAGGAAATAGCTGATGGGAGCAGATCAGAGGTCTGGCAGCCAAATAGCAGATGCTGACACTCACTACAGCCTGAGTCTGTCCTTAAGAAATGGCAAGTAAATGAAACAACAAATCAACAATCATGAAATAGACCAGAAATTGAAATGGAACAACAATTCAGAAATGGAACAACAACTAAATGGAACAACAATTCAGAAATGGAACAACAACTGGAATAAGCAATAACCAAGTTCATCAAGCTGCAATTCTATCTAACCACTCCAATCAAAACATCAATCCTGCAGTCTTAAAAGATGTACACATACTATAGAACAATACTACCAATTACAACCCTAGAAACACAACGTGCTTAATCTGCTTCTGTTATTGATCTAAATAAACGCATGTGATTGCATCTCAAGATATAAACAGTAACATTCAATAATCATCTGAAATCAGACTTCTCAAGATAACTGTCATAATGCTAAAGCACAATCACAATGAACTCTGTACTGGAGTGATAATATCCTATAGAGATTAATCAACACTTTAATGAATTGGTAACATAATACAGTGTCAATATAAGACTTCAATTCGCAGGAACATTAAACAAGTTAAACATAACAGAGCATGTAATATAATGTTCATAAAACAGAACAGATTACCAGATTACGCCTATGAACAAACCACACAAAAACCACGCGTAATGGTACAAGAGCAAGTGTCCTCCAGGGCCGGGCCCTTAGCCTCCAGGGGTACACCGCTTAAGATTGATCCAGGATCAAAGATAAAAGAGTAACCAAGTCTGTATTAATGCATGAAATAATCTTACAACAAAGCAAGTCTTAACAGGACATAAAGATCAGAGTCTTGATCTGTTAAAAAGGAATCACAACAGAACCTCCTCCGTAGCCAACAATGCTATCTCTTATATAAGGATGATGACGGAGATATCTAGATACAGAAAATAGATAAAATAGCGATCCCTCAGGATCTAAGATCCTGAGGGATTCGCAGAATCATTAACCCTGAGTCACTTCTTTCCTTTTCTGCTCCGAGCTGGTATCTCCGCTTCCTTTTCTAGGTTGGTCCATTTTGATCTGGTTTGTTTGTGGTTTCCCGTCAAAGGGACAACAGTTAGCTCCTCTTCGTCTTTCCCTTTGAGATGGCTAATTTCTACTTTTCCTCCTTCCTGCACGTAGGAATGACAATTATCAGTTTTTCCTATTAACCTCACGTATTTCGTTATTATCTAAGTTTAAAATGCAGAAATGTTTATATATCCTAATGAAACAGATACTGAAATAACCATCAAAACATACCTTCTTTGAGACTCTATAGGTATTATGATCGTATATCTGGAATGCATGACATTTTTAGACGACGAGATGTGGTTGCGAAATATGGTGGGCCAAAAGTAACTAGTACACATGATCTTCTGTGTAGTGGCATACCAGAAAAATGACTGCCACATGGCCCAGAATGACATTCATTTAAGACTTTCTCAGCATCCTCATGAGTGAGGCACCTTAAAAAAATTGTATCGATACTGCGACGATAAAGGATGTCGCCAATTATAATGTAATGTTTGCTTGATATTAGATACGTCGTTGGTCAAAGTGAGAGGTAGAAGACTAGAAAGTCTAGGTCTAGAGATATATGATAGTGTCTCCATACCACGAGTCAGATGATGATATTCGAAACAATGACTCGTTTGAAATATAATCATTAGACGTTGTTTCAGTTTCAGCATTGAGAAGGTCGCAAATTAGCTCAGCAAAAAGTGAGGATTTTTTCGACCTGGATTTGATAAATTCCAAATCGAACTCTTGTAGGATGCAAATCTAGTTAGAGTACTCCCCCCAGTAATTATTTTAATAAGATGTATGTCATGGGGTTGCAATATGAAACAATCATAGTTTTGTGGAGCACTATGTAATGGAAAAATCTATGGACAACTTGAACAACTGCCAAAGCCAACTTTTCAACGTGAGTATACTTGACTTTAGTATCATTGAGATTTTTAAATAATGAATCCATACAGGTGGGGAGAAGATTTTTAGATAAGAGAGGAATAACCTGTTAATGGAGTTTAATTAACCCAACGTTTCGGACTTCCAAGTCAGTCCATCTTCAAGAAATACGCTAGAAGTGTGAGAGAATATTAATGGTGAATTGTAGAGCTAAAACTTATGTATGTATATAGATTCTGGAAAGGAACAATAAGAAAAGATTTAGCCAGCTAGATTCATTTGATATTAGGAAGAATTATTTATTTTATATTTATTTACTTGTTTAATAGATGATTTAATTTAGAATTAATTTGATTTTTCTATGAAAATTAGGGTTTGATTAGTTATTAGGGTTGTCATAGAGAATTATTAATGTTTTAAATTATTTAGTATATTGAATTTTGATTTTAATGTTTGACCTAATTAATGTATTTAATTACAATAATATCATATTATTTTAATGGATTTAAATATATAATTTTTAAATTATTTTAAAATTTGTAAGTATCTAAATAGAATGTAGATTAATAAGCTTTAGTTATTTTGAATTATTTATAGATGAATTATGTTTATCTAATTTGTTATTATAATTATTTTATTGGGAAGTTAAACAAACACCTTAGGATTGTTTCTCTAAAAAAAAATTTGATTAAGATTTTTATTTTTATTTAGCACTAAATTAATTTGTAATCTTGATTTAATGATCTAAGATTAGTGTTTGGGAGTATGAAATTTGATTTATATATTTGGTTTATTTAATATGATGATACTTAGTTTAATTATTAATATGACTAATTTATTATGTTAATTCTTCATGACCCTCTTTTACTTTTAATTAAACTCCATTAACATGTTATTCCTCTCTTATCTAAATATCATTGAGATTCCTACTCAAGTAATAAATAGGGTGTTCAATTCTTATATCATCCTCTTGAACCAATACTGTAGAAATGGTAGTAACTGCATCAATGACGTACAAGAAATAATCACGTTGGTAATCTGGGGGATATAACAAGGATGCCCGAATCAATGCATTTTTCAAGGCATTAAACGCCTTTTGAGAAACATCATCCAAATCAAAGGGAACCCCTTTCATTAACAAGCGAGTAAATCCTTTGATCAATTCGATGTAGTTTGGAACAAACCTTTGAAGAAAATTAGCCTTCCCTTGGAGTAGCTGAAGCTGAAGTAGGGAAGAAGGAGCAGGCAGATCAATGATCACCTAGATTTTCAATGGGTCAATACAAATTCCGTGTTTTGATACAAAAAAATCGACAAGTTAACCAGAACTTACACAAAACAAAAACTTGTGTGGATTGGGTCGAATGTTATAATGTCTACATCATAAAAATATGGCCCTAAGATGCATCAGGTGATTAGTTCTATGTTTTGAATGAGCCGAGAAATCTTCTAAATAGGGTTTCACAATAAGTTTGATGTTGTGGAAGGCATAATTCATTGCCCTCTAAAATGTAGCCTCGACATTTTTAATCCAAAAGGGAGTTTTTGATACACAAATGTGCCCCAGGGACAAATAAACGCAGTTTTTTGTTGGTCCACCGAGAGAATGTTGAGTTGATTATAACAGAGAAACCATCCATAAATTAAAATATCCAACAACCAACATAGTCATCAACAATATGGTCGATGAATGGGGTGGGATAATTTTCCTTTGGACAAGCATGATTAATGTCTCGATAATTGACACACATACAAATTGTTCCTTGTTTCTTCATAATAGGAGCAATGTTAGACATCCAATCAATTAAAGGTATGGGATAAATGAAACCAACATGTAGAAGTTTTTCTACTTCGTTCTTGATAGCAGAAACCTTCTTGGGATAGACTGGACGGTGGCGCTGCCATACTAGTTTGGCATTGGAACACATCTTAATTTCATGCACAACAATGTTTGGATTGATACCTAACATTTCTTCATAAGACTAGGTAAAAACATATCTAAACTTCTAGAATAGCGATTTATAATTTTTGATCTCAGCAGGAGAGAAAGACGCATCGATATGTTGATTTTTGATAATGCCAAGTTTAACCGAAATGTCAAGAGGGATAGTCTCTTCAATGCTCGACAAATTATTCTCATTTGAGATTGTAGATGGAAGCAAATTTTCTAGTAAACTCAATGATATTGGGTCGATAAAGTTCACTAAGATTAACCTCAAAGGAATATGGAAAGGAGGAACGTTGATTGTGGTCATCCCCATTAGGGGAATTTTGAGGTCTAAAATGGGTCTCCTAAGAAAAATGTACAAATAAAATAAACTTTATAAGGACCAATAAGATTCAAGATGATGATGTCAACCATGGGGGATGATTCACCATTTTTGGAGTAAAAAAAGTAAAATGATTAAAAAATAATAAAATAATAAAACTACTTTTCCAACTCATATTTTCAACTTATCTACCTAAGGTTTTACTAAAATTTTGAGCAGGAGTACTCGTTGGATGAAAAATTTAATTCCTCATCAAAGGAGTACCCATGTTGCATACTTGATGGTCTCTGATATACGAAAAATGAGGAATACATGAAAAAACGTGATTGCAATCACATTTTTCATGTATTTCTCATTTTTCATGTAGTAGGGTCCATTGAAAGTATGCAACATGGGTACTCCTTGGATGAGGAATCACATTCAATACCTAACGAGTGTTTCCACTCGAAATTTGAGTAAACCCATAGGGAGATAAGTTGAAAATATGAGTTTAAAAAATAATTATTTATTTATTTTTTTTTCCTCTAAAATTTGATGATGTAATGTAATCTTATTTTATTATTTCCACTATTATTTGATAATTTCCTTAGGAGGCCCATTTTAGACCTCAAAAATCCCCTAATGGTGGCACATATTCCAACATCATGATCTCCATGATGCTCTCAGCGGTGGAAAACATACAAGAGAAAGGATTAGATGATGTACCATAATCTAAAGAACGATCAACCCAATTGATCAAAGACGAAGGATCAGAATATGTTGTGCAAGCCGAATAGATGACTTCGTAGTCAAGCTCAATGGGTCTGAGCGATATATGGTCACTAAAAATGTCGATATTAGATTGATTTGGCACTACCCACAGTTCAGTTACACGAAGATATCATATTAATATAGGAAACTGAAGCAGATTTGTCTGGAAGTGGAGGAGGAGGAAGCGAAAAGGTCCTCGAGAAAGGAATCCTTAAGCAGTCCAACCCCAACATGCTGATATGGGTGAGGGGTTTCCCCCACAAGAGGGACACTTCCAGTAATTAAAGAATGAGTGTCTAAGGAAGTGAGTTGATCAATGTGTACATACCGCCTTTGTGAGGGAAAATGACCATTCTAAAATATGTCAAAACAACCGCAACCATGACATAAAGCCACTTATGACCCAATAAAAGATTATAATCTAGTTGTCCATCGACAAATTCAATTTCTATTGATACAGTATTGCTGCATAATTCTACTTGTAGAGAATTCAAAATTCCACATGGTTTATAGCTTCTACCATCAAAAGCCTTCAAAGTGGTAGGTGACTGACTTAATTTGGGATAACCAATGGCCTTCCAGCAAGACATGGACATAATACATTTTAAGTCTAACTCATACACAATTGGACGATGGATATTATTATCATGAACAATAACCTGTATCATGAACGTAATTGAGTGGGAAGTTGAGGTGTATAGTTCTCATGGTTAATAACTACTAGGTTGGAATCCGAGGGATCAATACATCCAATTGCTGAAAGAAAAGCCTTCTTTTGGGTCGGGAAATTTTGCAACACCTCAAGAATTGACATAGCTGATGGTGCTTGAGCATGATCCTCAACTATGTTATAATTTTCAGAATCTCTTGCATGAGGGTTGAATGCCAATTTATGGATAACGCCCTTTGGAGGCTTAATCATCAATTCAGTAGGTACGACTTTTGGAGTAGGATCTAGGGAGATGCAGTCAAACTAGTAGGTTGATCAGTAGCCTAACCGTTCGAAGGATTCACATTACCATAGTATTTATTTTGAGTGGACACCATAACATCATTTTTGGGCTTAGCAGAGGAAAGAATTAAAACCAAGTTAGAGGAAGCAGGATCTCAACAACCATATTGGTCTCCTGATTCGAAAATGGGTTTATCAACACAACAGGTGTAGCAGATGATTTAAGGAATTGATTCATTTCTGTCTGGTGTGGAAAACCACGAGTAAAATGCTCCTCACTATAGATCAAACATGGGTAACGAGGTTTCCTCTTTTCTTTAGAAAACTGCTTAGTTTGTTTATCTTGCGGAGGGTTATCTTTCTTCCTCTTACCTGTGCCTTTCTTCTTACTTCCTAGTTGTTGAGATTTGCCTTTGGATGATTGTATGACATTGATCTCAGAAGTAGAAGTCACAGTAGTTGAAGGAGGGCTTTGAGTAGTCAAAACAAGAGTTGAACCATATAGTTTACTCGTCGATTGTTGGCTGGTAGAACCAATCACCCGATTGGTGGCATGCGATTCTTTACCAGAAATTTGAGAAACAATATCAGAAGGTAGCGAAGAATTTTTTATCTTATCATAAAGTGTGTTAGATTAGCTATTGATGAGGTCCAAATACTTGGCATGGGAAATTACTTGCTTTTTGGTTATGACTTCTCCTTTGGTGACGTCTTCTGTGATAGACGACAATTTAAAATTAATGAACCATTCAATTGACAATTGGTTAGGAACACAATTTTTAACCAAACGATGAAGACATCACCACTCATGAATGTGATGAGATATGTGAGTAGAATTAGATTGTTTGAAATTGGTTAAGAGTTTAGTTGCAGTCTCATTTATGATGGGTAACTGGAAATGTGTTAGGAATGTGGTAGCTAAGGCACTGATGTTATCAAATGAAGCTCAAGTTAATTCAATATGCCATTTTTTTGTCATACAGATGAGTGTACGCTGGAAAAGATGCAAATGAACAAAGTTGTCATTGAGGGAGTTTGAAGAAGACCACAAATGATAATTCATCACATGTGTGGATGGGTATTCTCTAGGATTTCCATTGAATTTAGGAATATCACTAGGAAACTTTGTAGGAATAACCAACGACCAAAGAGAATGAGAAATATGATCATTGGTGAGCCTGGTCAAATTCGACGATTCGAGAGTTTCTACGAATGGAAATTTCCTATTTAGGTCAGGTGGAGGATACCCTAGATAATATGGGATAGCATAAGGAATAGGTATCTGTGTCCCAGGATAGGGAGGATTTTGATAATAAGTATACAATTAACCTTGCTATCTAGCTCCAGGATAACCTTGTAAAGGTTGAAACGGATGAGTTTGGATTTGTTGACCGTAAGGCATTTAAGGGATACCTTTATACAGTTGATATTGCTTCCCTCTATGATTTTTGATCATCCCAACATAAGGTTGGTTAGGTTGTGTCTATGCCATACCATACATGTTGTGACCCATTTTAGTTTGAGGAATGGCTTGTCCAAACTGTTCTGTTTTTAAGTTACCTTGAAAAGGCTGGGTATACATGGCTTGAGATATGCTAGATACTAGGGGAATTGGTTGAGTTAGAGGTACAACCTATAAAGGTTGGATCACATTTATTTGAGATTGAACATGTTTAGATATAGGTTGTTGAAAATGAATATGAGATGTAGGTGGAACAGGTTGAGAAACTAAATATGAAGCCACAATCAAACCAGTTTGTAGGGGCATGGTATTTTTCCAAACAATAGCAGCGATTCCTAAATGTGGAGGAATCATATGAAGTTAAGCATTAACTTGAGGAGATTGAAATGTCCCTGCAATAGGTTTCCCCCTTGCCTAAAGAGGAGGATAATATAAAGGAAACTCCCCCAAAGAGGAGGTGAATTAGGTTGTTGTAGGTGTCCATACCCACTAACATAAGGACCAGTTTACTTCTGAACTGTATGTGTAGATGGAGGAAGAGGAGACGACTGTGTAGCACTTATCAAAGAAGTTCCATGTGGAATTATAGATGTATATGAAATGGGAAAGGTCCATGGACTAGATGTTGCACCAGAGAAGGGACCAGACAAAGATTGTTAACCAAGTGAGATAGACGAGTCATCATATAAATGTTATCCAGGTGAGATAGATGGGTCATCATACAAATGTGTCTCTAGTAACATTACAAACATGGATGATGTTGCAACCTGGGTTGTCTCAGTCATGGTAGTATATGTAGGTTGAGAAACCATAATAGATTTAGTCATGGTTATCAGTCCCAAAGAAGATTGACAAGGGAAACTCAAGGGTGAGTTGAAAGGAAAATAACTAAACAAAGGAGAATGAGGTTGAGTATGAGGAGAAGGAAAAGGATGGGCCTAATAAAAATGAGCCCCCACTCGAATAGGAGAGGAGGGTTGAGGTTCTTCCTATGGAATCTCTTCGATACTCACACGATCAGGTGGAAGTGGTTCATCATCGAGTCCAATATATATAGTTTGGGGTTGAGTCTGAGACAAAGGAAGAGAAGAGAAAGGTCTTGAAGTAATAGGTGTAGATAGATGAGGCACCTTAGGTTGTATAACCTTAGGTTGTGTTGTCTCTGATTCAGCGTAGTCAGGTTCAATAACCTCAGGTAATAATATTTTATGTGCTTCAGTTTCGAATGTGTCAGATTCACCTGCTAATGGAGAGGTAATCTTAGGCTCCATACTCATAGGAAAAGATGATTCTGGTGGATCTATCTTAGATGGAGGACCAGAAGTAATAGATCATAGCACTATATTCAGTAATTTGCATCTTCTTATGCTTCTGACGATGCCCAGGATTTGCCTCTGTTGGAAGATGATGCATATTTTGAATTTTACATGAACGACGGTGGGTAGGGTTTTGTTCTTCCATGTTGGATTAATAAATTTTAACAATTAACACAAAAAAAAATCAAAGAGGGTAAACTAGGCATAAAGGTTTACCAAGCAACTGTGAACTGCAATATACAACCTTAGAGAACCAAGGATTTATACATGGGCAAGCAATCTCCCCGAATGTTGTGTTTGGTGTATCACAATATACAAGGCGACCAACTCGGTTACCTATGGTTAGGATAGAAACCTATGGTGGACTTCCAAAATATACTTGATGGTATATGGAAGTGAAGTTCGTGTTAGTGTTGGCTAATTCATAACCGTATGATGAGAGTGTCCCCATATAATTTTCATGTGTGGAGTTCCATCCAATATACCTGGAGGTATGTGGAGAACAATCTGATACACTTATGTATGTGGAACAAGATATCACCCCCAGAATGAAATGTTGGTAAAAAATGACACCTCCTATGTTTATAGACACTGAAACATGTCTCTAGCCTAGACCTCTAGATTTTTTCGTTAATGTTACAAATGCTCCTTAAGATTGATTCAATAAATTTTAAAGTTTATCTTGAATTAAGTTTCGATTTTCAAGGATCACCATGAATTTCACCTTAATATAATAAAATGCAAGCTAGCATGATGAAATGAATCTTTTTTTTTCAATGAAAATCTATGTGTGGGAGGGAAGAGAACAAAGAATATGCATCATATAAGATGAAACAAACAAGATTGTTAGGCAATTCCCCTAATGTAATTATTCCTAATTACAATCTCACACACAAAACCCTAGATGCAATGCTTGATTCATAATATTTTTCTTTTCAATTCCACTTAATTTTTAGATGAAAACTAAGATATTTTGCTAATCATTGATAAAATAAAATATTTAGAACGATGACTAAAACAACAATTCCTTCAAGAAACCCATTGATCAAGCAATCAATTTGCTAATGACCTAATGAAAAGAACAAAGCAAAATACAAACAAATTATTATTGAAGGCAATCAAAACCAAAAGAAAATAAGATGAAGGTTTCTAAGTGTTAAGTTATGGTATGTTCTATGCTTATAACAGTTTACTTCTTTTTCTTATTATATTCCACCGATTAGCAATCACATGTACATAAAGTAAAGTGCAGATAGAACATTAAACGATCGACAGAAAACAAGCCAAGACAAGAGACACAAGATGTGGCAGCTAGCCAGGGACAAACCCCACAATGTGTGGGGAAACCATTTGATCAAATCTTCTTTTATCTTCAATAATTTAGCCGAGAGAAATAGTACAATAAATTTGATTCATATCAGCAGTAGCAAACCCTAGATCAACATCATTAGCATTAGCGGTTTCATTATCAAACTAGGGCAGACGATATCTCACAAACCAACCGTCGGATTGACTTCATTCCACCACCAAAAGTTCCAGCTTCCAGAGGAGGTTCAGATGAACCTACAGTGTAGTTCAGATGAGGAGATCTTCTAGGCCACGCAAGTCAATCTTTACTTCTGCAGTTGCAGCTTCAGTTTCAGCAGTTTCCAGTTTCAAACTAGGGTAGTTGATATCTTGCAAACCGTTCATCAGATTGACTTCATTCCACCACCAAAAGTTGCAGCTTTCAAAGGAGATTAAGATGAACCTACAACGCAGTTCCAAAGAGGAGATCTTCTAGGCCACGCAAGTCAATCTTTACTTCTGCAGTTGCAACTTCAGTTTCAGCAGTTTTCGGCTTCACATGTGTGAGAGAGAGACCCATTTCAGCGCAGTAGAGAAGAGACTCATATCTGCGCAGTAGAGAGAGAGAGATGTGATGAGATGAGTGAGTCCAAATGAGGAAAAGTCCTCTTATATTTATACACAACGTTGGTGGGTGAATAGATGCGACTGTTGGGCTTCTGAGCCTACATGAGTTGTAGGTCGGCTTGATAATAATTCCATAATGAAAATAAATTCATATCTCCATGAATACTTATCGGAATTGGATGATCTTTATATCAATCCTACACCTCTCGATGAGAGGAATCTAATAAAAATATTATTAGCCATGAATAAGATGACCCACATGAAGTTTTGCCCTGGTTGCCAATTTTAACACTCCCTCTCAACCATGGAGAACTTCATCTGCAATCTGTCTATCAGTCGTTACTATTCATCCATCAAATGAACTGCCTTGTACAGCCTGACCCTTGCCCTGCTCTGCTCTATTTTGCCTGTTCTGCCTTGCACTGATCTATACTGTTATGCTCTGCTCTTGCATTGTTCTGTTCTGCTCTGCTTTTGTCCGAATTATGAAGAAGAAGAAATGATCGAGGATGTATCATACTGACTCAAAGTAAGTCTCAGAGTATGTACCACTGGTCCCAGACTAGTCTCAACCAACCCAAAGTCAGCGTCATAGTGAGTACAACTCCAATGGTCCCAGACCAATATCATCCTCCACTGACTCAAAGTCAGTCTCAGAGTATGTACCACTGATCCCAGACCAGTCTCAACCGACCCGAAGTCAGCGTCATAGTATGGTAGAACTCCTACCACTGGTCCCAGACCAGTGTCATTGATCCCAGATCAATGGAGGTCATCCTAGCGTAGGGAGTACGGTAGTTACAACGATGCGTCCATCGGTACTACTATGGTCCCTAACTTCATTTCCCTACTCATTGATCAGATGAGAGGTACTTCCCATGAGTCCCAGACTACATGGGTAGGATGCCTCGACAGGAGAACTAATCAATCCTGTCCTCACAGGAGAACACATCAATCCTGCTACAATTGCCATGGAGAACACATCAATCCAGGCATCACAGGAGAACACATCAATCCTGCTACAATTGCCATGGAGAACACATCAATCCAGGCCTCACAGGAGAACACATCAATCCTGCTACAATCGCCGTGGAGAACACATCAATCCAGGCTGCCATGGAGAACACATCAATCCAGGCCTCATAGGAGAACTAATCATCTTGCTACACAGGAGAGTGAATCATCCTGTTCCACAAGAGAGCGAATCATCTTGTCCCACAAGAGAGCGAATCATCTTGTTCCAGTGTGCACCACCAGGGGAGGGTGAGTCACCCTGTGGTCATATGTTGCTCCAATAGGAACCTAAAGCCCTTAGAGCTCCCAGAGCTCAATGTATGCAACATGCAGGACCCTTGTACAAAGGTTTCTTTCCGACTCCAAGTTGTTTGGGAAAATCACAGATTAGATCTTTCCTCGGGGCTTTCACAAGGTGTATCAACTTGTACATCATCTTAATGTGATGGAGCTTCCTTGCTCATCAACTTACCATATCCCAAATGATGTCTATCTGCTGGAGCAATTGACGAATATGGGATTCCTCAATAATCGAATCCCACCTCTGGTTGTTACAGAGAATCACAGTGGTATCCAATGTAAATCCAAACAACTCACTGAAGAGCTTTTGCAACCAGACTGCCTCACACGAGGTTATGCTAGAAACAATATATCCTGCTTCGGCGGTGCTCAAAGCCACCGACTTCTGCTTCCTGCTCATCCAGGATATCGAAGCAGATCCCAAGTTGAAACAGTACCCGGAAGTGCTCTTACAGTCCACCACACCGCCTGCCCAATCAACATCAATATATCCAAGTAGTCTCACATCTTCGGCAGTGTATCTTAATCCATGAGAGATTGTGTCATGAAGACATCTCAGAAGATTCCTGGCATCAATCCAGTGAGGCTCAACCAAATATGAGCTCAAAATGCTAACTGAAAAACATATGTTCGGATGGAGGTTCACAAAGAACATCATTGCGAATGAGTTTTTTTTGAAACTCAGAGGCATTTCCCAAGTCTGGTCCGACATCACTACCATATAACTTCTAAAAGTTAAGATCCTCGAGGTAGTCACAGGCTTGCAGTCCATCATACTGAATCTTTCCAACATATTTACCACATATTTTCCTTGAGATAGGAAAATTTCCCTTGGCTTCTACCACACTTCAAGTCCTTGGTCGTTCATTTCAAATTCAGAAGCCATCTCCCTCTTACATTTGTGAATGAGAGGGTTTGCACCTGTTAGAAAGAGGTCATCCACGTACAACACCGATATGAGAGGCTTGTCATCTTCAACCTTAAAGTAAAGGTTAGGGTCAAATTCACTCCTAGTGAATCCCAACTTCATCAAGTAGCTATCGATCCTCTCATACCATGCTCGGGGTGCTTGCTTCAGCCCATAGAGAGCCTTCTTCAACCTGCATACATGAGTTTTTCAATCATAAATCTCAAATCCTTCAGGTTGCTCCACATAGATCTCTTCTTTGATAGAACCATGTAATAACGCGATCTTGACATCCATCTGATGTAGGTTCCATCCTTGTGAAGCCACAAGGGCTATGATCAAGCGGATGGTCGTATATCTGGCAACAGGTGCAAATATCATAGTCTATACCTCCCTTCTGAGATAAACCACGAGCAACAAAATGAACCTTATACTTTTCCATACTTCCATTTGCTGCATGCTTTATCTTGTAAAGCCATTTTGAAGTAACAATTTTCTTGTCCAGGGTCTAGGAACTACTTCCCAGACATCATTCCCCATAATAGACTCATATTCTATGCTCATAGCATCCTTCCATAGTTAATTCTTGATGACATCTGAGAATGATGAAGGTTCATTTTGTATGATCGTGCTCATGATGGTCAGGTATCCCTGATACCTGTTAAGTTTCTTACTTTGATGGAAGGTTCCTCAGGGTGCAGCATGTCCTTCAGCATCATCAAGTATCCCCCTAAGCCATGAAGGCCTCTTCCTAGAAGAGGAAGGCTCATGTGGATGAGGATCAATCGGATCCATGGGTTCTTCTACATCAGGCATTGATTCATCATCCTTTTCTTTTGGTTCCCTGGTGTCGGCTTCTTAAGAGCTACTCAAAGTCAGCAGATTGTCCACCTTGCTGAGGGCCATATCTTTGTCAAAGGTGACATCATGACTAATCACGACTTCCCTTTGACCGATGGTGAACATTTATTCAGGAGTTTAGGAACCCAATGCTTGATGAGGGCATCGATTTTGTACATATACAACGGTGATTGTAGTTTCAGCCCATAGAAACTTCGGAAGTCTTTGATCATGTAGCATGGCCCGGACAGCTTCCATCATCGTGCGGTTCTTCCTTATCACCACACCATTCTGTTTAGGAGTATGTGGTGTAGTAGTCTCCCTCTTAATGCCAACCTCAGGTATGCCTGAGTAAACCAATTGTAATATATCAGAGGTCTTGCTTTGGCTTGAGGGGAATGGTCCCCTTTTGAGCTTTCCTTTGGCACATCCCGGACATACACCTTCTTTCTCTACTTGGAATTTAGGCATCCCTGTTACCATCTGTCTTACATCGGGTAGAGCTTTGTAATGAAGGTGGGCAAACCTCCGATGCCAAATTTCGGACTAAAGAGTTGTGTCACAGGACATGACACCTAGCGGACTTCCATCGACCTGATATAATGAATCAACACTAAACCCAAGAGTAAAGGCATCTTTAACATTATTTTTCCATATACATACATTGCCATTGCTGAAGGTTACCTTGTAGCCTCTGCCTTCCATTGCCAAGATGGACACTAGGTTCCTTTTGAGGTCAGGTGCATTTAATACATCCTAGAATTTCTAGCCTTCTTGAATGCTTGTCCTCTTCCTTGATTCCCAACTCTCCTCTTACCTTTGTTGTTGAATTTGTCATTCCTTTGATTGCCATAAGAGGGATTTCGAGTTGCACCACTGCATACTGTACCATGCTTCTCTAATCATGATTATCATCATGCTGCCTATGTCCATGATTTTATCCATCATAATGCTGCTCAAACTAGTGTGCATCATCATCATGCTATCCTATATGTCCATGATCTCATGTTGCCCTTTATGTCCATGATCTCATTCATCATGATGCTCGTGATCTCATACATAGTGACTTTCTTTATCGCAAATGTAACATCGTCATTTTCTTCTAGCCTTAGGTCCAGCCTTTCCTTTTGATTTAGTCCCGGAATTATTTCTTTTCTTTGCATGAGAAGAAAAGGCAGCAGGAGGACCTTTAGGCATGGGCATTTCTTGCACTTCTTCCCTTGTTTCTTCTTGAATGCATCTAGCCATTAATTCCTCGAAACTAGGAATTACATTATTGTTCAAAAGAGTAGTCCTGAACACATACCATTCAGATAGCAATCCTCCAAGAGTTGTGAGTGCCATTTCTCTGTCAGTAATAGTTTCCCCAATAGATAGGAGATCGTTCTTGATCTCGGTGATTCTTAAGAGGTATTCTTGCATACTTTCATCTTTACCCTTCTTGATTTCCCTCAGCTTATTTCTAAGAAACAAAATTGATTTGCATCATTAACTTTAAATAAACTCACCAGTCTATCGTAGATTTCCTTGGAGGTGTCCAGTTCAGAGATGTAGGCCACCAAGTGCTTGTCGATAGAGTCCCGTATGATCTTCTATTGTTTTGACTTCTCCATTTTTTCATTTGTTCCAGGCAGCAGCGGATGCATTTGATGGAGGCTCAACAATATTGCCTCTCACATGATCCAACACTCCTTGATTCTCAAGGGTTAGATCGATAGACATCTTCCATCCGTGATAGTCAGCTTTCTCACAGAGCTTGTCTTCAGCAGGAAAGAGTGTTGAGGACCCCATAGTTCTTTTAGGATAGCCTTGCCAATATTCTCTTCGATGATTGCTCTTGCTCTTGCTCGGGCTTTGTCTTCACCTCAGCTCCGATACCATGTTAAGTTATGGTATGTTCTATGCTTATAACAATTTACTTCTTTTTCTTATTATATTCCACCGATTAGCAATCACATGTACATAAAGTAAAGTGCAGATAGAACATTAAACGATCGACAGAAAACAAGCCAAGACAAGAGACACAAGATGTGGCGGCTAGCCAGGGACAAACCCCACAATGTGTGGGGAAACCCTTGATCAAATCTTCTTTTATCTTCAATAATTCAGCAGAGAGAAATAGTACAATAAATCTGATTCATATCAGCAGTAGCAAACCCTAGATCAGCAACATCAGCATTAGCGGCTTCATTATCAAACTAGGGCAGACGATATCTCACAAACCGACCGTCGGATTGACTTCATTCCACCACCAAAAGTTCCGGCTTCCAGAGGAGGTTCAGATGAACCTAAAACGCAGTTCAGATGAGGAGATCTTCTAGGCCACGCAAGTCAATCTTTACTTCTGCAGTTGCAGCTTCAGTTTCAGCAGTTTCCAGCTTCAAACTAGGGCAGTCGATATCTTGCAAACCGTTCGTCGGATTGACTTCATTCCACCACCAAAAGTTGAAACTTTCAAAGGAGATTCAGATGAACCTACAATGCAGTTCCAAAGAGGATATCTTCTAGGCCACACAAGTCAATATTTACTTTTGTAGTTGCAGCTTCAGTTTTAGCAGTTTCCGGCTTCACATGTGTGTGAGAGAGAGAGACCCATTTCAGCGCAGTAGAGAAGAGACTCATATCTGCGCAGTAGAGAGAGAGAGATGTGATGAGATGAGTGAGTCCAAATGAGGAAAAGTCCTCTTATATTTATACACAACGTTGGTGGGTGAATAGATGCAACTGTTGGGCTTCTGAGCCTACATGAGTTGTAGGTCGGCTTGATAATAATTCCATAATGAAAATAAATTCATATCTCCATGATCTTTATATCAATCCTACACCTCTCGATGAGAGGAATCTAATAAAAACATTATTAGCCATGAATAAGATGACCCACATGAAGTTTTACCCTGGTTTCCAATTTTAACACTAAGAGACGAAGACAGACTCAGGGACAGAAGAAGGACCAACTATAAAAAATTTAATTAGAGAGAAAAGCAAACGCAAATAATTTTTTGATTGAAATAGGGGTCAACACAGGTGTAGATAGGCTACTAGTTCTCTATAACGTAGGTGCAGAGAAACCAGAGAGCACTGCAATGCTTTGTTAGTAGACTAGGAGTCTTGATCTAGGGAAAATCAGTTTCTGGCAAAAAAAATTAAATGCATCTCATTGAAAGGTCTTCCTAGGGTCAATTCAGACTAAGTGAGGAACTGGAGGTCTGTTCAAGAGGTGTAACAAGGGCTAAGGTCAAGGAAACCACTAAGGGAGTGAATTGATACCTAGTGCAATCACCAATTTGTTATGTAGAATTTATGATTGCGGACATACATATCTTCCCTAGACTTGTTGGTATGGTCTAGAACAACAGAAAATAAAGAATATAAAATTACCCTTAGAGATTAGAGAATGGAAATATGCTTACTTGGGATTCTTTGCAATCTCTTCTCTCCTCTCGACTTATAAGCTCCAATCACAACTTTGATTGCTATAATTAGAACCTGTACATACAATAAACACAAGCCAAAGATCTATGACATCTATGTAGCATTATCCAATCACTCTATTAAATGGATCAACATAGCAAAAAAATATGAATTTAAAAATAACATAACACATATAGGAAAACGATATACTCTTTATATTAATATGAACATGAGACAATTTACAACAAAAAATGGAAGTTGATCTTGTAGAGATCTCTCCAATTTGGCTTGTCCTTCCTTGCCACAAAGCACACCTCAATGTCACCCTAATGCATGAATATGATAACTCTCTTAGGTTCAAAGAAACAACATGAGGGTATGATTAGTCTCCAAAATCCATCCTTTGATGTTGTAGATGGGTGTATATTTATAGGAGAGTTGTAGTTTAGGAATTTTTATCCATTTACCAATGTAGGCTTGAGATCTACTCTTGATGGGAGGATGAGGTCAAGGGATAAGAGGTGAAATATACAAGGTAGGAATAGATAGGATTGAAAGTTCTTATCCAAGGTAAATGGTTGAAACAAATACTGGAAGCTTTTGGAAGAGGAAGCTTCAGGATTCTTTTTATTTTTCCTGAATTTCTATAATCAAAGCACCCCCAACAAGGGACAACCTGTTGCTGGTCAATGTTGGTGCAAAACTGAGAAACCTACTATTGAATGCAAGCCCCTAAAGGGAAAAGGTGCACTGGGCCTTAAAATCACTCAAATGAAGCAGGTAGACCCAGAAACTCAGGGATTTGGGAGAGTCATGCTTAGGGCTTTGTGTAGGGATGATGATGAGGTGTTCATGGATGTTGATTGATCTAGTTTGTAGGCCTATTGGCCAGATGTGATAAAATGTCATATAATAGGGACGATTAAAGGTATAATGTGTTCAATATTGATACAGTCACCTTTTAGAGGGAGTCATGCTCCCCTGTCAGAATCGAGGATGTCATGTTTGTTCCAGGCATAAGGAAGAATCTCATCTCTGTTGCATTTTTCGAAGACCGTGGTTATGATGTGATTTTCAACAAAGGGAAAATAATTCCTTAGAGACATAGCCATGGGAAACTTGAAGCATATCAAGGCTGATGTGAATAACTTGTATAAGCTAAATGTGGAATATTTTATTACATTAATCACTAAGGAGGAGAGAGTGAATAGCCGCGATATCGGTGAACTTCGGCACAAAAGACTTGGTCATTTGCATTATGGTGCCTTGAAGATTATTCAACAAATAAACACTGGCCTATCCAAAGGAGCACTTGAGCACTAAGATGTATGCAAGGGATGCACTTTTGGGAAGTACACAAAATCCACATTCCATGATCGAGAAAACAAATCATATGCAGTCTTGGAAGGGATCCACTCTAATGTATGTGGTCCTTTCTCGACAGCCTCCACTTCCAAACATAAATATTTTGTTATTTTTATTGATGAATTCTCAAGGAAGTGTTGGATATTATTTATGTGGAAGAATTATGAGACATTCTCCAAGTTTGTAGAATTAAAGGCACTAGTTGAGAAAGAACCAAAAAAGAAGGTGAAGGCTCTCAAGAGCGATAATGGAGGTGAGTATGTTTCGAATGAATTAAAAAATTTATGTGCGAAAGAAGGCATTTGAAGAGCGCTGAAAACACCCTACAACCCACAATAGAATGGGGTGGATGAGAGGAAGAACAATAATGTTGTGGGATCAACGAGAGCTATGTTACATGACCAAGGTCTACCACTGCATTTGTGGGCTAAGGCATGCAACACAAATGTATACTTGCAGAATCGAAGTCCTCATTGGATTCTTGGTATGATTACACCACAGGAGGATTTCTTGAGGAGGAATCCAGATGTGTCACACCTCAGGATTTTTGGAGCCTCTGTTTACTGCAATGTTTCCAAAGAATCAAGGAAGAACCTTGAGCTGACAACAGAGTTGGGGGTATTTGTGCATTACATAGAAACTCCCCACAACTACCGTGTGTAATTTCCATCCCTCAGATTAACAGCTGTGTGAAGGGATGTAAAGTTTGATGAGGAGAAAGTGATTTAGTGCTCTCTTGAGAGGGAGCTTAGTATCCCACTAGAAGATGAGATTTTAGCTCCAAAGGAGGAACATTTGGAAGTTGTGGAGTAGCCATAAATTGAGGAGTAGAGAGTGGAGACATCCACTCAAGTAGAACCATCTAGAGAAGGTAGAAAAATAACCAGGGAAGTTGATAGACTTGTCTAGGATGTGAGGGACAATGTGGTATCTCCTTAAAATTTGTGTAGGAAGAGAAGGTCACATGAGAGGTACATTGGCTACATGTCTCTAATGATTGATCTTCTAGAGACTGAGACATCCTGCTTCGAGGAAGCAATATAGAAACTTGTATGGGTTAATGTAATGGTGGAGGAATACAAATCCATTGTAAATAACATTGTTTGGGAAGTGGTCCCAAGACTGACAAATAAATCAGTCTTGGGTTTGAGATGGATCTTCAAGGTTAAGAATGTAGCAGAAAAAAGAATAGAGAAGTATAAGGCCAAATTTGAGGCCAAAGGATTCTCTCAAGTTGAGGGAATTGACTATGAGGAGACCTTTTCTCCTGTAGTGAAGTATTCATCCATTAGAGAAACTCTTTCTCTAGCTACACAAATGGAGTGGAAGATCCACCAGATGGATGTCAAAATAATATTTCTCAATGGGGTTATTGTGGAGGAGGTGTACAATGATCAATTAGAAGGTTTTGAGACATTTGATTGAGAGTATCATGTGTATGAACTCAAGCGACCATTGTATGGTCTCAAACAAGCACCCCGTGCTTGGTCGACTAGGATTGACAACTATCTCACTAGTTTGGGATTCACCAAAAGTGAAGTAGATGCAAACCTCTATCACATCTTTGTAGAAGGAAATTTTCTTATTATTTTTTTGTATGTTGATGATTTGATTCTAGTTGATGATGAGCAGTTCATCAGATTTTTGCAAGGAGGGCCTTGCAAAGGAATTTGAAATGAAGGACATGGGTCTCATGCACTACTTACTCGGGTTGGAAGTATGGAGAAGCGATGGGGAACTATTTGTGTCTCAGGGCAAGTATGCAAATGAGATACTACAAAGGTTTTGCATGGAGAATTTTGATGAGCCCCAAATTTGGTAACATTTTGGGCTCATTTGGCCTGATTATCCCTATTCAATCCTTCATTTTTCATAACTTATGCATTTTTTTTTAGTATGTTTATGTCATTTGTACGAATAAGGGTAGTCACTATTCCTAGGTGGCTAACACGTGCTCATTTCAGGATTTTTTGACACATGTTGGAGCAAAACCGAGCAGACATGGGATAGGAGACAGCCAAGCTTGGGTTGAGGATTCGTAGGGGGGTTGTCTATGGCATTAAATAGCCTCCCTCGGGATCTTCACCCCCAACTCCGAGCTCCAAGGGCCACAGAAACCGGATCTAGAAGGCATCCAAACAGATTTTTTGGAAGGAGTTGTTCACTCACATTTTGGGCAGCCAAGTCCCATGGATTTAGGAGGCCAGCTAGGGCCTCGTGGTGTATAAATGTTAAGGCCTCAGCCTTCGTGAGGGACTTTTGAAAAACTCTTGCATATTTTGCACTACCTTGCTGCTAGCTCTGTTTTGTTCTTTTGTTGCCATTGTTGGCATAACTCTTGACTTATGATTATTTTTTGATAATTTGAAGCAGTCATATTTGATATCAGCTCTGAGTTTTCTATAGGAGCCATAGCTCTCGGGGTTGGGCCCAACCTGAGAGCCTAGGGCCTCCTTCTTTGTATTGTTATCTTTCCTTTAAGCACTGTGATTTTCCTTTTATGCATTTGAAACGTGGTTTTGTTGAGCAAGATTTAGTTGTGTTGGTTAAATAGGTCACTGTTGAGGAATATAATTTCTTTAGATGTGTAGAATAGATTGATAGGATAATAATTGATAAAGCTCCAGAAAAAGGGGTTGTCTGCACTCTCAGTTTCACCTCTCCCTTATTGGATCAGGGGCTGGAATTGCAGAAACAGTGCTGCCCAACAAAAACACTAGTTTGCTTGACCATGCAATCTTTGGTGTAATGTCTTCATTTGTAGAAGTTAGTCATGCGTTCAGACCTTTTGAGATGTTTCTTTGATTAAGTGTTGTACATGGTTCTCTTTAAGAAATAAAGCTGCTGTTCATTTGCTTCGGTGACAGTTAGGATAGATTAGCTAAGATTTTGATTGTGTGCAGGACTTGGTTGAATTGGTTAAGTGTACACCGTGCAGGGCATCTCCATCACTCTCTCATCCACCTAAGCTTCGTCCAGGCCAGCTGCTCCATCTCCTAGTTAGGTTCCTCGTCTCACAACTACTCTTCTGCCCACGTAACCCTACCTTCTTGCTCTTCCATTACCTTAGCCTTATTTAAGTCAAATTAGCTTTCCACACCCTCTCATCACTTCATCCATCAGTCACTGGGTCATTTCAGACCCCTACCCTACCGCCCTATCCATTCATGCATCCTCTCTCACCCACCCATCATCCAAACTCAAATTTTAGAACATCATGTAGAAATTTCTGAACATCCTGTAGAAATCCCTGAAACATCCTGTAGAACCCTTGCAGACTTCCTGTAGAAGCTCACAAATGAGGTTGCTGGATAGCCAAACTTTGTGAAACTCTTCGGAAGGGTGTTAGGGACTCCTTAGACCCTCTCTGAACCTTCCCAACCTTTTCCAAGAATTCCTCTTCCTTGATCCACCCCTGCACAGTAAAAATCCAGTTAAAACACATGCATGATAATTCTGATAACTTATTTGAAAAGACAAAAAGATGTTTCCTTTAGATAGAGGTAGCCTAGGCATGTGCATTTTACCTTCATAGAAGTAATGGCATCTCTTTTAATAGTTTGCATGCTCTCCTCTGCATTAGTAGGACTAGCTGGTAGAATTAGGGTTTGCTAGGGTTTATGTTACTTTTTGGCTTTCAGTTTCTTTCTGCAAGTAGATCAGCTCCCTCTGAGTTAGCTTCCATCCATCAGTTAAAAAGCTTCTTCTAAGAACGCATAGAAGTTGGCTTGAGCCCCTAGCAGACTTGTGCCAGCTGACCAAGTGACAGCTGCGGCAAGAGCTAGTACTTGTGCATACAACACCATCGCTTCCAAGTTTGTTACGAACTACCGGTTGATAAAAGTAAAGAAGGGAGTCCCAGGAGTTGCAACATTATTGTTGCAATACTGGAGCCCACCATCTTTTTGGCGCTATTGCTGGGGAAGCATCAGAGTATTGGTGATTGTTGCTTTTCTTCTATTTTTCTAAACTCGCCTTCTGCTAAATAATTTATTTCATTTCCATTCTGCAATTTCATTTTCGCAAAAGTAAAATAGATATTTCCTGCTTTCATAGATTAGCAATTCAATTTTGCAATTTCAATTCTGCAAGCGTAGATTAGCAATTTCAATTCTGCAAGTGTAGATTAGCAATTTCATTTCTGCAAGCGTAGATTAGCATTTCAATTCCGCAAGCGTAGACTAGCATTTCATTCCTACAATTTCATTTGAGCAAAATAGATTAGTCATTTCCTGCTTTCATTTCAATTCCGCATTTTCATTTCAGCAAGATAGTTAGTTGCAGTTCAATCTATTTTCAGTTTTGCAGGTGCCAGAAACAAAGCAAAAAGCAATCAAAATCCTTTCCATTTCATGCCTCGTAGGAACAGAGATAAAATCGGCAAATTCTTACCCAACACCCCCACCACTTCACTGAGTCACCCTTCTCTCTTCTTTGGTGACAGTGATCCAGAAGAACCTATAGGCGAGCCTCCTGAGATATACGAAGATCCTATAACAGAAGAAGAGTTAGAGAACACTCCACCTGAAGCCATGGCTGAGAATAGAAGAGAAGATGAGAGAATAGAAGGTGCCTTTCCCATCCGAGAGACCAATGGAGACATGAAAATGAAAAACATAAGCCCCTCCACTTTACCTCACTTCCATGGATTGACTACTGAAGACCCTGATACCTTCCTGTTTGAGTTTGTTGTCCTTTGTCGAACCTATGACTATACAGAAGATGAGCAAAAATTGAAACTCTTTCCCTCTACCCTCAAGGATGCAGCATTACGCTGGTTCATGGGCTTACCTGGAAACAGTATCACCACTTGGGCTCAGATGCAGCAAGCTTTCAATACCAAATACCGGGACTACTGTAGGTCCAAGGAAGCCAAGGGAGAAATCTTTCGGATGACCATGGGAAATGATGAGTCTTTAGAAGATTATGAGGAAAGGTTCCAACTTAGCTATAAATGGGCCAGGTGCACACTTGAACCTGAATCTCTCAAGTTGGTCTTGCTCCAAGGAGTCCCTGAAGACCTTCTAGATACCCTTCACATGCTAGCTGGAGGAGATATTTACCAACTACCTTATGAGGATATAAAGACTGTGTTTAGAAACCACTCAAGGGCAGCCAAAAAAGAGGTAGGGAGACACCCCCTTTCAGCTAGTACTACTTTCTCCAAGCATGAGTTTGTTAATCAGCTGGAGGACCTCAAAAGTGAGGTGAGACAGACCATTGCCATGCAAATTGATACATTCCGAATCCAGCAAAAGAAAGAGGAAGATTGAGAGGGCTTTGGCCATCTTCTATCCTAGGTGTACATGGAAGCACCCTAAGAACGAGTGTCCATTACACTCGGTAGAGGTATGTTTTGGTTGTGAGGCGGACCACCCCACAAACCAATGCCCAACCTTACCTGGGTTTAAGGCATTGTACCAAGGAAAACTGAGGCACCAACTGAAACTCTCTACTTCCTCAACCAAATGGAGGCCGCACGGACCTAGACCTTACCAGATGGGGATGCAAGGGTACATCCCAAGCTTATTATAGCCCCAACCAATCTACTCCTATGCCTTCTTGGGGTCCCCTGCTCATCCTTCCTGGTCTGTGCCTCTCTCCATGGTCTTACCCTCCTCAATACCATACTCAGCCCACTACTCATTCGTTTCACTCCCATGTCCAGCCACAACCTCAGTGGAATGCTCCTCAATCGGGGTGGAGGCCCAGTACAACAATCCTCCCGCCATTTTGCCTCCACCACCAGCTCAACCACAACCTTTACCTCCTGCTCCTCCAAGAACACACCCAAATGCCTTGCTCAACCGAACTCGAACCCTAACAACCGATAGACCCAGCAGGTATATACCAGGGAAACAACATGCCCTACCTATGCTGTGGAGATCCAGGAGATCAACCTGACCTCCGGGAAGGAAGACTCTTCCAGATCGCCAACTTCCTCCCCCAGAGGACGAGGAAGATAAACAAGAAAGTGAACGCAAGACAACTCCACCTTCCTGAGAGACTTATCAGTCACCACAGCGAACCCAGAGGAGAATGAGCTTCTGGGAGAACTCAAACAGTTGTGTGTGAGAATACCACTTCTCCAAGCCATCAAAGATGTATCGATATACAACAAATTGGTTAAGGAAAAATGTTTCAGGCACCCAGGCAAGTGAAAAAGAGATGCCTCAACCATCAATGTCATAGGACAACTGTCTGATCTTATGTTGGGGCAAGTAATCTGTCCAAAGTATTTGGATCTTGGGAGTCCTGTAGTTGATGTCCACATCAATGGCACCATCATACCCCACACTTTGATTGATTTAGGGGCTGCCATTAATGTGATGACCAGGGATACCATGCTCAAACTCAAGCTTCAGGGTTCCTTAAGGGAGACCCCGACGGTCCTGCAGTTGGCAGATCGCTCCACCGTAACTCCCGAAGGGATTGTGGAGGATGTCTTGGTCTCTGTTGACTCTTGGGAGTATCTTGCAGACTTCTTGTTTCTTCAACCAAAGGCAAAGCTTACTGGATAACCCCTTATTTTGGGAAGACCTTGGTTAGCCACTGCGAATGCTTACATAAGCTGCCGAGAAGGAAACATGACCATAAAAATGGTCCTATGTCCAAGCAGCTAGTCCTATACCCTCCTGCCCAACCTCTATTAGAGCATGACTTACCACTTTGGTTGGAAGAAGGAGAAGAGGATGAGGTGTACTATGCACCCTTGTGCACCTTAGAAACCACCAGGGGAGGTCCTCAAACCAAGGATGATTTGATTGAGACCTTGATTCAGAATCCGCCTCCCAGTGCATTGTCCTTAGAGAAATTGGTGGAGGATACTCAAGCCAGCACCTTAGTGGACCTTTGTATGACCGATCCAATCTCTCCCAGAGTAAAAAATGTGGAGTTTGGCCCCGAGAGAATGTTAAAGATCAGCTCCTCCCTATCTCCTTCCCAGGAAAAGGAGTTGTATAGTCTGTTGGCCAGTCATCTAGATGCTCTCGCTTGGAACTATAAGGAGATGAAAGGAGTCCATCCTTCAGTCTGTACCCATCATATCTACATCAAAGAAGACTATAAACTGGTCAGGCAACCTTAGAGGAGAATGAATCTAGCCCTTAAGGACATTGCCAAAGAAGAATTGCAAAAACTATTGGATGCAGGATTCATCTACCCCATCTCGGATAGCTAGTGGGTGTCCCCTCTGGTGTTGGTACCCAAGAAAAATGGAAATTTTAGAATCTGTGTGGACTACCGAGAACTAAACAAAGCCACTAAGAAAGACCACTTTCCTTTGCCTTTCATAGATCAAGTGTTGGATGGACTGGCGGGGAAGAAGTTCTTCTCTTTCCTAGATGTGTTCAGGGGGTATAAACAGATCCAAATCAGCCCGAGAGACCAAGATAAGACCACCTTCACTTGTCCTTGGGGTACCTTTTCTTATCGAGTCCTTCCCTTTGGGCTATGCAACGCTCCTGCTACTTTCCAAAGAGCAGTATTGAGCATCTTCTCTGAGCTGGTCCATGATTCGGTGGAAATCTATATGGATGACTTCACTCCTTATGGGTCCAACTTCCAGGAAGCATTGTTCAATCTGGGAAAAGTTCTAACCAAGTGCATTGAGATGAACCTGTCCCTTAGTCCTGAAAAATGTGAATTCCTGATGACTAAAGGAACTGTGCTAGGACATACCATTTGTCGCCAAGGATTGCAGGTGGATCCTAATAAAATTTCTCTCATAAAAAAGGTTCCACCTCCTCAGAAGGTAAGAGATGTTCGGAGTTTCTTAGGCTTAGTAGGATATTATAGAAGATTTATTAAAGACTTCAGTAAGTTAGCCTTGCCACTGTTTGGCCTCTTAGCAAAAGATGTCGAGTTCAAATGGACGGACGACTGCCAAAGGGCTCTGAATGAATTAAAGGATAAGTTGGTGTCTGCCTCGATATTGAGAGGTCCAAACTGGGCCCTACCTTTCCACATCCACACTGATGCCTCGAACAAAGCCATAGGGGCAGCCTTAGGACAGGTTGAACAAAAACTCCCATATGCCATATACTTTGTCAGCAAAAACTTATCCAAGGCAGAAATGAATTATACTGTAACTGAGAAAGAGTTCTTGGCCGTGGTTCATGCCCTGAACAAGTTCCGACACTACATCATTGGCTATCAAACATTTGTACATACTGATCATGCTGCAATTAGATATTTAATGAATAAAACAGATGTGAATGCTCGTATTATTAGATGGTTACTTCTGTTGCAGCAGTTTGATTTGATTATCGTTGATAAACCAGGTAAAGAAAATGTTGTTGCTGACTTCTTGTCTAGACTGGATTTACATGCAGGTGAAGATGGAACAGTGGATGACCAGATGCCAGATGAACATCTGTTTTCTATCTTAGTACTCTCTCCATGGTTTGCTGATATAACAAACTATCTGGTCTCAGCACAGTTCCCTCCGCATCTATCTTCAAAAGAGAAAAGCAGAATTGTAAGGAAGAGTGCCTCATTCACTTGGATCGGGGGCAACCTGTTCAAACTTGTCCCCGATCAGATCTTAAGGCGTTGTGTAAGGGAGGAGGAAGTCTTTGACATCCTCCTAACCTGTCATGATGGGCCTTGTGGAGGACATTTTGCAGCCAAGAGGACTGCCTTCAAAATTTTACAGGCAGGCTACTATTGGCCCACGCTTCATCAAGATGTCAAGAGATATATCAGCCAATGTGACCGATGCCAAAGGATGGGGAAGCCGACCCCAAGGGACGAAATGCCTCTCCAACCTCAAGTGACTCTTGAACCATTTGAGAAGTGGGGTATGGATTTTGTGGGTCCTATCAATCCTCCTTCAAGGCAAAGGTCTTACATCATTGTGTGCACAGACTATCTGACAAAGTGGGCAGAAACCAAGGCAATCAAAGTAGCGACAGAAGAAAAGGTGGCTGAGTTTTTAAGAGAAAACATCTTCTACAAATTTGGCTACCCAAGAGAGTTAGTCACCGATCAAGGAAGCCAGTTCACCACCAACTTAATTGAAGACTTGCTTTCTCATTACAAGATCAAGCATAAGACTTCCACCCCCTATCATCCTCAAGCAAATGGGCAGGTGGAAGTCACCAATAGAGTATTAGAAGGGATTTTGACTAAGGTAGTGAGCAGCAGCAGAAACGATTGGGCAGATCACCTGGTTGAGGCCACTTGGGCTTACAACACCACTTGGAAGACCACAACCAGTTTCACTCCTTATGAACTGGCCTATGGGAAGAGAGCTTTGTTGTCAATTGAGTTCGAGTACAACACATTGAGGATGGCAGCTCAGCTGGACCTAGATCTCAGCCATGCCCAACAAGAAAGGTTATTGCAGCTGAATGGGCTAGATGAACACCGAATGCAGGCCCTTCTCCACTCAAAAGTGGTTAACCTTCAGAGGAAGATATGGCATGACCAACACCTCAATGACAAGCAATTCCAATCGGGAGATTGGGCGCTGCTGTATGATTCCAGACATAAGGATTGCAAGGGGAAGTTGAGGACAAGATGGCTAGGACCATATGCAGTGGAGAAGTGTAATGACAATGGATCTGTTCTTATTCGGACCATTGATGAGGAAGCCATCCCCATGCTCGTCAATGGGCATTGAATAAAGATCTACAGGAAACCTCTTTCAAGGCAAGAGTTCATCAAAACTGTGGAAAAATTAGTGCTGGTCATAGAGAAGGGCTCTGCCTCTGTCTTGGGCATGCCCTGAGCATCATAAAAAAAAAAAAGAAAAAAAAAGAAGAAGAAAAAATAATAAAAAAGATCCTTGGGTCAAAACCTTTCTGAGGCTCTCAAGGCAGATGGAAGGGGTGAAAACCTCATTGAGGCGCCCCTGCTGTCTCTCTGAAAAAGAATTGGAATAAAAAAAGACCCTTGGGTGAAAACCTCTCTGGGGCGCCCAAGGCAGATAGTAGGGGTGAAAACCTCATTGAGGCGCCCCTGCTGTCTCCTAAAAAAAAAAAACAAAGAAAAAAAAACAAAGAAAAATAAAAAGGAGGCAGAAACAAAAAAACAGGGTCAATCTTTGGAAATTAATGCAGGTTGTAGGTATTCCATGCAAAAAAAGGAGGCCTCTCAACTCAAGGACAAGGGTCCCTACCATGCTACCAGGCGACCTCACCAGCACTCCCTCCATAAACACTCATCTCTTCCAAGGTTTGGGCATGATCTGGTCATAGTTTAGCCTTCTACAGGAAGCTACAGGACTTTCTACAGGAAGTTCTGTATTTCTACAAGAAACTTCCTGTAGAATCTTTGGACGGGCCAGGACCGACTATGTAGAAGAATTTGAAGCTCGAAGTCCAATAAGGAGGCATGCAACCAATTTTTTTCTCCATCCCCCACTACTGTCGCCTCCCTTCACCACCATTGCTGCCATATGATCGAAACACCCACACAGTCATACCAGAATGTTGGACTCTCAGAAGAAATATTTTTAAGTGGAAAATAAAGCATGCAGAGGCCCAATGCGCTACCTGTCAAGGCGATCTGAGGACCCTGCACCTGTGAACGCGACTCCACCATTTCGGCATGCACCCTAGGAGGAGAAATGGCTACAGGATGTCCTATAGGAATCTTGTAGCAGTTGATCCGGCTAGAGCACACACCATGAAGATACCTGCAACTCATGAAGCCGGTGCATGCACCATCCATAGCCAGGAAACCGGTCTCGCAACCAGCAGTAGTCAATAAAAAGGAGCTCCCATGCCTGTGCACGAAGCAACAGCAAGCAGATCCATCACCCCTCGTCCTGAAGCATGTGAAAAATCATGTCCACGGCCGCATAGGTAAGTGCCTGACCCTGTTTCGTCAAATTACATAAACGATGCTATAAAATGTGTGTAAATATGAAAATGAATGGATTGAACAAGTCAGGTATCCATTCAACTGGTCACCAAAACCAGTCCGACGGCCTCATCTGATCCGAAAAGCTTTGATTGTGTCGACGAGACAGGAAATAGACACGTGGGAAGTGTCCAGTCAGAGAGAAGCGACGATCTAACAGGAGTGGCGGCGGTAGATATATAGGGAATGATTTGGAGGTCAGGCATACATGCAGTGGAATGATAGCAGGTGACGTCAGCCAATGGGCCGACGGGGACAGCTCACCCCCGCGCCACGAATTCTGCATAATTCAAATCCGCTGGCTAGATCTCATATGGCGCACTGCACTCATTTATTCCCAACCGTTTTGCAGCCGAGTACGCATCCTAAATTTTTTGAAGGCTGTTACTCCATTTTCTCGGCCTGTTCCAACGTCCTGTTGCTGCACAGAAGGCCCATAACCACTGAAGCGCTCCCCATAACCCGTGCACGATTTCTACAGGAAGCTGCGCTACAGGAAGCTCAACGTTACGGAGGAATTTGAACTATTCACGTTGAAGGTGGAAATTCTGGAATGAGGTAAGCCTGAACATAGTTCTCCCATGCAATTGGTTCGAAAGGTGGTGAAGTCGACGTGTTAAAGGGGTAGGAAACCGTGAATTACAGTCTGTGCCTGAATTTACAAGCGTCTTCTTATTGCTGCATGAGAATTGTCGTCGTAGTGTGTATGCAGGATTTTCTCCAGGGTTTGATTCTTAATGGAGCCACTGTCAAGGCTCACTCGTAGACAGTCATGAATTTTATAAACTGTGTGCATAACAGAGGCATAGATCTGCACTCTGCCTAAGGAAATCCCAAAGATCCACTTCTGTATACGAGCAGGCAAGCTCAGGCCAACACAGCAAGTGTTTACCATGCCGAGAGGGTTCATTAGAAAAGAGCCTACAGATTCAAAGAAGTTACAGGAAACCCCTGAGGTGGTGGGCCTGTTTTCTTGTGCACGATGGATGTCATTCTGTGACAAGCTTCAAGGTCACGATGATGAGGTTGCAGAAGAATTCCTGCGATCCTTGCAGCCAAAGTCAAAGACGTTGGCCGTTGTCAACTTCAAAGGATTGACCCTCAGACTCACCCCACAGTTCATTAGCAGAGTCACTGATCTACTGATGGGGGTACCTTGGGATAAGGAGGAGAGAAAACTGGGTCAGAAAACTAAGAAGGAGTTCTTTTTGCTAGAGGAACAATTCTCAGAAGACAAGAATGGAGTTTGAAGAACCAGCCTACAACTGTTTTGGAGTGAGGTCAGCCTCCAAATTATGAAGTATATCACGTGCGAGGGGCGATTCAGCATCGTGTATGGATATCATTTCCAGTTGCTCATAGAACTTAGGCACAAAATGGACCTACCCTCAAAGAAAAAGTTGAGCATTCCTTACTTCCTCCTGCAGTCCATGACTGAGTGTGCCACCAAATTGAGAGAGGGAATGCCAGACCAGATAGCCCATCATGGGCTCATTAAGCTCCTCGTGGAAGATGCACTCCACATGTACACCGTCCCTCTCTCCTGGGAAACCTTTCGAAATTTGACTAAGGATGATGACATCCAAATGTTGGCTGAGGAGCTCACCTCCTCCAGCAGCGAGGAGAAGGAACACACTCAAGCAGAGAAGAAAGGTAAAGGCCAAGAAACTCTGGCCAAAACACCAAAGAAAGAACAGAAGGGAAAACAAGAGAAAAATCAAGCTGCCAAAACAGAGGGTGACAAAACCACACTAACACCCAGGGAGAAAAGACTACAGAGCAGGGTGGAAAGGACTGAAAAAGTCCACATCAGTGAGGGCACCTCTAAGGCAGCCTCAACAAAGTTAAAAGAAAAAGCACCCTCAGCCAAGCAAGCTAAAATGGTGCCGCTTGTTTCTACAGGAAAGTTAAAAATGGCTTCTACAGAAAGCCAGAAATCAGCCACTACAGGGCTTTCTACATGAAGTCCTGAGAAAGGAAAACAGAAGGAGAAAACGACCGAAATTCTTGCTAGGGAGGCAACAGCTGTGCTGGACACCCTAAGTACCTCTCCCAAGCCAAAGGAGAAACGAAAGAGGGAGACTCCTCTGTATTTCAAAGTGAGGAGAAGTGTAAGAATTAAAACCGGCAGGCCCCAACCTCCTTCCAAAGACCCAATTACCATTGAAGACACCCCTACCTCGCCAAAGGAGAAGTCCCCCTCCAAAGTATTAGTCACTTATGAGCGGGGGAGCCTGAAGACAACTACCTGGAGGGAGAGAATGGAAAGATCAACTTCAAAAACCCTCTACAGGATGCTGAAGCCGTTCTACAGGAAACATTAGCCAGGCTCAAGGAAACTGGAAGAATGGAGGGGGAGGCAGCCACATCACCACAAAGGGAAGAAGAGGTAGAGCACATTATGGAGCCTAGCCCCCAGCCCAGCTTGAGCTCTTGTTATAACTTTTTGGAGGCTGGGAAAATTATTCCACAGAAATTCACAGTGCCTCTTTTCTTTGCACTGGAGGAAGAAAGAGTGAGGACCCACACATGGATGAGGATAGCCAAATCTAAAGGAGTAGCAGATATAGGCCCCTTGGAGGAACAACTCAAGGAGGCAAGAAGAGAATTGGCTATGGCAAAACATGTGGGAAACTGCCAGCGAGTATTTCTACAGGAAGAGAATGAGAAGCTCAAACTGAAGCTACAGGAACAGAGGAAAGAAAGGGGCACAACATCAGAAGACACTACAACAGAACCTCAAGGAAAAGAAGGAATGAAAGATGGTCTTGAGGAACTAAACCAGCAACTACAGGAAAGGGAATTGCAAGCAAACATAGAGATACAAGCTCTCAAACAGCAGGTGTAAGAAAAAGAGGCACAACTGGCTTGCATGACCAGTTGGGCTATGGATGCTCTGCAATGTAGGCAGCCAGCCAAATCTTATGGCTTATACCTACGGGACCAGTGGCTGCAATTCCAAATTAATGCATTGGCACAGAGGGGTATCTCCCAAATCCAAAACCCCCAGCAGTTCACAGATTTATGCAACAGCAGCTCAACAGAGGACAAGGCCAAGCTATCAGAGTTCTACCTCCATAATTTGGCCCTTCCAAACATAACTTCATGGGACCCCAACATAGTCGTGGGGGATATGCAGCTGATGGAATTTACCTCATGGTTAAACAATGAAGAAAAGAGAGCGACAGAGGTCAAAGATGTTATGAACCGAGAGTTACATGAACCACTGCTGATTAGAGCAGAGCCAGAGGACCCCACTGCATTTATATTAGCGCACCAACACCTAGCAACCAAATCTCAGGCTTTATTAAAACACATGGATTAGCAGGCTCAGGCTATAGCGCACTTCGAGGATACAGAGCGATTATTAGGGTACAATTGTGTGCATGCTTGCACCCGAAGGTGGAACACATTGTCCCACATCCTCAAAATCAGGGAGTATCACACTCCAACTAGAATGATGGAGGGCCTAGTACGGGTACCTCTCTACAAGAATTCCATGCAGAACCTCCAGGCCAACTGGATCGGCCTCAAGCTAAACCCACCTTTGCTTTTTGGGATTGGTAGAAGGAAGCACAAAAAAAGAAGAGCATAAGAAGTGGGAAGAGGTGGAGAAGAAGGCCAGATTCCATGACAGTGAGGAGGATACTACTTCAGAAGCCTGGGATGTGAGAGTGGCGATTAAAGCAATGAAAGACGAGGAGCTAGACTAGTTGCTCAGGGATGAGTAATCATTTTAGCAGGGGGGTGATGATGAGCCCCAAATTTGGTAACATTTTGGGTTCATTTGGCCTAATTATCCTTGTTCAATCCTTCATTTTTCATAACTTATGCATTATTTTTTAGTATGTTTATGTCATTTATATGAATAAGGGTAGTCACTATTCCTAGGTGGCTAACACGTGCTCATTTCAGGATTTTTTGACACATGTTGGAGCAAAACCGAGTAGACATGGGCTAGGATACAACCAAGCTTGGGTTGAGGATTCGTAGGGGGGTTTTCTATGGCATTAAATAGCATCCCTCGCGATCTTCACCCCCAACTCTGAGCTCCAAGGGCCACCAAAACTGGATCTAGAAGGCAGCCAAACAGATTTTTTGGAAGGAGCTGTTCACTCACAGTTTGGGCAGCCAAGTCCCATGGATTTAGGATTCCAGCTAGGGCCTCGTGGTGTATAAATGTTAAGGCCTCAGCCTTCGTGAGGGACTTTTGAAAAACTCTTGCATATTTTGCACTACAGTGCTGCTAGCTCTGTTTTGTTCTTTTGTTGCCATTGTTGGCATAACTCTTGACTTATGATTATTTTTTTATAATGAGAAGCAGTCAGATTTGATATTAGCTTTGAGTTTTCTATAGGAGCCATAGCTCTCGGGGTTGGGCCCAACCTGAGAGCCTAGGGCCTCCTTCTTTGTATTGTTATCTTTCCTTTAAGCATTGTGATTTTCCTTTTATGCATTTGAAATGTGGTTTTGTTGAGAAAGATTTAGTTGTGTTGGTTAAATAGGTCACTGTTGAGGAATATAATTGCTTCAGATGTGTAGAATAGATTGATAGGATAACAATTGATAAAGCTCCAGAAAAAGGGGTTTTCTTCACTCTCAGTTTCACCTCTCCCTTATTGGATCAGGGGCTGGAATTGTAGAAATAGTGCTGCGCAACAAAAACACTAGTTTTCTTGACCATGCAATCTTTGGTGTAATGTCTTCATTTGTAGAAGTTAGTCATGCGTTCAGACCTTTTGAGATGTTTCTTTGATTAAGTGTTGTACATGGTTCTCTTTAAGAAATAAAGCCGCTGTTCATTTGCTTCGGTGACAGTTAGGATAGATTAGCTAAGATTTTGATTGTGTGCAGGACTTGGTTGAATTGGTTAAGTGTACACCATGCAGGGCATCTCCATCACTCTCTCATCCACCTAAGCTTCATCCAAGCTAGCTACTCCATCTCCCAGTTAGGTTCCTTGCCTCACAACTACTCTTCTGCCCACGTAACCCTACCTTCTTGCTCTTCCATTACCTTAGCCTTCTTTAAGTCAAATTAGTTTTCCACACCCTCTCATCACTTCATCCATTAGTCACTGGGTCATTTCAGACCCCTCCCTACCGCCCTATCCATTCATGCATCCTCTCTCACTCACCCATCCTCCAAAGTCCAATTTTAGAACATCCTGTAGAAATTTCGGAACATCCTATAGAAATCCCTGAAACATCCTGTAGAACCCCTGCAAACTTCTTGTAGAAGCTCACAAGTGAGGTTGCTGGATAGCCAAACTTTGTGAAACTCTTCGGAAGGGTGTTAGGGACTCCTTAGACCCTCTCTGAACCTTCCCAACCTTTTCCAAGAATTCCTCTTCCTTGATCCACCCCTGCACAATAAAAAGCCAATTAAAACACATGCATGATAATTCTGATAACTTATTTGAAAACACAAAAAGATGTTTCCTTTAGATAGAGGTAGCCTAGGCATGTGCATTTTACCTTCATAGAAGTAATGGCATCTCTTTTAATAGTTTGCATGCTCTCCTCTGCATTAGTAGGACTAGCTGGTAGAATTAGGGTTTGCTAGGGTTTATGTTACTTTTTGGCTTTCAGTTTCTTTCTGCAAGTAGATCAGCTCCCTCTGAGTTAGCTTCCATCCATCAGTTAAAAAGCTTCTTCTAAGAACTCATAGAAGTTGGCTTGAGCCCCTAGCGGACTTGTGCCAGCTGACCAAGTGACAGCTGCGGCAAGAGCTAGTACTTGTGCATACAACACCATCACTTCCAAGTTTGTTACGAACTACCGGTTGATAAAAGTAAAGAAGGGAGTCCCAGGAGTTGCAACATTATTGTTGCAATACTAGAGCCCACCAAATTGTAAACCCATGGAGACACCTTTAGAGACCAATTGGAGGAAGGAGGATGCCACTTCAGGTGAGGAACTTGATTATGCTATTTATTGAAAGTTAGTGTGTTCAATGATGTATCTTGTGAACACACGACCAGATATGTGCTATGCAGTCAACTAGTTGAGCCAACTATGATTAGGCCAACCAAATTGTTTTGGAAGCAAACCTTGCATGTTTTATGGTATCTGAGAGGCACTACTTAGTTTGGACTATGGTATAAACAGATAAAGGGAGTGAAGTTGTGTGGAATCCCTCTTGAGAAATCTTAGATATTCCACTGGATAGTTCGTGACAACATATTTGATAATATTATATTAAAAATATGAGATTCTACACAATTACAATTTTATTAAACTTTAAGATTTGTAGATTTAACAATAATTAGTGCATGCATACAAATGGAAATTATGAAAAAAGTAGAGAACGAAAAAATAATCACACACACAAGATATGATCTCTGGGGAACCCTTTTGGGAGAAAAACCAGTTGGAAGGTGAGGCCGACTCACTCGCTTTCTCTGTCTAGAAATATGGTTGCAGGTACAAATAAGCAATGCCTGTGGCCCGAGGGCTACAATGCATAGATCCTCTTTGCATGCTCTACCTCCTATCTCTCCTAGCTATCTTTTCTCAACTATGGAACAAAATTCTCTCGGAAGAATGGAATGCCTCGTTCTCCTAGTGGCCCGATTATAACACAACTTGATAACATACTAATGGAGTTTAGGCTTCTGTGATCCATATCAAGTTAGAGAAGATTTCGGCGAAAATCACATGGAATCTCATTTGTCGACGCGTTTCGAATATTTTTATTTTATATTTATATTTATATTTATATTTATTTATTTATTGTTATTTATTTTATTCATTTATTTTATTTATTTTGTTATTATTTTTATTATTTATTTATTATTTTATTTATTTATTATTATTTTTATTTTATTGTTATTTATTTAGGTATTTTTATTCACATTTAACTCGTATTCACATTTAATTTATTCATAGAAGCGGTCCTTTGCAACTAATTTCCTTTTAAATAATAATTAACCCATAATTTTTAACTATTTATTAATAAACTATTATCACTAATTTAAATTATTTATTGGTCTCCTATATAACTTATCTCCTTTTTTATTATTAAAAATGTTCTGATCCCGGTCCATTAGTCAATATTAGCGGTTGGTCAAACTAGCCATTGGAGGCTCTGCTCGGTCTATTTAACATGCTAAGCTGGATCTGTTTCTTCAACTTGTCCTGACGATGAACCACACTGGTTGGTTCGAAACGCGTCGACAAATGAGATTCCATGTGATTTTCGTCGAAATCTTCTCTAACATACTAATGGTTAATTTTGACTACATCAACTCTTAAATAGAGTTAAAATTTAGACTCTTCTAGAGTCTTTGACGTCATCATCACATGGATAGCCCTTTTTCCATGAAGAATGGGGTCTGACATGACATCCTCGCAAACTACAGGTGTGAAAATAGGAAGGTCAACTTCTGAGTGGCATAACTTTTGCATGCAGACTTTGATTGACGCGCTTCTAGTGTACTTAGAAATATATCTATGTAGAATAGCATGAAATGGTTCTGCCCTAAAGCGACAAATTTTTACCCAAAAAAATGTCGTTTGATGCCTCAAAATGCTTGCAGAAGGTTTTAGACCCCGTTTTGCCAAACTGGGTCCCGTTGGTAAAAATGATCCCATGAGTTGATTCCTCCACTTTTTCCACTCAAATGCATCGAGAGGGATGACAAACAATATAATGATCCAATATGGATCACACCTCCCCATTTTGGGATTCTTTTTGTCCCCAAAATCTTTTACTGAATGAGGTGAGGAACGTTTTCCTCCACATTCTCTCTAATGTACCATTTAGCTTTGCCTAGAAGTTTTCACTTCAATCCAATCTGCCAAAGGTCATGCTACCCATCTTGTAGTTTTGGACTTATTCTGCAGAATTGTATCTTTTGTCAACTTCGCGTGAGCATCTAGTTCCAAATCATCCACAAAAGGTAGGACTTTTTCCTCTTCTTGATCTAGCATGGAAAGGCTCATAGATTTTCATATTCTCTACATTCACAACTGAGTAAATGCACGTATATGGTGGTAAATTGAGTCGATAGGAATTGTCACCCACCTTTTCGAGTATCTCAAAGGGGCCATACCTTAGAACCTTGATTTTCTTACCAGGCCCCTGCATCTTCTCCTTGTTCAACTATAACCATACTTCGTTTCCCACCTTGAAAGACTTCTCTGTTTTGTGTTGATCATGCATGGCCTTGTACTTCTCCTGTGACTTCTGTAGTGTTTTTTGTACCTATAGATGGATATTCCTCATCATCTCTATAATTTTTTAGCCCTCAAAGCATCTCTTGTAAGATATTCCCTCACTCCTCCTTGTTTCCCATATGTAATATCCAAACGTGAAGGTAGAAAATATCCAAAAAAAGTCTGAAATGGGGACTTTCCTATAGAAATGTGGACTGATCTATTGTAAGAATGTATTATATATACCAGATTTTCATCCCATGTCTTCATATGTTTCTAGCTGTATTCCCTCAGAAGTTGCACCAAATTCCTGTTGATTACTTATGTCTACCCATCTGTCTATGGATGGAATGTTGTAGATATCTTCAACTTTGCGTCCATTTTCTCCCACAATGTAGTCCAAAATGAACTAAGAAATCTTGTATCACTGTCTAAAATGATGCTCCTTGGTATCCCAAAGTGCACCCAGACTTGTCCAAAGAACAAGTTTGATGCTTCTTTCCCACTGCTGGTCTTTTTACAGGGCATCAAAACACACATCTTGCTGAACCTGTCAACTACCACGAACAGGTAGTCATGTCCCTTCTAGGTTGTGGGTAAACATCCCACAAAGTCAATGGAAATGCTTTCCCAAGGATGAGTAGGTACATGTAAGGGATGATATTGACCTTGTTTCCTGTTGTTAGGTTTGTTGGTACAACAAAGAATGCATCCTCTTATGAACCTATTTACCTGCTCTTGCATCTTGGCCCAATACACATACCTCTGCAAGTTAGCCATGGTCTTCGATACACCAAAGTGCCCTCCAACCTTGGAGGTGTGAGCCACTCTGACCAGCTTCAATCACTCACCTTTAGGAACACATAGCTTATCCAGCCTGTAGTCAACCGTGATATCACCATTATTCACATGACTCTGACTCTGCAACTGCTAATAGACCTCCTTGAATTCCACATCTTCTGAATATGCCTCTCTGTATGCATCATGAGCGAATGGCTCCATGTGCATAAGAGTCGCTAAAGCTGTGATCTTTGATGTGGGTGGACTTGGAAGCATGCCAGACAACATGTTTGTTCTTCCCTTCTTATACTTTATCACTAAATTATTTTTTTGTAAAATCTCCATCCAGTTGTGATGCCTAGTCTATTATAGCTTACTTTGGGCATGCAAGTACTGTAACGACTGGTGATATGTGTGGATTATTGTCCTTTCCCATCAGATAGTGCTTCCACTTCTTCACAACTTGCACCATGACATAGAACTCCTTATCGTAGTTAGGGTGGTTAAGGACTGCCCCATGAAACACTTCAGAATTATAGCAAACATGCCTTCCTCTTTGCATCAAGACAACTCCCATAGCATACACACTCGCATCTGTCTCCACTTCAAAGGGTTGTCGAAATGTTGGTAATGCAAGAACTAGTGCTTGGCTGATCTTCTTGTTTATCTCTTTGAAATCCCTTTGCTGACCTTTTCCCCATTGGAAACTCTTGCCACTTACTATTATGGTGTGGATCAATGCTGCTACCATTGAAAATGAGGCTATGAACTTCCTCATGTACTGTGTTGCCCCAATGAAACTCATAACCTTAGAAACATTAGTAGGCACTGACCATTTCATGATGGCCTTTATCTTGGAAGGATCTATCTTTAGTTCTCCTCCATCGATCACATACCCCAGATACACCAAATATTGCTGCACAAATTTATACTTCTTGACATTTTCTAGCAGTTGGTGCTTATTCAATGTTTCCAGCACCTATGTCAAATGTGACATATCCTCCTCCTAGGTAGCACTATATACCAATATATCATCCAACTATACAATAAAAAATGAATCTATAAAATGGTGTGGTACATCAGGCATTAATATCATAAATGTAGTTGGTGCATTACATAGGCCAAATGGCATAACTAACCACTCATAAAAACCTTTCCTAGTTTTGAAGGTAGTATTCCATGTATCTTCTTCTTTGACTTGAACTTGGTGATATCTAGATTTCAAGTCCAGCTTGGTGAAGTACTTTTCTTGCTATCGCTGATCTATTAGTTTGTCTATCATATTAGTTCTTGAGCATGCTTTTGTTCAACACCCTATAATATATAAACATCTGCCAAGTCCCTTCCTTGTTAGACACAATGATGATGGGTGACCCACATGGTGATGTACTTAGTTGAATGATACCCTGTTCCAACAACTTCTGCAATTGTTCCTTCACCTCACTTGCTTCTATAACAAACTGCCTATACAACCCAATATTTGGCAATGGGGAGTCTGGAAATAGTTGGATCTAATGCTCCACTTCTCTCTTAGGTGGTAACCCTTTAGGATCTCACAACACATCCTTGTATGAATGTAACAACTCCAATTTTTGTTTTTGTTTCTTAGTACAACCCTGTAGGGATGAATTGCCTCTTATTGACTCCTCTTCAGACTGACTTTCTCTTAAAAACAATAAAACATACTTCTTGCTAGAATTGATTAATTTCTTGGCTTGGTTTACACTTACTAGTGAAAGTTTTTACTTTCCTTTGTGTGCGTTGATGATGGTCAGTATTGATTGACTCTCCTCATGAATATTATACATCACATGTACATGTATGGAGTCCCAAACATGACTCCACATACATCAGGGGGAACCACATCTAGATATACTTCAATAATAAAATCAACTCTAATAACAAATTTAATTTTACACTTTTTTGTTACCTTTAGCTCTCCATCCTTATTTACCTATCCCAGGGGATATGAGTTTGGATGATCACAAAATTCTAGCTCCAAATTCTTGACCAGTTCCACTACAGTGAGATTCGCCTATGATCTTGAGTAAGACAAAGCATCAGTCTTTGTCTTTTTGACCTATATTTTTATAAGGAGGAGTTTTGTCATTTCTTTCTCTTCCTGTTGTTGAAGGATACTTAGATTCACCTCCTTCTACGTTGATGTGCAAGTGATCTTCTCATCCATTTTCAAGCTACTTTCAACTTGGTTGCTCAAATCTGTAGCCATGAGATTCTTCTTCTTATTATCTTTCTTCTTGTTCTTCGGTTTTAGCTCTAGATGAAACTTCCAACACTTCTCCTCTTTATGACCATCAATTTGCAGTGGTCTCTAGGATATTTGCACTGGTGTGCTGTGGCCGCCATATTTTTATCTTTCCCCTATTTTTTCTTCTTCTTCCCCTCCTTAGAAGCTTCTTGTTTCTCCTTCTACTTCGATCCACTTGATTGCACTCTTTTCAGGCCTATGTTTTCTAGGTAGTGTGCATGTACACAAGCCTCATCCACTTATTTAGGCTTAAAAAACATCACTTGCTCACGCAGTTGGCGGTGCAGATCCCCCAAATACTTGAAGAGTACATCTGGGTTCTTTGGAGAGATACCTACCATTATAGCCATCTTCCTGAATTCCGTGGTGTACTCTTGCACATTTTGGCCCAATTTTTGCCTCAACTAATGGCATTAGATCCATTGGTCCTCCACGTACTCAATGGGATAAAATTGTGACTTAATGAGGGTTTTGAAATCCTCCCACTTAGTCACTATAGGTTCTCCCTCTAGCCTCAAGGTTTCCATGTGGCTCTCCCACCAAGTCAATCCATGGCCCTCTAATTTCAATTGCGTAAATGAGATATTTTTCCTTTCCTCGATTTGATGGATGGTGAAATAAACTTCTAGTTGCTACAATTAGTGGTTCAACTTCAGAGCGTCGATCTCACTGTGGTAAGACTTGATATTGACTTTTAATTCCATTTTGAGCAAGGATTGATTGACAACACTCGAACTAGGTTGATATTTTCTGGGTTCTTTCTTTGGTTGGTTCTCTGTGTCTTCCTAATCTCCTAATCCCCCCTTTGATTTTTCTTCTACATTTGAACCCCCATCTTCTCCAAATATCCCCAGCTTATTGCTTAAGGCCGCCATGAGGAGGTTTACATTACAGTTTATATCCTCGAATTATTGTTCAAGCTGCAAAAACCTCATCTTTGCAGGATCACGAGGTTCATTTATAGATATGATGACCATGATTAAAGTTTTATGATTTTTGACACCACTGACCTAGATCCCTTGCAAATATCCACAAATAGCCAAAGAAACATGCCCTGATACGAAATTATCTATAAACCGCTGTGGATATTCCACTGGAAATTTTTTCACAACATATCTGATAATATTATATTAGAAATATGAGATTCTACAGTATAACAGTTTTATTAAACTTTAAGATATGTAGATTTAACTGTAATTAATGCATGCATGCAAATGGGAATTATTTAGAAAAGTAGAGAAGAAAAAAATAAGCACACACACACACACAGTATGCTCTCTGGGAAACCTTTCAGGAGAAAGGCCAGCTGGAAGGTGAGGCCGCCTCATTCTACCATGGAAAATTTTAGTGGCTAATATTTGCAGGTGGGATATTTTTCCATGCTTTTTCTAAAAAATTGATTCGCCAAATTTCCATTTTCTCTAAAATTTATTTGCCCACATTTTATAGTATTAAATTATTTTACCTTTAAAATCACTAAAATTTTATAGAGAATGATATGAAATCATTAGAAATTTGAACATTTTTATAAAATTATATCCAAACATTTTATAGTTTGCATATTAGTGACTAACAATATTTGCCAAGGTTTCTAAACATTAAGAAAAAATTCATTCCTTAAAATTTTCCTTTCTCTTTCTCTTTCTGGAAATATGGCTGTAGGTACAAAGAAGTAATCCCTGTGGCCTGTGGGATGCTATAGTGCACATAGGCTCTCCATGTGCTCTACCTCCTATCTCTCCTGGATGTCTTTGCTCAACTATGGAACAAAATGCTCTTGAAATAATGGAATGCCTCTTCCTCTTAGTGGCCCAGTTATAACACAACATGATATCATACGAGTGGTTAATTTTGACTACATCAACTCTTAACTAGAGTTAAAACTTAGAATCTTCTAGAGTCTTTTACATCATAATCATGTGGATAGCCCGTTTTCCATGAATAATGGGGGCTAACATGACATCCTCCCGAATTATAGGTGTGAAAACAGGAAGGTCAAATTCTAAGTGGCATAACTTTTGCATACAAACTTCGATTGATGTGCTTCTTATGATGTTGGAAATATCTATGTATGTAGAATAGAATGAAAGGGTATATCCCTAAAGCGACCAATTTTTACCCCCAAAAAACATCGTTTGATGCCTCAAAATGGTCCCATAAGGTTTCAGACCTCGTTTTGCCAAACTGGGTCCCGACAGTAAAAATGGTCCCATAAGTTGATTCCTCTACTTTTTCCACTCCAAATGCATAGATATGGATGAAAAACAATATAATTATCCAATAAGAATCATATCATCATCTATGAAGGGCTCAGGGCAGATGATGCAAGCATCATCACAAGGGTCCTGCACATCTCCTTCCACAAAGGTTGTCGTTGATCTCAAATGGGTCTCTGTAATGGGTTATTGTCTTTACTATGGATTTATATTAAGAGATAACCTATATTTAGAAGATCTTATTCTACTTCTATCAGTTTTGAAACCAATTTATCTACTACTGGAGACTAAAAGTCCCCTAAACCAATAAAACAAATAGAATTTAAATCTGACACTTTGGTTTTATCTTTTTTTTAGATACTATTGGGGTTAATATGACCTCTAAAAGGTTATTAAAATGGTGGAGGAATTTAACTAGATTATCAATGTGTTCCAAAGTTCTGCTGATAATCGTACAAAATATAACATATATAAAAATATTCTCTTCTTATTAATCAACCTTTTCGTGAGTTACAACAATAACATTACAAGGAGAGATTGTTTACTATAATAAGGAGAAAATTTATAAAAACAAACCCTTTTTTTCTTTTCAAGTCAAATGATTTTATTCTTCATCTTGGTGCAAGGTTTCCCAAGTGCCACATAAGGAAAAGCGATGTGGGGTTCTCACCAAGTTGCATATATTTAAAGATAAAATTTAGAGTAATGATAATCAACTGAAAGATTCTTTCAAGGAAACAATTTCTAGAACGATGAGAGGGTTTCAAGGATGATCATTGAATTATGGTATAAATTGATTCAAGAAGAGGCCTTCATTTATCTAAACAAACACATGGAAAAAATTGAAAAATGGTATCATTAGTACAAATGATCTCATTAGGTAACATGAAGTAAGGCCATCTAAAGAAGAAAATCACTCCAATATCCTTTTGGTAGTGTAGGCTCAAAACAAGTATACTTCTAGGGGAGAACAAACAAATATTTATAAGACTAAAGAGGATCCACAAGTATAGGATTGAAAATAAATAATTAGGAGGAAGGACAAAATTTAGACCCAAATATGTATCATAAGTAACAAAATTAACATCTTAAAAGGTGTAAAGTCCTCTCCTCTCTTGATTAAAGGGAAGTTGAACCTGATTGATTAGGGCCATAAAAAATCTAGCACCGATGTGGGGATGAACCCATTCTCAATGAGATTAAGGTTGTTATTGAGAATAGTTTCTTCCAGGAAGGTAAGATAACTCTCTTATAGCCATATTAACAAATCCTCCTCTCCCTTCATCACTCCTCCTCTCCCTCTTAAGTATCTAAGGTTGAAAGGGTCTCTGAAATTGACCAAGTGGTCTATTTACAAATTGTTGAACTTCTTTAGGAGGATTATCCATTATGGAAATTATGTTTGACAGTACTTAACATTATATTTATCTCATCAATTTTTTGATCTCTTGCTTCTTTCCCTTCACTTGAATATGTTACTTCTTTATTAGTGTTTTTACCTTCTACTCTTTTTGCTTTACCCATTTATTTACCCGATGTTACACTATTTTCCGCCACCTCAATTACATCATATTGTATGTCTGCCAGAGTTTTGGATTTCCTCTCTCTTAGCATTAGTGCAAATACATCTTCATAGGAGGCAACAAAATTGAATTTAGTTACTATTGGTGAATGCCTTATATCTACTGGAATCCTGTTATAGAGCTTATTGAACCTTTTGAGGAAATCAACCATTGTTTCACCAACATATATACCAAATTTCACTGAGATAATAAACAAGGTCCTTTTTCTCCACCCATTTATTGAGAAAAACATTTGTTGGGCCGAGGCGGTCTGCAACCCAATATAGGGCAACCCAATATAGGGTAGATGTGTAGGTGTAATGTAAGTATGTAAACAATTTTAAATGTCGGCTCAATGAAAAACTAATTAAAAGTCAAAAGTGATATGAGGATGAGTGTAAACATTTAAATGTTGGTTCTAATAACAAAAAATTAAAAGTAATAAACAAGAGGTTAAAAATAATAAATAAAAAGTTAAAAGAAATATCAACCCCAGTATGGGATGAGTGTAAAAATTTAAATGTTGGGTCAATTAATAATAAAAATTTAAAGTAACAAAAATAATTAAATTAATTTTTTTTATATTTTATATTTTGTTATTAACTCGTGAATAGTATTTGTTACAATACCATGGGCTAATACCATGGCTTCTCAATACCACATGCCTAAAAACCATAATTTATTTCACAATCAAAATATTTTATAACAATATGACAAGATTATTAACCATGGATGTTCAGCCCACTTTTCCATTAACATTATGAACTTGTGAATAGGATTTGTTATAATACCATGGGCCAACACCATGGTTTATCAATACCACATGCCAAAAAATCATAACTTATTTCACAGTTAAAATATTTTATAACAATATGACATGAATTCATTACCATGGATATTCACCCCACTTTACCATAGATATTCTTAACTTTTATATAGGCTTTGTTAAAATAGCATGGGCCATGGCTTATCAATACCACATGCCCAAAAACCATAACTTATTTCACAATCAAAATATTTCAATTAATTTAATTTATAACATTTTTTTCATTAAATCTAAAAGGAAAAAGCTTATTGTGAGATATATCTAAACCCTATGTCTAGGGACTATTAATAAAATTAAAAATGAGAACACTTTTATATACAAAGATGTGAAATTTATATAATATAAAAAATATTATTAAGAACTAGCATAGATCCATCTTAACTAAAGATCCAAGCAATTAGAGCAAGAAAAGTGACTAACAATAGTAGAGGAAAGATAGTGCATGATTCTTTTAAGTTTTTCATTATTGTATTTTCTATGACATGAATGATAACAAATATAGGTTTAATATTTTACAACCAATTGAGCTATTGTTAATTTAGAAACTTTCTTAAGCACGTGTACACAATGCCAGATGTACACAACACCACAGTCACGACATGTACACGACACCACATGTACACAACGCCATATGCATGAAATGTACACAACATCACCTGCACACAACACCACATGTACAACATGTACACGACACCACATGCTCACAACACCACTTGTACAATCAGGCACACAACACTATATGTACATAGCACCAAATGTACAACATGCACACAACCCCATATGTACATAGCACTGCATATACAAGATGTACATAACACCTTATGTACGCATGATTGCATATCCAATATGCGCACAATGCCATATGCACACAACACCATGTATCCAACATGAACACAGTACCATATGTACGCAACACCACATATCCAACATGTACATAGCACCATCTATACCCAGCACTACATATGCAACATTCACACAACACTATTTGTACCACCTTGTACATAACATCGCATAAACAACATGAACACACATTCTATACAGACAACACCTCATGTGCAAAACATCATAGATGCAACATGTACAACATATTCACAACAGTACACCACACATCCCAAAACCACACTGTCTGTACCCAAAAACCTTGCTTCCAGTGTCTGTCTACCATCCATGCTTATCCTAGCATGTCGCAAATCATATTGTTTTCATTCCGCTAATGTATCCTTCAACGTTACATGTCACAACATAAACATAAGCATAATACAAGCATATAATATCAATTCATATCCATGTGATATTGACCTCATACATTTTTTAGGACTACTCTTCCTACTCGATTCCCCATAAGACCAAGAACCTCATCATGCCATTCACCTACATAAGCAATCATTCCTCCACAAGAATGATCCCTGACAACCCTGTCAGACAGTGACATAGATACATGGATACATACATACATATACATAAAAATTATCATAAACAATCATGATCTTGTTAGACAATGATATGCATACATACACATATATACATATAAGCTTCAACATAAAATAATCATGATCCATGATGACCCTGTCAGACATGACATACATACATACATACATACATACATACATACATACATATAAACATCAACATAATCATGATCATAACATAATTACCAGATAGAATAAGGTCAAAATTAAGAGAACTCCCTTTATTTGTGCACATCATGCACAACATTGCTTACAATTGTCACTAACATAGCCAAGGAATATGAAGCCCCATATCCATTTACTTCACCTTTCATGTTAGATTTATCATGGTTGTTTTGTTATCATCCATTTACACCAATGGACCCAACCAGTCCAACTAGCTGTCATACTCTTGCCTTCAACTTCCATTATACATGCACCAACTTCATATGAGTCTTACATTGCCTACTGGATTTCATTCATCTTTCTCCTTGCTCCACTAACTTTCCTCTTTCCCAACCAATTCGCAAGACTCTCAAAACTTAAAAGTCAAGAACAAGAAACGAACAAGAAGAAAACCATGAAAACCAATAACAATACGACAACACAAACAAGTGGGATGATCCTGCATTAGACATAAAAAAATTCAAATCAAGCGCAAGAAAATAACAAAATACCAAAAGCACAAGACTAACACAGACACTATGACTCAATCCCCATGGTTCCCAGTGCCTCCAAGTAAAATCTCAACCTGAGTCTACTTTAATATTTCAAGGCAATCTCTTTTTCCATGCAGTTCCATGCATCATATTTCCATGAATGCATAACTGTTAGTGCATAAATAAACATAACAACATACTCGCTACCTTACCTAGTTATGCCAAGCATTTTGCCTTGCAACTAAACACATCCACACCATCTCTCAAGGGATGCAAACTCCCTTGACAGATCCACCTATAACTACAGACTAGCTAATATACCTATCAAATACATGTCCATGAATATAGCACATATCCACATAATGTTAGACAAGATTAAGGTTAAGAATACTTCTTGTATGTAAAGCACTCATTCATTTGGAATTAGGGTTTCCAACCATAGCCAAAGGAATTCTCACCCAATTCCTTTCTTTTTCCTTTACCTTGCTGCAACTGAGTTTTACTATGTACTGTCACATCACTCAATTGATAGTTATATAAACAAATCAACTATTACCTTGTCATGCTAATACCAAGCATGTTTCCTGGACCTATTCATAGAAGTCAACCACATGTTCCAAATATCAAGACAATCATATATATCAATTTTAAATCAACCTTTACCAAGACTAACAATCATGTCATAATCCATAGTTGACTCATAGTCATTATCCATAGCGTTACAACTGTCACCTACTTACACTCAAGTACATGTCAGCTATCTCAACGCATATCTATTAGTACAATCATCTTAAAACAAGATCATTTGAACACATACTCATATTATGTGATTCATCAAACATCCAACCAAATTTCAAACATACCATGTTAAATTAATCAACTAGATGACATAATCAAACCATCGAGCACCAAATAGATGACAAAAGAAAGCTCATAACTTAATGTATCTTAGGGGGGCTATCTTGTCTGCAAAATAAATATAGTTAGCATGATATAACTTTACAACACATCAGATCAAGCACAAATAAGATCATGATATCCATAACAATAACTAGCTAACATGTTCACATCTTAAGCTCATAAACGTTTATCTTTCATGCATAACAATCACGTATATACCACCAGTCTAGATTAGTATGACATAATATCACAACATATTAACTCATACATGAATGTCATAACCTTAAACATTTGCATGGACTAATCCAACTTAGTATGATACACATAACATCAAGATATTAATTCTATAAACCTAATCATCAAGTTACTAGCATATAACAACAAGAAGTTATATATCATGCTCATCAACAACATATAACCTAATCATCAAGACAACCATCATATAACAACAAGTAGTTAACCTACAGCATACTAATCAACAACATATAACATAATCATCAAGTTATCTAACCTAAAAAAACAATAGCAATGCATACCACCACAAGTTACTATCATTCCCGACTATCCGACACATATGCATATAACTAGACTAATCAACTAATGTCTATCATGAATGTAACCATAACATCAATAGAATGAAATGCATACACATAACCATAATTCATATAACAATCCTTAACCTACATACCTGCATGCCCAACATACAAACGTGTATGATGACATTCTCTTGCCTCGAGGTCCAGTGCTGAAACTTCACTTTAATTATCTACATCTCCTACTCTATCTCATCTAACACGTTAGCATCATAACATACCACTATCATCAGGATGACCTTAAATGCATAAATGACCTCACAATGCATATCTAACCTATTATGAATGTATAACCATAACCATAACAATGCATGCATATAGACATCAACACGCATAACAATGCATATAGACCCATACATTCATGACGACACATCCCACAACAACACCATCAACCTTCACATGGTGAAGTTACTACAACCATGATTAACACCATGCAAATGAAACAAGCACATGGACTACTAGCATAAGGAACACATATGCAACCAACATGAATGCATGGCCAACACACAACCCATCCAGTTTGTGGGGTGAACCATGCTATGATACCACTCTCTAACACCCTCCTTCCACATCTACCCAAGCAACCAACCAACCGATGAGAGGCCACTATGATATGATTCGAACTACTAAGTCATGTTAAGGAATTTGAATCGACGGAAACACATCATACAAACATTCAACATCAACATTAGGACACTTAGGAACTAATCCAACCTTATTGCCAATCAACCACTGGGTCCCACTGATATTTTGGATGACTTGACTTCTGGATGCTCTCATGCTATGGGCATGCCAACGTCCAATGACCTCTAGATGCTCTCATAGGCCTGCACACTAGTGTCCAAGGACCATTTTTCATAGTTTTGTGCCAACGTCCCTGAGATTTAGGCCATATTTTTAGGTCCAGAGCCCAGGTCACTACCCAAAATTGAATGACACCTTCAGAACAATAAGATAACATGGAAATAAGAGTAGTAATGAAATTACTTGAATAAGACCATGACTGGACCCCTCCTAGCCCTGATAATCATTTCATCAAACATGTCACAAATATGTAATCTACATGTGTAAATAACATATCTGAGCATAGTCGTCTCATACTTATCTGAGATTCGATTTGAGGCATTATTTCCTTGTCACGTTAGCTGTAGTTTGATCAATTAGGCCATAGATACATTGTTCATTTATATACAAGTGAAAACATGATGGGATCCATACATAGGCACTATCATAATACATATTCATAACCATCATAATAACAATAGAAATACCAAGGATACAATAACTATAGAATCCACATATAATCTAGTATAATACTCATCGAAATACAAGGGGAAATAACCTCATATTGATGATGAAAAATCTAAATCAAGGATTGGACTTCCACGTTACACCCAACCATAGAATGGTCGATCAAAATCTCTCTTCAGCCATTCCCCCCCGTGCCATATTCCAAGCATGAATGTGGGATCTCATAGAACACATCAATCCAAAACCATCAAGGGCTTCCAGAGGCCATCGGAATAAGCCCATCAAACAATGATTCCACCTTGTTGTGGAGGTAAATCCTCTCTGCAGACAGAGACGATCCCTACTAGCCCAGACTGGGTCTAGCAACAATCACACAATGCTATCACGCAAGTTCCTAATTGCAAATAAAAAGTGGATGGTGAGAACCTACTTGGATTCCAATGCTAGTGTTCGTAGGAGAGATGTCACCCTCGTTCCTTTGCCTCGGCCGGTCACGATCCCCACGATCTCCGTGATTGGACACCTGCACATGAAAAGAACAACACGAATACAAGCATAAAATCTAGTATATGCAATTATATATCAGTCAGAAAAGATATAACTCAACATCAAACATAAGATAATGAGAGTGGAACCGTAATGATAGTCATCTATTATTAATAAACAACAAAGAAGAATACAACCATTGTTCTGACGTCAAATCCTCCTTTGGCTGGGTAATCAGCTACACAAGTCTTGCAAAGCTTGTTGGGATGAGGAACAAGCCTCTCTCTCTTTGGGTGACAAGAATCTCCTTACTTAGATTTGGCCTTGTGGGTGCAAAGAAGGCTCTTGCAGCTTCAAACTCTCTATCCCTATACTGGAATTGCTGGCTAGAACTGCTGTCACTAGCTTGCTCAAGGCATAGAGGCAAGCTTTTATAGATAGAGAGGAAAGAGATAGGATCAACCACATTATTCATGGGATTGGCTTTATCACTTGGAAACTTCCATGAAAGGTGGCAAACCACTTTCCCTTCTATGGAGATTCGAAGCCAAACCATCCTAGCTCAACATAGATTCAGTTGGAGAATAGGTTGAAGAGAACCTTCGGAAGCTTGTTGGTTAAAAAATTTACTCAATTCGGTTGGCGTGAGTGCGACTCTGAGACAGAGCACCAATGGTGCACCCTCTTTAGAGGATTTCCCTCATTGGTGCGGGCAGTGAACTATGGACCCGCGCTAATGCAAAAAGAGCTGTTTTCATGGGTATTTTGCAGGAGATGTCTTCAGGGCACATGAAGCTCATACTTAGAGGAATATGATGCAAGTGGTTTCAGGTCATGTCACTTCTCACAGGTCCCGGAATGAGTCCTCCAGTGTGCAGGTGAGGGGTAATAGGGACGGTGACAAATGGTGACAAATTGCTGTGTAACACACCTCATTGTCGGAAATCACAAAACCATCATCAGATTGGTCTCTGTCCAAGCCTTCTAGGGCTTCCAGAGAATTTGTCCAACCAAGGCTTTTAGGACTAGTAACTCAACCCACAACTTTTACAAGGCTTGCAGGGCATTCGTCTAACCATGGCTTCCAGGACTAGTAACTCAACCCAGAAAGGGATTCAAAATTGTTTGTCCAACCAAGGCTTCTAGGAATAGTAACTCAACCCAAGCTGTTATAGGGCTTCTAGAGAATTTGTCCAACCAGGGATTCCAGGACTAATAACTCGTTATAGACATATTTGGGCACTTCAACCCCAAACTTATATGTCGATAAACTAGGGCTCATCAACCCCTAAAAGATTTGTTTCTACCCTAAAAGAACATGGTCATCTGATTACATCATTCCCCAAAATCTCCACTTGAGAAACCATCCAGAATTGGCCTAAACTGAACCATATTGACTGCCACACTATCCAGGTGCGATGCATACTGAGTGATACACTGATAAGGTGCAATGCATACTGATTAGGCCTTCTATAGGGTGTGATGAGCGAGGATGGACAAATGTCCAAGACAGTTTGCTAAGTGGTTGCTCATGGAATCTTCTAGAAACTTCTCTTATGACGCTTGCCTCTCTAAATTCGCCTAAGGATGAGTAAGGGATCTAAACTTTAGTTATCTCTTCTCTTGTGGAACCAAATTTAACAAGTGGAATGACACTAATCAAACCCCAAAGATGACTCACACCCTTGCACACATCTATAAATGGATCCCTCATCTAAGAGATCCATGGGCTGGAATGTTGTGAATTGCAAGTAAGTGCTGATAGTTTGTAATTGAGGAAAGAACATTGTATTGTTGGTGTGATCTTGCTACTTCATGAGTTGAAAAGGGCTTGATGCTGGGAGGATGATGCTGGATCAAACAACTAGGTTGTAATTCTCCCTTCTATTTAATAAATTTCTTCAAGTTTTCTTCCATATGATTGTGCAATTGTGAATGTTATCATTTGTGAATGCTATTATATGTTCATTATATATCTGATATTGTAATGTGTATGTTGTAATAGATCAAGATGCTTTGACAGTTCTTTGTTACTATGTTTCTACAGGTAATCTCCAAGTGCAATAAGTACGGGGAGGAGTTGCAAGCTCTGTCAAAGGGGAGAGAGATCAAGCAAAGGATTAAGAAAAAGTTCCAGGTTGGTCCCATTATCTTTCTCTTATCCATTACACATAGAAGAAATCATTGAATTTCTTTAAACTGTTGTTTCTAGGGTAGCTGCCAAACCTAGAGGACTAGTCGCTTGAAAAGACACTAGTTTTCCCAGAAACAAATTGGCGACTCCACTGGGGAGATGTTAGATGTTTGTTTGTTGTTATATTTTGTTTTATATTCAATTTGATAAGCTATAGAGAGAGCCTGAAGGCAGCCAGATAGCCTTCGAACTGCTCTTTCTTTGCAATTTCATAGTAGATGAATGCTGCTTTAGTCAATTTCTGGTTTAGTTTATGGATTGAACATCTAACTTGCAAGCACATATAGATGCCCTTTTGGTAGCTCAGTAACCTCTCAAGAAATTCCTTCATACTTTGCTCTTTGTTGTTCATCAAAACCCATCTCAGTTGCGCTCCCTGGACCATCACACTGTCTCCCACTATGACTCAGTATGCATAGCACCTCTTGAGTGCAGTAAGTGCGATGCATCCCTGTTTCTGTGAAGCCTAGGTGCGATGACTGACTGAACCTATTTCCATTCTAGAAATTGGGGGTTTTTGTCCTTGTTTTCGGTTTTGTTTAGTTGTTTTGCTGCTTATGAACAATGCCTCCTTACTGAAGCCTGCTTGCATCACATAGATCAGCCTCCATTGATTATTATTAGTGAATGTTTTTTGTATTTGTTCATCATTTAGAATACTTTGTCGAAAAGATTTTTAAATCGATTTGTTGCTTTGATGCAAAAAGTGTTGTAACTGTCGTTTTGCGTCGAAAAAAGAAGTGTCGTGGATTCTTCCTTCCCTGAATAGTCGATTGAACTTTTCGTCATGTATTTGGTTTGATTTGTTTTTATTTGAAGTGTCGAAAGCATTGTTTTTTATTCAAAATTGAAAAGTGTCATTTAGTCTTCCTTTCTCATTTGAATAAGAGATTGTCGAAATTCCATTTGAAAGAAATATTTCGAATCTTTGCTGCATTTAGTTTTCCTTTTTGGAATTTTTCACATTAAGGAAAACAAAAAACGAATACATGCATTTGAATTTGCATTTAGTTTGTGTGCAAAAAAGGATTTAGGAAAATGCACTAGTGTGTGCTCTTTGCTCTTTGTTGAAAGAATTGTAATCTTCTTTCCTTAGTAGCTAGGATTTTCATTGATCGAAATAAACAAAAATTGTTTATCATTGTAGATTGCATTTTAGGAATTTCAAAATCATCATCACGCGGTGAACCATTGAAAGGAAAACTTTAAACAAATCAACTCTAAAATAAATTTCAATGAATCTAACAACGCTTTGGAACTTAACGCAACACATATAGAGGTCTAGGCTAGAGACGTGTTCCAACATCGTAAAAACTAGTAACTATCATTTGCATTGAAGGTTAGGTGATTCCTCCTCCTTGATATGGCAAGTGCTAGCACAGACTTGTGCTCCCCGTACCGTCGCATATATATTGGGAGACCACAATAGGCTTATATCCTTTATCCATAGGAAGTTGAGTATGTCGCCTTATTGATCGTAATGCACTGAACACAACATTCAGGAGGATTGATTGCCGTACATAAGTCCTTGGTAATTTATCTTTAATTTATCACCAAGGTGTGTTTTGCAGTTTTGTGATTGGTTTGGTAATCCCTCTGTCTAGATTTCAGAGTAGTCACTTTCGTTCCTTTTTGACTCTTTAAAAGAAAAGTTCCATCTGAGCACTTGTCACTTCAGGCTCATTAAAAATCGAAGGGGACTATAGTCATCTTTAGCTTTTTCTCGACTCTTAAAAACTGAAAAAGAAAAGTTGTGTCAAAGCATCATTAAAATTAACTGAATTCAGAATAACATCCTTGTTCCTTAGATAATCTTAGGTTGCGATATATGGAGTCCACCAATCAAGGAATCCCTTTTGAGGGGAATCCTAGTCCTTTTACTCCTTGGAGAAATATCGGTGCTCCTCATATGGCCACATTGTCCCTTCCGGGACTTACCATTGGCCTACCAGTATGGCAGTTCTCAACCTCAGTGGTTCAAAATGATGTGATTCCTCCGCAATCGAATTGACCTCAAGTTGATATTGAAGTTGTCCCTTCACCTTCTTCTTCGTTTGTTTCTCCCTCCCCTTATTCCTCTTTGCTTGGTGAAAGTAGTGATGCTAGTAACCAGGTGGCTGAGAAGAAGAAAGAAGGGAAGGAGGAGAAGAAGAAGCCAATTTAGCAAGGGGGAAGCCATGCAACCATTGCTTTGAATGCATCATCTGGTGAAAATCCGCACATTAAACTTTCCAAAGACAAATTTCCATGTGTAATTTGTGCAGGTGACCATTTTTCTCGAGATTGTCCTTGCTTTCCTTGGATTTTGAGAGAATGGTCTCCCCGTTTGCAGCATCTTGTGTCATCAACTTCTGGAGATCATGTTGATAACACAACTTCAACTAGTGATAGTGAAGTTCATGGACAGACAAGAAAGGTTAGATTTCCATGTAAGTTATGTGAAGGGAACCATACCCTTCATCGTTGTCCTTTTTTGGATGAAGCCAAAAAAGTGTTGGATAATCGTCCTGATTCATCGCAGCGACTTCCATCTGGCTACAAGAAACTCTCCCCAAGTCCTTTACTAGTACCAATACTTTCACCAGGTGAACCGAGGAAGAACGCAAAGGGTCAACTTTAGGATCAACTGGAGGTTGATTTTGTCCAGTTGGAGGAGTACTTGATAGCAGAGAAATCAAGACATTTTGAACCAAGGAGGTTGAAAACAACCATACTTGCAAGCCAATGGTAAGTCTCGGAAGGGACAATGTAGCCATATAAGGAGCACCAATATTTCCCAAAGGAGGAAAAGGACTAGGATTCCCATCAAAAGGAGTTCGTTGATTGGTGGACTCCAGATTTGTCATCATATATCTCAACCTAAGATCAACTAAGGAGTGAGCATGGAGGATGTTATCCATGGTTAGTTAATTTTATTTTAATCAAAGTAACATAACAAAACAAATAGGGATAATCTAGGCAAAAGGTTTACCAAGCAATTGTGAACTGCAAAATGCCTCTCGACGAACCGAGAAGTACGAGCAGGAAATCTCTCCGAATGCTGTGTTCGGTGTATCACAGTGTACAAGGTGGCCGACTCAGTTACCTAAGGATGGATAGCAACCTAGTGTTGTCCTCCCAAATATACCCGAAAGTACGTGGAGGCCGAATCCGTATAAGCGTTGTCTAATGCAAAAATACACAATGAGAGCATTCCCATATACTTTACCTACTGTAACACAGCCCAATATACCCCAAGGTACGTGGACGAGCTACAATATACTCACGTACGTGGAATGAGGTATCACACTCGAGATGTATTGCAGGCAAGTTAGCGACAGTTGCTTTATTTTACAATGTTGGAACACGTCTCTAGCCTAGAACCACTAAATGTTTTTCGTTAGGTGACAATGCTCCATTAGGTAAATTGAGGTTAATTTTAAGTTGATCTTGCATAAGAATTTTCCTTTCAAGGTTCACCACGTGATGTATTTTCAATTCCTAAAATGAAACTAATATGATAATCATTCTTCTCATTCAATTCAACAATGAAAACCTTAGCTAATAGGGCTAGAGCAACCAGATTTCTTTCAATCAAAGAGAAAAGAGCACAATCTAATGCAATTTCCCTAAACTATTCCTATACAGACACACAAATGTTTTCAATGAAAAATGCATGTATTTGTTTTTGATTTCATTAATGTGAATATGAACAAAAGGAAACTAATGCACATACAATCAATCAACCCTTTTTGCAAGAACGAAGACTTTACGACAGTTCTTTTTCGAAGGAAAATAAGACTTTTACAACACTTTCTTTCGAACAAAGATTAATTAACTATAATCTAACTTTGACTATGGATCGATAATGACAAAGAAAACATTTAAGAAACATTCATCAACCAAGTCAAAGTAGGGCTAGAAAAGGAGATAAAAACTTGTTTTCTGAGACATGACATTCATTGACCAATCAGCAAGTAATCAAATAGAAGAAATTTGGCAAAAACTCAATCCAAAGGTAGAAAACTAACCCTAGGAGGATCAACGCAGCCCTGAATGGGAGACGGTGCACTTCAGAGCACTGCCCCTAAGCCAAGGGTGATCTGCAACGAACTATGTCTCTCACAAGCCTGCGCTAGTGACGTTAAGCCATTTCAAGAGGCAAATTGACACATGTTTTGACCAAAATTCAATGCAATAAAGCTGAAATACAATCAATGAAAACAAGTAGGGTCTGCAAGAGAATCCTAGGAGGTGGATGAGATACTAGGAAGGATGATTTTCCCCAGTATGGTCGCTAATTTGTTTTGGAGAATTTGGTATCTACGGATAGATACTAATTCCCTAGATAAGTAACCATATCTAGAACAACAGTTTAAAGCACTTTAGCCTTTTCCTATAAACAATAGATAAGACAAAGAGGATGAGAAGACCTACTTGTAGTTTAGATTTCCTCTTGTCTCCTTTGTATTGGTCCCATCACTCCTCCTCGTACTTAACACGCTTAAGAAGTATCTGTAAACATCAACAGGAGACAAAGAACCATTCAAAGCAAAAGATCTATTGATTACAAGTAAATGGAATCAGATACATTCACACATATAAGCATCATATAATAAGATAAAGATATGGAAAAAGGTTCAAATACTTTATTGAATAGAAGGAAGAATTACAACCATGAAGTCTGATGCAAAGTCACTCCTCCAGCTTTGATCCCATCCACATCACATCAAAAGCATGACACTCTGGCATCATACCAATACTTGTCTCAAAGTCAATTCTCATAGCAAAATTATCTCCTTTAATTCATTAATGTCTAGCCCCTGATCACTTAGATGAGTGCTCAATTTATAGGAAGATGGAGGAGGTTATGTCATAAATGGGGGTATTGAATAGCCTTCCATACTTAGAATTAGTTCCATGGAGGAAGGGATGAGAGGATATGATGCATCTTAACTCATTACTCATCCATTTTCGAGCTCATAGGAGTTGATAAGTGAGGGAAACTTCTAGAAGACTCCAAGAGATAAGAATATTCCCCAAACCCTGTGATTTTCACTCAATCTCACCCAACACAGGTCAAAGAGCAAGGATAATTTTAGGGGCGAATGTTGGCCCTTTGGCGAAATTAAGGGGTTTTAAATTTTTAGTGGGCGAATATTTTGTATCATAGTACAATTTTACAAATCACCTCAAATAGCCCACCTTATTTTAAGGGAGAGGGTAAAAAAGGTAAATTTAGCCCTTGAAATTAGGACTTACAACCTTCCATTCGCCCATTTTCAAGAATAGGTTTTATTTAAGTGAATCCTATGGGCCAAATACCATATTTATAAAAGAGGTATGGTAAATTAATAAAAATATAAATAAATGAGAGGTATGGTAAATAAATAAAACATTTTTTATATTTACTCCATAAGTCACCTTATATACATGTAAGGGTGTAAACAAATAAAAATATAAGTAAAGTGGAGGTATGGTAAATAAATAAAATGTATTTTTATACTTACTCAAAAGGTATGGTAAATAAATAAAAATATAAATAAACTAGACGTATCCTAAATAAATAAAACCTCTTTTTATATTTAGTCCATAATCGTCGTTCTATTTATGAAGGCTCAATAAAGAGCTTTTATTTAAGTGAATCCTATGGGCCAAATACCATATTTGTAAAAGAGGTATGGTAAATTAATAAAAATATAAATAAACGAGAGGTATGGTAAACAAATAAAACATTTTTTTATATTTACTCCATAAGTCACCTTATATTTACGAACACTCAAAAAATGGGTTATATTTAGGTGAAACCTATGGCCAAAATACTATGGGACAAATACCATGGACTAGATTGTTATTAATACCATGCAAAAAACCATTATTAACCCTAATATTAGAATTAATAAAAATAAAAATGGCACATGGTATTGACCCATGGTATTCACCTGGAATGTAGCCTATTTAAATGGGGGAATTAAACCAGCATGTAGCCTATGCTAAGATTCACTAGGACTTTACAAAGTTTTATTATTTAGTGAAAGACTCACCAAGATCTTACAAGATTTTATAATTGAGTAAAATATTCGCCATGCCTGGTGAGAGATTCGCCGAAAAATTATATATACATATTATATTATTGATAAAATCGCCTTCCATTTTTCCTATATACCATGGAGATTCGCCCATTTATTATATTTATAAATTTAGGGGGGGTTCTTAAAATTTTCCCTATCAAAGAGGGCCTAAGTGCTCTGTAGAGCACCCTGGCATGGACTTAACTGCTCTGCAATGCACCCTTACATGGGCCTACCTGTGCTAGTCCCTTTAGAGATCATTTCAGGATGTCTTCAAGTCATGAAACTGTCTGGGAAGGAGACATTCAAAATGTTGACTTGTTTAGGGCACGTAGCCACTGAAATTAGGGTTTTATTTTCCCTAAAACACTTATCTGGATGATGGGAGTGATATGCCCAAATGGATCTGTAACAGGATGGAAAACTCTAGAAAGAGGCCATGGTTGATGAAATGGCATCTGTGCACAAAAATGAGGCTTGGGATCTAGTGGAGTTTCCAGCTGGAAGGAAACCCATTGGCAACAAATGGGCATTCAAGAAGAAGACAAATGTAGAAGGCATGGTGGAGAAATACAAAGCTCTATTGGTAGCAAAAGGTTATTCCCAGGTGTTGGGAATTGATTTTGGTGATATTTTTTCTCATGTTGCCAAGGTAGCTTCTATTATATTACTTTTATCTGTTGTTACTGCTTTTCATTTTGAGGTAGAGCAGATGGATGTGAAGACAACATTTCTTCTCAGGGATCTGGAAGAGGAGATCTGCATGAAGCAACCTGAAGGTTTTGCGGTGAAGGGTAAGAAATAATTGATATGCAAGTTAAAGAAGTCTATATTTGGGTTAAAACAGTCACCGAGGATGTGGCATTAGAAATTTGATACATTTATATGCGAACTTGGATTCACCAGAAGAAAAGCATATGACTGTGTGTATTTTAAATTAATTGGTGACCGTGTTATTTATCTGGTCTTGTATGTGGGTGATCTGTTGCTAGTTGGAAATGACAAAGAAATTATCCAGGATTTGAAGACCAAATTGTCCTCCAAATTCGACATGAAAGATCTTGGTGCTGCAAACTATATTTTGGGCATGGAAATTAAAATATATTAGGCAAACATGAAACTTTGGTTAAACCAAAGGAAGTATGTCGAGACAATACTATAGAGGTTTAATATGCAGGATAATAAACTGGTGAAGGTTCCTATTCCTGTAGGTGTAAAGTTATCTGCCGAACAGTGTCCCAAGACACAAGAAGAGGAAGAGGACATGTCCTGTGTTCCATATGCAAGTGCAGTCAGTAGCCTAATGTATGTAGTGGTTTGTAATAGACCAAACATTGCACATGCAGTGGGAGTATTGAGCAGGTTTATGTCAAAACTAGGGAAGGAGCACTGGACAACAGTGAAGCGGGTTTTCATGTATTTACGTGGCACTAGTGATTATGGTTTGTGCTACCAAGGAAGACCAGGATTGGAAAGAGTTTTGGATATTCGTGGCTTTTTTTATGCAGTCTGGGCTGGATATTTGGATCAGAGAAGATCTAAAAGTGGGTATGTGTTTAACCTATCTGGAGGTGCAGTCAGTTGGATGAGTAAGAAACAATCTGTAGTGGCACTATCAACTACAGAGGCAGAATACATGGTAGCCACTCATGCAAGCAAGGAAGCAGTTTGGTTGTAGAAATTGTGTTCAAGTATGGGGTTAGTACAGGGAGCTATAAGGATAGACTATGACAACCAAAGTGAAATTTTCTTGGAAAAAAACCCTTCTTAGCATTCAAAGACAAAGCACATTTATGTTCAGTATCACTTTGTGAGGAATATGCTAGAAGACAAAAAGGTGTTGCTGGTAAAGGTGGACACTTTGAAGAATACTAAAAATGCATTAACAAAATCTGTGAGTTCTGAGTTCTCTTGGTGTAGAGAAACAATGGGTGTTTCAGGGCTGGATAAATGACTAATCTCTCCTGTGGCCCCCCGTGGAAAGAAAACAACAAGTGGGAAATATTTTTGGACCCTATATTAGGTTGGGCAGACCTACCTATGGTTTTGTGCATGGTTTTCGTACATGGTTTTGGACGCGATGGTTTTCGATCCATGGTTTTGGACGTGATGGTTTTCGGTCCATGGTATTGGATGCTTTAGCATGTATAAATATGTTTGTAACATTGAAAGGAACATAATGAAAAATCAAGCTGGCAGTCCCTATTTTGGGATCCAGGGGAAAATATCTGTGTATATGTGTTATGCTTTCGCATTGTTTATTTTCTGTTCCTAGAATTCTTATGCAGGTAATTTCTGTACGGGGTTAAAACGTACAAGCTTCCAAATGTATTAGAATCTCCGACAAAAACAAATGTGAGAGTCACTAATATGGAACTATACAAAGCTCTCCATCAATACCAAAATATGGTACAACTCTCTGCATATATGATTTGAATTATGGAAATCTAAATCAATACTATGCTTTAGGAAATATATCTGCTCATACTGCTACCATTAGATCTCATATACTAAATCAATGAAGCTCACTAATGGCTCTAAAGCATACTCTCACAAGCAACCTTATCTTACATACATACACTCATAATCCATTAACACTCAACTCCAAAATCAAATATGTAAAACATGTAGGGAAACATAGAGCTTGGGGCCAGGATCAAGGGTGCACAAATTGGACCAAATCAATCCACTAACACCACTACTTGTGCACTAAAGTTTTTCACATCATTGGAGGACCTTTACAACTTATTCTAGAAGCCTCTAGGAATTTACATGCTAATTTTCTTTTGATTTGCGTGAGGAATGAGGAGAAAAACTCGTGAAAACCCTCAGCTGTGTGCACAAAAGAGGCTAAACTTGATTGAAACCTTCAGTCACTACCATAGGCTAGTTTGGCAGTGACTGGAGCCTTTCAGTTGCTCTCACAGGCTTGGATCCATGTGATTGGGTCTAAGGATGAAGAAAAACATTAAGCCTTCAAGTCATAACCTCTGCCACCTGTTGGATGCTCTTCTTCAACTCTTTTACATGCCTCCAAACCTCTAACATAGCCTCTGATACATCTGAAATTGGATTGAACATGTCTCCCAAGTGTCACTTCCAAATTGACCTAGAAGGCCAACAAACAAGGTTGGTAAGAGTGCCAACGAGTCCTCCATTCTCCAACAAACATCTCCATAATTGCAACACCTCTGAACCGACCTAGAACACCCTATGCAACATCATCGTCATCATCATCATGAGGCAACACACTACTGCAACAAGTCATCTCCATGAGCATAAGAATGAAGACATATATGAAGACCTAGTTGGCAGTTCAACTAGTGTGCTAACAAACTAGAACATCTAGATCTGCATCATCCACCTGTAGCAACATCATCAACCAAATCAATTCCATCATGAGTGACATCATACAATTGGCATCAATTCCAACACAATCATCCTAATGCCAACACAACCAACTGCAACCATGCTACAATGAATGGCATCCAAACATCAACTAGCATACAAGGGGTTGACATCAATGCTATAGCTGCCATCATGAACCCATGCCAACATCAAATAGTTAGATCCATGTATACCATAATTCCAACACAAATGTGGTGAAGGTACAAATTCCTTTTATTCAACTTGAAAGTACCAAAATTTTCAAAATAATTTATGCATTTTAGTCATGCTAAAATATTGATGTTTGTTAACAATTTGATGATCATGGACAACCTATGAAAATAAAATTTCATGGTGGCCTTGAATCCTTTTTGACTCATTAATTTTTAAATTTATTAGAAGGCCTCAATTTCCCTCAAAGAGATTTGAAAAGATGAAAAATTAATGCCTTGCATTCATGTTAGAATTACTGGACATTGTGGTGTCTCTAATGCCAATGGACAATTTAAAAATGTCAAATTTTGCTCAATCAATGACGAACTTGCAAAAGTTACAAATATTGATTTTGGGAAAGGACCAAATGACTTGCTGGGATATGTTAAAAATATTAAGTTTTACTTATAATTTGATATCAATATGAAATGGTATAAAGATAAAAAAAAATTGGAAACCTCAAACCCTTTCTTAGTGAAAAATACAAATTTTCAAAGGCCACGATGAAGAGATTTTAGGGAGCTTCTTAGGAGAACTTTGAGCGAGTAAAATAGTATTCAATATGGTAACCAATGGTTCATAAAAATGGTGAGATCAGAGAAATGACAATGACAATTTTGTTGGTAAGAAAAATGGGGTTAATCATAATCATTTCTCATTAATACACAAGATTTAAGGAGAACAAATTAACAGTTCATGGTAGAGAATCCCAACATATAGAAAATGAATTGTTATTTTAAACTATAATAATAATCATACTATAACATACATTGAAATTTGCATGAAGGACATATGGGATTTGAAAAGTCATGGAAATAGTAATTGAATATGAATTATTGAGAATTTATATACCAAATAATGTTGATAAATTTTTTATGGACCAAACATATTTGGTTTCCAATTTATGTGTTACTAAAAAATAGAATAAAAATATATTGTTCAAATAAATTGATAAGACTTTAATGATAATGAACATCTACGTGTTTTTTTATTTTCTAAATTAAACAATGGATTCCATGTTTTTATCACACTCTGGTTATCACACTGCAAAATTGTTAGATACATCTATTGTAGCTTCAAATTACACAATTTGTTGCACAAGATAATTGCCTCACAGGTTGATCAATGAAGAGGACATTGCCAAGAGGAAGATATATGTCCTTCTATCATATCTTCTCTATGGGTATGTTGAAGAATATTCATGGACCATGAGAAGGACATATTAGCTATATGAATCGAGTTGGTCCCTTTTAATGTATATGGGGAAATGCATGTGGTATCATGAGCCATGGCACAATTAATTTCAATAAACAATGATATTCTCCCAACATACACACATGAAGATGTATTAGTTGGATCATGGATGTTGGGACTGACTTTTAAGCATTTTGATGAAATCCAAGTTTTTTGTTTAAAATCAACTCAAACCTTCTACAATTCCATATTCAGTAACACTATTTTGACTATGCTAATTGAAAAGCACAAATTTGGGTAGATGCATCGAATCAAGTGTGTTTCATTACCCACCCAACGACCCACTATGTTGCATGATTAAACTTCTTGGTCATGCTAGTTGACTAACGAGGTAGAGGACACCATCAAGAACATGTCAGTGGAACTTGATTCCCATGTATGGGCTGCATTAATTGTGCTAATTAAACTTACTATTGTCTTCTAGATATCAGTAACATTATAGAAAAAAATTCAAATGAATTTGGTTTAACTGTTTGATAGAGGAAGCCAAATTTATTATTAGCGCATATACAATATATGTGGGTAATATCGACAAGAAACTAACCAATGATAAACTGGAAAAATAGGAATTTTTCTAAGAAGGGAAACATTTTGAATGATAAAGTCACATGAATAAATAAAATAGGAAGGTTTCGTGGCTATGGATTTGCTTCTTTCTCATTGAAAGCTTATGCTGATGCAACGATTTCAGCATTCAATAATGTGGTGTTGGATGGAAAGCTGATGAGAGTGAAGGTGGCATGAAGAATCAATCACTACAACAAATACATGTGATTATATTCCTTTTTAGATCCATTTTTTGCTTCCACTAACTGTTTTAGTGTATTGTTTTCCACATTTTTGAAAAAATTGATGCTATTTGTTTTTTAGACTAATCACAGACATTCAACGCTAAATTCAAATCTATTTAGTGCTAACTTTAGCATCAGATTTAATGCCCAATTTAGCCTCTCCTTTAGCTCCTGATGTAGCTTCATGTATAGCTTCTTGTGTAATGTCCTATTTTTCTCCTGGTTATGACATTATTTTTAGCGTCCATTTTAGCTTCCTCGATAATATCATATTTCACTCCTCATTATGGAATTAGATATGACTTTTTTTGTTGCATATGCCGAGGAAAAATTTTGTATTTAAGTTGGAGGGAGGAGTGTACGGTAAGCCAAATTTGGTAATTACCATCTATTGGATGCAGAATACATGAATCCTAAATCAATAATTACCCACTACCACTCTTACTCCTAGTTTCATTTGTGAAAATCAATTTGACTACTTGGAAATCATTCCTGGTAGTTTTCATTTATTATTGAAAGGATAACCTTAATTATTCCCTACCCATTGTGAAATTTCATTTGACTGATATTGTTTACCCAAGTGTTTGTATTGACCAAGTGATGCCCTATAACAATCTCTGAGCAGTTCTGAGCAGTAACAACCTCTGAAATAGCCATGGGAGGAGTTACATTCTGTTATAAACCAAACTCCATTGATGCATTACTACAACATCCAAAAGCCCTAGAAATATTTAGGAATGTAGGGTGGTTAGTCTACTTTGAGAAGATATAATGTTTCAACGAACAAAATGCTATGCAATTGACACAATCTCTGCAGGAGCATTATTCAGAGCTTAGGGGATTCATAATTGTTGTTAGAGAGGACATAATTTCCAAGGTGATAGTTTTACCTCAAACAGGGGCTTTCTAGTTTTATAGGAAAATTACAGTTCCAACAACTAGGGAAACATTTTTACAGCAAGGAGAGGAAGTAAGGGGAAAGGGGAGAGGTATTCATAGAACATCCCTTCCTCACCGTTGGGTTGATGTGGATTTATTTATTCATAAGTTAATTAATTGTGAGGGACATTTTGTGATAGTATTCAATTATCATTTTCAGTTATTAGCACATCTTTGTAATGGACAACTGATAAATTTTCCCTATTATTTGCTAAAATATTTACAACATATGGAAGAGGCAGTGCACATAGAAAAACTACGAAGATCTCCTTAACCGACCATGTGCTCATCAAGTTAATCATATTCATTTACTGCAACAATGAAGAAGCACATGTACTGGTTTAGTGACAAAGTCACATGCACCAACCACTAAAACAGAGGAAAGTGAAAGTCAAGAAAATGAGGCAAGTGTTGAAACAATGCTAGAAGATAGATAAATTACACCTACGAGAAAAAACTTAAGCATCTATAGTTCCTATAAAAATAAGAGAGGTTACACCTCCTAGACCCTGTCATAGAAATAGTAAGAGACAGAGTTCCATAAGACTGTTTGATGGTACATCTGTTGAAGGAAAAATAACACGCACTAAAGAAATTGTGGATATATGTAGTGGAAAATCTGAGGATAGTTATCATGGATTCCCTATTGAGGAAGAAGGGCCTGAGGTAGAGGCTGTTGAAATAGGGGTACCTAGAATAGTGTTAGCTGAGGCAGGTTTCTTGAAACAGAAATGCTTGGGAAATCTAAGGAAGCATCTGAAAAATATACTCCTATACAAATTACAGTGAAAAAATAAGAAATTGAAGAATCCATAAAGTGAAGAACAGAAAGTAAGAGTTCAAACAACACCAAAATATAGAGAAATTACACCTCCCAAACAAATTAGAGCAGCTACAATTCCTGGACAAAAAATAGCACTTACACCTTCTAGATGCCTTCATAGAAACCCTAAGAGATGGAGGTCCATAAGAATGCTTCATGGTACATCTATTGAAGGAAAAAGAAAATGCACTAAAGAACATATGGATATATCTAGTGCACAATCTGAGGATAGTTATCATGGATACCCTATTGAGGAAGAGGGTCCCAAGGGAGAGACTGTTGAAACAAAGGTACCTAGAATAGCACCATCTGAAGTAGGGGTTCCTGAAATAGAAATGCCTAGGGAATCTAAGAAATAATATGAAAAATGTACTCTTGGACACACTATGGTGAAAAAGAGGAACTTGAAGAAGCGTTGGTTGGAAAGAATCCAAAGAAGAGAGTGTGGGTAACTATTACATGATCAACTATCCTAATATATTTGGAATTTATTGATACAACAAAACCGAAGGAGTGAAACAAAATGAAGATATAGAAGAAGATGTTGTAAAAGAACATGCCTCAACACCTGAATTTTATGATGTTCCACCTGAATAAAAGGAGCTTGAGGAACAACAGAAAGAGGAGGAGCTCAAAAAGGAACAAGAAGATGGATCTTTACTAGGTAAGTCTGAAATTGACCCCCTTATTCAAGAAATAATAATTGAAGGAGGAAAATGAGAATTTAAGGAAACAACTTACCATGGTTGAAGGGAAACTTCAATTTAGAAAACAAAATGGATGAGAAACCCTGGTAGAAGTGGCAGAAGTAATGTTATATTATGTGATTGATGTAAGGAAATGTTGGAGGAAGCAAGTTGGGCCAACCACTATTTTGGTTGGAATTCAAGTTGGAGAACAAGATGAAGAATTTCAAACCGTTGTTCCACAAGAACCTGCTCAAGATGTTGCTTCTACACAAGAACCAACAGTTGAAGTATAGAAAGATGGAGATATCAGGATGTGAAATCAAGTAGATATGGACATGTAGATACTTAAGTTGGGGGGAGATATTGGGATGTGAAATTGGCATTTTTTTCATTCATTTTCCTACCTTTTGTTTAAATTTTATGATTCTTAAGACCATACTCTACCACTGTAACAACCATTATCAACCTTGGTATGTCTCTTTTTATATGTCATCCTTATGATCCAATTCTACTTGTAATTTGGCATGATAACTACTGTTTTAGGCTATTTTTCTCATAAATATAACAACTGGGCTATTACAAGGTTTTTGGTCTATTGAGATGTTGTAGGATTACATTTTCCAATTTTGCCTCACCAAGGATATGACAAGGACTTCTTGAACATTGTTGTTACACATGAAGATCTATTTTGGACGCGCTAACCTCCTTCAATTAGTTATGAACATCAATTTGGAAAGTATCTGGTCAAAAGATAGTTTGATTGTCAAAGGAGAAGTTTATGGACATTGCAACTGAAACAATTAGGATTTTCTATTGATAATTATTGTAATTTGGAAAAGTTGTTATAACTTTGTCCTAACCTTCAAAATTATTTTCAAAATTTTAATGTGTATTCTCAAATTAGATTCACATGAGAATCTAGAGATCCTCATGATGATTTATCATTGGAATATGAAATTATAAAGAGGTGTACTCTCCGCACGCGCGAGATAGACATATAGAAACATATAGAAAATGATAGAGGGGGAGAGCACCACCATTGTAATCATGTATGCTTCAATAATGAAAATCAATCGTTGGTGGAGCCATACCATTCTATTGACTAGCTTGTGTATTAAGTAGTGTTATTGTTATTATTAGTCTTGTTCATGATTTAATGATTAAAATATTCTAACCACTTGTTTTGTAACAACATAGGTCTTGGATGGGTCCCTTTGCTAGCATGAAAATTATTTAATTCCTGTTATGGTTTGATGGCATGTTCATTTCATTTGAATGTGTGTTTTGACATTGAGAGAATGATTTCAAGTAGTGCTCTTCTTTTCTGAATAAGAGTGACAATGTGACATAGTGGTTTTATTCTGCATTGTGTGTTTATTTAGTGAGAGTGTGAACAAGGATTGAGAGTGTAACAACCAATGTTGAGGTGCTTAGAGTGTGATTACAATGATTGAATTTGAGATTTTTTTGATGGTGTTGGACACGCCAACATGTCAGGGGATATCCTCTATAAGAAGTCCCAATTAGACCTCAGACTGTTTGGTGCAGGAGTCCCAGTAATGGGTCGTATAGTAATGCCTTGACCACGGTTTCGCACAGAGGAAAGTAAGATGTCCTTGTTGGTAGAAAGGGTGTGGCAGATGCAATAGTTCAAGGAAGGGGCATGAGCAGTTCTAACACATGGAGGGTGAGGTGAGTGTGCCCCTTGGAAACCTGTGATAGCACAGAGTTAAGAAGGGAACACAAGAGCAAAGATGCACCACAACATGGAAGGCAAGTTAGCTAGCAATCAAAAGTGATGGTTAAACCAACAACACATTTCAGTAAGATTCATACATGCATATACATAAAATAGCTACACATGAATGTGTAAGAAAACATATACATATATCATGTAGAGTAAATAGATAGCTGAAATACGATATGGCATATGCATGAAACGTGTTGGCTCTGTTATATTAAGAAGTGTAAGTTGCACTCATACAATACATCCATGACCAACCACTAGTTCTGATAGTGGAACATTACAATCACTTTCGCCTTCTCCTCTAAAGAGATATACTAGCTCTGTGTAGTGGAGAAGCCAAGGCTCATTATGATATTGTCCAAGATCTCTCTAAGATACCTATCGGAAGCTTGGATGACTAAAAGCCCATACAATGAGTTATGAGGGACTATTTATAGAAAAGGGTGGGGTGACCCTTGACACTCCCCTTTGAGACTGTTCATCTATCCTCACGACTCTTCAACTACTCTATGACTATTAAATTCAACTATCGACACTTGAACTTCCACTTGACAAGACGTTACATTACAATGCACATGTGCCTATGTGAGGCAAAATGCCTTGAGCAAGCCATGCAATACATCACTGACACTCAGACCGTTGTGGTGAGACCAACTCTTTGAAATCCTTGTGATGGTCGAAGGTGGTGAGTTGATGCAAAGATTTGTCATCTGTGATAGTGTCCGTACGCTCAATGGTGACATCTTGCTGAGGCGAACTCTTGGCTTCGTGGCACCTGTGTGCATTGATATGGCTCCTCTGTCCAACTCATCTGATAGCATGCGCATGGTTGCCTTGGGTGTGACTTGACCGTCAACATGTTAACGCATAGTATCTACGCTGATCTCCAAGCATGAGCTGGTGGTCATGCGCATCAACCTATCAAGGTACATTTTAAGCTCTAGTTGGACTTGCTTCTTGTCTTCACCTTAGTTAATGTGCCAAATGGGTGGGATCACATGCATGCGCACAATGACATGCATGCTATTGAATTCCCTTGCATGTGATCAACATCACTGCTCACCTTGTCTGCTTTGTGCCAATTGCTGGGATGGATCTGTAACTTGTATGGGCATAGTTTCATCTGTCTGTGCATGTTGCACCCCCTGTTGTACCTATTCCTATTATAACTCATTCTCTTGTCTATGCAATTCATGTTCTTCCTTAAGTTCCTGCTTCAGCACATGCAACTCCTTCTTTATTTTGTTCTCTTCCTTCGCATGATCTTCATGTCGCACTGTCACCTCATAGGCTCAACCTCTAAAGCTACTTTCGTCATGAGTGGATATGCTTTGAACTTGTAGCTTTGCTCTGCCTCTATGCTGTCAATAACTTTCTTCTTGCATTCGTCACATGGAGGTGTGCTGCCTTCTGCTCCTGCTAATGGTGCTGCTCACTGTGATGCTGTTACCATTTCATCTCGATATCCTTGTCCATCAACAACTTGATGTATTCATAGATAGGAAAGTTCATAGACACATGATCGACTGCATCCCCAGTTGCACTCTTAACGGTGTCTTTGACTCTGCTCTCCTCGAAGCCGGTCTACCTGTGATGCTAGGAGGTGGATGAACACTTGCGATGCCTTGAGACATAACAACACCCATGGACATGCAACAAGAAAACTACATTGTGGAGCTTTTGGGGCCAGCAGGACATGACCTCTAAGAATTGTGCAATGAAAGCCTGGAGGTCAGTGCTGGGCTAGACTTGCACAATTTTTGGAGGAAGGGCAGAGCCTTCCCTTCCGAAAATGCATAGTGCTAGCCAGGTAAGGCATAGTTTGAGCAAAGGCAGCCCAGACCGGCCGATAGGCGACTGAAAACATGAGAAGTTTAAATGCATAATTAGATGAATGCAAAAAAGAGTGAGTGATCATCCATCCAAATACCAAGTGCAATATTCAAGAAACTGGAAAACATGCATATGTGTGAAGTGAGTCGCCACAACGATGACCGTTCATGCAAAAATAGTGTCATGCATGCGACAATAGTTAGATGCGAATGAAAACTAAAATGGCATTTCTACAAGCTAACATACATTAAAATGACAGCAAACACTCACTGAAATCAAGAAGAAAACACTCACACAAGGCGAAACAAAAAAAGCCGACAGAAACGCAGCGTGAGACATGAAAAGCGGGCTTACCCAAAAACAACTGAGCTGGATGTGTCGACAACCCTTAGATGTAGTGTGGGATGTCAAAGCTACAAGGTCGATGTGAGGAATGATCTCTCCAGCTTCCGGTTGATGTTTTTTGATAAAATCGAGGTTGTGACATGCATGCCACAAATCTAGGAAAAGCGACACTTGGTGGGAGTTTTCGGAAATGATCCCTGCATGTAACCTCAAAATGCTAAAAATAGATCCCTGAATCAAGGGATGAATTTGCATGCTGCCTTAGGAGAAGCAATTCATGCATACAAATCAGTTTTTCTTAGTTCTGGGTGGAACCTGTCAACCCAATGGAAGATGCAACAACCTCCTTGACTGATGGGAAAATTTGCACATTTCTGGAAGGGAGTTGGGCTAGCTGCCCAGAGGGATTGTGCAATTTCTGGCCTGAGCAGTCCTGCTAGGATAGATTGCACAATTTTTCCAGTGAAGCTTGACAGGTAGAATTGTGTAATTCTGGAGCCCAGTAGGCTGCCAGTCAGGATTGCACAATTTCTGGAGGGAAGGTTGGTTCCCCTCCAGAATTGCGCAATTTCTTGAGGAAGCTGCTCAACTTGGAGCTAGAGCAAGTCCGAAGAAAAAACATGTGAGGGGGATGCAACAAGCTATCATGCACAGGCTATAAATCTTCTACAAAACCACTGAAGCTAGTGTACTTGTCAGCGCAAGACATGTTGCTGAGGATGGTTGGTAGGGAGGCTCCAAAACGAAGCTAAGGAAAATTTTTGGAGGGTGGTTGTATCCGCTACAACACTTGGTGACACACTGGTAGAACTCCAGCTCTTTGAATCGATCTTGTTGGTGAAAAGAAAGTCTAAAACCTCGAGAATTATTGTTTAGTTCTCTATTCGTCTTGGTTTCCACACTTTCTTGATTATAAGATGTAGTATTTACCAAGCCCTTGGTCAATTGACACACATTCCAAGCCAAGCCAATAGTTGTTTTGATTGAGGATGAGGGGTATATTGGTGCACAAGCAGTATAGTCGTCAAAGTTTTGTTTCATCTCTGGTGTTGCTTCGTTGCCAACATGCCTGGATAGTACCCCAGCAGAGTCACGCAGGAACACAAGCATCGCTCTGCTACTAGCAAGCCTGGTCAGTACCCACAGCAGAGTTACTTTCATCACCTATCTACGCAAGAAGCCTTTTTATTATTTTGCCTTATTCATTTTTCATTTTTTGGAAATTTTTCACTTGTTCATTTTTTCATTTTTCGTTTTCATAACTGTGCATAGAACTTATTCATTTCATAGGCAAAAGAGGGATCCCAACTTATTATGAGCATAAGAGGTTGTTCCTTCGGAGAAGTAGTTTATGTATACCTTTGACGTGCTTATTAAGGTTTTCCCCCTCACCTTACTGTACTTGACTAAGCTAACAAGGATTAACCCAAAAACAACCGACTAGAGTAGGTGATACTAGTTAGAGTGCAAGCATTGTGTTTTCCCCAAGTTTCACTTTGAACAATACGTATTTTCCATTGATGTATCATGGAGTGAAGACAACAAGTTCTTACATAAGAGAGTAGACAACAGATACCCAAATTTTGATAGTTGTACAAGTCCTCTTATACTTTACCCATCTTGTTTCAAGAGTCACACATGGTCCATGCAAAACTAACCTACGGACAATAACAAACAAACAAACCAAAAGGCAAAGAAAGAAGTATAAACAAATGCGAAAGAAAAGCGAGTAAGAAAACAAATAAGCAAGAAAACAAACACACAAAGAAAGGAGCAAACACACATGTAAGCAAAAAACTCAAAAGAAAACACTACTTCTACTCCTAAGCTAACAGTGCATGGGCCTGATCACGTGAAGTGATATTTCCAATGTAGCCATTGGCTCATTGGTCAACCGATGTTGGTGAAGGCATGGTTCGCGAAAAAAACAACTATGTAAACCAGAAAACAAGAAATATATAACAGTGAAGACAAACATACTTTGAGTCTACAAGTGTCCACAAAAAAAAAATGAGCGAAAGCGCATGAAATGCACTCTGTGGACTTTCCATGGTGCTGTGCTACACTGTGTGTAGATGTCGAGTGTATGCATTCTCTTGACTATAACATGAAAGAAAATGTGAGAAAGGTAGACCACTTACGTTGTGAAAGTGTGCTTGCTGTGTAAGATTCCTCCACTACATGAGCGATGGGATCGTGTAGTTCGAGTGGAGGAAGCAAAATCTGGGTGTTTGGTTGATCTTCAATGAAAAGTACAGAGTGATGAGGAGCCTTACGTGTTTCAACAATTTCTTGATTGGAAGTGAAAACAACCTCAGGATAGAAAGGACCTGACATAGCCATCAGCTCGGGCTAAAGTGCCTTGACAGTCTCGGGGGCTTCGACATCATCGACAGATAGATCATCGTAGACCAGTGTCTTAGACAGATTAACAATGATTGAATCAACATCGTGATTAGATGAAGAAGTGGAGAGATCATGACAACTAAGATCAGAAAATTCAAGATGTTTTTTGACATCCTCATGATTTGATGAATCGTGCAGAGGGTAGATGAGAAGCAAGGATGTTCACCCTCTGTGTTTTCATAAATGACAGATGACATATTGGACATATTTCTGGAAGAAGATGTGTCCTCTCCGCAATGTAATGACAGACTAAAATCCAACGTGTCCTATGAATGATCAAAAGTAGAAACATCTAGAAATGAATTTTCACAGGGGAAACCAGCAGTGGCAGAATAACAAGGGATGTTAAGATAAAGTGGATGAGGTGTGGCTAGAAGGGAGTCATCCTTCATCGCGGGTTCTTCTTTAGATTCCCACACACACTCATCATGAATGATGGCGCAGGTTGTCAGCATAACACCAACTCTATCAATAGCTTGATCCTCATTCACAACACGTGAGGAGTCTAGAAAGGAAGAGCACAAGGCAGTACAATCTAGAGGATCAATAGAACATGGGGATGGAGGTTGAGGGAACGAATCCACATGAAAACCAATGGGCTTGCAAGCCAAATCTGCGCAGATATTAAGAGCAGGTGGGGTGGGAGGATATGAAAGTTCAACAGATGTGTATGAATAATCTCCCACATCACTCTGTGATGGTTAAGTTGTTTGATGCGGTGAAGGCGGACAGTCACTTGTGATAGCAACTGTGCTTGCCTGTGATTGCGCAACTCCATCACCGAAGTGTGTTGAGTGGGATCCGAATGATTTCAAGAATTGCGGATTTTCGGATATGTAAAGAAGATACTCGAATCTTCCATCGAGAAATTCCCAATCAATTTCATCTTCAGGAAATCGATATGCAAGATTACAAATCATGTGTAAAATGGTTCAATAGTTTCATCGGATGCTTTTCGTAATTTCAGAATTTCTTGATCAAGTGCTTTACAGTTAAAGTGATTGAAAGCATGGTCTATCTCTGCGACCAGATGAACAAGAGAATGAATATATTTTTTAGGCAGCATGGTATACTAGTACATTGGGTGCCCTTGAAGCGTGTATATGAACAACGCGTAGGTCATGTATTCTTCAAATATTCCACGTCTTTTGCATGAACCTATAATGCTGACTGCGTCCCTAACCAAGGATATGTGTCCTCCACCATCATATGTTTTATGTGACAATTTATCTGAGAGATTTTATGAGATAATGAAGTCATTTCCATAAGAAATACACTCCGAAAGAGAAACTCGGTAGCTAGTCATGATAGATATGCGAGATTCAAAATAGATATGAGGAATCAACTTTTAATCTGGCCTTCCTTCTAGCACCAAAATGTTGACGGTGCTAGACCCACCAACATGTTAAGGGATCTCCCCAGTAAGAAGTCCAAATTAGACCTCAGACCGTTTGGTGTAGGAGTCCCAGCAGTGGGTCATACGGTAATGCCTTGACCATGGTTTTTCACAGAGGAAAGTAAGATGTCCCTATTGGTAACAATGGTGTGACAGATGCGACAATTCAAGGAAGGAGCATGAGCGGTTCTAACACACGGAGGGTGAGGTGAGTGCACACCTTGGAAACCTGTGATAGCATGGAGTTAAGAAGGGAACACAAAAGAAAAGATGCACCACAACATAGAAGGAAAGTTAGCTAGCAATCCAAAGTGATGGTTAAACCAACAACACATTTCAGTAAGATTCATACATACATATACAAAAAATAGCTACACATGCGTGCGTAAGAAAACAAATACATATATTATATAGAGTAAACAATTAGCTGAAATACAATATGACATATGCATGAAATGTGATGACTCTTTTATATTAAGAAGTGTAAGTTCTAGTCATACAATACATCCATGACCAACCACTATTTCCGATAGTAGAACGTTACAGTCACTGCCGCTTGCTCCTCCAAAGAGTTATACTAGCTTTGCATAGTGGAGAAGCCAAGGTTTGTTACGATATTGTCCAAGCTCTCTCTAAGATAGCCCTATCGTAATATTGGCTCACCAAAAGCCCATACAATGAGTTATGAGGGACTATTTATAGCAAAGGGTGGGGTGACCCTTGATATTCCCCTTTGAGACCATTCATCTATCCTCATGAATCGTCAACTACTCTATGACTGTTACATTCAACTATCGACACTTGAACTTCCACTTGACAAGACGTTACATTACAATGCACATGTGCCATGTGAGACAAAATGGATTGAGCAAGCCATGCAAGACATCACTTACACTTGGACCATTGTGGTGAGACCAACTCTTTGACATCCTTGTGATGGTCGAAGGTGGTGAGTTGATGCCAAACTTGGTCATCCGTGATGGTGTCTATGCACTCAATGGTGACATCTTTCTGAAGTGAACTCTTGCCTTCATTGCATCCAGGTGCACTAATATGGCTCCTCTATCCAACTCATCTGATAGCATGCGTATGGTCATCTTGGGTGCGACTGGACTGGAAACATGTTGATGCATAGTGTCTACACTGCTCTCTAAGCATGTTCTAGTGGCCATGCGCATCAACTTGTCAAAGTACATGTCTAGCTCTAATTTGACTTGCTTCTTGTCTTCGCCTTGGTGAGTGCGCCAAAAGGGTGGGATCGCATACGTGCACACAAAGACATGCATGCTGCTGAATTACCTTGCATGTGATCAACATCACTTCTCACCTTTTTTTCTCTGTGCCAACTGCTGGGATGCATCTGCAACTTGTACAGCTGCAGTTTCATCCATCTATGCATGTTGCACCCCGTTCTGTACCTATTCCCACTCAACTCATTCTCTTGTCTATGCACCTCCTCTTCTTCCTTGAGTTGCTACTTCAACACATGCAACTCCTTCTCTGTTCTGTTTTCTGCCTTCGCACGATCTTCATGTCACACCGTCACCTCATAGCCTCAATCTCCAAAGCCGCTTTCATCATGAGTGGATATGATTTGAACTTGCAGATTTTCTCCGTCTCTATGTTGTCAACAACCTTCCTCTTTCATTCGTCGCGTGCAAGTGTGTTTCCTTTTGCTACTGCTAATGGTGCTTCTCACTGTGATGCTGTTAACATTAAATCTTGATATCCATGTACATGAACAAGTTGATGTCTTCATAGATAGGAAAGTTCATAGACACTTGATCGACTGCATCCCCAGTTGCACTGTTAACGGTGTCTTTGACTCTAATCTCCTAGAAGCCATTGTACCTATGCTACTGGGAGGTGCATTAACACCTACGATGCCTGGAGACATAGCAACCCTCATGGAAAACAATTTGTAAGTCAAAAACCAAAACAAACTTGAGGACTAACTTGCAACATACTTGTGTGATTGGTCATGAAGGTTGTGCAATTTCTGCCGGGAGGTTGGGAGACTGACTGCCAAAACTACGCAAGGCACAGTCAAAGATGTTGTGAAGCTATCAAGAGGCTGACTAACTGCTCAAAATTCACAATGCACAGTCCATCCTGGCCTGCTAAGGACTGAAATTGTGCAATGCACAATTTCAGTCAGTAGTGACATGTAACCAACAATTTGCATTGCACAGTTTCTGAGGCCAGCAGGACACTGCCTCTAAGAATTGAAAAATGAAATCCTGGAGGTCAGTGTTGGGCCAAACTTGCGCAATTTCTGGAGTGAAGGAAGGGCCTTCGCTTTCGAAAATGCGTAGTGCTAGCCAGGTAGGGCACAGTTCGGGCCAAGGTAGCCCAGACCGGCTGACGGGCGACTGAAAACATGAGAAGTCGAATGCATGATGAGATGAGTGCAAACAAGAGTGAGTGATCATCCATGCAAATAGAAAGTGCAAGATTCAAGAAATGGGAAAGCATGCATGTGTGTGAAGCGAGTCGCCGCAATGACGACTGTTCATGCAAAAACAGTGTCATGCATGTGACAACAGTGAGATGCGAACGAAAACTAAAACGATGCTTCTACAAGCTAACATACATTAAAATGAAAACAAGCACTCATTGAAATGAAGTAGACAACACTCACAGAAGGTGAAACACAAAAAGTGACAGAAACAAAGCGTGAGACATGAAAAGAGGGCTTACCCCAAAACAAATTAGCTGAATGTGTCAACGACCCATAGATTCAACGTGGGATGTCAGAGCTGCAAGGTCGATGTGAGGAATGAGCTCTGCAGCATCCAGTTGATGAGTTTTGATAAAATTGAGGTTGTGACACACATGCCACAAATCTAGGAAAAGTGACACTTGGCAGGAGGTTTCTAAAATGATCCTTGCATGTAACCTCTAGCTGCTAAAAATAGATCTCTGAATCAAGGGATGCATTTGCATGCTACCTTGGGAGAATCAGTCCATGCATGCAAATATATTTTGCTCGGTTCCGGGTGGAACCGTCAACCCAATGGAACATGCAACAACATCCTTTACTGATGGGAAAATTTGCGCATTTATGGGAGGGAGTTGGGTTGGTTTCCAAGAGGGATGGTGCAATTTTTGGGCTAAGTAGCTGACTGCTACCCAGAATTACACAATTTCTGGGCTGAGAAGTCCTGCTAGGACATATTGCGTAGTTTTTCCAGTGAAGCTTGACATGAAGAATTGTGCAATTCTAGAGCCCAGCAGTTTCCCAGTCATGATTTCACAATTTTTGGAGGGAAGGATGGTTCCCCTACATAATTGTGCAATTTCTTGAGGGATATGCTCAACCTGCATCTGGACCAAGTCCAGAGAAACAACCTGTGAGGGGGATGCAACAAGATATCATACACAGACTAGAAATCTACTAGAAAACCACTCAAGCTCATGTACTTAACAATGCAAGACATGCTGCTAAACATGGTTGGTAGGGAGGCTCCAAAACGAAGCTAAGGCAAAATTTTGGAGGGTGGTTGTAGCTGCTACAACATATTCATTATCAGTATTCATCATTTTCCCTTGCATATATTTTGCGCAATATTCTTGCAATAAAAAAACCTACCTGAATTGACAATTAATGTGAAGAGTTGGAACTATGGCTTTGAATTAAAAGAACACGTGTTCTACCCAAGAGAAAGTTGAAGAAAATCCTATACACAACTTTCAAATAATGCAAGTTGAAACAAAACTTGGAATGTTGTATGAAATCTGAAGAATAATTATTTAAGGGTCAAAATAAACATATAATAATTCAAAAGTGTGTAAAATAATTAAATAAACACTCTACAATTTGAATCAATCAAATTGGCCAATAAATGAAGTCTGGGTGTGCATTTTAGTGAAGCAAGACAATTTTGTCATGTTTCACAAAAATTGACTCCCAACCTTCATTTCAAGTCCAAATTGAATGATTCAACTTTGAGGGTACTTCTTTACTCATAATCAACATTATTTTCTCACATAGAAATTTATGTCGTGTAAGAATATGACAAATTGGATCGATTTTGTAGGATTAAATTCAAGGTTTGTGTGCCTCAAATAGATGCACCCCAAGACCTGTACTTAATTGACTGTAAGATAATGATCATTCCAACCTAAATATAAAACCATTTTATGCAACATAGCATAGCCATTTTCATAAAGGAAATGTTAAACATTGAAACCTAAGTCTACTAGAATAACAATTGATCATATTTTCCAATTATCACAGTCAAAACAAATATGCACTCCCAGGCCAATCTAATATTACTCTTGGTAATGAAATTTGAAATGGGGCATAATTGGACAATTCCTAACCTTAGGATATAACCTTGCATCATGTCTGACAGATATCCTACATAACTATGTTTCCCACTTATACAACTTTCACATAGGGCAAGTTGAAGAAAAACTTAAAATGTTGTATGAAATATAAAGTATTAATATTTAATCTCAAAGTAAATATATAACAATGAAAAAGTGTGTAAAATAATAAAATAAAAAATCTACAATTTGAATCAATTAGATTGGCCAATAAATAAAGCTTGGGCATGCATTTTAGTAAAGCAAGGCAATTTTGGCCTACTTCACAAAGGTGCATGCCCAACCTTCTTTTGAAGGTCAAATTGAATGATTAAACTTGGGAGATTATTCATTTACTCATAACTAAAATTAATCCAATTAAATATTTTTATTTTTTCACATATATATTTCTATTGTTCAAGAGTAGTCAAAATGACATGTATTTCAAAGGCTAAAAGGAAGGGCTTCTATTCCTCAAATAAATGCACACCAAGAATGTTTTGGAACAAGGTGATGGACTAATAAAAATCAAGCTTGTATTTTAATAGTTGAAACTTGTTGTTTCTTGGTTGAAACACTATAAGTAAGGATGGATGACCTTATTTAGGAGTAATTCGGTTCAAATGTTTCTAATTGATAGATAAAGAGATAGCACCTAGGGTTTGCAGGGTTTTGAAATCCAATCTATATTGTTTGGGAACAATACGATGGACTAAGAAAAATAAAATTTGAATTGTAATAGTTGAAACTTGTAATTTCTTGGTTAAAACACTATAAGTAGGGCTAAATGAGTTTATTTTAGTCGAAATTAGGTTTAAATGTTGGTAGGGGATAGATAAAGGAGATAACACCTAGGGTTTGCAAGGTCTATTTTAGGGTTTTCTATATTATACATATTTTTGAGGGTTATAAGTTTAAGATTAGGTTAAGTGGCCTAGTTAGGGTTCAAAGATAAAAGGGTAAGGAGAATGGAGACAAGTAGGACTAGTTCTTATTTCTTGTTTGACAATGAAGTCTAAGTAAAGATATAACAATTCAAAAATGTGTAAAATTCATCAAATAAACATTCTACAATTTGAATCAAATAGACTGGCCAATAAATGATGCCTAGGAATGCATTTTAGTGAAGCAAGGAAATTTTGGCCTAGTCCACAAAAATGCATGCCCAACCATCATTGCAAGGCCAAATTGAATGATTCAACTTGGAGAGTATTTTTTTTACTCATAGGTAACATTAATACAATTAAATATTTGTAACTTTTCACATATATGTTTTTGTTGTTTAAAAATACACTAAATTGCATGGATTTAAAATGGTAAAAGGTAGGGATTTTGTGCCTCAAATAAATGGACACCAGGAATGCTTGGGAACAAGGTGATGGACTAAGAAAAATTCAACTTGAATTTAATAGTTGAAACTTGTAGTTTCTTGCTCAAAACCTTATAAGTAAGGTTGGATCACCTTATAATTTAAGTAGTAATTAGGTTTAAATGTTGCCAAGGGATAGATAAAGAGATAACACCTAGTATTTCTAGGGTCTTATTTAGGGTTTTCCTATATTGTACATAGTTTTTAGGGTTTAAGTTTAATATTAGCTCAAGTGACCTAGCTAGTACATTTACTATAAAAAGGTTTGGGTACAATTTTAATGCAAAAATGACATTTACTATCATTTATGAATAACTAGTTGCATGATGGAAATTTGGTCAATTCTACCCATGAGAAAGAAGTGATGACCATCTTACATGCCATCAAAATCTTGCAACCCTATTTTCAAAAGTGTTATTTTAATAAATTCTATCTTATATCTAAATATTAATTTTTAATTTTTAATTTTGTGCCTAAGAAAATATAGGAGTAAAGGAGCAAAGTTAAAGCACCTTATAAAAAATTTCATTCACTTAATACAATTTTATTTTCTTTATAAAAGTGATTTATAGAAAAATAAAGCAATAAGCTAAAAAAAAACTCATTTACTAGTGCATTCCTCACAATTCATTCAGCACATAGTTTTGCATTGAGCGTGCATTTCTCACAATTTATTTAATGTGCATTCCTCACAGTCTATGTAGTGTGGATTCTTGCATTTAAAGTGCATTCAAATAGCGTGTTTTGATCCCAAACAACGATGGCCTCAATTGAAACAACGACTTCTTCTTCCTGCAAACAATTGACACACGAGGTTCCGAGGAGATGCTCACAGCAAAAAAGTTAAAAGAGTGTGCTCATACATGGAGCGATACAAACAATTGTCCACCTGGTGTGCTAGATATCCTAAGAAAAGCAAATATTTATAAATTTATATTTAGACAATTTTATTTCCAAAATGATGATATAGATGAGGCCATATTAAATTATGATAATAAAGCCATGTAATTAAAAATATTTGGGTAGAAGATTATCCTAGACCCTTATCTAGTTGCAAGAGAAATAAAAATTCCATGGAAAGGGGGAGAAATATTTGACTCCGCGAAAACACTGAAGGTAGAAAAAATTGAAATGGCCAGTAAAATATGTGGCAAAAAAGTATATGTTCTGAGGAATGGATTAAAAATGCAGGATGTTCCCCAAGGACTATACAAATCCTTGATTCATGTTGTCCTTAAGACAATTATGACTCATCACAAGCTTGATATTTTTGGTGACTGCATGAGGCTAGTTATTCATTAGGTTGAAGGCATGGCCATAGATGTCCCTCATCTGTTGGTTAAAAAATTACATTATGCCTTGTAAGAAAGTAAAATTAACAAGGTCAAGTTCAATTTCCTAAGGACATTGCAGAAAAGTATTGACTTGTATCGACCCAATGTCAAAACAAGGCCTCTTAAAACTTACATTAGGAAATAAAAACCAATGAAAACCATTGAGGAAGAACTTGAACAAACTCTTATTGAAGTTGTGGAAAATTTTACTGATAGAATTTTCCATGTTGAAGATATAGATGCTAGTGTTCTAGCAAACTTATATATTCATGTGGATGAAGATGAGGAGCAGGAACATATGAACCATTATAAGGAAACATGTAATGATGATTTTTTTATAATAGAAAAAATTCCTTCTAAATGTTTGGCACCTCTATATAATTTACCTTTTATGGGTGATTCAACACCTACATCTCCAACATAAAATTTTGATAACATATTTGTTTTCTCAATATATGATAGAATGATCCATTACAAACAAGTGAGAATTGAGGATTCTTCCTTTATATACAGTTGGAAGGAAAAGTATGAACTAAAGGAGAAGGATATTGTTGAATGCATGAAGAAGATTGCAGTGCTAGAATTAACAATTGTGGGACAAACAAAAGAATGAGTAAAATCCCTAAACACTAAGGATAAAATTATTGATGAATTGTGTAATAAGGTATCTAGTATGAGTGACAAAAGTATTAGGGGGGTAGATGAACTACATGCAAAGTTCAAAAAATTCTAGGCTACATATGATGAAAAAATTAGTGAACTGAAGAGGAGTTGAGAAGAAGACCAAAAGTTCTCAATATACCTCCATTGGAAACTTTAGATACTTTTGAGGCTAAATTAGTCAACTTATTGAGTGAAAAAAGATAAAATTATTGAATATTTAAAAGTTGAAATTGAAAATTAATATAAAGATTAGGATCAATAGAAGCATGAATCACAGGTTGAAGAATACAAGAAAAGAGTGACTAAGTTCGAGAAAACCTATCGTTGGCAAGTTAATAAGTTGAAAGAGAGATATCTTGAAATGGCCTTGGAAGAATATGAGATTAAAGAACTTGAAAGGAAAAATATCGACATTTTTTAGAAGGTGGTACTGGGAGTGGGGATAAAGGTAAGGGTAAGGGAAAAGGTGCAAGTCAAGACACAAGATTAAAACAAATTCCTTCAAAGGACTTGGATAAATCCAAGCTAAAAGCATGAGTGAAGGTTTTAGAGATGATTATCTCAGCCATCAAATCTATGGGTGATCTGTATGTCTCACCACCAATTGTTCAATCATTGAAGAAGACGGTAGCTAAGAGAGAAAAAATAATTACAAAGCTAAACAATGATCTCATAAGTGACCGAAAATCACAAAATTTGGGTTGTGACAGGGAGATACAAAATTTGAGAGCTCAATTTTTTATTTGCAGCAACAATTAGAGAGGGAAAAACAACAACAATCAAAAAATCAACAACGATCAACAATAGAGGGAAACTGAGTTTAAAGATAAAGTACAACAACTCACTAGTGAATTGACCAATGTAGACATCAACTAAAATCTACAAGGGAAAATTTTGAAAGGAATGTAACTGAGAATTAATAGAAATATAAGAAGACTGTAGATTTATTGAGCAAGCTAAGACAAGAAAAAATCGATTGAGAAAATATTATTTGACAACTTTAGCAAGGATCAAAGGATGTGTCTATTGTAGCGCCTGAACAATCACAATTTTCCATAGAAGGAAAGATACACTATTCTTTTGAAGAGGAGGGCTTGTATAATCCACCCAAGCATCCTCAAGTTTCAAAATAACAATTTTTAGGTGTTGTATCTATGTAGACACATGTCAACAAGTAATATATTTATCATTATTTTTTGTTAACATGCATTATATATCATTACATTTTCTATTAATGTGTATTTTTAATAAATTTCTAGTATTGTTTGAGGACTTACTTTTATGTCTCCTTCATGGAGTTTTTATCTAATTGTGGTCTCATTAAGATCTAGTTACTCTTTTATTTTTGGACAATGTAATGAACTTTTATAAGTTGATAGCTTACTGAACCTAGAAATAAATGCTACGAAATGTACTAAATTTCTATTTGAAATACATAATATGTCTTCTTTCCATAGTAAAACAAATTTACAATATGATTAGTGCATCATATGGGAAAATTTACTATAGGGTTCCTCAAAAGGCAATCTGGGGGTTGCTGGAGTTGGAGTTGCAAATTTTAACCAAAATGGTAAAAAATTATTGTCTTATGCCTGGGGGATTGGCACTACCTCAATTAATTAGGGAGAGATGTGGGTTGGCTGGAAAAGTATCTGTGTTATTCTCCAACATGGTTTTTGTATTAATAAAAAAATGCATAAAGCTTACATGAGATACAAATTTAGCAGCATCTGCAAAATAGCTACATAATAAAATTGTATATATCAACCTCACTAGGAATATAATCCACATATCCTTATCTCAGCGAACAAAATATCCTTCTAAGGCTAACAAAATAGTACAAAAATAAGGGCTTAATGTCTCAACAAAGTCTCAACTCTAGCTCCAACATTCTGAAGTATCAAGCAAAAGACATAATGCCTTTACTTAGTAAATAAACAATGTACAATTTGAATCAATCATATTGTCCAAAAAATCAACCCTAGGTGTGTATGTTAGTGACGCAAGGCAATTTTACCCTCCTTGACAGAAATGCACACCCAACCTTCATTACAAGGCCAAATTGAATGATTCGACATGGAGAGTATGTTTTACTCAGAAATAATATTAATACAATTAAATGTTTCTAATTTTTCCCATAGAAAATAATTTTTCTGATAATTAGTGAAATATTTCAATTTATTTTATAATATAAATTAATGAACAAACTTTGCGTACATGTGGCATAATGGTTTGGATTTACATTGTTTTACATATACGATATATGTAATTATATTTTTTAACAATTGCATATTTAATGTATTGTTATTCAATAAGATCTTCATTCTAGTTCAATCTAAGTCTAACCAATAAGCTGACAACATCTCTAAACCATTATCAACCAATAAATGACCACTAACCATGCTAACTCTTATCCAAGTTATTTTATTTTATTTTATTTATTTATTTATTTTATTTTATTTTATTTATTTATTTATTTATTTTATTTTTTTATTTTTCTGCTGCCAACAATACATATCAAAGATTGAACAGTTTAAGGATATTGCAATAGGTAATTTGTATCAACACATAATACTGAAGCATTTCAAAGTTTGGGCCACAAAAGTAATCATTTTTTCAACATGGATTACAAATAATTCTGAAAATTTAGAAGTCTTGCTCATTAACATTATTTTCTACAATAATGTCATCCATTGTATCATTGTTAATGTTCATATGTTCTTTTAAGTATTTAATATTATGATTAGCCTCATCTTGACTTGCATCATCTTCATAATCATTGAAATTTGACTACAAACCATCTATATTATTGCTATATCTATTGGGAAGATCACTTTCTATACCATCCATATTGTTGTCTTCTGTAACATCATCTAACTCTGGATTGTTATCTTCTTATGTATGAACATAACCATCTTCAACATCATCATGGATGTCCATTTGAAGCCCCTTTTTTCCCTCTTGATCGCGCTGAAAAGGCTTGAACATAGAATATGCATGAAACATGGTAGAATAGGATATTTCCATGATTATGGTTGCTCGTCATGATTGACTTGTAGATACAGGTATTTCATAAACATCGTGAAAAGCACATATGAGGAAGATCATGCAAGGAGAACAAACAAAGGAGGCTCCGAATGAACAAAGAACACGCTTGAACCTTGATGATCAAAGCACTCCGAAGACTCCATTTGATCATTCTTCATGTAGATTTAATCATTGATGTCCTCTACCCTCCAAAGGGTCTCTTGCCTCTCATGCGCCTTGACAAGCTTCTCATTATCAACTTTGAAGTTCCTTATCTCAACCCTTAAACTTCTCAACATATCCTTCCAGTAAGGAAATCATGCCTATCCTCTATTCTCAACCAATTCTTCCTCATGTACTTGTTGAGACCTGTCAGTGCTATATTGTACCATTTTGCTATTCATTCCCTTACTCTTTTGTTTTTCCTTGTTCCTCTCTGATGTGTTATCAAACACACATTATTGTTTAGCTTACTGTTTTGTTGAATAGTTGTAGTTTTGCTATTCTTCCTTCACATTAAGAATATCCATTTCGGGTCCAAAATATCTTTATAGAAAAGTGATTGCACATGAATGACATATGCTATAACATTTTTTTTGTTTAATAAACACGCACACACATATATGTGTGTGTATGTGTGTAATTCGTAACAAACTGTGAATTAATAGATTAATTATCACTACCACTTCTTGTTTGAGTTAAATAAATACCTACTCACAATGATTTGGTAGAAAATAAGGCTCCTTATCCTCTGGTAGGAACCTTGAGGAATCTATAGACAACAATCCACCATGGGTATCATGTCTCTATGTCTTCTCAAATTATTCATACCATCTACAATTAAAAATACAACATTTAAAAGAGTAGTAATCCAACTCAATAATTTGTTGAATTTGTCAAGGTAGGAGGTAACTCCTCAAATCGAATTATGTTTCTTCACTAAGGCTGCTCATGGTTATATACAAGAAGGGAGAGACCCTTGGGCTTCACTTCCCAGTGTCTCTTCATTTTCTTATTCTCCATTATTTATTAGTTACAATATTTACAAATGTTCACCCAATCCCAATGATTAGGTGTCAAAATTACCCCCCTTAATATGAAGGGATGTTGACAATTCCAAGCATCGTTCTAAATATTTAGAACTTTTCTCTTCCAAGCACTTTGGTGAAGATGTTTGCAATCTGCTCATTAGTGGAACAATGGCGTAGATGGATTGTCTTGGCCTCAACATGATGTCGGATTAGATGGTATTTTGTATTAATGTGCTTCGTTTGATCATGGAACTTTGGGTTCTTGGCCAACTTTATTGCAGAGGTGTTTTCAATCATGAGTGGAGTTGAATGTACTTGTTTTTCCTACAAATATTCTAGAATTCTCCCGAGCCACACAATTTCTTTTGTTTCCTCAGCAGCTACCACATATTTTGCCTCTATTGTGGAATATGCTGGAACTGATCATTTGTGTGATCTCCAGGAGACAACTCTTGATCCGAGACTCATAGCATAACCTGAAGTAGATACCCCATTTTCTTTGTCTCCATCGAAATTTGAGTCAGAGTATCCAATCAAGTTGGAATTTCCCACCTATGTATACTTGAGTCCAAAGTCTTGGGTTCCCTTCAAGTACTTTAGAACTCTTTTTGCAGTAGACCAATGTCCCCCACAAGGCTTTTGCATAAAACTGGACAAGATTCCAATAACAAATGAAATATCTGGTCTCTTAGTAGTCAGGTAGTTGAGACTTCCTACAAGCTTTCTACACCTTGTTGCATCCTCATTCATTTCCTTCAATGGATGTGTGTTGTGGGGAAAAATGCCTATGCAGGACGATCCTATCCACCTAAGGTGTGACAGTGCCTTAGCAACAAACAGAGACAGCTATTCTAGTATTCTTCCTTTATGAATTAAGAATGAAGAGAGATAGATGGACTAACCGGTGTCTTCCGTTTGTCCCTCGATCCAAATTCTCTTCTCTTGGAGCGTTCTCAGCTACTTGCCTTCTCGCTCGCCCAGCTTCGAGAGGTTTCTGCAAGATCACAAGAAGAGAACACTACACAAGACATGGATTCATATTCATAACTAGTTCAGGATTTAGTTTACATGGATTCATATTCATAACTAGTTCAGGATTAGAAATAAACTAAACATACTAATGCAATCATACATCAAAGATACACCAGTATATAGGAGAAACCAAGATAGCTTTATTGATGAATAACAAGGTTCAGGAAGAGATACAACCCAGAGGGCTCCAATCCAGCATCTCCTTCCCAGCAAATGGAATTCCTATCTTCACCCCCTTCAAAGCATTAAGCACCCAATGATTCCAATCTCAAACCAACAACAATTCTTTGCAATAACAAAATTCCGGCCTCTAGATCTCATGGAGGAGAGATCCATATATAGATGTTTGGAGAGAGGATGAGTCAGCTTGAGATCTAACTAGTGTCCTCTCCCTCTGTCAGTTCTTGATTCCACTTGGAGGTTCTTGCTTCCACTTGGAGATTGGGAACCTCTTACTCATCACCAGTCGAATTCACTGAGGCAAGTGTCATTGAGGAAGATTCTGGAAGCTTCCTGGGTCTTGACACCTCTTGGAATGAACTTGCCATTTGGCAATTCTCGCTCAAAGCACCCTGGTAGTGCTTCTACCTGCGTTGCAGTGCAGGTAGCCAGTGTTGGCTTTGACATTCAGTGCAGACAGCTAGTGGAGCCACTGAATTGATCCTGAATTGACTTGTTTTTGAGCAGTTTCTGGTGGAGAACTTCTGTGAATTGCTGTGGTTTGTTAGCCTTGTTCCTCTAGGGGTAGGAACAACATGTTTAGGGACTTTGGATCCCTTAGATTATGGACATTTCATGCTCAATGCTGCAAGGCACATAAATGTCTATAACAGTTGCCTCCTAAAGTATGAGGCCGTTTATCGGGTGAAATGCTTTATCAGGGGGATCCGAAGTTCATCCAATGCTGGGAGGAGACCTGTAATAAGATACAATACAATACATTATTTTTCATACTGCTTTCATGATCTAGCTGAGGCGGGCATTCCCATGCTCAGCTTTATAAATTCATTTTTCTGTACATAGAACAGACAGTCGTCTGATGGTAGACTGATAATTTTGATGAAATTATCATCCTTTGAGTAGGATGATTATCTGCTGCAATGATGTACATGTCAATGTCTTTATCTTTCCTGAATATATATCGCAGCCCGGATGGATGAAACTAGATCCGGGGTCTTCAAACTCGTTTGATCTTCACTCTAAGTACAAGTCAATCCATGTGAGAAATGTTCTGAAGTCGAACATGGAAAGACATCGCTTGATTACCGGTCAATGAGGTAAACCGTTAACAAGCGCGAGAGGAATCACCGATAATGATAATGACCCTCAAGGTACTACAGTACAATTCACGTGGTGTGAATAAAGGACTTGGCGTCGAACACCACGCAAAATCTTTTGGTCGAAGGTCATTGATGTATAACTGTCGCCGGAAGTGAGAAACTTGCCATTGAGGCATGCAAGCTTCAAAGTACTGAAGGGGTTGTTCCTAGATCAACTTCTTGGATAATGAGCTGATGTCGACAAGAAGCGATCCGTCAAAGGAGGGCCTTAATGAATCCAACATCAATGACACGGAACGGAGCTAATGATTTTGATGGAGGTGAAAACGATCTGTGACATATGATTTAGGGTGGCGGTCATGAAAGGATGAAGGATAATGTATGGCAGTGGATGGGACACGGTTGACTTTTTCTGAACAACTTCTCTTGAACATATGGCGACACTGATGCGATGGATCGGTATCATTACCCCAAATATGGATGGTATGGCGAGACCATGGATGTGACCGGTGAATGAAACAACCCAACCCGATTGTGGTACGGAGGAAAAGTGTCATGTTCAAGAACGACTTCTTACGATCAAAGTTTTCTTGAGTTTCTCCCAATTTTTCCCCAGTCATTGCTGACCAGTACCTCTTTATTTTTGTCAAGCTTGAGGAGGATAACATATGCTTGTTCTATAACCTGCCCTTCGGGCAAGCCCATCGCTATGTTTTAACGAGCCTAGCGATAGTGAAACTCGTTCTCGTCTAAAGACAAGTTTGTCGCTATTTAATGATTTTAACGAGTCTAACGACAAAGATAACTCGGTTCTTTTCATTTTTAGAGAGTCTGAAAAGATACATAAAGTTAACTCCAAAAGTCCTTTTTCGTCATATAATCCCTTAAGTCCGAAAAATTATAAAACAATACAGAAGGGATGAGTTTTCGATAGTTTTAACGAGCCGAACAAAACAAGCGCTCGATCTTTTTGTGCAATAATCCCTCAGGTCCAAAAAGATTAAAATCGAGAGGAGGGATAGCACTTCGTGTCCCTTTAACGAGCTGGAAGGCCAAGGACTCGACAATCTTTTCATATTTTAAGAGTCAGATGAAAAGAGCTTAAAGAAGACTCGTCTTTTGAGGAACGAGTGATGAAACAGGTTAGCAGCTGATTCCAGGTATAGGTTGGAATTTTCCAATCACGGCAGTGTCACAAGGATGGCTAGTGAAATCACTCTTCGCGGCTGTTCCTCAAAATGGGTAAACAAACATATCGAGGTGAACGATCGGCCAATGGAAAAGTGGAGGTGACGGTGCAAACACGACCAAGGCTTTAATGGCTGATGATATTACATTCACTGTGGTTATTTACCGGGATAGTTCATTTTTTAACGAGCTTAAACGCGGGTGGAAACATTTACTCGATCTTATGTTTATTTTTTAATGAGCATGAACTATGCGCTAAAACGGCTCGGATCTTGCGTTTATTTTTTAACAAGCATGAACTGTGTGCTAAAACTGCTCGATTTTATATGGTCAAATTATTGATTTTTTACCATGACTAGCTTTGCCCTTTTCAAAGATAGTACTGTATCCTTAATTGCTGCATCAAACTAGTTAGAAATGAATAACATTTGCTTGAAAACGAGATTAAAACCCTAATATTTCACTTTGAACTACGTAAAAAGCAATTAAAAGTGTTTTTATTTTACCATTTTCACCATTTCATTTGGTTTGGTTTGTTGGAGCTTCAGAGGTGCCTCTTCCCCCTTGATTTTCATCAGCTGATTCCGGGAGATTCTGCGAACGATTTTTGGCACCGTTTGGACCAGGTAGGAGCTAAACCCTAGCTCTTTCTTTTCATGGTTTCCTTTTTCCATTCTGTGCCTGTTTTCCTGTTCCCCTGAGCCCCTGGGGTTTTGTTAGGGCGCTCTGCCATCAGCGCAGCTGGTTCACTCGAAACCTGCGCTGAATGTCAAGCTGCATGAAGGCAGTTTGACCTTCAACGCAGGTGTAACACTGGCTAGTTGCGTTGGGCATAGAAAATAGCTTTGTTGCACAGTTTTTGATGAAAATTTTGCCAGTTTCTCATCAAATCCAGGATCTAACTCCTCTCATGTTTTTTTTTTCAGAGATTATTGGAGCAAAATGACCCTTACATGGCGAGAACGAGAACATGAAGAAGAGGACATGATTGCCCTCCATGATCCTGTCATGGTGAATGCGCTGCGGAACTGTGGTCTGCTGAAGTTCTTCCGTATCTCTAGTATGAGAGCATAGATCTCCCTACTGCAGTATATGCTTGATGCTTGGGATCCTATCAACCAAGTATTTCAGATTAGGGGCAAATCTATCCCCTTGACCGTGGTAGACATTTACTTCTTGACTGGCTTGTCGAGGCGGGGTGCCCCCATTTCTTTGTCAGGTTCGGCCCGAGGGAATGACTCTATGAGAGATTATGTCCGTCAGTATTGCAGGGAAGGATCTCATCCGAGTAGAGACGGCAAGGTCGTTATCCGTGAGATTGCTGACAGGTCTCTCAGTTCCATTCTGTATACTATTGGTAGGATTGCCGGTAGTGCATCTCTTCATGTTGCCAACAGATCCTATGTGCAGCACGCCTTGGAGTGCCTCCAACCGAAAATATTCAACTGGTGTGATGCAGTACTTCTTCAGATGAAAATTCAGCTGACCAAGGTAAAGGACGGGAAGCTAAAGAACTTTGGATTTGGTTCTATTTTGACTGCCTTTGCCTTGGAGAAGATACCACTGATGCAGCCTCAGTATATCGCACTCGACTTGCCTTCTCCTACCGAGCCACGCATGCAGAGATGGGTTGATCACATGTCTAGGCATGCTGGTCAATCTCATATTTATTTCACTGATACCTTCTTCAGGTGGTTCGAGCGTCAGGAGATGGTCTATTCCGAGTATCCATATGTTGCTATGGATTTCCGAGGTGATCCGGACTTGGTACTGCCGGATGGCGAACAGTGGGGCGCTATTGGTAAAATATTCGACCATATCACTGTTTACTGTTTTTATTTATAATGTCCTTGTGCTTTATTCTATCAAGACTTTAATCAAACTCATGTGTGCATGCAGATGTTGGTCCTGTCTAACCAGCAGTTCGCCCAAGAGCACCAGTTGCTGCCCCAGCAGGGGAGACTGCTGGGAGGGTTATTCTTCATGACCTTGATGTGGCCGAGACCCTTACAGCTGTGCAGGAGCAGGTTGAGAGCCTTACTCTCGGCATTCCCGATGTGAGGATTGACGAGTTACCTTTACAGTTGCAGCGGCATACTACTAGTGTGCCTAGACGATGGACTCGTCTCTTACGCATGATTGCATAGGCCGTGACGTGCTATCATGAGCATCACTAGACTAGGGTGCCCCCTAGCATTTTTGAGTTTTTGGGTCATGCGACCGATTTTTGTCTTGGTTACAAAACATTATGTATAAACGATAAAAAACTTATATATATATATATATTTTGATTTTCGGGGTTTATTCTGGTTGAGTTATATGATCCATATGTACAACATTGATGATGTGTCTCTTTTTATAAATGTCGCAAATGTCTATCTAACACATAATTTGCTAATGAGTCGGTTAATGTGTTTAAGTTTCTGGAAATATGCTGGTATTGAATTAAATCAAATTGTCTTTCTAAAATCTTAACCCTTAGGAACATGCGATAAATAGCTGGGTTGTGGACGGAATATATACCATTGAGTTGTAGTATTATGAGTTGTGAGTCTAGCCTGACGATTAGTCGGCGTATACCATGGGTGATGGCATCAGAGAGTAGTTCTATCAACGCGCTATACTCAGCGATGTTATTCGTTGATTGCCCGATACATACACCTCTGAAACTTACTAACTCGCCGCTTGGATAAAAAATGGCCCAGGCTGCGGAGGACAGGTTCCGCGAACTACGGCTCGCTCCGTCGGCATATCCAACACATGTCTCCAGAAGGTTTGACATCTGCAATAAATGTAAAAGATGGATTACTCGACCAAAACAAACACTTTAGCGAAAACAAAATACAACAAAAGCACACAGGTTACTATTTAAGCATAGTAACGCTTGAGGTACAACCCATTACGGGGTTGCGCCAGTGGAATTCTGTCATAATCCATTAACTCGTAGGCTCCTTTTGCTAACACTCGTTTAACAATATAGGGGCCCATCCATAAAGAATTAAATTTACCTGCTCCCAATTTATCGGATTCTTGGTCATAAAGCAAGACCAAGTCACCTTTTGAGAAGACACGGGGTTTGACATTTTTGTCGAACTGTGCCTTGACTCGTTTCTTATGGTCTTCGTTAGCCAAAGCGGCATCAGGACGGGTTTCATCCAATTGGATTAATTCCAAGAAACGGGCCTGTTCTTCTGAAGTTCCGGGGAGGAGATCAATTGCGAGTTTAAGAGACGAGATTTCACACTGGATTGGCAAGACTGCTTCTAGGCCATACACCAGTTGGAAAGGTGTGAACCCGGTCGCATTCCTTACCGATGTTCGGTAAGCCCACAAGGCTGAGTACAGGATTAGGTTCCACCTTCTTTTGTGAACTCCGATCATCCTTTGCAACTATCAGGCCAGGGTAACTCCTCATTGAACGAGAGAAAAACACTGATTGATTTTTATTCATTAGCTAGCACATTATTTATACATATACAAAACGGATCAGTTCATCTTCTAGATGACTGTCCAGCTTCACCTCATCCGTTTCGGATTAGGTGTCAAAATTCCCCCCCTTAATCTGAAGGGATGTTGGTGAGTCCAAGCATCATTCTGAATCTTTCAAGCTTTTCTCTTCCAAGCGCTTTGGTGAAGATGTCTGCAATTTGCTCGTTTGTGGAACAATGACGGAGATGGATTGTTTTGGCCTCAACATGATGTCGGATCAGATGATATTTAGTATTGATGTGCTTAGTACGATCATGGAACTTTGGGTTCTTGGCCAACTTTATTGTAGATGTGTTATCAATCATGAGTGGAGTTGATTGTATTTGTTTTACCTGCAAATCTTCAAGAATTTTCCTGAGCCACACAATTTCTTTCGTTGCTTCAGCTGCTGCCACATATTCTGCTTCTGTTGTGGAATCTGCTGGTACTGATTGTTTGCGTGATCTCCAGGAGACAGCTCCTGATCCAAGACTCATAGCATATCCTGAAGTAGATACCCCTGTTTCTTTGTCTCCATCGAAGTCTGAATCAGAGTATCCAATCAAGTTGAAGTCGTCCACCTGTGTATACTTGATTCCAAGGTCTTGAGTTCCCTTCAAGTACCTTAGAACTCTTTTTGCAGCAGACCAATGTCCCTCACAAGGCTTTTGCATAAACCTGGAGAGGATTCCAACAACAAATGAAATGTCTGGTCTAGTAGTAGTGAGGTAGATGAGACTTCCTACAAGCTGTCTATACTTTGTTGCATCCTAAAATTCTTTTCCTTCAATAGATGTGAGCTTCAAGTTTTGTTCCATTGGAGTAGAAAGGGGATTGCACTCTGTCATGCCAAATCTGTTTAACAAATCTCCAATGTATTTCTTTTGAGAAAGAAATATGGACTTTGGATGATGGGTTACTTCAATGCCAAGATAGTAATGAACATAGCCCAAATCAGTCATTTCAAAAAATTTTCCTAATTCTTTCTTTATGTATGCAATATAGCTTTCATTGTTCCCTGTCATTAAAAGATCATCTACATATACCACAAGATATACAACTGTTTTGCCAACTTTCTTGACAAATAAAGTTGCATCATCAAGATCAAAATGTTTGAAGTTGAGTTTCAGAAGATGCTCAGTTAGTTTTTCATACCAGGCTGGTGGTGCTTGTTTGAGGCCATACAAGGACTTCACAAGTTTGCATACTTTGTGTTCATGTCCTTTCACAGCAAATCCTTCAGGCTGGGACATAAAAACATTCTCTTTTAGATCTCCATTCAAGAATGCAGTTTTTACATCCATTTGATGGACTTTCCAACCATTCTGAGCAGCTAGTGCAAAGAGTGTCCGGATGGTGGCCCATTTTGCTGTGGGAGCAAAAGTTTCCTCATAATCGACCCCTTCCTTCTGTGCAAAACCTTTTGCCACAAGCCTAGCTTTGTGCTTGTCAAGTGAGCCATCAGCTTTGTACTTGTTCTTGTAGACCCACTTGTAGCCAATTGGTTTGGTTCCAAATAGAGGATCAACCAGCTTCCAAGTGCCATTCTTTATGAGGGCATCATACTCCTTCTGCATCGCTTCTTTCCATTCATCATGAGAAGCAGCTTCTTTGAAGGAAGTTGGTTAAAAATCTGTAGACAAGTTCAATTCACAATCATAAGTAACATCCATATCAACAGGTGAATTAGAGTTATCTACATCACCTCCATCTTGTCGGTTTGAATTTCTGGTTCCTGTTTTTCCAATTTCATCAGGATGAACACTTTCAAGTGTCTTTGTCAGCCACTTTGGGGGACCTTTCTGAGATGGTCCAGGCTGTTCTGTTGATTGAGTTGGGTTTGAATCAAGATTGAGTCTCCCAATTCTATCAATTACATCACTTAAAGCATCATCCGTTGTTGGAGTGTCATGCAGGGGAGATTGTTCTTCAGAAGAAGATTCCACATGTTGATCTAGTATAGGAATCCCCCCTTCAAGATGTGGAATCTGATTATCAAACTCTTGAAATGATTTCGGTTTTGTGAATCTATCCAAGCGATCAAGTTGCCGCTCAACAACACTGTCAGATTTGGACGATTCAAGAAAAATGACATCTCTAGATAAAACAAACTTCTTATTTACTTCATCATAAAGGCGGTATGCTTTAGATGTGTTTGAATACCCCAGGAAGATACACTTACGACTTCTAGCACCAAGTTTGTTTCTATGTACCTTTGGTATTAAAGCATAACAGGTGGAACCAAATATCCTGAGATGTTTTACCGAAGGAACATGTCCATACCACAATTCATAAGGAGTCTTGTTTCTTATAGCACTAGATGGACATCTATTCTTTATATATGCAGCACATAGAACAGCATCAGCCCAAAACATTGTCTTTACATTTTTGAAGAAAAGCATGGATCGTACCGTATTGTTCTGTTCATTCTTTCTCAGCTACACCATTCTGTTGAGGATTATAAGGCACAGTTGTTTGATGTTTAATCCCATGTTGGCGAAGATAGTGTTTCATTTCATTTGATGTATTTTTCTTTTCATTATCAGTGCGAATAGACCCAATATGAGATTGTGCATCATTTTCATTCCATTTATGAAAATTCTTGAATTTTGATGTAAAAAGCATCAGATTGTTGTTTTCAATAAGTAAACCCAACATCATTTTGTAATCATCAATAAATGTCATCATTTATATTTATATTCCATAAGTTAGGAACATTGTGACCACATGAATTTGAATCATGAATGAATCAAGTTTATGCTTTCCTATGTGAATCATGATCAAATGTTTGCTATGCTTTGAATGCAAGCAATTGTTTATGTTTTCCAATTGTAGGCAAACCAGCAACCATTTTCTTCAACAAGCGGAGACTATCATAGTTTAAATGTCCAAATCTAGCATGCCATAATAAACTTGATGGAAGTGTACTTTCATCATGATGAGAAACATATGAAAAATGTTGTGCATGAGCAGAGGTTCCTTGCAGTTTAAGGAGTCTTTCTTCTTCTATACCCCTCATGACAAGTGAGTGGTCAGATGCCTTTCTTACCTCAAGCTTGCCATCAAACATGTGAATGGAGTGACCTTGCTGGCGGATGTGGACCAGGGACAACAAGTTTCTCTTCAGCTGTGGGAGATATAGAACATGATCCAGAAGAAAGTCTAGAAGACCAGGCAGTTTAAGCCTGATTGTGCCAAGCCCTGATGGCTTGATTTTTGACTGATCTGCAAAGTATACTGCTCCATCAACATTGTCAGTGAAATCTTCAAAAAATTCTTTCCTATGAGTCATGTGACAGGTTGCTCCTGAATCAAGCAACCAGTCATTTTTCGAAGAAGCAAGTGAAGCATTAAACAAATCTTCATTTACTCCAATGTTACATTGTGCCTCAATATAGTGAGCGGATTCAGGTGCTTTACCTTTGTCTGTGTCATCAGTTTTACCTTTCTGCTGATTTCTTCTCTGCTCAACTTTGTCCCATGGTAGCTTGCATGTAGAAGCATCATGTGATCCATTTCGTTTGCAGCGAATGCAATGCAGATCTGCCTTTTCTACTTGAGGATGTCTGCCCCCCTTGCCTCTGAAGTATCTTCCTCTTCCTCTTCGTCCACCTCTTCCTCTTGTAGAATCTTGAGCAGGATTCTTTTCTTTGTGAGCAAGGCAAACAGTCTCTTCAGAAGATTCAGGGACTGTTTTCTTTCCAAAGGCTTTCTCTCTTTCAGCAAACTTTTTCACAAGAGTGTCAAAGGTTATATCTTTAAGATTTCCATTTGCTTGTAAAGACTCAAGATAGTTAGAGTAGGTAGGATAGAGTGCTTTGAGAAAGGCAATAAGAGAGATATCCAGCTCAACCTTAGTGGATTTAATATCATGCACTATAGACTTTATTTCAGATGCAAGAGTAAGAGGATCATTATTTTTCAGTTCAAGAGTGAAGAGTTTAATCATGAGTTGAACAACTTCAAGTGCAGAATGTGTATCATAGAGTTCTTTCAGCTTTTGTAAAGCTTCAAAGGCAGTGGAATAGGATGAAATATGACGACTTACTTCCTCATTTACAGATGCTGCGATCAATGCAAAGGCTTTGCTGTTCTTGTTTTCCCAAATGGCGAGTTCTTTGTCTGATGTGGGCTGCACAGGGTCTTTGTCTTCTTCTCCGACACACACTCCTTTCCACAGCTCATTGTAGATAAGGGTGTGTTTTACCATCCGGGACCATTCAGAATAGTTCTCCTTGCCAGTGAGAACTATTCCGACCATAGAAATGATTGAATGCATTCTGTAAAAAAAATATCTCTGCCAAAAACTTATGTAAACAAAATCCTTCTGAAAAAAATATCTCTGCCAAAAACTTCTGTAAACAAAATCCTTATATCATAGCCTTATGCATTTTATTCTTCTTCTAACATTTCATCAGCATATCATGAGCATTTCTTATATCACCATCACTTCCATAATATTATGTTTTAAAAAAATGAGGGCGCTCAAATATATATCACTGTTCAACATATATTACTGCTCAACATATATCACTGTTTTGAAAAAAAAAAGAGAGGGCGCTCAAATAAGAGAGGACAGCGTAATATATATCATTTCAATATATATCATTAATGCAAAAACTGTTCAAAAGGACAGCGTAATAAAACTCTGCTCCAAGTAAATATAAACTGTTTAAGAAAACAGCGTAATAAAACTCCGCTTCAGATGGCATTTGTATTTGTTTAAAACTTCGCTCCAAGATTAAAACTCCGCTCCATTTGTATTTGTCAAGCCATAACTGTTCCGCTGCTATCTCAACGCTAGTTACAAATAACTCCTCCCGCTCACCACTGGCCTTCTTCCCTACAGGAATAGTAATGGTCTCGTTACCTCCACATATTTTTACCACAGTGCCCCTCTCTTTATTACATTCTATTATCGCCCTCGCGTTATACAGCCATGGCGCGCCTAGCAGCAGAGAGTAGGAGTTCTTGGGATTCGGCAGTGGCAAAACATGGAATGTGGTCAAGATTCGAACCCGGCCAACATCAACGGCAACGTCCTCAATCACACAGTTTTCATGCATACCCCCATTTCTGAAAGAAGAAGCAGTCGAGGGTTCCAGTTCCTTCGCTAACTCCAATGTTTCAATAGAAAACGCAGCTTTACAATACAATACAGGCCTCAATACAATACAACGCAGTCCACAGTCATTTAAAAAGTATATACCCACAGCTAAAAATACACAGTCCACAGCTTTTAAATGTATATACCCACAGCTAAAAATACGCAGTCCCAGTCTTCAATACATTAACGAAACCACAGTTCTTTACAAAAAACGCAGTCTCAGTCTTAAAAAAAAAACGATACCACAGTTCTTTGAAAAACGCAGCGCAGACTTCAGAAGAGCAATGACACAGTGTAATTTCAACACAGTCATAACAAACGCAGACACCAGCGATAGGTTTTACCTAACAGTGGAAACGCATCAACGTATACCATTTTGTTTGAATGGAATGAGGTAGGTTTGAGCAGAAACGCATCAACGTACAGTTCCACGGACAGAGGGCGCAGTCTCCATGTCAGGACGGAGGGCGCAGTCTCATGAGAGGGCAGTGTCAGGCCAGAGGCATTCAGGACAGAACAGACCAGGAGTTACAACCAATTTTGGGACCTGTGCTCTGATACCATGTCAGGCCAGGGTAACTCCTCATTGAACGAGAGAAAACACTGATTGATTTTTATTCATTAGCTAGCACATTATTTATACATATACAAAACGGATCAGTTCATCTTCTAGATGACTGTCCAGCTTCACCTCATCCATTTCGGATTAGGTGTCAACAGCAACATACGCTTCAGGACCTTGTTGATTGCTTCAACTTGTCCGTTGGCTTGTGGATAATACGGGGTAGAGCTATCGTGAGATAGCCCTAGCTTGGTAGCTAATTCAACCATCATGTGATTGTGAAAATGCGATCCATGATCTGTAACTATAGCCTGTGGTACGTCGAACCTGGCGACTACATGATTGAAAAAGAAAAGGGCAGCTGTTTCACCAGTGTTATCTACTGTAGGCATTGCCTCGGCCCATTTGGTAAAATAGTCAATGGCAACTATAATACGACGACTATAATATACCCATGCCCCCCGGTCGAGGTGGGGTTACATGTCATGAAATAGATGCCCCATTTGGCGAAAGGCCCAACAACAACTATTGGCTGTAAAGGTGCGGGTGGCCTTCTGGTTTTGCTATCAAAAATTTGACAAGCATGGCAACTTCTGACTGCGGTTATGCAATCTTTGAACATGGTTGGCCAGAAGTATCCTGCTCGTAAGATTTTTTGTGTTGTAGCATATCCAGATTGATGCCCCCCACACGCCCCTGAATGACACTCATTCAGGGCTTTTTCGGCCTCCTCATGGGTGAGGCACCTTCTCAGAACTGTATCGATACCACGACGGTAAAGCGTATCACCGACGATCATGTAGTCTTTCGCTTGGTATCGTATACATTTCTGTTCTGAGTGAGAGGTGTTAGGCCTGAATTTTTGGGTTTGGAGATAAATTATTATATCTTCATACCACTCATTGCTTGTAGATATCAGAAACAAACTTTCGTCCACAATTGATTCTTCGGATGTTTCATCGTTGGACGATGATGGGAGATCACACAATAATTCTGCGAAAACTAAAGCTTTCTTTGATTTGGATTTTACAAATTCCAGATCAAACTCTTGAAGGATCGCTATCCATTTTGAATATTTGCCCCCCAGCAACTGTCGCGACAATATATAAGTCATGGGGTTGCAATATGATAGAATGGTAGTTTTCCGGAAGAGGACATAATGTCGAAATATTTGTATCGCTTGAACAACAACGAGTGCTAGCTCTTCAACGTAAGAATATTTCCTTTCTGTATCATTCAAGTTTTTACTTAAATAATATATAGGATGTTCAATTCCATCGACTTCTTGAACTAAAACCATCGCAATGGTTGTATCTGCTGCAGCCAGATACAGGTTAAAATCTCTTTGATAGTCCAGGGCATACATTAATGATGCTTTTACTAGAGAATCTTTCAGAGCATCAAAGGAAGCTTGCGCCACCTGATCCTAGACAAAAGGCACATCGTTTTTCAAAAGACGAGTATAACCTTTAGCAAGTTCTGTGTAATTTGGAATGAACCTCCTCAGAAAGTTTGCTTTCCCTTGGAGTTTCTGAATCTGAAGCAAATTTGAAGGTGGAGGCAAATTAATGATTGCCTGAACCTTGCAAGGGTCGAGACGAATCCCATCCTTAGAGACTACAAAGCCAAGTAAACAACCAGAACTGATGCAAAATACACATTTGTGCGGATTGAGTCTTATCTTGTAGTGTCAGCAACGTAGAAATATCGCTCTTAAATGCTGCGGATGATCAGTCTGCTTTCGCGAATGAGCCGGAAGGTCGTCAAGATATGGTTGAACTATGTTCTTGATGTCATGGAAGGCATAATTCATTGCCCTCTGAAACGTCGCCCCTGCGTTCTTTAAACCAAAGGGTAATTTTCGATAAGCAAATGTGCCCCACGGACAAATGAATGCAGTCTTTGACTGGTCCTGTGGGCGAATATTTATTTGATTATACCCGGAAAATCCATCCATGAATGAAAAGATTTCACATCCGGCGCATTCATCAATTATCTGGTCGATGAAGGGTGTAGGGTAGTTGTCCTTCGGACAAGCTTGGTTTACATCCCTATAATCGACACACACTCTAATTGTCCCTTGTTTCTTCATAACAGGGACAATATTCGATACCCAATCGGTTAGAGGAACCGGGTAGATGAAACCAGCATGGAGAATTTTTTCAACTTCTGCCTTAATGGCAACGGCTTTCTTGGGGTGCACCTGCCAAAGCCGTTGTCTTACTGGTTTGACATCAGGATACATCTTAATTTCGTGTTCAACGATACTCGAGTCAATGCCTGGCATTTCATCATATGACCAAGCAAAGACATCTCTGAACTCACAAAAAAGAGCGTTATATATTTCCAGTTCTGAAGGAGAACAACCTTTGCCGACATAAATATTCTCTACAACATTTGTTTTAGTCGAGATATTTATGGCTATAGTCTCTTCAATATTGGATAAGTTTTGCTCGGAATCCACCGTATTTACAATGTTTGATAGGAATTCAAAAAATGAAGGGTGGTAAAGGTCATGTTGAGTATCTTCTTCATAATCCGGAAGAAGGTAACGATGGTGGCAATCATTCCATGGTGCCCCCTCAATCAACATTGATTGTAGGATTCCTTCGTCAGTCCCATGTACTTTTGACCAAGGATCTAATGGGGTACCATACTCTCTAGACCTATCTACCCAAACGCTTGATGAGCGTTGATTTGGGTTCGCCTCCCATGCCCGAAACATTGATTGCTACAATATTTCTATTGGGCTTGGGGGCAAAACCATTTCATGATCCATGTTGATATCGTCTTCTGAGATCTTCGTGGAAGATATCATGTTGCAGGCTCCTACCAACGCTACTTCTCCTATATAGATTGGAGGTGGAAGTGCGAAAGTTCCCATTAATGTGGGGTCTTTCAGTAGGCCTACTCCGATGTCTTGAAGCGAATGGTTGCTTCCATGGATCATGGGAATGCTTCCTGTAACTTGTGAACCATTAGGGAGGAAGTCTTGTTGGTCGACGATCGTAATCCCTCCTTGAAAAGGTAATGCGATCTTCCTAAAATAAGTCGACACTACAACTGCCATGGCATATATCCATGGTCTTCCCAGTAGGATGTTGTAGTCAAGATTCCCATCGATGACTTCAACATCTATTTCTACTGTTTTTCCCCCCAGTTCAACCTTCAGGTTATTTAAAATACCGCACGGGGTATAGGTCCTTCCGTCGAATGCTTTCAATGTCGTCGAAGATTGTGACAAGGTCGGAGACCCTAAAGTTTTCCAGCAACTCATCGACATAATACATGTAGATGCCCCCTCATCAATAATTGTTCGGTGAACAGTTTTGTTGAGGGATTTCACTTGAATAAGGAAAGCTAGTTGAGCTGGTAACTGAGGATCGTATCCTTTATGGTCGAAGGATACAAGATTGGAATCCTTAGGATCAACCCCACCAATGGCTGATAACAAAGCCTGCCTTTGGGATGGGCAATTTTGTAGTACTTCAAGAGTCGACATAGCGGATGGCAATTGGGCCAAATCTTCCACTATGCTATAATGCTGCGCCGCTCTGGCGCGAGGATTAAATGTCGACTTGTGTACTACTCCCTTTGGCGGTTTTATTGTTAATTCAGGAATGATGGGTGGTACAACTTCTGTTGAAGTTGTTGTCGAACTACTTGGTTGATCTTTACCTTTGTCGTTCGACAGCTGCGGATTCCCGTAATCTTTGTTCCTTGTCGAAATCAAAGCATCATTCTGCTGTTTTGAAACCGACAACATTAGCACTTGCGACGGGGAAGCATTTCCACTATCAACCAGATTTTGACCTGGATTTGGGAATGGATCAGTTAATACAGCTGAGGTTTGCGAACTTTTGAAGAACCTTTTAAGCTCAGCTTTGTATGGACAATTGGCTGTCCAATGATCCTCATCACATATTTGACATGGATTTTTTGGTTTCCCTTTCCCAGGAGGGTTTGAAGAAGTTTTTTCGGGAGATGACCCACCTTGTTTCTTCTTCTTCCCTTTGTTTTGCTTCTTCTTGCTTCCTGGTTGATTGGTTTCTTTACCTTTATCTGTTGATACGGCATTTACTTCCAAGCAAGAATTTCTTCTTTTTCATTTTGATCTGAAATCTTACGGGCCTTCTTGGAGTTGGTCTTTGTCGACTTCGCGTTTGTCGTGCCAATCACACCATCGCCAGCATGAGAGTCACTATTTGATTTAGGAGGAGGAGGAATTGAGAATTCCGGTCTAGGGGCGTCAGGTATTTTATCGTAGAGCGTGCCAGACTGAGTGTAGACTAAGTCTAGATATTGTGCACGAGCAATAACTTGCTCCTCCGTTACGACCCCCCCCTTGGCCACATCTTCTGTTATGGCAGGAAGTAACGACTTGATAAACCATTCAGCTAATAGCTGATCGGGAACATATGTTTTCACCATCCTATGACGACGACGCCACTCATGTATATGATCAGATATGTGAGTGGCCGTTGTCTGTTTGAAGTTGGTTAAGATTTCCGTTCCCGTTTCATACCTTATTGGTAATTGAAAATGGGTTAAGAAAGTCGTGGCTAGGGAGCTGAAATTGTCGAACGAGGCTCTAGGTAATTCAATATACCATTTTGCCACTGGACCCGTTAACGTCCTCTGGAAAAGGTGAAGCCTTATCGAATCATCGTTTAGGGTATTTGATGAACACCATAGATGAAAAGTCATCACGTGATTCGATGGGTCTTCACCTGGATTTCCATTAAATTTAGGAATGTCCGATGGAAGTTTGTGAGGAATCGCTGGCCACCAAGGGGCATAAGCAATTGGATCGTTTGTTAACCGGTGTAAATCGGGTAACTCTAAAGTCGCCACGAATGGTAACTGTTGATTCAGGTTAGGTGAAGCATACCCAGGGTACGATGGAATTGCCTGAGCAGTGGGCCTTTGCATACCAGCATAATGTAATTGATGTTGGTATGACTGATACGGTTGGTGGACTTGACCACTGTAAAGTGGTTGGTTTTGACCATTTTGAATATACGGTTGTCCACTGTTCGCAAAGATCTGCTGCTCAGAACCATGGTACACTTGCTGGAGTTGTGGTTGTTGGTATTGCACCAGCCACGGTTGTGAAGCCATGTTCTGTTGTGCTATACTAACTGTTGGACCAAGGTGTGGGGTAATTGTACCCGTTTGGACCTGTGTCGCCCCACCAGTAGGCGATTGTGGTTGAGTCGCAGGGTCAAGGGGCTGTTGCATTACAACCTGAGAAATCTGAGGTTGACATACAACAGGCAACGTTTGAACTTGCGACACTGTCACAATAGCCGGTGTGGTCGGGATGTTCGACATAGGTACACATTGTTGCATAGAATACACAACCCTTGGTTGTTGAGGTAGCATAGGTACCCAACCACTTGATGTAACTCCAGTATAACCTGAATACTGTTGTGAACTCCCGTATGGATATCCTCCCGGAGGGGGTAATGAAAGGGCATACTGCCCCCCATACGGTAGCAATCCGGAACTCAAGGGGATTGTTTGTCCTTGGGGACTGGATTGCCCAAATTGACCTCCAAATGGATCAATCTAGCGAGTCTCAACATAAGAGTTGCCAGATATTATTCCAGAGGAACAAACTGGAACAGATCACACTATCGAAATAGTCCCTGGGTGGACTCCTTCTAGCGGTTGCGAGCTAGTCGGGACAGATGGTACGCCGACAAACATTGTCGGAGTGACGGCAGGGAGTTCTGCTGTCGCTGTGTCATTTGACACAGTCCTAGATGTTGACGGTTGTTCAGACATTTTGAGTCTATCCAAGAGATTACCTAGCGATTCTACAGGAACTTCCACTGGTGGTAGACTAACTTCTGATGTCGAAGGAAATAGAGTGACCCCGACTCCAAAATGTGTTGGAGTACTTGCTTGCAGATCTTCTACAATTTACTCTATCGCAATCAAACCAGGTGGAAGGGGAAGACCGTCAAGTCCGTAAAATATTTCTGGTGCCAAAGAAGGGGTTGAATCAACAGCGACAGATGTTTGAAGAACAATACTCTCTGGACCGGTTACAGATGGAACTGGCTCAGTAACACAAGTGTTTGTTCTCAGACTAGGATCAGTATCACTGTCCCTCTGTGATTGTTGAACTTCTTCTTAGAGGCAGGGTTTCCAGAAATGTTTGGAGTAACCGAAATCTCAGATGTCATTGGAACACTTGTTCTAACTTTGATAGGAGATTTCGAACCGGTTAAACGAGTTCGCTTTGTCTGTACTGTTTTCGTTTCCGGAGACAAAGACGGTTGACTCGTAAGCCTCCGCGAACGACGGGGTTTCAATTGACTTTCTTCCACGATTGTGGATTACTCGATCAACCAAAATACAAAAGGGGAAAGTGTGTTTCCGAATTAAATGAATTTTTTAGACGCTTTTAGACACAACTCGCTTTTTCACTTTTAAAGAGTCGAGAAAAAGCTAAAGATGACTCTAGTCTCCTTCGATGTTTTAACGAGCCTGAAGTGACAAATGCTCGGATGGACTTTTTCTGTTATAGAGTCTGAAAAAGGCCAAAAGGAACTGCTCTAGAGTTCTAGGTAGAGGGTGTGCCAAACTTTTCGCAAAACCGCAGAATACTTTTTAGGGTACGGGCGGTCGATCTTCCTGAATGCTGTGTTCAGTGCATTGCGATCAGTAGGGCGGCCGACACGGCTTCCTGAGGATAAAGGTTTATGCCTATAGGGGTCTCCCAATATATACACGACGGTACGTGGGAGCACAATCCATACTGGCGCTATCGTCCCTCAGGAGGAATCACCCACCATCAACGAGATCGACAGTCACCAGGCTTTACGACGCTGGAACACGTCTCTAGCCTAGACCTCTATGTTGTGCGTTATGTTGCAAAGCGTTGTTAAGTTTATTCAATTTATTTTAGGTTGATATTTTTAGAAGTTTGCCTTTTGAGGTTCACCACGAGATGTATGATACAATTCCTAAATGCAGTCTAAAGATGATAAGCAAGCTTTATATCTTTTCAACTTATGAAAATCCTAGCTACTAAGGGAAAAGAAAGACACCATCTTTTCTCAAAGAGCAATTAGCACACTCTAATGCACTTTTCCTAAATCAAACATGCAAACTATCAAGATGCAAATGCACAATGCAGGTGTTTGTTTTCCGCTTTCTTAGTATTGATGCCTACAAAGAAAGCTTTTTGTACAACTTTGAATTCGCTTTTAAATGACAAATACAAACAAGTTTACTTTTTCGAAATCAGAGAGGGTAGAAGAGATTACAACACTTAACGATTTTCGAAATGAATACTTGTTTCGACACTTAAAAGAGAAAAACTCAAACCAAAAGCAAAAGTAAATGTATAATCAACTGCAAACATCCAATGAACTCTCTCCTAAGATCACAACCAACAGATCTGAATCAAGGGCTACAGGATGACTATTTCACTCTTGCAAAGGAAAACTGTAAATGACGCCACAAACACATAAAAAACACTCACAATCTTTTTGTACAAAAGGAGGTGGAATTTAAGCAGAGAAAAGGAGTTATCAGACTAGTACCTATGTTGGTTACAGGCTGCAAAAAATCAGAGATCAAAACAAGGCAAAGCAGAGCAAAGAACCTCAGCTGCACAAGGCCTAACTGGATCAGCGCAACCTCAACACAGGGGTTTTGCTGAAGGAGAAACGAGAGTTTCTCACTGGGTTCTGGGTCACAGGTTGCTGATTAATCTACTGTTTCAGGCCAAATAAAAGCAACAAGCAAGGTGCAATCAAAGGGATGCTTTGAGGGAGTACTAAGATCTATCACAAAGGATCATCAAATCATTTGTGAGTCCATTTTTCAGATCATAGACAAATCCAGTGAGTGGATCAAAGCAGCAACTGTCTACTTTGCATCTGGGAATAGGAGATGCAGTTCGATTGTTGCTGTCGAGTCTATGAAACAAACAATGATAGAAACACAAATAAAATGACTAAACAGATTTCCCCAGCGGAGTCGGCAATTTGTTGTGGGGAAAAATGCCTATGCAGGACGATCCTATCCACCTAAGGTGTGACAGTGCCTTAGCAACAAACAGAGACAGCTATTCTAGTATTCTTCCTTTATGAATTAAGAATGAAGAGAGATAGATGGACTAACCGGTGTCTTCCGTTTGTCCCTCGATCCAGTTTCTCTTCTCTTGGAGCGTTCTCAGCTACTTGCCTTCTCGCTCGCCCAACTTCAAGAGGTTTCTGCAAGATCACAAGAAGAGAACACTACACAAGACATGGATTCATATTCATAACTAGTTCAGGATTAGAAATAAACTAAACATACTAATGCAATCATACATCAAAGATACACCAGTATATAGGAGAAACCAAGATAGCTTTATTGATGAATAACAAGGTTCAGGAAGAGATACAACCCAGAGGGCTCCAATCCAACATCTCCTTCCCAGCAAATGGAATTCCTATCTTCACCCCCTTCAAAGCATTAAGCACCCAATGATTCCAATCTCAAACCAACAACAATTCTTTGCAATAACAAAATTCCAGCCTCTAGATCTCATGGAGGAGAGATCCATATATAGATGTTTGGAGAGAGGATGAGTGAGCTTGAGATCTGACTAGTGTCCTCTCCCTCTGTCAGTTCTTGATTCCACTTGGAGGTTCTTGCTTCCACTTGGAGATTGGGAACCTCTTACTCATCACCAGTCGAATTCACTGAGGCAAGTGTCATTGAGGAAGATTCTGGAAGCTTCCTGGTGTCGTGGCGGAAAAAGTCGTTTGTGCGGACACAACTGACCTCCCTAGGAGTCTAAACTCTCTAGCGACAAACAAGACAAAATGGAGTGATCTTTCTCTAAATATACCTTTTAAAACATGAAAACTACAAGTGTTTAGGCTTACCTTATTCCAAAACGCGGTTGTTGTAGTCCGTCCTTGCCGATCCGGATGAGCTCCTCCTTCAAGTCAATTCCTGCAACCACAAACAATCAAACAATTACCAAGCACTTGCATTTCATATAATAAAAACATATATTCAACATGCAGACCAAGGAACACATGAAATAACTCATTAACACAAGCTATTGAGAAAAATAAACCAGTTTGTATTAATAACGAAACAAAGAAACTCTTACAACCTGGCCTTGGTGTTGTGCAAGTTCCTCCCAGGGTCCATCAAGGGTTTTCCTCTACTTTGACAAAGCTCACCCACTTCCAAGTAGAATCAAGGAAAGACAATCTCTCCTCACAAGGTTCTAAATGGGAGTCCTAATTCCTGCAGCATTTACCCAAAGAAAATGTATAGCTTCAACCTCCCCTCCCTCTGGCTCAATGTCTTTATTTATAGTGCTGTAAAGAGGTTATTCAGGTCCACCATCAATGGGATAATCCCCTCTTTGGGTGGGATAGCTCCCTTATTGATGGGATAAGTTCCCCTTAATAGAGATACATGAACCAACTGGAGGCGCATCCAAATCATCAAACCGACCTCTAGAAAGTTCTAGAAGTAACCACAAGTAACTTTTTTAAGATGAAACTCGCGCATTTTGCCTTTTACAGAAGGACGCACCTGTCCCTTAACATACAGAGCGTCCAAGGACGCAGCTTTTGTGAACATGGTCAGCGTCCCCGCAGGTGAGGCTAGAGAGAACCTGCGACCCCAGAGATAAACATATTTTTTACAAGACTTTCTCTCTTCTTTGAGTTTGAGATGGATAACAGAGGCATAAGACTTGCCTAAGAGGGTAGCATGACTATTGATTTGAGCCATACTAACTGTAAGTAGTCATGGTGACATTTTTTTAGTGTAACAGATTGCCCCCTAAAGTGCGAAGCCTGGAATAGATTTAGGGTTTTGTAATTCTAGGAAGGGTGAAGCGCTTTATCATTTCAAGGATTGTCTTGTGGATGGCCTGGTTGGAACCTGCAATTTTCAACACAAAATACATGGATAAGATTATATCATCACTGAGGTAGGCATTCCCATACTCAGATTCAAAACTTTAACTAATGGACTAACTATTCTGATACAGGAATGATCTTGCAGTACATCATTTTTATAGACTTTTGTAGACACAGTATGGACGCAGCCATCTGTTTATGATTAGTCTACATAGATAATGAATACAAAACTCCTCGCAGCCTGGATGGTAGAAACTAGATCCAGGGTCTTCACTTCTACTTCCCGAATTGGTACGATTCTAGTCATGTGATTAAATGATTCGATGTCGAACATGTTAGAAACCACTTGATTACCAGTCGATGATGTAAACTGTTAACAAGCGTGAGAGAAACCACCAGTAATGTCAATGGTTCTCAAAGTACCAAGCACAACCCGTGAAATGTGAATAGATGTTTTGATGTCGAACACTTCACGGAATCCTTTGATCGAAAGTCAATGATGTAAACTGACGTCAAAGGCGAGAAACCTGCCATTGATGCATGCAGACTTCAAGGTGTTGTCGATTCCTAAGTCATCTTTCTAGATAATGTGTCGATGTCGATAGAAAGCGACCCGTTGCAGGCAAGCCCGCAACACGAAATCATTGTTCAAGTTGAAGAAATGTTGCTGTAAGGACTGACTCAGGGATGGTCAAATGGATGACAAGTATTTTGCAGATGAAAGTTTTTGCTTGCAGACCTCTTGAACACATAACGACACGACAGATGGCTTGGTGACGAATAACTCAAAGTTAATCCCCGAAACCCGGTTAAAGACTTTCAAAGTGGTTTGGTCAACTGTGAGGTAAAAGATTTCCCAACCCAGGTGAATGAAAAGTGTCGTGTTCAAGAGTGGTAATAAAGTTTCTTTTGAGATAAAAGGTAACAAATAGGCTCATTCTTCTCTCTTTTCCCCCACCATTTCTGGCAAGTACCTCTTTATTTTTAACAAGCTTGAGGAGGATAACATATGCTTGATTATAAGCTCATCCTTCGGACGAGTCCAACCTAGTTTAAATTCGAACCCTAGGAAGGAGTGGTTCGTTCCTGTTTGTAATTGAACAGGTCCTTTACTGTAAAAGTTTAACGAGCCCAGTATAGGAGAAACTCGGCGTTTTTCAATTTTAGAGAGTCTGAAAAACTTAAGGAAACTCCACGTTGAACTTTTTCGTAAATTTGTGTCCCTCAAGCCCGAAAAAGTATAAAATAATACCTGGGGGAACCGCTTGATCTTGCGACCAAGGAGTACTTTCATAATAGTGTCGTCGACCTGAAAAGTAAAAAGCGATCAAGGACACGTCGTTTTATTTCCTTATCGAGTTTGAAACGACAAAAACCGGCAATCTTTTCCTGATTTTACGGTCAGAAAAGAGCTAAAAGGGGACCGTCTTTTAATTCCGTTTTAACGAGTGTAAAAGAAACGCTCGGCGATCTTTTCATTTTTTAGGAGTCAGAAAAGGGCTTAAAAGATGACTCTGATATTTTATTTGTGAAAAAATTACAATTTCCCTCGAAATCCCTTTGTCCTGCACAAAAGCGACACATTACTCATACCTGTTTAAAATAGGCAAAAATACATCGAAAAACATCTTTTCATGGTAAAAAATGAACTAATTCACCCAAAAAACCTATAAAAAGACCTTTTACCATGTCATTTTTACTGTTTGACTTTGGAGGTTGAAAAAGGAGCTTTTGACAAGAAACTTCCCGTGGTCGCTGCGGAAAATCTGACCGTCGGAATCGAACGCCGTCTCATCCAGGTATTTTACACATCCTACTCTGCATTTCTATCCGTTTAGAATTAATTTTTAGGTCTTAGTTTCATTTTTTTTTGGGGGGGTTTTGGTTTTGGAATGCGCCTCTCGGCGGACGCAGGTGCCCTTCGGGTGACCTGCGTCCCCCGACTTTTTCTCATACGGGGAAAACGGTCGGAAGACGCAGCCCGCCTTCAGGCCAGCTGCGTCCGGGCGCCCTGTGCTACAAAGCCGGGGTGCGTCTTCCGAGAAGTGCGCATTTCAAAACCCCAACTCCCTCAAAAAAACCACCAAAAATTCCCAAATCAATTTCTAATTGCTATTTTTGATATGCAGGGCATTAATCATGTTAGACTGGAGAGAAAGAGAGCATGTAGAGGAAGATGAAGCTGCAATAAATCACCAACCTTCTCTGGATGCCCTAAGAGCATGTGGATTATACAAATATTGGACCATACCAGGCATGAGGGGCCAGGTAAGATTCTTGGAATGGCTGGTTGAGCGATGGAACGTTCAAGAACAATGCTTTTACATAGGAGGGCACCAGCTCGAGATAGAGCCCTCGGATGTATACTTTCTCACTGGCTTGCCGAACAGAGGTGAGCAACTCAGTCTTGCGGGGACTAGGCCGGGTGGCCAATCCCTTGATAGTCTCCGCGAGGATTGGTGCACACGTGGGGCTCACCATTCAAAAGGCATAGAGATAAAACACATCACTCTACTGGAACTCAAAGTCATAGCGTTCACGGTTACCAGAATTTGCGGCGCGGCCGCTTTACACATTGCTTCCGGATCCCAAATGTGGATGGCAATTAACTGTTACCAAGGCACCATTTTCAACTGGTGTGAAGCTGTGTCGGCTCATATGAAGAGCCAACTGACCAAGGCAAAGAACGGACGACTAAAGAATTTTGGATATGGGCCTATAGTCGTGAGCTTTACCTTGGAGAGAGTTCCAATGTTGATCCCTCAGCAACTCACTGTTGATATCTTGGGTCCTCGGTAGCCAAAGCTGATACGATGGGTTGCGGTGATGGCCCGGCATCCTGACGAGGGTGCGACAGTGGTTCGATTCTCAGATAGTTATTTTCACTGGTTAGAGGACCAGGTTTTTTCGATACAGGACTTTCCGTATGCCGGAATGGATTTCAGAGGTGATTCGGACATGGTTCTTCCACAGGGAGAACAATGGGACGACAGAGGTACTTTTATTTTCACAAGTTTTCTAATTATGTATTTTTTATTTTTCATATATATCGTCTCAAAACTAACAGTAAAATTTTCAAAATGCAGATGTTGGTCCACAGCGTCCAGCCAACCTCCGGCCTTTTGATAGACTACATCCAGCTGCACCGGTACCGGTCCCACAGGATGCGACAGCAGAAGTACTAGCTGAGTTGGAGCATGATCTAGAGCGTCTCACGGCAGATATACCTGAGACTACTATGGACGACATTCCTATCAGGCTTCAGCGCTTCGTAGTCGCGGTCCCTGGACCGTTTAGGAGATTTTTGCGTAAGGTAGCCCGCGCAGTGGTGTCATACAGAGAGCACCACCAGTGATTGACTAGTCACTTTTGTAGTCACATGTGACATTTTGACTTTTTGTACTATCATTTTGCCGATCATAATGTGTTTTCAACCTATGATCGAAGACGATGTATATATTTTTGACACACTTCTATCTATATATATCACTATTACCAGCTTATCTTGTTTAGCATATGTGATGAAATGTTTTTAAATTTACTTGCATGATTATCGTAAATGTCTGTCCAACATTCGAGAAGCAATTGCATCTGCTAATGTATTCAAAGACCTTGGAATATGTTGATATTCAATGTAATCAAATTCACGTTCCAAGAGACGCACTCTCAAAAACAACCTTAATAACACAGGATTCCTAATGGCATAAACTCTATTAAGCTGTAATACAACAAGTTCAGAATCTAACCTCACTGTCAAACGTCGAATTCCAAATGAAATAGATTCGGATAATAATTCAATCACTGCACTGTATTCTGCAATGTTGTTCGTTGTTTGACCGAGGCTTACCCCATGCATAGAAACTAACTCGTCAGAGGGCGAATAGATAACCCAAGCTGCGGAAGAGATGTTCCGTGTACTACGACAAGCACCATCAGCAAATCCAATATATGTTTGGAGAGGCGTCGACATCTGCAATATCAAGAGTAAAACCAAGATAAGCCAGAATAACGACGAAAAACCACACTCTCTAAGCTAAGCACACTGACTAAACTAACACACTCGCTAGCTAGAAAGAAAATCTAACCTATCTAAAAATTTCTCCATTCCCATCATTTAAGCATAATACCTCTTTAAGTAAAGTCCATTTCTGGGTTTACCCAAAGAGTCCCCATCAAAGTCAACTAGCTCATAAGCCCCTTTTGCTAGCTTTCGCTTTACAATGTAGGGCACATGCCACATGGGAACGAATTTTCCGGCACCTAGCTTATCGTTAGCTTGATCATATAATAGTACTAGGTCTCCTTCCGAAAAACTTCGAGGGGTTACATTTCTATCATACTGAGCTTTCATTCGTTTCGCGTGAGTCTCGATTGCCAATGTAGCGTCACGTCGAGTCTCATCTAATTTAGCCAAGTACAATAAACGTGTCTCCTCTTCGGAAGTAGCTGGAAGTAATTCGACAGCCATTTGAAGTGATGGGATTTCGCATTCAATGGGTAACACAGCTTCTAAGCCATAAACTAGCTGGAAAGGAGTGAACCCTGTTGAATTTTTCACTGAGGTTCGGTATGCCCATAGCACTGAAAATAACATGTTGTGCCAATTCGACCGATGAACACCAATGGTTCGTCGGATCATGGTAACTAGAACTTTGTTGATAGACTCAACCAAACCGTTGGCTTGCGGATAATAAGGAGTAGAGCTATCGTGGCGCAAACCAAGCTGGCTTGTAAGCTCAGTCATCATGACATTTCGAAAATGGCTCCCATGGTCAGTAATGATTGCTTGTGGGACACCAAACCTAGTTATGATATGATTGAATACAAAAACTGCAGCTGTTTTGCCGCTTGCGTCGAATGTAGGCATCGCCTCGGCCCACTTAGTAAAATAATCAACCGCAAGGATGATATACGCATGCCCCCCGGCCGAGTGAGGGTTACAAGTAATAAAGTCGATACCCCATTTGGCGAATGGACCAACGGCAATTATAGGGTGGAGAGGAGCAGGTGGAGCGCGCATCTTGCGATCAAACACTTGACAGTTGTGGCACTTCCTGACTGCAATGATACAATCTTTAAACATAGACGGCCAGAAATAACCAGCGCGCAACACCTTCTGAGCTGTGGCATACCCAGACATATGACCGCCACATGCTCCAGAGTGACAATCATTCAAAACCCTCTCAGCCTCTTCGTGAGTTAAACAACGTCGAAAAACTAAGTCTGCCCCCCGGCGATAAAGTGTATCTCCAATAATTTTGTATGGCTGGGATTGAAACCGAATTTTTCGACGTTCCGCTTTGGAAGCTTCAGGCCGAAAGGTTTGGGTTTGGAGATAAATGATTATATCCCCATACCACGGATCTATAGTACTGATAAGAAACAAAGATTCGTCCGCAATGGACTCCTCTGCCACAGTCTCTGTGTCAGCACTCGGGAAATCACACATCAATTCCGCAAAAACTAAGGATTTCTTAGACTTGGACTTCTCGAACTCCAAGTCGAACTCTTGCAGGATAACAATCCATTTAGAGTACTTGCCCCCTAGCAGTTGTTTTGTCAAAATATAAATCATAGGGTTGCAATCCGAAATAACTGTAGTTTTGCGGAGAAGAATGTAGTGACGGAAACGCTGGACAGCTTGAACGGCTGCCAGGGCCAATTTCTCCACATGCGAATATTTTAGCTCAGTTGGATTCAAGGTCCTACTAAGATAATATATCACATGCTCCGCTCCGAATTCATCTTCTTGAACTAACACCATTCCAATGGTGGAATGCGAAGCTGCGAGGTATAAGAAGTAGTCTTGGTTGTAGTTGGGAGGATGCAATAACGGTGCATGGGTCAACGCGTGTTTAAGTGCATCAAAAGATTGTTGGGCAATCTCGTCCCAAAAGAATTGTGTGTTCTGTTTCAACAACCGTGTAAAACCTTTAGTGACCTCGGCGTAGTTTGGGATGAATCGGCGTAAAAAGTTCGCTTTCCCTCGCAAACTTTGGAGTTGGCGCAAACTCGAAGGAGGAGGCAATTTGATGATAGCCTCGACTTTCGAGGGATCGACGCGAATGCCGGCTTTTGAAACAACAAATCCCAGCAATCGACCTGTTTCTATACAGAAAACACACTTGTGGGGATTCAACCGAATTCGATAATGCCTACACCTCATAAAGATTGCTCGTAGGTGGACAAGGTGATCAGCTCGATGTAAAGAATGAGCAGGCAAATCATCGAGATAGGGTTGCACAATGTGCTTGATATCATGAAATGCATAAGACATCGCCCGTTGAAAAGTGGCCCCGGCATTCTTAAGTCCAAAAGGTAACTTGCAATAAGCAAATGTCCCCCATGGACAAATGAATGCCGTTTTTGGTTGGTCGGCAGGTAGAATATTGATTTGATTATAGCCCGAAAAACCATCCATGAAGGAAAACATTTCACTTCCGGCACAATCATCAATAATTTGATCGATATAAGGCGTAGGATAGTTGTCTTTTGGACAAGCTCGATTTATATCCCTATAGTCGATACAGATTCTTATTGTTCCTTGTTTCTTGTTGACCGGAACAATATTCGATACCCAATCCGTTAACGGGATCGGATAAATGAAACCTGCTTTCAACAGCTTTTCGACTTCTGCTTTAATCGCAGCCGCTTTTCGAGGGTGAATTTGACGCAACCGTTGCCGGACGGGTTTAGCATCCGGGTAGGTCTTTATTTCATGAATAACAATGGCAGGATCAATTCCTGGCATTTCCTCGTAAGACCAGGCAAACACGTCGCGGAATTCTTGGAATAGGGCCTTGTAAGTTTGGATTTATTCTTCAGTACATGCGGCACCTATATGAATGTTTTCCTCGATTCCGGGCTTCACTGAAATATCAATGGGAATAGTACGAGAAATATTCCCTAAATTCAGCTCTGAATCAAAATGTTTCGTTGGATCCTGAGCGTCTTTGACATATTCAGCGGTAAAGATAGATGAAAAATCATTTTCAAATGCATCATCCTTAGGTAAAAACGAAGATCTGTGATGGAGATCTTCCCATGGTAGATCGTCTACACTTAGGATTTCGCGAAGTTGTTCGTCAGATGACACGACTTCGGGAAACGTTATCCGTTCTAAGGGTGAGGTGAAAAGTGACTCTTCACTGACCACATTCATTTGGTCGACTTCGGTTGAATGAAAGTCAGTAAAAGACATGAGAGCTTCATAAGCAATTTCATATGGACTCAAAGGCATAACATCACTGAGTGAGTCTATCTCAGAATCAGATGGGACGAACCAAGGATCGTCATAAATAATGTTTTCTGATGTAATCATATGAATGGTTGCAAATGAAGGATCTGCGTTGAGTGGAGGGAGAGGAAAAGTTCCCAGTAAACCGGAATCTTTAACTAAACCTACACCAACATCCCTATAAGGGATTGTCGTTTTACCAACATGATGGATACTCTCTGAAGAGGCTGGGTCGGATGAAAAGTATGTCAGCTGATCAATAGTCACGATCTTACCGTTATGTGGAAACTTAATTATTCTGAATATCGATGAAACGACCGCTGTCATAGCATATGACCAACTTCGACCCAAAAGAAGGTTGTAGTCTAGAGGGGCATCAACCACTTCCACATCCAGACTAACGGTTTTACCTTCAACCCCTATAGGCAATTCTTGTAGAATACCAAACGGACGGAACCCACGGCCATCAAAGGCCTTAAGGATGGTGGGGGATTGGTTCAACGAAGGAGAACCAAGCGATCTCCAACATTGAATCGACATAATACACGTAGAAGCTCCCTCATCAATCACAGTCCGATGAATAGGCCTGTTTTTGACTATCACTGGAATTTGGAAAGCCATTTGATGGGGGAGACGTGGTGTACTATTTTCTAGATCAAAGATCATTAGGTTCGGGTCCTGAACATCGACAGCTCCGATAGCCGACAAAAGCAATTTCCGTTGTGCTGGGCATGATTGCAGCACTTCGAGTGCCGACATTGCTGAAGGTGAAACAGCTAAGTCCTCAACAATGTTGTAATTCTGGGCTGCTCTCGCATGTGGATTGAAAGCAGACCTTCGAAGTACACCCTTGGCGGGCGGCTTAATCACTAAGTCTGGGTTAGGTTTTTCGATCTGTAGTGGATCAGAACCAGGAGCTGAGGTTGATGGGTTAGAGTGAGAAGATTCTGCTTCCTTGCCATCAACAGGAGCCTTACTACCATAATCTTGCGATCGAGTCGCAATCCTCACATGAGACATCATCAAAATGGGTTCTTCACTGGCATTCGAAGAAGAACCTATCATCTTATTCTCCTGCTCGGAAATGGATTCTTTAACACAGCAGGAGTGGGAGAACCTTTGACTATTTTAACAACCTCGGCCCGATGAGGGCAATCTCTCGTAAAATGATCCTCTTCACAAATAAGACAAGGATATCGAGGTTTGCGTTTTTCGTCATTGGTTTCCGACTTTTCAGTTTTCTCCTTTGGAGCCTTGTCTGCTTTAGCCTTCTTCTTTCCTTTCTTCTTTCCACCGTTTTTTGATTTGGCCGTAGATGACTCTACAGCGTGAATGTCGGCGGTAAGTTCAGGAGGAGAAGACTCTCCTGTCGGAGAATCAGGCAAAGTGATAATTGGAGTATTGGAGGCCTTGGAAGACTTCTTCTTACTCTTCGTAGTCACGATGCCAATCATACCATCAGTGGCATGAGATCCCGAAGGAGCAGCAGCGATTTGATTCGACTTTGGAAGATCCAGAATCTTCTCGTGTAACGTACCCGACTGAGTGTAAACTAAGTCAAGGTATTGTGCTTGAGCAATGACTTGCTCCTCAGTAACTACTCCGGCCTTAGCGACATCTTCAGTAATCTTCGGTAATAATGATTTGACAAACCATTCAGCTAAGATTTGGTCCGGGATAAAAACTTTCACTAATCGCCTCCGGCGTCTCCACTCATGAATGTGATCAGAAATATACGTGGACGTCGATTGTTTTAGTGAAGTTAATAACTCCGTGCCGTTATCGTATCTGACCGGCAACTGAAAGTGAGTTAAGAACGAGGTAGCTAACTGGCTAAAGTTGTAAAAAGAGGCCCGTGGTAACTCAATGTACCACTTGGCCGCGAGACCAATGAGTGTACGCTGGAAAAGACGTAAGCGGATGGAATCATCTGAGATAGAATTCGAAGCACACCAGAGGTGGTAAGTCATCACATGATTGGACGGATCCTCTCCAGACTTACCTTCGAACTTGGGTATATCACTGGGCAACTTATTTGGCATTGGCGGCCAGAACTGAAGATATTGAATTGGATCGTTCGTTAGGCGCGTCAAGTCGGGTAAATCTAAAGTTGCAATAAACGGTAACTGCCGGTTAGGATCTCTAAAACTCTGGGTCACAATACCAGCCCCAGGAGGAGGATATCCAGGATAACTAGGAACAGGAGTCGCATTTGGGATATTATATCCTCCTGGAAAACCAGGATTAACCGGACCGTACTGGGGTTGTTGAGGTTGTTGATAAGTGTACCCAGGATACGGTTGATACTGGTAAACCGGTTGTTGGACAGCTTGCCCAGGTTGGTACTGTCCCTGGTACGGAGGTTGAACAAATTGAGGTTGAGTAGTCACAACCGTACTTATACCAGGCTGACCTACAGGCATCTGGACCGTGGTTTGAATCGTAGATCCAGACAACGGTAAAGATGTCTGAGGTGCGGTAACAGGGACAGTAGAAACTGGAGCCGTCGATACTCCAGAAGTAAGTATGGTAGATGTAGCGGTAGTTGCAGCAGCCGTTTGAGATGGAGTACTAGGTGCAATTGCCGGCTGAGTAACTACCGAAGCTACAGAAGCTTGAACATTGGGCTGGACAGGTTGCGGTTGCTGGGTTGGACCAGAAACTACGGGTTGTCCAGCTTGAGGAAGCATTTGTACACTTGGCTGCAACACCTGTTGACCCTGTGAGGGATCCCATACTAACATTCCAGGGTACTGACCCGTAACAGGTTGAGGGTACTGAGATCCATAACCAGATTGAGGTTAGGATTGATAATTGTAAGGTGCAGTTCCCATACTTGGAACATATGACTGACCTTGAGGTGGTTGATAACCTTGATTTGAGTATTGACCTTGGGGTTGATAACCTTGAGGTAAATACTGATACTGGGGTTGACCTTGACCTTGAGGTTGGTACCCTTGAGGTTGATAACTTTGGGGTTGATACCCTTGAGGTTGCCATCCTTGAGGTTGATATTGATACTGAGGTTGACCTTGGGGTACATATTGAGGCTGAGGTTGGCCTTGAGGTAAGTATTGCACCATAGGTACATACTGACTTTGAGGTTGCCCCCCAGACACAATTTGTGTACCTTGAGGTTGCCCCCAGGCGTTAACTGCGGTTGCCCCCCAGGCGGTAATTGGCCACCTTGAGGTTGGGAAACGGGAACTGAACCTGACATCATGTAAATGTCTCCTACACCCAATGGTATATTACCACTGTTTCCAGCAAATAACCCATGATCAATGGGTTGAGGAGATGCCCCCGCAAAGGTACCAGAAAGTGACTGATACCCAGTGGGAACAGAAGGACCGCCGTGTAAAAAAGATTCAGGACTTTGTGTAAACACGGACGACTGACCAGACATATTTACGGGAGTATGAATACCTCCAGGTGGAAAAGGAGTACGAGGTGTGGAAAAACCGACTGAGTTGTCTAAAAAATTGGTTAACGCAAGGTACCAAGAAGTACTTCTAGGAGGACTGTAAAAGATGGATTCACGCTCCCTTAGATCAATAGTAAGTTGACCTTCAAGGTGAGAGACACCTATATCTTCTTCTGGAGCAAGTTCTTCTATAGCAATCAAACCAGAAGGTAGATTTTCGGTGATAATTCTTTCTATTCTCGGTGAATCAGGGACACTAGAAGTTGGAGTAACAGGTTCGGAAATTTCAGGTTCTTCGCCTGTTTCACTGGCAGATGAAAAACTACCAGCAAGCTCGGAAACTGTAACAGTTTCGGGATTGTAACCTGTTTCTAAACTTTGGTAATCTGGATGGACTACCAAGGAAGATTCTCCTTCTTCAGGTGAACCTACTCTACTGTCACTAGGAGGAGTTACAAGGACCTTTAACCCTTCGTACTGACCCGGAATGTCTTCAGGAGATTCACCCCGTGATTTACGGAATTTTCTTAACAAATCTATTCCGGTAACAATCTCAGGAGACTTGCCCCGAAGTCTACGGGACTGTCTTGGTAATTCCGCCACAATTAAAGATTTTTAACTACAACACACGAAAACAAAGTAAAAATTTCAAATCAAACCACCTAAAGTCTTCTAAAGAAGCAAACAAATTTGAAGCACACGCCTAAATAATCTAGAGCGTCAAACCACACACAAACAGTAGTCTTCCGGACCAAAAGCGCTAGTTGGTGATTAGGCCCAACCTCGCAGGATTCAGTACAGAAATGGCGGGTGGAACAGTTACCCCGGCAACCTGCTTAATGAATAGACCGGCACAAGTTCCTCCACTTTAACCGTCTCGAAGTGAAGTGAACCCCCGGAAAATCCAAGTGAGTATAACCGACGTCTGCTCCAGGTACAGTGGGACCTTCCCTCCACCGTCACCTCGGTAGAACCCTAAAGATTATGGTCACTAAAGTTACCAATCACAACAATTACACCTGGGGGAACAGTCTAAACTCCGACAGCACACAAGGGCAGAATAGCAAGCTCCAATCCCCTTACCGGCTCCTTGACAACAATCCAAGGTTTACCGATAAGTGACCCCTGGCTCCTCGACAATGGTTAATCCGAGGTTTACCGTTTGTAATACGTACTGTCTGGCGTCGTTCCCAACGAGGGAGGAATGATCCCCTCACTGGTTCGGACACGAGCTCGTGCTTCTCCTTTAAGAGGAGCTTTCCCAGAGTATAACTGAAACAATTGGATTTAATCTACTCAAGATAAACTATCTGTTTGGTTTTGTAGTCTTGGAGAGTTAAGTACTCACCTACTCCAAGACCCTAGCCTAAGCTATGTTGGTGTTTCAGAGCCCTAGAAAAATAAAAATTACTAGATTGATTTTAATTTAAGCGTTACTTTTAAGGTTGTTTCTTAAGTCAAAAGGTGATGGAAGTGAAACCAGTGGTGTGTTGACTCGACTCGAAACCACTACAAAATGCACCTAGGATGATTTACCCACTACTTTACTTTTTCGATGAATTGCTTAACTAAAAAGTTGAGAGAATGCAATCTTTATAAAAGCAACTTCTTAATTGAAGACAATCAAAGAAACAATTCGTTTGTCTTTTCCAAGCATAAAAAACATGACCGCTCTTTACATGCACGAAAAAACTCTTTTTCTCTTTCAAAAACAAAAAGCTACTTGAAACAAGACTTTTAAAGAAGATGTTTTTGTATTTTTCTTTTAATAAAGCAAATAAATCTAATATAACCAAAAATCAATCTTAACAACTATTAAAATCTATGAAAATGCACTCATAAGCAAACTAAAAGGTAAATTTACTCTAAGCAATCTTAACGAGGCCAAAACTAACAATGATTATTCTAAGGTGTTTTACTTGATCACAATCAAATCAAGGACTAGCTTATTGCAGAACCAAAAACTAGTCAAAACAAAACTCTAATCTTTTTGTTCTTTTGTAAAATGGAAATCAACACTTTATAAACAAGTAATTCGAAATTTGACCCAAAACAACTTAAATGGCAAGCTGCTCACACAAGGAGACTTTACGACAGGCCCGACTTCTAAGAAGGCTGACTAACCAGAGAGATCTAAGGCTGGACAACTTTCTACCGTCAAAGTCACTACAGGACCTATTGAAAAATCAAACCCTAGGCCTAAACTTCGTTGAAATCCACTAAAACACTCAAAGCTCACAAAACAAGTTAGGTGAAAATTCTTGACAGGGTACTAAAGGATCTGGGTAGAAAACACTAAGAAAAATCAAAATCTAAAAGCAATTAAAGCAAAAAATGGAATTTTCCTAAATTTTACAGGAAGACGCAGGCAACCCGTTGTAACAGGTGCGGGCCCGCTCTGTGCAAACGACAACAGCGCGTCCAAAGACACACTGTGCAGTACTCAGAGGGTGCGTCCTTCTGGAAAAGTTGAGAAAAACCAAATCTAACTAAATCTAAAGCTAAGCCACCCAAATACTAATTCTCACAGTCAAAAACCAGAAAATAAAAGTGATTTTCACAGAGCAAAGTTCACACAAAGGAAAAGACTCTCTCATTAATGGATTCCCCAGCGGAGTCGCCAATTTGTCGTGGCGGAAAAAGTCGTTTATGCGGACACAACTGACCTCCCTAGGAGTCTAAACTCTCTAGCGACAAACAAGACAAAATGGAGTGATGTTTCTCTAAATATACCTTTTAAAACATGAAAACTACAAGTGTTTAGGCTTACCTTATTCCAAAACGCGGTTGTTGTAGTCCATCCTTGCCGATCCGGATGAGCTCCTCCTTCAAGTCAATTCCTGCAACCACAAACAATCAAACAATTACCAAGCACTTGCATTTCATATAATAAAACATATATTCAACATGCAGACCAAGGAACACATGAAATAACTCATTAACACAAGCTATTGAGAAAAATAAACCAGTTTGTATTAATAACGAAACAAAGAAACTCTTACAACCTGGCCTTGGTGTTGTGCAAGTTCCTCCCAGGGTCCATCAAGGGTTTTCCTCTACTTTGACAAAGCTCACCCACTTCCAAGTAGAATCAAGCAAAGACAATCTCTCCTCACAAGGTTCTAAATGGGAGTCCTAATTCCTGCAGCATTTACCCAAAGAAAATGTATAGCTTCAACCTCCCCTCCCTCTGGCTCAATGTCTTTATTTATAGTGCTGTAAAGAGGTTATTCAGGTCCACCATCAATGGGATAATCCCCCTCTTTGGGTGGGATAGCTCCCTTATTGATGGGATAAGTTCCCCCTTAATAGAGATACATGAACCAACTGGAGGCGCATCCAAATCATCAAACCGACCTCTAGAAAGTTCTAGAAGTAACCACAAGTAACTTTTTTAAGATGAAACTCGCGCATTTTGCCTTTTACAGAAGGACGCACCTGTCCCTTAACATACAGAGCGTCCAAGGACGCAGCTTTTGTGAACATGGTCAGCGTCCCCGCAGGTGAGGCTAGAGAGAACCTGCGACCCCAGAGATAAACATATTTTTTACAAGACTTTCTCTCTTCTTTGAGTTTGAGATGGATAACAGAGGCATAAGACTTGCCTAAGAGGGTAGCATGACTGTTGATTTGAGCCATACTAACTGTAAGTAGTCATGGTGACATTTTTTTAGTGTAACACCTGGGTCTTGACACCTCTTGGAATGAACTTGCCATTTGGAAATTCTCGCTCAACGCACCCTGGTAGTGCTTCTACCTGCGTTGCAGTGCAGGTAGCTAGTGTTGGCTTTGACATTCAGCGCAGACAGCTAGTGGAGCCACTGAATTGATCCTGAATTGACTTGTTTTTGAGCAGTTTCTGGTGGAGAACTTCTGTGAATTGCTGTGGTTTGTTAGCCTTATTCCTCTAGGGGTAGGAACAACATGTTTAGGGACTTTGGATCCCTTAGATTATGGACATTTCATGCTCAATGCTGAAAGGCACAAAAATGTCTATAACAATGTGAGCTTTAAGTTTCGTTCCATTGGTGTAGTCAAAGGATTGCACTCAGCCATGCCAAACCTATTTAAAAGATATCCAATGTACTTCTTTTGAGAGAGGAATATATACTTCGGATGTTGAGTTACTTCAATACCAATATAGTAGTGAACATAGCCCAAGTCAGTCATTTCAAAACCTTTCCTCAATTCCTTCTTTATGGATGCAATGTAGCTCTCATTGTTCCCTATGATTAAAATATCATCTACATGTACCACAAGATATACAAATATTTTTCCAACTTTCTTGAAAAACAAAGTTTCATCATCAAGATCATAATGTTTGAAGTTTAGTTTCAGATGATGCTCAGTTAACTTTTCATACCAGGCCCGTGGTGCTTTCTTGAGGCTATACAAGGATTTCACAAGTTTGCATACTTTATGTTCATGTCCCTTCACAACAAATCCTTCTGGATAGGACATAAAAACATTTTTTTTCAAATCTCCATTTACGAAAGAAATTTTTACATCCTTTTGATGGACTTTCCAATTGTTATGAGCTACCAAGGCAAAGAGTGTCTGGATGGTAGCCCATTTTGCTGTGGGAGAAAAATTCTCCTCATAATCGACCCCTTCCTTCTATGCAAAACCTTTTAACACAAGCCTGCATTTGTGCTTGTCAAGTGAGCCATCAACTTTATACCTATTCTTGTAGACCCACTTGCATCCAATTTGTTTTTTACCAATGGAGGATCAACCAACTTCCAAGTGCCATTCTTTATCAAGCCATCATATTCCTTTTGCATCATTTCTTTCCATTCATCATGAGAAGTGACTTCTTTGAAGGAAGTTGGTTCAAAATCTGTAGACAAATTCAGTTCACAATAATAAGAAACATCCATATCAACATATGAATTAGAATCATCTACCTCACCTCCATTTTGCCTGGTTGAATTTCTTGTTCCTGTCTTTCCAACCTCATTAGGATGAACACTTTCAAGTGTCTTTGTCAACAAATTTGGGGCACCTTTCTAAGATGGTCCAGGCTACTTAGTTGATTGAGTTGGGACTGAATCAAGATTGTGTCTCCCAATTTTGTCAATCACATCACTCAAAGTATCATCAGTGGTTGGAGTTTCATGTGGGGGAGAGAGTGCTTCAAAAGAAGATTCCACAGATTGATCCAGTATACGAATCCACCATTCAAGATGTGGAATCTAATTATCGAATTATTGAAATGATTTTTCATGCCAAAATCTATCCAAGTGATTAAGTTGTCGCTCAACAATATTGTCAGCTTTGGAAGATTCAGGAAAGATTACATCTCTAGATACAACGAACTTTTTATTAACTTCATCATAGAGATGATATTCTTTGGAGGTATTTGAATACCCCGAGAAGATACACTTACGACTCTTTGCACCAAGTTTGTCTCTTTGGAACTTTGGTATCAAGGCATAAGAAGTGGAACCAAAGACTCTGAGATGCTTTACCAAAGGAGTGTGGCCATACCACTTTTCATAAAGAGTCTTGTTTCTAATAACATTAGATGGACATCTATTCTTTACGTAGACAACACATAGAACTGCATCATCTGAAAACATCAGTTTTACATTCTTGAAAAACATCATGGAACGTACCATATTTAAGATTGTCCTATTCATTCTTTCAACTACTCCATTCTGTTGGGGATTATAAGGCACAATTACTTGATGTTTGATCCCATGTTGGCGAATATAGTTTTCAAATTCGTTTGAAGTGTATTATTTTCAATTATCAGTGCGAATAGAGCCAATATGATATTGTGCATCATTTTCAATCCATGTATGAAAGTTATTAAATATTTGAAAAGCATCAGATTTGTTCTTCAATAAATAAACCCAACACATTTTGGTGTAGTCATCAATAAATGCCATCATATATTTATTTCCATTTGCATAAGGAACAGGCATCGGACCACATAACTCTAAATGAATGAGTTCAAGTTTTCTATGTGCACTGGAATCGAAATCATGAAAACACTGTTTGTTATGCTTTCCTAGAATACAAGCATCACATTGCTTAAGTTTCCTAGGCTTTGTAGGAAAATCAGTAACACCATTTTTCTTCAACAAGTGAAGGTTGTCATGGTTAAAGTGTCCAAATCTAGCATGGCACAATTGACTTAATGGAAATGTACCTTCATCATAATGAGAACCATATGAGAAATTTTGTGCATGCGCAAAGGTACCTTGCAGCTTCAGAAGTCTTTCTTCTTCTATCCCCGTCATGACAAGTGAGTGATATTATGATTTTCTCACCTCAACTTTGCCATCAAACAAATAATAGAGTGTCCTTGCTGGTGGATGTGAACCAAGGACAATGAGTTTGTTGAGTTTTGATTTGTCTACAAAGTATACTACTCCATCAACATTGTCAGTAAATTCTTAAAAAAAATCTCTTCTAAAATTCATGTGGCAAGATTCTCGTGAATCAAGCAACCAATCATTTTTCCAAGAAGCAAGCAAATCATTAAACAAGTCTTCATTTACTCCAATATTACAATGTGCCACAACATAGTAAGCGGATTCAAGTGCTTTACCTTTCTCTTTTTCATTGGTTTCACCTTTGGCCTGATTTATTTCTTGCTCAATTTTGTACCAAGGAAACTTGCCTGTGGATGCATCACGTGATCCATCTCTATTGCAACATATGCAATGAATATCAGACTTTTTTCCTTGAGAGTATCTGCCCCCCTACCTCTGAAATTTCTTCTTCCTCTTCCTCTTCGACCACCTCTTCCTCTGGAAGAATATTGAGCATGATTTTTCTCTCTATGTGAAGGACACATAACTTCTTTAGAAGACTAAGGAGCTATCTTCTTCCCAAAATGTTTCTCTCTCTCAGCAAATTCAATCACAAGGGAGTCAAAGGTAATTTCTTTGAGGTTTCCATTTTATTGCAATGACTCAAGATATTTTGAATAAGTGGGATAAAGTACCTTGACAAAAGCTATTAGAGGAATGTATAGTTCAACATTAGTGAATTTCATATCATGCATAATAGATTTTACTTCTGATGCTAGAGCAAGAGGATCATGATTTTGTAATTCAAGACTGAAAAATTTAATCATCAATTGGACAACTTCAAGCGTAGAGTGTGATTCATAGAGTTAATTCAACTTTTGTAGGGATTCAAAATCATTTGAAAATGGTGAAATATGGCGACTCACCTCTTCATTTACAGATGCCACAATCAAGGCATATGCCTTGTTGTTCTTGTTTTCCCAAATGGTGAACTCCTTATCTTAAGTGGGCTTTTTAGGTGCATTGTCTCCTACACCTGCACAGACTCCTTTCCACAAATCATTGAAAATGAGAGTTTGTTTGATCTTCCAAGACCAATTAGGATAGTTCTTCTTTCTAGAGAGAACTACTCCAACTATAGAGATCAATGAATGCATTTAAATGTGTACTGTGTAAAAAAGGAAAAAGAAAAAAAAACGCTCCTCTGCTGGAAAAAAATTGCACTTACTATGAAAATATGATTATGATATGTATATATCAGAGGTATATTTGGGGAAGGAGTTATATGGTGGAGGAGTTTTAACAGGGGAGGGATTATGTAGTAGAGGGGTTTAACAGGCAAGGGTATATGTAGAGGAGAGTTATATGGGGGAGGGTTTTTATAGTAGGTGAGGGCATGTAGGTGGTATGGGCATGTAGGCGGAGCATTGATGTCAGTCCATGGTGGGCGGAAATGGGACCAGTAAATGAAACAAAATATTATATTAAAGAGGGAGAGTGGTATGGTGGATTTGTATGGTGGTATGGGCTAGCATTCAACGTAATCTCCAACAAACGTAGTATGGAGTATGGAGTATCGGGAGTGCCGACTGTGCATGAGTTTGGACGGAATAGTCAATGTCGCAGAGCCAAAAGGTTGGTGGGTCAGAAGGTGGAGGGACACTGGTATGTTGTGTAACAGATTCCCTGACACGATGGGTTGGTAACCGGGTATAACGGATTCACTGGAATGATGGGTTGGATACTAGTCTCGTTGTTTGCAGCGCTGTATATTATGACAGTTATGCTTCCACCATTCCATCAACTATACAAAATCTTCAATTTTAATGGATTCCTTTCGTAAAGAAGGACTTACCAAACACTTTCAATTCATAATGAACACTGCAATATCACCATCCAACACATAATTAACACTGCAATCTCACCATTAGAATGAACATTGTAGTCTCACCGTCTTCAATGGTCTCACTAAATGTTTACAGATCTGCTCCACAATATTTTAACTAGTGTTCCAACACTTCCACACCACACAAGCACAAAGCTTTCATGAGAGTTATTCAACCAGAGGTTAACTCTCAAATCCTTGCAATCATCACAAAGATAATTTGATTACACGTTTGAATGCATAGGGTGGTTTGTCCAAATGAAGAGATTTGACAAAGAGCAGAGGAAGGAGGGAGTTACAAAGGAAAAAAAACTAAAAATAGAGCTGCCTATGATACCATGTTAGGCTAGGAGGTAACTCCTCAAATCGAATTGTGTTTCTTCATTAAGGCTACTCATGGTTATATACAAGAAGGGAGAGACTCTTGGGTTTCACCTCCCAGTGTCTCTTCATTTTCTTATTCTCCATTATTTACCATTTACAATATTTACAAATGTTCACCCAATCCCAATGATTAGGGGTCAACATGATTTTCCCAACATATTGTAGCTTGCCTTCAAAAATATTCTTATCTTTTGATCTTTCTCGAAATAAACCATGATGCCACAATTAAAGGATCACCTATTTACATATACACTATCTACATGATAATGTCGAACATATATCCACATTTCAGGATATTTCCTCACTTGTGAAAGACCATTTATTTCATTTTGACTTAGTTACTGGAGAATCCACAGTAAGAACCATTTTCAGTAAAATCAAATATAATGGCAAATATTAAAATAGTTAACAATGTCAAAATTGTAAAGAAAAAACATTTTGTAAAATTCCAACTATACCTTTCTTTCACATCATGTAAATATGTTGACTTAATATTCTTTTATGTTTGAATCTATACCTACATCTTCTATTTTGTTTTGAAGTTGTTCAATAATCTATTGTAGTGTGTAATCTTTGCCCCATTCCCCACACAAATCAATGGGAAGTGTAGTATTCCTTGGGTTTGATCTCTTAAACTAGATTCTCCTTGTTTATGCCACTTCTTCTCTCTTTGCCCCATTCCCCACGCAAATCAATGAGAAGTGTAGTATTCCTTGTGTTTGATCTCTTAAACTAGATTCACCTTGTTTATGCCACTTCTTCTCTCTTTTGATCATATAAATTAATCCATTTTTTCATAAATTCCATGTAGTACAGAGTGAACTTGTCGAATATAACACTTTTGTCTATACCTATTACATGTCAACATGTTTATTTTAAACTCAAAATGTCATGTTGTATATTTAAAAAATAAATTACAGAGTAAATTAATGATTTCAAGGAATAAAACCTCAATGATCATGAATTTACTTACTATTTTCTACTTCAACAAGATTGTACTTTTTCTCCATCAATAATATATGATGCTCCTTCTTCATCCCAGAAGCGTGGCCCATCTTCAAAATCCTTACCAAGGAATTCACATGGGAAGAAAAATGTTTCATTCAATACATACCCTTCAACCATGCAACCATTTGGATGTGCCTTTTGTCGGACATATCTTTGTAGAGTTTTCATATACCTCTCAACGAAAAATATCCATCTCGTTGATACGACACCGACAAATTCAATGTCATTGACTAGGTGTATAAGTAAATGGACTTGTAGGTCCATGAAACGTGTAGGGAACTCCTTCTCAAATACACATAAAATTCATGCAATTTCCTTCTTCTATTTTGGCACTTTACATCAGTGGATCTCCTTGGAGGTAACCCTCCTAATATAATAATATAATATTAGTATGACCCATTAGTAAAAAATTAAAAAGTAATATAATATATTTATGTCTCTCAGACACAAACATTTCATATCACATACTTTACAAATGTTGACAATCGACTAATTATGGCATTCCTTAAGTCAATGATAGTACATGAACCACCCCTAATTTCCAATGGCATGATATGTTATGAAGCAAATTTCACAAAAATCATTAGTAATTTTTCTCGCAGAACAAAATATCAAAATATATTTTGTACTTAATGAACATTACCAGTAAAAATTAAATGATGATAATACCTTCATGAAATTATGAAAATAATGTGTTTTAAATCCTCTTAGATGTCCATCAACTTTAAAAGATTTTTCCAATGATGACTCATAGCCAATAGGCGTCCTCATTGAATTAATGGATTTTTTTAGTTGGTCTAGCTCTTTTATTTTCCAAAATCCATGGAGCTTGTATTTTTCATTTTCCATGTTTGACCACAAATGTCTTCTACGAAATTTGGTACGCGAAAGAGAAACATCTCTCCTTGAAGAAAATGTGTCCTTCTCTTTGCCTAATATATGTAAAAATATAAAAGCTAGGACATTTTTGAAGATGTACATAGGATCTAATAAATGAGCTATTAATATATCCTTCCAGTAGGGAGCTCACAAAATATGGATTTCCTTTTCATTCCTTTTGGCATATTAACTACAACTTGTTTCGGTTCTTCAATTGAATCACCCCAATCAAAAAAATCCTCTTAAGCTTTCAATTCAACATATTCATACTTCTTAAGCCAATCACCTTGACCCATAATCATGGAAGGGCCCCTATTTTCATCTTTTCCATTAAATTGATTCTTCTGGTGATTTCTAAACTTATGATATGGTAGTAGAAAAACCCTGCTGTTTGCATCAATAAATTTATCTAGATGTTTAGAATAATGCCCTTGAAATTGTTCTGCACATCTTGGACATGCAAGTATCCCCTTTGTTTGAAGCCCTACAATTCAATAAGTGATGTTAATAAATCAAAATAATAGTATAAATGTAAGCATGAAAGTTGGGATGAAAATAAATTATGAGTGTAAATACGTAAATATTTTATGTTACCAAAATAAATGTAAGAACCCATGGTTGATTTTCCATGTAAATAAAATAAGACGAAGGTCATGGGACACATATTCCAAGCTGAATGTTGGGAAAAACTTAGTGATGGGTATCACTTGTGATTAATTTGTGGATATGGAAATTGGAAAAGGCATTGACAAATGAAAAGTGACAATAATTGACAATTTATTTATGAAATAAAGGAAAATAGGAGAAAAGGAATGGGAAGAGACAATAATTTGCATGAGAGGGAAATTGAAAGAAAAGTGAAGGAAAATGAAGAAAATATAGGCTTCAATAATGGAAAAGGCTTTTGAGGATAAATTCACATCTTTTTTTGGTTTAACTTTTGTCAAGTTTTGTTTTCGAACTCTCATACTATTGCACACTTAGAGAAATTTTGGTTCATGCTTGGAGCACTATATCATTCACTTGAATTTGGAGTAAGAAGGAAAAGGAATGCAGGAAAGCACAAGGGAACAATTGGATTAATAACTACAATTGGGTTGATTTGCAAGTAACAGGTTGGATGTGTGATTTCCTTGACTATTTCTAAATACACGGTATATGCATGTGTTTTTCTGGTTATTTGCTATGATTGGAATAAATAATTTCCTGGAGTAATAGCCTTGGCTTTCCATTTCTTAGATAGCCACGTTGTTGTGGGTTTTTCTACTTGATTTTTATTTTTATTTATTTATTTACTTTATTTTTTTATTGAAGCTCATGTTATTTATGGAAGTGGGTTGGAACAAATGCTTTGGAATCCCTGGAACAACTTGGGTTGAGTTACTGGTCATAAAGTCTAGGTTGGTACAAATTATTTAGATCCCTTGGTGGGTTGATTTACTAGTCCCTTGATTCAGGTTGCAAAAATTCTCCAGAGCCCTGGAAGGATGTAGGTTGAGTTACTAGTTCTTGGATCCCTAGACAACTTCCACATAGACTGATTTGGTTGGTGTTAGTTATGTCTAATCGTAGAGGTGGAATAATTGGTTGAGGGTTCAGGCGGTTTCCCTATGGAATCCCTAGATGGTTTTGTTTCGATTTATTGCATGAGATCCCACATTCATGCTTTGAATATGGCACAAGGATTATTGGCTAAAAGAAATATTTGGTTCAGCGCAATCTATGGTCAGGTGGTACGTGGAAGTCCTTGACTTGGTTGGTATTTTCATATATTAATAATATCTATTCGTCTATTATGATTCATGTATACTTGTAGTGATTATATTGGCGATATTATGGTTGAGTTGCCATGGTCCTTATGCTGGTTATTTTCTAGTTATATGTTGGTTATATTATGTGTACCATCTATTGCTCTTCTCATGAAATATTTAGTTATTGATTGGTTAATGAATATATGGACTAATAAGTGTTGATGCAACTATGTGGAAAGTGTTGGCATTATTATACAAGTGTTGTCCTTGATGGCAACTCACTCAGATGACAATTCACAGTGCCACAGGTTAACAACAAAGGATTACAGATCAGAATCCAAAGATTGAAGAAAGAAAGGTATACGCTGGTTCACTTTGTCCAAGAAACATATACACACAGGTTAACAAAATAAAAGAAGCGTATAACTTATACACGCACTTTCACAGGAGGAAAAGCGCGTACATGTTCGAAAACTAAGTTTTTGGTCTAAGGTATTTTGATCCAAGGTACTGATCCATGGTATTTGGTCCAAGGTATTGGTCGTAAGTGGTTTTGGTACAAGGTATTGAGAAAGGCCTAAGAGTATATAAGGAGGAGAAGATCATTAGGCCAAGGGGTGCAAGTATTGAATATCTGATGAAATGTGAGATCCAATATGCAAGTTATGGGTTTCTGATGCTTTGCTTGATTTGAACTAAGGATGCACGTATGTGGTTGATGATGGATGATGGATCAAGATCATAAGACCTGAAATGTATTATCATTATGTGGTTTGATCATGGATAGTCTAGATCTGAATACTGACGCATGTTTTATTCTACAAATGTTATGATCTGGGTATGAATGAATTCTGAAATAGCTGTGAAGTTTTTAAGTTAGTATTTGCAGATCTGTACGTTGGTTTGCTTTGGTAAAAGCGCGTATACACGCCAGTTCGGCTCATCAGAGTAGCGTATACATTATGAAATATGATATTTGAATTTGTTGTTGGTTCTAGTGTTTGTTGCAGAGTTCTGGGTTCTGCTCTATGTTCTGGTGACTGTGTTTTGATGACAGTATTCTGAATCTTCAAATTGGTTGATTGTGATTTGCTTCAGTGATGATGGGCCTTCAGTGATTTAGTTGTGGGTGATTTAGAGATTGATGATTGAGTTTCAATGATTGTTTAATGCATATGTATTTGATGGTTGCATTGTAGTGGTGATTTATTTTGAGCTTCAATGTTTTTGATGGGTCCAGTATGAAAATTGGATGAGACGTGGCCATCAGATTGTGGTGTTGTGATCCAAGAGTATCCAGTCTGATAATTCATGAAACATGGTCCCTGGAGGAAGACAGTAGGTCATAGCCTTCTGTGGGTCAGCTCCTACATACTAGTAAACATATCGGCCAGTACAAGAGCTAGGGGGTTGGAGATCCCTTCTAGTAGGAGCTGGAAAACGAGAGAAGGTTGTAGCCTTCTGCAGGTGGGTGCCTGCGTAATGGTATGAGTCTACACCAGTACAAGATTGTAAACAAGTTTTTCTTATATTAAAAAAAGACAACAATAGGTGGTTTTTATCCCGCATTGGGTTTCCACCTTAAATCTTGGTGTTCATGTGTGTTTCTTATGTGTGATGGTTTGTTCTATTATTAATACACATTGTTACTGTTTATATGGTTAATGAAGTACTAATGCACTGATTAAAGATCAACATATGATGAATTAACTGAATCATAAGTTTGTTGGATATATGCTGGTTGCCTTAAATACAGTTGCGTGTATACACGAGTTACCTTCATTGAAGTAGCGTATATAAATCTAATTATGGAAATGAAAAAGCTATTGATTTGATAATACTGATTCACCCCCCCTCTCAGTATTATTTCCAACAATTGGTATCAGAACAAGTCCTTTGGTAGAAGCTTGATCGCTTGAAGGAGATTCGTAGAAACAATGGGAAAGAAGCTAAAGAAGAAAGCGCCTCAGAAGAAGAACACAACTCAAAGGAATAGTGACAACAGGAGAGACAATTGGCCATTACGTGGAAGCAAGTATTCATATTCCAAATCACCTCAAATTGAAGATGAACAAGCAAATGAAGCATCAGGTACAAATTTTTGGTCTTCTAGTGATACTTTTCTTTGTTCATGCAATATTGGAGATATTGGAAGTGATGTGAAAGAAACATAGAGACAAAAGTTAAAAGACTCGTAGATAAAATCAGAGATCAAAAAGATCTATTTAACAAAAGGGAGTGTGCCTTCAAAGAAGAAGTTACCAAATTAAAAGCTCAGCTGGAGGGAGGAAACAAAGTAAGGAAGCAGTAGAAGGAAAGGGAAGATCAATGTCAAATGCTGCAGGATGAAGGACATCATTAAGAAATGAAATAAATGATCAGAGTATAACAATCAAGAGACTTAAAGATAGATCCCGTTACTATGTAAGTCTTGAAGCTAAGATCCTCTCTCTAAAAGAAGATCTTGAAAATAAGCAGAATGAAGAACTACCTCAAGCAGATGAAGAACAAGAAAATGAGATTCTCAAATTAAGGCAACAAGTGGAAGAAGGAAGAAAGACTGAAGAAATCTTGAAGAAGAAATATCTAGAAAAGGAAGACCAATATCAGGTTGAGGTAAATATCTTAAAAGATAAATTAAAAGAAAAGGATAAACTGTTACGATTTCAAGATATTACTAAGATTTTGGATAATATTCTTAGTAGTCAAAGGTCTCCTACCATCAAAATTGGTCTTGGTTTTCATGAATTTGTTGAAGGTGAATATAGCTCACAAGGTGAGGCAAGGAACTCTAATGCAAAATCTAATATGCTCAACAGGGAGATGAGAGGTCAACCCCATCAACAACCAAGGAAAGAAAGTCCTCAAAGAAAATCTTTTACTCCTAACTATGGAAGTGATAGTCGGTTATTTCCTCCGATGAATAATGTTGAATGTTTTATATGTCATAATTTTGGACATGTTGTAGTGAGATGCAGAAGTAGAATAGTTCAAGACCGTCACACAGAAATATCATCAGCTTTCGGGTACTTTAAGGGATATTGTTTTTCCTCTAATATGTTCGGTCACAAAGCCATTGACTGCTATAGAAGGAATATGAAACATGTAAGATGTTATGCTTGTAACAAGTTGGGACATATAGCAAAGGAATGCATGAGAAAATTTCGGCCACCATACCAAAGGGAGAACACATCATCACACTCGAAGATATAGAAGAAAAAGGAAGTACAATCAGAAAGATGTGGCATAGCAGAGTATATAGACATAACAGACTCAGAGGGAGTTGAAAGTGTGAAACTTCAGAATTGCAATTCTCATACGCAGTTAGAATGAAGACAAGTTGCGTATATATGTGAGTTCGAAGCTGCACAACCGCGTATATGGGGTTTTTGAGGAAAAGGCAGTGGGACAGACTAAAAAAAATGTGTCTGATATGGTTCAGTCAATTATCAAATATCTATTCTGTTCTAATTAATGATGATTACAGTCTGCTGATAATATGTAGAAGTGCTCTTGGCCCTCATAAGATGTTGATAATTTGATGAATAACTGGTAGATGATGATGCCTTGATGATTCTTAGCGATATTTGCAATGATAAGATCTGACAGTGAATGTCTGGCACAGGTTTAGGGGGAGCATATCCTTCTAATAATGCATTGTTGGAATTATCTTAGAAGATCTCGGTACAGATCCACATAGTTATTTTGATTCAAGGGACTCTTTTAATGATTGAAATATACAAGCTGTTGATCCTGATGCTATTGATCATATATGGTGTATGATAGTTGCTAATGACTATCATGGTCTTGTTTAGATCGGTTGTCCTTGTTATAAATGTCATGTATATCATTTGATGTAAAGGTCATGAAAATACCTAATTTGTAACCCCACTATGCATGAGAAGGATGATGTAATATTTTCTATGTCAGTCATGTATAAACATTTGGTATATCCCCACTTGGTTGGGTGGATGAGTCAAAATTGGTGTATCCCCACTTGGTTGGGAGATTGATGTATGTATGAGTCATTAGTGAAAGGAAGGTCATACTCACTTAGTTGAGTTATAGAGTCATGTTATTCTTTTGGAACATGGATGGTTTAGTGCAACTCAACATGTACAAAGGAGGAGCTCAATCAGAGAATTCAGCATGTACTCAGGGGGAGCATGGACAACATAATGTGTATCAAAGGGGGAGAATATCTTGGTCTGTCCTTTGCCCTTGATGTCAAAGGGGGAGAGTGTCTTGGTGTTGTTGTTGCCATCAAGTCCAAAGGGGGAGATTGTTGGCATTATGATACAGGTGTTTTCCTTGATGGTAACTCGCTCAGATGATAGTTCACAGTGCAGCAGGTTAACAACAAAGGATTACAGATCAAATTCCAAAGATTGAAGAAAGAAAGGTATATGCTGGTTCACTTTGTCCAAGCAACGTATACATGCAGGTTAACAAAACAAAAGAAGTGTATAACGTATACACGCACTTTCACAGGAAGAAAAGGGCGTACATGTTGGAAAAATAAGTTTTTGGTCTGAGGTATTTGGTCCAATCTATTTTGATCCAAGGTTTGACCCTAGGTATTTGGTCCAAGGTATTGGTCCTAAGTGGTTTTGGTCCAAGGTATTGAGAAAGGCCTAAGAGTATATAAGGAGGAAAAGATCATTAGGCCAAGGGGTGCAAGTATTGAATATCTGATGAAGTGTGAGATCCAGTATGCAGGTTATGGGTTTCTGATGCTTTGCTTGATCTAAACTAAGGATGCACCTATGTGGTTGATGATGGATGATGGATCAGGATCATAAGACCTGAAATGTATTATCATTATGTGGTTTGATCATGGATAGTCTAGATCTGAATATTGATGCATGTTTTATTCTACAAATGTTATGATCTAGGTATGATTGAATTCTGAAATAGCTATGAAGTTTTTAAGGTAGTATTTGCAGATCTATACACTGGTTCGCTTTGGTAAAAGCACGTATACACGCCAGTTCGGCTCATCAGAGTAGCGTATACATTATGAAATATTAAATTTGAATTTTTTGTTGGTTCTAATGGTTGTTGCAAAGTTCTGGGTTCTACTCTGTGGTCTGGTAACTGTGTTTTGATGAAAATATTCTGAATCTTCAGATTGGTTGATTGTGATTTGATTCAGTGATGATGGGCCTTCAGTGATTTAGTTGTGGGTGATTCAGAGATTGATGATTGAGTTTCAATGATTGTGTAATGCAGATGTATTTGATGGTTGTATTGTAGTGGTGATTTATTTTGAGCTTCAATGTTGTATGAAAATTGGATGAAATGTGGCCTTCAGATTGTGGTGTTGTGATCCAAGAGTATCAAGTCTGAAAATGCATGAAATGTGGTCCCTGGAGGAAGAGAGAAGGTCGTAGCCTTTTGTAGGTTGGCGCCTACGTATTGGTAAACATATTGGCCAGTACAAGAGCCAGGGGGTTGGAGCTCCCTTCTAGTAGCAGCTGGAAAATGAGTGAAGGTTGGAGCTTTCAGTAGGCTAGCGCCTACATACTAGTAAACAAATAAGCTAGTACAAGAGCTAGGGGGTTGTAGCTCCCTTCTAGTAGAAGCTGGAGAATGAGAGAAGGTTGTAGCCTTCTACAGGTGGGTGCCTGCGTACTGGTATGGGTTTTCACCAGTACAAGGTGGTTTTTATCCCGCATTGGTTTTTCACTTTAAATCTTGGTGTTCATGTGTGTTTCTTATGTGTGATGGTTTGTTCTATTATTACTACACATGGTTACTATTTATATGGTTAATGAAGTACTGATGCACTGATTAAAGATCAACATATGATGAATTAAATGAATCATAAGTTTGTTGGATATACACTGGTTGCCTTAAATACAATTGTGTGTACATGCGAGTTACCTTCATTGAAGTAGCGTATATAAATTTTCTTATGGAAATGAAAAAGTCATTGATTTGATAATATTGATTCACCCCCGCCCCCCACCTCTCAGTATTATTTCCAAGAGAAAGAGCATAGTGCCTTCTTGATGATTCTAAGATGAATCTCAGACTATATGATTAGATATGCATTCATGACCTATAGCTTACATGTTTGCCATGTGTTTGACGAAATGTCTGTTATGGACTAGGCATGTCCAAGTTCAGTTCTTGTTCAAGTTTTGTACAAAACGTTTTGTCATTATGTCATTTATCATTATAAGGAGTTACAAGTAGTTATAGGAAATCTTCTGGAGGCTTCCTTGGAAAGGTGGCTCAGATCTCAGAACCACACCCTCTGAAATGGATATTTTTTGGTCATAACTGCATGGAGGAAATGTTGTGCATGCGGTTGGAGACTTATAACCATGTCCAAATCTTGTCATGCATGCGGTTGGAGGCCTATAACCACATCCAAATCTTGTCATGCATGCGGTTGTGGGCTTATGGTAGTGAAGTAGAGCCCCAACTTACGGTTTGGTCACCTGTAGTGGTCCTTAGGCCCCTGGGTGTCTTGTAGCCCCAAGGGATGTTGTCAGTTGTCAGTTTGTTGGCCAAACTTCCATAATTGGAGCTTGTAGGTTGGGTTATGTCATATTAACTCTTCGTCTCATGTTTACCCTAGAAGGTCGGTGAAATTGGGCAAATGTGGGAGGGGGTGTGTTACAATAAACATCAAGTCACTGGAAATCATGAATAGTCCAAAATAGAACACAATAAAACATGAAGTACCTATTTGATGGAGGACATGGCATGGCATAAATTCTTATGCCTTTCCATATCAGTTGTATCTCATTATACAAGGCACAAGATAAACACCCATTTTTTTACTTGATGTTTTCCTGGAATGAAGAGAGTCGGCATAAGTTTCTCCTTTATAATACTCATCCATGGGGTAATATTGTATACTATCAATATGACTGGCCAAAGACTATACTTTGAGCTTAGGAAAGAGAATGGACATAGTCCATCAATTGCAAGACCAAACTTAGTACTACGAGGTTGATATTTGAATTTTCTTGGCCAGTTTTCCTCTATGTGTTTCATTGCTTTGGAGTCGGCCAAAATTCACATGAATCCATCTTTACTAATGTTCTTTGCAGTCTAGTCCATCAATTGTGTGAGTAACTTGCAATGAAACATTTGTTGAAGTCTAGGTATAATTTGGATGTGGCGTAAAATTTTCTTCGGAACTATGCGACCTTATACATCTGTACGATATCTCCTTTTTGCATACAGGGAATTCTACCTTGTCTTGATATTCATCTTTGTATAAAACGAAATCATTTTTACATGAATGGATTTGTTATATTCAATCCCCATCTCATCCAACAATTAATTCACTTCTCTACAAGTTGATGGCAAAACATTCTCTTGATGGAATATTTTAGTTTTTAGTGCCCTGTAAGATTGCCCGAGATTAAATCAATTAAATGTTTGACTTATATATACAATATATGGTTTTTAAATCCCCTTAAAGAAGTATAAACGAAGTTGATGAATGTTTACAAATTACATACACTAATTGACAATACAAAATAAGAAATAGATTTCAAATCACTAAAGTAGGGTAGTGAATCCTTTGTCTGACCAACCAAATAGTGACTTGATTCTAATGATATTAATGTGCATGCATGTTTTGAGGTTCTACTTGCACCTGATCTGAACATGGGTGTCTTAACTACTTGCTTGATTGAGTCTTTTAGGTTGTTAGCATCAAGATTACGTTGGTGGTAATTACCCCTGCTATCATCATTACTGTCAACCATATGATCATTATCTTCATCATTGTTTCCATCCCCAAAGAAACTAGTGAGAATTTCATTCAATCCTTCTTCATGCATCGAATTTTCACTATCATCACCATCATTAAGGCTAGGTGGCATGTCATCAATGTATGCTTATCTTATAAGCTCTTCAAATTTCTCAGTTGGTAGTGTTCTCTCCAATCTTGAGTCTTCTTGTCTTAGTATGGTTTAAAGGCTGGTTTGGATCATCCCTTCCAAATCTTAATAACCCATTTTGACCTTGGGTATTAGTAGGTGTATCATCAATATCTTCTAGTATTTAATGTTAGACAACAATTGGATAAATCATGAATGTATCAATTTCAAATAAATATAATGAAATATGTCTTAACAAATAAAAATATAAAATACAATTTATATGTATTAACATCATTTTATAAAAAACCTTTTTTATACAATAATTTAAGATAAAACACAATTTTGACAACATAGTTTATAAAATGTTAGTCTACACTCATTGATTGGTCTTTGGTTTTCTGCCCTTATGAACATCCTTATCGAGACCTTGTTCTTCCCTTTTCTTTCACGGAGGAGTGCATTCTAAGAAGGGGTAATTAATCAATAACTCATCCCCAATGGTAAGGTCCATAATATCCTCAACCATTATCAATCTATCAACCTCTCTTTCCACATCTCCATCTTTATCATTTATAACCTCAACAAATTGAAAATTTGAACTTACAATAGGGTCCCTTCCCTTACTACTATTTATAAATCTTGCAACATTTTTGTGAGTGTATGCACACCCATTTATAAGATAACCTCTATTTATTTCTTTTCAACTTTCTACTTGGAGACAATGTCTATGCATATTCAAATTTAGACTATACGTTGACATGCTATGGTTATATTGTACTAGCATTCTTCATTCACCACTGTAATATGACATACCATAATATGGCATTTATCTCCTAATGGTTTTTTGTGAATTGTCTCAATGTTTAGATCCCACATGGACAATTTGGACAATAAAGAGGCCTATATTTGCTTCATGAATATTGGAGGGTTGTATCATGTAGATGTATCCCCAAAATTGAAACACCTCATAAACTCTAGGTAGTTGTTGATTACTAAGCCAAGTGAAATATAGGCGACAATCAAATGTCTCTTTGTAAATTGATCTCAATCTCAAGGGTAATTCATCATCTTCATAAAATTCATTGTCATAGTGTATGTAGTCCACCTTCCCCTTGTCTTTAATGAAATTATGCATCTTTAAATTGTTTCATGTTATGCTACTTGTTTTCATCAATTCCTCATCTTCTGATGTGGCATATGTGCACATATTGTTGTTAAATGTATCATTAGATAAATGATCATCGAACTCTAGGCTGGAATTCAGCACTCCAAGAAAATTTAAACCAAGAACTTTATCATGTAAGTAATCATTAAGAAAAAAGTAATTATTTAAATAATAATAAAAGATGTTTAAAATAAGAATACATATTATTTAAATCAAATTGGAAAATTGCGTACCTCAATTCCTATTGGATTCAAATCGATTGTAGGAGGTATACTACCCATTAGAAGCTCATGATTTATGTAATGTCTTTTTACAATCACTCGTTTGAATTATTTCTTTCCACGACATATAGAACATCCACAAATAATAATTTTCTCAAAGTATTCGTCCCATTTACTATAATATTGACCAACCTCTTGTTCAATGCAATCATTTGTTGTGTCTTCAAGATCCATTGTCATATCCTCTTCCACCCACTGTCTACTATGCGACTTAAAAGTTTTAGGTCCATGTCCACGTACATATATTTTTATTTTTCTAGTTGAAGGCTTAGGCTCTACATTTACTCTAATCTCCATCTAAAATAGTCAATATCGTGCATTAATTTATGTCAATATTGGATAATACACTATACATTTTAATAATATCATGAAAACAATTGTACGTTTCACAAAACACCATTATATCAAATTTTCCTAAGTTAAGCATAAATTTGAGTACCTAATCTCCCATGTCATCCATTGTGTCCTCATTTGATATGGCACAATTTGTTGCCATGGCCTCATCTCGCTCTTGTAATACACAACATAGTCAATAATATTCAGTACACCAATTATATCATTTCAATGAATATACTATCCAACACAAAAATTTGCTTCAATCATATATTTCACATTTTTATATGATGTTAATTTGGAGCTGAAAAAATAATTTTAGGACCTTAGGTATATACATCGAGCCAAAATTTTGAAAAGAAAAGTATCCAACATCCCTATCCCACGTGGCCATCCTACTTTTCAATCATTTCCCTTGATCAAGGAATCACATTTAATCACCATTCCTATCCATTTTCAACCAATACGTTTGACCTGAAAGGCCTCATGGAAAAAAAATTGACTTTCTCTCCTCTATCCATGTCTGCCAATGTAGCAATTCATTGTACCTGTCAATGTTAAATTCAGAACAAATATGCACTCCTGGGCCAAACCAATTACACTCTTGGTAATGAAATTTAAAATGGTACATAATTAGACAATACCTATATTATATAACCTTGCAGCATGTCTGACAAATATCTTACATAACTATGTTTTACACTTATACACAACTTTCACATAAGGCAAGTTGAAGAAAAACTTAGAATGTTGTATGAAATCTAAAGTATAAATATTTTAGCTCAAATTAAAGATATAATAGTGAAAAAGTGTGTAAAATAATAAAATAAACAATCTACAATTTGAATCAATCAGATTTTCCAATAAATGAACCTCGGGAGTGAGATTTAGTGAATCAAGGCAATTTTGGCCTGTTTCACAAAAATGCACACCAAGACCAAATTTCTAGGCCAAATTGAATATTTCAACTTAGAGAGTATTTTTTTACTCATAAGTAACATTAATACAATTCAATATTTTTATTTTTTCACATATATATTTATGTTGTTCAAGAATACTCCAAATTGCATAGATTTCATAGGGTAATAGGCATGGTTTTTGTGCCTCAAATAAATGCACACCAAAACTTGTAATTAATAGTAGTGATATAATTATAATTCCATCCTATGGGTATTCAAAATTGTACATCAATTGTGTGGTGTGACAATTCCCTAATGGGCCTCGGTTCTTGGGTATGACAATGGAATATTTTGGAGTTCTTATCTGTGATAAGAGAAACTATTATTATAGAGATATGAAGGAGATATGTTGATTATTATGACAGAGATATCATGACAGACCTATGACAAATATATCATGATAGACATATGACTATTCTGTCGCATTGTTATTGCTAATGTTCTCTGTACATAATTTCTTATGATGATATAGGGTGAATGAAATGTGAAAATTTTGAATATTTTTTAAATTGCAATTATCTACAGTAGAGACTTCTATCCCTAAGAAAATTAACAATGTTACTACTCTACTGGTTAGTAAAGATATAACAATGTAAAAGTGTTTAAAATAATAAAATAAATAATCTACAATTTGTATCAATCAAATTGGCCAATAAATGAAGATTGGGTGTGAATTTTAGTGAAACAAGACAACTTTGGCCTGCTTCACAAAAATGGACAACCAATGTCCATTTGAAGGAAAAATTGAATGATTAAACTTGCAGAGTATTTTTTTACTCATAATTAACATTAATAAAATTATATATTTTTTAATTTTCACATATACATTTCTTTTGTTTAACAATACTCCAAATTGCATGGATTTCATAGGGTAAAAGGTAGGGTTCATGCATCTCAAGATTTCTGTCAAGATTGGATAATACACTATGAATTTTAATAATATCGTGAAAAGAGACGGACGTATCACAAAATTCCATTATATAAATTTTTCCTAAGTCAAAATTTGAGTACCTTATGTCCTACAACATCCATTTTGTCCTCATTTGATATGACACAATCTGTTTCCATGGCCTCATCTAGCTCCTGTAATACAAAACATAGTCAATAATGTTTAGTACAACAATTATATCAATTCGATGAGTATCCTATCCAAAACAAAACTTCTCTTTAGTCATATATTTCACATATTGATATCATGTTCATTTGGAGTTGAAAAAAAATAATTTTAGGACCTTAGGTATATACATCGAGCCAAATTTCGAAAAGAAAAGTATCCAACATCCCTATTCCACATGGCCATCCTAATTTTCAAACATTTCCCTTGATCAAAGAATCACATTTACTCACCATTCCTATCCATTTTCAGTCAATGAGTTTGACCTAAAAGGCCTCATGGAAAAAAAGTGACTTTCTTTCCTCTATCCATGTCTACCAATGTAGCAATTCATCATATCTGCCAATGTTAAATTCAGAAAAAAATATGCACTCTTGGGCCAAACCAATTACACTCTTGGTAATAAAATTTGAAATGCGACATAATTGGACAATATGTAACCTTAGTATATAACCTTGCAGCATGTCTGACAAATATCTTACATAACTATGTTTCCCACTTATACACAACTTTCACACAAGGCAAGTTGAAGAAAAACTTAGAATGTTGTAATAAATCTAAAGTATAAATATTTAAGCTCAAAGTAAATATATAAAAAAGAAAAAGTGTGTAAAATAATAAAATAAACAATCTACAATTTGAATCAATTAGATTGTCCAATAAATGAAGCCCGAGAGTGGGATTTAGTGAATCGATGCAATTTTGTCCCGTTTCACAAAAATGCACACCAAGACCTAATTTCAAGGCCAAATTGAATAGTTCAACTTGGAGAGTATTCTTTTACTCATAAGTAACATTAATACAATTCAATATTTTTATGTTTTCACATATATATTTATTTTGTTCAAGAATACTCCAAACTACATAGATTTCATAGGGTAAAAGGTGGGGTTTTTGTGCCTCAAATAAATTCACATCAAAACCTGTAATTAGTAGTAATGATATAATGATAATTCCATCCTATGGGTATGAACAATTGTACCACAATCTTGTGGCGTGACAACGCCCTAACGGGCCTCAGTCTTGTGTCATAACAATTCCCTTATGGGCCTCAAAATTGTGGTGTAACAACACCGTAATGGACCTCAAACTTATGGTGTAACAACGCCCTAATGGGCCTCGGTTCTTGGGTATGACAGTGGCATAATTTGGAGTTCTTATTTGTGATATGAGAAAAGGTTATGATAGAGATATGAAGGAGATACATTGATTCTTATGACATATATATCATGACAGACTTATGACAAAGATATCATGATAGACCTATGACTATTCTGTTGCATTTCTATTGCTAATGTTCTATGTAAATAATTTCTTATGATGATATGGGGTGAATGAAGTGTGAAAATGTTGAAGATGTTTTAACTTTCAATTATCTACAGTAGAGACTTCTATCCCTAAGAAAATTAACATTGTTACTACTCTATTGGTTAGTAAAGATATAACAATGTAAAAGTGTTTAAAATAGTAAAATAAATAATCTACAATTTGTATCAATCAAATTGGCCAATAAATGAATACTATGTGTGCATTTTAGTGAAGCAAGACAACTTTGGCCTGCTTCACAAAAATGCGCACACAACATCCATTTCAAGGCCAAATTGAATGATTAAACTTGGAGAGTATTTTGTTACTGATAGGTAACATTAATAAAATTAAATATTTTTAAATTTTTCACATATATATTTCTTTTGTTTAACAATACTCCAAATTGCATGGATTTCATAAGGTAAAAGGAAAGTTTTGTGCATCTAAATATTTCTGTCAAGATTGGATAATACACTATGAATTTTAATAATATCATGAAAAAAGACGGACGTATCACAAAATGACATTATATGAATTTTTCCTAAGTCAAAATTTGAGTACCTAATGTCCCATGACATCCATTATGTCCTCATTTGATAGGACACGATCTTCTTCCACGGCCTCATATGACTCCTGCAATACACAACATAGTCAATGATGTTTAGTACAACAATTATATCAATTCAATGAATATGCTATCCAGCACAAAACTTCACTTTAGTCATATATTTGACGTATTGATTCATGTTAATTTGGATTTCAAAAACAAAAATAATTTTATGACCCTAGGTATATACATAAAACCAAAATTTTGACAAGAAAAGTATCCAACATCCGTATCCCACATGACCATCCTAATTTTCAAGCATTTCCCTTGATAATAGAATCACATTTATTCACCATTCTTGTGTATTTTCAACCAATAAGTATGACCTGAATGGCCTCATGGAAACAAAATTGACTTTCTCTCCTCTATGTTGTAGTAGTTGTGACATCATAAAGACCTTCCTCCTTTGGTTTAGGTTGCCTTGTCTTTTTACATGTATTGTATCTATAGATTCCATTGTCATATCTTCTTCGACCCACTTTACTCTTTGTGATTTAGTAGTTATATGCCATCAACGTCATATTTCCATGGCCTCCTCTGGATCCTAAATACACAACAATGACAATAATTTTTAGTACTCCAATCAAATCCACTTATCAAGAATTAAAACAATAAGTGTAGGGGCTAAATTATTGGTAGACTATATTTTGAATAGAGTATAAGTTGTCCTTACAACATATATATTAATTGATATTATCATCTTTTCCCCATGTAACACACTTTACCACTAATGTGTATATCAATTTTGTTTCATTCCTTTTACAACTTAGTTTATGCAATAAATTTAGAGCTAACTAAATTAAACTATAGTGAATGTAGTAGATTATTGATTTTATTTGAGAATAATGTTATATTATTGTAACATTTCCATGTCTATGTTTTTATGGAAATAATAACTTGATGGTGCTAGACTAGGTGTCATTTTTTCTGACCTTTACGCCCCAACATGATCACATTATTTCACCTAAGTTGGCACTAAAGTTGGTGCTGGGTGAATCAAAATATTTAGAAATGGAGAGTCAAAAATTTTAAAATTCTTGTGGGATAAAACTTCGAAATTAAATACATGCCAACTATTGAACTAAACAAAAATTCACTCTTTTTGTCTCCTTTGAGAATAGTTTCCACTATTGATAGGTGCAAAACCAAGATGGAAAAGAATAGTCTCCTTTGCTGCTTCCTGGGTCTCAATCTGAGAGCTTCAAAGTCCACCCGTTCTGTTGTGGATGGACAATTTTGGCATTGCCTTCTTTTTCTTGGATTCATGGTGGCATTTTGAATAATTTAAAACAAATTGACAATTTTTTAATGATCTTCAGTGCATTTTAAAGGACCTTAGAGATTTAAATGGATCTTACAATAGATTTTTATTTTCTCCCTTTCTGGTCCAGAAATTGGAGCTGCAGAGTAAGGCATTGTCTGTTACGTGAACAAAGGGTGGATTAAGGGTTAAATTGTGAGATATTGATTCATGTATTGGTGCATAATGGTTGGATTATCATAAATGTTTGCTGAAACTTTAGGTAGATTGTGTGTATGTGATCGACGAATAGCTTACCTTGACTTGAATTATTTCCCTTCATGCATGCTATTTTCCTTCCTTTAATGCTATTTGATTTCCTAATTTTCATGTTATTTTCCTTGGCTCGCCTCCATGGATATAAATTGCTAGCCCAACCTTAAAATTTCGAGAAGAGGGAATGGGGAAGACAACAGATAGAATGAGGTAAGTCATTGTGAATTTATATACATGTAATTGTGAAAATTATTTCTTTGATTTTTAGTTTTAATTATTTTTTGTTAATAATTCCAAAATTTAAAAACAAAATGTTTATATATCTATGGACATGAGGCTAGCAAGGAGAAAGAGGCCTTGACTTTGATATTGGGGATAGATGCAATTAACAAACTTGATGGTGTGGACTTGAAAAATCTTTCTAGATACATAGAAAAATGATTAATTAAAACCACTGAAACATTGGAAACGTGTCAACTAGCTCAAATGGAATCAATTGATTCCTAAACCACTCCTAGATCGAGAAAACGATCAACGGGAAACTAATTAAACACAACCACTGAGAATTGTAACATGAAACATATACTTCCAATGCCCAATCCACTCCTGGGACACAAATCTCTTCTTCCACGCCACATTATGAATGTTGCATTGTTAGCCATAATACAAGGATAGAATACGACATGGTTTCATGAGTAATCCATAGATCAGAGGCTGGGAAAGTTTTTTTGAATAGGTTGAAGGTTTCACGCCTTCAACGGTTTGAAGACGATATCCATTTTCCATTCTCAAAGATACCATTGCACCTACACAAAGCAGTAATTCACGACATTGAGACTGAATTTGGCGTAGGTTGGTCCATAGAAAAGGTTAACCTACAAATGTCTCATAACTACAAGATAGTTAGGTACAATCAAACAAAGAAGAACAATAAAATTCTACTCGAGCATAGGCTCAAAAGAATGCCAATTGATGTAAGTATAAACATATGTAAAGAACTTGTAAAAACATATGAGAAGTTGGATAAACAGAGGAAGTCCAGTGAGGAGAGTATCTAGGTATTTGAATTTTCTCATAATATTAAATCGAATTTCTTAAAAAAAATTTATATTGTATATTTTCATAGTTAAATTCAATCAGTATATGTTTAAGGACAAGGCCTCCATGGTTAGGCTTGCAAAACGAAGTGCCACACATCACAATGGATGGAAAAGTCTATAGGCCTTGATTTGTACCTTTGTAAATATATTTAATATGTGAAACTATATATATATATATATATATATATATATATATATAATATATATATATATATATATATATATATATATATATATATATATATATATATATATATATATATATTATTTTCTAGAAAAAAATAAATGATTTCATATTAATTAGTTTAATCTGTCCATGTGCCATTTTTTGACAAGAGGACAAATATGGTCGTCATCCAATAAACTTTGAAAAGGACATGTTACAAAATAAAAAGTGTACCAAATTTGTTATCTCGATGGAGAATGGGGTATTAATAGTTCTCTTTCAACAAGTTAGTTGGATATTTTTTTGTTTATATGCCAATTTTAATTTATTACAACATAGAGTAGAGGAAACATACCCTTGTTTTCCATATTTAGTGTAACAACCCTGGGTTAAAATTCATGTAATAAAGTTAATAAAGGAAAACTGAGACCAAGGTCATGGGGCATGTATTCTATTGTACCTGTTTCCCGTAGGCAATTCTTGGCTGCAAAGACTACACCAGGAAACCAACTCAACTAGCCATTAGGTTCAAGCTGGCCCTTGAACCAAAGGGGGCTCCCTCAGTGGTTACGAGGCTTTGTTTAACGTTGTTCACCTATCACTAAACAATAGCCTTTGAAGTACAATGGTCAGATTTATGGTTTTAATTGGAAATGGTTGGCAATCAATGATAATCCCTAATCATGATTAAAAGCTTCTCTCATAGGGTCCCTTCTAAAAGTGTCAACTTCCAGCCTAACAGAATGACTTAGCTTGTTCAAGAATTATGGTAGAAGAATATAAGGGGATTCCTAATAATTGAGCAGCCAGACTGGCTACTTAACAACGAGGGAAATTTGGATGCGTGTAGAATATTTCTACAACCCAACAAAACATATTCAGAGTATTCAAGAAGGCCAAACTAAAACCAATTCTAAGAGGAGTTATTTCAGACAGATAGTCCAATAAGCTAATCTCTTTTAATGGCTATCAGAAGGCATAAAGCAAAAACCAGCCAAAGAGTAGTTATCTTGGACAAACAGTCCAATAATCTAATCTCTTTCTAAAGGTTATGATTGTGCACAATATTTAAGAATAAATTGATACTCAATCTACACTTACCCAAACCTTCCTATAAATGCTTTGAACATGTGTAGAAATAAGATATGAAACACTAGAAAGACATACTAGAAAACACAAAATTCTATCAAACTGGAGCCGGAAGTCTTTCAATAGAAATCCTATAATAGAAGATATTACAAATTTAAGATCCTTGGCATCAAAAGCCCACACATATTACTTCAATTGATGAAGTATTTATACAATTTCCTCACAAAATATCTTGATAAAAATATCAAGAGCTATTACAAATATCTAAAAATGTATTACAAAAATAGAACACAAATAAAGGTAACTAAAACTATTTGAAGACTTCTTGTACTATCCTTGAGGATTTATGTTGATAAAGAAGACAAATTAGAATTTGATTGCAACTCATATTTGATGAGGTGGTCTCCAAGTCACTAACTGTCTTTGAGCTTTTTCCTCCCGAATTTCTGAAAAATAGGGTCCAGTCATCCCTTAAAATATCTCACTCTTATCTTAGATCTGTGTGAACACTGAGAGAGTTGTTTTTATTATATTATCTTAGGAAGAAAAACCTCCTCCAGTTTCCCAAGATTCATCTCTGATTATGAACAATAGTTTTTGCAAAAAGGTGGCTTAAACAGGGCATTGAACAGTTGGAAAAATAGGCTAAACATGATGAGAGTGTATCTCCCAACCCCTGACACCTGTATGAAACGTGAGGTAGGATTTTTTTATTTTGGAGTATTATGAACGAAAACCTCTTCCTATTTCCAAATATTCATATTTTTGTAGTCACAATATCCTCTGCAAAAAGGTGGCTAAAACAAGAAATTTATGGAAAACATGCCTTCAAGGATGAAATGCATCTTGCAAACCATAATAGAGGTTAGAAAAATGAGAGAAGTTTTTGTACATGAGGATGTTATAAACAAATACCTCTTTCGTGTTTTAAAAATTCGTTCTCAGTTGTTTGTAAACCATGTTTGAAGTTACTTTATTACATCATTTAATCATGTTTAAATGCATGATTAACTAAATCAATTAGCTAATGAAACTTAAATTTATATTTTGAGGGTGCATTTACTCTTGCAGACCCATTTATTATTTATAAACTATTAAAACCTATTATATCAACAAATTTAAATTATCAAAACTAAATATGTTACAACATCGGCTCCAATGGGGACTGCTTCCCCCTGTGGGATGCAGAGAACTAGTAGACCAATTGCCTTTAGTGTTGGGCGTGAAGTCATACCATAAAACCATCAACCACTGATTTTCCATCTTATGTAGAAACATAACCAATCTCCATGGATCAGTGTTGTCAATTGAATACTCTACTACTGCACACTGCAACCTACAACTGTAAAATGAAACCATATGCCTGCTCTAATTCAAATATTCTTTCATGCTGAAATCTGAAAACAGAAAATTTCTAGAGACTGAAAATATAAGCTGATCTTTCATATACACTTCAAATAAAACCACTCATAAACAATGAACACACTGATCTATTGCATACTGAAACTCAAAATATTTATTCAATCCCCACACCTCTATCTAATTGAACTGAAAAACTTTATACTGTTAGGTGTAATCTAAATCTACTTTCCAATGTAACCAAGCGTGGAGTGGATTTATTGACAAATCACATTGCTAGCAGCTGAAAACCTAAAGAATATATACAATATTAACATGAAATCCCATGGGAAACTTATACTCACAAGTGTACTTTAAAACTTGCATCCTCTATAGACATTTTATATTTATGACCATGGCTGACAGGGAGAGACATATATTGTTGATTGCAAGTATCAATGAACCTTGCATAGCAGTAAAGGCAGCTGAAATTTCGAAATAGTAGGATCAGTTACCTAGTGGAATCGCCATATGACAAAGTGGAGTCGCGAGGTGAAATAAATGCAACCAATATTAAATCCCTACTCCTTGTTCACCAACAAGCAATAGATCGAATCTTTATTGTTCCCCAGAGAAAGATATCTTCGTTACTTCTCTCCCCGGCAACGACGCCAGATGTTGTACCTGTTTCCGTAGGCAGCCCTTGGCTACAAAAACTGCGCCAGGAAACCAACTCAACCAGCCTTTAGGTTCAAGCTAACCCTTGAACTAGAGGGGGCTCCCTCAGTGGTTACGAGGCTTTGTTTAATGTTGTTCACCTGTCACTAAACAAAATTGAAGCAATATGGCCAGATTTACAATTTTAATGGGAAATGGTTGGCAATCAATGATAATCCCTAATCATGATTAAAGGCCTCTCTCACATGGTCCCTTCTGAAAGTGTCAACTTCCAGCCTAACAGAATGACTTAGTTTTTTCAAGAATTATGGTAGAAGAATGTAAGGGGATTCCTAATTGAGCAGTCAGACTAACTACTTAACAACTAGGGAAATTTGGATGCGTGTAGAATATTTCTACAGCCCAACAAAACATATTCAGAGTATTCAAGAAGGAAAAACTGAAACCAATTTTAAGAGGAGTTATTTCAGACAAATAGTCCAATAAGCTAATCTCTTTTAATGGCTATCAAAAGGCATAAAGAAAAAACCAGTCAAATAGGAGTTATCTTGAACAAACAATCCAATAAGCTAATCTCTTTCTAAAGGTTATGATTTTGTAGGGGATTTAAGAATAAATTGATACTTAATATACACTTACCCAGACCTTCTTATAAATGCTTTGAACATGTGTACAAATAAAAAATGAAACACTAGAAAGAATTACTAGAAAAACAAAATTATGTCAAACTCGAGACGAAAGGCTTTCATTAGAAACCCTATAATTGAAGTTATTACAAATTGAAGAGCCTTGGCATCAAAATCCCACACATATTACTTCAATTGATGAAGTATTTATACGATTTCCTCACAAAATATCTTGATAAAATATCAAGAGCTATTACAAGTATCTAAAAATTGTATTACAAAAATAGAACACAAATAAAGGTAAAAAAAACTATTTGAAGAGTTCTTTTACTATCCTTTAGGATTTCTGTTGATAAAGAAGAGAAATTCGAATTTGATTGCAACTCATATTTGATGAGGTGGTCTCCAAGTCACTAACTATCTTTGAGCTTTTTCCTCCCGAATTTATGCAAAATAGGGTCCAGTCATCCCTTAAAATATCTCAATCTTAGCTTAGACCTGTGTGAAAAATGAGAGAGGTATTTTTAGTCTAGTATCTTAGGAACAAAAACCTCCTCCAATTTCCGAAGATTCATCTATGATTATCCACAATAGTTTCTGCAAAAAGGTGGCTTAAACAGGACATTGCATAGTCGGAAAAATAGGCTAAACATGATGAGAGTGTATCTCACAATCCCTAACACCTGTATGAAATGTGAGGTAGGATTTTTTATTTTGGAATCTTATGAACGAAAACCTCTTCCCGTTTGCAAATATTCATCTTTGTTTAGTCACAATATCCTTTGCAAAAAGGTGGCTAAAACAAGAAATTTCTGGCAAACATGCCTTCAAAGATGAATTTTCATCTCCCAAACCATAGTAGAGGTTAGAAAAATGAGAAAGGTTTTGTACATGAGGATGTTATAAAAAAATACCTCTTTCATTTTTTGAAAATTCATTCTCATATGTTTGTACACCATGTTTGAAGTTACTTTATTACATCATTTAATCATGTTTAAATGCATCATTAACTCAATCAATCAACTAATGAAACTTAAATTTACATTTTTATGGCACATTTAATATTGTAGACCCATTTGTTATTTCTAAAATATTAAAACCTATTATATCAGCAAATTTAAATTATCAAAACTAAATATGTTACAACATTGGCTCCAATGGGGACTGCTTCCCCCTGTGGGATGTAGAGAACTAGTAGACTAGTTTCCTTTAGTGTTGGGCATGGAGTCATACCATAAAACCATCAACTACTGATTTTCCATATTATGTAGAAACATAACCAATCTCCATGGATTAGTGTTTTCATTTGAATACTCTACTACTACACACAACATCCTACAATTGTAAAATGCAACCATATGCATGCACTAATTCAGATATTCTTTCATATTGAAATTTGAAAAATGAAAATTTCTAAAGACTGAAAATATAAGCTGATCTATCATATACTCTTCAAATAACACCACTCATAAACAACAAACATGTTGATCTACTGCATACTGAAACTCAAAATATCTATTCAATCCCCACACCTCTATCTAATTGAACTGAAAAACTTTATACTGTTATGTGTAATCTACTTTCCAATGTAACCAAGTGCGGAGTGGATTTATTGACAAACCACATTGCCAGCAGCTGAAAACCTGAACAATATATACAATATGAACATGAAATCCCATGGGAAACATATACTCGCAGGTGTACTTTAAAACTTGCATCCTCTGTAGACATTTAGATTTCTGACCATGGCTGAGAGGAAGAGACATATACTGTTGATTGCAAGTATCAATGAACCTTACATAGAAGTAAACGCGGCTGAAATTTTGAAACACTAGGATCGGTTACCCAGTGGAATCGTCATATGACAAAGTGGAGTCGCCATGTGAAATAATTGCAACCAATACTAAATCCCTACTCCTTGTTCACCAGCAAGCAATAGATCGAATCTTGATCGTTCCCCATAGAAAGATATCTTCGTTGCTTCGCTCCTTGGCAACAACGCCAGATGTTGTACCTGTTTCCCGTAGGTAGTCCTTGGCTACAAAAACTACGCCAAGAAACCAACTCAACCATCCTTTAGGTTCACGCTGGCCCTTGAACTAGAGGGGGCTCCCTCAGTGGTTACGAGGCTTTACTTAACATTGTTCACTGGTCACTGAACAAAAACCTTTGAAGAAAAGTGGCCATATTTATGGTTTTAATTGGAAATGGTTGGAGATCAATGATAATCCCTAATCATGATTAAAGGCCTATCTCATAGGGTCCCTTCTCAATGTGTTAGCTTCCAACTTGACATAATGACTTAGCTTTTTCAAGAATTATGGTAAAAGAATGTAAGGGGATTCCAATTCTAAGAGGAGTTATTTCAGAAAAATAGTCCAATAAGCTAATCTCTTTGAATGGCTATCAAAAGGCATAAAGCAAAAACCAGTCAAAGAGGATTTATCTTGGACAAACAATCCAATAAGCTAATCTCTTTCTAAAGGTTATGATTTTGCAGGGGATTTAAGAATAAATTGATACTCAATCTACACTTATCTAGACCTTCCTATAAATGCTTTGAACATGTGTAGAAATAAAATATGAAACACTAGAAAGACATTCTAGAAAACACAAAATTCTATCAAACTGGAACCTGAAGGCTTTCATTAGAAATCCTATAATAGAAGATATTACAAATTGAAGAGCCTTGGCATCAAAAACCCACACATATTACTTCAATTGATGAATTATTTATACAATTTCCTCACAAAATATTTTGATAAAAATATCAAGATCTATTACAAATATCTGAAAATTGTATTACAAAAATAGAACACAAAAAAGGTAACTAAAACTATTTTAATAGTTCTTGTACTATCCTTGAGGATTTCTATTGATAAAGAAGAGAAATTCGATTTTTTTTGCAACTCATATTTGATGAGGTGGTCTCCAAGTCACTAACTCTCTTTGAGCTTTTCCCCCCGAATTTCTTAAAAATAGGGTCCAGTATTCTCTTATAATATCTCAATCGGAGCTAGCTGTGTGAACACTGAGAGAGGTTTTTGTAGTCTAGTATCTTAGGAACACAAACCTCCTCCAGTTTCCCAAGATTCATCTATGATTATCCACAATAGTTTCTACAAAAAGGTGTCTTAAACAAGTCATTGCACATTCGTAAAAATAGGCTAAACATGATGGGAGTGTATCTCCCAACCCCTGACACTTGTATGAAAAGTGAGATATTATTTTTTATTTTGGAATCTTATGGACGAAAACCTCTTCCAATTTCCAAATATTCATCTTTGTTTAGTCACAATATCCTCTGCAAAAAGGTGGCTAAAACAAGAAATTTATGGAAAACATGCATTCAAGGATGAATTTGCATCTCTGAAACCATAATAGATGTTAGAAAAATGAGAGAGGTTTTTTTACATGAGGATGTTGTAAACCAATACCTCTTTCAGTTTTTGAAAATTTGTTCTCAGTTGTTTGTAAACCATGTTTGAAGTTATTTTATTACATCATTTAATCATGTTTAAATGCATGATTAACTAAATCAATTAGTTAATAAAACTTAAATTTACATTTTGAGGCTCCATTTACTCTTGCAGATCCATTTATTATTCCTAAACTATTAAAACCTATTGTATCATCAAATTTAAATTATCAAAACTAAATATGTTACAAGATATTCCAAGTTAAATGTTGGGAAAAACATCCTAGTGTGTGTCCCTTTCAGTTTATTATGACTAAGGAAATTGGTAAAGGAAAAGATGAAATAATTGACATTTATTTATGAAAATAAAGGAAAAGAGGAGAAAAGGGAGATGAAGGGTCCCAAATTTTCATGAGAGGAGAATTAAAGGAAAATGCAGAAAATAGAGGTCTCAATGATAAAAAGGCTTATGAGGACTAGTTCACAGTTTTTGTTTAGTCTAGATTTTGTTGGTTTAGCTTTTGTCAATTTTTTACCAAGAGGAGAAAGCAAGAAAGTAAGCAAAGGAAAGCAAAGGATAATCAAGGAAGGTTGTAGCAAGCAACTTCAGCAGGAGGATTTTCAAGTAACAAGTTGCATGTGTGGTTTCCTAGCTGTTTGTGAATTCATGGTACATGGATTTGTGTATTTGGTTCTTTTGCTATCACTGGCATGGGTTTTTCCTGGTGTGACAATGGTTTAAGCCTTACCTTGCCATTTCTAGATAGCCATCGTGTGATGGGATTCTTTTTTGGTTGAGCTTTGGATTGCTAGAAGGTTTTAAAACTAGGTGGGGTGGTCTTAGGAAAATTTCCAAGGGTTGGGGGTGAAGGTGGTTTAATCTCCGGGAAGCCCTCAACATGTGGGTGGAGACAGAAAAATTCCTCAAGGTATTAGTGAAGAAACTCTGAGATATACAAGCTTGTTTGGGACATTGTGATCTCTTGACAATTTTTTGCGGGTTCGCATGATGGTGGAGGTGGTTTAATCTTTGTGAAGCCATGGTTGTTTATTTCTTGAGTTCCCACATTCATGCTTGGAATATTGCATGAGGGTGATTGACAAAAAAAGATTTGGTTTAGCCCAATATATGGTCTTGTGGTACATGGAAGTCCCTGACTTGGTTAGTTTTTGCATAAGTCAACAAGAGTTATTTCCTTATTGTTATTCATGAGTAATCATACTTTTTATTATGTGGCTTTGATGGTTGTTCTATCATGGTTACAAATTGGTATGAGAGCATGGTTCAATACTTGGACTGGATGGGCAGAATGTGTTTTGTCATGGATGCATGTCAACTTTTATGTTCTTGTTATGGATACATTGTGTGTTGGATGGAAATACTGAGAGGGAGGGGAATCAATATTTCCTTCAATCGTTATTAATGCCAGTTAATATTTTTACACAATTTAAGCCATAATACAAGAAAAAAATTAAATTATTAACAAAATATTGAGGACTCCAATCCTCCATGACAAGCTCCAACTTGTGCAATGATTTATTCTAACCTTACAACCTTAAGGGCATCAATCCTTTGTGTTTTTTTTTTTAAATTTGAAGACTCCAACCCTAGGACACCAATCCCAATACAATAAACGAACTAGTATGGCTTCAACCTTAGGACATGATGTTTACAAAAGATTACAAAGTGTATTGCAAAATAAATGAGTTACCATTAGACCCCAAAGGTGCTCAGATTTGGAATGTTTTCTTAAATATTGTATTAGGCTTCATTGAACTGTAAGCGTGTAAGTTCTTTTATGCATAATTCTTGAAGGTCCGTAGCAAGTATGAAATTAGATAACTAGTCCAAATAGAGTTTGAATAGGTCACAGGTCTTGCAACTCGATTACTAGTCTGGATGTCATAAATCCTTCAACGTGTCACTTGTTCAAATGACTTCCAATAGGTCATAGTTCCTTTTAACACAACTAAGTCATTGCATTTTTCCCTTGTGTCAAGTCTGCTACGGGTTACTATAAGTTTTTCTTTGTAAATTCTTGAACATATTCATAATCAAGATTTTAACAGATTCATAATCAGGTCACTGCAACTTTCTTGTCGCAATCCCTTCAGAAATTCGAAATTAGGTTGGTTGTTTCAACAAATCTGCAATAGTCTCATAAAAGATATATGACTGGAACCAGGTCTGCAGGCTATTTCTTCAAGTTTCGAGAAGGATTACAATCAATTCTAATCACAAATATCTTTTAAATCGTACATTATTTCAACATATCTCCCGTACGTTTCTTCAACTTTGCATAACAAATCTCTTTAGCACATACACACCTTCGATTTTGCAGAACAAATTTCATTTTTTTTAGTGCATACATTCCATTCCTTAAGTTGATGAGATGTTAAATTATTCACCGAGATATTTGTTCTAAAACGACTTGGATCTTCTTATATTTTTATATGTGTTTTGAGGAGTGACACGACACCATTTTGTGGGGAGCCAATGCGAAAGGTGTTGTAGCCGACTTTAAAAAATGTTGAATTTAATTATTTTCATGTCACGTTTTTGACAACCAACGAGAGGAGTTTTCGGAAGAGCTTTTAGGGAAGGGAAATTATAGGAAAGGTTTCAAGGAATTCTTAAAAAAATAGGATATTTGTGGAGCGTAGGATGGTAGAAAGGGTTTTGAGGTGCATAGGATGAGGATAGTAAGAACCAATGATTAGGGATAGATTTTTAGGATTTCTTTTTAATGAATAAGGGCTATAAGGGTTAAGGTTTTCTAATAGAAATAATGATAAGAATTAGGATAAAATAAAAATTAGGGTTTTTATAAGGTTTTTTAATAGAAATAATGATAAGAATTAGGATAAAACAAGAATTAGGGTTTTTATGTATATTTCTATCAATGACAATTTTCTATCCAATAATCTCCGCTTTTGTTATTGTTGACAATATTCTACTTCTTTTGATGTTCTCTCCCCCTTTGAAATCAATACAAACTCCTTCATATTATGCTCCCCTATCATGATGGTCTTCCTTCTGTCATGATGCTTCTCCCCCTATCAATGTGTTGCTTTAATGGGATGCAAGAAAGTTGACCCCCGTATTTTGGCGAAGATATTCAAACGATTTTCGTGGTAGGGAATTTGTGAAAATATCTGCAATTTGTTCCTTTGTATTGAAATATTCCAATTTTACATTTGTTCTACAACTTTCTCTTGAGGAAATGATATTTGATTGGGTTATGTGTTGTCTTTGAATGCATCGTTGAATTCTTTGAAAGACTAATGGCACTAGTGTTGTTACAATAGATAGTGATTGGTTGATTAATCTTCATGTTGATATATTTTAGGGCTTCCTTCATCCATGGCATTTGGGTACAACAATATGCAACATCTATATATTCGGCTCGGGCTATAGAAAGAGATATATATGATTGCTTTTTTCTAAGCTAAGACATAAAACAATCTCCCGCAAAGAATGTATTTCCTCTAGTACTTTTTCGATCGTCCACGCTTCCTACCCAGTCTGCATCAGTGTATGGCTTCAAGGTAAGTGTTGTTCTTTAGGATACCATAGGCCAAAATCAAGAGTACCTTCCAAATATCTGAGGATTCATTTTAAAACCATCAAATGGGATTCCTTGGGAGCTAACTAAAATCTTTCCACCATTCCTATTGTTTGCATAATACCTGGTTGTGAAGTTGTTAAATAAAGAAGAGATCCAATAATTGATCTATAAAGTGTAGCATCTATGATATACAAAGGCTTTGATTTTGAGCATTCCAACCTTGAAGTTGATCCTTGTTTGTTTTCCATGTTGACATGATCCACAAATAATCTTTTCAGGTTTTGAAATTTTTGTTAAGTCTCTTACAACTTGTGGTTTTTTGATCTTCATTAAGTTATAAAAATTTAGATGTCCCAATCGTTTGTGCCATAGCCAACTTTCATCTACTTGACTTATATAACAATTTTATTCTTGAATTTCATTGAGAATATACACATTATCTGATGTTCTTACTCCTTTTCCTACAAGTTTTACTGAAGAATATTTTTGTATCTTACAGTCCTTGGCACTGAAGATAATATCATGTCCTTGGTCACATTTTTGTCTCACTCTTAGAATACTAGGCTTGAGTCCTTCAAAAAGTAATTTATTTTGTGTTTTTCCCTTGTCATTTACGAGAGACAATGTACCTTTACCTATTAATTTAGCAAAACCACTTCCAAAATACACATTTCCATCCTTTTTATCTAGTGAGATGAAATTCTTTTGATCACCTGTCATGTGTTTAGAACACCCACTATCCACAAACCATTGAATTTAATCACGTTTTTCACATAAAGCTAGACCGCATTTATTTGTAGTAGATTCATTTCTTCTCCAAATTTTATCCTTTGATATAAGTGGACAATTTGTATTTCATGGCCTAAATTATTGCATTTGGAGCATTCTAGACTATACTTTAATAACATATCAAATGAATTATAAGTCTTAATTTGATCTTGTTTTCTTGAACCAACCAACTTATTCTAATAATTGGTCTTATATCTTCATGAACTATTATCCTTATAAGCCTTGAAATGCTTAACTTGGTGACCAATTTTTTTATAGTAGAAACAATGACCAAGAAACATAGTTTGGTACATGTTCGGGTATCATTGGCTTGATGTAACATATCTTTCTGGATATGGCTTCCTTTCATTCCTTGGATTATTGCAAGTGGATCTTTGTTCTGGATTGAGAAACTTCTCTTATTTTGGATAATTGCAAAGGATGTCAACATAAATTTTTTGAACTTTTTCATTAGTATTCGCCTTCAAATTTGATGATTCACCTTTGAAACCAAGCCCTGTTTTATCATGTTGAGGTATTTCAACATTTAGGATGATATCAAGACTTTGAGAGCTTTGAAAACTCTTATTGACATGATTTAATTCCTTCTTTAGAGAGACAATTTTAGTTTCTAGTTTCTCACACATTTCTTCTTTTTCTTTTAATTTGTTGTTTACAATTTCTTCTATCCTTTTTGCTTCTTCTTTTTCAATTTTGAGGGAAATAATATTCTTTTTTAGTTTTTCATTTTCTTCAAAAGCACTAATTAGAAATTGATCTACATTTCCTTTTCCTTGTCCTTTAGATTCATCATCATTTGTGAATGCCATGAACAATACTTCACTAGTTCCTACATAGTAATCTTAATCATCTTCATCATCACTTTCTTGTTTGAGGAGGAAATTAATTTTGGTTGACCTTTTCTTGAATGAATTTTTCTTGGGTTCATTTTCATATGAATCATCACTATCTTGTTTAGAAAATAATTTTTTCTTGTTTGATCCTTTCTTTTTGAAGACTCTCCTTTTGGGCATATCTTCATCGTCATTATCATCTTTAGAAGGACATTTTGTAGCATAGTGTCCCATTTTAAGATATTTGAGACAAATGAGAGGGTACTTACCTTTGAGTTTTTATCCTTTTATTTGCTTCTTCACAAATTGTGCTAATTATATTTCATTATCAGAATCATCACTAATACAATGATATTAGTTTCATTTTATTGATTCTTTTGAAGCCTTGAACGTAACTTCTTTAGGATTTGAGATTCCTTTTCTCATTTCATATGCAATGATAATTCCATGAATTTCATCCATTGACAAGGTGTCCAAGTCCTTCAATTATTCTATGACACTGACCATGGAATCAAAACGTTTTGGAGGTGATCTCAAAACCTTCTGGACAATAGTCTTTTCTTCAATGTCTTCACCTAGACCTTTGAGTGAGTTAACAACTTCATCGACTTAGAGAAAAGAGGTAGCAATGCTTTCATCATCATTCATTTTTAGAATTTCAAATTTTCTTCTAAATTTTTGGAGTTATGCCTTCTTAAATTTGGTATCTCCATCATAAATTTTGATAAGCTTGTCCCACATTTCCTTATCTGATTCACATTTCATGACCTTTTTGAATTTTTTGTTAGATATTCTACTTGTTATAGAATTTAGAGCCTTGGCATTTGCTATGTAAATTGCCTTTCCATATTTATCTATTGTCAGAGAAGGTGGAACTTTATAACCCCCTAGAAGTGATTTCCATACTTCTATTCCAAGAGATATTCAGTGGAATTTCATCCTAACTTTCGAGAAACAAAAATTTGTTCCATCGAATTGAGGAACCTTTGATGCATCCTTACTAGCCATTGTGACTAAAAATCCTTCTTCCAGCTGTTAGGACGATTATGAAGGAGCTAGCTCTAATACCAATTTTCAAAAATATTGAGAGTGGCCTAGGTGAAGCAATATTTATTTCAATCCTTATTAATGCCAGTTAATGATTTTACACTATTTAAGCCATAATACAAGAAATAATAAAAAAAATATTAACAAAATATTGAGGACTCCAATCCTCTATGATAAGCTCCAACTTGTGCAACAATTTATTCTAGGGCTCCAACCCTACGGACACCAATCCTATATTTTTTAAAAAGTGTTTTAGGTCTCCAACCCTGAGGACACCAATCCCAAAGCCAAAAGAGATTTAGGGCTCCAAATCTAGGTGTGATGCAGGTAAGTTCCCTCTGCGGACAGAGGCAAACCCTCTAGCCCTAGAGTGGGTCTAGTCACAACAAAACAAAGACAATGGCTAATTCCTTAAATAGTTCTCGTTGAAGAGGCCTACCTTAAACCAGTGTTCGATGAAGTCTTCGTCATGTCGCTTCAACTATTGCTTTCTTCTCCTTGATGAATGATGCACCTGAAACAACATAAGAAAATGACAAAACACATAATAGAGCACAACAATGAACTATCTACTTTTAGAGTCAAGGAACCATAAGCTATCAACATACATTTCATACATGATTTAGGAAATAAACATTGATTGTATTAATATGAACAATAGTAAAGCTTACAACCACGCCTTGACGTCGCAAGCTTCCTTGAAGGGTTCGATCAGTATGTTTCCATAAGCATTCACTCTCAAAGGTCTCCCAGAAATACTAATGACTCTCTCTCTCACCCAAAAGCACAAGTATGAAACTAAGGCTTCCTTCTTACAAAACCATTTACACTCTCACAACATGAAAGGCAATCCAAATTGCAAGTTGTCAATCCAACAAGCTAAGAACTAGCAGACCAAGAGCTCAACTAGCTCTCAGAACTCCGAACTAGCTGATAATAGTCATGGAGGATGCTTTTATAAGAGGAGGAGCCTCCATAAATGAGGGGAGAGGAAGCTTATCTTCAAGGGAGGTTACTCAAAAGGCAGAACCACCATCTCAAATGAGGAGAGGCGAACTTCCTTGACCCAACAACCAGCTCCAGAACCACCCAGAAGCATTTTTTTTAAACTAATTCGCCATATCTGGGTTGTCACAGGCCAAACACTAAGACTCAGAGACAGTCGCAAGAGTATACCTATTTTCAGAGACGTCGTCGCGAGGCGTTAGTTCATTCTGGGCTATCGTCGCAGGCAGGACACTGATGACCTGAGACGATTTTGAAACATGGATAAAAAGGGGTCAACTTCAGGATTAATGAGCTTAAGAAATCTTCTTGAGTAATATGGAATATTTGGACACATATTTTGGTATATGAAAAAGAGCAGATGTCACTCAGAGACCAACTTGACCCAAAATCAGGGGGATGTGGGGTCGGTGACAAAACACTGTGTAACAGATGCCCCCTAAAGCATGAAGGCCGAGAGAGTGGGAGGGGTGAAATGCTTTACGAAACCATAACTGAACCGGAATACCATCGTAGAGAACCTACAGATGCAAGTACAAATGATATCTCTGATAGTGAAAGAAATACATGTAGTGAGATATAGGCACAGCCATCCAAAAGGCAAATAGAACTGGTCTGTGGTATGGACGCAGCCATCCAGTTGAAAAGACCATATGAAAACATAGGTATGGTCGCAACCATCTAGAAAGACTAAAGTATGGTCGCAGCCATCCAAAAAGAGTCATGTATAAACAATCCACGCAACCTGGACTTGTGTGATTTGATCCCAGGGTCTTGAATCTTGACCATAAATGTGTTGAAGTCAAGCATACTAGAAAATCACTTGATTACCAGCCAATGATGGTGTTACCGGGAATAGTGTCTATGCAGAACTGCTAATCCCACTAAGACTGGTAGCTACCTTAGAAACAAACAAACTAAAACTACTTTCGTTTTCCTTTATGAAAGATAGATGAGAGAAGAATAAAGGAGACCAACCTCTGTCTTGCGCTTGGTTCCTTGCTCGATTCCTCTCTCTTCTGATAGTCCTTTGCTACTTGCTTTCGTACCCAGCTTCACAAAGTACCTGTTGAATCAAAGCAGCATAACACTATACGAGAATATAAATCTATTATCATAAGCAATATAGGATCAGATGTATATTAACCACACAAATGCATAAAACATCAATCACACAAGTGTATGGATGAAAACTTGAATAATTTTATTGATAATCAAGAAAGAGCCAAGAGAATTACAACCGATTGTTCTGACCCAACATCATCCTCTCAGCAAGTAAGCCCTTCTTCACCTCATGAAAAGCTTAGATCACCCAACACTATGATGTTGTCTCTAGAAACCATCAAAACTTCCTTACAAGATGCAAAATTCCAGCCTCTGGATCTCTAAGATGAGGGATCCATATATAGATGTCTGCAAGGGAGGTGAGTTAGCTTGAGATTTGATTAGTGTCTTCCCTCTGATAGTTCTTGATTCCACTTGGAGATTGATGATTTCTTACTCATCCCTAGTCGAATTCAGAGAGGCAAGTGTCACAGGAGAAGTTTTTGGAAGATTCCATGCTTCTCCACCTCGCGGATTGACCCTGCCATTTTTCCCTTCTCGCCCATCACACCCCATAGAAGGGATTTTTGACATGCAACGCACCTACTGTGTGTATTTAGGTGGGATGCAATGCACTTAGCCTATGGAGCAGGTGAAATGGTCTAGTTTTGACCAGTTCTGAGTAGTTTTTCATGGAGAACTTCTGGGAGATGTTGTAATTAGTTGACCTTGTTCTTATAGGGGTTGGAACAACACCTTTAACGACTTAGGAGCCCTTTCTTTATGGAAATTTATGCTTGGGGTTGCAGTGCCCAAAAATGTCTATAACAGTTGTCCCCTAAAGCATGAGGTCGTTAATCTTTTGATGTCAGGTGAAATGCTTTATCATGAGGATCCGAAGTTTTTTTTGAGCTGAGAGGCGACCTGTAATAAGATACAATACAATACATTATCTTCATTTTATTTTCATGATCTAGCTGAGGCGGGCATTCCCATGCTCAGTTTTATAAATCCATTTTCATGTACATAGGACAGACAATCATCTGAGTGTAGACTGATGATTCTGGTAGAGCCATCATCCCTTATATTGGATGATCATCTGTGCAGCAATGATGTACATTTGATGTCTTTATTTTCCTGAATATATATCGCAGCCCGGATGGATGAAACTAGATCTGGGGTCTTCAATCTCGTTCGATCTTCACTCAAAGTACAAGTCGATCCATGTGAGAGATGTTCTGGAGTCGAACATGGAAAGACATCGCCTAATTACCAACCAATGATGTAAGTTGTTAACAGGCGCGAGAGGAGTCACCGATAATGATAATGATCCTCAAGTTACTGCAGTACAATTCACGTGGTGTGAATAAGGGACTTGGCGTCGAACACCACGTAAAATCTTTCGGCCGAAGGCCATTGATGTAAACCTGTCGCCGGAAGTGAGAAACTTGCCATTAAGGCATGCAAGCTTCAAAGTGCTGAAAGGGTTGTTCCTAGATCGACTTCTTGGATAATGAGCTGATGTATGTCATAGGAGGGCCTTAGTGAATCCCACATCAATGACACGGAACGGAGCAAATGATTTTAATGGAGGTGAAAACAATATGGTGATATACAGTTTAGGGTGGCGGTCATGAAAGAATGGAGCGAAAATGTATTATAGTGGGTGAGACACAGGTGAATTCTCTGAGCGACTTCTCTTGAACATATCGGCGACACTGACATGATGGATTGGTAGCATTAACCCCAAATGTGGATGGTGTGATGGAACCATGGTGATGTGACCAGTGAATGGAACAACCCAACCCGACTCGGATGCAGATTGAAAGTGTCATGTTCAAGAGCGACTTGCTACCAACAAAGTTTCTTCAAGTTTTCTTCCCAATTTTTCCCCAGTCATTGCTGACTAGTACCTCTTTATTTTTTTCAAGCTTGAGGAGGATAACATATGCTTGTTCTATAATTTTCCCTTCGGGAAAACCCATCGCTATGCTTTAACGAACCTAGCGATAGTGAAACTCGTTCTTGTCTGTCATGGACAATTTTGTCGCTATTAGGTTTTAACGAGTTTAACGACAAAGATAACTCGATCCTTTTCAATTTTAGAGAGTCTGAAAAGGAATGTAAAGGAAACTATTAGTTCCCTATAATACTAGTGATTACCCCATTACTATTGTAGTTATACCCCTTATTTATATTGTTGTGCCCCTATTACCCCCATGTTGTTATTTCTGTGCCCCATAGAATCCCTCTATTGTTATTTTTGTGGCTTTATATTATTATTGTTAGGTCGGCTGGATTATATTGTGTCTCCTTAGACTCCTATATATAGAAAGGAGGTTTTGTCATTTGTATCATCCAAGAATTGTTCATTTATGTAATGTAAAGGAGGTTGCCCCCTCGAAGAGGCTGAATTCTAAGGTGTTGATCTATCTTTTCTATCTTTTCTTGCACTGGTTTCATAACAGAAACTCCAAAATCCTTTTTCGTCATCTAATCCCTTAAGTCCAAAAAGGTATAAAATAATACGAAAGGGATGAGTTTTCGGTAATTTTAACGAGCCGAACAAGACAAGCGCTCGATCTTTTTGTGTAATAATCCCTCAGGTCCAAAAAGATTAAAATCTAAATGAGGGATAGCACTTCCGGTTGCTTTAACGAGCTGGAGAGGCCAATAGCTCGGCAATCTTTTCATGTTTTACGAGTGAGTTGAAAAGAGCTTAAAGGAGACTCGTTTTTTGAGGAACGAGTGATAGGTTCAGGTAGCAGCTGATTCTAGGTAAGGTTTGGAATTTTCCAATCATGGCAGTGTCACAAGGATGGCTAACAAGATCACTCTTCGTAGTTGTTCCTCAAAAGGGGTAAACAATCAAGTGGAGGTGATGATGAGAACACGACCAAGGCTTCAAAGGCTGAATTAATACATTCACGATGGTTATTTTCCAGAAATTGGTTCATTTTTTAATGAGCTTAAATGCTGGGGAAACACTTGCTCATTGCTTATGTTTATTTTTTAACGAGCTTGAATTCTGCAATAAAACTGCTCGATATAATCTAGTCACATAATAAGGATGTCCCATCTAAAACCATAATTTTTTCAAAGCTTTGCCACACATCCTTTCTTTATGCAAGTTAGGAAACGACCAATCCTACGAGTTTAGAGGGTTAGAGGACCTACAAATTAAAAAAAATAAATGGTCGCTCTTCGCTTGCATGCCAAAAGGTTTGCATGCCCCCAGGTATAGTGAAATAGAGTTTCAAGGTTACCCCTCAATTTGCAAACAAAACATTTGTTTTATCGGGAAAGGCCTACCTTTTCAGGTTACCCCTCAATTTGCAGACAAAACATTTGTTTTAGCGGGAAAGGCCTACCTTTTTCAGGTTACCAAAGATTGTTCTATTTGTGCCACAAACAAAGCACTTCTTCGGTGATGTCTACCGAAATAGACAAAGGTGAGTGGTGCAGACGCCTCCACTCACATAACTTTGACGAGGGAATCTTATTCTAGTCTAATCCCCTTTTCCTAAACAGACGGGTGTGTCAGACTAGTCAGATATCCTTCGCGGAAACCTACCCTATACCTGAAGTTTTCCTGTCGAAACAGGCCAGGGTGCATGCCCCCTGGGTTTCAGTCATGTCCCCCGAATCACTCGTGCTCATCAAGTGGACGGACTGGTGATTGACGAGACATTCCTTGCGTGAAAAGACCATTCAAGGATGGTATATGACTATTTGCTATGCATGAACCGAGGAATGAAAGCTGGTCTACGAGCTTGACCACTCTTCCTTCATGTGGAAAACACATTACTCTAAAGAATGAGGAGACAATGGCTCCCATGCAATAAATATAGTCTCGTCCAAGGGGTAGATTATAATCTAGGGTTCCTTGGACTGCCATTAAGTTCAGGTGAACCGTTTTCCCTCTCAATGTTATGGGCACATCGGGAAGGATCCCTAACGGTCGACTAGTTCCTTTGTCAAAGCCTGTTAGATTTCTCATTTCAGGGAAAAGCGATGGCGAACCAAGCACTTTCCAAGAAGTTGAGGAAAGGATACTCATAGAAGCTCCCTCATCTATGATGGTACCGACCATAACCATTCTATATACTTGAGCGATGATTCAGAATGGTGCACTAGCCGGTAAACGGGGTCTGCCTAGTAGATTCCAGTCAAAGGAAACAACCAGGTTGCTTGGAGGTGGGACCAAATAGACGGCCGGGTATGGCTCTGAAGAACTTCCTTCCTGCGGTAAAGGAATGGGTAGACTGCCCCCATGTTCATCGGAGTCTGTGTTTACGAAGAGAATTTGAACGGCGTCGTTCTTGTTCTCTTCGGTGATTGTATCATCTGAAGATGGATCCTCTGAAGGCAAGACCGGGTCAACTATTGCCTCGACCTTTTGACTTTCGTCTGGTGTGGATTTAGATGGTTTATCTTCAATGATAGACGCTTCGGCTGACCATAAGGGCGTGTCAGCCGGATTTTCAACTAGTGACAGACTCGGCAAGAGTTTCTTATGTCCAAGAGGGAGCCGTAACGGTGAAATTAGACGGTCATCCAAAACTCTTTTAGCCTCATCTAAGAAGGGACAACAGTGGATAGCGTGATCGCCTTCACACAGTTTACAAGGAAATTTACATTTTCCTTTTTGTCTAGGGGCTTCACTTTCACTAGTTGACGGTGTATGCTCAACATGATCGTCAGAGGTTGATGACAGCGGAATGTGCAAATGAGGAGACCAGTCCCTTAAGATCCAAGGGATGCAAGGACAATCTCGATGATAGTGGTGTCCTTTGCAAATGACACATGGCGATTTAGGCCTGGTCGGTGCAGTGTGTGGATTTTCGCTAGACGATGCTTGGTTGCCCCTTTTCACTTTTGGCTCCTTCCTCTTCTTCTCTTTCTTCTTCTTTTCCTTCTTCTTCTCAGGTACTTGATTTTTGGCTTTACCAGCTTCATCAAGCGAAGAGGAAGGAGGAGAGGAAGAATTGGACGAAGTAGAGGGTTGGGGGGTAACTCAGGAATCTTTTAGTTGCTAACTCGATTTTTCAGGAATCGCGGTGTTCTGAATGACGGAGCTTGAGAAGAGCCATACGGGCAAGCTAATTGTCAATCCTGGAAGCGACAATGTGGCCATATGGGGTGCACCAACATCTCCCCAAGAGGAGAAGGGACTAGGATTTCCTTCAAGGGGAACTCCTTGGTTGGTGGACTCCATTTTCCTCAACCTAAGACCAACATAGGAAAGGTGATAATTATTCCATTTAAAATAAATTTTAGACGCTTTGACACAACTTGTTTTTCAATTTTTAAGAGTCGAGAAAAAACAAAAGATGACTCTAGTCGCCTTCGATTTTTAATGAGCCTGAAGTGACAAGTGCTCAGATGGACCTTTTCCGTTAAGGAGTCTGAAAAGGAATGAAAGGGACTGCTCTGGAAATCTAGATAGAGGGATTACCAAACCAATCACAAAACTGCAGAATACTTTTTACGGTACGACAGTCAATCTTCCTGAATGCTGTGTTTAGTGCATTGCAATCGATAGGGTGGCAGACACAGATTCCTATGGATAAAGGATAAAGCCTATTGTGGTCTCCCAAAATATACTCGACGGTATGTGGGAGCACAAGTCTGTACTGGCACTTATCATCTTAAAGTGGAGGAATCACCCAACCAACAGTGAAAACAACAGTTACCAGGCTTTACGATGTCGGAATACGTCTCTAGCCTAGACTTCTAGATGTTGTGCGTTAGGTTCCAAAGCACTTTTAGATTCATTAAATTTATTTTATAGTTGATCTTGCTTAAGAAATTTTCCTTTCAGGTTCACCGCATGATGTAGATGTACAATTCCTAAAATGCAATCTAAGATGATAAATAGTCGTTTAGTCTTCTTTTAGCAAATGAAAATCCTAGCTACTAAGGAAAGAGAGATGGCGTTCTTTCAACAAAGAGCAAAGAGCACACACTATATGCACTGTCCTAAATCAAACCAACAAACAGTCTAAATGCAAATGCACATGCATGTATTTTTTTTCAGCCTTCTTAATGTGTAAATGATAAAAAGAAAGCTAAGTGAAAATCTGAATTATTTTTCAAAGCGACAATTACTAACAAGTTTTTTTTTTTTCAAGACAAAATGAGGACAATGACAACACTTTGCAATTTGGAATTGAAAACTTGCTTTCGACACTAGAAAAACTACTAATTTAGATCAAATACAAGAGTAACAGTGTAATCGACTATCAAGAACAATCAGACTCTCTTCTGTGACTGAAAATGACACTTGCGACACTTTCAAATCAAGAAACAACAGCACAATTACGCTACTTCTTTGTAAAGGAGAACTGAAAATGACTCAAAAAATACATAAAAACATTTACAGTTCTTTGCACAATGGAGTCGGAATAACACCAAGGAAAGGGGTTTCAAACAGAGGTGTACTGACTACAGGCAGCAAAACTCCTGAATAGATCTAAAAAGAGTGAACACAGAAACCAAAATTTAGGAACAAGGTCTTGTCTGATCGGCGCACCTGTAACACAGTGAAACTGAAATGAAACACACCTACTACACTCGGGAAGTACACTGCATTTGAAGTTCACAGAACAGACAGTGCGCTGGACCAGGGACGAGACTTTGATTGGATTCCGGGTCACAATTTGCAGTTAAGTTCAGGGATTTAGGCCAAGAAAGTGGTAATCAGTAAATCAATCACAGGGGTAGATCTAAGGAGGTTACTAGAGCCACCATGAGGGAAATTAGAGAGCTTGTAAATCAAGTGTTTAATTCATAAACAAAACCCGGAGATTAAATGAAGCAGCGTTGATCTACTTTGCACTTGCATAGAAAATGCAGTTCGAAGGCTAGCTGGCTTGACTTTAGGCTCCGTCTATAAGTTTATAAAGTAAATAAATGCAGATGAACAAACAATCTACTCGCTCCCCAGCGGAGTCGCCATTTTGTTACCGGGAATAGTGTCTATGCAGAACTGCTAATCCCACTAAGGATGGTAGCTACCCTAGAAACAAACAAACTAAAACTACTTTCGTTTTCCTTTATGAAAGATAGATGAGAGAAGAATAAAGGAGACCAACCTCTGTCTTGCGCTTGGTTCCTTGCTCGATTCCTCTCTCTTCTGATAGTCCTTTGCTACTTGCTTTCATACCTAGCTTCACAGAGTACCTGTAGAATCAAAGAAGCATAACACTATACGAGAACATATATCTATTATCATAAGCAATATAGGATCAGATGTATATTAACCACACAAATGCATAAAACATCAATCACACAAGTGTATGGAGGAAAACTTGAATAATTTTATTGATAATAAAGAAAGAGCCAAGAGAACTACAACCGATTGTTTTGACCCAACATCATCCTCTCAGCAAGTAAGCCCTTCTTCACCTCATGAAAAGCTTAGATCACCCAACACTATGATGTTGTCTCAAGAAACCAACAACTCTTCCTTACAAGATGCAAAATTCTAGCCTCTGGATCTCTGGGATGAGGGATCCATATATAGATGTCTACAAGGGAGGTGATTCAGCTTGAGATTTGATTAGTGTCTTCCCTCTGATAGTTCTTGATTCCACTTGGAGATTGATGATCTCTTACTCATCCCTGGTCGAATTCAGAGAGGCAAGTGTCACAGGAGAAGTTTCTGGAAGATTCCATGCTTCTCCACCTCGTGGATTGACCCTACCATTTGTCCCTTCTCACCCATCACACCCCATAGAAGGGCTTTTTGACATGAAACACACCTACTTTGTGTATTTAGGTCGGATGCAATGCACTTAGCCTATGGAGCAGGTGAAATGGTCCAGTTTTGACCAGTTCTGAGTAGTTTTTCATGGAGAACTTCTGGGAGATGCTGTAATTAGTTGACCTTGTTCTTCTAGGGGTTGGAAAAACACCTTTAGGGAATTAGGAGCCCTTGGTTTACGGACATTTATGCTTGGGGTTGCAGTGCCCAAAAATGTCTATAACAGATGTGAACTGTTAACAAGTACGAGAGAGACCACCAATAATGTCAATGGTTCTCAAGGTATTGCTAGTACAATCCACAAGGTGTGAAGAATGATCTGAAGTCGAACACTTGTGAAATCACCCGATCGAAGACCAATGATGCAAGCCTTTCGTCGAGTGTGAATAACTTTCCATTGAGGCATGCAAGCTCCAAGGTACTGGAAAAGAGTCTCTAGATCAACTTCCTGCATAATTATTTGATGTCGACTGGAAGCGATCCATTGCAGGAGGGCCATAATGTTTCCCACATCAATGACGCGAGACAAAGGAACAAGATGTAGACGTATGAAACAGAGGATCAGAGGAGGATGTAAGGGTGAAAACTACAGAAAGATTAAGCTCTTGAACATATCGACGACATGAATTTGGAATGTGGTAGCATTTTGGTACCAAGGGATCGAAGGTCATGCAGAGACAGTAGGGATCGAATAGAATGAGGAAAAATGAAGAACCCAAACCCTGAAAGGCCAATGACGAAGTGAGGATGTCCCAAACTCGGGGAGAAGAAACAAAGGTGTCAATGTTCAAGAGCGACAAGCTGCCATAGGCAATCAACAAAATATTTCCAAATTTTTCCCCCGCCATTACTGGTGAGTACCCCAATTATTTTTGAAACACAAGCTTGAAGGGGATAGCATATGCTTGCAATATACATTTGTCCTTCGGACAAATTCAATCTAGTGAAATTTTAACGAGCCCTAGGGAGGAGAAGCTCGGGTCTCATCATGGCAATGAGTCCAATGTCATGAGGGTTTAATGAGTCTGACATAGGTAAAACTCAGAGTCTTTTTCATATTTAGAGAGTTTGGAAAAGACATGGAAAAGAAAACTCCAAAGGTCCCTTTTCGTAAATTTGTCCCTCGAATCCGAAAAGGGACAAAACAATACCCAAGGGAACCTATTGACCATGATAGATCAACATATACCTATTTCGTAAGTAATCTTAGCAGATTGGGTAGATGACACTTCGTAGCCCTTAACAAGTTCAAAGCAACAAGATCTCAACAATCTTTTCATTTTTAAAAGGGTCAGAAAAGAGCTTGAAAGTGGACCCCCCATTTTATTTCCTTTACGAGTCAAAAGGGAAAAATACTCGGCAATCTTTTTAGCTTTTACGAGCCAGAAAAGAGCTTAAAGGTGACTCGTCCTAGAGGAACTAGCATTATAAAGGGTAGCAACTGGTTCTAAAAATGGTGGAACTACTCAAAACATGTAATGATCAAGAGGATGGCTAATAAAACCACTCATCATTGCAGTTCCTCAGTAAAGGAAAAACAACCAAGTGAAATCATATGATTGGAAAAAGAGATGGCAACGATGGAATGAAACAACCAAGGCTCATCTAGCAGAAATCAGTTGATTAAAACAACAACCACGAGATGTAAATCAAGTGCAGGTTCATTTTTACACAAGCTTGAGCCATGGAGAACTCTACTTGGATTCGATTTCATGTTTTATACAAGCTTGAAATGAAAAACTATGCTTGAATAAGTTCGCATGCCCCCAGCATAATGACTCAAATCGAGGTACATGCTCCCCAAGCTTCATGTCATTCAACTAGGTGGATGGAATGAAGGTTCACTTTCGAGATCTTGGAAAGACTCGATTGGGATTTTACGAGATCTCAATCAAAGCCTCGATTGGGAAAAGGGAGTTGTTTCATTTTTTTAACAAGGTTGATACAGTGAAAGAACTATCCTCAAGACATTTGTTTCATATTTTAACGAGGTTGACACAAGATCAAGAAATCTCCTCAAAACTCCTGTTCATGGACCATATGAAAACATGGCTCCCAAGAGGTCTTCACTAGACGGAAGGACCACGCTATGGGAGGAATATAGGTCATTGGGTACTGATGATAGATCAGATCCCAATGCCCCCAGTACATGATGTACTAGATCATCTACATTATCATCAATGGAGGCGGAATAGGTAGCCACATAATTGACCTATGGCGGGAAAGGTACTATTGGCAAACAAGATCCGATAGCGGATGATGGTTGAAAAGGAGGTACCTGCTAACCAAAGAATGAAAATTGTTCTATAGTGACAATTCTTCCATCATGTGGAAAACAAACCACAAAGAAAACTGAAGGAACAAGAGTCCCCATGACATAAATATAGTCACAGCCAAGGAGAAGATTCAAATCCAACGTACCTTGGACGACCATCACGTCTATATAGATGGTTTTACCTCCCAAAGTAATAGGGAACTTTGGAAGGATCCCTAAGGGTCGACTACTTCCTCCATCGAAAGCCAACAGATTCTGGGTGACAGGCACAAGCTGTGGGGTGCCCAAAGCTTGACAAGTAGTGGAAGACATAAGGCTAACAGATTCACCTTCATCTAGGAGAGTGCCAACTACTGCCATATTATAGGCATGTATTGTGATCTAGAAAGGCACATAAGATGGAAGGCAGAACGCAGTCAAGTGCCTCCAGTCGAAAGAAACGACAGAACTACTTGGTGGGGGTATCATTTGATTTCCTCCATGCTCTATAGGAATCGAAGAAGGACTCTCTTGATCAGCTGGGATAGGAGGTTCGTTCTTTGATTCAGGAGAAACTGATGAGATGAGAAGAACATGAGCAGTATGATCATTATGCTCTTCTGGAACAGAGTGAACAACTGGTGGTCAAACCAAGTCAACACTCTATTCGACCAATGGTTGGTCGAAAACAGACATAACACAACCGGGCTTAGGAAGAGTAGGATGGACAAGATATGAATCCAAGTCAATCTCTTTATCAACCGAGAGAGGTTTAGAAGAAAGCCTCTGATAACCAACTAGAAGTTGGGGTGAAGGAGATGTAAGATTTTCCAAAACGACGGAAGCTTTATACATGAGAGGACAAAGGTGAAGGAGATGGTCACCTTCACATAACCTACAAGGGAATCTAATCTTCCCTTTATTCTTACCACTACTAGTTGAGGGTGTAACATCGACATGACCATCAAAGTTCGATAAGGATGGTCAAATCATATTTCGAGACCATACTTCTAAGATCTTGGGAATACCAGGACAATCTTGAAGGAAATGGTCACCCTTACAAAAATTACAAGGGAATTTGACCTTCCGAGGAGGATCAGAAGGTTTTTCTATCAGAGGTGCACTCAAAGAAATAGTTGCATGGTTGGCCTCTCGCTTATCTAACTTCTTCTTCTTCATCTTCCTCTCCTTATTTGTAGCCTCCTGGTCACTGGATTTAGAACTTTCACTAGGTGAAGTAGAAGAGGAGGGTGAACAAATAGGGGAATAAGGTGAAGGGTCAACCCTAGAATCATCATGACGTGATTCAAATGAAGGATATGGTGGAGTAGGAGTCAGGTTGCTCGAGATCACCGAGGTTGAAAACAACCGAACAGGTAGGCCAATGGTTAACCCAGGCAGGGACGACATTGCCATATAAGGAGCACCAGCATTTCCAAAAGAAGGAAAAGTACCAGGATTCCCATCTGGGGGGAGACCTTGATTGGTAGATTCTAGAAATGTTTCCATTGGACTTGACTTTGAAAGAAACACTGAACTATAACCAAGAATGTGTCGTGGGTAGTTAAATTTTATAACATTGAAACAAAACTTTGCCTTTTCATATTTTAAGAGTCAAGAAAAGGATGAAAGGTCACTCTATCACTTTCAAATGTTTAATGAGCCTAAAAGGACAAGTTCTTAGATGATCCTTTTACTTTTAAAGAGTAAAAAATGAACTAAAGTGACTGCTCTGGAACTATAGGCAAGAGGTCTACTAAACAAATCGTAAAATTGCAATATACACCTTAGTGATAAAATGAAAGAGAAATGACCAAGGACTTTCCGTACGACAGTCAATCTTCCCGAATATTGTGTTCAGTGCATTATGATCCGTAAGGTGGCAGACTCAGCTTCCTATGTATAATAGGATGATACCCTAGTGGGGTCTCCCAATATATACTCGACGGTACGGGGAGCACAAATCGTACTAGTACCTATTGAATCACAAAAGGAGGAATCACCCAACCTTAGTAAAACAATAGTAACTAGGTTTAACGACATTGGAACACGTCTCTAGCCTAGACCTTTAGATATGTGAGCATTAGGTTCCAATGCATTTTTAAGTTCATTCAATAGATTTTAACAATTAATCTTGAATTAAGTTTCCATTTCAAGGCCTTATCGAATGTATCTTTAACACTCCTAGAATGCAACTAGATGAGCAAAACACCATTCCTTTCGATGAATGACTACCTAAATGAGGGTAAGGAGTTCATTTCCAAACAAGAAAATGCAAGAACAGGAGTGCAAGCAAGTAATCCAATCAATAGGAAACACAATACATCGATTTCCACTTATCTCACAAATACTATGACGGAAAAATGAAAGTTCGAATTTCACTTTTCAATTCCTAAGCATGAAGAATCTACTAATGCAAAAATGCTTTCATTTCAGTATTCTATATGAGTGCAATTGTTTTCTATTTTTGGAATAAATAACAAACAAGCAAATGCAAGCCTGACTGATCAAAAGGCAAATGTAATCTATGCTTCAATAGTTCAAATCAACACAATAAGCTAGCTTGATGACCAACTACTACAGATCAACCAATATGATGGGAAAATAGCAAGATAACAGCTTCAAACAAATCAAGAAGACTGTTTTGGATGTAATGCAGAACCTTGGAAGGACAAGCAACCCAAAACAAGTGACTTCTTGAAGAAACCCTAAAAGACTTAGGTCACACAACCCAAACAACCAAAATTCATACAAACGGAACTAAGAAGGGTATGCCTTAGCAAACACAATCAAAACAAGCTTAATGAGATGTAAGAGATAGCAAAGGAGAAATTACACTGGCCTATTCAGGAGGTAGGGCTGTAAAAAGCAACCCTATAGAAATCGTCGCAGGCGCAACACTCACAACCTAAGACTGTTGCAAGAGTACACCTATTTTTAAAGACATCGTCACAAGAGTACACCTATTCTTAGAGATGGTCTGATTTCAGGAATCGTCGTAGCTGTATGAAGGGATATCCGCAATGTACAATGAGGGTAAATAGAATAGGAGCAATTCGTTGGAACTATTAGGAATTAAACAATGATGATCTCAATAAAGAGGGAAACCAAGGCAAAAATAGCTGAGAGACACCAAGCTTATCACTCAGACAGTGAGGTGGACTACCAGATCGACTCAAGTGATCAAAATCGCAGATGGTTCATTCCCAAGCCAAAGAGACACTATGTAATTCAATCGAAAACAACAAGAGCAAAATCAAGAGACAGCACACCAATGAAGTCCCCAGTGGAGTCGCCAACTTGTGATGCAGGTAAGTTCCCTCTACGGATAGAGGCAACCCCTCTAGCCATAGAATGGGTCTAGTCACAGTAAAACAAAGACAATGGATAATTCCTTAAATAGTTCTCGTTGAAGAGGCCTATCTTAACCAGTGTTCGATGAAGTCTTAGTCACATCGCTTTCGCTATCACTTTCTTCTCCTTGATGAATGATGCACCTGAAACAACATAAGAAAATGACAAAACACATAATAGAGCACAACAATGAACTATCTACTTATAGAGTCAAGGAACCATAAGCTATCAACATACATTTCATACCTGATATAGGAAATAACCATTGATTGTATTAATATGAACAATAGTAAAGCTTACAACCACGCCTTGACGTCGCAAGCTTCCTTTAAGGGTCCGATTAGTATGTCTCCATAAGCATTCACTCTCAAAGGTATCCCAGAAAGACTGATGATTCTCTCTCTCACCCAAAAGCACAAGTATGAAACTAAGGCTTCCTTCTTACAAAACCATTTACACTCTCACAACATGAAAGGCAATCCAAACTGCAAGCTATCAATCCAACAAACTAAGAACTAGCACACCAAAATCTTAACTAGCACTCTTAGAACTCCGAACTAGCTAATCATAGTCATGGAGGATGATTTTGTAAGAAGAGGATCCTCCATAAATGAGGGGAGAGGAAGCTTATCTTCAAGGGAGGTTACTCAAAAGGCAGAACCACCATATCAAATGAGGAGAGGCGAACTTCCTTGACCCAACAACTAGCTCCAGAACCACCCAGAAGCATTTTGTTTGAACTAATTCACCATATTTGGGTCATCACGGGTCAAACACTGAGACTCAAAGACAGTCGCAAGAGTACACCTATTTTCAGAGACGTCCTCGTGAGGCGTTAGTTCATTTTGGGCTATCGTCGCAGGCAAGACACTGATGACCTGAGACGATTTTGAAACATAGGTAAAAAGGGGTCAACTTCAGGATTAATGAGCTTAGGCAATCTTCTTGATTAATATGGAAGATTTGGACACATATTTTGGTATATGACAAAGAGCAGATTTCACTCAAATACCAACTTGACCCGGGATCACGGGGATATAGGGTCAGTGACAAAATACTGTGTAATACTAGGACACTAATCCTAATACAATAAAGAGAACTAGTAGGGCTCCAAGCTTAGGGTAACATGTTTATAAAAGATTACAAAGTCTATTTCAAAATAAATGAGTTACCATCATGATCTGGATTTAAACAAGAACGCAACAAATTACAAAAATAACCATAAATACAGAGATACAATAGAAATAATACTTCATTTCATTAATGTAAAATACTGAAATATGCTTACAAATAGAAATGGAAATAAACTAGCTCGGGCAATGTTAGGTTATCTCTGAGGAGAGATGTGGTGGCTACATGCCTCTTAATTGTCTTACAATGAGGCTCGAAGGCCTATTTATTGTTGAGAAACAATGGAAAACCATAAACATCCAAAACCCTAACCCTAAGAGATGAAGTGCCAAACTACGGGCCTCGTTTTGGGTAAATTGGTACATCAACTTCCCGGGGTCGTAACTTTGGAATACAACCTCCGTTTTACGTGCACAATACCTTGTTAGAAAGATATATCTGAGGACTACAACTTTGGGAAGTGAAAGATTATTCTATGGACTCATGTTTCCCAAAAAACGTTGTTTATGGCCTGAAAACGGCTCCGGAAGTTCAGGACCCGAAAAACTACCAAAAGTAGTTAATTGTGCTACAAATAAGGAAACTAAAAAACTGAAAGAAACAATGGTGGGGGTCCAAGTGGAATTGGAGGGTGGCCACCCATATCCACCTGGATCATTCCTTCCCCCTTAGGAAGCAATGGTCCCCATTGCATTGAGTTCCTCCATGAGATGAGGAAACTTCTACTAAACTTGGTCCCTGGTGAGCCACTTGCCCTGGTGAAGGAGTTGGCCTGCTTTGACAACTCGATACAATTGGATCTTCTACTGGCAAGTGTGCTTGATCTGCATGTCCATGATCCATTTAGTTAAAGCTTGTTCCATGCAATCTGGATTTAACTTTGTTGGTGTGAGTTGTTCCACAATGTCAGATGTGTCTAGTAATGGTGGAAAGTATGGCCGAAGGCGGTCCACATTGAACACTGGGTGCATGCCAAGGAATGGTGGAATGTTGAGCTCAAATTCATTGTCTCCCACAACCTTGGTAATGGTTTAAGGACCATATCGGAGTGGTCTAAGTTTCCGATAGGCTCTGGTAAGGCGTTCCTTTGCAAATGCAACTAGACTTTGTCACCCACCTGAAACTTGTGTGGATTTAGATGTTGATCATGTCGATGCTTGTACTTGGAATTTTATTTCTCCAGAATGTCGTGGACTTGCTGGCAGATATGTTGCATGTTCTCAATGAATTTGTTTGCCTTATCTATTTCGGATTGGACATGAGCCAAATCTTCCTAAGTAGCTGCAAATGGCATGGCCACATCAATGGGACATAGTGGTTGGAATGCCAAGCCCACCTGAAAAGGGTTGTGGCCAATCGAGCTGTGCAGAGCCCGGTTATAGTTGTGCTGCACATAGGGGAGGATCTCATCCCATGTGCATGGATTCTTTGGGTTGTACATGCGCAGAATGTGTAGGATCATCATGTTGACAACCTATGTCTTGCCGTCAGTTTAGGGATGGAAGGCTGTGGACTTAGTGAGTTTGGTGTCCAACATCAACTAGAGATTGGACCAAAATGTACTGAGGAACCTGTTGTTTCGATATGAGATGATATACTGTGGGATCCCAAAGTGTACCCACACTCGTTCAAAGAAGAGTTTAGTAGTGGCTTTTGCTATGATATTCTTCTTGCAGATTGCCATAATGGCCATATTTGAGAACCTGTCGATGACCACAAAAACACAGTTGTTTCAATGCTTAGTAGAAGGAAGCCCCGACATGAATCCATGGAGATGGATTCCCAAGGTCGACTAGGGGTAGGAAATGGAGTATAGAGGCCTTGCTTCTTGATGGTCGGTTTGGGAATGGCACAGGAAGTGCAGGATCTGATGTACTTTCCAACATCCTATCAAAGATTTGGCCAACAAAAATACTTCTATAATACTGCTACCATTTTCTCGACCCCGAAATGCCCAACAACCTAACTTTAGTGTGCTTCCCAAATTATCTTGGCACGCTCGCTTGAAGGAACACAAAGGTGACCCAGGTGGCATAACAGGGCATCCTGGAGGTGGAAATCTGGAACATGCTAACCCTCCAAGAGTTTTTGGTATGTGTGGCTAAGTTCTAGGTCACTTTTGTAGAGAAGTGGCCAATCAGAAGTCTCGTGCCCAAAAGAGTTGAGCACGGTGGTTAACACCATGATTGGTGGTCGACTGAAGCAATCTGCAACATTATTGGTGTTTCCCTTCTTATACTTGATATTCAAATGGAACTGTTGCAGGTATGTTGACCACTTCCGATGGCGATCATTCTGCAACTTCCCTTACATCTGTATGAACTGTAGGGGCCGGTGGTCTATGTGGATGACCATTTCCTTCCCCAAAATGTAATGCTTCCATTGTCGGCAGGCCTGCACAATGGAATACATCTCTTTGTCATAAGTGAGATACTTTCGGACTGTGTCTGAAAGTGTCTCACTGTGATATACCACTGGATGCCCGCATTGAGTAAGGATTGCCCCAATGTAATAGTCAGAGGCATCTGTCTCAATCTCAATTGGTTGTTGCAAGTCTGGTAATGAGAGGATTGGTGTCGAGCAGAGTCGATGTTTCAACTCTGTGAATGCCTTCTATTGAGATTCAAACCAAAATAATTTTTCTTTCACTCCTCCCTTGGTGACTTGACTCAAGGGCGAAGTGATATGAGAAAATCCCAACACAAACCTGCAGTAGAAGTTGGCAAGACCCAGGAAGCTACGGAGCTCTGTCTAAGTGGTTGGAGATGGACAATCCTGAATGACTTGGATCTTGGCTAGAACCACATGCACCCCCTATTCATCAATAATGTATCCCATATACTGAACTTGGGTCATGCCAAAGGTGCATTTCTCCAAATTGGCACATAACTTGTGTTGCCGCAATGTTTGGAGAGCCTGTCGGATGTGGTGGAGGTGCTCTTCCCAACTCTAGCTAAATATCAGGATGTCATCGAAGTATACCACTACAAATGAGTTGGTGAATGGCCATAAGATGTCATCCATTAGCCTCATGAAGGTTGCAGGAGCATTCATCAACCCGAAAGGCATAACCAACCATTCGAAAAGGCCTTCCTTGGCTTTGAAGGCAACCTTCCACACATCAGAGGGTTCGATTGGTACCTAGTGATATCCTGACTTCAAATAGATCTTGCTGAAATATGTCCCCCCCTTCAGTTGGTCCAAAAGGTCATCAATCTGTGGGATCGGGTACCTATTCCAGACAATGATCTTGTTCAGCACTCGATAGTCAATACAGAGTCTCCAAGTCCCATCCTTCTTTTGTACCAACACGATCGAGCTCCCGCAGGGCGATGAACTCTATTGGAAGTGACCTTTCTACAACAGCTCCTAAATCTGCCTCTTGATTTCATCGTTCTCCAGAACGAAGCGCTAATAGATTGGTCAATTGGGAAATGGCGCACCTGGGGTCAGATCGATGGAGTGCTTGACATTACAGTGAAAAGGAACCCCTGCGGGGGAGGTGAATATTTCCTTGTATTGATCTGGATATTCGGGTTCCTCCTTCTGGATCTTCGTGGTGGAAATGGTGGCGTTGGGCTCCGCATTGATAATCTGCTTCCCTTTTTCATTCCCCTTATCGGGTTTTGACTCAGAGTCTGAACATGCATCTAATTCCGAATACTATAGCTCGGCCACCAGTGATGGTTGGCCCGACACTCACTTGTGTTGTGAGTGAAGCTCTTATGGAACTCACACCACTTTCCTGTGTCCTTCTTTGGTTCACGGTGTTGTTCTTTTCTTGCGGCTTTGGCAGGTTGTCTTGGGCCACCCTATCTTGGCTTTGTCCTTTGTTCAGTGGTTTGGGGGCACCTTTCCCTTGCTTCAGATTTGCAGACCCAAAGTCTCGCTTCTTCTGTTTAAACTTCTGCTCAATCTTGACAACGTATCGGTACGCCGTGCTGAGCGAGGAGGTGTTCAGGAACTCCATCTCATCTTGGATGTACCTGTGTAGGTAGCCACGGTATCTGAGTACCAAATTCAACTCAAAATCCTTGATACCCAATTTGTGTGAAGGGTATGAAAAATATTCATAAACTTCGACATGTCGTGGTCCCTTCCCTGCTGCAGCGTGGTCCACTTTATGTATTTATCCTCATAGCTTTTGACAGGGTAGTACTGATCCTTGATGGAATTCCGGAATGAATTCCAAGTGGGTGCAGTTAAAAAAATTGAGGTCGTACTTTCATCCTTCTACTCGTAGTAGGTTTCCCACTAGTCCTTGATGTGGGGGGTAGCTTTGAGAAGAGCGAAAGTAATCTTTTCCCGACCGAAAAAATCATGAACAAAAAAATACCCTTCTCACAAATTTAACCATTTATCTACAACATCTACATCTATCTGACCCTCAAATATGGGAATGTCAAAGTTAACTTGTACCTTAAAGGGTGTGGCACTTCCAGAGTAGCTGCTAGAAGTAGATGTGTCGCCCCTGGGTAGCTGCTGAAGGATCTCAGCAAAGTTGTCCATCATCACGTTCCTTTGTCGCTCGAGGGCCTCTTCGAGCAAGATTTTGATAGGATCTCTTGCCCCCTCATCTTTCTTTTCATCAGCCATGGGAGGCCGTCGGGATTTGCGAGGCTGGTCTTGCAATGGTTCGACCAGTTCAAGCCCTAACTCCTTATATCCCGACCTTGTGGGGACATGCAAACAAAAACAGAGAAAGAGCAGACCGCTCTGATACCACTGATCTGGATTTAAATAGGAACGCAACAAATTACAGAGATAATTTTAAATATAAAGATACAAGAGAAATAATACTTCATTTCATTAATGTAAAATATTGAAATATGCCTACAAACATAAATGGAAATAAACTAGCTCGGGCGATGGTAGCTTATCTTTGAGGAGAGATGTGGCAACTACATGCCTCTAAACTATCTTACAATGAGGCTCGAAGGCCTATTTATTGCTGAGAAATGATGGAAAACCATAAACATCCAAAACCCTGACCCTAGGAGATGAAGCACCAAACTATGGGCCCTATTTTGGGTAAATTGGTACATCAACTTCCTGGGGTTGTAATGTTTGAATACGATCTCTGTTTGACACACGCAACACCTCATTAGAATGACCTATCCAAGGAATAAAACTTTGGGAATAGCTCTTAGTTTTCCCAAAAAACATCGTTTAGGGCCTGAAAATGGCTCCAGAAGTTCAGGACCCGAAAAACTGCCAAAAATAGGAAATTGTGCTACAAATAAGGAAACTGAAAAACTGAAAGAAACAATGGTGGGGGTCCAAGTGGAATTGGCACGTGGCCACCAATATCCACCTAGATCACATCGGTCTCCAAAGGTGCTTAGATCTAGAATGTTTTCTTAAATACTGTATTTCTTCACTGAAGTGTAAACATGTAAGTTATTTTATTCGCAATTCTTGAAGGTCTGCAACAAGTCTGCAATTAGATCACTGGTCCGAATATATTTTACACAGGTCATCGATCTTGCAATTCAATTACTGGTCTAAATGTTACAAATCCTTCAATAGGTCACTGGTTCAAATGACTTGCAATAGGTCACAATTATTTTCAGCGGAACTAAATCACTGTAATTTTTCCTTGTGTTAATCCCTCTGTTAACGGGAAAAGTGTCTACTCAGAACGCCCCTATCCCACTAAGGTGTGACAGTACCTTAGAAACAAACAGAGAAAACTACTTTCATATTCTTATTTATGAACTATAAACGAAGAGGAATAGGATGAACCAACCTGTGTCTTGCGCTAGTCCTTTGATCCAATCTCTCTCCTCTTTGACAGCTTCCAGCTACCTGCTCCCTTACTTGCCCAGCTTCACCAAGTTCCTGCAAGATCACAGAAGAGGAAAACTACACAAAGACATGGATTCATATTCACAAATATCTTAGGATCAGATTTAAGCTAAACATGCAAATATAACAAAACATCATTGATACACAAGCATGTAGGAGAAACTCAAATAGTTTTATTGATATAACAAGAAGATCCAGGAGGAGTTACAACCGATGATTCCTGATCCAGCATCAACCCCCCAGCAAAAGAATCCCCTCTTCACCTCCAACAAAGCATAAATCACCCAATACTCTGATCTCTATCTCAAAACCAACAGCAATTCTCTGCAATGTACAAAATTCCAGCCTCTGGATCTCTGGGATGAGGGATACATATATAGATGTATGCAAAGAGGATGAGTCAGCTTATGATTTGACTAGTGGCTTCTCTCTGTCAGTTCTTGCTTCCACTTGGAGACTGAGAGCCTCTTACTCATCATTGGTCGAACTCAGTGAGGCAAGTGTCATTGGGGAAGATTCTGGAAGCTTCCATTGTCTGTCCACCTCGCGGAATGACACTGCCATTTGTCATTTCCCGCTCAGCGCACCCTGGTAGTGCATTTAGGTGCATTGCAATGCACCTAGCTAGTGTACTTGGGTGCTATGAAACGCAGCTAGCTAGTGGAGCAGCTGAAATGATCCTGATTTGACTGATTCTGAGCAGTTTCTAGTGGAGAACTTCTGGGAGAAGCTGTAATTGGTTGACCTTGTTCCTCTAGGGGTAGGAACAACACTTTTAGGGACTTAGGATCCCTTGGTTTATGGACATTTCATGCTTAGAGCTGTAAGGCACAAAAATGTCTATAACAGTTGCCCCCTAAAGTATGAGGCCGTTTATCGGGTGAAATGCTTTATTAGGAGGATCCGAAGTTCTTTCAATGCTGGAGGAGACCTGTAATAAGATACAATACAATACATTATCTTCATACTGTTTTCATGATCTAGCCGAGGCGGGCATTCCCATGCTCAGCTTTATAAATTCATTTTCATGTACATAGGATAGACAATCGTCTGATGGTAGACTGATGATTCTGATAGAGCCATCATCCTTTTGGTAGGATGATTATCTGTGCTGCAATGCTGTACATTTCAATGTCTCTATTTTCTTGAATATATATCGCAGCCCGGATGGATGAAACTAGATCTGGGGTCTTCAATCTCGTCCGATCTTCACTCGAAGTACAAGTCGATCCATGTGAGAAATGTTTTGAAGTCGAACATGGAAAGACATCGCTTGATTACCAGTCAATGATGTAAATTGTTAACAAGCGCGAGAGGAATCACCGATAATGATGATGACCCTCAAGGTACTGCAGTACAGTTCACGTGGTGTGAATAAAGGACTTGGCGTCGAACACCACGCAAAATCTTTCGGTCGAAGGTCATTGATGTATACCTGTCGCCGGAAGTGAGAAACTTTCCATTGAGGCATGCAAGCTTCAAAGTACTGAATGGGGTGTTCCTAGATCAACTTCTTGGAAAATGAGCTGATGTCGACAAGAAGCGATCCGTCAAAGGATAGCCTTGATGAATCCCACATCAATGACATGGAACGGAGCAAATGATTTTGATGGAGGTGAAAACGATCTGATGATATATGGTTCAGGATGGCGGTCATGAAAGAATGAAGTATAATGTATGGTAGTGGATGGGACACGGATGACTTCTCTGGATGACTTTTCTTGAACATGTCGGCGACACTTATGTGATGGATTGGTATCATTTACCCCAAATGTGGATGGTATGGCATGACCATGGTGATGTGACCGGTGAATGAAACAACCCAACCCAACTCAGGCACGGAGTGGAAGTGTCATGTTCAAGAGCGACTTGCTACCAATAAAGATTCTTTGAGTTTCTTCCCAATTTTTCCCCAGTCATTGCTGACCAGTACCTCTTTATTTTTGTCAAGCTTGAGGAGGATAACATGTGCTTGTTCTATAATTTTCCCTTCGGGCAAACCCATCGCTATGTTTTAACGAGCCTAGAGATAGTGAAACTCGTTCTCGTCTAAAGACAAGTTTTTCGCTATTAATCTTTTTAACGAGTTTAACGACAAAGATAACTCGGTCCTTTTCATTTTTAGAGAGTCTGAAAAGGTACGTAAAGGTAACTCCAAAATTCCTTTTTCGTCATCTAATCCCTTAAGTCCGAAAAAGTATAAAATAATACAGAAGGGATGAATTTTCGATAGTTTTAACGAGCCGAACAAAACAAGCGCTCGATCTTTTTGTGCAATAATCCCTCAAGTCCAAAAAGATTAAAATCTAGAGGAGGGATAACACTTCTGGTCGCTTTAACGAGTTGGAAGGCCAAAACTCGGCAATCTTTTCATATTTTACGAGTCAGTTGAAAAGAGCTTAAAGAAGACTCGTCTTTTGAGGAACGAGTGATAAAATGGGTAGCAGCTGATTCCAGGTAAGGGTTGGAATTTTCCAATCACGGCAGTGTCACAAGGATGGCTAGTGAAATCACTCTTCGCAGCTGTTCCTCAAAATGGATAAACAACAAATGGAGGTGAATGATCGGCCAATGGAAAAGTGGAGGTGACGGTGCAAACACGACCAAGGCTTTAATGGCTGAAATACTTCATTCACGGTGGTTATTTACCGGGGAATAGTTTATTTTTTAACGAGCTTAAACGCGGGTGGAAACATTTGCTCATGTCTTATGTTTATTTTTTAACGAGCTTGAACTATGTGCTAAAACTGCTCGATTAAATGGTCTTGTTTTGATTTTTTACCATAAATAGCTTCGTCTTTCCAAAGATAGTACTGTATTTTCAACTGCTTCATCAAACTAGTTAGAAATGAACAATATTTGCTTGAAAATGAGATTAAAACAATAATATTTTACTTTGAACTACGTAAAAGCAATCAAAAAGTGTTTTTTACCTCTCATTTTATCATTTCATTTGAACTTGGTTTGTTGGAGCTTTGGAGGTGCCTTTTCCCCCTCGATTTTCATCCGCTGATTTCGGGAGATTCTGTGGACGATTATCGGCGCCGTCTGGACCAGGTAGGAGCTAAACCCGAGCTCTTTCATTTCATGGTTTCCTTTTTGCATTCTGTGCTTCATTCCCTGCTTTTCTGAGCCCCTAGGGTTTGAGAGGTTCGTTCTGCCATCAACGCACCCTTAGTACATCGAAACCTGCGCTGAATGTTGGCTTGTATGAAGGCAGTTTGACATTCAACGCAGCTGGAACACTGCTGCAGGTGCGTTGGACGCAGAAAGGGAATTTGTTGCACAGTTTTTGATGAAGATTTTTGCCTGTTTCTCATCAAAATCAGGATCTAACTCCTCTCTTGTTTGTTTTTCATCGAACAATTATTGATGAGGGGGCATCTACATGTATTATGTCGATGAGTTGCTAGAAAACTTTAGGATCTCCAACCTTGTCGCGATCTGCGACGACGTTAAAAGCATTCGACGGAAGGACATATACCCCATATGGTATCCTAAATAACTTGAAAGTTGAACTAGGGGGAAAAACGGTAGAAATAGATGTTGAAGTCATCGATGGGAATCTTGATTACAACATCCTACAAGGAAGACCATGGATATATGCCATGGCAGCTGTTGTGTCGACCTATTTTAGAAATATTGCATTTCCCTTTCAAGGAGGGATTACAATCGTCGACCAACAAAACTTCCTCCCCAATGGTTCTCAAGTTACAGGAAGCATTCCCATGATCCATGGAAGCCCCCATTCACTTCAGAATATCGGAGTAGGCCTACTAAAAGATCCTATACTAATGGGAACTTTCGCTCTTCCACCTCCAATCAATCTAGTGGAAGTAGCGTCGATAGGAACCTGCAATATGATATCTTCTACAAAGATCTCAGAATACGATATCAATATGGATCATGCAATGGTTTTTCCCCCATGCCCAATAGAAATATTATAGCAATCAATGTTTCTAGCATGGGAGGCAAACCCAAATTAACGCTCATCAAGCGTTTGGATAGATAGGTCTAGAAAATATGGTACTCCTTCAGATCCTTGGTCGCAAGTGCATGTCACCGACGAAGGAATTCTCCAAGATATGGTAATTGAAGGAGCACCATGGAATGATTCCCACCATCGTTCCCTTCTTCCGGATTGTGAAGAAGAGACTCAACATGACCTTTATCATCCCTCAGTATTTGATTTTCTTTCAAATACTATAAATACGGTGGATTCCGAGCGAAACTTATCCAACATTGAAGAGACTATAGCCATAAATATCTTGACTAAAACAGATGTTGTAGAGAATATTTATGTTGGAAAATGTTGTTCTCCTTCAGAACTGGAAATATATAACGCTCTTTTTCACGAATTCAGAGATGTCTTTGCTTGGTCATACAGTGAAATGCTAAGCATCGAGTCGAGCATCGTTGAACACGAAATTAAGATGTATCCAGATGTTAAACCAGTACGACAGCGGCTAAGGCAGGTGCACCCCAAGAAAGCCGTTGCCATTAAGGCAGAATTTGAAAAAATTCTCCATGCTGGTTTCATCTACCCGGTTCTTCTAACCGATTGGGTATCGAATATTGTCCCTGTTATGAAGAAACAGGGGACGATTAGAGTGTGTGTCGATTATAGGGATGTAAATCAAGCTTGTCTGAAAGACAACTACCCTACACCCTTCATCGACCAGATAATTGATGAATGCGCCAGATGCGAAATCTTTTCATTCATGGATGGATTTTCCGGGTATAATCAAATAAATATCCGCCCACAGGACCAGTCAAAGACTGCATTCATTTGTCCATGGGGCACATTCGCGTATCGAAAATTACCCTTTGGTTTAAAGAACGCAGGGGCGACGTTTCAAAGGGCAATGAATTATGCCTTCCATGACATCAAAAACATCGTTCAACCATACCTCGACGACCTTCCGGCTCATTCGCGAAAGCGGACTGATCATCCGCAGCATTTAAGAGCGATATTTCTACGTTGCCGACACTACAAGATACGACTCAATCCACGCAAATGTGTATTTTGCGTCGGTTCTGGTCGTTTACTTGGCTTTGCAGTCTCCAAGGATGGGATTCGTCTCGACCCGTGCAAGGTCCAGGTAATCATAAATTTGCCTCCACCTTCGAATTTGCTTCAGATTCAGAAACTCCAAATTACGATGAGGAGGTTCATTCCAAATTACGCCGAACTTGCTAAAGGTTATACACGTCTTTTGAAAAAGGAGGTACCCTTTATCTGGGATCAGGTCGCGCAAGCTTCCTTTGATGCTTTAAAAGATTCCCTAATGAAAGCATCTTTAATGTACGCCCCCGACTGTCAAAGAGATTTTGACTTGTATCTGGCTGCAGCAGATACAACCATCGCGATGGTTTTAGTTCAAGAAGTCGATGGAATTGAACATCCTATATATTATTTAAGTAAGAACTTAAATGATACAGAAAGAAAATATTATTATGTTGAAAAACTAGCGCTTGCGGCTGTTCAAGCGATACAAAGATTTCGACACTATGTCCTCTTTCGGAAAATCAGGATCTAACTCCTCAAAATCAAAATCAAGATCTAACTCCTCATTTTGATTTTGCTTGTTTCTCATCAAAATCAGGATCTAACTCCTATCTTGTTTGTTTTTCAGAGATCTCGGAGCAAGATGACCCTTACATGGCGAGAACGAGAACATGAAGAAGAGGACATGATTGCCCTACATGATCCAGTTACAGTGAACGCACTGCGGAATTGTGGCTTGCTGAAGTTCTTCCGCATCTCTAGCATGAGACATCAGATCAACTTACTGCAGTATTTGCTCAATGCTTGGGATCCTATCAATCAAGTTTTCCAGATTAGGGGCAAATCTATCCCCTTGACTGCAGTAAACATCTACTTCTTGACTGGCTTGTCGAGGCGGGGTGCCCCCATTTCTTTGTCAGGTTCGGCCCGAGGAGGTGACTCTGTGAGAGATTATGTCTGCCAGTATTGCAAGGAAGGATCTCAGCCGAGTAAAGACGGCAAGATCATCATCCGTGATGTCGCTAACAGGTCCCTTAGGACTATCCTGTTTACTTTTGGTAGGAGGGCTGGTAGTGCGTCTCTTCATGTAGCCAACAGATCCTATATGCAGCATGCCTTGGAATGCCTCCAACCGAAGGTATTCAACTGGTGCAACACAGTACTTCTTGTGATGAAAGATCAGTTGACCAAGATAAAGAACGGGAGGTTGAAGAACTTTGGGTTCGGTTCTATTTTGACCGCTTTTGCCTTGGAGAAGATACCACTGATGCAGTCGCAGTACATTGCACTCGACTTACCTTCTCCTACTGAACCACATATGCAGAGATGGGTTGACCATATGTCTAGGCATGCTGGCTAGTCCCAGATTTTGTTTTCCGATACCTTCTTCAGGTGGTTTGATCGTCAGGAGATGGTTTATGCCGAGTATCCATATGCTGGCATGGACTTCCGAGGTGATCCAGATTTAGTACTGCCGGATGGCGAGTAGTGGGGTGCTATTGGTAAAATCTTTGACCATATCGCTGTTTACTATTTTTATTTATAATGTCCTTGTGCTTTATTCTATCAAGACTTTAATCAAACTCATGTGTACATGCAGATGTTGGTCCTGTTCGTCCAGTAGTTCGCCTGAGAGTACCAGCTGTTGCCCCGGCAGGAGAGGCCGCGGGGAGAGTTATTCTTTGTGATCTCAATGTGGCCGAGACTCTCACAGCTGTGCAGGAGCAGGTTGAGAGCCTTACTCTTGGTATTCCAGATGTGAGGATCGACGAGCTACCTTTGCAGTTACAGCGGCATACTACTGGTGTGCCTAGACGATGGACTCGTCTCTCACGCATGATCGCACAGGCTGTGACTTGCTATCACGAGCATCATTAGACTAGGGTGCCCCCTAGCACTTTGAGTTTTTGGGTCACGTGACCGATTTTGTCTTGGTTACAGAACATTATATGTAAACCATAAACAACTATATATATTTTGATTTTCAGGGTTTTATTTTGGTTGAGCTATATGATCCATATGTAAAACATTGATGATGTGTTTCTTTTTATAAATGTTGCAAATGTCTATCTGGCACATAGTTTGCTAATGAGTCGGTTAATGTGTTTAAGTTTCTGGAAATATGTTGGTATTGAATAAGATCAAATTGTCTTTCCAAAACCTTAACCCTTAGGAACATGCGATAAATAGCTGGGTTTCGGACGGAATATATACCATTGAGTTGTAGTATTACGAGTTGTGAGTCTATCCTGACAATTAGTCGGCTTATACCATGGGTGATGGCATCAGAGAGAAGTTCTATCAAAGCGCTATACTCAACGATGTTATTCGTTGATTGATCAATACATACACCTCTAAAACTTACTAACTCGCCGCTTGGATCAAAAATGGCCCAGGCTGCGGAGGACAGGTTCCGCGAATTACGACTCGCTCCGTCGGCATTTCCAACACATGGATCCAAAAGGTTTGACATCTGCAATAAATGTAAAAAGGTGGATTACTCGACCAAAACAAACACTTTAGCGAAAACAAAAATATAACAAAAGCATATTGGTTACTATTTATGCATAGTAACGCTTGAGGTACAACCCATTACGAGGTTGTGTCAGTGGAACTTCGTCATAATCCATTAACTCGTAGGCTCCTTTTGCTAACACTCGTTTAACAATATAGGGGCCCATCCATAAAGACTTAAATTTACCTGCTCCCAATTTATCGGATTCTTGGTCGTAAAGCAAGACCAAGTCACCTTCTGAGAAGACACGGGGTTTGACATTTTTGTCGAACTGCGCCTTGACTCGTTTCTTATGGGCTTCGTTAGCCAAAGCAGCATCACGATGGGTTTCATCCAATTGGATTAATTCCAAGAAACGAGCCTCTTCTTCTGAAGTTCCGGGGAGGAGATCGATTGCGAGTTTAAGAGACGAGATTTCACACTGGACTGGTAAGACTGCTTCCAGGCCATATACCAGTTGGAAGGGTGTGAACCCAGTTGCATTCCTTACCGATGTTCGATAAGCCCACAAGGCTGAGTACAGGATTAGGTGCCACCTTCTTTTGTGAACTCCGATCATCCTTTGCAACATGCGCTTCAGGACCTTGTTGATCGCTTCAACTTGTCCGTTGGCTTGCGGATAATACGGAGTAGAGCTGTCGTGAGACAATCCTAGTTTGGCAGCTAATTCGAGCATCATGTGATTGCGAAAATGCGGTCCATGATCTGGGACTATAGCCTGTGGTACGCCGAATCTGGCGACTACATGATTGAAAAAGAAAAGGGCAGCTGTTTCACCAGTATTATCTAATGTAGGCATCGCCTCGGCCCATTTGGTAAAATAGTCAACTGCGACTATGATATACCCATGCCCCCCGGTGGAGGTGGGGTTACATGTCATGAAATCGATGCCCCATTTGGCGAACGGCCCAGCAGCAACTATTGGCTGTAGAGGCGTGGGTTGCCTTCTGGTTTTGCTATCAAACATTTGACAAGAATGGCAACTTCTGACTGCAGTTATGCAATCTTTGAACATTGTTGGCCAGAAGTATCCTGCTCGTAATATTTTTTGTGTTGTAGCATATCCAGATTGATGCCCCCCACAGGCTCCTGAATGACACTCATTCAGGGCTTTTTTGACCTCCTCATGGGTGAGGCACCTTCTCAGAACTGTATCGATACCGCGACGGTAAAGTGTATCACCGACGATCATGTAGTCTTTTGCTTGGTATCGAATACGTTTTTGTTCAGAGTGTGAGGTGTTTGGCCTAAACCTTTGGGTTTGGAGATAAATTATTATATCTCCATACCACTCATTGCTTGTAGATATCAAAAACAAATTCTCATCCACGATTGATTCTTCGGATGTTTCACCGTTGGACGACAATGGGAGATCGCATAATAGTTCTGCAAAAACTAGAGATTTCTTTGATTTGGATTTTACAAATTCCAGATCAAACTCTTGAAGGATCGCTATCCATTTTGAATATTTGCCCCCAGCAACTGTCGCGAAAATATATAAGTCATGGGGTTGCAATCGGACATAATGGTAGTTTTCCGAAAGAGGACAAAGTGTCGAAATCTTTGTATCGCTTGAACAGCCGCAAGCGCTAGTTTTTCAACATAAGAATATTTGCAATCTGTATCATTTAAGTTCTTACTTAAATAATATATAGGATGTTCAATTCCATCGACTTCTTGAAACTAAACCATCGTGATGGTTGTATCTGCTGCAGCCAGATACAAGTTAAAATCTCTTTGATATTCGAGGGCGTACATTAAAGATGCTTTCATTAGGGAATCTTTTAAAGCATCAAAGGAAGCTTGCGCGACCTGATCTTAGACAAAGGGTACCTCCTTTTTCAAAAGACGTGTATAACCTTTAGCAAGTTCGGTGTAATTTGGAATGAACCTCCTCAGAAAATTTGCTTTCCCTCGGAGTTTATGAATCTGAAGCAAATTCGAAGGTGGAGGCAAATTTATGATTGCCTAGACCTTGCACGGGTCGAGACGAATCCCATCCTTGGAGACTACAAAGCCAAGTAAATGACCAGAACCGACGCAAAATACACATTTGTGTGGATTGAGTCGTATCTTGTAGTGTCGGCAACGTAGAAATATCGCTCTTAAATGTTGCGGATGATCAGTCCGCTTTCGCGAATGAGCCGAAAGGTCATCGAGGTATGGTTGAACGATGTTTTTGATGTCATGGAAGGCATAATCCATTGCCCTCTGAAACGTCGCCCCTGCGTTCTTTAAACCAAAGGGTAATTTTCGATACACGAATGTGCCCCATGGACAAATGTATGCAGTCTTTGACTGGTCCTGTGGGCGGATATTTATTTGATTATACCCGGAAAATCCATCCATGAATGAAAATATTTCGCATCCGGCGCCTTCATCAATTATCTGGTCGATGAAGGGTGTATGGTAGTTGTCTTTCGGACAAGCTTGATTTACATCCCTATAATCGACACACACTCTAATTATCCCCTGTTTCTTCATAACAGGGACAATATTCGATACCCAATCGGTTAGAGGAACCGGGTAGATGAAACCAGCATGGAGAAGTTTTTCAACTTCTGCCTTAATGGCAGCGGATTTCTTGGGGTGCACCTGCCTTAGCCACTGTCGTACAGGTTTAACATCTGGATACATCTTAATTTCGTGTTCAACGATACTCGAGTCGATACCTGGCATTTCACTGTATGACCAAGAAAAGGCATCTCTGAATTTGCGAAAAAGAGCGTTATATATTTCCAGTTCTGAAGGAGAACAACATTTGCCAACATAAATATTCTCTAACATCTGTTTTAGTCGAGATATTTATGGCTATAGTCTCTTCAATGTTGGATAAGTTTCACTCGGAATCCACCGTATTTACAGTATTTGAAAGAAAATCAAATACTGAGGGATGATAAAGGTCATGTTGAGTCTCTTCTTCACAATCCAGAAGAAGGGAACGATGGTGGGAATCATTCCATGGTGCTCCTTCAATTACCATAGATTGTAGAATTCCTTCGTCGGTGACATGCACTTGCGACCAAGGATCTGAAGGAGTACCATATTTTCTAGACCTATCTATCCAAACGCTTGATGAGCATTGATTTGGGTTTGCCTCCCATGCTAGAAACATTGATTGCTATAATATTTCTATTGGGCATGGGGGAAAAACCATTGCATGATCCATATTGATATCGTATTCTGATATCTTTGTAGAAGATATCATATTGCAGGTTCCTATCGATGCTACTTCCGCCAGATTGATTGGAGGTGGAAGAGCGAAAGTTCCCATTAGTATAGGATCTTTTAGTAGGCCTACTCCGATATTCTGAAGTGAATGGGGGCTTCCATGGATCATGGGAATGCTTCCTGTAACTTGAGAACCATTGGGGAGGAAGTTTTTTTGGTCGACGATTGTAATCCATCCTTGAAAGGGAAATGCAATCTTTCTAAAATAGGTCAACATAACAGCTGCCATGGCATATATCCATGGTCTTCCTAGTAGGATGTTGTAATCAAGATTCCCATCGATGACTTCAACATCTATTTCTACCGTTTTTCCCCCTAGTTCAACTTTCAAGTTATTTAGGATACCATATGGGGTATATGTCCTTCCGTCGAATGCTTTTAACGTCGTCGCAGATCGCGACAAGGTTGGAGATCCTAAAGTTTTCTAGCAACTCATCGACATAATACATGTAGATGCCCCCTCATCAATAATTGTTCGATGAACAATTTTGTTGAGGGCTTTCACTTGAACAAGGAAAGCTAGTTGAGCCGGTAACTGAGGATCGTATCCTTTGTGGTCGAAGGATACAAGATTGGAATCCTTAGGATCAATCCCACCAATGGCTGATAACAAATCCTGCCTTTGGGATGGGCAATTTTGTAGTACTTCAAGAGTCGACATAGCGGATGGCGATTGGGCCAAATCTTCCACTATGTTATTATGCTGTGCCGCTCTAGCGCGGGGATTAAATGTCGACTTGTGTACTACTCCCTTCGACAGTTTTATTGTTAATTCAGGAATGGTAGGTGATACAACTTCTGTCGAAGTTGTTGTCGAACTACTTGGTTGATGTTTATCCTTGTCATTCGACAGCTGCGGATTCCCGTAATCTTTGTTCCTTGTCGAAATCAAAGAATCATTCTGCTGTTTCGAAATCGACAACATTAGCACTTGAGACGGGGAAGCATTTCCACTTTCAACCAGATTTGCTCCTGGATTTGGAAACGGATCAGTTAACACAGCTGAGGTTTTCGAACTTTTAAAGAATCTCTTAAGCTCAGCTTTGTATGAACATTCTTTTGTCCAATGATCCTCATCACATATGTGACATCCTGCAGGGGGTTTCCTATTTCCAGGAGGGTTTGAAGAAGATTTTTCAGGTGATGATTCATCCTGTTTCTTCTTCTTCCCTTTGCCTTTCTTCTTGCTTCCTGGTTGTTTGGTTTCTTCGCCCTTATTTGTCGATACGACATTTACTTCCGAAGCAAGAAGTTTGTCTTTTGCATTTTGATCCGAAATCTTACGGACCTTCTTGGATGTAGCCTTTGTCGATTTCGTGTCTGTTGTGCCAATCACGCCATCGCCGGCGTGAGAGTCATTGCTCAATTTAGGAGGAGGAGGAATCGAGAATTCCGGTCTAGGGGCATCAGGTATTTTGTCGTAGAGCGTGCCGGACTAAGTATAAATCAAGTCTAAATATTGTGCACGAGCGATAACTTGCTCTTCTATTACGACTCCCCCCTTTGCCACATCTTCCGTGATGGAAGGTAATAATGACTTGATAAACCATTCAGCTAATAGCTGATCGGGAATGTACATTTTTACCATCCTACGACGACGTCGCCACTCATGTATATGATCAGATATGTGAGTGGCCGTTGTCTGTTTGAAGTTGGTAAGGAGTTCTGTTCCCATTTCATACCTTATCGGTAACTGAAAATGGGTTAAAAAGGTTGTGGCTAAGGTACTGAAGTTGTCGAACGAAGCTCTAGGCAATTCAATGTACCATTTTGCCGCTGGACCCGTTAATGTCCTCTGAAAGAGGCGAAGCCTTATCGAATCATCATTTAGGGTGTTTGATGAACACCATAGATGAAATGTCATCACGTGATTCGATGGATCTTCACCCGGATTTCCATTAAATTTAGGAATATCTGATGGAAGTTTATGTGGAATCGCTGGCCACCAAGGGGCGTAAGCAATTGGATCGTTTGTTAACCGGTTTAAATCAGGTAATTCTAAAGTTTCCACGAATGATAACTGCTGATTCAGATTAGGTGAAGCATACCCAGGGTAAGATGGGATTGCCTGAGCAGTTTGTCTTTGCATGCCAGCATAATGCATTTGATACTGGTATGACTGATAAGGTTGGTGGACATGACCATTGTAAAATGGTTGATTTTGACCGTTTTGAATGTACGTCTGTCCACTGTTCGCAAAGATTTGCTGCTCGGAACCTTGGTATACTTGTTGGAATTGTGGTTGTTGGTATTGCACCAGCCATGGTTGAGAAGCCATGTGTTGTTGTGCTATACTAACCGTTGGACCAACGTGTGGGGTAATTGTACCCGTTTGGACCTGTGTCGCCCCACCAGTTGGCGATTGTGGTTGAGTCACAGGGTCAAGGGGTTGTTGCATTAAAACCTGAGAAATTTGAGGTTGGCATACAACAGGCAGCGTTTGAACTTGTGACACCATCACGATAGCTGGCGTAGTCGGGATATTCGACATAGGTACACATTTTTGCATCGAATACACAACCCTTGGTTATTGAGGTAGTATAGGTACCCAACCACTTGAGGTAATTCCAGTATAACCAGAATATTGCTGTGAACTCCCTATGGATATCCTCCCGGAGGGGATAATGAAAGGGCATATGCCCCCCATACGGTGGTAATCCAGAACTTAAGGGAATTGTTTACCCTTGGGGACCAAAATGCCCAAATTGACCTCCAAATGGATCAATTTGTTGAGACTCAACACAAGAGTTTCCGGATATTATTCCGGATGAACAAACAGGAACGGACCAGACTGTCGAAATAGCCCCTGAGTGGGCTCCTTCTAGCGGTTGAGAGCTAGTTGGGACAGATGGTATGCCGGCGAACATTGTCGGAGTGACGGCAGGGAGTTCTGTTGTCACTGTGTCAGACGACACAGTCCTAGATGTTGACTGTTGTTCAAAAATTTGGAGCCTATCCAAAAGATTACCTAGCGATTCTACAGGAACTTCCACTGGTGGTAGACTAACTTCTGATGAAGAAGGATATAGAGTGATCCCGACTCCAAAGTGCGTTGGAGTACTTGTTTGAGGATCTTCTACAATTTCTTCAATTGCAATCAGACCAGGTGGAAGGGGAAGACCGTCAGGTCCGTAAAATATTTCTGGTGCCGAAGAAGGGGTGGAATCGACAGCGACAGATGTTTGAAGAGCAAGACTCTCCGAACCGGTTGTAGATGGAACTGGTTCGGTAACACAAGTGTTTACTCTCAGACTAGGATCAGTATCACTGTCCCTCTGTGGCTTTTGAACTTCTTCTGTAGAGGCAGGGTTTCCAGAAATGTTTGGAGTAACCGGAATCTCGGATGTCGTTGGAACTTGTTCTAACTTTAATAGGAGATTTTGAACCAGTTAAACGAGTTCGCTTTGTCCGTACTGGTTTCGATTCCGGAGACAAAGACGGTTGAATCGTAAGCCTCCGCGAACGACGGGGTTTCAATTGACTTTCTTCCACGATTGCGGATTACTCGATCAACTAAAATAAAAGGGGAAGTATGTTTCCGAATTAAATGAATTTTAGACGCTTTTGACACAACTTGTTTTTTCAGTTTTTAAGAGTCGAGAAAAAACAAAAGATGACTCTAGTCTCCTTCGATTTTTAATGAGCCTGAAGTGACAAGTGCTCAGATGGACCTTTTCCATTAAGGAGTCTGAAAAGGAACGAAAGGGACTGCTCTGGAGATCTAGGTAGAGGGAGTACCAAACCAATTGCAAAACCGCAGAATACGTTTTACGGTACGGCAGTCAATCTTCCCGAATGCTGTGTTCGGTGCATTGCGATCAGTAGGGCGGCCGACACGGCTTCCTATGGATAAAAGGTTTTAAGCCTATAGGGGTCTCCCAATATATACTCAACGGTACGTGGGAGCACAAGTCCGTACTGGCACTTATCATCTCAAAGTGGAGGAATCACCCAACCATCAGTGAGGACAACAGTTACCAGGCTTTACGACACCGGAATACGTCTCTAGCCTAGACCTCTAAATGTTGTGCATTAAGTTCCAAAGTGTTGTTAGATTCATTCAATTTATTTTAAGTTGATATTTCTTAGAAGTTTGCCTTTTGGGATCACCACGAGATGTAGATGTAATTCCTAAAATGCAATCTAAAGATGATAAGAAAACTTTTATCTCTTTTCAGCAATGAAAATCCTAGCTACAAGGGGAAAAGAAAGACACAATCTTTTCTCAAAGAGCAAAGAGCACACTGTAAATGCACTTTTTCCTAAATCAAGCCAAATAGACTATCAATATGCAAATGCACATATGCATGTATTTGTTTTCACTTTCTTAATATTGATGCCTAAAAAGAAAGTTGATGTACAAATCTGAATTTGCTTTCAAGTGACAAACACAAACAAGCTTCTTTTCGAAATCAAAAGGTAGAGATGATTACGACACTTTATGATTTTGAAATAAACACTCGTTTCGACACTAGAAAGTGACAAATTCAAATCAAAGGCAAAAGTAAAAGCATAATCGACTGTCAACAGCAAATAAACTTTCTCCTAAGATCAAAATCGACACTTACGACAGGTCTAAATCCAAGGACGACAGTATGACTATTCTACTCTTTCAATGGAAAACTGTAAATGATGTAACAAACAAACAAAGAACATATACAGTCTTTTTGTACAAAGGAGGTGGAATTAAGGCAAATAAAAGGGGTTTTTAAACAGACACACATTGATCACAGGCTGCAAACATCAGAGACAAAACTGAAAAAATAAAGCAAAGAACCTCAGCTACACAAGGCTAGGCTGATCAGTGCACCTGTTACACAGAGAAACTGGATTGCAGCGCAGGTATCCCTCTCGGGAACTGCGTTGAAATGCAGAATCTCTTCACAGAGCCTGCGCTGGGGCAGAAACGAGAATTCTATCCGGGTTCTGGGTCACGGTTTGCAGTTTAATCTATGGTTTTTGGCCGAGTAAAAGCAATCAGTAATGCACAATCAGAGGGTGGATTTAAAGGAGGTCTAAGAGATATCACAATGGGTAATCAGATCATTTGTGAATCAGCTGTTCAAATCATAAACAAATCCAGTGAATGGATTGAAGTAGCAGGTGTCTACTTTGCATTTGATAATGGCAAATGCAGTTCGATTGCTACTTCTGTGTTTATGAAACAAACAACAAGAGAAACACAAACAAACTAACTAGACATGCTCCCCAGTGGAGTCACCATTTTGTTAACGGGAAAAGTGTCTACTCAGAACGCCCCTATCCCACTAAGGTGTGACAGTACCTTAGAAACAAACAGAGAAAACTACTTTCATATTCTTCTTTATGAACTATAAACGAAGAGGAATAGGATGAACCAACCTGTGTCTTGTGCTAGTGCTTTGATCCAATCTCTCTCCTCTTTGACAGCTTCCAGCTACTTGCTCCCTTACTTGCCCAGCTTCACCAAGTTCCTGCAAGATCACAGAAGAGGAAAACTACACAAAGACATGGATTCATATTCACAAATATCTTAGGATCAGATTTAAGCTAAACATGCAAATATAACAAAACATCATTGATACACAAGCATGTAGGAGAAACTCAAATAGTTTTATTGATATAACAAGAAGATCCAGGAGGAGTTACAACCGATGATTCCTGATCCAGCATCAACCCCCCAGCAAAAGAATCCCCTCTTCACCTCCAACAAAGCATAAATCACCCAATACTCTGATCTCTATCTCAAAACCAACAGCAATTCTCTGCAATGTACAAAATTCCAGCCTCTGGATCTCTGGGATGAGGGATCCATATATAGATGTATGCAAAGAGGATGAGTCAACTTATGATTTGACTAGTGGATTCTCTCTATTAGTTCTTGCTTCCACTTGGAGACTGAGAGCCTCTTACTCATCCTTGGTCAAACTCAGTGAGGCAAGTGTCATTGGGGAAGATTCTGGAAGCTTCCATTGTCTGTCCACCTCGCGGAATGACACTGCCATTTGTCATTTCCCGCTCAGCGCACCCTGGTAGTGCATTTAGGTGCGTTGCAACACACCTAGCTAGTGTACTTGGGCGCTATGCAACGCAGCTAGCTAGTGGAGCAGCTGAAATGATCCTGATTTGACTGATTCTGAGCAGTTTCTGGTGGAGAACTTCTGGGAGAAGTTGTAATTGGTTGACCTTGTTCCTATAGGGGTAGGAACAACACTTTTAGGGACTTAGGATCCCTTGGTTTATGGAAATTTCATGCTTAGAGGTGTAAGGCACAAAAATGTCTATAACACCCTCAACAAATCTGCTATAGGTTACTTTAATTTTTTCTTTTTCAATCTGTCAACATATTCATAATCAAGATTTTAACTAATTGATAATCAAGTCACTGCAACTCTCTTGCCTCCATCCCTTCAACAATTCACAATTACGTTGTTTCAACAGTTCTACAATAAGCTCATAAAAGATATATGATTGGAACCAGGTTTGTAGGTTGTTTCTTCAAGTTTCAAGTTCCAAACAAACAATTTTTAACGTCTTTAGTAGTTTGAAAAGGATTCCAATCAATTTGAAGCACAAATATATTTCAAATCGTACGTTCTTTCAATAGATCTCCCATACGCTTCTTCAAATTCGCAAAAAATATCCCTATAGCACACATTCGACTTTGCATAACATATTTCTTTTTGTCTTAGCCCATACGTTCCTTAAGTTCACAGGATGTGAAGTTTTATGTATTATTTGAATTCTTCATTGAGATATTTGTTATAAAATGAGTTGGATATTCTTATATTTATATGTTTTTTAAGGAGTGACATGACACAATTTTGTGGAGGAGATGATGTGAAAGGTGTTATAGATGACTTTAAAAAAATGTTAAATTTAATACTTTTGATGTCATGTTTGATATAACCAACAAGAGGAGTTTTCAAAAGAGGCCCTTAGGGAAGGGAAATTATAAGAAAGGGTTCAAGGAATTCTTAGAAAAATAGGATATTTGTAGAGTTTTAGGATGCTAGAAATGGTTTTTAGGTTCATAGGATTAGGACAGTAAGAACTAAGGATTAGCGATAGATGTTTATCATTTCTTTTTAATGAATAAGGGCTAGGGTTTTTGATAAAACATAATGATTAGGGTAAGATAGGGTTTCGTCAAGGGAATAGGGCAAGGCTTAAGGTTTCTTAATAGGAATAAGGATAGGAATTAGGGCAGAACAAGAATTAGGGTTTCTAGGTATATTGACATCATTGAAAACGTTCTATCCAATATTGTCATGGATATGGTTGTCATGCATGAGGTCATTGTTTGTAGTTAATGTTATCATGCATGATGTTGACATATTTATATGATTATTTATATACATGTATTGTAATAATCTTGATTGATTTTTCAGAGAAGATAGATTTCCCTAAAATTCACTGAAGTATGTTGATTATGTTTGTATTTGGTTATCTAACATGACATGTTTGCAAGAAGAAGAGGATCAGAGATGACTAGAAGAATGGTGGATTACACCTCATGAGACTCTCCTTATAGATCAGATGAACAACATAAAGATGACTACTATTCTAGCATAACAAACACTTTGAGAAGTCTAAAGGAATAAATTAAAGGTTTTAAGGTAGATAATGACAAAATCATTCATTCACAAGGAATACTTTCCAGGGCACAGGAAGAACAAGAAAAATTCAATGCAGTTATCCTTCATAGTTTGTCAAATTTGCAGAGATAGGGATGACCATAGATCAGTTATATACAAGAGTACAAGATTAATGGGGGTCACGGTAGCAGGTCTCATGGAGGGAATTGGTGGGATAGGGATGACACAGTCAGAGATGGTAGTTCCTGGATACACCTGACATGAGAGACAATGGTTATGGGTTATATTATAGTTTTGGTTCAAACATGTAGCATGGTCATCACCGCTCTCATCGGTACAATATGAGTGAGAGGGGATACTTTCCAGATGAGTTCATGAAATCCAAGCCACCTACATTCTATGGAGAGTTGAAGAAGCCAGAAGGTGCAGAGGAATGGTTGCCTAGAGTGAAGAATTTATTTGCATTTCATGACTATACAGAGAACATGAAGATTATATTAGAAACATTTTGTCTCATATGGAAAGCAAACATCTAATGAAAAGATGTGAAGCGTGTTAGAGATATCAGGACAAAGAAGCTGATCTGACATGAACTCAAGATACTATTTAGGAATAAGTACTTGGTAGAGAGAGACTATGATGGAAAGCCTACAAAGTTCTATATATGAGCTGAAGATAGGATCTATGAAAAATCATGAGGAGTACATGACTAAGAACCTAGAGTTTTTTAAGTATGTGCCTTATATTAAGGATGAGAAGATAAAAGTTTAGATATTTATCAGTGGACTGCCATTAGCATTCAAGGATAAAATTTAGTACCTTAAGCCTCGGTCCCTGTAAGAATTCATTGGAAATTTGAAGCGCTATTATGAGAAATCAAAGTGTAAGACTAGGTCTACGAAGGGTTGGAAAGGGAATGATAATACTAAAGGAAAGTGGCCACCAAAGAGAGAAAGACCTCAAGATGCAAGTGAGAAAGAGAATGTGGCTCTATATAAGAAGTTTAATGCAGTTGAGAAGGGACATGGAACTCAACCTGGAGAGGAGGAGAATAAGGGTAGTGGCAGAGAATCGTTGGAGTGATGGATATGTGGCATGGATCATTGCAAGAATGATTGTCCACCATATCAGTGTTTCAAACGTTAGATCTATAGTGTTGAGGAGGTGAAAACAGTTGGGGATGTGGTCCATAGAATTCCTTGTATCTATGCATATTTTGATAACAACCAGGTGGATCATCAAAAAATTATTATTGATATGGAAGGTAAGCTTTGTAATCAAGCTGTTTCCATTTTTATTGACTCTACATCTAATTATAGTTATGTTAATCCTGAACTCGTGGATAAGTGTGGTTTGAGAAAAGAAGTGCATGTAGGGTCTTGGTTGGTGCAGTTGGCTATAGGTTCTTAGAAAACAATTCATCATTGGGTAAGATCTTGTGCATTTGAGATGAATGGTATTCCTACATAAGCACATATAAATATACTTCCATTGGTATCATCCAATATGATTATGGTATGGATTGGTTGTACCTTCACAATACTAAGATGGATTATTATGGGAAGGCTATCAAGTGCTTGGATGATGATGGAGAGAAGATAATCTTGTAGGGTAAGAGGAATCCTACATTGGTGAGAATGGTCATAGCTATACAGGCCAAGCATAATTACAGAAAAGGATGTGTATTGTTTGTAGTGCATCTTTACAATGATAAAGTTAAGGATGTTGAGGATGTGGAAGTACTAAATAGGTATTCAATTTTGCAATAGTTTCAAGATGTGTTTCTAGCTGACATTTCAGAGTTTCCACCTCACAGGGAAGCAAAATCTTTTGTTGAGTTGGTACCAGAGGAAAAATTGGAATCAAAGGGACCTTACCAGATAAACACTCCGGAGCTAGTGGAATTGAAGCTACAGTTGAAGGAAATTCTTGACAAGGGATACATTAGTCCAAGTGTGTTTCCTTGGGGTGCACCAATGTTGTTTGTGAAGAAGAAGGACGTTACTCTCAAGTTGTGCATTGATTACAAGCATATGAACAAGGTGGCCATCAAGAAAATGTTTCTATTTTCAAGGATTGATGACTTGTTTGATCAGTTGAATGGAGCAACAACGTTAATAGGTTATTACAGGAGGTTCATCGTGAATGTGCAACTAGTTTTGAGCAATTGAAGCATTTTCAAACAAATTCTTGAATTCTAAAGATTACAAATCTAGATAAAGAGTCCATGGTATGTATATATTCTTGCAAGATATGACTTGATGGAGTCCTGATGCAAGAGGGACAAGTGGTATGCTACGAGTCAAGGAAACTGAATGTGCATGAGAAAAATTATGTGACTCATGATCTTGATTTGGCAACGATCTTTCATGCCTTGAAGATGTGGAGGAATTATCTTCTTGGAAGGAGGTTTGTGTAAATGAGTGATCATAGTGGACTGAGATACTTGTTTTACCAACCTAATTTGAATGCTGGGAAAGCTAGATTGTTGGCCATGTTCAGTGATTTTGACTTCAAGATTAGGTACATCAAGGGTAAGCAGAACATGGTTGTAGATTCTCTTAGTATAAGAATGTAGGTAAATCACATTATAGCTATGAGCTCATATGGGACAAATTTACAAGATTAGCTCTTGTAGGCATGACAATAGGATGACAGGTACCAACAACTTAAGCAAAGGTTATAGAAGCAGGGTACAGGTGATCAAGATATGGATTATCATCTCACAACATATGGTTTGGTGAGATTTAGGGATAGGATCTATGTGTCAGACAACAATGATGTCAAGAGTCTTATCTTGATGGAATTTCATGTTAAGTTGTATTTAGGTCACCTAGGATATCAGAAGACTTTTCCAACTGTGAAGAAGTTATACTATTGGTTGAATCTAAAGAAAGAGGTGGTTGATTTCGTTGCAAGGTGCTAGGATTTCCAATAGGTGAAAGCAGAGTGTAAGCATCCAAGTGGTTTATTGCAGCATATTCCAATTTAGAATGGAATTGGGAGGCCATTTCAATGGATTTCATCTTAATTTTGTCGAATACATCTAGATAACATGATTCCATCGTGGTTGTGGTTGATAGGTTAACCAAGGTAGCTTACTTTATTCCAGTAATTTCTACTAATTCAGCTAGTGAGTTAGCTTAGATCTTCATGATGGAGATGGTTAGATTGCATGGTGTTCTTAGGAATATCATATCCGATAGAGATTTCAAGTTCACTTGCGGGTTTTGGAAGGATTTGTTTGCAAGTTTGGGTCCAAAGTTGGATTTTAGTACAACTTATCATACGCAAACAGATAGAAATACATAGAGGGTTAACATGATTCTTGAAGATATGCAGAGGATGTATGTTATGCACCAACAAAGGAATTGGGAAGAGTATCTTCCACTGGAAAATTATGTGTACAATAATGAATATTTGGATGTTGTGTATGGAGCATGATTGTTCAGAGGTCTTTGTTTCATCCGGACGTATATCCCAGGAAGTTTTGTACACCCCTCCACGCGGGGGGGTGCGGGGGGGACTTGTCCCCCCTGCGGGGGTCCGGGGGGGCCCATCCCCCCGGCTGGGGGGTCCCGGGGCTTGGGGGCAGCGCCCTCGAAGCCAAAAATAAATGTAAAATTGCCTTGTAAAAGTATAGTAATTTCTAGTCAATCTGGGCCGTTCATTAGGCGGATGATCTGACGGTAGAACTTATGTTTAGTTTAGGGTTTTTGCCCTAGAAGGCAACCCCTCTCTTTGTATGAGGGCACTGTATTTGAGGCTGTGTGATAGATGTGTATTTTGTGAGCGAGAAACAAAGAGGTGAGACTGTGAGGGAAAACAGAGGACATTACAGCGGATTTGCTGTAGGTTGTGTCTCTTCATTTTGTTGGATAATAGAAAGGAAGGACTGGCTGTTCGGGGTGGACGTAGCCCAAACTGGGTGAACCACGTATATCTGTGTCTCTCTTGTTTTGTGCATTTTCTGTGTTTATATTTCTACAATATTTTATGTGTTCCATTGCTCCGTAATATATAATTTTCTAACATTGGAGTCCTTGAGGATGCGACCGGTCAAGGAAAATCATGGGCAAAGTTGTAATCATCTAGTCAACTAGAGTTATCTAGTGAACATGGTACTGATTGGACCAGACATGTTGGCTGGGATGGAACAAGAAATGCAGGTTATCAAGAAGAATTTAAAGGAAAAACAAGAAAAGCATAAGATCTATAAAAATTGACACATGGCATTTAAGGAGTTTCAGGTTGGGGAGCATGTGTACTTATGCATCAAGCCCAATAATATATCCTTGAGGATTGGATCATGTGCCAACTTAGCACCTCGGTATGGAAGGTTTTTCAAGATCCTTGAGAGGATTGGACTAGTGAACTACAAAATTGCACTACCTCCAAAAGTGAAAGTCCATGATGTTTCCCATGTTTCATTGCTTAAAAGAGATGTGAAGGATGTTGATCATGTGATTGACTAGTCTGTATTACAGGTGGAACTAGAAGGATAATTATAGCTAGAACCTTAGTGCATATTGCAATGGAAACAACTTATGCTCCATAACCAAGAAATCAACCAATTTAAAGTGCAATGGAAGCACTTTGGGCCTGATGAAGCTACATGGGAGATGTCTAATCAGATGCAGGCTATGTATCCTTCATTTTTTGTATGTTGACACAAAGGAGTTTTGGTATATGTACATATCTATGTATGGTTTTTATTGTAAATACCACAATTAGTTGTGTTATAAGATCCAATAAGCGGTATGGTTGTCTTGTTTGTCATGTTGGTTTTGGTGTTTAGCAGGTTGTTATTGTAAATACTCCATCGAGCTAAGTTATTAAGCTACATAGTTAGTATGTTTTTCTTTTAGCAGTTTCTTGGTCATAGGTGTCATAGAACACCGAGGGTGTTGTTCCCCCAAGGGGGAGGGGTTTGTAATAGCCCCTGGTTAAATATTCATGTAATAAAGTTAATAAAGAAAAACTAAAACCAAGGTCATGGGAAACGTATTCCAAGCTAAATGTTGGGAAAAACATCATAGTGGGTGTTAATTTCGATTTATTATGGCTAAGGATAAAGGCAAAGAGGCACTAATTGATATTTGTTTATGAAAATAAAGGAAAATAGGAGAAACAAGAGATGAAGGCTCAAAAAATTGTATGAGTGGAAAATTGAAGGACAATGAAGAAAATAGAGGCCTCAATGTTAAAAAGGCTTATGAGGATTAGTTCACAAATTTTTTATTTTATTTATTTTTTATTTTTATTTTATTTATTTATTTTTTTTATTTTTTTTTTTTTTTTTTTTTTTTTCAGTCTAGATTTTGTTGGTTTAGCTTTTGTCAGTTTTCATTTTGGAATTAGTTTCAGAGGGAGAAGATACCCTAGAGGAGAAATCAAGAAAAAAATCAAAGGAAAGAAAGGAAATCAAAGGACAAGCAAGGAAGGTTGGATCAAGAAGCTTCAACGAGAGGATTTGTTGGTAACAAGTTGCATATGTGATTTCCTAGCTGGTTGTGAAAGCATGGGACATGGATTTGTGTTTTTGGGTTTTTTTCATTGACATGGGTTTCACTTGGTGTGACAATGGTTTAAACCTTGCCTTGCTATTTCAAAAAGCTATGGAAGTCAAATAGTCATGAGGGTAGTCGAACAGCCGCAAGGGTCAGTTTCACCCTTGGCTATAAATACCCCTTCATTTGTACATGGAAGGGACTTTTTCACCTCAACTCCTCCCACATAGCCTTGAGAGTCCATAATCTTTTCTTGAGGAGTAAGTAGTGGCTCCAACGCCCCACCCATGGGGTTAGTGATGTATGCTGTAACGATGTGTCTTGGAACTTTCGCTTAATTTAGAAGCCTGCTAACAAGCCATCACGTTTTCACACATGTATTATGACTGTTGTAAGACTAATCTTGAACACTTGTAATGCATGTTTCTTTAACCTGTGTTTAACACTTGAACTCATTCACTTGTTGTAATACATATCTATTAATGAAAATGTGTTGTATATGCTGTTAACGCTATCTCTCCCATGTCGATTACCTCCCCAAAAATTAGACAAAACATTCACATAAAACTTGTTATAAAAATCTTTGCACTCACGTGGACTCATTCACTAAGTGTTGTACGTGTTATATTCCCTTGTGTGTTGTGGTTTCCGCATCCGTGTGGACTGTTCTTCCAGAAGTTGTGCATATCCTATTGTGTTGCGTGTTCCTAACAGAGTTGGGGCTTCCTCCCAACTGACTTGGGACTCACTCCCACCCTCTCCCTCTACAGTGAAAGAACCATTGACACAAGATACACTTACAATAACTAGGCACGCAAACCTCACTTCTTGTGTGACAAAGCAAACCACTCTCCTATGCTAAAAAGCAAGAGTTGAGGAAAATATTTAAGATAATGGAAACAAGACCATCATACTAGATGGGACTCGCACACTAAATGGTGTGAGGTCTAGTTGTGACTTCATACCGGGGTGATCCCCTAATGTTGGCGAGTCCAACACCGTCAAAATTTTGGCGCTAGAAGGAGGGCCATATGACAAGTTGATCCCATACATCTAGATTGAATCTCTTACCCAATGAATAATACACAATTCGTGTTCCCAGGGTGTTTCTCTGATTTCTCCCTCAATCAGTTATCAATCCTCGATGAGCTTCTCGATCACTTGTCCTTGCTAAAGTTTGACGGTGAGCATAGAATGTCTGTAACCGAGCACATTTCTAATTTTCTTCATTTTTGTGAATCTCATGAAATCAATAGTGATGAGCTTGTTTGTGTACTATTCTTCCTCACCCTTGAAGGTCATTCTAATCATTGGAGTCATACCCTACCACCTACTTCCATCCATTTCCTTCTCGCTTTCTATTGAGAAATGACAACAAGAAATTCTGGTTTAATTTGTCCTTGAATTAAACTGTGAATTAAAATATAATTCTTTTCTCATAACAATTTGAAAATAATTAATCGAGTTTAATTAACTTAATTAATTTAGGAAATTTGAATTGGAAGCCTTTTAGAAGACATGTATATGTTCTCCCTAACTTATAGGAGTTAAGGATGAATTATGAATGAGTTGTAATTAGTTAACTCAATTTATTGAGTTAAGTCCAGTGAAATTAGTTCCAATCAGTTTCAGGAACTAATAGTGAGTAAACAGTCAGTTGGGACACTAGTGACCTAATTAGTGCTGCTCTAGTTAACTGAACATTCCACCATCAGAAGCTCATGCATGTTGATTTTGAGAAAGATCCAGTTGAGACTAGAGTGTAGGGACAATGTACTATTTATTTTAGATTTTTCTGAGTTGCACTGATAGTGCATGCATTCAGGAACTAATCCTTGAGGGATTGCGCTATTTTTAGAGACTTGATTTCCCTTTAAATATAATCTATCCTTCATAGGAGATACACATTGGAATAGAGAGTTGGAGAGCTTATGAATTGGCTAAGCTATGGCCTTGAGCTTTCTTATGAGTTGGAGATTGAATTTGCTGAGCGTTGGGATTGTTCTTGAGAGAACAAGCATTGTAATTTCATCTTGATTTTTCAGATTAATACAAAATTAATATTGGGGTTTTGAGCTATGACTTTCCCAGGATATTTATTGTGTTATGTGCCTTTAAGTCTCTTCCTCTATTGATTATTGTTTTCTCAATGTTTATGGTCTTCCACTATAAAGAGTAGAAGTAGATTCTTGTCTCTTGCTTTAGCAAATTGCATTAGCTTTTCAATCTACAAGATTTTCTACATGGTATCATAGCAATATTGGTTTTTGGGCCGAGCGTTTTCAGAGCAGATCTGAGAATTTCTGTGCAAAAATTTCCGAAAAAAATTGTAGATCTAGATTCCTTGGGAAACGATACCCAAATTCAAAAAACAAATTGGCCGAATCGGAGTTTGGATGAGGGAGATATCACTGATTTAAAATTAGCTCTCTAGAGGAGATTTCAATGTTTTAAGTTTGTGGGTTACAGGTGAAAGTCGAATTTGCATACATACTTCAGTATCGGGAGATGGAATTCCATGGGTTGAGGCTTGAGTATGCCTTGGAAGGTAGCTCAAATTTTATAGGTTGGAGGGATAGGATGGAGGTTGTGCTAGAAAATAATGGCTTGAAGGAATTCATTGATCAAGAAGTTCCCAAGCCAGAAGCTGCGAATGCACAGAACTTGGCCGAATGGAACAAGTGTGTGGTGAAGGCAAGGCAGATAATCCTTAAGGGAGTTCGATTGGCTCAAGTCTCCATGGAAAGGAAACTCCACATGCTATGTGGAAAAAATTGACAGACTTGTATCAGAATAGCAGTGATCAAAGGAAGTTGGCACTGAAGGATAAACATTGTAAAATCAAGATATTGAAAGGCAAGACGATTCCAAAGTACTTGCCCAAGTTCACTCAATTTCGAGATGAACTTGGAAGTGTTGGAATCATAGTTTTCGAGGAGGATATGGTGAGTGTTGCCCTTCTTGGACTCCCAAAGAGTTGGCATAGTTAACATGACTCTGTCAATGGTCGGGAGAAGCTTCCAGATTTGGAACAGCTATGATCGGATTTGATATAAGATGAGATCAGGAGGAACACCGGGGATGGCTCTTCATCAAATACTAATTATGAAGAGAATTGTGCCTTGGCGATTAAGGCAAGGAAGGGGAAAGGTAAAATTTCTCGTTCCAGATTCTTATCATGGAGGTAAGAAGAAGGACATGACGAAAGTTAAATGCTTTCATTGTCACAAGATGGGTCACTTTGCTACAAATTTTCCATTGAAGAAGTCCTCAGGAGGAGTGGCGGGTGAGGCTTTGGCCTCTCAATTCGAATTGGACTTTTCCCTCATTGCATACATGGTGTCTTCAATGATGGGAAGTGTTTGGTACTTAGACAATGGAGCTTCCTTCCACATGACTGACGACAAAGAGTTATTCAGTGAATTGGAGGAGAAAGATCTCAAGATGCCTATCGAGATGGGTGATGATGGTAAGTATAGTGTTACTGGTGTGGGCACTATTACTTTTCAGAGGGATCATGCAGCTCCACTCACCTTGAAGAATGTTATGCATGTACTCGGACTGACGAAGAACTTGGTATCCATTTCCATGATTAAGGATAGAGGCTATGATGTGATCTTTTCGAAAGGAAAGGCATTCCTTTGACACATATCCATGGGTCAAGTAAAGAAGATAGGGGTTTGGGTGAAGAATATCTATAAGCTGGAGGTAGAAGATTGTGCTTCTTTGAGTTCAAAAGCAGAAAATATGTTGAGTCGAGATGTCAGTGAGTTATGGAACAAGTGTTTGGGCCACTTGCATCATGGGGCTTTGAAGATATTGCAGCAAATATCTAGCAGTCTTCCCAAAGGTACGCTTGAGCAAGTTGATACATGCAAGGGTTGTACTTTGGGAAAATACACCAAGTCTTCCTTTAGAGATAAAGATAGTCGAGCATAGTATATTCTGGAGAGAGTCCATTCAGATGTGTGTGGACCATTCTCAACAGTATCCACCGCCAAACATAGGTATTATGTTATATTTGTAGATGACTATTCTCGTAAATGTTGGATATTTTTCACGCAGAGAAAGGATCATACATTCACAAAGTTTTGTGAATTCAAAGCATTGGTCAAGAAAGAGTCAGGAAAGAAGTTTAAAGCTCTACGGAGTGGTAAGGATGGAGAATATGTCTCCAATGAGTTTAAGATTTCTGTACAGCAGAAGGGATTAAATGAGAGTTGATGACACCTCATAAACCTCAATAGAATGGGGTTGCTGAGAGGAAGAATAGGAGTATAGTAGGGGCAGCAAGGGCGATGTTGCATGATCAGGGCCTACCACTACACTTGTGGGCTAAGGCATGCAACATAATGGTTTATGTTCAGAACCGTAGCCCACATCGATACTTGAGAGTAAAACACTAGAGGAATTTTATTCCGGTAAGAGGCTAGATGTTGGTCACTTTAGGACTTTTGGGTCATCAACTTATTTCCATGTGACCAGAGATGCATGGAAGAAGCTTGAGCCAACAACAAAGTTGGGGATCTTTCTGGGGTACACTGATACTCCCCACAACTATCGGGTGTACATGCAAAACAGTCGGATGACAGTGGTTTGCAGGGATGTCAAGTTTGATAATGAGAATACCATGAAAATATCCCTTGAGAGAGACCTTGAGCTACATGCAAAGGAGGAAATTTTAGTTCCTAAGGTTGATGAGCCTCAGATTAATGTGGAGCAGCCACATGTAGAGGTTCTGGGAGTGGATACATCCACTCAGGCAAAGTCTTCTAGAGGGGGAAGAAAGCACACTATAGATGCTGACATATTGTTGGATGATGCACAGGAGAATGTGGGAGCACCCTCTTCTCAGCACAGACAGAGGAGGTCACCAGAGAGGTACACTGGATACATGGAACTTATGGGTGCATGTGTTGTGACAGACCCATCTTCCTTTCAGGAAGCAGTGCAATAGTTAGTTTGAGATGATGCGATGGTGGAGGAGTATGAATCCATAGTTCGAAACAGTGTTTGGGATGTGATCTCGAGACCGGAGGACAAGTATTTTGTGGGCTCTCGTTGGCTTTATAAGGTAAAGCAATCTACAGATGGTAGTGTGGAGAAGAATAAGGCCAAATTTGTGGCCCGTGGCTTTTCAGAGGTAGAGGGGATTAACTATGATGAGACCTTTGCTCCTCTTGTAAGGTACTCATCTATCAGATCTATTTTAGCACTATCTGCACAGCCGGGTTGGAGTATCCATCAGATGGATGTGAAGACTCCCTTCCTTAATGGCATGATTGAGTAAGAGGTGTACATTTAGCAGCCCGAAGGTTTTGAAACCTTGGACCATGAGTCACATGAGTGCCGACTAAAGAGAGCATTGTATGGGCTGAACCAAGCACCCTGTGATTGGTACACCATGACAGATAACTACTTCATCGGGTTGGGCTTCACGAAGAGTGAAGCATATGCGAACCTGTGTCACATAGTGATAGAAGGTAATCCTTTGATCATTGTAATTTATGTATATGATCTCATACTCACAGGTGATGAGAATCTCATCAAATATTGCAAGGAGGACCTTGCAAAAGAGTTTGAGATGAACGACATGGGGCTCATGCATTACTTTCTTGGCATGGAGGTATGGCAAGGAGATGGGGAGTTGTTTGTTTCTCAAGGCAAGTATGCCAATGAGATACTTAGGAGATTCCACATAGAGAGAAGTAAACACATGGAGACTCCTCTAGTTGGTAACTAGAGGAAGGAAGATGCTACTTCAGGAGAAGTAGTGGAAGCTACCGTTTACAGACAGCTTGTGGGTTCATTCATATATTTGGTGAACACACGACCATATATGTGTTATGAAGTTAACCAACTTAGTTAAGCAATGGTTAGGCCTACCATGCTGTATTGGAAGGCGGAAAATCATGTATTGAGATAACTCAAAGGCACTACTCAGTTTGGTTATGGTACATACAGATAGAGGGAGTGAAGCTTCAAGGCTTCACCGATGCAGATTGGGCAGGGAGTCCATATGACAGGAAGAGCACATCAGGAGGGATCTTTAGTATTGGGTCAGTTGCAGTGTCTTGGTACAGTAGGAAACAAAGATCAGTTGCACTCAGTTTGACAGAGGAAGAGTACATGGTTGCAAGTCAAGAGACATATGAGGCTATCTGGATGAGGAAGATCCTGGTTGGTTTGTTTGGTGAGAAAATGGATATGTGTTATGAAGTTAACCAACTTATTCAAGCGATGGTCAGGCCTACCAAGTTGTATTGGAAGGCGACAAATCATGTATTGAGATAACTCAGAACAACTACTCAATTTGGGTTGTGGTACAGACATATAGAGGGAGTGAAGCTTCAAGGCTTCACTGATGCAGATTGGGCGGGGATTCCATTTGATAGGAAGAGCACATCAGGAGGGATCTTTAGTATTGGGTCAATTGCAGTTTCTTGGTATAGTAGGAAACAAAGATCGGTTGCACTCAGTTCGACAGAGGAAGAGTACATGGTTGCAAGTCAAGCAACATATGAGGCTATCTAGATGAGGAAGATCCTGGTTGGTTTGTTTGGTCAGTAGATGGATCCGACAGTGATTTATTGTGATAATGAGAGTTGTATCAAACTCTCTGAAAATCCAGTTTTTCATGATCAGTCCAAGCATATAGATATACGGTATCATCATCTCAGAGATTGTGTATTGAGACGGATCATGTTGTTAGATTACATTCCCACAGAGGAGAAAGATGCTGACATATTGACAAAGGCATTACCAAGGCATAAATTCAAGTTTCATAGAGACAGGATCCAGGTAGTGGATAATCCCTTTCTTGTTGAGAGGAAGTGTTGAGAAATGGCAACAAGAAATTCCAGTTTAATTTGTCCTTGAATTAAACTGTGAATTAAAATAGAATTCTTTTCTCATAGCAATTTGAAAATAATTAATTAAGTTTAATTAACTTAATTAATTTAGGAAATTCGAATTGGAAGTCTTTTAGAAGACATGTATATTTTCTCCCTAACTTATAGGAGTTAAGGATGAGTTATGAATGATTTGTAATTATTTGAATCATTTTATTGAGTTAAGTCCAGTTAAATTAGTTCCAATCAGTTTTAGAAAATAATAGTGAGTAAATAGTCATTTGGGACACTAGTGATCTAATTAGTGCTACTCTAGTTAATTGAAGATTCCACCATCACAAACTCATGCATGTTGATTCTGAGAAAGAGCTAGTTGAGACTAGAGTGCAGGGACAGTGTACTATTTATTTTAGATTTTTGTGAGTTGCACTGATAGTGCATGCATTCAAGAACTGATCCTTGAGGGATTGAGCTATTTTTAGAGGCTTGATTTCCCTTTAAATACAAGCTATCCTTCATAGGAATTAAACATTGGAATAGAGACTTGGAAAGCTTGTGAATTGGCTAAGCTTTGGCCATGAGCTTTCCTATGAGTTGGAGATTGAATTTGCTGAGTTTTGGCATTGTTCTTGAGAGAACAAGCATTGTAATTTCATCTTGATTTTCCGGATTTATACAAAACAAATAGTGGGGTTTTGAGTTGTGGCTCTCCACAGATATTTATTGTGTTATGTGCCTTTGATTCTCTTCCTATATTTGTTTCCTTGATTTTTATGGGCTTACACTGTAAAGATTATAAGTAGATTCTTGTCTCTTGCTTTACAAAATTGCATTAGCTTTTGAATCTACAGGATTTTATACACTTTCCTCAAGGAGCTTCGTCAAGCCTTCAATGAGTGTGACCACCAATATGTCTATGAAAGAATCTCTTGTTTAAGAATGAAGCTTGGCGAATTAGTTGAGGACTTTGCTACCCGCTTCCTTCACCTATGTCACGAAATTGTTGAACAGTTTGTGGACCTTGAATTCATGAGCCAAGTGCTGAAACACTTGTTTCATGTCTCCTAAAATGGTGAGCCTCCGAATTTTCCTTCTTCCTCGACTCTTGCAAATCACCAAATACCTCATGTCTTGAAGAGGGTTCCCCCTCACAACAACTACAAATCTAAGAAATATGCGCATCAGGTACCCCCTCGCAGCAATTGCAAAGCTGATAAATATGCACAGCATGTTCCCAAACCATCTACTTAGCTGTCTACCACCCCAATGGAGGGAATTCCAAAATGGTGCAGAAAGCCTATGGAAAAAACTCATCCCTCCATTCTGCAAGAGGACATCATTGTTCATAACCCAATTCTTGATTTTAATATGCATCTCTTCCATCCTCCATCATCTACAAGCCATGACTCCTTAAACCATGTCTCGCTTGAGCGATCTACTTCACAAGCTAGCTGCGTGCACTCTCTTGATTCTCGACCTACTGGCTCAAGTTGCAGTCATGTGCAAGGTAGTCTCATCACATAAATGGAGGAGCGAGATGGTGAAGACATAATCAATTCCTCTCAAAACATTGAGCCTCCATTCTTGATCGATTCTTGATCTGTGAATATTGGTGAAACATCATGCACAATCAATTCTTTTGATCAACCTCCAGTCTTGGGTTGTCATCACTCCCACGCTTCTATATGTTTCGGTGAATGCCCAAGCACATCATATGATCTACTATCATCTCATGTACACTCTAATTTAGATCTAGAATGTGCACCAGTCAAAGCAAACATCCATATCAAAGCTTCCTCTGCATCTCACTTGCCCGTGTGTCCTATCATTCACAGCACATCAACATGCGTCAGATATATTCCGCATTCTCTTGCTTCTTCATCCCATGAGTTATCTTCTCGATCAACACAAGGCAATGAGGTTGCCCGCGATGAAAATAGTCTCAACACATAGGACTCTTCCCAATTATCATCATCTTGTGTGTTGCATGAAGACAACTCATCAAGTCAGCTTGCTAAAAATTTTGATGAAGCCTGTGACAGAGATGGTTGTCATCCTGAAAGCAATTTTTAAATTAGTAACAACAGCCATACTCAAGCCATGCATGATCTGGTTCACATCTCAAAATGCAAATTTTCAATTCTGGAAAGTTCTGGGACATGCCAGGGAGTTGAGGTACTTCAACGTCCGTTGATGGTTATGTTAGGACCTCGTGACTCTAGTAATCCTGCCAAACCAAATCAGATCTCATTTCTCACACACAATCTCTATATATTCATGGTTGCACTCGACGTGGATCCCCGTGTAAAGAATATTTACTATTCTGGGTGTGATATTTCAAAATTTCATATTTTCGCTAATGACTGAATCCACGAGCCCGCTACAACATGTACGTCTTCATGCACCTCTCTTACATCTAATTCGGGTTGGGAGTGTCCATCCCTCATTGAATCATGGGACAAAAAAGTTGATCATCGCAAATACTATCTTTATCTGGAATCATACTTATCAGATATTCTCTCTCGTAATCATCTCCTTGGTATTTTTGCAAATTTTTCATGTCAAATCCACCCACTCATCACACCAGCAACCTCTATATGTGATGACGAGCACACAAACTATCGCGTGAATCAATTTACTCTCACTTCACCACACCCCAACTGGTTTCACACATTCATAGTGTTGGCATCCCTTCTACATTTCTATGATTACCATGATTCCTATGTTAGAAAATTATATATTACGGAGCAATGGAACACATAAAATATTGCAGAAATATAAACACAGGAAATGCACAAAACAAGAGAGACACAGATATACGTGGTTCACCCAGTTTGGGCTACGTCCACCCCGAATAGCCAGTCCTTCCTTTCTATTATCCAGCAAAATGAAGAGACACAACCTACAGCAAATCCGATGTAATATCCTCTGTTTTCTCTCACAGTCTCACCTCTCTGTTTCTCGCTCACAGAATACACATCTATATCACAGCCTCAAATACAATACCCTCATACAAAGAGATGGGTTGCCTTCTCGGGCAAAAAACCCTAAACTAAACATAATTTCTACTGTCAGATCATCCGCCTAATGAACGGCCCAGATTGACTAAAAATTACTATACTTTTACAAGGCAATTTTACATTTGTTTTTAGCTTCGGGGGTGTTGCCCCCGAGCCCCCGCCAGGGGACTGCTGGGCCCCGGACCCCCCAGCCGGGGGGGATCGGCCCCCCTGAACCCTTGCAGGGGGGACAAGTCCCCCCGCACCCCCCCCCGTGTGGAGGGGTGTACAAGACTTCCTGGGGTATACATCCGGCTGAAACAAAGACCTTTGAACAATCATGCTCCACACACAACAATCTCCCACTTGGAGAATGATTGTAGAAACTCCACCGCTGCTTCATTTTCTGGACAATGACTCCTCTTTGGACCTGGCTATTTCTCATCTTCATCATCATCCTTGAAGACCAATTGAAACTGAGCATATTCTCAGTTTCTCCCTGGTTACAACTTTTGTTAGCATATCTGCAGGATTCTGGCTAGTGTGTATCTTTTCCAGCTTTAACTCTCCATCTTCCAACACTGATCGTATGAAATGGTACTTGAGTTGTATGTGTTTAGTCCTGGAATGAAATGCTGAGTTCTTTGCAAGATGAATGGCACTTTGGCTATCATTGTATAACGTGCCCATATCATGCTCCTTACCCAATTCACCCATAAACCTTTGTAACCAAATCATTTCTTTACTAGCCTCTATAGCAGCAACATACTCTGCTTCTGTTGTTGAAAGTGCAACAACACTTTGGATTTTTGAAACCCAACTGACAGCTGTTCCTCCAACAGTAAATACATATCCTGTAGTTCTCCTCCTGTTATCTCTGTCACCTACCATATCTGCATCAATGTATCCCTGTAGAGAAATGTTTGCACCACCAAAGCATAATGCTTGATTTGTGGTACCTTTCAAATATCTGAGAATCCATTTCACTGCCATCCAATGTTCCTTTCCTGGATTGTTCATGTACCTGCTTACAACTCCCACTGCATGTGAAATATCAGGCCTTGTGCAGACCATTGCATACATTAAGCTTCCAACTGCTGATGCATATGGAAATTTAGACATATAATCCATGTCTTCTTGGTTCTTTGGGCACATTTCCTTGCTAAGTTTGAAATGGCTAGCAAAAGGTGTACTAACTGGTTTTGCATTGTGCATGTTAAATCTTTTCAACACCTTTTGTATGTACTCATTCTGAGACAATGTTAATTTACGATTTTTCCTGTCTCTAGTTATTCTCATACCAAGGATTTTTTTTGCAGCTCCCAAATCCTTCATTGCAAATGAATTTGCCAATTTTCTTTTGAGCACATTTATTTCCTGCATGTTAGATCCTACAACAAGCATGTCATCTACATACAATAACAATATAATATATCTGCCATCATTTTGCTTTCTCAAATAAACACAATGATCGGAGTGACATCTAGTATAACCTTGTTCAGACATAAACTTGTCAAATTTTAGATACCACTGCCTTGGAGCCTGTTTTAAGCCATACAAGCTCTTCTTCAACCTGCACACTAGTTTCTCCTTCCCTTTCACCTCATGTCCTTGTGGCTACTGCATATATATCTCTTCCTCCAAATCCCCATGGAGAAAGGTTGTCTTTACATCTAACTGCTCAAGATGCAAATCTTCAGCTACTACAAGACTTAAAATGGTTCTGATTGAAGTCATTTTAACAACAAGAGAAAATATTTCATCAAAATCAATACCTTTCTTCTGTGCAAACCCCTTCACCACAAGTCTAGCTTTATACCTCTATTTTCCTCCATCTTCTTCCTTCAGCCTGTAAACCCATTTATTCTTCAATGTAGTTTTTCCTACAGGCAACCTGACTAAATCCCAAGTCTGGTTATGCATTAAGGAGTCCATATCTTCTTCCATGGCTACCTCCCACTTCTTCCTGCTTTCAACCTGCATTGCTTCTTCATAACATTCGAGTTCACCGGAATCAGTCAACAATAAATAATATAATGAAGGAGAGTATCGTTCAGGGGGTCTACTTATCCTGGTAGATCTTCTAACGCCACTTTCAGGTGTTTGGGGTGCCTGTTGTTGTTTTGGTGGTTGTTGTTGTTGTGGTTGTTGATTATTATTATTTTCAGGCACCTTTCCTTTTTCAATGATTTCATCAAGAACTGTGTATTCCTTGTTTTCCTTTTCCTATTTCTTTTCCTGCAACTCATTCTTATACAAGACCTTTTCATTGAATATTACATCTCTGCTCCTAATGATTTTGTGATTTTTGTAATCATATAAGCGATAACCAAACTCATTAACACCATATCCAATAAAGGTACATTTCTTTGACTTTGCCTCAAGCTTTGTTCTATTTTCTTTATCAATATGGAAAAAGGCCTCACAACCAAAAGGATTTAAAAAAGAGTAGTTTACCTTTTTACCTGTCCATGCTTCCTCTGGAACACCACCATCCAAGGAACTTGAAGGCCCTCTATTTATTAGATAAACAACAGTATCTACAGCATCTGCCCAAAACTGTAAAGGCAATCCTGCATGCAATCTCATGCGCCTTGCACTCTCCATGATTGTTCTATTCATCCTTTCTGACACACCATTTTCTTGTGGTGTTCTTGGAACTGTTTTCTCTCTGCGAATTCCATGCTCTGAACAGTACCTATCAAACTCTTTGCTGCAATATTCACCTCCATTGTCTGATCTAAGACACTTCAATTTCTTTCCTGTCTCAATCTCAACCAAAGCCTTCCATTTCTTGAAAGTATCAAATACATTAGATTTATTCTTAATACAATAAATCCAAGTTTTCTAGTTGCATCATCAATAAAAGTAACATAATAACGAGAGCCACCGAGAGATGATACCTGAGCAGGTCCCCATACATCTGTATGCACAAGCTCTAATTTTTCATTCTTCTTTTCTTTCCCAACTCTGAGAAATCTGACTCTCTTCTGTTTTCCATAAATGCAATTCTCACAGAAGTCCAAATCAACATTCTTCAAAACTGGCAACAAATTCCTTGAGTGAAGAATCTTCATCCCCTTTTCACTCATGTGTCCAAGCCTATGATGTCGTAATGCTGCATCTGCTCCTTTGGAATTTAAAGCATTAACAGAGTTAGAAATACCATTGCATAAATACAATGTACCAACCTTTTCGCCTTTTGCTATTACCAGGGCTCCTTTGGTGACCTTCCAAGCTTTATCTGTGAAAGTTGTCAAACAACCTTCACCGCCTAACTGCCCTGTTGAAATTAGATTTTTCTTTAGATCTGGAACATGCCTTACCTCCTTTAATAGCCATTGGTTTCCATTCTGCAGTTTTACAAGAACCTTACCCATTCCAATGATTTTACAGGGTTTATCATCACCCAGACGAACTTGTCCAAAATCTCCTTGAACATAGTCATGAAAGCATTTCTTATCAGGTGTGGCATGGAATGAAGCCCCTGAATCTACCACCCAGGAATCAGTAATATTTTCGAAAGAAAGAATCAAAGAATCTTGTAACACCTCACCTGTCACATTTGCTTCATGATTGTTTTCTTGCTGTGCATCTCCTTCTTTTCCCTTCCGAGATCTACAGTCTTTCTTTAGGTGTCCTTTCTTTCCACATTTCTAGCACACTATCCCCGATCTGAACTTGGATCTGCCTTTCCTTGATTTACTGCGATATCCTGAGCTCTTTCCTCTTTCCATTTTTCTTCCTCTAGACTCTGCACTCAAAGCATTTCCCGATGCCTCACCGGAGCTTTTCCGTCGCATTTCCTTGCTAAGGATAGCACTGACAACATCATCAAACTTTAAAGTACTAGATCCAGAAACAGAGTTACTAATGGCCATTACCAAACCATTCCAACTTTCTGGTAATGAGCACAAGAATAACAGAGCTCTAACTTCATCATCAAAGTTTACCGCTGCAGAACTTAACTGACTTGTAACTATATTAAAATCATTTAAATGGTTTGCAACAGATCCACCTTCAAACATATTCATATTAAATAACCGTTTCATAAGAAATACCTTGTTTGAGGCCGAGGGTTTTTCATATAGTTTCGACAACGTCTGCATCAAACCCTCTGTCGTGGTTTCCTTCGAAATGGTGAAGGCGACTGACGCAGCAAGGCACAACCGTATTGTTCCGAGTGCCTTTCTATCGAGAAGGTTCCATTCTTCGTCTTTCATACCCATTGGCATCTTTGTTTTTCTGCCCAATGGTAGATATAGATCTTTCTGATACAGATAATCTTCCATCTGCATCTTCCACAGCGAGAAGTTTTGGCCGTTAAATTTCTCGACCCTAAACTTACCATCTTCCGCCATTGCTCCCACTCGAACCAGGAACCCTTCTTTCCTGCGAGTTTATCGGCCAAATAGACCTTCGGCTCTGATACCAGTTGTTAGAAAATTATATATTACGGAGCAATGGAACACATAAAATATTGCAGAAATATAAACACAGAAAACGCACAAAACAAGAGAGACACAGATATACGTGGTTCACCCAGTTTGGGCTACGTCCACCCCGAACAGCCAGTCCTTCCTTTCTATTATCCAACAAAATTAAGAGACACAACCTACAACAAATCTGTTGTAATATCCTCTTTTTTCTCTCACAGTCTCACCTCTCTGTTTCTCGCTCACAAAATACACATCTATATCACAGCATCAAATAAAATACCCTCATACAAAGAGAGGGGTTTCCTTCTAGGGCAAAAAAACCCTAAACTAAACATAAGTTCTACTGTCAGATCATCCGCCTAATGAACGGCCCAGATTTACTAGAAATTACTATACTTTTACAAGGAAATTTTACATTTGTTTTTAGCTTCGGGGGCACTGCCCCCGAGCCCCCGCCGGGGGACCGCTGGCCCCCGAACCCCCCAGCCGAGGGGGATCGGCCCCCTCAAACCCCCGGGGGGGGACAAGTCCCCCCGCCCCCCCGCGTGGAGGGGTGTACAAGACTTCCTGGGGTATACATCCGGCTGAAACAAAGACCTTTGAACAATCATGCTCCACACACAACATCCTACACACTTTTTCACCAGTTGTAGGTGGGTGTTCTATAATGTCTAGCAGATAGTGAACTTGGTTCCCTCATTCAGAGCGTTCGCATGATAGTTCAAAAAATTTGTTTGTTCGTGTCAAACTGGGAATCTGCCATCTTGATCGACTCTTCTAATTTTTCTTCTACCTTGGGTGGTTGTCATGTAGTTTATCATTTTCCCAACATTAAATCCAATGAAAATCGCTTCGCACACTATGATTTTCACTGTGTAACATCTTTATTCTTAGATTTATGTCAAGTAAGTGAGACACCTCGGCCTGCGTTGATGGCTATGGCAGGCCCTCACTGTCTTGATATGGATGATGAGAATGACTAGATCTATCTATTCGTATCATATTCCCATCGTGATACTCTCTATTGAATCAGGTATCCATCTTCTCAAAGATCATGAATCTTTCAAAACATCCATCATGAATTTTATGATCCAATCGTTGAATGGCTAGAACAATCCTATTTGGCAAGTCGTGTTGGAGGTAAAAAGCTTCAGTCCTTCCTCACACTCGCTAAGAAACTTGTGCAGAACAACACACACTCGCAAGAGGCCTCTGAGGTTTGTTGAAAAATTGAATCATGGAAGAAGTAAGCGTGTGTGTTTGGTGGTTGTGACACATTCTTCCCCCCACAGGCGAGACATTCTCTCTCGTGTGCAAGTTTTTCAAGTTTTTTCATTTTTTGTTGCACATTATTTTTTATCTGTTTTAATCACTCATATCTTTGTAACTGCAGGTCGGATACACCTACGATGGCTTCACTGGAAATTTCGTTTCACATAACCCTGATTGTTTAACATAGGAGTAGGAGTAGTGTCTGCCTTTTCACTTGTCTTTTCTTTCTAGTTTGCATGTTTGTTTGCTTGCTGACTTGGTTGCTTTGCTTGCTTCTTGTTGTTGTTTTCACTTTGTTTCCTTTGCTTACTATTTTTTTTTTCATTTGTTTGGTTTGCTTAATACCTTACTATTTTTGTTTCCAGAAATAAATGCTGCCAACTACTACATTCTGGCTTTTGAATAGAGTATATGGCTAAGATTTGAAGAGACTTGTGACACTGCGGCACTTGGCCAGTCTTGTGTCCATATTCTCTGTGTTCCGTTATAACTTTCAATCAATGAATTCTTGAGGGAAAATATGAGCCATCTGCGATGGAAGTTTTGGTCCAACCATGAACCTGTGTCCACACTAGGAAGCCCCATGCCTACACTCAAACTTCTGCTCGATGTGTTCAATCTAATCCAACTAGTAGAAATGGAGAAGGGGAAAATCTAAATGAGCCAACCTATGTCAAAGGTCTTACATGCTTCTCTCAAGGAACAACCTCTTCTGATCTCAATAAGTCGGGATCCCTCTCCCGCCCCAAAAATAAATAAGTTCCTATGAATAGTCCTCTTGAAAAAATACAAAAGTGAAAGAAGAGAAAAGATTCCTACGCAGAGAGGTGAAGCATACAACGCCATTGGGGTACTGATTAGGCTCACTGGCAATGGAGAAATTCATGTTTTCCTACGTGACTCCATCGAGGTACTGTCCAGTCCTGCTGGCCACAAAGCAACACCAGAGATGAAAACTTATACTCTGAAAGTCTTCAACTCGCGAGCTAAACTACCATTACCGAATTCGAAACACTGTGATCAAGATAAACTTTTGATTGTGTTTGACTGAGTTGGAAAAAGGTGAACCATGTATGTCCATGGGTTAAGTGGGGAAGCCAGAGTAACCTGCATAGAAATTCAATACTCCCCAAAAGACCAAGGCCCTATGCTATCAATGAACCAAAACAGAGAAGTTGGAGTTCTACCAGTGTGTTGCCAAGTGTTGTAGCGACTACAACCACCCTCCAAAAGTTTGGCCTGCACCCAATTGCGGAGCCTCCATTGAGAGTTTCACTTGATGGCTGCACACACTCGGGTTAACTCCGTGAGCTCATGTGAGTCTTCGCACCCACCTTTCTTGATCATTTCATCCAAGTTTTTCATGTTGATGTCAATGTCATGCTTGTGACCATGTTCTGGTTATACTCAGGGTCTTCGCTTCATGTGTACTTGTTGTGTTCACTATGTAAACATTTGTCGCACTCACACACATAGTCACATACATTGTCGCGCAAGTGTCGTCACAGTCGACTAATGATTAATCACAAGCATCACGCTTGTCGCTTCCACCATCGGTCAATCATGCTGAGCATGTGTGTCTGGGTGGTTTGAGTCATCTCCTCGTCAAGGAATGTAAGTGTGTGTTTACAAGATTACATATGCATCTTTTGCTCGTTCACACACTTGGTCACTTTTCTGAAGTTTTGATGACCAGATTCCCCTCTAACAACTGGGCCATCACCTCGTTGTCGACTCGATCCACTGTCATCCAGAATGGCACAAAAACCCCAAGTAAGCCTTTTCAAGCTGCGTTGTCCAGAAGCAAATCAATCAACCTTCATGATGGTCAGCCAGAGATTTTCACCCAGCAGCCACCCTGTTACACAACATTTGTCACTATCCCTGTACTCCTCGTTCCTCGATCCTAGAGGACCTCTACAGTGACCCTCGTATGTTTCCCTATCATGAAGAAGATGTCCCTACATCCCTCTTCATTTGCAGAACATTTCCCTCTTTCATCATTTCCCAAGAATCTTCCTTCAAAACCTGTTTTCAAGACCAGCGCTAGTGCTCAGTTCTTCCTATGCATCGATTTGCAAAGTTTAAAACTAAGACTAGCATTGAACGATGCAAGTGAGCCTTTCATCACCTACGTTGACCCTCTTTTGGAAAAAATTTTAAAAATGGGGTCGAAGCTTCTAGGTCTAGAAACTTCATGAACAGAACTGTGGTAAATGGTTGAGCAAGATAGAGCCGAGAGACACTGTTTGGGCTCCTTTCCCCTACATTTCTTTCATCTTGTCCTTCCAAGGTATGAAATTATAGTTTCCCTCGAGGGAATACTCCAATCTCAATTTGTTGAAAGAAATTTTCCCACACAAAAGAAAACTACTTCACTCAATCTACAATATTGAAATCTCCAAAGCAGAAGCTCTATTGAGTGGTCTCTAGTGTGATTTTAGCTCTGATACCATGTAGAAATCAACGGAATTTTTCCACTATTGATGAAATCAAGAGATTAAAAGTTTCCTCTACTATTTGTGGAATGGAAATCACAATTTAAAAAAACACGCGATGACATGCAACCATTAAAACGACAAAAACACATTGATTTACTAGGGAACCCAACTGGGGAAAACCCCTACGCTACTTTTCATTAATCAGATAAGAATGAGAAACTATTACAATGTCTTGCATCAAATATGAAGTAGACCTTGCACTATAAACTTGTTCTCCTGTTGATTTTCCTGCTTTGGTGAACACTTAGCCAATTCAAGGCTCCAACTTCCTCCTATTTCCTTGTGCATTCCTTGAGGAAATTAACTCCTAAAATATAGGGATTTCCTTCTATTTGATTACGCAATTCCCAAGGAATGATTCACTTGCTTAACTTCCAAGCTTGTACACTCAACTAGTATACAATTGAAAATTACAATGTGCATTTTGCTCCACTTGAGCTAGGCAATTGAAATTCCATGCATGTCTGGGTTATTTTTAGTTGATTGACTAGTTTAACTGAGAGATCATTGTTAACAACAATTCTACTACTTAACTAACCTTCAACTGACTCAACTAGCTACCTAAGCTCAACTAAATTAGTCAAACTAAAAATAATTGAAATAGATTACTAAATTTTAGCAATCATCACATGCACAACTCTACTTCAAGCCTATAACTCAAATTTACTGAGCTAACTAGTAGTCAAGGGCCATGCACACAAGTTAATCGTCATCCAAGTCATCTTGCTAATGTGGAAAATCAAATTACTAAATTTGACCAGGGCACAAGTCAAATTTAGCCTTTCTTTCTACACTTTTTAACAAAAATAAAAGAGATCAAACATGTTCAGAAACCACTTCCAAAATATGAAGTCTGATTTAAATTCTAGTTTCTGCATTGGCGAAGTTGGTGATTACTGTTTGTAAGAAAAAATATTACAAGTTCATCATCGTGTTGGCTCCATCATCTCATACGAGAAAAACCCATCTTTTATTGACCCATCCCAAAGATTGGATATATACAAAGCTACAACTTTTGGTATATATATATATATATATATATTATATATATATATATATATATATATATATATATATATATATATAGATATATATATATATATAATATATATATATATATATATATATATATATATATATATATTTAATTTAATAATAATAATTTATTTATCTTCAATCAATATCATCAATAACACTCAAAAGCGATATTTTTTACAATAATTAAATTTATTAAATTGATACAATATAAGTTTCTTGTTAAAAAATAAAATTTAATTAATAAACTAATTAAAACAAACACGTTTTTTTGTAATCTTGGTAGGACTCTCCTATTTTCGAGTTTACATGTCCATTATTCACCCCGCTATGGGGGGAGGGTAGCACAAGATTCGAACCCAAGATCTTCGGTTCGGTGAGACTTCATTCCATGGCCATCGCCACGTGAGCTACCCCATGCAAACTCTTGTTATTATTATTATTATTAATTACATAATTTTGTTATAAAAATAATTATGAATTAAAATAATAATATTTAAACTATACTAAATAAAATTAATTAAAATTTAATATAAGATAAATACCATTATCATCATAAATGCAAACCTTTGGGACTACCTTAATAAATACTTTCTTCATTATATTTAGATTTAAGTAACATATATCAATTTATTTTTTAGTAATATTCATCCAAAGAAGGAATATAACAATTAGTTATATTGTAAGATGAATAATTGAGATTATACTATTCTAGGGATACAAGGAGCTTAATTGGTGCTTCACGTTTGGCATGAGTGCATGGATCATCTCATAACAACTTTTTTAAAGGGAGTGTACCTAGTATGGTATGTATTTCTTGTTAACATTTTTGGACAGATCAACTATTACTACACTTCCATCCTTTACTTCATATGGCAAATAGTTTCAGACTAAACAAGAATTACAATGTTGTGTTTCTAGCAATAGCCAAAAAATGGATATAGATATGGTTTGATTTTCGTGGGTGATGGTGCATGTATGGTTCATGGTCGATGATGTGGTTATATATGGTGGTTTTTAGTCATCTGATGGAACAAGAATGAGTCCCTTTTAGGTGGCGGAGGGGGTTTGTTGGCTGTTGATGCTGATGCATTACTATATTTATGAGACATAATTTCTATGGATGGTTTTTTATTGGTTCAAATGATAGGATAGGGTGTCGATACTTGGACTCTTCCTAAATACCATATATTGAATGTCAATTTTTTTGTGACCACATCTCTACCAACATACATCTTGTCAATAGTAGCACAGGGAAGACATGAAATGATAAACCAAAGCAAGAGGAGCTCACAAGTGCAGATCACCAAGAGCTACCTCAAGCAAAATGCCACACACAGTTCACATTAATCTTCAATATTAAATAGATACAATTTTTTAGGGACAGCAAATCATATCCCATGATAATAGGAACTAAATAACTATAGAAAGAAAAATCACAACTACGTATCAGTAATAGCCTATTCTCCATTAATTCTAACACTCCCCCTTAATGGAGAAAGGGTTCTTAAACACACCTAATATGTCCCTAAACAATTCAAAATTCAGACTTCCGAGAGGCTTAGTAAATATATCAGCCAAATTATCACAAGAATTACAATATTTAAGACAAATCTCTTTGGACTGCACCTTTTCCCTAAGAAAATGAAATTGAGTGTCTATGTGCTTAGTGCTTTTATGAAACACAGGATTGTAAACCAGTTTGATGGACTTTGATTATCACAATTGATAATCGTAGCTTCTATCTATTCTTCTCCTGCATCTTGGAGAAGTCTGCGTAACCAAACTGCCTCACATGCTACTGCACACATAGCTTGATATTCTGCTTCTGCTAACGATAAGGCTATAGTATGTTGCTTCTTGTTGCACCAAGAGATGACCCCGGACCCAACGCTAAAGGCGTAATGTGTAATTGAACTTTTATCATCTAAATTTCCCTCCCAATCAGATTCTGTCTAACCTGTCAAGCTAACATCAAATGAGGCAGAATACAAAATATCAAAGTCTGAAGTTCCTTGCAGATACCTCAGTACTCCTTTCGCTGCAAGCCAATGGTTCTCATGAGGTTGAGTCATGAACTAACTCAAAGCACTCACTACATAAGCTATATTTGGTCTCGTTGTAGTCAAATAAATAAGACTACCAACCAACTGCCTATACAATGTTGCATCTACATATTTCAAACCATCATCCACTTGAAATTTGTTGTTCTGTTGTAAAGGCACAAATGCAACCTTGCACTCATCCATTTTAAATTTAGTCAACAAACTCTTAGCATACTTACCCTAGGACAAGAAATTTTGTCTTGAATCTCTCCAAACTTCTAGACCCAAATAGTAATGCATTTCTCCAAGGTCATTCATCTCAAATTTCTGTGATAGCTGCTGCTTGATTTCTTCAATGAGATTGTTTTCACTCCCTGTCATGATCAAATCATCTACATATAAAGAAATCAATGCTATCTGCCCATCATCATTAAACACAATATGCAAATTAGGATCATTTTTGCTCCGTTTATAACTATGCATGAGGAAAAATGAATCAATTTTTTCGTACCAGGATCTAGGAGCCTGTTTTAAACCATATAAATCTTTCTTTAGTATACAGACTAAATGATCTTCTCCCTTCTTAACAAACCCCTCAGGTTGCATTAAGTATACTTCTTCTTTTAAATAACCATTTAAGAAAGTATATTTAACATCTAATTGATGTATTTTCCAATGATGCTTAGTGGCTAAAGCAATAATCAATCTATAGTATTTAATTTTGCAACATGGGAAAATGTTTCCTCAAAGTCAATATCTTATTTCTGGGAATACCCCTTTGCAACCAACCTTGCTTTATACTTATCAATAGACCCATCTGTGTTAAATTTCAACTTAAATAACCATCTGCAACATATGGGTTGTTTACCATGAGGAAGCTTTTACTAGATCCCAAGTATTATTCTTAATAATAGATTCATATTCCTCCTTCATTGCTTCCTTCCATTTGCAACTCTTACTAGCTTCATGAAAATTAGAAGGTTCTGCAATGTTTAACATACCAGTCATGAGCGCACAATCCCTATACCAAGCTAGTAACTGTTTCGGCCTGCTAGATCTCCTAAGTGGTGGGGTGTCCACTATTCTTCTCTATTCTTCTCTTTGTGGAATGAACTCAATTTTCTCCTCTTTATCTTGTTGGTGTTGTTGATGTTGTTGCCGTTGCTGTTGTTTCTCACTGATCCTCATTTCAACATCCTCATATGAAATTAAAGGTACATTCCATTCTTCATTGTCTTGAACAGGATTTCCATCATCAACATGTTCATGGAATACTACATCTCTACTAACAAACACCTTGTGAGTAGAAGGATCAAACAACTTATAAGCCTTATACTCATTGCAGTATCCAATGAAGGTACATTTAATGGCCTTTGAATCTAAATTCTTCTTGTTTCCTTTGGGAACATGCATAAAAGCTTTACAACCAAATACTCTAAGATGACTTACTGTAGGCTTGAAGCCACACAACGCTTCAAAAGGAGTTTTATAATCAAGAATTTTAGTGGGACCCCTATTCTTCAAATACACTACATTATTGATAGCTTCTACCCAAAAACCATTAGTTAGATTCTTACCTTTCAACATACTGTGAGCACACTCCACCAGCGTTCTATTTTTCCTCTCAGCTACTCCATTATACTAAGGAGTGTAAGGTATTGTAAACCACTACTGTATCCCATGCTCTTTGTAGTATTTGATGAAATCCCCTTTCTTGAATTCTCCTCCTTGATCTGATCGAAGAAATGTGATGAACTTTTATGTCTACTTTTCAATCATGTTCCTGAACTGCTTGAAATACTCAAGGCATGACTCTTGAGTCTAAGAAAATACACCCATGTGAATCTTGTACAATCATCAACAAAAATTAGAAAATAGTAGGCCCCACCTAACGATCTTGTCTACATAGGCCCACATAAATCAGTGTGTACAAGTTCTAGTGTATCCCTCTGTCTCCTATCTTTAACAACAAGAATTTCATCTCTATGTTGTTTACCGAATGCACATGCTTTACAATAAATATGAAAAATTTTCAAAACAGGAAGACCATTCACCATACCTTTGTTCTGCAACAGTACAAGATCACTGAAGTTGATGAGCCCAAGTCTCTGATGCCACAAGTTTTCAGCAGACTTATCCGATAAAATTAATGCTTGCGGTGGTGTACTCTTCACATCTAGTTTGTAGAGTAATCATATATGGACACCTGTAGCAATAGGCTTCATCTGGTCCAACAAGTATGTTATCACTCAGTAAATTCTCAATTTTAAAGAAAGAAATCACCGAGGTAACCACAAACCACTTTTGGAGCATAAGCTCTAGCCAACCTAGGCTCAAAGAGGGCTCTCTCTATATGATTTAGCTTTGTTTGTTTGAATTTTAGGCTAGTTATGAATGTTCAGGGGGTTTGTGATTTGTATTGAAGATTGGGTGAAGAAAAAATATTACAAGTTCATCATCGTGTTGGCTCCATCATCTCATACGAGGAAAACCCATCTTTTATTGACCCATCCCAAAGATTGGATATATACAAAGCTACAACTTTTGGTATATATTTCTATATATCTATATATATATTTATATATATAATATATATATATATATATTTATATATATATATATATATATATATATATATTATATATTATATATATATATATTATAATATATTTAATTTAATGGTATATAATTATTTTTCTTCAAACAATATCATCAATAACACTCAAAAGCGATATTTTTTTTACAATAATTAAATTTATTAAATTGATACAATATAAGTTTCTTGTTTAAAAAAAAAAATTAATTAATAAACTAATTAAAACAAAATACGTGTTTTTTGTAATCTTGGTAGGACTCTCCTATTTTCGAGTTTACATGTCCATTATTCACCCCGCTATGGGGGGAGGGTAGCACAAGATTCGAACCCAAGATCTTTGGTTCGGTGAGACTTCATTCATGGCCATCGCCACGTGAGCTACCCCATGCAAAATCTTGTTATTATTATTATTATTAATTACATAATTTGTTATAAAAATAATTATGAATTAAAATAATAATATTTAAACTATACTAAATAAAATTAATTAAAATTTAATATAAGATAAATACCATTATCATCATAAATGCAAACCTTTGGGACTACCTTAATAAATACTTTCTTCATTATATTTAGATTTAAGTAACATATATCAATTTATTTTTTAGTAATATTCATCCAAAGAAGGAATATAACAATTAGTTATATTGTAAGATGAATAATTGAGATTATACTATTCTAGGGATACAAGGAGCTTAATTGGTGCTTCACGTTTGGCATGAGTGCATGGATCATCTCATAAAAACTTTTTAAAGGGAGTGTACCTAGTATGGTATGTATTTCTTGTTAACATTTTTGGACAGATCAACTATTACTACACTTCCATCCTTTACTTCATATGGCAAATAGTTTCAGACTAAACAAGAATTACAATGTTGTGTTTCTAGCACTAGCCAAAAAATGGATATAGATATGGTTTGATTTTCATGGGTGATGGTGCATGTATGGTTCATGGTCGATGATGTGGTTATATATGGTGGTTTTGAGTCATCTGATGGAACAAGAATGAGTCCCTTTTAGGTGGCGGAGGGGGTTTGTTGGCTGTTGATTATGATGCATTACTATATTTATGAGACATAATTTCTATGGATGGTTTTTTATTGGTTCAAATGATAGGATAGGGTGTCGATACTTGGACTCTTCCTAAATACCATATATTGAATGTCAAATTTTTTGTGACCACATCTCTACCAACATACATCTTGTCAATAGTAGCACAGGGAAGACATGAAATGATAAACCAAAACAAGAGGAGCTCACAAGTGCAGATCACCAAGAGCCACCTCAAGCAAAATGCCACACACGGTTCACATTAATCTTCAATATTAAATAGATACAATTTGTTAGGGACAACAAATCATATCCCATGAAAATAGGAACTAAATAACTATATAAAGAAAAATCACAACTACGTATCAGTAATAGCCTATTCTCCATTAATTCTAACACTCCCCCTTAATGGAGAAAGGGTTCTTAAACACACCTAATATGTCCCTAAACAATTCAAAATTCAGACTTCCGAGAGGCTTAGTAAATATATCAGCCAAATTATCACAAGAATTACAATATTCAACACAAATCTCTTTGGACTGCACATTTTCCCTAAGAAAATGAAATTGAGTGTCTATGTGCTTAGTGCTTTTATGAAACACAGGATTGTAAACCAGTTTGATGGACTTTGATTATCACAATTGATAATTGTAGCTTCTATCTATTCTTCTCCTGCATCTTGGAGAAGTCTGCGCAACCAAACTGCCTCACATGCTACTGCACACATAGCTTGATATTCTGCTTCTGCTAACGATAAGGCTATAGTATGTTGCTTCTTTCTGCACCAAGAGATGACCCCGGACCCAACGCTAAAGGCGTAATGTGTAATTGAACTTTTATCATCTACATTTCCCTCCCAATCAGAGTCTGTCTAACATGTCAAGCTAACATCAAATGAGGCAGAATAAAAAATATCAAAGTCTGAAGTTCCTTGCAGATACCTCAGTACTCCTTTTGCTGCAAGCCAATGGTTCTCATGAGGTTGAGTCATGAACTAACTCAAAGCACTCACTACATAAGCTATATTTGGTCTCATTGTAGTCAAATAAATATGACTACCAACCAACTGCCTATACAATGTTGCATCTACATATTTCAAACCATCATCCACCTGAAATTTGTTGTTCTGTTGTAAAGGCACAAATGCAACCTTGCACTCATCCATTTTAAATTTAGTCAACAAACTCTTAGCATACTTACCCTAGGACAAGAAATTTTGTCTTGAATCTCTCCAAACTTCTAGACCCAAATAGTAATGCATTTCTCCAAGGTCATTCATCTCAAATTTCTGTGATAGTTGCTGCTTGATTTCTTCAATGAGATTGTTTTCACTCCCCGTCATGATCAAATCATCTACATATAAAGAAATAAATGCTATCTTCCCATCATCATTAAACACAGTATGCAAATTAGGATCATTTTTGCTCCGTTTATAACTATGCATGAGGAAAAATGAATCAATTTTTTCGTACCAGGATCTAGGAGCCTGTTTTAAACCATATAAATCTTTCTTTAGTATACAGACTAAATGATCTTCTCCCTTCTTAACAAACCCCTCAAGCTGCATTAAGTATACTTCTTCTTTTAAATAACCATTCAAGAAAGTATATTTAACATCTAATTGATGTATTTTCCATTGATGCTTAGTGGCTAAAGCAATAATCAATCTATAGTATTTAATTTTGCAACATGGGAAAATGTTTCCTCAAAGTCAATATCTTATTTCTGGGAATACCCCTTTGCAACCAACCTTGCTTTATACTTATCAACAGACCCATCTGTGTTAAATTTCAACTTAAATAACCATCTGCAACATATGGGTTGTTTACCATGAGGAAGCTTTTACTAGATCCCAAGTATTATTCTTAATAATAGATTCATATTCCTCCTTCATTGCTTCCTTCCATTTGCAACTCTTACTAGCTTCATGAAAATTAGAAGGTTTTGCAATGTTTAACATACCAGTCATGAGCGCACAATCCCTATACCAAGCTAGTAACTGTTTCAGCCTGCTAGATCTCCTAAGTGGTGGGGTGTCCACTATTCTTCTCTATTCTTCTCTTTGTGGAATGAACTCAATTTTCTCCTCTTTATCTTGTTGGTGTTGTTGATGTTGTTGTTGTTGCTGTTGTTTCTCACTGATCCTCATTTCAACATCCTCATATGAAATTAAAGGTACATTCCATTCTTCATTGTCTTGAACAGGATTTCCATCATCAACATGTTCATGGAATACTACATCTCTACTAACAAACACCTTGTGAGTAGAAGGATCAAACAACTTATAAGCCTTATACTCATTGCAGTATCCAATGAAGGTACATTTAATGGCCTTTGAATCTAAATTCTTCTTGTTTCCTTTGGGAACATGCACAAAAGCTTTACAACCAAATACTCTAAGATGACTTACTGTAGGCTTGAAGCCACACAACTCTTCAAAAGGAGTTTTATAATCAAGAATTTTAGTGGGACTCCTATTCTTCAAATACACTACATTATTGATAGCTTCTACCCAAAAACCATTAGTTAGATTCTTACCTTTCAACATACTGTGAGCACACTCCACCAGCGTTCTATTTTTCCTCTCAGCTACTCCATTATACTAAGGAGTGTAAGGTCTTGTAAACCACTATTGTATCCCATGCTCTTTGTAGTATTTGATGAAATCCCCTTTCTTGAATTCTCCTCCTTGATCTGATCGAAGAAATGTGATGAACTTTTCTGTCTGCTTTTCAATCATGTTCCTGAACTGCTTGAAATACTCAAGGCATGACTCTTGAGTCTAAGAAAATACACCCATGTGAATCTTGTACAATCATCAACAAAAATTAGAAAATAGTAGGCCCCACCTAACGATCTTGTCTGCATAGGCCCACATAAATCAGTGTGTACAAGTTCTAGTGTATCCCTCTGTCTCCTATCTTTAACAACAAGAAATTCATCTCTATGTTGTTTACCGAATGCACATGCTTTACAATCAATATGAAAATTTTTCAAAACAGGAAGACCATTCACCATACCTTTGTTCTGCAACAGTACAAGATCACTGAAGTTGATGTGCCCAAGTCTCTGATGCCACAAGTTTTCAGCAGACTTATCTGATAACATTAATGCTTGCGGTGGTGTACTCTTCACATCTAGTTTGTAGAGTAATCATATATGGACACCTGTAGAAATAGGCTTCATCTGGTCCAACAAGTATGTTATCACTCAGTAAATTCTCAATTTTAAAGAAAGAAATCACCGAGGTAACCACAAACCACTTTTGGAGCATAAGCTCTAGCCAACCTAGGCTCAAAGAGGGCTCTCTCTATATGATTTAGCTTTGTTTGTTTGAATTTTAGGCTCGTTATGAATGTTCAGGGGGTTTGTGATTTGTATTGAAGATTGGGTGATGGGATTCTTTAAACAGATGGATAGAATGATGTCTCAAGACCATTGGGATATGGAGTCAACAGAAGGGCAGCATAACTAGATCAACTCACTAAAGGGAATGATCAAAGGACAAGATATCAAAGTAGAGTGCAGGTGTTTGGGCTAGAGGGGTGAAAAGGTTTCAACAAGGGTGAGAGAGAAATTAAGAATTCTCAGACTGGGATTGAAATGAGGAACAAAGGGTAATCAGAAACAAAGGGTAATTAAGAATCCTTTGCTATAAATTATAAAGAAACAACCTAAACGAAGGAGCAATTAAGAATTCCTTAACTTAGATATCAGTAGAAAACATGTATATGCCTAACTGTTAAAACATAGTGTAATTAAACAAATTCTGAGATAATACCCCAGTTATAGCTTTCAGATTCAGATATACATTATGGAAAAACCTTAAGAAAGATAACAACAACGTGAGAAAATACTTGTTTGCACTTCGCTCAACACATGAATCCTTTGAAATATCTAGTCTTTATTCATCAATCCAGCTTGTTGGCTCAGTGAATTCTCCATTGGCTTTACAGTATTTTGATAAATAAGTCTATAGAAATGTCTAAGAATCCACCCAAAATACTTCAAATGAAGAAGTATTTATACAAATTCTAAACTGAAATATCTTGAAAAAATATCAAGATTGGTTTTACAAATATCTCCAACTGTTTTACATTAATAGAACTTAAATAAAGGACACTCAAAACTAATGAATCTATTTGGCACTATATTTATGGATTGGTGGTAACAAATAAGAGAAATTCGAATTTGATAGCAACTTTTAATTGATAATGAGACTTCCAAGTCACTAACTACATCCCTCCTTTGTGCATTCTACCCCAGAAAAGATGCAAAATTAGGGTCCAGTGATACCTTTTTATATCTCAATCCGAGATAGATATGTAAAAAGTGAAATATATTATTGTAGATAAGTATGTTATTGAGATAAACCTCTTTCTGTTTCCAAAAATTCAGCTTCAGCTATTCACAATATTCTATTCAAAACAATGTAAAAAACAGGACTTTGTACAGTTCGAAAAATAGGCTCTGAAGATATGTATTTATCTCCCTTTTTTTAATACCTGTGTAAAATGTGAGATAGGTTTTTGTAGATTGGCCTTTTATGAACACAAAGCACCTCCTGTTTCTCAAAATTCATTTTGGATTGGACACAATAGTTTCTGAAAAATTATGACTTAAACAGGAAATTTCTGGAAGATGTACCATTTCTGCTCTGTTTTTTCATCTATCTTCACTTTGATTTTTCAATTTGATACACTTTTATTGATACTCTTATAACTGATACACTTTTACTTTGATGACCAATCAATATCCTTTACTGTGTTTTTACTTTTACTGTACATTTTAACCTTTTACTGTTTATTTCAACAATAAATCATTTAGTTTTTTATATGTATCAACATATGCTAATGGATATTGATCAACTTTCTGTATCTTTGATATGTTTGTCTTTTGACTGTATGCTCTGTTTCGTTCCTTTGTTTTAACAGTCAATGTCTCTGTGTAAGTTATTTCTTTCTCTATTATGTGTATAACTATTTTCTTCTTTTGAATGAAGGTTTTTAAATAGATTTCCTTTCGAGTCTTGGAGTAAACAAGTTTTATGACTAGTATCATATACATTCAAGCATCATATACATTGGTAAACTTTGCTTCTTGTGCTTGTTTTTTATTGAAACTAAGATTCTAAAGCCAATTATAACCTTGTCAATAAATGAGAAGATAAGGAAATACTTGATTTCCTTTGTTGACTCTAGAAACTATACAAAAGGATCTTCCAAAATATACACACTATTTTTGAACTTATTTAAGAAACTGTACATCTATTGTGGATGGCCTCTAAGCCATGAAACTGAAATATCACTTTCACCTTTATCACCCTGCATATTTTCAAACAAGCTTTGTGATGATATTTCTTCTGATTGAAATGTTTGACTGATGAAACCTTCATCATCTTGATCTTGAATCTAATTGTTAGTTAATGAAGAAAAATTCTGATTGCATTCACTATCCAACCCATCAGTTATGGGATCATGAAAAACTTGGAAGGATTGCTGCAACTTATTACTCATAGGTTCGAATGGGACTTCACAAATTTCTACAAGCTACTCATCCTTTTCTTTAGAGTTTTCATACCACATTTCCTTTAAAAAATGAAATGATTCAACACATAGTGGTATAGAACTTTCCTGTATTATTTGATCAGGTGTTTTAATGGAATTTGACAAATGTAATTGTGAAACTGAAGGATCTCGATCAGGAATTTTATTGTCTTCTTTGTTGTTAAGGTCAATACCTAAAGACTACTGATTTTTTATTGCTTTAAAGTTTTCTTTGATGAACTGAAATGAATCAAAACAAAGAGGAAAAGAAGCTTCACTTATTTCCAAATTTTTAGCTCTTTATTCCTCACTTTCATAGCTGATATGAATAAGATGATCACTACTTTCAAGCTGTTGAAACTGAATTTCTTTATTTCCCAAACTATTTTATGATTGCTCTGTAAAGTTAGTTTGGATTTGAAGAACATAATTATCATCATACTTATCATATTTAGGCAAATCATTAAAAGAAGTAATGTCATCAAACATACACATTAGATCATCATATTGCTTCTCCACATATTGCTCTATAAATCTACCTTCTGATCTATGGTAGTTGGAATTAGTAGGAATTTGTTCATGGCTATCAACCTCTTCTTTTTCTGAAATAAATTTGTCATGGTGATTTTTAGCAAAAAAATTATCTTTCATGGTGATCTTTTGTATCCTTTCCTCTATTTTTCTTACCAAAATATTGAGTTTTACCTCAGCAATGTTGTTCTTCTCCACTCCTACTTTCAACTTTTCTCTTCTAATTTGCAGATTAACTTCTACATCTACTACAATGTTCAACATATGTTCCAGTGTTGAGGGGTTTCTTTCTCTTAGCTGAAATTCTATCTCTGGATCAAATTCTTTTGGATAATGTAAGAGAGATGAATAAGGAGTTCTTATATTTGATGGCATTGAATAATAGATTTGATTAAATCTGACAGAAAATTGTTGTATTGTTTCATTTGGCAGTCTTTTTAACGGATTATATTCAGTTCTATGATCATAAAAAGATTGACTTCGATTATCCATCTATCAAGGAAAAAATTGAAAAACTATTGGAAATTTGAGATGCTTGCAATAGGTAAATTCTTGAACCAACTCTTTACTCTACTTTGCAAAGAGAGCAAAAACTCTGATTCTAACATCATCTTCATCAATCTCAAATAAGTCCAGATAATTCTCAAAACCTTAAATTTGTTTTTGGGCAGTGATACCATTTTCTCCATCAAACCTAAGGAGATATTTGTAATAATTATTAGGGAAATCATGGAGTATAGGAGGTAACATGAGGGGCTTATATCTATCAGGAACTTTACAAGGTACAGGAATATGTACAGGGATTGTATGATTAGTCTTGATTATTTGATGCTCCTCAATTGGAATATGATCATCATAAGATTTAGAAGAAAGCTGCTTAAATGGATGAGGAGGATATATATTTACAATTTTCAAAGGAAAATAATCAAAAATTAAATTAAATATCTTCTCTAAAATACAATATACATTGAAAAGCTTTTTTGATGAGAAAAAACATAATGTATTGGATAAAAATCCAAGTTAAAAGCTTGATCTTTTCATATTGTTTTTTCAGGTTCATTCCTCGAGTGGATTCTTGATTGTGAAATTGATTTGGAGTCACCAGGTGGATGATTTTAACCTTGTGTGTCTGATCACTGTCCACCATCATAGATCAGATCTGAACCTGTAAAATATTTTTGAATAAAATGTTAGTCATCCTTAGTATGGTCGCCACTATGTTATCACTCAGTAATTTCTCAAGTTTAAAGAAATAAATCACCACGGTAACCACAAACCACTTTTGTAGCATAGGCTCTAGCCAACCTAGGCTCAAAGAGGGCTCTCTCTATATGATTTAGCTTTGTTTGTTTGAATTTTAGGCTAGTTATGAATGTTTAGGGGGTTTTTGATTTGTATTAAAGATTGGGTGGTGGGGTTCTTTAAACAGGTGGATAGAATGATGTCTCTAGACCATTGGGCTATGGAGTCAATAGAAGGGCAGCAGAACTAGATCAACTCACTAAAGAGAATGTTCAAAGGGCAAGATAGCAGAGTAGAATGCAGGTCTTTGGGCTAGAGGGGTGAAAAGGTTTTAACCAGGGTGAAAGAGAAATTAATAATTCTCAAACCGGGATTGAAATGAGGAACAAAGGGTAATCGGAAACAAAGGGCAATTAAGAATCCTTTGCTATATATTATAAAGTAACAACCTAAAATAAGGAGCAATTAAGAATTCCTTAACTTAGATATCAGTAGAAAACATGTATTTGCCTAACTGTTAAAACAGAGTGCAATTAAACAAATTCTGAGATAATACTCTAGTTATAGCATTCAGATTCAGATATACATTATGGAAATACTTTAAGAAAGATAACAACAACATGAGAAAATACTTGTCTGCACATTTCTCAACACATAAATCCTTTGAAATATCTGGTCTTTATTCATCAATCCAGCTTGATGGTTCAATCAATGCTCCAATGGCTTTACATTATTTTGATTAAGAAGTCTATAGAAATGTCTAAGAATCCACCTGAAATACTTCAAATGAAGAAGTATTTATACAAATTCTAAACTGAAATATGTTGAAAAAATATCAAGATTGGTTTTACAAATATCTCCAACTGTTTTACATTAATAGAACTTAAATAAAGGACACTCAAAAATAATGAATCTATTTGGCACTATATTTATGGTTTGGTGGTAACAAAGAAGAGAAATCTGAATTTAATAGCAACTCTTAATTGATGATGAGGCTTCCAAGTCACTAACTACATCTCTTCTTTGTGTATTTTGCCCCAAAAATTCTACAACATTAGGGTCCACTGATACCTTTTTATATCTCAATCCTAGATAGATATGTAAAAAGTGAAAGGGATTATTGTAGATAAGTATGTTATTGAGATACACCTCTTTCAGTTTCCCAAAATTCATCTCCAGAGGTTCACAATATTCTCTACAAAAAGATGTCAAAAACAGGACTTTGCACAGTCTGAAACATAGGCTCTGCAGATATGCATTTATCTCCTTTTTTGTAATACCTGTGTAAAAGTGAGATAGGTTTTTGCAGAGTGGCCTTTTAGGAACACAGACCTCCTCCAATTTCTCAAAATGCATCTTGGATTGACCACAATAGTTTCTGAAACATTATGACTTAAACATGAAATTTCTAGAAGATATACAATGTTTGCTCTATTTTTTCGTCTATCTTCACTTTGATTTTTTTAATCTGATACACTTTTACTAATACTCTTTCATCTGATACACTTTTACTTTGATGACCTGTAAATATCCTTTACTGTGTTTTTTCTTTTACTGTACATTTTAACTTTTTACTGTGTATTTCAACAGTAAATCATTTAGTTTTTTATATATATCAACATATGGTAATGGATATTGATCAACTTTTTATATGTTTGATATGTTTGTCTTTTGATTGTATGCTCTATCTGGTTCCTTTTTTTTAACAGCCAATGTCTCTGTGTGAATGATTTCTTTATCTATTCTATGTATAACTGTTTTCTTCTTCTGAATGAAGGTTTTTAAATAGATTTCCTTTCGAGTCTTGGAGTAAGAAAGTTTTTTTACTAGTATCAAACTGTTTATCCAAACTCTGGTCTTCTACTAATTACCTGCAAAATACAACAATTTGTTAATAAAACGCAGGTCTGCGAGGAGGTGACTGGAGGCTGTACTAAAACTGCGAAGAACTATGGATAGAGTCCGGAAGGTGTTCAGGAGGGAATCCATGGTGAAATCATGTCTCAGAGGCTCAGGGTGGAGCCAAAAGGGTTTGATAGGTTTCGCAGTGTAACTGAGTAAAACACATGAAAATAAGGGTTTTCGGGGTTTTAATGGGTAATGGGTAAATTTGTGCAGAATTTTATATTATGATCAGTGAGGGTTTCTCGGGTTGAGTGGGGAGGTGGTTTTCCAAGCCATCGCACCGCTTTTGTTGTGGAGGTGGTATTTGGGAGGGGTCACCTAATCTACTCTAGCGCCTAACACATAGCATTTGGGGTTCGGGGAAAAACTGCTTTATTGAGTGGGTAACGACCAACCATCGAGCGCAATCAATATCGTTGTGGATCGTCAAATGAGGGGGATGGTGATCGGATGGAAATCGGGTGAGGGAAGCGCGTGGGTGATATGAATTGAGGTGTCGAGGGGGTGCAGTACTTTGATCACGACAGATTGTGATTATTTAAGATTTAATCACAGGTTTAAAGCGATCAGGCGAGGCTTAATGATGGGGTTAGTTTAGGTTCATCGTGCAGGGGTGTATTAAGAGGGTTTTGTCGAGATATGGGGTGAATTGTATAGTTTTTATTAAAACTAAGGGTTGGGATATTACATAGGGGATTTAATTAATATAAGGGAAAATGTATTATGGGAATTATATAATAAAGTTAAAAATCAATATGAAGTTGGTGGAGTGAATATACCCTTAAGTATAAATGTTAATGTAATATTTGCACACTTTATTTACATACACTTAATACTTAGGATAAGATGTCTTTTGTGGGTTTTTGAATGAAATAGGATTTACATGGGGGTTTTCACTTTTCCTAGGTAACTGAATTTTATCCTTAGGAAAAAGGGTTTTATTAGGGTAATAAGGGGGAAATGAATTTCATGAAGGGGATTTCAACACCTGATGTCCATAAGTCACTAAGTTGAGGGTCCGATCCCACCAAAATTCAGAGAAATTCTCTGAGCCTCTTTGGCTTTAAGGATTTAAAGTACTTAGAACATACTTGTGGATAGGAAATTAGTAAGTAAAGGGAATAATGAGTGAAGGGGGGGTTAATCACATTAACTTGTAAACCTTTGCTTTTGCCTTCATAATTGTTCATGCATATTGAAATATGTGTCTAAGCATGATGCATGTGTCTTGATCCAATCAACTTTATACTTCAATAACCTTTCTTCTACTTACCCTAAAATTTTTTCTTCATTTTATTTGGGTGCATTTAGACTAGCAAACCCTTATCATCCATTTTTCGTTTGAAAAGTAATCTATCTAATTCTAACCTTATATCATCCAAGGGTTCAGATTAAACTGATGAACTCCTTTTATTTTCTCTACCTATCTAATGATCTGCCAAGATTAAGCTGTTTGGTCAGATTTTATTCTATAACTATAAACATAAAATTCAATGCATCACATAGACTATAGTCAAGATTAATCAGTTTGACTACCATGGGTTGTGGCATGTGTGACAAGCTGCACACAATCATCATTATGCATAAAGTAAATAGTAGTGGCATTTAGAATTGCACACTTTCATGGTATACTTTTGTTTTTGGCATTCATATATTTTCATTTTTTGACCTTCTCTTATTCTTTTTGTTCTTTGACTTTTCTTTTAGGACATACCATCTTTACATTTTTTAATTTTTTAGTATGGAAAACATTTGTAGAAAGAAAAGGTATGTACAATATTACAATGCTTAACCTTAGTCATTCAAAATTATGACTCCTATTATTATAGGAACCTAACAAAGTCTTTAATGACACAATAAGATTTAAAGAATTCTACCTTGAGATCCTGATCTTTAATCTTTGATACAAAAATCGGGTACTTCTTAATACCAGGTACATCTTTTTATCACTCGGAAGTCCCTAGAAGTTATCAAAATAAGGAATAATCCGAGGTAACCAAAAACCAATCTTCAGACTCAGGTTCTAGCCAACTTAAGTCCAAAGAGGGCTCTCTCTTTATAATTTAAATTTGTTTGGGTGAGGATTTTAGGCTATTTCTTAGTGTTCATAAGGTTTTGATTTTGGTTTGGTGGTGGAATTCTAGGAACAGATGGATAGAGCTAGTTTCTTCGAGCCATTAGGCTATGGAGTCAATAAAAGGATAACATAACTGGATGAAATCATTAAAAAGAATTTTCACAGGGCGGTCTAGCAAAGAAAAAGGAAAATCTTCAAGGGCTAATGGATGGAATGATTCTAACTAGGGTGAAGAGCACTTAAGAATCCTTGGACCGGGATCAGAATGAGGAATAGAGGGTGATCATCAACAAAGGGAATTAAGAATCCTTTGCTACATAGACCAAAAAGGAAAACAACAGAATCTAAGGATCAGCTAATAATTCCCTATCTAAGATAGTTTAGCAGAAAACATTAAGAATGTAAATAATCAAGACATAGTGCATTTAAGCTAGTTCTAAAATATCATTCCTAGTTTAACATTCAGATTTCATAGAAACACATATGATTATTAAGAAACATAAGGAAAAACAATAATACACATGAGAGAATACTTATTTGATTTTCGCTTTACACAAGAATCCTGAAAAATATCTGAGCTTTATTCCATGATCCAGCAAGCCAATCCAGTTTTTTGATACAATAAGACTTTGATTTGAGAGAAAAGTCTACAGAAATGTCTTTGAATCCACCCTAAATACTTTGAAATGTGAATTATTTATACAAAAAATATTTACAAAATATCTCATAACAGTTTGAGATTTAATTTAGGAAATAAAAATATCTTGAAGCATGAAGATAGAGACATATGGAAAATTGCATCATGTTGTCCCTTTTATTGTGGAAGTGCTGGCTACTGCAGTTGAGTAGAGTCCTTTAAGGTCGCTGATATTTGTACGTTGGAATCATATTTATCTTTAATATTTTACTGATACTCTTTAACATGCTACTCTTTGACCCTGCTAACCTGTCTTTTACCTGTTTTACCTCGTTGCCTTCAAATTTACAGTGGTAACTTATAGTAAATCTGTCATTTTTTCCCACCATTCATCCTCAGGTAACTTTGCTTTTATCATTCTTCTGTATATTTCGTCTACTTCTGTGTACTTAGCAAATTGGGCTTGGTGACAAACAAATGTTTCACCTCATGCTCGAAAAAGAACAAGTTTTCAAAAGTGTCATATAGTACTTTCCCTGTAGTTAAGGCTTTGATACTTGAAGTTCTTACTTGTTCCTTGGCCAGCTTCCTTAGTCTGTCAGTGTAGTCTAATTGAGTCATGAGTTTATCATGGATGACCATAGGACTGGGAAGGCCTTTTCCCTCAAAATTTGAAATTTGACCATAAATCTGTCAATGGACACCTGCATGTTATGGCATTTTTCTTCTAGGTTGAACATGAGGTTTCTTTTGGAAAGAACCTTTTTGACTTCCAGGATGGCTTCAATCCTATCCTCTATACCAAGCTCCTTTAGCTCATGCCTATTCTTGCTATTCAGGAAGTGGATGAGTCAATTCGCATCCTCAGGCATATCCCCCAATTCTTCCTTTATTTTTTGGATAGCTCCAGTAGCTACCTTTACTAGTTCTATTTGCTCAAATATAACTTGAATTGATGGCCAAATATCATTTACAGAGTCAATGCCCATAGAATTTCTTTGGTCTGTCCTAATGGTTTCTGCAATGTCAAATCTTTCTCCAGGACCTTAATTTGCTCACCCATCCTTAGGGATTACTGTGTTTCTTCTCTTTGTTGAATTTGGGCAAGCTTACAGTCAGTTTCTAAGCTTGCCACTTTCTCCTTTAGCCTTTTGAGCTTTGTTGCCTGGATGGACATTTTACTAACTCTGTTGTTTTCTTTGTAGATGTGCCTACTGTTGTAGACTCAATTGTGATTGGCAGTGCTCTGGTAGGTGGAGCTATGTGTGCCAAAGATGCTGTTAATGTAGAAGGGACTATAGTTGTTACTATGGGAATGGCAGTTGTGGAGGTTGTTGCTAGGTCACTTTGTTTGGACTAAATTAAGATGTCCAACTCTTTCTTTGTCTCTTTGAATTGGTCATTTAGCTTTAGGACCAAGTCAATGAGCTCTTCATGTCCTTTTTATGCCTCCAGGACTTCTGTTGTTTGTGGATGATGTAATTATGGAATCTTGAGTTACTTCTTCAAAGCAGCTATGTCATCATTATTCTTCTTTATCAATTTTTTAGTGGCCTTTACATCTTTTGGATCATGTCCCAATTCAATGACTAAGTCCTCTAAGGACTTGATTTGAGTACCTTTGGCCTGTGAAGAGGCCTTCTCCAATTGGAACTGAGCTAATATATTATTCAGGGAGTTTTGCAATTGGTGGGCTATGATGGCTTTCCCTGTCAAGGTGGAGTAAATCATCTCCCTCGTCTGCTTGTGCAGCTCAATCTGGTCAATAGGATGTATGTCCTTTTCCAGTACTTCGAAATCTATCTTTTTGAAGTCTATTTTTGTTCTTGGTTGCTGAGTAGTGGGCTTTATAAATGTCATTTGCATCTTAACCTCTTTTACATCATAGGCTGACATAAGCCTTGTCTGACTGATAGGGGCCATATTTAAGTATTGTGCATAAGTTTTGGCCTTTTTCCTCTCCTTTCTGGCTTTTATGTCCTTGTACCTTTCTCTGATGTCTTGGTCTCTGTCAGCTGGCATCCTGAATGAGGACACTTTAAAACTCTGCTGCCTTTCCAACATCTGAGTGTGTGATGTGGAAGGTTCTAGTGTGCCACCAGAGGGAGTGGCATGCCTACTTGCTTCTCTTTCTGTGCTGGTGGCACCAACTATTCCCTCTGTGAATTCCTGTTCAGAGACATGATTTAACCTTTTCCTTTTGACTAGGATGGTCTCTACATATGCGTGTGAGGTTGCTCTGCCTGAAGTTGTGGCCTCTTCCCTATTTCTTTTGAGGTTTTTCTCCTCATTTAGAGGATTTTTCAAGACTGGGGGAGTACTCATGATGGGCTCTAGTATACCTGTTTGAGTTAGCTCCTCTAATAGCTCTAGTTGTTCTGACTCTTCTTGTACCTGGGATTCTTCTTCTACATGTGATTCACTTTGTGCCTGTGATTCTCCTTGTGCCTGTGATTCTTCTTGGGCTTGAGATTCTCCTGGCACCTGTAGGAAAGAACCCTCATCAAGTTGTTTCTCTAGATCAATTAGAGTATTTTCAACAGAAACTTCAGTGCTATCCCTATCCACTAAAGTATTCTCCACCCATTCCAATTGATTTGCATATTTTTCTATTTCAGGGATTCGATGGTGAATGTAGGGAGCCATCTTGTTTTTCTGTGTTCTGTTGCAAATGAAGTCCAAGGGATTATGTCTCCACATGAAGCTCTATTTTAGGTTAAGCCTCTGAAGGATTTGCTCTGCTTCCTTTCTAGTTTCTCGGCTATTACACACAAAGGGGCCTAGTTGATCTTTGATTCTAAGCTGGGCCTTCTTTTTGGCTTTGACAAAATGCACCTCATATGAATTGATTATCTGCCTGTAGTACTCCAAAGAAAATAACCTCATTGGGAGGTATCTGGGTAGTTTATATGGGGCCATCTCACAGCCATAAATCTTAATTTCAATGTGATTTTGGTACAAGTACCAATCTCCCACATTGTGTTGTTTTGAACGCTGCAGGATCCTCCTTATATCTGAACTGATCCTTGGAGGAGGGATTTTTAGCAGCATTGTTACTATAGGATGAAAAAAATGATCTATGAAGTCTGTGTATGGATATGGGGAGTCATGCTTATGGATCAAAGGACCCTAGAAAATCACTAACCTAGGGTGACCCGTTGTATCAAGCTTCTGGAGAGTAAATGGGAACTTATCTGCTTGGTATTATAAAAAGAGGTGATACAAGACAAAGGAATACTTAAAGACTCTCTCATTATTGATCCTTACAAATTGGTCATGCATCCTATCAGCTATAAACTTGGCATAATCATAAATGATAGCAAGATGTTGTCCTGGAGTAAAGATGGACATGAAAGCCAGAATGATTTCATCTATATACTCACTAGTGGTGTAACCTAAGACACTAGAAATCATTGCTACAATGTCCTAACCAAATGGGGAAAATATGGTAGCCACATATGAAGGAGGATCTTTTGGGATATGCTTTTCCTCCCTGATGAAGGTTTGGAACATCTCAACAAGTTTTGCAGTGGTAAGCTTAGGGAAACGGTCTAATAGGTCTCCAATTGAAATAGGGGTTAGATTTTGCACTGGTTGAAGTTGCAACATTTCATTTATTGATTCAGCAGTGATGGTGAAAAGTACAGTCTGGTTTGGGGACATCACTGCTCTTTGACTAGGGATGTAGTTTGCATGGAAATAATGGACAATTTTTGGAAAGATGTGTGCCTCAGGGAATTGATACTTGGGTAAATTGGACTCCCAGAGACCAATTTTATCAGAGTGGTTCAGGTATTGATCTCTATATCAGCAGTATAGCTTAAGAGGGGATCAAGGACATAGGTGTCCTTGATTTGGAAATCGTTATCAGCAAGGGGAAGGTGGTCCAGGTCCAAGTGAGGAGTGGAAATTGGTCTGACATCCATGGAAATTGGGGCATCCATTCTCATTTCTTATGGATTTGAGAATGGGGGAGGTGAATTTGATTCTTTTAGGGCAACAGTGGTTCAATTCCAGGTGGGTTTTAAGTTACTAGAGTTTCTCTTTAATTTCAATTAAGAAAACTTAGTGACTGGTTCGGAAATTGACAGGGTTTTCAATGGACTCTAACTTAAATACCTGGAATTGAAGAAAAATGGGTCTGAACTGGGTAACTGGCAACTTTGAATGCTTGAAAAGGCTACGAGCGGGCTGGAAGGCAATCTGGGAGCCTCATAGCGTACGAGTAGGCTGAAAGGCAATCTGGGAGCCTCGTAGTGTCTTCAGGGTGTAATTGTACATAGGTTGACATCTTGGACGTTTGTATATGCATGCATGGAAGTTTTATAATTAAAAAAACAATAAGAACAATAATGGGGGGATTTTTTGGCTTTATGTGAGAAAGTCAATTTGGCCAGTATGGGTGTACAGTGGTCATTTGTCACATAGCAAGGTGAACAATGGTTGTTTTGGCATGTAGCGGGCTGGTGGTAAGTGGTTTGCTTCACACAGCTTTTGGATGTTGGGCGGTATTGGAGGGAGGTCACCTGATTCCATTCATTGAGCACCACGTCGCCTCGGGGGGCCAAGCAGAAAACAACCCTTTTTGGGCGAGTAACGTTTGGATTTCGGGCCCTTCTGAAATCAACACGGGCCGTCAAATGGGGAGGGGAGAGATCGTGTGGTGGTCGGGCGATGGAGTTGCACGGAAGGTAATAGGGGGGCCCGGAGGGTGTTTAAGCGCGACGGTTTTAGTTTAATGTGAGATTAAGGTGGGGGTTAAGGTGTCAGGTGGGATTTAACAGGGTTTTTTAACTAACTTAATCGAGGATCGATTAGTTAGTGGGTCCAGGGTAGCAAACCTTAGTTTATATAATTAAACTAGGGTGGGATTAATTAATATTGCGAGAGTTAATATATATATGGGAAATAGGTTTTTATTGGGGATTTAATAAATAAATTAGTGATTTAGTCAAATGAGCGGAAAAGGGGCACAAATATCCCAAATATATGATATCTCGTGTTTTAATGCTTTCCGATAATCACATAAAGACTTAGGATATAGTGTTTTTATGGGCTTTTGATATGAAAATGAGTTATGTGGGGGAACAAATACTTTCCCTAGGTAAAAGTGATTTAACCTTAGGAAAAGAGTATTGTTATGAAAAATGAATGAGCTGAAGGGGGAAATGAATGTTTATGAGGGGGTTTTAGTACTTATTGCCTATAAGTCATTGAATCGAGGGTTCGGTCCCTCCAAAATTCAGAGAAATGCTCTGAGTCTCTTTGACTTAGGGTTTTTAAGTATTTTTAACTTTATTGTGGGAAATTAGTTAAGTAAAAGGTGAAATGAATGAGGGAAATTAATTAATTGACTTTGATATCCATCTGCATGCTTGAGTGCCCATTCACATTTGAAATACATGTTGAAAGATGATAAATGTGCTTTTTCCTAGTCAATCATCACACTTTCTGCAACCTTTCTTCTACTTACCCACCTACTCATCCTACCATTTTTACTTCTCTTTATTAGGGTGCATTTGAGCTAGCAAACCCTTATCAAACATTTTTCTTTCTCTTTACAATAGTAACCTAAATAAATATAACCTTATTACATCCAAGGGCTCAGATTAAGCAGTTGAGCTCCTTCTACTTACTCTACCTATCTAATTATCTACCAAGATTAAACAGTTTGGTCAGATATTTATTCTCTATCTATAGACATGAAATTGAAACATGAAATAGCCAACTTTAAACATTTTTACTATCATGGATTGTGGCAAAGATTACGAGCTGCACAAAATCATTTATTATGCATAAAAGTAAATAGTAGCGGCATTTTTGCTTTCTCACTTTCATGGTCTTTTTTTTTCTTAGGGTTCATATTTTTCATATTTTTTGAACTTTTGTTCTTTTTGTCCTTTGATTATTCTTTTAGGACATACCCTCTTTACATTTTTTAATTTTTTGAATATGGAAAACATTTGCAGAAAGAAAATGTATGTACATTGTTACACTAAAAAATGTCACCATGACTATTTGCAGTTAGTATGGCTCCATCCATGGTCATACTATCCTCCTTGGCAAGTCTCATGCCTCTGCTCTTCATGTCAAACTTCAAGAAAGAGAGAAAAGTCATTTAAAGTCAATTATCTCTGGTACGCAGTTTCTCTTAGCCTTACCTGCGTGTACGCAACCCAAGTCCACAATACCTGCGTACTTGTACGCTCTGTATGTAAAGGGGTGGGTGCGTACCCCTGTAAAGGTCAAAAGGCGCGAGTTTCATCTTAAAAAAGTTACTTGTGGTCATTTCTAGAGTCTTCTAGAAGTTTGTTTGACGTGTATGAAGCGCCTCCAGATGGTTCATGTATCCCTACCAAAGAGGAACTTATCCCATCAAGAGGGGAGCTATCCCATCCAAAGAGGGGCTTATCCCATTGATGGTGGACCTGAATAACTTCCTCTAGAGCACTATAAATACAGGCATTGGGCCAAAGGGAGGGGAGGTTGAAAGCTGAACATTCCTAAGGGTAGATGCTGTTGGAATTAGGACTTCCTTGTAGAAGCTTGTGAGGAGAGATTGCCATCTTTGCTTGTTTCATTTGGAAGTGGGTGAGCTGATCAGAGTATAGGAGAACTCTTGTGGACCCTGGGAAGGACTTGCACGACACCAAGGCTCAGGTTGTAATGGTTCCTTTTGTTACCTTTTAATACAAATTAGTCCATTCTTCTCAACAATTTGTTATTTATGAATTGTTTCATATACTCCTTGGTCTATATGTTAAATATGTTTTATCTTATGTGATATTCAGGTGCTATTTAATCGTTTGATTGTTAGTGAATGCAGGTTTCGAAGGGAAGGAGGAGCTCATCCGGATCAACGAAGCTGGACTACTACAACAGCGTTGGGTTACAGGTAGGATCTAAACACTTGATTTCTCATATTGTAAAGGCATATTTAGTGAAGGATTGCTCTTATTTGTCTTGTTTGTCACTAGAAAGTCTTAGGCTTCTAGGGAGGTCGGTTGTGTCCGCACTAACGACTCATTCCGTGTGACAAAATGGCGACTCCGCTGGGGAATCCATGAATGTGTTTGAGTTCTTTTTGATTTGATATTTTGGTCTGAGAAAAATCGCTTGTTTTCTGATTTTTGGCTGTCTAACTGTGTATTTGGGTGGGTTAGCTTAGAGTCAAATTAGATTTTTATTTTTCTTAGCTTTGCTAGCAGTACGCAGTCTCTGAGTTAGGCACAATGTGTACTTGTACGCACTGCGTCTTTGTGCACAGGGCGTACCCGCACCTGTGTCAACAGACCACCTGCGTACCCCTGTCAAATTTGAGAAAATTTCATTTTTCCTCTTTTTGCTCTTTAGATTTTGTTTTTGATTTGTTTTACTGCCTAGATCCATTGGTTTACTGTCAGAGATCTTCACTTGAACTTGTCCCGTTAGTGTCGAGGGTTTTGGTGGAATTCATAGGGATTTTGCCTTAGGGTTTGATTTTTAACTGGTCCTGTAGTGACTTTGGCGTTAGGGGTTGTCAAACTTTGGATCTCCTTGGTTTTGATCAGTCCTCTTAGGAGTCGGGTTTGTCATAGAAGTCACCCTTGTGAGAGACCTACCTTTGTGTCTTCTCTTTTGCGAATCTCGAAAAGTTTGTTTGTTAAAGCCTTGAATTCCATTCTTGAGAAAAAAGAACAAAAAGATTTCGATTTTGTTTTTTGATTAGTTTATGATTCTGCATGAACTGATCCTTAGTTGCATTTTGACTGAGTAAAACATCCGGGAATTATCCTTGTAGGCTTTTGTCCTCATTATTTTTTGCTTTTAGGTAAATTTCCTTTTAATTTGCTTTTGAGTGAATTTGATTTGATTGCCTTCGATTTGTTAAATTTGATTTGATAAATAGTTTTACATGCGTTATTAATATAGAAAAAACACAAAAATTCTTTTGGGGAAAAGTTTGCTTTGGTAACATTTGTAGTCTTTTGGGAGAGAAAAGAAAATCTCATGAGGTAACTAGTGGTCATGAGTTATATATTTTGAAAAGATAAAGAAATTGTTTCTTTGATTGTCTTTGCCAAGAAAGTTGTTTTCTATCAAATTTGCATTTTCCAACTCTCTTAGCTAGGAGATTCATTGAAAAAGAAAAGTAGTGTAAATCATCCTAGGTGCATCTTTGTAGTGGTTGCGAGTCGAGTCTACACACCACCAGTTTCATCTCCACTACCTTTTTGTCTTTAAGAAAAACCATAAAATTAACGCTTAAAGTAAAATCAACTTAGTAACTTTTATTTACTAGGGCTCTGAAACACCAATTTAGATCAGGCTAGTGTCTTGGAGTAGGAGAGTAATTAACTCTCCAAGACAACAAAACCAAACAAGTAGCTTATCTTGTGATAGAATAAATCCAATTGTCTCATTTGTACTCTGGGAAAGCTCCTCTTAAAGGAGAAGCACGAGCTCGTGTCCGAACCAGTGAGGGGATCAATCCTCCCTCGTTGGGAATGACGCCAGACACGCACGTATTACAAACGGTAAACCTCGGATTAACCATTGTCGAGGAGACAGGGGTCACTTGTCGATAAACCTTGAATTATTGTCAAGGAGCCGGCAAGGGGATTGAGCTTGATACTCTGCCCTTGCGTGCTGTGGGAGTGTAGATTGTTCCCCCAGGTGCATTTGTTGTTGTTGGTAACCTTAGTGACCATTATCTTTAGGATTCTACTGAGGTGACGGTGGAGGGAAGATCCCACTGTACCTGGAGCAGACGTCGGCTAGACTCACTTGGATTTTCCGGGGGATTCACTTCACTTGAGACGGTTAAAGTGGAGGAACTTGTGCCAGTCTATTCATTAAGCAGGTTGCCGGGGTAACTGTTCCACCCGCCACTTCTGTACTGAATCCGGCGATGTTGGGTTTCATCTCCAACTAGCATTTTTGGTCCGGAAGGCTACTGTTTGTGCTTGGTTTGATGCCCTAGATTCTTTAGGCGTGTGATTCAAATTTGTTTAGTTCTTTAGAGACTTTAGGTGGTTTGCTTTGAGGTTTTACTTTGTTTGCGTTTGCAGTAGTTAAAATTTTTAACTGTGGCAGAATTACCGAGACAGTCCCGTCGACTTCGGGGCAAGTCTCCTGAGGTTGTTTCCGTGGCCGAATTGTTGAGGAAATCCCGTAGACTTCGGGGTGAACCTCCTCAAGATGTCCCGAGTCATTACAAAGGTTTAAAGGTCCTTGTAACTCCTAGTGGCAGTAAAGTAGGTTCACCTGAAGAAGGAGAATCGTCATTGGTAGTCCATTCATATTACCAAGGTCTAGAAACAGGTTATAATCCTGAGGCAGTTGCAGTTTCTGAGCTTGCTGGTAGTTTTTCATCTACTAGTGATATAGGCGAAGAACCTGAGGTATCTGAACCTGTTACTCCAACTTCTAGTGCACCAGATTCACCTAGGGTAGAAAGAGTCATCACCGAAAATCTTCCTACTGGTTTGATAGCTATTGAAGAACTTGCTCCAGAGGAAGAATTAGGCGTATCTATCCTTGAAGATCAACCTACTATTGATCTAAGGGAGCGTGAATCTATCTTTTACAGTCCTCCTAGAAGTACTACTTGGTACCTTTCGTTAACCAATTATTTAGACAACTCAGGGATAAGTTTTTCTCCACCTCGTACTCCTTTTCCACCTGGAGGTATTTATACTCCTGTAAATATGTCTGGTCAGTCGTCTGTATTCACTCAATCTCCTGAATCTTACTTGTACGGCGGTCCTTCTGTTCCCTCCGGGTATCAGTCACTTTCTGGTACCTTTACGGGGGCATCTCCTCAACCCATTGATCATGGGTTATTAGCTGGAAACAATGGTAATAAACCGTTGGGCGTAGGGGACATTTATATGATTTCAGGTTCAGTTCCCGTTTCTCAACCTCAAGGTGGTCAATTACCGCCTGGGGGGCAGCCTCAATTAACGCCTGGGGGGCAACCTCAAGGTACACAAATTGCGTCTGGGGGGCAATCTCAAGGACAGTATGTACCCATAGTACAATACATGCCTCAAGGTCAACCCCAGCCTCAATATGTACCCCAGGGTCAACCTCAGTATCAATATTTACCTCAAGGGTATCAACCTCAAGGTCAAGGTCAACCTCAGTATCAGTATTTACCCCAAGGTTATCAACCTCAAGGTCAATACTCGAGTCAAGGTTATCAACCACCTCAAGGTCAGTCATATGTTCAAGGTATGGGAACTGTGCCTTTCAGTTATCAAACCTATCCTCAATCCGGTTATGGATCTCAGTATCCTCAACCTGTTACGGGTCAATACCCTGGAATGATAGTGTGGGATCCATCACAAGGTCAACAGGTGTTGCAGCCAAGTATACAGTTGTTACCTCAAACTGGACAACCCGTAGTTTCTGGTTCACCCCAACAACCACAACCTGTCCAGTCAAATATTCAAACTTCTGTAACTTCGGTAGTTACTCAGCCGCCAATTGCACCTAGTACTCCATCTCAAACGATTGCTGCAACTACCGCAACATCTACCGCACTTACTTCTGGAGTATCGACAGCTCCGGTTTCTACTGTCTCTGCAACCACTCCTCAGACATCTTTACCGTTGTCCGGATCTACGATTCAAACCACGGTCCAGATGCCTGTAGGTCAGCCTGGTTTAAGTACTGTTGTAACAAGCCAACCTCAATTTACCTATCAACAGTACCAGGGACAGTACCAATTCGGTCCTGTTGTCCAACAACCGGTTTACCAGTATCAACCGTATCCTGGGTACACTTATCAGCAACCTCAACAACCCCAGTACGGTCCGGTTAATCCTGGTTTTCCAGGAGGATATAATATCCTGAATGCGATTCCTGTTCCAAGTTATCCTGGATATCCTCCTCCTGGGACTGGTCTTGTGACCCAAAGTTTTAGGGATCCTAATCGGAAATTACTGTTTATCGCAACTTTGGATTTACCAGACTTGACGCGCGTGACGAACGATCCAATACAATATCTTCCGTTCTGGCCGCCAATGCCAAATAAGTTGCCCAGTGATATACCCAAGTTTGAAGGTAAGTCTGGAGAGGATCCGTCCAATCACGTGATGACTTACCACCTCTGGTGTGCTTCAAATTCCATCTCGGATGATTCGATCCGCTTACGTCTTTTCTAGCGTACGCTCATTGGTCTCGCGGCCAAGTGGTACATTGAGTTACCATGGGCCTCTTTTTACAATTTTAGTCAGTTGGCTACCTCGTTCCTAACTCATTTTCAGTTGCCGGTCAGATACGATAACGGCACGGAGCTATTAACTTCATTAAAACAGTCGACCTCCACTTATATTTCTGATCATATCCATGAATGGAGACGTCGAAGACGTTTAGTGAAAGTTTTTATTCCGGACCAAATCTTAGCTGAATGGTTTGTAAAATCATTATTACCGAAGATTACTGAAGATGTAGCTGAGGCCGGAGTAGTTACTGAGGAGCAATTCATTGCTTAAGCCCAGTACCTTGACTTAGTTTACACTCAGTCGGGTACGTTGCACGAGAAGATCCCAGATCTTCCTAAGTCGAATCAAATTGCTGCTGCTCCCTCGGGGTCTCATGCTGCTGATGGCATGATTGGTACATTGAATACTAAAAGTAAGAAGAAATCCTCAAAGAATTCTTCTCCAATAATAACCTTACCAGACTCCCCGACAGGAGAGTCTTCTCCTGAAATTACCGCCGACATTCACGCTGTAGAGTCGTCTACGGCTAAATCAAAAAACGGTGGTAAAAAGAAAGGCAAGAAGAAGGATAAAGCAGACAAGGCTCCAAAGGAGAAAAAAGAGAAGTCGGAATATAACGACGAAAAGCGCAAACCTCGCTATCCTTGTTTAATTTGTGAAGAAGATCATTTCACAAGAGATTGCCCTCATCGGGCAGAGGTTGTGAAAATCGTTAAAGGTTCCCCAACTCCTGCTGTTTTGAAAGATCCATTTCCAAAGCAGGAGAGTAAAATGATAGGTTCTTCCTCGAGTGCCAGTGAAGAACCCATATTGATGATGTCTCATGTACGGATTGCGACTCGGTCGCAAGATTATGGTAGTAAGAGTCCTGTTGATGGAAAAGAAGCAGAATCTTCTCGTTCAAATCCATCAACCTTAGCTCCCGGTTCCGATCCACTACAGATCGAGAAACCTAACCCTGACTTAGTAATAAAACCGCCCGCCAAGGGTGTACTTCGAAGGTCTGCTTTCAATCCACATGCGAGAGCGGCCCAAAATTACAACATTGTTGAGGATTTAGCTGTTTCACCCTCAACAATGTCAGCTTTAGAAGTGCTGCAATCATGTCCAGCACAGAGAAAATTACTTTTGTCGGCTATAGGAGCTATTGATGTTCAGGACCCGAACCTGATAATCTTTGATCTAGAAAATAGTACACCGCGTCTCCCTCATCAGATGGCTTTCCAGATTCCAGTGATAGTCAAAAACAGGCCAATTCATCGGACTGTAATTGATGAGGGAGATTCCACGTGTATTATGTCGATTCAGTGTTGGAGATCGCTTGGTTCTCCTTCACTGAACCAATCCCCGACGATTCTTAAGGCCTTTGATGGCCGTGGGTTCCATCTGTTTGGCATTCTACAGGATTTGCCTATAGGGGTTGAAGGAAAACCTGTTAGTCTAGATGTGGAGGTGGTTGATGCCCCTCTGGACTACAACCTTCTTTTGGGTCGCAGTTGGTCTTACGCTATGACAGTGGTCGTGTTTGCCTGGTCCTATGAGGAAATGCCAGGAATTGATCCCTCCAGTGTTGTTCATGAAATCAAGACCTACCCGGACGCTAAACCCGTTCGGCAACGTCTGCGTCAGATACACCCTAGGAAAGCGGCTGAGATTAAAGCAGAAGTCGAGAAGCTGTTGAAAGCAGGTTTCATTTATCCGATCCCGTTAACGGATTGGGTATCGAATATTGTTCCAGTTAACAAGAAACAAGGAACAATAAGAATATGCATCGATTATAGGGATATAAATTGTGCTTGTCCAAAAGACAACTATCCTACGCCATATATCGATCAAATAATTGATGATTGTGCCGGTAGTGAAATATTTTCCTTTATGGATGGTTTTTCCGGTTACAACCAAATCAATATTCTACCTACCGATCAACCAAAAATGACTTTCATTTGTCCCTGGGGGACATTTGCTTACTGCAAATTACCTTTTGGACTTAAGAACGCCGGAGCCACTTTCCAACGGGCAATGTCTTACGCGTTTCATGACATCAAGCACATTGTGCAACCGTATCTCGATGATTTGCCTGCTCATTCTTTACATCGAGCTGATCACCTTATCCACTTACGCGCTATTTTTATGAGGTGTCAGCATTATCGAATTCGGTTGAACCCACACAAATGTGTCTTCTGCATAGAAGTGGGACGATTGCTAGGATTTGTCGTTTCAAAAGCCGGCATCCGCGTCGATCCCTCGAAGGTCGAAGCTATCATCAAATTGCCTCCTCCTTCGAGTTTGCGCCAACTCCAAAGTTTGCAGGGGAAAGCAAACTTTTTACGTCGATTCATTCCTAACTATGTCGAGATTACAAAGGGTTTCACCCGGTTGTTGAAACAAAATGCACAATTCTCTTGGGATGAGATAGCTCAGAAATCTTTTGATGCACTTAAGCACGCGTTGACCCATGCACCGTTGCTGCATCCTCCCAACTACAACCAGGACTACTTTTTGTATCTCGCCACCTCCCACTCCACCATTGGAATGGTCTTAGTTCAGGAAGACGAATTCGGAACGGAACATGTGATATATTATCTTAGTAGGATGTTAAATCCCACTGAGCTAAAATATTCACATGTGGAGAAATTGGCCCTGGCAGCTGTTCAGGCTGTCCAACGTTTTCGTCATTACATTCTTCTCCGTAAAACTACAGTGATTTCGGATTGCAACCCTATGATCTATATTCTGACTAAACAATTGCTAGGGGGCAAGTACTCCAAATGGATTGTTATCCTGCAAGAGTTCAACTTGGAGTTTGAAAAATCTAAGTCTAAGAAATCCTTAGTTTTTGCGGAATTGATGTGTGACTTCCCGCGTGCTGACAGAAAAACAGTGGCAGAAGAGCCCATTGCGGACGAATATTTGTTTCTTATCAGCACTTTAGATCCGTGGTATGGGGATATAATTGTCTATCTCCAAACCCAATCCTTTCGGCCCGAAGCTTCAAAGTCGGAACGTCGGAAAATTCGATTCCAGTCCCAACAGTACAAAATTATTGGAGATACTCTTTATCGTCGTGGGGCGGACTTGGTTTTTCGTCGTTGCTTAACTCATGAAGAGGCAGAAAGGGTTCTGAATGACTGTCATTCTGGAGCATGTGGCGGTCATATGTCTAGGTATGCCACAACTCAGAAGGTGTTGCGTGCTAGCTATTTCTGGCCATCCATGTTTAAAGATTGTATCATTGCGGTCCGGAAATGCCACAACTGTCAAGTGTTTGATCGCAAGATGCGCGCACCACCTGCTCCTCTCCACCCTATAATTGCCGTTGGTCCTTTTGCTAAATGGGGTATCGATTTTATTACATGTAACCCTCACTCGGCCGGGGGGCATGCGTATATCATCCTTGCGGTTGATTATTTTACTAAGTGGGCCGAGGCGATGCCTACATTCGAGGCAGATGGCAAGACAACTGCGATTTTCGTATTCAATCATATTATTGCTAGGTTTGGTGTCCCACAAGCGATAATCACTGACCATGGGCACCATTTTCGAAACATTATGATGACAGAACTTACAAGCCAGCTTGGTTTGCGTCATGATAGTTCTACTCCTTATTATCCTCAAGCAAACGGTTTGGTTGAATCCATCAACAAAGTTCTAGTTATCATGATCTGACGAATCATTGGTATTCATCGATCGAATTGGCATAACATGTTATTTTCAGTGCTTTGGGCATACCGAACCTCAGTGAAAACATCAACAGGGTTCACTCCTTTCCAACTAGTTTATGGTTTGGAAGAAGTGTTGCCCATTGAATGCGAAATCCCATCACTTCAAATGGCTATCGAATTACTCCCAGCTACTTCCGAAGAGGAGAAGCGTCTGTTATACTTAGCTAAATTAGATGAGACTCGACGTGATGCTGCTTTGGCAATCGAGATTCACGCAAAAAGGATGAAAGCTCAGTATGATCGTAACGTGACCCCTCGTAATTTTTCGGAAGGAGACCTAGTGCTATTATATGATCAAGCTAACGATAAATTAGGTGCTGGAAAATTTGTTCCCATGTGGCATGGGCCCTACATTGTCAAGAGAAAGCTAGCAAAAGCGGCCTATGAGCTAGTAGATTTTGATGGGGACTCTTTGGGTAAGCCCAGAAATGGACTTTACCTAAAAAGGTATTATGCTTAAATGGTGGGTATGGAGACTCAGTTAGGTTAGTTAGGTTAATTTTTCTTTCTAGCTGGTATGTTTGCTTAGTTTAGACAGTGTACTTAGTTTAGACAGTGTGCTTGGCTTAGAGAGTGTGTTTTTCGTCGTTATTCTGGCTTATCTTGGTTTTACTCTTGATATTGCAGATGTCGACGCCTCTCCAAACGTACATTGGATTTGCTGATGGTGCTTGTCGTAGTACATGGAATATCTCTTCCGCAGCTTGGGTTATTTATTCGCCCTCTGACGAGTTAGTTTCTATGCATGGGGTGAGCCTCGGTCAAACAACAAACAACATTGCATAATACAGTGCAGTGATTGAATTATTATCTGAATCTATTTCATTTGGGATTCGGAGTTTGATAGTGAGGTTAGATTTTAAACTCGTTGTACTTCAGCTTAATAGAGTCCATGCCATTAGAAATCCAGTGTTATTAAGATTGTTTTTGAGGGTGCGTCTCTTGGAACGTGAATTTGATTACATTGAATATCAGCATATTCCAAGGTCTTTAAATACATTAGCAGATGCAATGGCGTCTTGAATGTTAAATAGACATTTGTAACAATCATAAATGTAAATTTATAAACATTTCATCACATATGTTTAACAAAATAAGCCGGTAATAATGATATATATAGATAGGAGTGTGTCAAAAATATACATCGTCTTCGATCATAGGTTGAAAAACACCTTATGATCGACAAAAATGATAAGTACAAAAACCAAAAATGTCACATGTGTCTACAAAAGCGACTAGCCAATCACTGGTGGTGCTCTCTATAAGAGACCACTGCCCGCGCTACCCTACACAGGAACCTCCTGAAAGGTCCTGGGACTGCGACCACATAGCGCTGAAGTCGGATAGGAATATCATCTATAGTCGTCTCTGGTATATCCGCCGTGAGACGCTCTAAGTCCTGTTCCAGCTCGGCTAAGGTCTCTGCGGCCGCATCCTGTGGGGCTGGTGCTGGTGCTGGTGCAACTGGTACTCTTCTCTCAAAAGCCCGGAGATTGGCCCGACGCCGTGGGCCTACATCTGCATTTTGAAAATTTTTGTTGTCAGTTTTGAGACGATATATAAAAAACAAAAAAAATAGATAATTTAAAAACTTGTGAAAAATGAAGTACCTCTGTCGTCCCATTGTTCTCCCTGTTGAAGAACCATGTCCAGATCATTGCGAAAATCTACTCCGGCATAAGGAAAATCCTGAATCGCAAAGACCTGGTCCTCTAACCAGTGAAAGTAACCCGCAGGAAATCGGACAACTCCCGCTCCCTCATCAGGATGCCGGGCCATTACCGAAACCCATCGCGTCAACTTAGGCTCCCGAAGAGGCCCAACTGGAACAGTAAGATGCTGGGGGATCAGCATTGGAACTCTCTCTAGGGCAAAGCTCACAACTAAAGACCCATATCCAAAGGTCTTCAATTGTCCGTTCTTCGCCCTAGTCAGTTGGCCTTTCATATTGGCAAACACAGCATCGCACCAGTTGAAAATGGTGCCTCGGAAGCAATCTATAGCCATCTGCATTTGGGAACTAGTGGCTATGTGCAAAGCGGCAGCACCGCAAAGTCTGGTAACTGTAAAGGCAATTACCATAAGTTCAGGTCGGGATATGTATTTGATTTCTATCCCCTTCTCCTGTTATAGACATTTTTGTGCCTTGCATCACTGAGCATGAAATGTCAATAATCAAGGGATCCAAAGTCCCTAAACATGTTGTTCCTACCCCTAGAGGAACAAGGCCAGCAAACCACAGCAATTCATAGAAGTTCTCCACCTGAAAACACTCAAAAACAAGGCAATTCTGGATCATGTCAACTGCTCCACTGAGCATCTGCGCTGAATGTCAACTGCTCCACTGTCTACCTGCGTTGAATGTCGACTGCAACAAAGGCTACCTGCGCTGAGCGTAATTGGACAAGTGGCAGGCTCATTTCTCAAGGTGTCAATGCTCAGGAAGCTTCCAAAATGACACTTGCATCAAGGAATTCGACTGGTGATGAGTAAGAGGTTCCAAATCTCCAAGTGGAAGCAAGAACCTCCAAGTGGACTCAAGAACTATGAGAGGGAGAGGACACTAGTCAGTTCCTCAAGCTGACTCATCCTCTCTCCAATATCCCTATATATAGATCTCTCCTACATGAGATCAGGGAGGCTGGAATTTGGTATTTGCAAAGAATTGTTGTTGGTTTGTGGCTGGAACATTGGGCGTGTTATGCTTTGAAGGGAGCTGAAGAAGGAATTCCATTCTGCTGGGAAGGAGATGCTGGATTGGAGCCCCATGGGTTGTATCTCTTCCTGAACCCTGTTACTTTCAATAAAGCTATCTTGATTCTTTCCTATATGCGGGTGTATTTTGTATGATTGCATTAGTATATTTGATTTACTTCTAATCCTGAATCATTTATGAATATGTATATTTGCCTTTGTATTGTGTTCTTCTCTTGTCGCAAGTAGCTGTTCTCTTGTCACATGTAGCTGTTCTCTTGTGATCTCGTCGGATTCAAGTAGCTGTTCTCTTGATCAAGCGAGGAGGCAAGTAGCTGTAGACACACAAAGAGAGGAGGATCTAGTTCGAGGGACAACCGGAAGACAACGGTAAGTCTGCCGCTCTCCCCTCTTTCACATTTCATAAAGGAAGAAATCATAATAGTTGTATTCGTTTGTTGCTAAGGCGCTGTCACACCTTAGGTGGATAGGATCGTCCTGCATAGGCATTTTTCCCCACAACATCTCCTGGTTTTGATTGTTGCACCACTCTAGCCGGAGACTAGCAAGGGATTGGCCACCCGGCCTAGTCCCGAATAGAGACAGTTGCTCGCCCCTGTTAGGCAAGCCAGTGAGAAAATATATGTCGGAGGGCTCTATCTCGAGCTGGTGTTCTCCGATGTAAAAACATTGATCCTGAATATTCCACCTTTCAACCAGCCACTCTAAGAATGGCACCTGGGCCCTCATGCCAGGTATGGCCCAGTACTTGTAGAGACCGCATGCCTTTAAAGCATCAATGGAAGGTTGATGACCTATTGCGGCCAAATCGACATCTTCGTGTTCTCTTTCACGCCAATCTAGCATGGTGGGCAATCTACACACCAAAAAACATTGATTAGAATTCATTAAATCAAATTTTGATGGTTAGGTTTTGAGTTTGGGTTTTGAAAATCCGCTTTGCGCAGAGTACGCACCCCACGTTCAGAAAACAGAGCGTGGGTACGCAGCTGTTCTGAAGGTGGGCTGCGTACTCCGACCATTTTCCCATATACGAAAATATCGGGGTACGCAGGTCACCCATGGGGCACCTGCGTCCCCCGAAAAGCGGACCCTAAAACCCCAAACCCTCCAAAAAATCAAACTAAAACTTAAAATGGAATTCTAAACGGATGAAATTGAAGAGGAGGATGTTGTGAAATACCTGAAAGAGACGGCGCTCGATTCCGACGGTCGGATTCTCCGCAAAGTCCACGGGAAGTTTCTTGTCAAAAGCCCTTTTCTCACCCTCAACAGTAAAATGGTAAAAATGACATGGTAAAAAGTCTTTTTATAGGTTTTTTGGATAAATGAATGCTAAGTTTGTTTATTTTTCACCATGAAAGGATATTTTTCAATGTATTTTTGCCCATCTTAAACAAGTATGAGTAATGTGTTGTTTTTGTGAAGGACAAAAGGACTTTAGGGTAAAATCATCATTTTTCACGAACCAAGACATCAGAGTCATCTTTTAAGCCCTTTTCTGACTCCTAAAACATGAAAAGATTGCCGAGCGTTTCTTTTACACTCGTTAAAATGGAATTAAAAGACGGTCCTCTTATAGCCCTTTTCTGACCGTAAAAACAAGAAAAGATTGCCAAATTTTTGTTGTTTCAAATTCGATACTGGAAATAAAACGACATGCCTCTGATCGCTTTTTACTTTTCAGGTCAAAGAAATTAATCATGAAAGTACTCCTTGGTCGCAAGATCAAGCGGTTCTCTCAGGTATTATTTTATACTTTTTCGGGCTTGGGAGACACAAATTTACGAAAAAGTTCACCTTGGAGTCTTCTTTAGTTTTTCCAGACTCTCTATAATTTAAAAACGCCGAGTTTCTCCTATACTGGACTCGTTAAAATTTCACAGTAAAGGACCTGTTCGATTACAAACAGGAATGGACCACTCCTTCTTAGGGTCCGAATCTAAACTAAGTTGGACTCATCCGAAGGATGAGCTTATAATCAAGCATATGTTATCCTCCTCAAGCTTGTAAAAAATAAAGAGGTACTTGCCAGAAATGGTGGGGGAAAAGAGAGAAGAATGAACCTATTTGTTATCCTTTGTTACAGAAGAACCTTATCACCGCTCTTGAACACGACACGTTTCATTCACCTGGGTTGGGAAATCCTTTGCCTTAAAGCTGATAAAACCACTCTGAAAGTCTTCAACCGTTTCTAGGTATTAACTTTGGGTCAATCGTCACCAAGCCATCTGTCGTGTCGTTATGTGTTCAAGAGGTCTCTGCAAATAAACCATTCATATGCAAAATACTTGTCATCCATTTGACCATCCTTGAGTCAGTCCTTACAGCAACATTTCTTCAACTTGAACAATGATTTCGTGTTGTGGGCTTGCCTGCAGCGGGTCGCTTTCTATCGACATCAGCACATTATCTAGAAAGATGACTTAGAAATCGTCAGTACCTTGAAGTCTGCATGCATCAATGGCGGGTTTCTCGCCTTTGACGACAGTTTACATCATTGACTTTCGATCAAAGGATTCTGTGACGTGTTCGACATCAACCCATTCATTCACATTTCATGGATTGTACTGGGTACTTTGAGAACCATTGACATCACTGGTGGTCTCTCTCACACTTGTTAATAGTTTACATCATCGACTGGTAATCAAGTGGTTTCTACCATGTTTGACATCAACTCATTTATTCGCATGGATAGAATCGTACCAATTCAGGAAGTAGAGATGAAGACCCTGGATCTAGTTTCCACCATCCAGGCTGCGAGGAGTTTTGTATTCATTATATAGTAGACTAACCATAAACAGATGGCTACGTCCATACTGTGTCTACAAAAGTCTACGATTGTGATGTACTGCAAAATCATTCTTGTATCAGAGCAGTAGTTAGATTGTTAGTTAAAGTTTTCAATCTAAGTATGGGAATGCCTACCTCAGTGATGATATCATCTTATATATGTATTTTGTGTTGAATATTTGCAGGTTCTGACCGGGCTCTCCGCAAGATACTCCTTGAAATGATAAAGTACTTCACCGTTCCTAGATCATATAAAACCCTAATCTACTACAGGCTTCGCACTTTAGGGGGCAATCTGTTACACTAAAAAATGTCAACATGACTATTTGCAGTTAGTATGGCTCCATCCATGGTCATACTATCCTCCTTGGCAAGTCTCGTGCCTCTGTTCTTCATATCAAACTTCAAGAAAGAGAGAAAAGTCATTTAAAGTCAATTATCTATGGTACGCAGTTTCTCTTAGCCTTACCTGTGTGTACGCAACCCAAGTCCACAATACCTGCGTACTTGTACGCTCTGTATGTAAAGGGGTGGGTGCGTACCCCTGTAAAGGTCAAAAGGCGCGAGTTTCATCTTAAAAAAGTTACTTGTGGTCATTTCTAGAGTCTTCTAGAAGTTTGTTTGACGTGTATGAAGCGCCTCCAGATGGTTCATGTATCTCTACCAAAGAGGAACTTATCCCATCAAGAGGGGAGCTATCCCATCCAAAGAGGGGCTTATCCCATTGATGGTGGACCTGAATAACTTCCTCTAGAGCACTATAAATATAGGCATTGGGCCAAAGGGAGGGGAGGTTGAAAGCTGAACATTCCTAAGGGTAGATGCTGCTGGAATTAGGACTTCCTTGTAGAAGCTTGTGAGGAGAGATTACCATCTTTGCTTGTTTCATTTGGAAGTGGGTGAGCTTATCAGAGTATAGGAGAACTCTTGTGGACCTTGGGAAGGACTTGCACGACACCAAGGCTCAGGTTGTAATGGTTCCTTTTGTTACCTTTTAATACAAATTAGTCCATTCTTCTCAACAATTTGTTATTTATGAATTGTTTCATATACTCCTTGGTCTATATGTTAAATATGTTTTATTTTATGTGATATTCAGGTGCTATTTAATCGTTTTATTGTTAGTGAATGCAGGTTTCGAAGGGAAGGAGGAGCTCATCCGGATCAACGAAGCTGGACTACTACAACAACGTTAGGTTACAGGTAGGATCTAAACACTTGATTTCTCATATTGTAAAGGCATATTTAGTGAAGGATTGCTCTTATTTGTCTTGTTTGTCACTAGAAAGTCTTAGGCTTCTAGGGAGTTCGGTTGTGTCCGCACTAATGACTCATTCCGTGTGACATACATATTACAGGTTTAATCTCAATCATTCAAAAATTATGACTCCTATTGGTATAGGAACCTAATACTGACTCCACTTGGGGATGGAATTTCCTGGTGAAATGTCAAGAACTTTGTAGACCAATGGCCTTCTGAATTGTTGTGATGCTATCCTGCAACTTTCCCTTTTGATATCTCTGCATTATTTCTATTTATGACAGTAAAAATTTTGAAGCTTAGGGCCTTCACTTCAGGCTTCAACTTCAAAAAATCACCATCCAATCCACTCTAGAATTTTGAAAGTAAAATATGTACAAATGATTAGTGAAATCAGTAACTAGGCTCAATGTAATGTTTGAGCATTCGACAATTAACTAGTCCTACTTCTACTTCTGTGCCATCCATTTCTCTGAGGAAGAAAGCATTATTACCTCTGAAATCATAAATGATATATGGGCCTTTCCATAGGAAATCAAATTTCCCATGTTTACATTTATCCTCTCTTCTTGAATCCCATTTTAAAACTTTGTCCCCTAGGTAGAAATCTTCTACCTTATTCCTTTTATCAAAAGCCTTCTTGATCCTTTCCTGCACCACTGGAGAACTGATGTACACTTCTTCTCTGGTCTGTTGTAAATGAATTGTTTGGTTGATTATTCTTTGGATGTCATTTGGTTCAACCTGCAATTCTTGGAGTAGTTTCATCATTGGTGTTCCCAAGGAAGATGGAAAAACAACCTCCATTCCATAAACTAATTGATAAGGACTGGTACCAATGGATTTCTTTGTGGCTAGCCTATCTGCCCATAAGGCATTTACTAGCTTTTTGTTCCATGTCTTCTTGTTATCCTCCAAAACAATTTTGATGATATTCACTAAACTCTTGTTTGAGGACTCTACTAGTCCATTTCCTTGAGGATAATAAGTTGTGGAGTGACCCAAGGTTATATGATACTTATTATAGAAATCAATCATTCTTTTAGATTTGAAAGTTGCTACATTATCAGTGATGATCTTGGTTGGGCACCCAAATCTAGATAGGATGTTGGACTCAAGGAAGGTTATTATAACAGTGTCAGTGGCTTGCCTTGATGGTATGGCTTCTATCCATTTGGTAAAGTAATATGTAGCAGTGAGGATCCATTTGTGTTGGGAAGAGGAAGGTGGATGAATTTCACCAATGAAGTCAAAACCCCATTGTTGAAAAGGTGCTTCAACAGAGATTGGTTTTAAGGGCAGGGGTAAAATATTTTTATTTCCTTCAAAAATATGACATTTATGAGAGGAGGCTACAAATTTCTTTACATCAGAAAACAAATTAGGCCAATAGAAACCAGCTCTAAGAATCTTGTCAGCTGTGGTTTTCCAATAAAGATGTATCCATAGTCACCTACATGAAACTCTTGTAACACCTTGTTAGATTCTTCTTTCAAAAAACAATTAAGAAGGATACCTTCATGATTCCTCCAAGACAAAGCATTGTCAATTATGAAAATTTTTAAAGATTTCATTTTTTAAAATCTACTTTTGGTCCTGGATAATTCAGGAGGAGCTTGTAAATTTTGTAAAACATATATGATATCTGCATATCATGGTGATTCAATAAAGGCCTGACTGATTGGTGGAGTCGCCATCTCCTCTCCATTATCCATTTCTACAATAAAATTAATATCTGAGGCCTGACATTTCGATTCAGCCATGAGCTTGGCTAAACCTTGGCCTTTGATTAACTTTGTTGGTTTGATTTCCAGGTCATATTCTAATATAGTAGCAATCCATTGCCCTCTCTTTCCATCTGGACCATCCTGAGTTAGGATATCCTTTATTACTGCATTGGGGACATAGGCTATTACATGAGAATATAGAATGTAAACTCTAAAATATTTGATAGCTTTTACCAAAGCAAAGGCATGATTTTCCATTATATTGTATTTTAGAGGGGCATCTCTCAAGGATTTGCTAAAAAAGGCAATAGGTTTCTCATAACCCTAATTATTCTTCTACAGTAGGGCTGCAACAATTGTATGTTCTGAGGAAAAGGAAAATATAATGAAATCCCTATCAAACTTTGGATTGAATAAAACTGGTGTTTTTGTTAAGGCTAGCTTAATATCTTCAAAGGATCTCTTAGCTTCAATGGTCCATTTTATGGTCGAATCTTTCTTCAACATGTTATTCAATGATCTAATTAATTATGCTAAGTTAGAAATAAATCTCATAAGAAAGTTGATTTTTCCTAAAAAGGATTGTAATTCTCTAATGCTCCTAGGATGTTGTATTTGTAAGATGGCCTCAATTCTTGCGAGATCTATTCGGATACCATCTTTAGAGATTATATGGCCTAATAACTTTCCCTCTTCTAACCCAAATAAATATTTTTTGGGATTCAAAGAAATTCCATACTTCCTGCATTTGATGAAGACTTGCCTTAGATGATCCAAGTGTTGTTTAACAGATTTTGAGAATACAGTGATGTCATCTAAGTATATTACTAGGAATTCATGAGTTTCCTTAGCAAAAGCTATGTCCATGGCTCTTTGGAAAGTATCCCCTACATTCTTTAATCCAAAAGCCATTTTCACATATATTAATGTGCCCCAAGGAGTAGTGAACATTGTTTTATCCTGGGCATCTGGGTGAACTAAAATCTAATTATAACCAGAAAACCCATCCAATAATGAGATTCTGGTGGACCCTACTACCCTTTGTAAGATGTGATCCATTTTTGGAAGAGGGTAATTGTCTTTAAGTGAAACTTTATTAAGATTCTTGAGATCAACACAAAGTCTAATCTCACCAGTCTTTTTCCTTGTGGGCACCAAATTTGAAACCCAATCAGAGAATCTAATTGGTGCTATTATCTTGGCTTCATACATCCTTCTGATTTCCTTTTCAATAGAAGGCAATAGGATGGGATTAATCCTCCTAAGCTTCTGTCTGAAAGGTTTCTGGTTTTCTTTTATGGGGATGGTGTGTTGTATTATGCTGGTGTCATAGGACTTGAGGTCCTCATAACTCCAAGCAAAGACATCTTGGAATTCCTTTAGTAATTCAAGGTATTTTACTTTTTTTAGTAGGAGGTAAGGACTTTGAAAGCTTTATCAATTTTGGATTTTCCTCAGTACCTATATTACACTCCTCAATATCATATTTTAAGGGTTCCATTTTGGTTTTCTAGGGACGTCATTTGAATCAAACAAGTCTTCCAAAGGAGTTAATCCTTTGGGAAAAAAGTTGTCTTTGAGATTAATGGTTTCAGATTTTTCGTTAATTATCTCATCAATTTCAACTTGTTTTAGGTTTTCGACACCTGATTTTGTAAATTTAGTGGGATGAAATATATCTATCTCTTCCTATTCTATTTCATTAATTTCTATTTTATCTTTAAAATCAGGATCTAATGTTATGTTAGTATCTACATTACTATTTACAAATTCTTCTTCTAAAGTTAAAAAATTATTTATCTGTTGGTCATTAGTGAATACTTGCCAGTTTTTTAAGTTATCTGGGATAGCAGGTTTGTGCCTAACCTCAGCAGTGTACTGATGGTTAGGTTGAAATGGTAACTTACAAGTGTTGGCAAACATTGCTAAACTATGAGCCTGCATATTATGTTTCCTTGGGATGACTGCAAGCTTAGTTTCTAGAAAAGTGTTCAATATTTCTACAATTGTTCCTCTATAAAAACTTAACCTAGGATCTCTAGTCATATATACGCATTAATTTGTTTTATAACCAACTCAAAATATCCCATAATAGAAACTCTTATAGCTCCTAACTTTCTAACCAATTTGAGACCTAAAAGAAGTGCTTCATACTCAGCCATGTTGTTAGTGCATTTGAAATTCAGTCTGTAAGCATGGCCCTCTGAGTGATCATTCTCTAAATTGTATATCCAAACTCCTGCTCCTGCTCCTAATTTATTCACTGACCCATCTAATTCAAGATGCCATAATATTTCATGTTCATAATTCTTACTGTCCATGGGGACAAAATTTTCATTAATTAAGGTGTCTTGATCATCTTTTTGATCTAAAAGCTCTTAAGTTTGGAAAATTTCATTTTGAGCTATAACTGCAATTTATTTTGGTTCTGAAATAATGTTGTTTGAAGTAGTTTCTTGTGTTTGTTCAACATTGTACAAAATAAAAGAATCAATGTCAAAATGCATGGAATAGATAGGAAAGTTTTGAGGCCTATCCTGGCTACTCACTACATACTTCATTAGGGTCTCTCTGTACAGTTTTTTAAGATGTCCAAAAACTAAAATTGTGGCATATGACAAATCAAGTTGCAAAGATCCTTGGAGTTTAGTCCCCCATGATCTAGAAAATAGCATGCCATATTTAGGTAGTATATCAGCAACAACTATATCCATGAGATTGGTCTTAGCAGGATGTTGTACTAAGGAAACACACTTGGCTTTAATTAGTCCTAGACACTTTACTTGACTTGAGTCAAATGAAAATAGGTTCTTATAAGGCCTAGTAATGTCCAAGTTTAATTTTTCCATAATAGATTTAGGCATAAAATTATGTGAAATCCCAGAATATAACATTGCATTGTGTAAGATTTTATCATGAATGTTAAAGCTAATATAAAAAGGTTGTATCCCTCTTTGTAATGGTTTTCCATTAACATCAGGACCAAATATAAGCTCAAGTTGATCATCAAACAAGTTGACAGAGTCTTCATTATCAACAAAGCTAAGGTTTTGCTAATTTGAGATTTATAGGTTTCATTTTTAATCAACTCTATTAATGGAACTAAGATTTTTAGTTTAGCCACCTCTTCTCCCAAATTGAAAGGTAAAGGGGCTTTCTCTGTTTGAGGGCTTGGAACTTTCATGGCAGGAGTTTGAGTAGATTGCTCTTCTTTTTCTACATTTGAAGTATCTTTTTATGGATTTTCTAATATGGTGTTTGGAGATTTCTCCACTGTCTCCTTGGAGGGGATTGAAGTGGATGGTTGATCATCAGGGGGTTGGTCATGGGTTATATCTACAATGGTGGGACCAGGAGGGTTCTGATTTGGTCTAGGGAGGATTTGGAGAGTTTTAGTAACTGGAGCTATTTTGATTTTCTTAGGTTCATTTGGTACTACTTTCTTATTTTGGTGAGGAGTATTAGTGTTCTTTTTACTCCTCAAGTTGTACTGTTTGTGCACTTCAAAGATAGAAAAATCATACCCTTGCTTATAATCGAATGATTCTCCGGATTGGGTCTGCAATTGCTGAAGCATATGTAATTCCTGATCATCTTGAGTCAAGAAGATAGTTTCCTCTTCATCTAATCCCATTAAGTTAATTTGTGTGTCTTGTTTGGGGTCTTCTGAATGGGATGTTTCAGCATAGTTTTCTTGAAAAGGAGGCCTAATATTCTGATCAAGTCCATTTTTTCCAGTATTTTGATTTTGATTCTTTCTAAAGTTTGGATTTCTCACTAGAGGTGCTTGTTGATTATCCCATTGAGGCTTCCTTTCAATGTTCTCTATCCTATCCATCAGTTTTTCCATTCCTTTGGTTAGGACATCTATTTTAAGGTTAGAGGGTGAGGCTTCATCTTTCACAAGTCCTCTCCTTTCATTCCTAACCCTAGCTCTTTTTGCTAGCAAGTTAGCTTCTACACTAACTGCTACACTCTGCATGTCTTCTAAAGTTGGAGGGTTTCTCTCTCTAAGTTGGAATGCCATATCAGTATCAAACCCATCAGGAAACTTTATTAGAGCTAAGTCAAGTGGGGGTCTAAGATTGATTGGTACTGCATTGTATATATTGTTAAATCTAGTACAGTAATCCTAGATTATTTCATTTGGTCCTCTTCTAATGCTCTCCTATTATGAAAGAATCTGCAGAGGGTTCTTTTTCTTTTCCCATCTATTTAAAAATTGCTGATAAAATACTTCTAAACTATCTATGCTATTAGCAGGCAATGCCCTAAACCATTTCCTAACATCACCAGCTAGAGTTTGAGCAAACAGTCTCATTTGAACATCTCCAATATCAATTTCATGCAATTCAAAATAATCTATCATTTTGTTTGCATGTTGTTGTGCTGTATAAGGTCCTATGCCATCAAATTGGACAATTTTGTTCTGGTAGTCTTATGGCATGGCACCCAGTGGAGCAGGTAACACAAGAGGGGCATATCTATTTTCCATGGCTCTAAGTTGGGCAGGGCTAAGAAGTGGAGTTGGGGTACCAGGGGATGATACAGTAGTTGATGGAGAACTAGGAACAATAGGTGTTTGATGGGTAACGATAGGTTGGTAGGGAAGTGAGGGTATGAATGGAGGTGAGGAATGAACTTTGGAGGTGGAGGGGAATAATGGTGAACTAAAGGGAGTTGAAACTGTTTCAGAAAGCTTAGGGATCTTAATAGTAGTAAGGGATGACTAAGGGGAATTTAAAATATACTCATCAATTGACTGGTTTGCCTTTTGGACTTCAAGATCTGCAATAAACTCTGGATCTAGAACTATGTCATCAAGTGCACTTTCAAACCTGGTTCTAAATAGGGAAAGGTCAAATGACTCATCAAAGGGGAGGTCTTCTAGAAACAACCACTCATCAGGGCATGAATCTACTTTGATTGAAGGTGTTGGACTTACTAAGCTTTCTTGTCCTCTAGATCTTCTCGAAATCAGGTTGGGATTATACACTACTCTGACAGGGTTTGGATCAGGATTGACCCTAGTATAGCGAGTTCTCCTTGAAGCCAGAGTTTTGAACTTTTCTAGTTACTTTGTTTTTGTAAAATTTTGTAAATAACTTCTAATAAACCCTTCAAGAGGCTTGAAATAAATATTTGAATTTTTTTCAAAGGTTTATTAAGACTGAGGATTTAAGTTCCCCAATGGAGTTGCCACTATGTTATCACTTAGAAGTTTTCCCTTGAAGCTACAAAAGAAGGAATAATCCGAGGTAACCACAAACCAATCTTCAAACTTAGGTTCTAGCCAACCTAAGTCTAGAGAGGGATCTCTCTTTATAATTTAACTTTGTTTGGGTGAGGATTTTAGGCTAGTTCTTAGTGTTCATAAGGTTTTGATTTTGGTTGGGTGGTGGAATTCTAGGAACATATGGATAGAGCTAGTTTCTTCAAGCCATTGGGCTATGGAGTCAATAAAAGGATAACATAACTGGATTAGGTCATTAAAGGGGATTTTCACAGGGCAGGATAACGAAGAAAAAGGAAAATCTTCAAGGGTTGGTGGATGGAATGATTCTAACCAGGGTGAAGGGCACTTAAGAATCCTTGGACCAGGATCAGAATGAGGAACAGAGGGTGATCATCAACAAAGGGAAATTAAGAATCCTTTGCTACATAGACCAAAAAGGAAAACTACGGAAGCTAAGGAGCAGCTAAGAATTCCCTAGCTAAGATAGTTTAGCAGAAACCATTAAGAATGTAAAGAACCAAGACAAAGTGCATTTAAGCTAGTTCTGAAATATCATTCCTAGTTTAACATTTAGATTTCATAGAAACACATATGATTATTAAGAAACATAAGGAAAAACAATAATACACATGAGAGAATACTTATTTGATTTTCGCTTTACACAAGAATCCTGAAAAATATATGAGCTTTATTCCATGATCCGGCAAGCCAATCCAGTTTTTTGATACAATAAGACTTTTATTTGAGAGAAAAGTCTACAGAAATGTCTTTGAATCCACCCTAAATACTTCGAAATGTGAAGTATTTATACAAAAAATATTTACAAAATATCTCATAATAGTTTGAGATTTAATTTAGGAAATAAAAATATCTTCAAGCATGAGGATAGAGACGGATGGAAAATTGCATCATGCTGTCCCTTTTATTGTGGAAGTGCTGGATGTTGCAATTGAGTTTGAGTCCTTTAAGCTGGTTGATATTTGTATGCTGGAATCATCTTTATCTTTAATCTTTTACTGATACTCTTAAACTTTCTACTCTTTGACCCTGTTGACCTGTCTTTCACATGTTTTACCTGGTTGCCTTCAGATTTACTGTGGTAACTTATAATAAATCTATCATTCTTTCCCACCATTCATCCTCAGGTAAATTTGCTTTTAACATTCTTCTGTATATTTCGTTTTCTTCTGTGTACTTAGCAAAATTGGGCTTGGTGACAAACAAATGTTTCACCTCATTCTCTAAAAAGAACAAGTTTTCAAAAGTGTCATATAGTACTTTCCCTGTAAGTAAGGCTTTGATACCTGAAGTACTTGCTTGTTCCTTGGCCAGCTTCCTTAGTCTTTCAGTGTAGTCCAATTGGGTCATGAGTTTATCATGGATGACCATAGGACTGGGAAGGCCTTTGTCACTCAAAATTTGAAATTTTGCCATAAACCTGTCAATGGTCACCTGCATGTTATGGCATTTTTCTTCTAGGTTGACCATGAGGTTTCTTTTCACAAGAACCTTTTTGACTTCCAGGATGGCTTCATTCCTATCCTCTATACCAAGCTCATTTAGCTCATGTCTGTTCTTTTTGTTCAGGAAGTGGATGAGTCGATTGGCATCCTAAGGCATATCACCCAATTCTTCCTTTACTTTTTGGATAGCTCCAATAGCTACCTTTACTAGTTTTGTTTTCTCAAATATAACTTGAATTGATGGCCAAATATCATTGATAGAGTTAATGATATTGGCCCAGAGCATTTCTTTGGTTTTTCCTAGTGGTTTCTGCAATGTCAAATCTTTCTCCAGGACCTTAATTTTCTCACCCATCCTTAGGGATTTCTGTGTTTCTTCTCTTTGTTGAATTTGGGCAAGCTTACAGTCAGTTTCTAAGCCTGCCACTTTCTCCTTTAGCCTTTTGAGCTTTGTTGCCTAGATGGACATTTCCTCTTGGCTTTTACTAACTCTGTTGTTTTCTCTGTAGATGTGCTGCTCCTGTAGACTTAGTTGTGATTGACAGTGCTGTGGCAGGTGGAGCTATTGGTGCCAAAGATGCTGCTAATGTAGAAGGGACTGCAGTTGTTACTGTGGGAATGGCAGTTGTGGAGGTTGTTTCCAGGCCACTTTGTTTGGACTGAATTAAGATGTCTAACTCTTTCTCTATCTCTTTCAATTGGTCATTTAGCTTTAGGATCAAGTCCATGAGATCTTCATGTCCTTTTTATGCCTCCAGGACTTCTGCTGTTTGTGGGTGATGTAATTGTGGAATCTTGAGTTGCTTCTTCAAAGCAGCTATGTCATCATTCTTCTTCTTTATCAATTTTTCAGTGGCCTTTACATCTTTGGGAGCGTGTCCCAATTCAATGACTAAGTCCTCTAAGGAGTTGATTCGAGTATCTTTGGCCTGTGAAGAGGCCTTCTCCAATTGGAACTAAGCTGATATATTATTCAGGGAGTTTTTCAATTGGTGGGATACAATGGCATTCCCTATCAAGGTGGAGTAGATCATCTCCCCTATCTGCTTGTGCATCTCAATCTGGTCAATAGGATGTATGTCCTTTGCCAGTACTTCAAAATCTATCTTTTTGAAGTCTACTGTTGTTCTTGGTTGTTGAGTAGTGGGCTTCATAAATGTCATTTGCATCTTACCCTCTTTTACATCATAGGCTGACATAAGCCTTGTATGATTGGTAGGGGCCATCTTTAAGTATTGTGAATAAGTTTGGGCTTTTAGCCTCTCATTTCTAGCTTTTATGTCCTTGTACATTTCTCTAGTGTCTTGGTCTCTATTAGCTGGCATCCTGAGTGAGGACAATTCAACACTCTGTTTCCTTTCCAACATCTGAGTGTGTGATGTGGAAGGTTCTAGTGTGACCCTAGAGGGAGTGGCATGCCTGCTTCCTTTTCTTTTTGTGCTTGTGGCCCCAGCTATTTCTTCTATGAATTCCTATTTAGAGACAGGATTTATCCTTTGCCTTTTGACCAGGCTGGTCTCTACATGTGCCTATGAGCTTGATCTGCCTGAAGCTGTGGCCTCTTCCCTATTTCTTTTGATGTTTTTCTCCTCATTTGGAGGAGTTTGCAAGACTAGGGGAGTACTCATGATGGGCTCTGGTATACCTGTTTGAGTTATCTCCTCTGATAGCTCTGGTTGTTCTGACTCTTCTTGTACCTAGGATTCTTCTTCTACATGTGATTCACTTTGTGCATGTGATTCTCCTTATGCCTATGATTCTTCTTGGGCTTGAGATTCTCCTAACACCTGCAGGAAAGAACCCTCATCAAGTTGTTTCTCTATATCAATTAGAGTATTTTCAACAACAACTTCAGTCCTATCCCTGTCCACTAAAGTATTCTCCACCCATTCCAATTGATTTGCATATTTTTCTATTTCAGGGATTCGGTGGTGAATGTAGGGAGCCATCTTGTTTTTCTGTGTTATGTTGCAGATGAAGACCAAGGAATCATATTTCCACATGAAGCTCTGCTTTAGGTTATGCCTCTGAAAGATTTTCTCTGCTTCCTTTTCAGCTTCTCAGCTATTACACACAAAGGGGCCTAGCTGATCTTTGATTCTGAGCCGGGCCTTCTTTTCGGCTCTGACAAAATGCACCTCATCTGAATTGATTATCTTCCTATAGTACTCTAGAGAAAATAACCTCAATGGGAGGTATCTGGGTAGTTTATATGGGGCCAGATCACAGCCATAAATCCTAATTTTAGTTTGATTTTGGTACAAGTACCACTCTCCCACTTTGTGTTATTTTTAAAGCTACAGGATCCTCCTTATATCTAAATTGATTCTTTGAGGAGGGCTTCCTAGCAGCATTGTTACTATAGGATGAACAAAAAGATCTATGAAGTCTGTGTATGGATATGGGGAGTCATGCTTATGGATCAAAGGAGTTCAGAAAATCACTGACCTAGGGTGACCCTTTGTATCAAGCTTCTGGAGAGTAAATGGGAACTTATCTGCTTGGTATTATAAAAAGAGGTGATACAAGACAGAGGAATACTTAAAGACTCTCTCATTACTCATACTTAGAAATTGGTCATGCATCATATCAGCTATAAACTTGGCATAATCATAAATGACAGCAGGAGGCTATCCTGGAGTAAAGATGGACATGAAAGCCAGAATGACATCATCTATATACTCACTAGTGGTGTAACCTAAGACACTAGAAATAATTGCTACAATGTCCTAACCAAATGGGGAAAATATGGTGGCCACATATGGAGGAAGATATTTTGGGATATGCTTTTCCTCCCTGATGAAGGTTTGTAAAATCTCAGCAAGTTTTGCAGTGGTAAGCCTGGCGAAACAATCTAATAGTTCTCTAATCGAAATAGGGGTTAGATTTTGCACTGGTTGAAGTTGCAACATTTCATTTATTGATTCAGCAGTGATGGTGAAAAGTACAGTCTGGTTTGGGTACATCACTGCTCTTTGACTAGGGATGTAGTTTGCATGGCAATAATGGACAATTTCTGGAAAGATGTGCACCTCAGGAAATTGATACTTGGGTAAATTGGACTCCCAGAGACCAATTTTATCAGAGTGGTTCAGATATTGATCTCTATATCGGTACTATAGCTTAAGAGGGGATTCAAGGACATATGTGTCCTTGATTTGGAAATCTTTATCAGCAAGGGTAAGGTGGTCCAGGTCCAGGTGAGGAGTGGAAATTGGTCTGACATCCATGGCAATTGGGACAGCCATTCTCAGTTCTTGTGGATTTGAGAATGGGGGAGGTGAATTTGAGTCTTTTAGGGCAACGGTGGTTCAATTGCAGGTGGGTTTTAAGTTACTAGAGGTTCTCTTTAATTTCAATTAAGAAAACTTAGTGACTGGTTTGGAAATTGACAGGGCTTTCAATGGATTTTGGCTTAAATACCTGGAATTGAATAAAACCGGGTCTGAACTAGATAACTGGCAACTAGCAACTGTGAACAGTTGAAAAGGCTAAAAGAAAGCTAGAAGGTGATCTAGGAGCCTCGTAGCATCTTCAGGGTGCAATTTTACGTGGGTTAATAGCTTGGATGTTCGTAGATGCGTGCATGGAAGTTTTACAGTTAAAAAAATGATAAAAACAATAATTTGGGACTTTTTTGGCTTTATGCACGAAAGTCAATTTGGCGGGTACAGGTGTACAGTGGTCATTTGTCACGTATCGAGGTGAACAATGTTTGTTTTGGCATGTAGCGGGCTGGCGGTAAGTGTTTTTCTTCGCACAGCTTTTGGAAACTGGGCGGTATTGGGGGGAGGCCACTCGATTCCATTCATTGAGTGCAATGTCGCCTCAGGGGCCCAGTGAAAAACAACCCTTTTCAGGTGGGTAACGTTCAGATTTCGGGCCCTTCTGAAATCAACATGGGCCATCAGATGGGGAGGGGAGATATCGTGTGGTGGTGGGTGATGGAGTTGCACGAAAGGTAAAGGGGGGGCCTGGCGGGCGTTTAAGCACGACAGTTTTAGTTTAATGTGAGATTAAGGTGGGGGTTAAGGTATCAAGCGAGATTTAATTGGGTTTTTTAACTAACTTAATCGAGGATCGATTAGTTAGTCGGTCCGAGGTAGAAAGCCTTAGTTTATATAATTAAACTAGTGTGGGATTAATTAATATTGCGGGAGTTAATATATATATGGGAAATGGGTTTTTATTGGGTATTTAATAAATAAATTAGTGATTTAGTCAAATGAGCGGAAAAGGCGCACAAATATCCCAAATATGTGATATCTCATGTTTTAATGCTTTCTGATAATCACATAAAGACTTAGGATATAGTGTTTTTATGGGTTTTTTATATGAAAATGAGTTATGTGGGGGAGCAAATACTTTCCCTAGGTAAAAGTGATTTAACCTTAGGAAAAGAGTATTATTAGGAAAAATGAATGAACTGAAGGGGGGAATGAATGTTTATGAGGGGGTTTTAGTACTTATTGCCTATAAGTCATTGAGCCGAGGGTCCAGCTCCTCTAGAAGTCAGAGAAATTCTCTGAGCCTCTTTGACTTAGGGTTTTTAAGTATTTTTAACTTTATTGAGGGAAATTAGTTAAGTAAAAGGTGAAATGAATGAGGGAAGTTAATTAATTGACTTTGATATCCATCTGCATGCTTGAGTGCCCATTCACATTTGAAATGCATGTTGAATGATGATAAATGTGCTTTCACCTAGTCAATCATCACACTTTCTGGAACCTTTCCTCTACTTACCCACCTACTCATCCTATCATTTTTACTTCTCTTTATTAGGGTACATTTAAACTAGCAAACCCTTATGAAACATTTTTCTTTCTCTTTACAATAGTAAACTAACGAAATCTAACCCTATTACATCCAATGGCTCAGATTAAATAGTTGAGCTTTTTTTATTTACTTTGCCTATCTAATTATCTACCAAGATTAAACAGTTTGGTCAGATATTTATTCTCTATCTATAGACATGAAATTGAAACATGAAATAGCCAAGTTTAAAAATTTTGACTATCATGGATTGTGGCAAAGATTACAAACTGCACAATAATTTATTATGCATAAAAGTAAATAGTAGTGGCATTTTGGCTTGCTCACTTTCATGGTCTTTTTCTTTTCTTGGGGTTCATAATTTTTATCTTTTTTGACCTTTTGTTCTTTTTGTTCTTTGATTTTTCTTTTAGGACATACCCTCTTTACATTTTTTAATTTTTTGAATATGGAAAACATTTGTAGAAAGTAAAGGTATGTACATATTACAAGTTCAATCTCAGTCATTCAAAAATTATGAATCCTATTGGTATAGGAACCTAACACATACCACACATCAGATATATTCCAAATGTTTCCATCAGGCGGAGTGATAAGGACATCTCCATGTCCCTTGATCTTGTACCCTCTATCGTCTCCAAGGTATACTTTTACTCTAGTGTTGGATTCTCTAAAAATTTTGAACCATTTCTTTTTACCTATCATATGTGAGGAGGCTCCAGAATCTACGAATCAAATATCTGATTCATCCTTCTCTGTGGCTAGTGCGATTTTAGCCATAAATAATCTGACATCCTCGTTCTGATCTGCATCAACCAGATGACCTACATGTCTTCTCTGCTTGTACCTCTCCCCATATTCCTTTATCTTATGAAAAAATTTAGTAATATGGCCTATCTTACCACAATAGAAACATTTAGGAGCGGATTCATGTTTATGCGAGGTCATACCTTGTGGTGTCCTTTTTTGTGATACATTGCCTTTCCTATGATCAACCACTGCTTTCCCCTTCGGCTTGAACTTGGTCATCAATGCAAGATCTAGATTTTGAGGTTTTAGGTGCAACCTCCTTTCTTCTTCTTGTAGCAAGATCCTGGTAAGCTCTTCAAATCTTGGAGGTTTTTCTCTTGCATTCAATCCCATTATAAACATCTAATAATCATACGTCATGCCATTCATGGTAATTGTCACCAGATCATCATTCACCACAGTCTGACTGATATCAGTTAGTTTATCTTTAGCATCCTTTATCCATGGTATGAATGAAGAAACAAACTCATTCTCTTCCATCTTGATGGAGAGAATCTTCTTCCTCAGGTACAAAGTTCGACTGGTTTTCTTGATCTCATACATTTCTTTGAGAAGCATCCATATGTCATTCTCTGTCTTGCACACTCGAATGTGAGGGATGATGCAATATTTGACTGATAACTTGAGGAGAACCTTTGCCTTCATCTCCCTTTTCTCCTAGTCTTGAACTGTTGTATTTGATCCACCAGTGGAAGTAGTCGAATTGACGTTATCACTAGTAACAATGCCATAGGCATTCTATCCCTCAAGCAATGTCTAGAGCTTAAACTTCCAATTAGTATAATTGGAACCATCAAGCTTATTACTATCATTGAGATAAGATTCAACAATTTTATTATTCATTTTGAATGAATAAAAACTTCAATAATTTAAAACCAACCTTAGATCTTCTTTACAAAAATGATCACTCCAAATTCCCTTTAAAAAAATGCCCCCCTTATATCAAATAATAAGTCCCTTTAGAATAATGCAGAGCCCTTCAATTAAAGAAACTCTGTGTTTTAATTAAAGATTTGAAAAAATAAAATCAATTAAAAAACTTTAATTATCTGGATGATAATTATTGAAACGTTTTGTTGCAAGGGGCCACCACAGCAAGTATTAAAAATGGGAGATCACTTTGATTCAATATCACGCACATCACATTCAGTTTTCACACCCTTATTTTTTACTTGATCACCTTCCTTTAGTAGCAATTATTTCTGTACCACACCAATCCTTTTTTTGCTCACATTAGTGCCCACCGTGGGCAGGAGGAGGAGCAGCAAACTAGCATCAAGTAGCAAAAAGAAAATAAAAATGGTCTGCGGCTATCACCCTGTGTTTTTTTTATCTGAAGAGGCAGCAAACAAAAAAAAATATCACCGTGACTTTATGAGGGCAGTGGTCTTCTCCTTCTTTTCATGGCTTCCTCCACGGCCACCAATGCCATTGTCGATATACACAAGCCCAGATCACGCCCCCCTCAACACATTCTCCTCTGCAGGCTGTCTACAACCAACCTTACGCCAATCAACAACAGCCTCAAGCGATATCAGCCTCCTCTGCTGTTCCCCTTGGCAATCCAACCTCCGCACCTCCTCTTGTCACCTCGACATCCAACAGCGGTGGCTCTCCATCTACAAGTCAACAGTAGTTCTCATGCAAATGCAACAATAGCAGTCCATTGCTATGATCTTGCTATCTACACCTCAGATCCGTGAAGATCTGCACATGTATCCATAGTGAATCTGCATCGTCACGAAAATAAAAAATGTAGACGAAGTCACAGGTGGATCGGCGTGACTCTCCCTTCAAACGACGCGAAGATATGGCTTCAATCGCACTGGCCTCTCCCACTTAGGTATCGGCTCCCTCAAACATGTAGCTCTGGTAGTCAAGAGTAGCATAGGGAAGACATGAAATGATAAACCAAAACAAGAGGAGCTCACAGGTGTGGATCACTAGGAGCTACCTCAAGCAAAATGCCACACACGGTTCACATTAATCTTCAATATTAAATAGATACAATTTGTTAGGGACAAAAAATCATATCCCAGGGGGATAGGAACTAAATAACTATAGAAATAAAAATCACAACTACGTATCAGTAATAGCCTATTCTCCATTAATTCTAACACATCTTCGTATTTTCTTCTTGATGTTGGTTTTTTCCAATGTTTTGTCAAACTGGTGTATCATAGAAGCACATTTGTTTTAGTTTTATATTGTTTTGTTTTATCTGGGGATGATACAAGAGGTGAGGTATAACTATCTGCTAGTAGCTATATGTTGAGGGTGTGGCTTAATATTTTTACGAGAAGGGGTTTCACTTTGCTATTTACTGCTCTATTTTAGGGCATATTTCAACTGAGAATTTTTCACTGGATGGTTTGGAGCTTTGTGGCGTATCTATTTTAGGCTCTTTGTATTGAAGTTTTGGTTTGCAAATGAATCATTTTAGCTAACTATAATGGTTATAGGATGATTTTTATGACAATGGGTTCCTAACCCCGTCCCTCTTGGAAACAATTATGTGTCGAATATAATATATGGTTTTGAATTTCTCTAGAGGATGGTGGATATATTTACGATTAAATGTATTTTCCCTATCTTGAATGCCATCTATTTTTCATAGTTACATGTTGGTGCATCCCGACTTATGACAACTGGATTATTGGGCCACAAGATCTACTTTCCCTTATTGTCATGCCTAGGCTTATTTAAGGGGGGGTTGGATTATAAATTCTCTTTTATTAACATTCCAGATTTTTATGAGCCCTAACATCATTGGGACACTAGGTGATAGTCTCTGTGGTAAATTTTATTTCTTTGTGGGTGATTACAATTAATGACAGAGGAATCTATCCCATAAGATCGATGGGTGGCATGGACTTGCATGGAGGTGGATCCTAAAATTTAGAGGAGTTGATATCTGCAACTTTGGACACCAAGCTAGCATACACATGGAATGGACTCAATTCACACCCAAAGACTTTACCCGTAATGCTTGTGCCTATTAGCATAGGTGAAAAAACTCTATCATTTATTACTTATGTCATTGATTATCATGCACAGGAGGAAATTTACAAACAATGAAGATTGATCAAACAAAAAAGGAAATCAAAGCCTGTTAAGGTGTCTCATGAAGTAAAGGAGTTATGATTAAATGGGTCTGATATTTTCTGGGATAATATTACAGGGCTTCAACAAAGAGTTCTCATTGGTCGGTGGGAGTTCACAGAGATGGATGGGGAGAATATGCAACAATGGGTCAAAATTGACTAGAAGTTGATTTTAACATATGCTCCCAAAATCAATGTGTTGATGAATAGGTGGTTCTACTTTCAATTTTACACCAGGAGAACACCAAAAGAACTTAATGAAGGCTTGGGTAAGTTATTTTTAAATCTACCCCACTACTTGGTGTGGGTAAAAATACTAGGGTTTCCTCTAGAATTATGGACATGCCAAGCCATATTGGCAATTGGAAACTTTATTGAAAGGTGCATTTTATTGGACAAAAAAAGTTTAGTTGGTATGGATAAATGGGTGGCATGGGTCCTAGTCAAAATAATTTTTTCAGGTGGGTTACTGGTGGAATTGGATCTATTTTGGGGTTCTACATCATATCATAAATTGATTGAATACTAAGAAATTCCCTTACAATGCCTTGGATGCCACCATATGGGACATGTTCTTGATAAATTTCATTGGCTTCTCAACGTTCATGATTTTATTCTGCATTTTTGGGACGTGGGACGAAAATTTCATAAGTATGAATATTTTTTAGTGGATGAGTAATATGATCCAATTGAGGGTGGGGTTACTATCTCATCTCTAGGTACATATTTGTCAAATTCCCCTTCCAATCCTTCTTCTTATTATGATGGTTGTGACCTTTAAGTTACATGAACAATTTGGTGAACTGATGGGAAATAAATTTCCCCCATGACCATGAATCTGAATATCCATTTAGGATCAATTGGTTCTTCTGCTATTTTCAAGGCCCTCTCTAAATTGGCTCCTGAACTGACTCCTTAGGCCCAGGAATCGGCTAGGGGGGGACAAGGAAGGTGTTGTAAAAACTGATGTTTCTCCCTCGATGTGTGATGCTCCCCTAATTCAATTTGGATCATTCCAAGGGGTCAAATCTCCCAAACTTTGTTGGTAGTGAAATCGATCTTTGGAAATGGTGCCTCTTATTATCCAATCAAAATATGTTTCCCCAACCCACATCTCCATTAGCTCTAATTCTACTATGAATGTCACTACCAAAAATAAAAGTAAGGGCCAGTTTAAATCGTCCTTGGCGAGGTGAAAAGGCTTTGACAACCAAATCATTAGATTTTTTTGATAATCTAGACTAAAATGAATCATTGATACATGATATCTTTGAATCACGAGCCCTTATAGAAAATGTCCCTATTTTCCATGGATATCCCTCAATATTTTGGGTATGGGGAATGACTCTAAATGGAATTCCCTTTTGCATTTGATCAAATTCATTTTCCTGATGGTTATCTTGATACAAATGTTCATGGTTTCAGGGGAAGAAACTCAAATTTTTATCGTAAAAATATGTCCCAGATGGAAGATTATAGTGAATGATGTTATTGGACTCTCGAAGGGATTGGTTGATCTATGGGATTCCAATTTGGTTTATTTCACTCCTTTTAATTTTTTTGCAGGGATTTTGTTAACTAGTTTTGTAAAGGGCTCCTCTCAACACATCCACATACTTAATATTTATGCACCATATATTACCAATAAGGATTTATGGAAAAGTATGGATGACTATGCCTTAATGAAGATTGGATCTTTGGTTATGGTAGAGGATTTAAACCACACTATTTTTGAGGTCGAGTATTAGGGTTCTACATGTAAACTGGATCCCATGGGAGTATATTTTCATGAGCTTTTCGTTGTGAACAATATCTTGGATATTCTTCCAAATCCAACTGCTTAGACCTGGAAAAATGGATGATTAGGGCCTGAGAATTTTTCCAAGCAGTTGGATTGATTACTTGTGCATGAAACGTTTTGGAGCAATTTGGTTATGTGAGATCATGGGTGTCCTCTGAAATTCTGTCTGAAAATGCTCCTCTCATTCTTCAATGAACGACCAATCATATTTGGAGGGGACTCACATTAAATTTCAAGCACTCATGGATTTGAAACTGGATTTTTAGTAGTTGGTCTGAAGGACATGGATAAAGGTTCCTATTTCCCAGGGGCTATCTGGGATGGATTTGGTCATTTATAAGTTTCATATATTAAAAAATGTTGTGCAACATTGGGAACAAATGAAAAATTAAAAGCTTCATCGAGAGCTAGAGGATATTGATGAAGCCATGACATGACTCAATGATCTCGTTCTTTTTTATTTCCATTCTTCTAAAAATCAGATGTAAATCATGAAATTGGATGCTAGAAAGAGAATTATTATTTTTTTTTACATTACAGTAGAAGGAATGGTGACTCAAGAGTCACACTATTTGGATAGCACTGGGAAATAAAATATGGAATTTTCCACTACTTTTCTTCTCAAACGAGAAGCTGGAATACCATTTGGGATATCGTAGATGACTCATGGAAGAAGATTTATAAATTACATGACATCCACATATAAGCTATTTGATATTTCAGGGGCTTCTTCTAGGCTTGACCAAAGATGGATATTGAAAATCAACTTGAATGCATTCAATTTTTCCATCAGATATTCTTGCTGGAGGATAATGCTTTTGTTGGTGGGTCAATCATGATTGAAGAGGTTAATTTTTTTCTCAAATATTTTTGCAAAGAAAAGTTCCCAAGCATAGATCACGAGATTGTGCAAATTTTTATCCATTTCATCCAACACATGGGCAACGACCTATTGGAAATCGTTGAAGAGTCGCGACAAAAGTGAAAAATTTATGGTGTTGTTAAAGCAACGTTCATCACTCTCATTCACAAGTCTTTAGGGTTGTCCTCTTTTTTTTATTATCAACCAATAGATTTATGCAACATTTACATAAAAAAAATTATAATATTATCATGACTCATATGAAGGTAAAACTTTTTGATTATATCTTTCCAATACAATTCTATTTTTTGAAGAATCGATAAATTCATGAAGTTGTAACCATTTCTAAGGAGAGTTTACACTCTATTAAAATTAGGTGCAAGGAGGTCATCATTTAAAAATTGGATTTACATAAGGCCTATGATTGTGTGGAATGAATTTTCCTTCGTATTATTCTAAACAAGATCAAGCTTTCTTAGGGGTCGTTGAATGGATCATGGCTTGTGTCTCCATGGTTTGTTATGATGTTTTGATAATGGTGTCCCATTTATTATTATTATTATTAGTATTATTATTATTTTATTTTTATTTTTATCTTCTTTTTTTTGCTTATCAGTGACTATGTCAAGGTTACTTTCTATCACCCTTATTGTTTTTATTGGATGTTGATGATTTAAGTAGGAAAATATCACTAAAAGGATGTTTGTCTCTCATCTTATGTTAGGTGCCAATGTTATCCTTTTTGGTCAGGTCTTTGTAGTTTAATGAAGGCACCTATTCCACATCATTTCTAATTTTGGAGACAAATCTAGATTATATATCAACAAAATTAAATATTTGCTCACATATGAATCTTCTGATCAGATTCAAAATGCAAAGATTGTTGGAATCTTATTTGTTGCTATATCTCCTTTTTATTTGGCCTTCAAATATCTTGGTTTCAATTTGAAACCAAAAATATATCTTATTAAATACTAGACTTGAATCATTGAAAAATTTGAAGGTCGGTTTCAACATGGTCACATAAATGGTTATCAAGTGGGGTAGATTTAATATTGCAAAATCATTATTACATAATATCTCTATGTATTGGATGCATTTATATATGATGCCTCAGTACATCATTAGAAATATCAATTCCATTCTATTTAGTTTTCTATGGTATGGAGCGGAGAGATATTGCAATGATTCATTTTTTGTGACTAGGGGATATCACTAAGAAAAAGGAATTGGGCATATGGGTTCTAAAAAAACTAGGAAAAATTGGATGGCCTTTGCTGACTAAGATCTTTTGGCGTGATTTATTTGGATCTCGCATTTGGTAGGATACTGTAACAAAGATATATTTTAGAAATATGACAATTCATATTTGGATAAAAAAATAGAGAAGGAGCTATAAATAATGTTTCTTTAATTTGGCATGGATTCATGAAAATTAAACAGTGTCTCATTAGAAATTTACAATGGGAGATAGGGGAAAGTTCAATGGTTAAGGTATGATTGGATCTATATGTGGTGTTCAAGGAGATCACACTCTTCCAAGTGAGATATTAATACATATGTACGATATGGGCATCATCTAAATTTCCCAAATAAAATCCTCGTCAGCTACAAACATTTAATATCCATCCTAGAAGAGCATTCGATAATTGGGAATATCTAGAGAAAATGTTGTTATTTGGAAAGATGCATCCGTAAAATATATATGGCACATATTACAATCTGGAACAATGTCGATTCTCTTTGGTGGGGTGGATAGTCTATCTAGGGTCTAATATCGATGAAGGAGATCTATAATTACATTTTATCCACATGACCCTACATCATTATGCTGCTTCATGTCAATTTGGTCATGGAGTATGCCTTTACAGTTAAAAATTTTTGTTGCCTTGTGTGGAAGAACAAGATTCTGACATGAGAGAATCTCCGTAAGAGGGGTTTCAATGGGACTAGAAAATTATATTTGTGTAAGGAATCTAATGAACATGTAATTCATTTATTCCTTAAATGCCCATTTTCCATTGCCATCTCGATTAATATCTTACAATGATTATCATGCAAGCACGAGTTCCTCATTGATAGAATTATGCATAAAGGAAGGGATGTTCAATTTCATGGCATATACGACACTTCCTTTTTTAATATTCTAGGGTATTTGGTGTCATAGGAACAAAATTATCTTTGAAAATATTCCTTTCAACTTAGAAATAAATTGCAACAATATCTATGTTTATTTCAAGGAATTTGGTCTCGTGGCCCAAAATCAATTTAACCAAATTTTTAGAATCGTAAATTGTCTCAAAAAATACCCTATGAGTTTCTTTGATGGGGTTGTGAATCAACATTAATGTGGGTGCGGTGTACATATTATGTTATCTTCAGATTTAAATTACCAATTCAGCTAGAATTGTGGATCACAGATAAATTCTAGGGCTGGAGTTATATATCTATGGGGTTTACTATTTTGTGTCAGATGGCTACATCTTGAAACATTGTATGTCTTTTGTGACTCAACATTCACTAATGATTAGATTAATGATTGTTCTAATTCCTCCCCCCCCCCCCATTATTATGCAACTAGTGGAAGGATTTTCTTCAATTGAGAATACTGCCAAATCAGTGGAAAGAAAGAAGGTAGAGAATCCTGGGTTTTCCAACTGCATTTGAAAACTTAGTTGATTTGAGTGTCCCTCCATTAATTTAGCTTGTACCTCTGCTTCTTCTTCTCTTGGAACCTTCACTCCCTTTTTCAATTGTGAGTATTCTATCTCAACATCAATTTGTTTAGGTATATTTCTCTTTAAGCTCTTCTCCCTCGCTACAGGGGTTTGAACATTTATTCTTTGCTGCATTTTGTTGCCCGACCATGTTTGTTGATTTTAAATTTTCTCAAGTTATGGATTCCTTTCATGAATATAAGGTCCATAGCTAATATCTGCTCTTTTATTTGAAATTATATGATGAGGGTCATATTTCTACTTCTCTCCTTGATCAAAGCCAAACTCCTTCATTGTTTCTTCAACTTGCAGGAGGGATTATTTGCTATTCATGATGAATGGCCCAACAATTATTTATAACTTAAAAAATATACCCTTTTCCCGCAGGAACAAAATGAAATTGGTCAAAATTTAGAATCTACCTTATAAATTAAAGAGAAAATATCCTCATAGGAAAAAAATATTAGCAAATGATATGGTGGTACTTCAACCCCATACAGTCCTATTTCAGTCTAATCTTTAAAAATATATGCGCCCCCCCCCCCCCCCCCCCCACTCTGGTGTCCTCGCTGAGCTGCAACAACTCATTTTCTTGAGGCAAAATCCTTAGAGGTTTCTGATTGTTCAAAATAGTATATACAATGACCATGAATGATGAAAAGTAATAACAAAAACCCTAATTATTTTCCTTCTTCATAAAAACACTAGGACATATAAACCGGGACAAAAGTATATCTAAAAAGACTAAAAATATGATAGTTCTGAAATTGAAAAATGATAGACTTGACTAGGTAAGAAGGGATATCCAAAAAAATATTTGGTTGTAGCATCAAACTCAAAAACCCTAGGGCTTGTTCGCTTACTATCCCAATATCATATTATCCAAAAAGAGACAAAATTATAACTAAGACATGTTGTGAAACTTTTGAAAATAAGGTTGTTGGATAAGTCATTCCAGGTGGAGGAATCTCAAAACTTGGTGGCAGAATGAGTCTAAACAAGCCTTCCTTATTCTCTTTAGAAAGAAGTATATAAATGATGTGTAAGGACTCATCCGAAAATATACTGGGATTCTCAACTATAGTAAAATTAAAATCTTTGCATATTAGCTCTGAAGTGACCTCAAAATATTCTCCCCTAAAGAAGACATAACAAAATTCCTTTGTGGAACAAAATAAGACACTTACCAACTAACAAATTCAGGGAAATTATACATATGTGGGACAATTACATGATAAAGGGCGGACTGGATGACTTGAGAAAGATCATATGAGTCACTAGAATGATCAAGAATGTCCTGTGAAATCTCTGAAAGGTCTAAGGAATAACAAGAAACATATACTTTGACTTCTCTATCTGTAAGGGGTGTATAAACAGGTGTCATAGAGATTGCAGATTTTTTAGTTCATTTCGAGGTTTTCTCTATGTTTACAATTTGAAAGAAAGTAAAAGGAAGAAATGTTGAATTATGAGTTACCCAGTAACTGGAGATGATGAAAAACCAAATGTTGATGTGGAATTGACAATGTACACTGTAGATGTTGGTCACTGTAACTCTGCAACTGGACGACAAAGAAAATAAAAAGTGGGATGACCTTTTATTGAAAAATCTTGATGATGTCTACAGGCACGTTTGCTTTCCTAGCTCGCTTGATAGGTACATGTGCTATAGCCAACTTCTAATGTGTGGTTTCATAAAAACCTTTAGCCATTCCAAGGGGTCCCCATAGTGGTCTGTGAAAAGTGGAGGGGACCTATTGGAATGAATCATGACCATTGATTTGGTGAGGGTTTGTTTAGCCATCCTACTTTCTGATGGGTCATTAACATGTAACTTTCGACTGCTTTAACTTGTTAGAAAGCCTTTGATTCCTTGGGCTGATTCCAATGATCGATGACACTTACCCAAACTTGCACATGTTTTCATTTTGAATTTATAAAAATTTCAAACCCACTTTTATATAGTTTAAGGTTACACTTTTAAGCTTGAAAGGTTAGAATTTTAAACAATATATAAATAAAACTTTTGAAAAGGGAATATTATATAAAAAGAATATCTAGTCCCTACATCCAATGTGTTATATATATTGATTTTTTTGTAGGAAAAGTAAAACGTAGCCTTTGACTGCAACACCTTGCATTAAATTACTAGGGTTCGTGATTCTTTACCCTTCCAACTTTGCATTCTTCTTCATTTAGCTTTCAATCTGGGTAATAATGTAGATCATGGCCTTATCCATGCCTTCGAATTGACTAGTCAAGTGTCTCATATGCTTCCTTATCTCATGCACCTTGTCTCATGAACACCCTCCACAAGGAGGATAGCTAGCCATGAAATGATTGTATCTAAGAATTTACGAAATCCAAGACTCCAAGTATTTCTAGAATTAAGTCTACAACAACATAGGAAAAATAAAACAAAAAGGGGATTGGAAGGATGAAGCCTTTTTGAGTATTTGACAAGACCATTAAACTCAAAAATCACTTTAAAATACAGATAGAAACAAAAAAATAAAATTAAAAACCTATCCATACTTTCCATATAGAAAATAGGGTCATTACCATCCTTAGGTTACCTATAATTAGCCATTAACCATTATCTATTAAGGCTATAAGTCACTGCTGAAGATAATTACATTTTAATTTTTGTTCAGCATTTTCACATTGCATTCACCTAATATCATCAAAAGAAATTATGTAGAGAGAACATTAGCAATAATAATGCAAAAAAATAGTCATTGGTCTATCTTGATATCTCTATCATAGGGATACACATATATCCTTTATATCTTGTCATAATATTTTCTCATATCACAAATAAGAAGGCAGAAGGAGGCAATTGTCATACCCAAAAACATAGGCCCATTAGGGAATTGTTACACCACAATACTAAGTCCCAATAGTGTGTTATTACACCACAAGACTAAGGCCCATTAGGGCACTGTTACACCACAAGACTGCGGTCCAATAGGGCATTATGGTGTTATCACAAATAAGAAGGCCCAAGTAGGCTATTGTCATACCCAAGAATTGAGGCCCATTAGAGTGTTGTTACACCACAACATTGAGTCCCATTAGGGCGATGTTACACCACATAATTGAGGTACAATTTAAAAGACACATAGAAGGGAATTATCATTATATAATTTCCAATTAAATGCAGGACCCTGTGTGCATTTATTGAGGCAAGAAACCCTGCATTTTACCTTATGAAATCCATGCCATTTGCAGTATTCTTGAACAACAAAAATATATATGTGAAAAATAAAAAATATTTAATTGTATTAATGTTTTTTTTTTTTTTGTCAAGTGGTTTGTGATCCTCCATGCTTGACCTGTGCTTTGATGATTCACTACCCAAGGGCATATAATTCATCAAAGTCACATGGGGATCACACCCAAACTGGGCCACACTAGCCCTAAGTTGACTGGATTTTTTAGCATATCTCCTCCTGCTAGCACATGACATATCTACCCCCCATGACATTTGATCTTTTGTTTCCTTGCTAACGAGGCCCATCCTCAACTGATTGTGCTAGTGGGACATGACTAGTTGTATTAATGTTACTTATGAGTAAAACAATACTCTCTTAGTTTAATCATTCAATTTCGCCTTGAAGTGAAGGTTGGGCGTGCATTTTTGTGAATTAATCGAAAATTGCCTTGCTTCACTAAAATGCACACCTATGCTTCATTTCTTGGTCAATCTGATTGACTCAACTCCCCCATTTTCTGATCTCAGGACCTTGATCTTCTCACCTGTCTATTTCTCCACCTAAGCCTTGGTCTTCATGTAAAAGATCTAGGTTTTCCCGATTTTATCATGATGCCAATGTTTGCAACATTGTGAATGTAACACATATGGACATGGCAATTGTTCAATACTCGCGACTCCTATTGGCAGCTCAACTGATCTATCTTATGCAGGCCTGTGGAATCCTGGTGGCAACTCTTTTCTTTTTCGCTTGCAAAATCCATGTTCTCTATGGTTGGCCCTATGGCATTCACATTCAGTAATGACTGTTTATTACCTTGCATGGCTCAACCTAGCAACAAATTCTCCCTGCATTGCAGCCCACGATTGTCTCCACTTAGTTGAAAAGTCTCCCCATGTTTCCTGTTAACAACATATGCAATTTCCTTTTGCTGGCAGCTAACATTCCTATCGGCCAGTCATGGCCCTGTTACCCTACCAAAGTGGGTGACCCTATAGGAGAACTTTTCTCCTTTTCTTCACATCCAGCCAACCAACCATGCAACACCTAACAACCACTACTAGTTGATGATGTGTCATTTTATCTCTACCACCTGCATTAGTCATATATAATTTTTAATAGACTTTTACATTGTTATATCTTTACTAACCAATAGAGTAGTAATAATGTTAATATTATTAGGGCTAGAAGTATCTCCTATAAATAATTTCATTTTAAAAAAATTTCAAAAATTTCTCATTGGATTCACCCCATATAATCATAAGCAATTATGTACAGATAACATTAGTAATAAAAGTGTAGTAGAACAATCATATGTCTGTCATGATATCTTTGTCACAGGCCTACCATGATATCTCTATCATAGGTCTATCATGATATCTCTATCATAGGTATGTCATGATAACTCAGTCATAGGGCTCAAGATATATGCTTCATATCTCTATCATAATATTTTCTCATATCACAAATAAGAAGACCTAAACAGGCCACTATCATACCCAAGAATTGAGGCCTATTATGGTGTTGTTACAACACAAGATTGAGCCCCATTAGGGAGTTATTATAACACAAGAATGAGGTACAATTTCATATACCTATAGGATGGAATGATCATTATATCACTACGAATTAATTACAGGTCCTAGTGTGCATTTATTTCAGGCACACAAATCTTTCCTTTTACCCTATGAAATCCATGCATTTTGGAGCATTCTTGAACAAAAAAAACATATATGTGAAAAAAAAAAAAAATGTATTAATGCTACTTATGAGTAAATAAATACTCTCCGGGTTGAATCATTCAATTTGGCCTTGAAATGAATGTTGGGCACGCATTTTTGTGAAGCACCAAGATTGCCTCACTTCACTAAAATGCACGCCCAACCTTCATTTCTTGGCCAGTCTAATTGATTCAAATTGTAGATTGTTTATTATACTATTTTACTGTTTTACACACTTTTACATTGTTATATATTTACTAACCAATATAGTAATAACAATGTCAATTTTCTTAGGACTAGAAGTCTCTGTTGTACATATTTGTATTTTAAAACGTTTTCAACATTTTCACATTGCATTCACCCCATATCATCATAAGAAATTATGTACATAGAACATTAGAAATAACAATGTAGAGCAACAATCATAGTCTGTCGTGATATCTATATCATAGGGTTCAACATATGTCCTTCATATATCTTTCATAATCATTTCTCATATCACAAATAAGAGGGGCCAAAGAGGTTGATGTCATACCCAAGAACTAAGGCCCATTAGGGCGTTGTTACACCACAATAATTAGGTATAATTTCATAGACCCATAGGATGGAATGATCATTATATCACTTCCAATTAATTACAGGTCATGGTGTGCATTTATTTGAGGCACACAAACCCTACCTTTTACCTTATGAAATCCATGCAATTTGGAGTATTCTTGAACAACAGTAATATATATGTGAAAAAATTAAATTATTCAATTGTATTAATGTTACTATTGAGTGAAGAAATACTATCCAAGTTGAATCATTCAATTTGGCCTTGAAATGATGGTTGGACATGCATTTTTGTGAAGCAAGCCAAAAATGCCTTGCTTCACTAAAATGCACACCCATGATTCATTTCTTGTCCAATCTGATTGATTCAAAATGTAGATTGTTTATTTTACTATTTTAGATACTTTTACATTGTTATATATTTACTAACAAGTATAGTAGTAACAATGCTAATTTTCTTAGGGATAGAAGTCTTTGCTTTAGATAATTTCATTTTAAGACATTTTCAACATTTTCACATTGAATTCACCCCATATCATTGTAAGCAATTATGTACAAAGAAAATTAGCAATAACAATGCAACAAAATAGTCATAGATCTATCATGATATCTCTGTCATAGGGCTCAGAATATCTCCTTCATATCTCTGTCATAATCTTTTCTCATATGGAAAATAAGGACCAAATAGGCCATTGTTATACCCAAGAATTGGGGCCCATTAGGGCGTTGTTACACCACACAATTGTGGCCCATTAGGGATTTGTTACACCACAAGACTGAGGTACAATTTTGTTGACCCAAAGGGTGGAATGATCATTATATAACTGCCAATTAATTACAGGTAAGGAAAATTTTAAGGATGGAAAATTATCTTGAAGTTTAAAAACATAAGCGAATCTCACTATTCCCTAATATGAAAACTATAAAATGTTTATTGATATATTTGTAAAATTATTCAAATTTATAATGATTTTACATACATTCTCTATATAATGTTGGTGATTTTTAAGGTAAAATAATTTTATATTATAAAATTTGGGTGAATCATTTTTAGAAAAAAATGGAAATTGATGAATCTTTTTTGTGGAAAATAATGGAAAATTAGCCCACCTGCAAATATTAGCCTCTAAAATTTTCCATGATTATAGATCCTAGTGTGCATTTATTTGAACCACACAATCCTTCCCTTTTACCCTATGAAATATGTTGGCCTTAGGGGTCCTGGCCTAGGTTCAAAGGTAGCTGCCCTACTAACAAAACCCTAAATTGTTGGCCCTTTTGGCAACAACCCACGTAGCGTTGGCCGCAGTCTCACTCGAAGCAGTATTGGGGGATGACAGAACTAGGTTTCTGCATCCAAAGGTCAGTATGATGGGTTCTTGTAGCTTCTAGGGCTTAGTTCAGTCTTCGCAAACTCTAATCCTTCCAAAACAGATAATTGCAATAATTCATATAAACATAATCTATACCTTCGCGAAAGCCTTCAAACATTCATTACATCAATCAATTAAGCTGATCTACCACTTTCGTGCATTAATTTATATAAATTCAGATACAGAGCGAAAATATAGAAATTGTAGAATTAGTTACAGATGCACAGATACACAAATCATGGCTCAAAATTGTCTTTATTAGATGTATTCTTTCAGTTACAAACTCTTCTTCCCTATGCACTCAGCTACAGGGGCCCGTGCACTCATCCCGCAGACTTACCAAGGTTTCCATGCACTCAGCTGCAGGAGCCTTCCCCTTCGCCTAAGTATAAGAAACAGACTTTCCTATCTTCGCTTACTTACCCATACAATGATCTTCTAGTTATGAGTTACTTCCTAGACTCGCTATGACTCTTCTATATATAGCCTTCACTTTTACAATACCATGGTTTGCAGACCATGGGTGGGTCTCAAAACTCCATATCTTATAACCACCTAAGGGAGTAAATCCCCATTGACCCTTATGACCTTCGCTCTCTACTTCCTCAAAACACGGAGACGTTGCAATTATACAAAATGTTAATGCCAAAATTTGACCCCAGGGGACCCTCTTCGAACAAATTGCATGCAATTTTGAGTATTATTGAACAAAAAAATATATATGTGATTTTTTTTTAATTGTATTAATGTTACTTATGAGTAAAAGAATACTCTCCAAGTTGAATCATTCAATTTGGCCTTTAAATGAAGGTTCGACATGCATTTTTTTTAAGCAAGCCAAAATTTCCTTGCTTCATTAAAATGCAAGTTCATGCTTTATTTCTTGAACAATCTGACTGATTCAAATTGTAGATTGTTTATTTTAATATTTCACAGTTTTACATTGTTATATCTTTACTAACTGGTAGAGTAGTAACAATGTTAATTTTCTTAGGGCCATAAATCTCTGTTGTAGATAATTGAATTTTAAAACATTTTCAACATTTTCACATTACATTCACCCCATATCATCATAGGAAATTATGTAGAGAGAAAATTAATAATAACAATGCAGTGAAACAATCATAGTTCTTTCATGATATCCCTATCATAGGCCTGTCATGATATCTCTGTCATAGGGCTCAACATATCTCCTTCACATCTTTGTCATAATATTTTCTCATATCATAGATAAGAAGGCCCAAAGAGGTCGATGTCAAACCTAAGAAAGAAGGCCCATTAGGGCATTGTTACACCATGTTGATGGTCTTGGACCTGCCAACATGTTAGGGGATCTCCCTGGTAAGAAGTCACAGCTAGACCTCAGATTGTTTGGAGTAGGAGTCGCAACACTGGGTAGTAAAGTAATGTCTTGACTACAGTCGCGCACAAAGGTAAGTGTGATAAATTTGTCGGAAACAACTGTGTGACCTTGGAACGAGTCAAGTGAGATGCATGGGGGTTATAACACACGGAGGGGAAAGGAAGTGTGTCCCTTAGAAGCCTGTAATAATACACAGCCTGAAAGGAACGCAAGAGAGGAATGACATCACAAGCTGGAAAGCATAATAGTCCACAAACCAATGTGATGGGTTAAACCAACAGCACGTCTACAACAATATTCATACAATTTCATACAAAATAGTTCATAAACACATGCGTAAGTTAAATAACATACATTGCTAAAGTAACTAGAATAGTCTAACTACAATGACAAAATATGCATGAAAATGTGTTGGCTCTGTTATATATTATTAATCGAAAGTTCCATCCATACATACACCATTGACAACCACTAGCCCCAATAGTGGAACATTACAATCAACACCGCATGCTCCTCCAAAGATATGTACTCGCTCTACGTTGTGGAGAAGCCAAGGCTCATCAAAATGCTCTCCAAGCCTCCTCTTAGAAATGCCTAGCCAAAATATTGGCTCCCGAAAGCCCATACTATGAGTTATGAGGTTCTATGTATAGAAAATGGTGGGGTGACCCTTTACATTCCCCATTGACTCTTGGACTACCCTCATGAATCTTCCCATTACATATCGACTGTTCACATTCCACTAGTGACACTTGGAATTTCACTTACAACATATTTACAATAATACAATTGCCATATATACCCATGTGGGACAAAATAGGCTTGAGTCAACCTAACAAGAAAACCAACATCACTCGGGGTCGTAGGGAAATACCAGCTCGATAACCTCATCAAGGTGGTATTCGGTGATGAACTGATACCAATCTTGGTATTGCGCTATTGTGTCCCCATATTGTTTGTGATGTCTTTATCGAAGCGGGCTCTTGCCTCCATAGCTTTCAAGTATATGGTTTTGAAACCTCTATCTAGCTCATCCTAAAGCATGCGCAGCACTGTCCTAAGTGTATCTGAACCACTAATGTACTTCTGCATGTTCTCTGTGCTCAACTACAAGTCATCACTTTTGGCTTCACGCATCAACTGCTTTATGTACCTGCCGACCTCCAGCATGACTTGGTTCTTCCTCATGGCCTGAGTGAGGGTTCCGATCGAAGGGATCATGTGTGTCATCATTATGACATCCATACTCTTGTACAACCATCCATAGGAAGCCTCAATGTTGGTGATGAGCAGAGGGAGCTTCTCATAGTTCCGGATCAACATCTGAATTTGCGCTTTGTCTAGCTCTGTCTGTGGCTTCATCATATTGTGTAAGTAAGGTGAGGCCCCCTTGTACCTCATTGTCCATTCATGTACATGTTCAATAGCAACATGGATGTCTTTAAGAGTTTGGGATGTCTTTGTGCATTGTTGCTAAAAACTGTAGAGATCGACAACCGTTTTGTGCACGGTGACAAATATATTATACAACGTCTGCATGGTGGTCTCCAAAGTCAATATCTCCACGAGTATTGCTTTCTTTATTTCTACCATAGTGTATCATGCAGTCTTCTCTGTTCTCTGTCTGACATCTTGCAATTCCTTCATCATCCGATCATTCTCTCCTATCAAGAACTTGAGCGTCAAACTCGTGGCTACTGCATAAGCCTTAGAATCCTCAACCATGGAAGCTGGATGTCTTCTAACATCTGACACAATCACCCTTTCTTCTATGTGCGTAGATGATGTGTGATCATCTGGGAGTTTCTTTCTTCGTGCCTATACAATCCTGTGTTATGACTTGTCGAATGACAGATTGTACACATCCATCTCTGGATCATCATTAAGATGAACAACCTCTCCTTGCTCGCTTGGGACTGGTTGTGATTCTGGAGGTGGTGGAGACATGAGTGCGACCTCGAATGCTCTTGGCATGAGATCAGTGTCTTGGTCATGTGGCTCCTCTTCTGTCTCCATGTCCGTTTCCTCAACCATCTTCTCAACTTGCTAAGAAAATTCCCGAACCTGCACCTGCTCTCCCTCTTCTTCATTTGTTGGTTGCTTTACTACCTCAACCTGTATAAGCACAGTTTTCTCTGTCACGGCACCCTACCTTTCCTCCTATTCATGTTTATACTTTTCTTCCCATTCTCTCCTCTTGAGCTCTTTCTCTTCCTTTAGCTTCTTCTCTGTCTCTTGCAACTTCCTTTCTGTATCTTCCAACATTTACTTCTCTCTCTTCCTCTATTCTACTCTCCTTTCATGTTGTCACCTCTTCGTCTCTATCTCCAAAGTTAATTTCTCAACAATAGGATATTCTCTGAACTTGTAGCTTTGCTCAGCCTTTGCACTCTCAGCAATCTTCCTTTTGACTTTGTCTTGCGCCAGTTTTCTTCTCACTGTTGTTGTTGTTGTTGCTTCTTGTGGTGCTGCTACCTGCAGTGTTGCTTTCCATTCTACAACTATGTTGATCGGTTGATTGAGCCTAGAGTATTTGTAGCAATACCTCCAAATATCTTCCTCTAGCCAATGGCATCACCCGTGGATCCATGGTTAATACACCTTCCCACAGTGGTTCTTGCATATGCATTGTGGATCATACACATTGAAACTCTTGGTGCCAAACCCAAATATCTTCAAGTCCTCGGCCTCAAGATCGACATATTTCAAGTTATGGATCTCATGCAATACAATCCGCACAGGAAGAGTAGGCTATGGTTCCTTCTTCCTCTTATGTAATCCTTCTGATAACCCTATGGAGATGTGGTATGCAACCTCTTGCATGACTAGCTTATCTGTGGAAAACCTTAGTAGCTCATGCAAAGGCTTCTCTTTGCCAAACATCTTGATGAAGGTGCCACCGAGTGAGGCATACTAATCTCCAATGTTAAGAAATTCATTGCTTCTTGGGAAATGTAAGGTGGACCCTGTTTGAAGATCATCCTGTATAGCAGGATGATGAAGTGGCTAGACAACCTCACCATGACTCCTCGGTAGTTGCTCTCAGAGAGAAACTTATAATCTATGTTCACAACATCATTTAATGGTGTCCATGTCCAACCCATGCCAGGGAACTGCTGTTGAGCATAGATTGCATCAAGCAGGTACGGGGACATAAAGAATCTTGCTTTCTCATCCTTAGGCAAACTCTAAGCATTAGACACATGCACTTTTAGTTGAAGAGCCAACATGTCCGACCAGCTGAATGGACTTCCTTCATTTGCCAACTAATCCAACATAACCACCCAACTTTACAAAAAGGTCTCTATGCTCTCTTGACCATACAAGCGGCATGCAAATATGACCAAGAGTTTGTAATCTTTCCTGAGTGACTTCATCTTATAGACTTACTTGTGTGTCTCTCTAAACTTCGATGGCTCTTTTACCCAACACTTCATGATGTCTCTAATGTTCACATTGCTATTGGAGTGTAGAACAATGCATCAATGTGGCTCACTAACTGTGGCAAGTGATACATCTGATGGTAGTTTTTCCACCTGAAGGTGGAAAGTTGTGTTCCAATGGTACTTCTCAATGTCATTGTCTCAAGATCAATATGTGGGACAATCCAGTGAATGATATGCGTGCATGGGAAGGCAAGGTACCTACATGCAACCCTGTACAAGCCTGACTTGTGGATGTTGACATACACTTGTTGATCTTCCAGATATTCCTTGAAGCTACCTACAAATATGTCCTTTATTTCTTGTCATGTTACCTTCATGTCCTTATCTATGAACAAATGCATGTCAGCATAGATGGGAAATTTCATTGGCACATGTTCAACTACATCTCTAGTGCTTCTCTCTATAGTATCCTTTGATCCAGCTCTCTTGGAAATCAAGATGCTTGTACTACTGAGAAGATGCTCAACAAATGATGTACCTGGAGACGAAGTAGACACTCACAACAAGTAAATTTCATCTTAAAAACACAAAGAACTTCAAGGATCGATCATCCAACAAATTGGGCAACTGCTAAGCAAGATTTCGCAGTTGTGACTCTCAGAGGTGAGGAACTGTCAGTTGGATCTACGCATTGCACAGTCCCAAATTCCAGTGAGAGGTATTGATGACTGGAATTGAGTAGATCATAGTCCATTGTGGCTTTCTGAGGACTGGAACTACATAATGCGTGGTTCAATCTAGCTTGATGTTGGCTGGGAGTGTGCATTGCACAATCCCAATGGGAAAGACTCTAGGACTGTCTCCTGGAACTGCTTATAGCGCAGCTGGAGCCAGTTACTGACAACCTCTATGCAATTTCTAGAGCTAAGGTAGAGCATTCAGTTCCATAAATGCGCAGTGCATGTCAAGAAGAGCTAGATCTGAGCCAAGGTAGCCCAGATCTCCCTAATGGAAACTTGAAAACAAGTAGATTTGAATGCGTGAATGAAGGATTGTGCAGATCTAAGTGAATGGTCATGCATCCAATCAAAATAAATGTAGGAAACAGTTAAACATGTGAACAACAAAGCTTATTGGAAGAGTCATTGCAACGATGACCATTAGTGAAAAAACTAGGTTATGCATGTGACGCTTATGAAAGGCAATGCAAAACGTGAAACAAAAATTCTATAAGCTAAAACAAACTAAAATTACAATGGCCATTCAATAAAACATGAAAGACAACACTCACACAATCCAAGGAAACAAAAGTGATAGAAGAAGCAGAAAAAGACTTGGAAAGCAAAACTCACCTAGAAACGTTGTGTCTATTATGACGAAGGTTCCTATATGCCTCAAGAATGACAAAGCTCCAAGATCGAATGTGAAAATGAGTTATGGCAGCATCCATTAAACAGATTTTATCGATTTAGGGTTTATGACGTACATGCCAAAAATCTAAGAAAAAGTGACAAGTGGTGGTAGTTTCTAAAATTAACTCAAGTGTAACTCCTAGTGCTAAAAATAGGTCCCTATTTTTTAGGGATCGTTTTTTCTTTTTTTCTTTTTCGAGAAGGGCTACCACGCATGCATGGAGAAATTATGTAGTCTTGGGGGGAACTAAGAAACTTACCGGCACATGCATCAGGTAGCAGTTGAGAGAATGCTTCTGCGCAATTCCTGGGATGGCTGGTTCTGGCTGCCTCTCATGCTCTGCATAGTTTCCTAGCTAAAGACAAGACTTCATCTGGGTTTGTGCAGTTTTAGATCTGAAGCTCACTTCTAGGCTAATATGCACAATTTTTGAGAGCAAGGTTCACTGCTAGGTTACACTGCGCAATTCCTAAGAACAAGAATGGTTTCCCTCTAGGATGCATAGATTGCTAAGGCAGTGCAAGAACCAGGTGCAACCAAGTCATGGGGGGTCAGCTTGTGGTTAGAAAACATAACAAGTAAGCGACACAAGATATAAAGAGAAAGATAAATTCAAATGAAAGAACAAGTACCTGGGTTGTGCAAGACAAGCCACTGAGATTTATAGGGAGGCTCCAAAATGAAGTGAAGGGAAAATTTTGGAGGGTGGTTGTAGTTGCTACAACACACCACAAGACTGAGGCCCATTAGGGAACTATTTTTTTTTTTTTTTTTGCAAAAATTTACATTATATTAACATGGAAATACACATAGAGTCCATGGAAAAAATATTTGGGGGTCTTTTCCCATCACCCATTAAGGTTCTTTGACCTTAGAGAGAGAAACCATATTATCTTTCTAGAATATGTTAATCAAGTATTATGTAATGCATAAAAAGAAATGTGTTTAAGCTAAGCATTGCAAAATTTAGAACCCTCATTCTATGGGTGGATCGAGCCACTAATATACATACCTTGAAGAAAATAAAAAAAACATTAAAAAAAAAAAAATGTGTTGTTACACCATAACACAAAAATGTGACTCGTCCTCGAGCCACTCAAAGCTTCTTCTATCCCCATGGATTTGGAACCTTTGTCCTTACTTAGGTTGTCTTCTTGTTATTAGTACAACAAGCGTAGGGGTAAACAAGGAACCTAGTTTCCATTTAGCTCTTTGAACCAACTAGGAGGGGTTAGCCACATCCCCCCTCCCCATAACGATGCTCTCATAAAGAGAAACATGACCACCACTATTGCTCTAGGTCTAGGTCCCATGCCTAACCCTAACCATTTCTTTCTTCTTCCTGCTATACCTGCTCCTTCCTTTGGCAGGTAGTGGCAAAGATATGGTCCCTCTTCCTTCTTCAAGATACTCTGAGAGTTACTCGGGTGGGGTGGCTCATACTTTTTCAATCAGCTATCCATTTCCTCAAAGTGATTCAAGGTCCTTCTACTGGTCAGAACAAGGATTCTGCCCAATTTCAAGTAACGGTTACTAGTAAGGTCCATCAGTCCTATCATTAAACAAGAGAGAAGAATCACATCCTACTGCTATAGCTCCCAGAGTGGGAACTGTCCTGACAAAGTTCCACCATATGGACTCGCAAAGCCATCCTTAAAGGGGTGTCAGGAAACACTTATTGGTGAGACTACAATATCACATAAGAACCATATTTGTGAGTAGAGGGGGCCCTCCCTTATCTTAGAGACTGGTCGTAACTTAACCACCTCCCATGAACAAAATCTCCTTTTCTATATCTATCACTTCCATCTCTTCTGATGCAATATCTTCTTTCATAATTGTGTCGCGTTACCATCGCCACTCCTTGAGGCCCCTTCTCTCATCATTTCTGCCATATCTTTCAATTATCCTTCAACTCCCTCTGTGAGCGCCCTCATACTCCTTTAGTTTGGCACCACTCTTGCACTCCTTCTCCTATTTACAACTTAAAATTCCCTCATCTCCTCTAATCCTCTCTTACAGGAAGACTTCCTTTCACCAATTATTTGGTTCCTCAATCATTCCTTGAGTGGTATTTTATAGTGTTTCACACTTCCTGCTCCTTCATCATGGCTGCTTGTGACCTTGACTTCACCATTATGGTTTTCTGATCCAAATCACTCTCAGTCTACACAAACCTGGTTTACAATATTCCTTCAGATCAACTTGACATGATGGTTCACTTGTGCTACTTATGTCACCCAAACCAATCTCAACTTAGCTTATCTTTTTACTTCAAGATTATCCTCATTAGTTTTCACCACCTAAGAATTCCATGGTTTAATTTGACAACTAGCATGATATCTTCTACAACAAAAAAAAGGATTCAATAATATTCCCATCTACTTTCTTTCGCTTCAATGAAGATTACAATGAAGGGAATGAATAATTTCGTGCAACTCCCATCATGCAGTATTGATCTTCACATGATTTTTTGAGCCTTCATATGTTAAAGTACTTCGTCATTGATGCACCTAGTCCAAAATATTATTACTCCCACCCTTAATTTTGTTGAATATTTTCCATTCAAATATTTAACTAACTTCTTGGCCTTGAGTGCTTCTTTTTGTACTTGTTTCTTTCATATATCAATGTTCATTTCTGATCCTCTTATCATAATCTTATGTTGTGAAATTATATGAATATATTCCCATATAAAACGAACTTCTTGAATAATGTCATCCCAAACAATTTGTCTAGCATCAATTAAAGAAATATTACCTTTCAACTTGGTTTTCAACTCTTTGATTTCATCTTAACCTAACTTATACTTACTAGTAAACTGATTGTTATTTTCATTTGATATGTTCAACTGCCTCTCCTTCACATTCAACTGCTCCTTATAATGGTTAAATCATCTTGCTTTTCTTTAGTTCATCTTCTAAAATTCTGAGCTCTGCCATGACCTTCGTCAATTTCTCCAAGGGGTCATCTGCTTCAGCTAGAACCATAATGGTGCAAACATGATTTTTAATTGACTGGTGTAGGCTCTGCACTTGTTCTTGTAAAATAATAATCTCTTTATTGATGTCAAATAGTTCTTCTATTAATAACTCTTTCTACTTTTCAACTTGAGTGAAAGCAATTATTTTAGTATGCTTAGTCCCAAGCAATTTTAACTTCTTCATTAATGATAACACCTCAAATTTTGTGTTCTACAACTCAATATTCATGCTATGTTTCCATACTAATTCTAATTATATAACTCCTATCTTTAATTTGTTGATAATTCTTCTACAAAGTTTCAAATGAAGGAGTCTCTTCTATTGTGAATGCTGCCAAATCGTTGGAGATAGAAGAGGAATTAGTGTGCCATAGTTTTCCCAACTGCATTTGAACACCAGGCTCATTTGAAGGTCCTTTTGTTAGTTTGATTAGTATGTCTTCTTCATCCTCTATTTGAATTTTAGTCCTCTTCCATGACTGGGAATACTCCATCTCAACATCTATCTATTTAGGAGTAGTCCTCTTCTAACTCTTCTCTTTTACCATAGGGGTTTCAACATGCATTCTTTGTTGCAACCTGCCAAATGGCCAAGTTTCTTGATTTTCCATTTTCTCAATTTCTGATATGCTTTCATGAATATAAGGCACATAACTAATTTATACAATTTTATTATAAATTATATCATGAGGGTCATATTGCCACTTTTCACCTTTTCAAAAACCAAACTCCATCATCACTTCCACCTACGTAAGGGCTCGTCTCATGTTTACAATAAATGGTCCTACAATCCTCTCTAGCTTCAAAATATATCCTTTTCATGCAGGAACAAAATGTACTTGGTTAACACTGAGACTCTACCTTATAAATTCAAGAGAAAATATCCTCATAGGCAAAAAGATTGGCATTGAAATGAAGATTGGGCGTGCATTTTTGTGAAGCAAGCCAAAATTGCCTTGCTTCACTCAAATGTATTCCCAGAGTTTATTTATTGGCCAATTTGATTGATTAAAATTGTAGATTTTTTATTTAATGATTTTACACATTTTCACATTGTTATCTTTACTTTGAGCTTAAATATTTATAGTTCAGATTTCATACAACAATCTAAGTTTTTCTTCGACATGCCTTATGTGAAAGTTGTGTATAAGTGGGAAACATGGTTATGTAGGATATATGTCACACATTATGCAAGGTTATATCTTAAGGTTAGGAATTGTCGAATCATGTCCCATTTCAAATTTCATTACCAAGAGTGTAATTGGTTTGGTTTAGGAGGGCATATTTGTTCAGATTGTGATCATTGGAAGATATGATCAATTGCTATTTCGATAGAATTAGATTTAAGTGTATAAAAATTCCTTTATGAAAATGACTATGATATGTTGCATAAAACGGTTTTATTTAGGTTGGAATCATCATTATTACACAATCAATTAAGTACAGGTCATGGTGTGCATTTATTTGAGGCACATAAACCTTGACTTTAACCCTACGAAATGGATCCAATTTGGCATATTCTAGAACAACATAAATTTATGTGTTTAAAGCTAATGTTAATTATGTGTAAAAAAGTACGCTCCATGTTAAATAATTCAATTTGGCCTTGAAATGAAGGTTGGGCATGCATTTTTGTGAAGCAGACCAAAATTGCCTTGATTCACTAAAATGCATGCATGTCATGCTTCATTTATTGGCCAATCTGATTGATTAAAATTTTAGATTGTTTATTTAATGATTTTACACACTTTTGCATTATTATATAAGTTTTGCTTTAATTTTCCTAATTTGAATGTTGTGTATAAGTGGGAAACATAGTTATGTAAGATATTTGTCAGACATGATGCAAGGTTGTATCCTAAGGTTAGGAATTGCGAATCATGTTGTCTTTCAAATTTAATTACCAAGAGTGTAACTGGTTTGACATGGGAGTGCATATTTGTTTTGATTGTGATCATTGCCATATATGATCAATTGTTATTCTGTCAGTCTTTGATTTTAGTGTATAACATTTCCTTTATGAAAATGACTATGTTATGTTGCATAAAATGGTTTTATATTTAGGTTGTAATGATCATTATAAAATAGTCAATTAAGTTAAGTTCTTAGTGTGCATTTCTTTTAGGCACACATACCTCAACATTAACCCTACAAAATCTATCTAATTTATCATATGCTTGCACAACATAATTTCTATGTGAAAAATTAATGATAATTATGGGTAAACAAGTCCTCTCAATGTTGAATTATTCAATTTGGCCTTGAAATGAAATTGGGGCATGCATTTTTCTGAAACAAACCAAAATTGGTTTTCTTCACTAAAATGCATTCCCATGCTTCATTTATTGGACAATTTGATTTATTCAAATTGTAGAGTGTTTATTTATTTATTTTACACACTTTTGAATTATTATGTGCTTGCTTTGACCCTTAAATAATTTTGCTTTAGATTTCATACAAAAGTCCAAGTTTTGCTTCAACTTGCATTATGTGAAAGTTGTGCATAGGATTTTATTCAAACTTATATTGGGAAAAACAATTGTCCTTTAACTCAAAGCAATAGTTCCAACACATCACATTAATTGTCAGTTCGAATAGGTTTTGTTATTGCAAGGCTATTACACAAAATATATGCAAAGGAAAATGATGACTAGTGGTAATGAATCTTAAACTCAATCATTGTAATCACACTCTCAACAATTCAACACTTTGGTTGGTATACTGTCAAACCTTGTTCACAAACTATAGAAATAAACACACAATGTAGAATAAAACCACTTTGTCACATTGTCACTCTTATTAAGAAAAGAAGAGCACTCATGGAAACCATTTTCTCAATAAATGATGAAACACACATTCAAATGAAATGAGCACACCATCAAAATATAACAAGAATTAAATATTTGTCACACTAACAAAGGGACCGGTCCAGGACCTATGCTATTACACAATTAAAAAGTTAGAATTTTGCAATCATTAAAGCATCAATAAGACTAATAATAACAATAAGAATAATCACACATGAATTATAACTGAGAGGAAATAAATAAATAAACTATAGTACCATCCTAACCAGTGATCCCTACTAATAAGTAGAGCCCTTCCTTCCTTGTAAGGGATGGTACACTACACAACACACAAGCTAGTGAACAAAAAGGTATGGCACCATTCTATGATTTACTAACGTTTATTAGAATTTTTGCATGTTTTACATCATTGGAATGACATCTTAGTTGTAACTTAGTTGAAATTGTATTATGGTATATATGTCCACATTGATATGATGTAATATGATTATGGTTCCATTTCATATGTTGTAATATTAGAAATATAACAGAAATATTAAATATTGCATGAAATAAATAATAACTTGTCATTTTGAACGTTTTTTTTGTAGAATACAAGTCTTCCTGAAGATCCAATTGATGTTGAAATCAATCGAAATTATGTTGGGTCTAGTTCAGACATTTGAGACAACAACACTGAGGTAGATAGAGAGGACACCAAGGGAGACGACAATGATGATTATAGTGATGATTATCATGATGTCGATGATCATGATAAATATGATGATGATGATGAGAAATATGTTGGTAGTAGCTAGTGGCATTGATCATATAGAATCCATCATGGATCAATGTTGATAAATCATTATGATGCCTCTTTTCATGTTTATTATCATATGTATCGTTTTCATCTGCACTACCATATTGAGTTGTATCATTTTGACATGTATCATTTTGACTTGTATTATTTGGGTCTGCATTATGTGTATCTAGTCATGGACCCCCAACTTTGTTTATTTATATTATAAAAATACAGGTTATAGTTAAAAAAATAAAATTATCACGTTATTTTATTCCAATGATGTGGTGTGGTTTGTAACTATAAGAACCCTAAAAGAGATTTGGTTTGGAAATATATATGATGGGAATCTGGGTCTGCATTATGTCTAGCTAGTCACGACCAACAATTTGTTTATTAATAATATAGAAATACTAGTTTATTTTTAAAAAAATGGTTGTTAGTTTGTATGGATTTCCATTTCCCTAAATATTCTTCATAAGTGGTATGCTATAAAATATTTCAAATGCAATATGACTTACTCTATAATCATATAAGTTAGTTAAGAGGTATGCATGCAATTAGGGTGACCTCTAATTCAAATTGTGAGGCAAGTTCTTCACCTCTTACTCCTCCTAAAGGCTTCTTGTTAGACTTATTCTACAAACACTTTGTTACATAGTGCCCATATTCATGGCAGTGAAAACATTTTATCTTTCTTAGGTCCTTTTTCTTAGCATTTTTCTGGCTAGACTATGGCATTCAATTTTTCCTGCAAATATTCTTGGCAGAGGATGATACTTTTCTTTGTGGGTCGATCATGATCAAAGAGGTTAATTAAGTTCTCAAATCCTTCTGCAAATACAAGTGCCCAAGCCCAGATCACAAGATTGTGGATATTTTCATCCATTTCTTTGAAATCATGGGAAACAACCTATTGTAAATGGTTAAAGAGTCGCAACAAAAGTGCAAAATTTATGGTTCTATTAATGAAACGTTCATTGCTCTCATTCCTAAGCCTTTGGGGTCATATTCTTTTTGTGATTATGGACTAATATCTTTATGAAACATTACATAAAAATTAATTTCTAAGATTATCACGACTCATATGAAGGTAAAACTTTTCGATTATATCTCTCTAGAATGTTTAGTTTTTTGAAGAACTGACACATTCAGGAAGTTGTAGTCATTTCTCAGGAGAGTTTACACTCTATTAAAATTATGCGCAAGGATATTATCATTTAAAAATTGGATTTTTTGAAGGCCTATGATTGTGTGGAATGAATTTTCCTTCGTATGATTCTACACAAGATCGAGCTTTTTGTGGGGGTCATTGAATGAATCATGGATTGTGTATCCATGGTTTGTTATGTTGTATTGTTCAATGGTGTCCCATTAAATTTTTTTCAAGCTTATCAGTGATTGTGTCAGGGCTACTCTCTATCGCCCTTATTGTTTTTTTTGGCCATTGAACATTTAAGCAGGAAAATATCATCGACAAAGATAGGAGAGTTATTTGTTGGTCTACATATCACTAAAAGGGTGTCTGTCTCTCATCATATGTTTGTTGACAATGTTATCTTCTTTGGTCGGGTCTTTACGTCTCAATGGAGGATCATATTCCACATCATTTATAATTTTGGAGACACATCTGGATTATATATGAACAAATTTAAATCTCTGCTCATATATGAATCTTTTGATCATATTAAAAATGCAAAGATTATTGGCATCTTCTTTGTTGTTATCACTCCTTTAGAGTTGGGCTTCAAATATATTGGTTTCAATTTGAATCCAAATAGATATCTTATCAAATACTCGAATTGAATCATTAAAAAAGTTGAAGGTCAGTTGTCAAGATGGTCACATAAATGGTTATCGAGCGGGGGTAGGTTGATTATTGCACAATCAATATTTCATAATATCTTTGTGTATTGGATGTATTTATATATGATGCCTCAATACATCATTAGAAAGATCAATTCCATTCTATTTAATTTTCTATGGTCTGGAGTGAAGGGAGATCAAAATGATTTATCTTGTACGATTAGGGGATATTACTAAGAAAAAGGTAGTTGGCAGATGGGGACTAAAAAACCTAAAAATAATTGGATGGGTGTTATGAAACCAGCTCAAGAAAAGTTAGATCAACGCCTTAGAATTCAGCCTCTTCGAGGGGGAAACCTCCTTTACATTACATAAATGAACAATTCTTCGATGATTCAAATGACAAAATCCCCTTTCTATATATAGGAGTCTAAGGAGTCACAATATAACCCAGCCGACCTAACAGTAATAATATAAAGCCACAAAAATAACAATAGAGGGATTCTATGAGGCATAGTAATAACAATATGGGGATAATAGGGGCACAACAATATTAATAAGGGATGCAACTACAATAGTAATGGGGTAATCACTAGTATTATAGGGACCCAACATGCCCCTCTCCTTCAAAAAAGTGTTGTCCTCAACACTTGAGTAGTTTTGGATGCTTCTGTATAAAATTCTCATCCTCCCATGTGGAATCTTCAGCGGATAAGTTCTTCCACTTGATAAGATACTTCGAAATTGATCGCTTTCGTAGCTGTCGAGTTCTTGTTTCTGTGACTACTTCCGATTCCAATATAATTTTTCCTTCCTCATCAAGTTCAAGCAATATTGTTTGAACTGGGAGCTTGTCACCTATAACCTTCTTTAAACATGAAACATGGAAAATTGGGTGCAATCGAGAAGCTGCAGGAAGCTCCAATTTGTATGCCATAGTACCAATGTTTTGCAACACCTTGTACGGACCATAATACTTTGGTGATAATTTATTATCCTTCTTAGCTTGCTTGAGGGACATTTTCTTATATGGTTGTAGCCGTAGGAATACCCAATCACCTACATCAAAACTTCTTTCACTACGATGTTGATCTGCCTGTTGTTTCATTCTATTCTATGCCACCACGAGATTATCCTTTAAGAGTTGGAGGACTTGTTGTTGATGTTCAATGTGATGTACCACTGCTTCAACCTTAGAATTTTCTCTTAAATATGATGTGATGGATGGTGGTTGATATCCATAAAGTGCCATAAATGGAGTCACTTTTGTTGTTTTATGGAAGGAAGTGTTATACCACCATTCAGCCAGAGGCAACCATTTGACCCATTATGTCTGTTTATCAGATACAAAGCAATAAAGATATCCTTCCAAACATTTGCTTACTATCTCAATTTTCCCATCATATTGAGGATAATAAGATGAGCTATGAGCTAACTGAGTACCAAGACAAGAAAATACTTATGTCCAAAAATTTCCAGTGAAAATGGGATCTCTGTCACTTACAATAATCTTTTGGTTTCCATGTAGCTTTTGAATTGTTTCCATAAATGCAATAGAAACTGTACTGGCTTTAAATGGATGTGATAATGCACAAAAGTGTGCATACTTGGTAAGTCTGTCAACTACCACCATGATCACACTCTTTCCCTCAGATTTCAGTAACCCTGTGATAAAATCCATTGAAACCTCCTCCCAACGTTGGCTTGGAATGGATAAAGGTTGTAATAGACCCGGTGTCTTAATTGTTTCAACTTTATTTTGTTGGCAAACCAAACATTCCGCCACAAATTTTTGAATATCCGATTTAAGGCCATCCCAAAAAAATTCCTTCTTAACCCTGTGGTAAGTTTTTAAAAATCCTAAGTGCCCTCCTAAGGGAGAAGTGTGCAATTCTATCAGAATCTTTTGTTTTAGCTAGGAATTATTACAAAGGTAAAGCAATCTTTGTACCATAAAGAATCATTTTTCCAACTAAATGTATCAGACGTACTGGAATCTTGTTGTAACTTTCGAATAAGTGCCCACACTTCTTCATCATTCTTCCATTCCTCCCTTGCTTCGTTTATCCAATCTGTTTGGATAATAGAAATGGCACACAACAATGCTTCCACATCCTCATCCTTTCTTGAGAGTGCATCTGCCACCACATTTTGCTTCCCCTTTTTGTAGATGATTTCAAAGTAATAACCCAACATCTTTGTGACCCACTTTTGTTGCTCTTCAGAGGATAATCTTTGTTCTAAAAAGTATTTAAGGCTATCATGATCCATTTTTACCTTGAAGTGTCTTCCCATTAGGTAGGGTCGCCATTTCTTAAGTGCATGGAGTATTGCCAACATTTCCTTCTCATAAATAGCTTTGTGTAAAAACTTTCCCTTGATTGGATGACTTTCAAAAGCAATGGGTCTTTCATCTTGCATTAAAATAGCAACAATTCCATTTCCTGAAGCATCACATTCCACAATAAAGGTTTTTGTGAAGTCCGGTGTAGTTAAGACCAGTGCTTGGCACATTGCCTCTTTAAGATGTTCGAAGGCCTTTGCTGCTTCTGGAGTCCATGAAAATGCATCTTTCCTCAATAATGTTGTTAGAGGTGCTGTTATTCTCCCATAATTCTTAACAAACTTGCGATAATACCCTGTCAACCTGAGAAATCCTCGCAAATGCTTTATGGATGTAGGGATTTTCCATTCCTTAATGGCTTTAATTTTGCTAGGGTCTACCTTAACTCCTTCATGAGATACAATATGACCCAGATATTCCACCTCTTATACTCCAAAGAAACATTTGGATCTTTTTGCATATAATTGTTTCTCCTCCAATAGTTGTAGCACCCTGTCAACATGTTCAACATGATCCTTCCAAGACTTGTTGTAAATTAGTATATCATCAAAAAATACTAACACAAATTTTCTAAGGAAGGGTTTGGAAATAGAATTCATCAAACCTTGAAATGTTGAAGGTGCATTGGTAAGGCCAAAAGGCATAACCAAAAATTCATAATGACCCTCATGAGTTCTAAATGTTGTTTTTAGAATGTCTTCAGTCTTCATTCTGATTTGATGATATCTTGAACGAAGATCCAACTTGGTGAAGTAAATTGATCCATGCAATTCATCCAGTAATTCATCAATGATGGGAATGGGAAACTTATCTTTAATAATGAGCTTGTTGAGCTCCCTATAATCCAGACACATGCGCCATGATCCATCCTTCTTGTACACTAATATTATTGGAGCAGAGAAAGAACTTTGACTCGGTTTAATTATTCCAGCCTCTATCATTTCTGCAACCATACGTTCAATTTCACTCTTTTGGGCATAGGGATATCTGTAGGGCCTGATGTTTGCAGGAACACTTCATGTAATCAAATGAATAGCATGATCATGATCACGAATAGGTGGGAGACCTTTGGGAATCTCAAATGCCTTAGAATGATTGTCCAAGACTTTTTGGAGATCTAGAGAAATAGATGATTGCAATGTGGAAACATCTAGTGAACATAATTGTGCAATTACACCCCTTTGTTCCTTTTTTATAAGCTTTGTCATACCATCAGAGCTAATTATCTTTCCTGGTTTCCCTGCAATACCCTTTAATTCAACTTCCTTTCCTTCCACAGAAACTTTCATGAAAAGTTCTTGAAGATTAAAAGCTATTGTACCCAAGGATTGTAGCCATTGGACTCCTAGTGCGACATCAACACCTCCCATTGGAATGGAAAGCATTGGGCTAGTTAATACATATTCTCCCATCGATGGCATGATATTATGGCACTTTCCAGAGCAATTTATTGTTCCTCCATTTGCAACCATCACTTGACACTCTGGTGCTGGATATAAGAAGAAATTAAATTCTTTTGCTACCTTACAATGAATAAAATTGTGGGTACTTCTTGAATCAATCAAAACTATCACCCTTTTCTTCTCGATTTGTCCTTTTATCTTGATGGTTTGAGGAGTGGTAATTCCCACCAATGCATTACAAGATATGGTCGGATTCATTTCTTCTTTATCTAGGCTTTGTTCCTGGAGTATATCCTCTTCTTTTGACCTTTCTTGCTTCTTTTCTTCTTCCTCTTCGCAATCTATGTAGAATAATTTATTCTCAGCACACTTATGACCTTTAGTGTATTTGCTATTAAAACTGTAACACTATTTTTTCTTCCAATTGTTGTGGTTTCAACCTTATAGGTTGTGGAAGACTAGGGGCAACCACACTTCCATCTTTATAGTTGTGAGTGGTATGCTTCCTGGTTTCCATAATTTTGCTTTCCATTTTTCTTGCTAACCTGAATGCCTTCTCTAATGAATCACGTTCCCAAAGGCAAACATCATGTTGGATATTATCCTTTAAATTCCCTATGAACAAATCAATCCTATGCTCCTCTGGAATATTTTACCCTTATATTCAATTTTTGGAACTCCTCAATGTGCTCCATTATTGAATGCTTTTGTTTGAGATTTATCAATTGGCTAAAAAAAGTGTTGCTTTTTGTATCCTCATAATGTGCTATCAATTCTTCCGTAAAAATTTCCCAAGTGATAATCTGTTTACAAGAGCAAAGCCATTGATACCATATAAACCAATTTGGTTCCAAATATAAAGTTGCAATGCGTACCTTTTGTTTGTTTTGCATATTATTGAGATTGAAAAATTGTTCCATTTGTAATATCCATATTGCGGGATCCTTGCCATCAAACTTCCTCATATCGATTTTTGGAATATGGTGGGTCTTCGATCCCACATTAGAGTCTAAGAAATCATGATTAACATTTCTTTTGTTCGCATCATGAGTTTCCTTTACTACCTTTTCACCATTAGTAAGTATTTATTGTAGAAAATTTGTCAAATCTGTCTTCAAATCTGCCATGCCTGTCTTCAAATTTGTGTTCAAATCTATCTTCAAGGTGTCCATATTAGCTTCCATGCCATTCATCTTAGCTTCCACACCATTTATCTTAGCTTCTGTTAGCTTTTATGAGAGTGACATTTGTTGCACTTGTTCTTGTAATTTTGATATATCATGTAGCATTTCTTCCTCTTCTTTATGAGTCATGCTAGAGCTTTCAGGTTGCTTACTAGGTGTTTGCATTTTCTTTCCTCAGAGCATCAGTTACTGATAATAATGATCTACTATGCCCTTTGAATTCCTTCAAAATAAATTTTCAAAACAAGCTTAAGCAAAAATTTAAAAAATCTACACACCTTTTTTCACTTTGTAGGAACTCGATATTGCCTTTGATGTATCTTTGTACTTTCTGATCATCCAGTTCTGATGTATCTTTGTACTTTCTGATTATCACAAGTTTGTTAAGAATTATGGGAGAATAGCAGCACCTCTAACAACATTATTGAAGAAATATGCATTTTCATGGACTCCAGAAGCAACAAAGGCCTTCGAACATCTTAAAAAGGCAATCTGCCAAGCACCAGTCTTAGCTACACCAGACTTCACAAAAACTTTTATTGTGGAATGTGATGCTTCAGGAATTAGAATTGGTGCTATTTTAAAGCAAGATAAAAGACCCATTACTTTTGAAATTTGTCCAATCAATGGAAAGTTTTTACACAAAGACATTTATGAGAAGGAAATGTTGGCAATACTCCATGCACTTAAGAAATGGCGACCCTACCTAATGAGAAGACACTTCAAGGTAAAAGCAGATCATGATAGCCTTAAATAATTTTTAGAAAAAAGATTATCCTCTGAAGAGCAACGAAAGTGGGTCACAAAGATGTTGGGTTATGACTTTGAAATCATCTACAAAAAAGGGAAGCAAAATGTGGTGGTAGATGCACTCTCAAGAAAGGATGAGGATGTGGAAGCTTTGTTGTGCGCCATTTCTATTATCTAACCAGATTGGATAAATGAAGCAAGGGAGGAATGGAAGAATGACGAAGAAGTTTGGGCACTTATTTGAAAGTTACAACAAGATTCCAGTACGTCTAATACATTTAGCTGGAAAAATGATTCTTTATGGTACAAAGATCGCTTATACCTCTGTAAGAATTCCCAACTAAAACAAAAGATTCTTATGGAATTGCACACTTCTCCCTTAGGAGGGCACTCAAGATTTTTAAAAACTTACCACAGGGTTAAGAAGGAATTTTTTTTTTAGCTTCTGAAACGTCGCAGAAAAAAAGTTATATAGAAAATGCCACAATGACCTATTTGGAGCAGCAAAACCCTAGAATCCAAGGCTCTGATTCCAAATGTTATGAAACCAGCTCAAGAAAAGATAGAAAATATAGATCAACGCCTTAGAATTCAGCCTCTTCGAGGGGGAAACCTCCTTTACATTACATAAATGAACAATTCTTCGATGATTCAAATGACAAAACCCCTTTTCTATATATAGGATTCTACGGAGTCACAATATAACCCAGCCGACCTAACAGTAATAATATAAAGCCACAAAAATAACAATAGATGGATTCTATGGGGCACAATAATAACAATATGGGGATAATAAGGGCACAAAAATATTAATAAGGGATGCAACTACAATAGTAATGGGGTAATCACTAGTATTATAGGGACCCAACAATGGGATTTGTTGACTAAGAGCCTTTGGCATGCTTTATTTGGATCCCGCATTTGGTAGGATATTATAATGGAGATATCTTTTAGAAATATGGCCATTCATACTTAGATAAAAAATAGAGTGGGAGCTGCAAACAATGTTTCTTTAATTTGGCATGGATTCATGAAAATTAAACAATGGCTCATTGGAAATTCACGATGGGAGATAGAGTAAAGTTCAATGGTTGAAGTCAAGTTGGATCTATATGTCGTGTTCAAGGAGATCACACTCTTCCAAGTGAGATATTAATACATCTATATGATATGGGAATATTTTACATTTTCCAACTAAATCCTCGTCGACTACAAAAATTCAATATCCATCCTAGACGAGCGTTGAAAAATTAGGAATATCTAGAGAAAATGTTGCTATTTGGGAAGATACATCTGCAAATTATATATGGCAAGTGGTACAATCTAGAACAATGTCAATTCTCTCAGGTGGGGTGGACAGTTTATCCAAGGTCTAATATCGATAAAGGAGATATATGATTACATTTCTTTTATCCACATGAAAATAGAGGAAATTTTAGCCTAAAAGTGCCCATGAAATTTTCACGTACATAATATGTAAACCAATAAAAATCCTTTAAATTAAAAAAGAGGTACATGTAAATATTTTGGAGGGAAAATAAATAAAATAAAAATAAAAAAATACTTTTTTTTTTCAAATGTATTTTTTTGACTTATCTCCTTATAGGTTTAACTCAAATTTCAAGTGTAGACATTCGATGGATGCATAATTAAATTATGCATCCAATGAGTACCCATTATACATACTTTTGAGAATACCCACATTGATAAAAATTGAAGGTACATTAAAAAATATGTTGAACACACTTCTTTAATGTATCTTCAATTTTTATCAATGTGGGTCTTCTCAAAAGTGTGCATAATGGGTACTCATTCGATGCAAATTTTGATTTTTCATCCAACGAGTATATACACTTGAAATTTGAGAAAACTTATAAGGAAATAAGCCAAAAATACAATTAAAAAAAGTAGTTTTTTTCTTTTCCTTCCAAAGTTCGTAACTTTTATTTTATTATTTTTCCTTAGGAGGCCACTTTTAGGATCTGATTTCCTCTAATGCCCTACATCATTATGCCGGTTCATGTCAATTTGGTCATGGTGTATGCCTTACAATTAACGATTTTTGGTTGGCTTGCGTGGAAGAACAAGATTCTCACATGGGAGCATCTTTGCATGAGGGGTTTCCATGGGACTGGAAAATGTTATTTGTGTATGGACTGTAGAACATGTAATTCATTTATTCCTTAAATGCCCATTTTCCATTCCCATCCGGATTAATGTCTTACAATTATTATCATGCAAGCTGGAGCTTATTGTTGATAGAATCATCCATAAAGGAATGGTTGTTGAATTTAATGAAGGACACTTCCTTTTTTAATCTTCTAGGGTATATGGTGTAGTAGGAACAAAATTATCTTTGAAAATATCCCTTTCGACTTAGAAAGAAATTGCAACAATATTTGTGTTTATTTCAAGGAATTTGGTCCCATGGCCCAAAATTGACGTAATAGAATTTTCAAAGCCATAAATTGTCTGGAAAAATACCCTTCGGGTTTCTTTGATGGGGTTGTGAATCAACATGAATGTGGGTGTGGTGTACATATTATGTTATCTTCGGATTTAAATTACCAATTCAACTGGAATTGTGGATTAAGGACAAATTCTAGGGCTAAAGTTATAGATCTATGGGGTTTAATATTTTTGTGAAATGTCTACATATTTAAACATTGTATGTGTTTGGTGACTCAAAAGTCACTAATGATTGGATTAACGATTGTTCTACTTTCGCCCATCCATTATTATGCAACTGGACGTGCAGGATTAGTGAGATGAATAATAGGTTTAAAGATGTTACTTTTGCACATATATACAAGGAACAAAACACTGTGGAAGATGCTCTTTCAAAATTAATTCGTCAATATTATATGGGCAAGATTCATTATAAAGCTTATTATCTAGGCGCACTTAAAGTTTGGGCATGATCCCTTACAATTGAATATTTACTTGTGGGACATAGATGATGTGAAGGATGATACATATATTAAGTTTTTGTTATTATGTTGTAGTACATAGATTCTATGGACTTCTTTGTTTTTTTGTTTTAAATAGTATGATACATATCCATCTATTGGGTGATTTTGTTCATGGGATATTTATATTCTCGATCATGATGGTATATTTTTCCATATCAGACTTATGTAAGCATTTTTTTAATAGTTGTTGATTTTTCTTTCCTGATAAAAAAGAAGAAGATGAATTTAGAATTGCTTACGTATTTACTTTGTAATGTTCTAGGTAGATACTCTATTGATCATCAAGGAAATAAAAGCTTCGAGGTGATGTGAAAGAGGAGAATAAATAAAATGCGGAGGAAATTTTGTTACTTCTCTATTTAATACTTTCTTATAACTCTTTCCCCTTCCTTTCATTTTGTTTCCTTTTTTCAAAATATTTGACTCATTTTTAATATTTTTTTCATAATTAATTCAATTCTTATATAATGGAGGATTTCCTCCCCATTCTATTTATTCTCCTTGAGGCACCCGTTCTCATCTTCTCAAAGCTTCTATGTCCTTAATCATGGGTGGAGTATCCACCAAAAACGTTGGATTTATGATTAGTAAAGAAGCATAATTTAATTATCAATAATTAGTAGATGAATGGTAGGGATTTAATTTCCATTAAATATTTTATAATATTCTTAGTAATAATCACGAACTAAAGGTTTATATTTATCTCAAAAATGTTATGTGTTTTGCCTTTTAATTAAATTGATTAATTGAAAAAAAATGTATGAATATGTGTCATATGAATGAGTTATTATTTTTTGGAATGTGGTATTGGTAAGGCATGGTATTGATGCATGACATTGATGCATGGCATTGTAACAAACCTTATTTTCATGTTAAAAATATCCATAGTAAATTTAGGTTGAATATCCATGCTTAAGACTCTTATTTTGAATATGCATTTATACCTTGCCACAATTGATGAAGAGTCAAACTGTTTAAACTTGGTTCATTCATTTTTCAATTTCATGTTGTAGAAATAGAGAATAAATATCTGACCAAACAGTATAATCTTGGCAAATAAATAGATAGGTAGAGTGAATAAAAGGATCTCAATAGTTTAATCTGAGCCCTTGGATGTAATAAGGTTAGACTTAGATAGATTTCTATATGTAAAAGAAAAAGTGTGATAAGGGTTTGCCAGTTCAAGTGCACCCAAATAAAGAAGAAAAAATGTCAGGCTAAAGTAGGTAGGGTAGGTAGATGATGTTGCAGAATGATACTTGTGTTGATAAATTCTTTTAAATGTGTTGATCTTTACTTTTATCACCAGTGCAAGGCAAATATTACACTTGATGTAGTTAAAGCAAGACAAGGTTGAATAACTAATTTCCAGTCACATTTTTCCCTAAAAATTTCACTAATTCCCCCTCAAGTATTAAGGACTTTGAAAATCAAAGGGGCTCAGAGCATTTCTCTGACTTCTGGAGGGACCGGTCCCACGGCCCAATGATCTAAAAGCCTAAGTACTCAAAAATTATCCATCCATCATTCATTTCGTTTCATAAAGTTTTCCTAAGTAAAAAACCTATTTTACTTAGGAAATACATAATATCATTTGAAAACCCCTTTAGCCTAAGTTTTAAATGTAAATTCTTAACATTTTAACTTGGCGCTAATCATTTTATTTCATATTAACCTTAACTATTATTATATAACTCCCACACCATAAAACCCTTCCCGTATTATTTAATTATACATAAAACCCCAAAATTTTAATATATCCCACCCAGTTGAATACAACCATAACCAATGTTTAAAATGGGATTAATGAATTAACCCGTAATTCATTAATAACTCTAACTCCCCGCTGCGCAAAGGGATTAATTAACCATCTGTGTTAATTAATAACCATCTCCCGACCAATAAAATTGTCCCTGACATAGTTAATTAATAGTTAATTATATCGAGCCCGCATACATAATACCCTGCCATGTCCAACATCCATCAACCGTACGATCTCCGCCTTTTCATCCAACAGCTTATATCGATATCACAACCCCCTTGGTGACCGCGCTTTAAATCGATCACCAGGCAGTTTTCTGTCGTACCTCCGCCACATGCCGTGCTGCCAATGTGTTCGCTCGCCCCCGGCCCAAAACCACCTAGCCTTATAAGCAGTGTGACACAAACCTCTTACCACCCTCCGCATAACGAAAAATCATCACATCACGCTTATGTAATCTGCCCAATCAAGTCAAAAAGTCCCGCCACCCTGAATTTTGTTAAATACAATGATAAAACATCATTTTCACTACTATTCTCTGCAAACTGTGCTCCCATGCAAATTAACGACCGAGTCCACTATTCGAGCATTCATCCCACCACCCAGCCAAGAGACTACAGCACCAGCTTTGCAGCCTGTCAACCAACCTACCATCGTACGGTTTTCCTCTTTAACACATGTATTTATCCATTTTTCCCTGCAACCCTGCAATTTCAGTTTTCCACTGAGAATTCTACCAGATAAAGCCGAATTAAAGGTAAAAACAGTCTGTGTTTCCATAAAAATACCCTAAACCTACTGCTTAATCCATTTTTCCACAGAAAGCCTGAATTCCAGTTTGAATACACAAGAACTAAATATGGAAACTCCCATAGCCCTAAATGTCGCACCCATGAACGCACCTCATAAAGACTTAGATTATCTACCTCTGACCGACAAAGATTTTCAAATAAAGTATTTATCTAATGATAGGAACCATCTTCAGGCCTTCTTCCAAATCAGGGATAGCTATTTAAACAAGTCTAACATTTTAGGACTATGGGAATCTAACCTTCCCATGTATTTCCTCCCCTCAGTGCATTGTTTCCCAGACATCATTCATCAATGTTGTGCCAACTATGACCCTATCCATAGAGCAATTATGTTCCCATCCCAGACTATTATTTTTCCCAGAACTACTAATTCCATTAATGAAATTATACAGTTCCATTCCACTCAGCCCCTTGCTCCTCTTTCCATGGGGTATCTCCTTGAAAATCATTTCAATATCCCGCATCTGAAATAATCCGTATTGCTTAGACCTTCATGCTACCAAAGCACCAGCCTAAAGGTCCACCTCCCTATCTGAGGACTTTTTTCACTGACACTAGCAGGCTCATTGTTGACATGATATCCCTAATCATGGGATTTAACTCTAGTGAATATATTGATGAGATCACCTTAGTTTTACTGTCAATTTTTACTCCAGGACAACCCCCTGCTGTCAGATATAACTATGCCACTTTCATTGCCGACAAAATCCATGATCAATTCTTGAATTTGGATAGAGAAGGAGTTTTCAAATATACATCTTTTATATACCATCTTTTGTTGTATCATCAACCAGATAGCTTTCCTTTCCCCATTAGGAAATTGGACTCAAAAGGAAATCGAATGTCTATGATTTTTTGGAGTCACATCTTTCATAATACTTATGAGTCCCCTTATACTTATAATGAGTTCACTGACTGGTTTTTACATCCAGCAACCACTTTATTGATAGGAGTCTCCCATCCTAGGATCACTGGTGACATGAAGAAGATTCTACAGTTCTCTAAACAGTACAGGATAGGTGACTGATACCTGTATCAAAATCACACAGAAATCAGAATGTATGGGTGTGAACTTTTCCCTTTCAAGTTACCTAAATATGTTCCCATGAGATTATTTGCACTAGAATATTTCAGACAGATCATAAATGCAGACTTAGTCCATTTTTGTAGTACAAAGAAAAAGGCTCAGCTAAGAAACAAGAACCAGTCAGGCCCTTTTGTCATCAATTTTAGGTATGCATGGCAAGAAGCTGAAAAGATTTTAGAAGACCACCTTAAATTGAAGAAAAGTTTTTGGTGGGTGCCATATGACCCATATAGTTTCATATGTAACAGAAGGACAAAAAGCAGGCTATCAGTTTATATATATCATAAGATCCCAGAAATTGAACAGTTTGCAAATCAGGATGAATGGGTAGAAGGGACCCCAATAGAAGAGATTAGTGAGCTAGAAAAGATGGAAACTGCTATGAAAGATCTTGAGAAACCCCTTGACTTGGACTCTTTTGGACAAGTATCATTCAAACTGCCTCAACAACCAGAAATTGGTACATCTTCTGCCGAAACTTCTCAACAACCTACACAGGAAACCATCATACCAGTTACAGGAACTTCCAAAGGCAAAGAAGTAGAGACCACAGAGCAGCCTACAATGACTGATCAGCCTGGAAAGACCAAAGAACAGAGTCATGTACAAATTCCTCTAACCTAAACTAAAGCAACAGAAAATCCATCATTACAATCTCCTCTAAATGACGAAAGAAACAAAAAGAGGGACAGAGAAACCACCACACCTATCATTGGACCTACAGAACAACCTGGAGCAAAGAGACAAAAACTAAATTCTCTTTCAGAAGAGGAAATAATTGAAGAAATCACAGAAAGTCTAAGAGCTAAGAGAGCAACTAGCCAGCAAACTCCTCCATTGGGAGGAACCTCCCCTAGCTCACAAAGGCAGGAGATATTTAGACAACACAATGTAGAAGTATCATCCACCAGGCCACAAAGCAAATAGGCCTCAGAAATTAAGAAGACATTTACAGAGATAAAACCCAGGAATGATCCAGTAAGGCTTCAAATTTATAATCAGTATCTGAAGATGGCCCCCTCAAACCAGCAGAGATTGATATTAGCTTATGATATTAAAAAAGGCAAAATGTTAATGAGTTATTTTAAGCCAAAGGTGCAGCAACCCCAGTCAGCAGCAGATTACATTAGAAGAAACTTGGAGGTCCTAACCAAAGATATTCATCCTATGGACAAAATTGAACTTCATAAGCAGAATAGGGAAATGGTCTATGCCACACTGGTTGACAAAGCAATGATGGCCCACGAGCTACAAAATTCCTTGGATAATATAGCTACTCAACTTCACTAGGAGAAAGCCTCCTCCTTGCCCAAGGATAATAGAATAAAATCATTAGAAGAAATCATCATTGGGTTGGGACATGATCCTACAGATATGAAAGGCGTTGAGGCATTAATCAAGAAGAAGGAAGAAGACATTGCTACCTCGAGGAAACATCTAAAGCTACCTCCTTCAAGGCACCCACAGACTACTGAGGTTGTGAAGCAGAAATTTGATGAAGAGATGATGGATCTCCTTCTGAAACTTAATGAAAGATTAAATGATACAAAACAGGCTTTAGAGAAGGCATTGAAGGATAGGTAGGGATAGTCAACCTCTCAGCCTCCTGAGGTAATTCCCACTGTCTCAATAGCAGTCCATTCTACAATTGGAACAGAATTAGCTCCAAACATCCCAGCAACCACATCAGAGGTGGTCACAGGTACATCAACAACATGAACAGCATCAGGCAGTATCACCAATTTAAGCACAGAAGAGCTGATAAAGGCAATGGAAGACATGAGGCTACAAGTGTCAGAATTAAAACAGGTAAAATAACATCTAGAAAAAATGGAAACAAATTATAATATTTCAAAGATAAATGTTGTGGAAAAAACAAGGGAGATCAAAGCATTAAAGAATAAAATTAAAGCATTAGAAAAGGATCTCACTTTTGACAAGCCTCTGGCAGAGATCAAGAAAATCCTGTGGACCAACATCACTCAATCCATAAATTATGTTTGGCCATCCATCCAAGTGATCTATGAGCAAATGGACTTAGTAAAAGTAACACATGGAGCAATTCAACAGACAAGAGCACAGTTAGGATAGATGCCTGAACAAGCCAACCGGCTTATACATTTTTTGAATACCAAAAATAAGGAACAACTTGAAGCACTTGGCATCCCAGACAGGACAGACACTATTTTGTAAATCAAAAGGGTGCTAACCAAAAGAACTTTGATGCAGAATCTAGAGAGAAGATATCAAGATATGCAGGTGTAAATCAATTATTTTATGGAGAATTTCATTGTCTTACAGAATAAATGGCTACCAAGTCCTTTGGTCATCAATGATAGGTTAATGAAACACATAGATTATGTAGACAAATTGAATAAGTATGCTAGAGATCAAGCTAGTTCATCAACAAGTGCATCAGGAATAAAAGCACTTCCCATAGGTCGAGTTCTCTATGACAGCTTGGAGAACTTATTCTATATTGAACATGAGGTAAAGCACTTGTTTCAACTCCAACCTGATTTTTTCAAATTTACAGAAACTTATGAGACTTTCAGGAAACTTCAAAAACACAGATTGCCAGAGCAAAAATGGTGGGAAGATATGTTGGAAATTTTCTAAATTTACTTTTGGAAAATTGTAAATTTTGGGCTTTTACAATAGCAAGGTGAACAAAGATGAAAAGGGGTCAAACAGGTCAAAGTGTATCAGAACAGGTAAAGAGTATCACTCAAAACAGGGTAGCCAGCAGAGAGTTACTAAAGAGGACAGCAGCAAGCCAAATAAAAGGGCCTGCCTCCAGCACATTCAGTGAGAATAGGAACAGCACAACAGCAGTTCACTTTCCTCCTATCTTCGAGACTAGTTATCTCTATTTTTCTATAAAAATAATTAGTCATCACTAGAATATATCTCACTCTGTTATGAGATATTTTTGTAAATATTTTTTAGTCAAATACCGAATCAATAAGTCATCTATACCTTGTGTCTTAAAGTTTTCCTTGTTTAAAATATCAGCTATGTTTCACATCTGAATGATAAAAGAAAAAGAATAACTCAGAATATGCTTAATTGCACTCTATTTTCAATCGTTATTATTCTCTGTGTTTTCTTTTGAACTAATATAAACAGTGAATTCTTAATTTCTCACGTTTCCTAGTTTATTCATCTTAATCATTTAGTAAAGAATTCTTAATTGCTCTTTATTGATGATTATTCATGTTCTGCTCTTTTAAAGCATGTTAAAGGATTCTTAATTGCCCTTTAACCCTTTAAGCCCATCCCATCTTTAAGTCCTTAATTGTTCCCTATTTGACTACCTTGCTCTGTTAAACCATCCTTTGTAAAGAAACCAAGTCTAGTTAAGCCATCTAATTTGACTCCATCAGCGCAATGGACTAAGCTACTCAGTTTTACCCCTTTGCTATTGAATCTCACCACCCAAACTCAAAAAAAACTCCCAAACTTCACAACTAGCCTAAAACCTTTCCAAAACAAAGCTAAATCATAAAGAGAGAGCCCTCTTTGGATATAGATTGGCTAGATTATGTATCTAAAAGATTGGTTTGTGGTTACCTGGGACCCCTTTCCCCTTCTCACAACTTCTGGGAAAATCTGAGTGATAACATAGTGGCGACTCCACTGGGGATCTGAACATTTTGTTTGTTACTATTTTTTACTTTATAAACTACAAACGGAGCCTAAAGTTAGCCAGGTAGCCTTTGAAATTCTCTTGCTTTGCAATTGTAGAAGTCAATGAATGCTGCTTCAATCTATCTCCAGTCTAATTTATGGATTGAACATCTAGTTTCAAATTCTTGATCAGTTCCTCTTGCCAAATAAGTCTTTAAGAAAGTTCAAATCCCATATCTAAAGCTTCTTAAAGAAACTGTAAGAAGTTGTTTTTCCCAACCCATTTTAGAGAAAAAACCAAAAACACTCCTAGAAACTTGGCTTCAGAAAGGACTCGTTACACCAGAGCTAACCCTAATCCAAATCCACCACCTGTGTTCGAAAACCATAGTCTGATTCCTAGGATTCTTAGGAGACAAGAAAGCCAAGAGAGTTTTGCTAGTTCATGGCCTTTACATAGATCAACATCCTGTTTAGATAAGTGGATTTACCTTGAGGAGGAACCCTTTAATGAGTATTTTGAGACTTCTTTATTTGTAACCTTTTCTAAATCTGCCTTAGCCCACACGGTTCATGATCCTTTATTCATCAAAAATTTACAACTTGAGATTGTCACTTCACATCTTGACAAACATTTACAAAATTCCATTCAATTTGAACTTACCTGTATAGGAACATCAAACCTTTCTGTGATCACTTCAGCCTCTCCAAGTTCATCTCAAACCCAAGCTACCCCTTCACCCCTCCATCTACAACTCACATTCCCATTGTTATCCTTTCTCAACCATCTGTCACATCTACCCCTCCAACCATGGAAAATAGATACACTCCTTTGCACTTACCTGCCAACCCAGGGGCTATGCCCCAAGACTATCAAAGTAAGATCACTCCTTTTGATGGCTTTGGTACTTACACTGCACAACAACATACTAAAAAGATGACAAACTACTTTGAGATATATGAAGTTGATGTTGATGATGTTAGAATGAGGGTATTTGTTCAAAATTTGACTGGAGATGTCAGAACATGGTTTAGAGCCCTCCCTACAAATAGTATCAATGACCTACAAGCTCTTTATTAGACATTCTTGAATAGATGGGAAAAAAGAAAGATCCTCTTCATATTTTGTTAGAATATGAAAACTTGAAGAGGGGAACACAAGAAACTGTACAAGATTACTGTACCAGGTTCAATAATGTTTACAATGTTGTCCCTCAAAACCTTAGACCTCCTCCAGATTTGGCATTAATCAAATTCCCTGATGGATTTGATTCAGATATGGCATACCAACTTAGGGAAAGAGCTCCTCGAACCTTAGAATAAATGCAAAGTATAGCTATCAACGTTGAAGCTAACCTAATACCCAAACGAGCTAGAGCTAGAGCTGAAACGAGGATACCTTTGAAAGAAGAACCCTCAACCTTTGAACAAAATCTGGATGCTATTATTAAAGGTATGTAAAGGTTAGGAGATACAGTAGAAACAATTGAAAGGAAATCCCCTTGGGATGGACAACCTAGCAACACTAGGAGAAATCCAAATTTCAGAAAAAAACCAAAATCAGAATATTGGGAAGACCAGCCCTGATCAAAACCTTAGGCCCCCTTTCTAGGAGAATTATGTTGAAGCCTCAACTTCTGATGAACCACCAGAAGACACCCAAATCAATTTGATGGGACTCAACAATGGAGAACAAGTTTTCTTGACCCAAGAGGATCAAGAAGCTTACGTTCTGAAACAATTCCAAACTCAGTCAGGTGAATCATTTGACTTTAAGGAGGGATATGATACAACCATTTATGAAGTCCACACACAATATAATTTGAGGAGTAGAAGAATAGATGTCCCTGAAACTAATAAACAGAAAGCCACCAAGCAACCTAACAAAGCTAAGATTAATAATATCCCTGTATATATCCTTTCCAGAATGGACCCTGACCCAACTAACCCAATTATTGAAGATGTATCCGATAATCAACCCAATAATAGACAACTTTCCACTTCTATTCCCTCCAAAGGAAACGTGGAAGAACCTCCAGAAGTTGATGTGGAAACAACTTCATTCCAGAAACCCACTCCTGAAAAGGAGATAAACACAAATGAAAAAAGAACCCAACTATTCGGAATGAAAAAACTCAGACTGAAAAGCCTTTTAATCTAGAAGCTGAAGTAGGCAAATTAAAAATAGTTGTTCCATTGTATGAACTAGCTAAACATGATTTCTACAGAAGCCAAATCAACAAGTCACTCAAAATCTCGGTTAATGAAGATTCAGTAAACATTTTTGATGACCAACCTAAATTGATTTTTGGCCCTGAAGTGAATGGAAAATCAGTAGATAGAGGAATCCCTCCTTTCTATGTAAGTCTAAACATACATGATAAAATACTTCATAATGCCATGTTTGATTCTGGTGCCTCTCATAACTTAATGCCTAAATCTATAATGGAGAAATTGGACCTAGACATCACCAGGCCGTATAAACACCTCTTTTCTTTTGATTCAAGTCAAGTCAGATGTTTAGGTTTAATCAAAGACTTATGTGTGTCACTAGTTCAATATCCTGCCAAAACCATTTTAATAGACATAGTAGTAGCTGATATTCCACCAAAGTATGGCATGTTATTGTCCAGGTCTTGGGGTGCAAAGCTTCAAGGATCTCTACAACTAGACATGTCTTATGCTACTATTTCAGTATTTGTTCAACCTAAGAAACTATATAGAAAAACCCAATTGAATTACGTTGTAAGTAATCAGGAAAAACCCCAAAATTTCCCTATCTACTCAGTTCACTCTGATATGGATTCTTTCATTCTCTACAATTCCTAAATTTATCCTTCAACTGAATTGGAAGTTTTAGCAGCAGAACCAAAAGAAATTACAAATGATAAATCTAGTGTTCAAATACACGAAATTTCTAAAAATAAGGAAACATTAGACACCCAAGAGAAAACAGAAGAAAGCAAAGAAACAAATCTCCCTATTAAACAGATTCCTGAGACTCCTGACACCAATTATGAACATGAAATTCTCTGACACTTAGAATTTGATGGTTCGGTTAACAAATTAGGAGCAGGAGCAAGAGTTTGGGTGCACATTCTCGAAAAGGACCATGCTGAAGGCCATGCCTACAGATTAAACTTTAGGTGCACCAATAATATGGCAGAATATGAAGCTCTATTGCTAGGTCTTAAATTGGTTAAGAAATTAGGAGCAATTAGGGTATTTGTCTTAGGAGATTCTGAGTTAATAGTTCAATAGATTAAAGGACAATATTCAACAAATTATCCCAGACTGAAGTATTACAGAGATACAGTGATAGAGATTCTCAATACATTTTTGGAAACCAAGCTTGCCAAAATCCCAAGAAAACATAACTTGCAAGCTCATAGTCTAGCAATGTTTTCCACCACCTGCAAATTACCATTTGAACCTAATCATCAGTTCACAACTGAGATTAGACACAGGCTAGCTATACCTGAAAATTTAAGGAACTGGCAAGTGTTTGATGGTGATAAGCAGATTAACAATTTCTTGACTTTAGATGAGGAATTTTGTAACATGAACATAGATGTAGATATAATTAGTGAATTTGATCAAACAAGTAAGATAGAAACAGACATTTCAGTAGAAATTGCAACTTAAATGCTACATCCAACAAAATTTACCAAAAAGGAAATGCAGGAACTTCAAGAGATGGATATTGATGAAATTATTGAAGGGGAATCTGAAGTAATCAATTTAAGGGACAATCATTTGCCTCAAGGATTAACTCCTTTGGAAGATCTCTTTTATTTCAATGATATTCCAAAGGATGGGGTATTATTATGTGTTGATTTAAGGAATGTTAATAAAGTTTCTCTGAAGGACAATTACCCCTTACCCAAGATGGATCACATTTTACAAAGGGTGGTAGGTGCTTCTAGGATCTCACTCTTGAATGGGTTCTCAGGCTATAACCAGATCCTGGTTCATCCTGATGACCAGGTAAAGACTGCTTTTATAACACCATGGGGTACGTTCAAATATGTTAAAATTCCATTCGGACTTAAAAATGAAGGGGCGACCTTTCAAATGGCAATGGACATAACATTTGCAAAATAAATCCATGACTTTCTGGTTATATATCTAGATGACCTGACTGTTTTTTCTAAATCAGATCAGCAACACTTGGATCATTTGAGACAAGTATTCTTGAAATGTAGAAAATATGGTATTTCCTTAAATCCTAAGAAGTCATTGTTTGGTCTAGAGGAAGGAAAACTTTTAGGCCATATCATCTCCAAAGAAGGTATCATAATTGCTCCTGCTAGAATAGAAGTTATTCTGCAAATACCCCATCCTAGAAATGTTAAAGAACTTCAAGCTTTCCTAGGAAACATTAATTTTTTGATATGATTCATATTTAATTTAGCTGAATTAATTAGATTGCTCAATAATATGTTGAAAAAGGATTCTAGTATTAGTTGGACAGTTGAAGCCAAGCAAGTTTTTGAAGAAATTAAAATGGCTTTAACTAGAACACCGATCCTCACAAGTCCAAAGTTTGATAGAGATTTCATAATATTTTCCTTTGCATCAGAACACACCATAGCTGTTGTTTTACTACAAAAGGATGATCGAGGATGTGAAAAACCAATAGCCTTTTTTAGTAAAGCACTTAGGGATGCACCACTGAAATACAAAATCATGGAAAAACAAGCTTTTGCACTAGTGAAAGCTATTAAAGACTTTAGAGTCTACATATTGTATTCCCACGTAATAGCCTATGTACCAAAAGTTGTTGTCATAGACATCTTAACTCTAGATGGAATTGAGAGCAAACGAGGTAAATGGATTGCTGCTATATTGGAATATGATATTGAAATAAGACCTACAAAGCTTATAAAAGGACAGGGATTGGCTGAACTCGTGACTGAAACAAATTTTCAAGCCCTAGATATTAATGAATTGGATAACAAACAGGGGATGGCAACTCCACAAATCAGTCAGACCTTCTTAGATTCACCTTGGTATGCTGATATAACTTATGTATTATTAAACCTGCAGGCTCCTCCAGGGTTATCCAGAACAAAGAAAAGGTTTTTAAAGCTGAAATCTTCAAAATTTTGTATTTTAGATAATGCTTTATTTTGGAAAAATCATGAAGGTATTCTATTGAATTGTTTAGTAAAAGAAGAAGCTGACAATGTTCTCAAAGAATTTAATGCAGGAGACTGTGGTGGACACCTTCACTGGAAGGCAACTACAGACAAGATCCTGAGAGCTGGATTTTATTGGCCAACCTTGTTCACTGATGTAAAGAAATTTGTCACTACTTGCCATAAATGCCAAATTTTTGAGGGCAAGAGAAAACTACTACCTTTACCCTTGAGACCAATTTCCACTGAAAAACCCTTCCAACAATGGGGCTTAGACTTCATTGGAGAAATCCATCTTCCATCTTCTGGCCAACATAAATGGATTCTCACTGCCACAGATTATTTCACCAAATGGATAAAAGCCATTCCTTCTAGACAATCCAATGATACTGTGATTATAGGATTCTTAGAAACCAACATATTGTTTAGATTTGGTTGTCCTATGAAAATCATAACCGATAATACTGTTGCCTTTAAATCCAAGAAAATGATAAGTTTCTATAATAAATACCATATCACTCTAGGCCATTCCACAGCCTATTACCCTCAAGGTAATGGTCTAGCTGAGTCTTCCAATAAAAGCCTAATTAATATCATTAAGAAATTATTGGAAGAGAACAAGAAAAATTGGCACAAGAAACTTACTAATGCACTATGGGCAGACAGACTCACTACAAAAAAATCTATTGGGACTAGTCCTTATGAACTAGTCTATGGCATGGAGGTTGTATTTCCTTCATCCTTAGGAGTTCCAGTAATGAAACTACTTCAGGAAGCTCAAGTGGAGCCTAATAATATTCAAAGGAGAATTAACTAGACCATCCATTTGCAGCAAACCAGAGAGGAAGTATATCAGAGATTCCAAGTGATACAAGAGAAACTTAAGAAAATGTTTGATAAAAGAACTAAGGCAGAGGACTTCTACATTGGAGACAAAGTTTTAAGATGGGATTCTAAGAGAGAGGACAAGGGAAAACATGGGAATTTTGACTTCCTTTGAAAAGGACCTTTTGTTATCCATGCTTTACAAGGGAACAATACCTACTATTTCAAAAACTTGGATGACACAGAAATAGAAGAAGGGCCAATTAATGGTCGGATGCTGAAGCATTACTATGATCCCACTTTTTAATGTACTCCGATTTTAACATGTAAATAATATATCATTGGTAATGTCACAGTTTGGATTAGATAGTAACTTACTGGAGTTGAAGCCCGAAGAGAAGGCCCTGAGCTTCAGAAGGATTATTGTCATACATACAATAAAGCAACCAGCAGAAGGAGATTTCATAGCACAGTCAAAGCCATTCAGAAGGCCATCTGACCTATTGTTCTTGACCTTTCACCACGGAAAGCCATCCCCAAGTGGAGCCAGTGTTATGCTCATATACCAATAGGTGTCATATTTCATGACTGACTTGACGAGTTCTGTAATATGTTCATATCTTTTCTTGTTGCAATGGTTTTCCATATTTTCAAAAAATCAAAAAAATTTAAAAAATGTAAAGAGGGTATACCCTAAAAGAAAAATCAAAGGGTAAAAAGAATAAAATGGTCGAAAAATGAGAAGAAATGAACCCCAAACAAAAATAGACCAGGAAAGTGTGCAAGTCCAAAATGCCACTACTAGTTCATTTTCTGTAATAGGCAATTGTGTGACACTTGTTAATCTTATGCCAGAATTGATGAAGAGTCAAACTGTTTAAACTTGGCTCACTCATTTTTCAATTTAATGCTGTAGAAATAGAGAATAAATATTTGACCAAACAATATAATCTTGGCAGATAAGTAGATAGGTTGAGTGAATAAAAGGAGCTCAATAGTTTAATCTGAGCCCTTGGATGTAATAAGGTTAGACTTAGATAGATTTCTATATGTAAAAGAAAAAGTGTGATAACGGTTTTCCAGTTCAAGTGCACCCAAATAAAGAAGAAAAATGTTAGGCTAAAGTTGGTAGAGTAGGTAGATGATGTTGCAGAATGATACTTGTGATGAAAAATGCTTCTAAATGTGTTGATCTTTACTTTTATCACCAATGCAAGGCAGATATTACACTTGATGTAGTTCAAGCAAGACAAGGTTGAATAACTAATTTCCAAACACATTTTTCCGTAAAGATTTCACTAATTCCCCCTCAAGTATTAAGGACTTTGAAAATCAAAGGGGCTTAGAGCATTTCTCTGACTTTTGGAGGGACTGGACCCTTGGCCCAATGATCTAAAATCCTAAGTACTCAAAAATCATCCATCCATCATTCATTTCGTTTCATAAAGTTTGCCTAAGTAAAAAACTTGTTTTACTTGGGAAATACATAATATCATTTGAAACCCCCTTTAGCCTAAGTTTTAAATGCAAATTCTTAATATTTTAACTTGGCGCTAATCATTTTATTTCATATTAACTTTAACTATTATTATATAACTCCCGCACCATAAAACCCTTCCCGTATTATTTAATTATACATAAAACCCCAAAATTTTAATATATCCCACCCCGGTTGAATACACCCATAACCAATGTTTAAAAGGGAATTAATGAATTAACCTGTAATTCATTAATAACTCTAACTCCCCACTGCGCAAAGGGATTAATTAACCATCTGGGTTAATTAATAACCATCCCCCGACCAATAAACTTGCCCTCGATATACTTAATTAATAGTTAATTATATCGGGCCCGGATACATAATACCCCGCCATGTCCAACACCCATCAGCCATTCGATCTCCGCCTTTTCATCCAACGGCTTATATCGATATCGCGACCCCCCTGGTGACTACGCTTTAACTCGCGATCACCAGGCGGTTTTCCATCGTACCTCCACCACGCGTCGTGTTGCCAATGTGTTCGCTCGCCCCCGGCCCGAAACTGCCTAGACTCATAAGCGATGCGACACAAACTGCTTACCACCCTCCGCATAATGACAAAGCATCACATCGCACTTATGTCAATCTTCCAATAAAGCCAAAAAGTCCCGCCAACCTGAATTTCGTTAAATACAACAATTAAACGTCATTTTCACTACTATTCTCTGCAAACTATGCTCCCATGAAAATTAACGACCGAGTCCACTGTTCGAGCATTCAGCCCACCACCCCGCCAAGAGACTACAGCACGAGCTTCGCAGCCTGTCAACCAACCTGCCATCGTACGGTTTCTTTAACACATGTATTTATCCATTTTTCCCTACAAGCCTACAATTTCAGTTTTCCACTGAGAATTCTACCAAATAAAGCCGAATTCAAGGTAAAAACAATCCGTGTTGCCATAAAAAGACCCTAAACCTGCTGCTTAATCCATTTTTCCACAGAAAGCCCGAATTGCAATTTAAATACACAAGAACCAAATATCGAAACTCCCATAGCCCTAAATGTCGCGCCCATGAACGCACCTCATAAAGACTTAGATTATCTACCTCTGGTCGACAAAGATTTTCAAATAAAGGATTTATCTGGTGATAGGAACCATCTTTAGGTCTTCTGCCAAATCAGTGATAGCTATCTAAACAAGTCTGGCATTTTTGGACTGTGGGAATCTAACCTTCCAATGTATTACCTCCCCTCATTCCATGTTTTCCCAGACATCATTCATCCGTGCTGTGCCAACTATGACCCTGTCCATAGAGCAGTTATGTCCCCATCCCAGACTGTTCTTTTTCCCATAACTGCTAATTCCATTAATGAAATGATACAGTTCCATTCCACTCAGCCCCTTGCTCCTCTTTCCATGGGGTATCTACTTGAAAAATCATCTCAATTGCCCGCATCAGAAATAAGACGTATTGCTCAGACCTTCATGCTACCAAAGCACCAGCCTAAAGGTCCACCTCCCTATTTGAGGATTTTTTTCACTGACACTAGCAGGCTCATAATTGAAATGATATCCCTGATCATGGGATTTAACTCCAGTGAATATATTGATGAGATCACCTTAGTTTTACTATCAATTTTTACTCTAGGACAGCCTCCTACTGTCAGGTATAACTATGCCACTTTCATTGCCAACAAAATCCATGATCAATTCTTGAATTTGGATAGGGAATGAGTATTCAAATATACATCTTTTATATACCATCTTTTGTTGTATCATCAGTCAGACAACTCTCATTTCCCCATTAGGAAATTAGACTCAAAATGAAATCGAAGGTCTGTGATTTTTTGGAGTTCCATCTTTCATAACACATGTGAGTCCCTTTATACTTATAATGAGTTCATTGACTGATTTGTACATCCATCAACCAATTTATTGATAGGAGTCTCCCCTCCTAGGATCACTGGTGACATGAAGAAGATTCTGCATCTCTCTAAACAATACAGGATAGGGGACTGGTACCTGTATCAAAATCACACAGAAATTAGAATGTATGGGTGTGAACTTTGCCCTTTCAAGTTACTTAAATATGTGCCCATGAGATTATTTGCACTAGAATATTTCAGACAGATCATAAATGCAAACTTAGTCCATTTTGTAGCACAAAAAAAAAGTCTCATCTAAGAATCAAGAACTAGTTAGGCCATTTTTCCATCAATTCTAGGGATGCATGACAAGAAGTTGAAAAGATTTTAGAAGACCACCTTAGATTGAAGAAAAGTTTTTGGTGGGTGCCATATGACCCAAATAGTTTTATATGTAACAGAATGACAAAAAACAGGCTATCAGCTTATATACATCATAGGATCCTAGGAATTGAACAGTTTGCAAATCGGGATGAATGGGTAGAAAGGACCCTAATAGAAGAGATTAGTGAGCAAGAAAAGATGGAAACTACTATGAAAAATCTTGAGAAAATCCTTGACCTGGACTCTTTTGGACAGGTATCATTCAAGCTGCCTCAACAATTAGAAATTGGTACATCTTCTGCCGGAACTTCTCAACAGCCTGCACAAGAAACCAGCATACTAGTTATAGGAACTTCCAAAGGCAAAGAAGTAGAGACCACAGAGCAGCCTACAATGACTGATCAGCCTGGAAAGACCAAAGAACAGAGTCATGTACAAATTCCTCCAGCCCAAACTAAAGCAGCAGAAATTCCAGCATTGCAAACTCCTCTAAATGAGGAAAGAAACAAAAAGAGGGATAGAGAAACCACCACACCTATCAATGGACCTACAGAACAACCTGGAGCAAAGAGAAAAAGACTGAATCCTCTTTCAGAAGAGGAAATCATTGAAGAAATCACAAAAACTATAAGAGCTGAAAGAGAAACTAGTTAGCAAACTCCCCCATTAGGAGGAACCTCCCCTAGCTCACAAAGGTAGGAGCTAGAAAGACAGTACAGTGTAGAAGTATCATCCACCAGGCCACAAAGAAAACATGCCTTAGACATTAAGAAGACATTTACAAAGATAAAAGCCAAGAATGATCCAGTAAGGCTTCAAATTTATAATCAGTATTTGAAGATGGCCCCCTCAAACCAGCAGAGATTGATGTCAACTTATCATATTAAAGAAGGAAAAATGTTAATGAGTTATTTTAAGCCAAAGGTGAAGCAACCCCAGTCAGTAGCAGATTACATTAGAACAAACTTGGAGGTCCTAGCCAAAGATATTCATCCTATGGACCAAATTGAACTTCACAAGCAGACTAGGGAAATGGTCTATTCCACACTGGCTGACAAAGCAATGATGGCCCACAAGCTACAAAATTCCTTGGATAATACAGTTGCTCAACTTCACTTGGAGAAATCCTCTTCCTTGGCCAAGGATAATAGAATAAAATCATTAGAAGAAATCATCATTGGGTTGGGACATGATCCCAAAGATATGAAAGGCATTGAGGCATTAATCAAGAAGAAGGAAGAAGACATTGTTGCCCTGAGGAAACAGATAAAGCTACCTCCTTCAAGGCACCCACAGACTGCTGAGGTTGTGAAGCATAAATCTGATGAAGAGATGATGGATCTCCTTCTGAAACTTAATGAAAGATTAAATGATACAAAACAGGTTTAGAGAAGGCACTAAAGGACAGGCAGGGAGAGTTGACCTCTCAGCCTCCTGAGGTAATTCCCACAGTCTCAACAGCAGTCCCTTCTACACTTGGAACAGCATTAGCTCCAAACATCCCAGCAGCCACAACATAGGTGGTCACAGGTACATCAACAACAAAAACAACATCAGACAACATCACCAATTTAAGCACAGAAGAGCTGATAAAGGCAATGGAAGACATGAGGCTACAAGTGTCATAATTAAAATGGTAAAAGAAAAGTTGGATAAAATGGAAACAGATTATAATATTTCAAAGATAAATGTTGTGGAAAAAACAAGCGAGATCAAATCATTAGAGAATATTATTAAAGCATTAAAAAAGGATCTCACTTTTGACAAGCCTCTGGCAGAGATCAAGAAAATTTTGTGGACCAACATCACTCAATCCATAAATGATGTTTGGCCATTCATCCAAGTTTTCTATGAGCAAATGGACTTATTAAAAGCAGAACATGGAGCAATTCAACAGACAAGAGCACAGTTAGGACAGATGCCTGAACAAGCCAACCGACTTCTACATTTTTTGAACACCAAAAATAAGGAACAACTAAAAGCACTTGGCATTCCAGACAAGACAAACACTATTTTGGAAATCAAAAGGGTGCAAACCAAAATAACTTTGATGCAAAATCTAGAGAGAAGATGTCAAGATATGTAAATGGAAATCAATTCTATTATGGAGAAGTTCACTGTCTTACAGAATAAAGGGCTTCCAAGTCCTTTGGTCATCAATGACAAGTTAATGAAACACATAGATTATGTAGACAAATTGAATAAGTATGCTAGAGATCAAGCTACTTCATCAACAAGTGCATCAGGAATAAAAGCATTTCCCACACGTCGAGTTCTCTATGATAGCTTGGAGAACTTATTCTATATTGAACATGAGGTAAAGCACTTGTTTCAACTCCAGCCTAATTTTTTCAGATATACAAAAACTGATGAGACTCTGAGGAAACTTCAAAAACACAAATTTCCAGAGCCAAAATGGTGGGAAGATACGTTGGAAATTTTGTAAATTTACTTTTGGAAAAATGTAAATTTTGTGCTTTTACCATAGCAAAGTGAACAAAGATGAAAAGGGGTCAAACAGGTCGAAGTGTATCAGAACAGGTAAAGAGTATCGGTCAAAACAGGGCAGCCAGCACAGAGTTACTAAAGAGGACAGTAGCAAGCCAAATAAAAGGGCCCGCCTCCAGCACATTCAGTGAGAATAGGAACAACACAACAGCAGTTCACCTTTCTCCTATCTTCGAGACTAGTTGTCTCTATTTTTCTGTAAAAATAATTAGTCATCACTAGAATATATTGACTCTATTATGAGATATTTTTGTAAAGATTTTTTGTATAAATACCCCCTCAATTGGAGTATTGAGGGTGGATTCTTAGACATTGCTGTAATATTGACTATATTGGAATAAAGTGCTAATTGGACCAACTTTGTGGCTTGCTGGATGAAGAATTGAAGCTAAGGACTTTTTCTAGAATTCTTTAACCAAACACCAAATCAATAAGTCATCTATACCTTGTGTTTTAAAGTTTTCCTTGTTTAAAATATCATCTATGTTTCACATCTGCATGATAAACGAAAAATAATAACTCAAAATATGCTTAATTGCACTCTGTTTTCAATCGTTATTATTCTCTATGTTTTTTTTGAACTAGTATAAACAGTGAATTCTTAATTGCTCATGTTTCCTAGTTTATTCATCTTAATCATTTAGTAAAGAATTCTTAATTGCTCTTTATTGATGATTATTCATGTTCTGCTCTTTTAAAGCATGTTAAAGGATTCTTAATTGCCCTTTAACCCTTTAAGCCCATCCCATCTTTAAGTCCTTAATAGTTTCCTGTTTGACTACCTTGCTCTGTTAAACCATCCTTTGTGAAGAAACCAAGTCCATTCAAGCCATTTGATTTTACTCCATCAGCCCAATGGACTAAGCTACTCAGTTTTACTTCTTTTCTATTGAATCTCACCACCCAAACTCAAACAAAACTCCCAAACTTCACAACTAGCCTAAAACCTTTCCAAAACAAAACTAAATCATAAAGAGAGAGCCCTTTCTAGATACAGATTGGCTAGATTCTGTATCTAAAATATTGATTTCTGGTTACCTGGGACCCCTTCCCCTTCTCACAACTTCTAGGAAAATCTGAGTGATAACTATTACTTCAGATCCCATCGAGCAAGGGGACATTTCTCTCATTCTCACAGAACCCCCTCCAAGTAATGAGGTCATTACCTTTGATTGGAATCAATTGACAAAGCCTTGTCTCCCTTCTTACATGGCCTTCCAAATCATGGTGAAGTCTTGTGATAAGAACATATATCACACTAATATCAATGAAGGCACTTTTTTTAGCATTATATCCTTGACTGCTTGACAAGCTTTAGGTTCCCATGATCTTGTGTCTGTTACTCAGAATCGGTTGGATTTTAATAGAAGAACCAATATACCCACTACAAGGAAAATACCTTCTAGCGAAATTTTTTGTGGAAGCCCCTATAAAAATATCCCAAAAATCCATTTTTAGAAGAGGTCACTAGTGGAGGTGGGCGAGCAGATGTTTTAGTGGACATTTTTTTATGATGCATTTGCAATATACAAATGCACCAGTGCCACATAGAACATGGTGCACCATGTAAAATTCATTTTTATAGAATATAAAAACACGATGCACTAAATAACACAATGCACCGATGCTTGAATAATCAATAACATAGGAAAAAGGTACCATTTAAAAAAAATTGGTGCTATATACACCTGGAACATCGATGCCCTTCATGTAGTCAAATGCCCCGGTGCATACCAAGGAGGAGCACCACTATAGTTTTTAAATTTCAAAAAAATGCGGTGTTATTTTACAACGATGCACTAGTGCTATAAATGTACTAAAACGCCTTGGGGCGTCTACTAAAGAGCACCACTAGGCAATTTTTAATTTAAAAAAAAGAGTGGTGTTATAGTCAAATGAATCACCAATGCGATACCTGTATTAGAATGCCTCAGGGTGTCTTAAAAAAAGCACCACTATAGATTTTTTAATTTGAAAATAAATGTGGTGCTCTTGGATATCTTCCACACCGATGCGGTTATAGTAATGCATCAAAGGAGGATTAAATAAAATATAAAAACATTCCGCATGTAAATTTCATTTTTACCATCTACAATTCCAGAGAGCTCTGAAGAACTGTTGCTACTCTTGCCTCATGCAAGTGCCCTGACGTCAGTGCTTCTCTTTCTCACCATCCTTCCATGCCATGCTCCTTTCTTGACTTTCCATTTTTTTCAAACCGTGGTAAAATTTGTTTTTATCCATTACGTGTCAAGAGTGCCTCCTTGATGAGAAAATGTCCAGCTAATTTCTATGTTTCTCTTTAATTCAAAAATTTCCAATGTTTTTTATTTTTTCCCTGTGCGATGTGCTCAATATGTTCGTTTTGCACCGATAAGGTGTACCCTCTAAATTTACATGGTGCATCATAATTCGGTGGATGAACATAATGCATCACTATTGTTGTGGCATGTTTCATTAATGAAAATGCATCTAGAAATATATAAATTATACATTTAGTGAATTATGCCCGATGCATTTATATTTACCAAATCACGTTGCAAAAATAATATTTAAAAATATAGCTATAACGCGATGCATTCAATAACCTGAACGTTTCGCACCAGTGCGAAAAGGTTATACATGTGCACTAGTGCATAAATGTGATGCACCGCGATGAAAATTTAAATTTTTGAACCAACAACGGTGCGCCATATATATGTGAACACTGATGTCGGTGTGGTTGTGTTTGACAACGCACCAAAGCCGGTGCATGACTGTGTTTTAGGCACACCGATGATTTTTCATTTTTTTAATTGAAAGTTATATTTCCATATTTATATATACAATTTTCATTTAATAAAAAAAATATAATTTATGTATGAGGATAATGTATTTTATATGTCAATCATGTAGCAGAGACGCCAGCAAAGGGAGCAGCAACAAGAGCAGGAGAAAATGGCGGACCCATACAATATGGTCCGACCATGGGGGGCTAGAGAGAGTGAGAGGGATTTATACCCTCGCCTTATTACTGTAGTCACTCAATTGATATTAACGAATGTAGACCTCCTCAAGTACTATGAGGAGGCTACATCCTTAAAGGTGCACGCTGTCTTATTGGCGCATCTGATCCACCAATGGAGTGCCCATGAGTATGGTTTTTGTGTCTATCGTGGGGTGTGGTATAGGCCCTCTAAGGAGGACATATACTTTATCATTGGCCTATCCAGGAGAGGGAAGGATTTTCCCCAGTTCCTTCATGCCCCCCATCTGGTTGTAGTTGAGACTCAACTTACCTACACTCTGAGATATGTCAGGCCTCATGCAATACATCCATCATATTTTCAGGTGCGTGGTGAACAACTACGTATTTCTTCTTTTGATGCACAGGAGGTTAGGTGCCTCTCCATATTAGTAACCATTAGTGCACACTCTAGTAGTGATGGGAAACACATTAGTTCCCCTCTTTTGTATTATGTTGAATCTTTGATTTAGACGCCACATTATATTAGATGGTTTTACATTTTTCGAGGCAGTTTTGTATAGCTTTATATAGATATCGTGCGTTGAGACATGGGAGGGAGACCTTCCCTTTCGCTTCAGAGATTTTTTATTTAATTTTTGAGAGGTTTATAGAGATGAGGCCTACAATCGATTGTCTCCCTCCTAATTTGATCACTGAGGTCCGAATGTGCATGTGGGGGAAGACAATTCCCATGAGGGGCTTGCCAGAGTATTCGACTAGGATTTTCGTCGAGGCACTGATGCTACTGGCTAGTGAGGATGACCATGTGTTTGTCGCGTTAGCGTTTTCGTACACAGGGATTGATTGGACATAATGTCCCAACATCCTCTTCACATTAGCTGAGCCTACATATGATAGAGGTAATATTAATATTTTCTTTAAATTAATCTAGTTTCATTTTATTGTTTTAATTAATTAGAATAAAATTTATTCTAGCACATTCTTTAACTTGTTTTATTAAATTGTTTAATGAAATTGTATAATTATTGTTGTGCACTATATATTTTATATACATCGGAACTTTTGATAGGGACATGCCTCTTTTCCCGTCGGATGGAGGATATGAGGAGATGGGTGAGGCCCAAGAGGGTGAGGCACATCCTTGGGGGGCATGGGTTTCTAGGGCAATAGGCATAGTCTACATTTTTTTATGGATTACTATGACGAATTGGCCAGAGGTTTGGTTGAGGATGGATTCCCCCCTGCGAGGGCTCAAGATATCAGCGCAGATCCTAGGTTCATGGATCTCTACAGGCACTGTTCACTCGAGATGATGTCTCTTATGTTTCCTATTGTGGGAGCTAGTAGGCTACTGGAAATGATAAAGGATGCATGGAATGCAGTGGTAGATACACCATATGAGGGTGGTGATCATGATGATTAGGATGGTGATCATGATCGTGATGATGAGAGTGGTGATTATGATCATGATGATGAAGGTGGTGATCATGATTCTTCTAGTAGTACTACCCCATCGGATCATGGCCATCAGTCACCTAATGATGAGATGCCAAAGCTATAGGATGTGCCTTATGTTTCTCCTGATAGATCAAACCAACCACCTCCTCCTCCACCCTTAGAGTTCGATATATTTTGAGGTAGTAGTTGACCATCCATGGTCTTCTACTATAGACCAAGCAACTAACACTACTACGTTTTTTGTATCATATATTTGATTGCAGTGATTTGACTTGTTTGATGTTGATGTGTATATTGTTAGGTCATGTACTTAATTTATATGTTGGTGTTGATGTGTATATTGTTAGGTCATGTAAGATATGTTAATTTAATATGCTTGCAGATAGATGTGTATGTGATAATAGTTATTTGACATGAGATGTATATTAATTTGAGGATGTGTGTGCTGATGATGTTACATTACAATGTTTGTGTTGTGTTAGATGTGATCATGATGATGATGCCTCGTAATATTATTAAATTTGTGTGCTAGCTAATGGTGTTTATATGTGCTAGAGGTGTATATAATTAGATGATGGTAGTGAATTTGAATGTGTATCTCTAGATGATGTTTATGTTTGTTAGATGGTTATCATCATGAGGTTTATTTATATAAAATAATATTTCTTATAAATTATGTATTGGTGAACTTATATAAAACTTTTATATATGAAATTTCATGCAAAATTACTTACTTTAAAACAAATTCAAAGATATTTTTATAAATTACAAAATTTAGTATGATTGAAACTATGATTGTAAAATTACGATATTATTCTATTGCTTAGATAGTTCATTGATATTAAATCTAACTTAATTAGTAAAATATTTCAATACTCACAAGGAAAAAATAATTAAAGGTAAAATAATGCCATTAGTTCTTAATAAGACGAAAATGTGTAACTCATTCAATTTTTAATATAAAATATTGATAATAATAAATTATTCAAAAATACGATTTACCCAATCAATATTGATTTATAAAATTCAATCTATTGTTAAATTGAAAAAACTGAAGTCATAATTTTTTATAATTAATTCATATTTAATAAAACTTAAAAATAAATATATATATATATATATATATATATATATATATATATATATATATATATATATATATATAATTTAATTTAATATTAAAGTTATCAGATTTTCAAAAAATGTAAATATAATATTTATAAAAACTCTTACCAATTTAAAATAGAATTTTCTCTCTCTATAGATGAGGATCAAGAAATGTAAAGTAAGGCTTATGAAGTTACTTGTAGTTGGGGATTTGCTCTATTGCAAGTTCTCCCTTAAAGAGGCAAGTGAAATTTTTTTTAATAATAAAGATATAACATTTTGGCGCAATTTTGGTTCTTTATTTGCTATTGTAATGGTTTAAATTTAACTCTTTTTAATAATAATATGAGTTAAATAATACAAAAAAGATACTATATTAGATTTAGAATTTTGAAAAATAATATATTTGATTATTTCTTAATGAAGAACTCAAATAATATTATTTTTTACACATACTTATCACGAGATAGTCACTAAAATTCATGTTTTCACATTTCTTCTAGCTAATATTACATCATGTTCACAATGCTAAAGACATGTCTATTTTTAAATAATTTACTTATAAATACTTAAAAATAGATATTTATTTTACATAATCTAAATATGAAAGAAAATGCATCACCAAGTCCATTTGAAAGTCAAACAAATACCTCTTAATCACCATCACATTATTTATCATTTAATTCTTAGCCATAAAATATTTATTAATTCAAAGTTTATTTATAATTACCATTAAAAAGAAGAGTCAAAATTGTTCCATTATCCATGAAAAAATTAAAACCTCTCATGCATCCATATAAGCCCATTTGTTTCTCTTATGGTCCATAAAAAAATGTAATCAACATTTTATACATGCATAAGACCTCCTTTTAGTTTACATAATGTCGCAATAACTTTAATTTAAATATAGTAAACATTACTTTACCTCTCATGTCAAGAATTTAATCTTATATATTAATGCACAATTTTTTCATTGTTAAAGTCTTCATAGAATTATCACTACATGATAATTTATATTGATTTTGAATTAAACAATAAGAAAAAACATGTGAACTGGTTATTAAACTAAAGTATCTAAATCAAGGCTAAATCTTCAATGTTATTTCTAAACTCATTATTTTATTCTCATTTTCCTATTTGAGAAGGATTGTGACCCTGAATCCTTATTAACATAGATATTGTACACAATTGGAAATACTTAGTTTTATGTGTAAAAATGTTTCCATTGCAAAAAAACATGTAAACTCATTTGTGAATGTTACCAATTATATAATAAAATGCCAACATGATGAATAAGAAAACAACATTTTTAGCGAAATAAAAAAACAAAAGCATACAACAATAGTATAAATGATGAAATAACACAAGTACATATCACTCTCCATTTTCATCGCCCTTATTATCTCACTGACTTGGCATGATAACAAATTGTTGTTATCAAAAATATGTTTTGATCTAGGGTCGTGCCTTAATACGAACCACTAATCCCTATCCAACACATCTGGGTAAAAAAAACACCTGGTTTTTTTGGGAAAACATAAGGCTACCTAGCTTCATGCCACATCTTTTTAGAGTTGATAGATATAAACCCACTATCGTGATCTTCCTTTACAGTATTCCGATCAAAGGTGTCCCACCACTTGCACCTAAAAATGAGATATTGTAATGAAGAGAAGCCCTCTTGAATGACCTCTTGTATCTTTCCAGTGTAACCTAACGTCCCTTGCATTAGATTTTTAGTGCGGTGGCTAGAATGTCTAGATTGGTCAAACTCAACTTCCACTCCACAATCTTATGTCATGCATTCATCATTGACAACCTCCATGTGAGAATGATGTCCATATTCCCACATAAATGGGAACAAATGCACCTATAAAAAGGTGAACAAATCACAATGTCATATGTCTAATAACTTGAACATATATATATATATATATATATATATATATATATATATATATATATATAGATATCTGTGTGTGTGTGTGTGTGTTACAATTCAAAGGTTTAGTATGAAGTTAAAACTGTATAGAAAGAGATTATATTACCGAGTTTTTGTATTCAATCCCTATGTTTAGTGCATCCTCTCCAACATGCAGGTAATGACCAAATGCACTGTATTTCTCTTTGACTTGATTAGGAACCCAACTATTAGGGCATGTCATTGGCATATTTACTTTTAAATGATCAAGATAAGGCATAGTTCTACCATTCAACCATTTGAATTCTTTCCTGTCACTGTCCCATTTCCTCCTCTTATATTCGTACAATGTGACCCACAGTTGTGTTGCTTCCATATTGTAAAGAATGAATTTTCTTATGGCTTCAATTTCTAAATTCGTTGATGAAATCAAACCAACATATATATATATATATATATATATATATATATATATATCTATATATATATATATAATACGTATGAAATCAAAATATGAATTAATATGAATTTGAATGTGAATACTTACTTTTTATCATGTGCCTTTCTCCATTTGTTTCGAGAATCTCCCATTCTCTTTTTTCTTCATCCCTTTCATTATCCCAAATTGTTGCACCTACCGTGTTGTTGATATGCTTTATGTACTCATTGGCATAATAAAAAGACTCATACGATATATACCCCTCTGCCATATACCCCTTAAGGTTTTCCCTTTGTTGACAAAACCTTTCAATTTCTTCATGTACCTCCCTAAGATGAACATCTAATGACAAGAAGCCCCCCAACTAATTCAACCTCATTTACTAAGTCCATGAAACGCGTTGGCAGTTTCTTCTCAAACATACAAACAATCTCAAGAATATCTTCACACCACCATGGAATACTAGCCATATGAATCTCCTTTGATGCGATCCAACATAAAAATGCATATAATTTAGATATGGCACATTGTAGGTCTTTGGGGAAGTCAGGGTTCACACACCCATGCACGAGCAGAGGATAATGACACTTCACGGTAAATATTACATTATACAAAAACTAATATTAAAATATCCCATTACATAAAAATAAATCATTTTTTTGATATACATACTCTTAGAAGGTTCAAATGGTCATGTGTTTTCAACCCCAACAAATGTTCTTCCATAGTGAAGCAGCATCGTAGTGAAGACCCATATAAACAAGGCACCCTCATACTCATTATAACTTCCTTTTCCAAAGGAAGATCATCTTTCTTTAAAATCCATGGGACATCACCTTCTTTGAAAGACCAAGACAAACCAACCTCTCCTCTAGTTTCTTATCTTGACTAATGTTTCTTTTTAGTTTTTGAAGAAATGAGATCTCTCCTAAAAACCAATCTGTCACTTTCTTTTAATGATATGTGCCTACATAAGGATGCTGAAACATTTTTAAATATATGCATGGGATCTAGTAAGTGGGAAATATTAAGATGTTGCCAATATGGGAGCTCATAAAATACATATTTCCTTTTCATCCCAATGGGAAATTTCTCAACATAGGTGTTGAAGAATTACGGATCATCGAACATAGGATTTCCATTTGAATCGAACATTTTGGCAAACTCCTCCTCCTTCTCTCTCATATGGTCTAAGCCATTCAACTGGTGTCATTATCGTAGGACTTTGGGTTCTCTCTGGTTTCCCATTGAAAGTGGATGTTGTTATTTTTTAAGGGTGTTCTTCTGGGACGAATACCCTGAAGCAATCATACACTGGCTTTTGTAGATGGCCAAACCACCTAACGTTCAGAGAAGGTCCACAAAATTTACATCCATGATACCATTTTATTACAAGGCCTGTGAAATTAGTGTATACAGGCCGGCATGTTAGCAACCATGAAGATCCGAACAATTGCAATGAATTAAATTAATATGTGAAACAATATTTTTACATATATAAACAAATCAATAAAAATTCAATTTACCAAAGTAAACGCCTAAGCCTCAATAATCATGCATGGTGTAAGCACATAGGCCATAAAAAATGAACCTCCTCTCGGTTGCGATGGGTCTTGATATATCGTACACATGTATCGATTCCCATAATTCCTTCAATTCATCTACTAATGGTTGTAAGTGGTCATCCATCTTCTTCACTTGTCTTATACTAGGGACTATGAGAGCCAACATAAGATGTTCATTCTTCACGAACAACCATGGGGGTATATTGTTATTGATCACTACTATAGGCCAAATCGAATAGTTGGTGTTTTGGAGGGAATAAGGGTTGATTCCATCCATAAGCTAAGTTATAAACTTCATATTTCATTCCTGAATTTTTCAAGCGTTGTATACCCTATATGCTTCATGGCTATTGCATCTATGCAATTCACATAACTCTTGACTCACTTCTATGTGACGCATGTTGATCCAGGTGGATCTTGGTGGCCACCCTTTTATTCCACCTAGACCTCCAGTGAGTTTCGTCTGTTTCCTTAGTTATAGTAGCATTTACTATTTTTTGAAATTTTTCGAGTCCTAAACTTCTATGGCTGTTTTGACTCCCTAAACGATGTTTTTTTGAGGTCCGCACTAGGCCGATAGTCGGGGCCTATGGCAATTTTTGTAGTACTCGAATAGATCTTTCCAACAAGGTATCATACAAGCCAAACAAAGATCATATGACCAAGTTACGACCTTGGGAAGTTGATTACCCAATTAATGCCAACAGGACCCACAAACTCTTGGCATTTCATCTCCTGGGGTTAGGGTTTTTGTATTTTATGGTTTTCCCTTGTTTTTCATTAATAAAATGGTCCTTGAGCCTCATTGTAATGCAGTTGAGAGGCATGTAGTCCCCAAATCTATTCTCAGAGATAAGCTACCATGACTCGAGCTAGTTTATTTCCATTCTATATGTAAGCATATTTCAGTTCTTTGATATTAATGAAATGAAGTTTTTATTTATGCTGTGTCTCTGTGTTTTTGTGTATATCTGTATTTTTTTGCATTGTTGTATAAGTCCATATCAGTGGTATCAGAGCAGTCATCTCTTTTTATGTTTTTATTTACATGTCCCCAACGAGGTCACGGTATAAGGAGTTAGGGCTAGCACTGATTGAACCTTTACAAGACCAACCTCATAAACCCTTATGGTGTCCCATGGCGAAATAAAATAAGGACGATGGGGCAGGAGATCCTTTCAAAATATTGCTCGAGGAAGCCCTCAAGAGACAAAGGAATGTGATGAGGGGTAGCTTTGCCCATATCCTTCAACGACTACCCACAGGCGACACATATTCATCCAACAACCACTCTAGAGGTGCCACTCCTAATAAGACACACATTAACTTTGACATTCCCAAATTTGAAGGCCTGATAGATGCAAAAGTCATAGATAGCTAGTTAAATCTACTAGAAGGATATTTTTCAGTTCATGACTTTTCCAATCAGGAAAATATTACTTTTTCACTCCTCAAAGTCACCCCACATGTCAAGGATTAGTGGGAAACCTACTGTCAAAAAAAGGACGAGAGGGAATACAATTTGTTTTCAAACACACCCACTTGGAATGTTTTCTAAGACGCCATCAAGGAACAATATTACCCAGTCGGAAGCTATGAAGATAAATACATAAAGTGGACCACGTTGTGGCATGGAAGGGACTAATATGTGATAGAGTTCAAAAATATTTTCCATACCCTTTGCACGAAGCTGGGCATCAAGGATTGTAAGCGTAATTTGGTACTTAAGTACCACGATTGTCTACACAAGTACATCCAGCATGAGATGGAGTTCCTGGACATCTCCTCACTTGGCGCTACCTATCAATACACTATCAAGATTGAGTAACCATTTAAACATAAGAAGCGAGACTTTGGATCTGTGAATCTGAAGCAAGGGAAATGTGCCCCCAAATCACAAAACAAACGACAAAGCCAAGGTGGGCCGACCCAGGACAACCCGTCGAAGATGCAAAAAAAGAGCAATTCCATGAAGACAAAGAAGGATACGAGGAAATGGTGTGAGTTCCATAAGAGCCCCACTCACAACACAAGTGAGTACCAAGCCAAGCAGTCACTGGTGTCCAAGCTAAAGGCTTCCGAATCAAATGCATTTTCTGACTCTGAGTCAGAAACTAACGAAGGGAATGACAAAGGGAAACATATTATCAATGTGGAGCCTAGTGCCACTGTTGCCACCACCAAGATCCAAAAGGTTGAGCCCAAAGATCCAGAGGAGGGGGAGAGACTCTTCCACTCACAAATGTGGGTGAAGGGTTCTATGCTATAGTTCATTGTCGACAACGAGAGTGAAAGGAATCTCATTTTAGTAGAGGTCATGAGGTGGTTGGGCCTACCGACCACACCACATTCGTAGCCGTACACCATCAGGTGGCTTCCCCAAGTGCAAGATCTCTGCATCAGTCAACAATGTCACCTTCCCTACATCATCAAGTCCTTCAAAGATGAGGTATTGTGTGATGTTTCTCCTCCTAAAGTTTGTTATGTATTATTAAGCTAACCATACTTGTGGAAGTGTCATTTTGTGTATGAGTCTAGGCCTCGCACTATCATTATTTATTTTGGAAATAATTTGTACATGATACCAAATCTATCACCACGTACTGCCATCTCTTTGATCTCTACGAAGCAATGTAGTAAGATCATTTCCGATACCGAGAAATTTGTATTCCTTATGATTCATCCTTAGGGAAAGAAGAAGATTGTGGCATGACAACAACAGATGGACAAGGTCGTGGAAGAGTACAGGGACATCTTAACCTCACCCAGAGGGGTACCCCTACACTCTCAGGTCAATCACTACATCGATTTGACCCCAGGTGCGCTGCTAACCAACAGATCGATCTACTGACACTCTATTATGAAGAATGATGAGATTAACAGGAAAATTTAGGAGTTATTGCCGAAAGGGCACATCAGGACAAGTTAATCACCCTGTGGAGGCTCAATCGTGTTGGTATAAAAGAAATATGGCACCTAGAGACTTTGTATTGACTATCGGGCATTGAGTAAGATCACTATCTAGAATAGGTATGCAATCCCATAGATTGATGACCTTCTGGACCAGCTCAAGGGAGCCAAATATTTCATCAAGATTGACTTGAAGTCTGGGTACCACCAGGTACCAATTGAACCCTTTGACGTGTGGAATTTTTCCTTCAAATCATAAGAGGGTATTTTTTAATGGATGGTCATGCCTTTCAGGTTAACAAATTCCCCCGCAACCTTCATGTCACTAATGGAGGAAATCTTGTGACCCTTTACCAACTTGTTCGTTGTAGTGTACCTGGATGATGTCTCGATCTTCATTTGGAGTTTGGAAGAGCACATACACCATATCTGACAGGTCCTCCAAACCCTGCAACAACACAAATTGGGTGCCAATTAGGAGACATGCACATTTGGTATGACCCAAGTTCAATATCCGAGGTACATCATTAATGCACAGGGTGTGCATGTGGACCCAAGCAAGATACAAGTTATTCAAGATTGGTCAACCCCAACCACTCTAACAGAGCTTCGTAGCTTTCTAGGTATTTCCAATTTCTATCCCAGGTTCGTGTTGGGATTCTCTCATATCACTTGGCCTTTGAGACAAGTCACCAAGGGTGGAGCAAAAGAAATTTTATTTTGGTCTAAATCCCAACAAAAAGTGTTTTTTGAGTTGAAGCATCACTTCTCCTCTTCACCAGTTCACACATTACTAAACCTGCAACTACCATTTTAAATTGAGATAGATGACTCTGATTATTCTATTGGTGCAATTCTTACCCAATAGGGGCATATGGTGGCATATCAAAGTGAGACACTTTCAGATACAATACAAAATTATCCCACTTATGACAAAGATATGTATTCTATTATGCAAGCCTTCTAATAATGGAAGCATTACATTTTGGGGAAGGAAAGGGTCATCGACACAAATCACCAACCCCTGTAGTTCATACAGACATAAGGGAAGTTGCAGAATGATCACCATCATAAATGGTGCACATATATGCAACAGTTCCATTTAAACATCAAGTACAAAAAAGGCAGCACCAATAATGTTGCAGACTATCTCAACCGACCACTGGTCATGACACTGACCACTGTGCTCGACTCTTGTGGACACGAGACTTTGGGGTGGCCGCATCTTTACAAGAGAAATCCAGAATTTTACAACACCTATCAGATGCTCCTGGAAGGCAAGCAAGTTTCATATTTTCACCTCTACGGTGCACTGTTATGCCATATGGGATACCTATGTGTTCCTACAAGCGAGCATGCCAAGATTATTTGGGAAGCACACTACAATTGGCTCATTGGACACTTTGCGGTAGAGAAAATAGTGGCAATGTTGTAGAAGTATTTTTATTGGCCAAACATTCAACAAGATATTGGAAGTACATCATATATTGCATTGCCTACACCATTGCCAAACCAACAATCAAGAAGCAAGGCCTATATACTCCTCTGCCTACTCCTAGTCGGCCTTGGGAATCCATATCCATGGATTACATCAAGCCTTTCTTCTACTAAGCATGGAAACGACTGTGTGTTCGTGGTCATCGAAAAATTCTCTAATATGGCCATTATAATGGCTTGAAAGAAGAGCATCACAACAGAAGCCACTACTAAGCTCTTCTTTGAACGAGTGTGGGTACATTTTGGGATCCCACAGTCCATTAACTCATATCAAAACAACATATTCCTGAGTACATTTTGGTCAAGCTTTTGGTCAATGTTGGATACCAAGCTCACTAAGTCCATGACCTTCCACCCCCAAACTGATGGCAAAATAGATGTCGTCAACGGGATGATCATGCACATTTTGTGCATGTACAACTCGAAGCATCCAAACACATGGGATGAAAGCCTTCCCTATGTCCATCACAACTATAACAAAGCTCTCCATAGCTCCATTCACCACAACCCTTTTCAAGTGGGGTTGATATTCCAGCCACTATGTCCCATTGATGTGGCCATACCATTTGCAACTACTCAAAAAGATTCAACTCATGTCCAATCCGAAGCTGACTGGGCTAACAGTTTCATTGAGCACATTCAACAAATCCTCCAATAGATCCATGACATATTGGACAGTGCCAATGCTAAGTACAAGAAAAATCATAACCAACATCAAGTGCAACACAAGTTCTAGGTGGGCGACAACATTTGGTTACACTTACAAAAGGAGTGCCTTGTTGGGCCCCACCGCAAGCTTCACCCGCTCTGATATGGGCCATACACCATCACCAAGGTTGTAGGGGATAATTCCTTCGATCTCAATATTCATATGTTCCTTGGTTTTCACCCAGTATTCAATGTGGACCTGTTGCAACCATACTTTCCTCCATTATTGGACACATCCGACGTCACAGAGAAGTTGACACTAACAGAGTTCAGCCCAATTTGCATTGAGTATGTCACAACTGACAGGATCATGGACACATAGATTAATAAAAATCGCCAACAGAGGATCCAACTATATCGATTTATAAAAGAAGGCCAACTCCTTCACCAAGGAAAGTGCTTCACTAGGGACCAGGTTCAACATAAATTTCCTCACCTCAAGGAGGCTCTACACACAATGGGAACCATTGCTTCCTAAGGGGGGATGACTGATCCAGGTGGATATTGGTAGCCACCTGGCTATCCACCTAGACCTTCAGTCAGTTTCATTTGTTTCCTTTAATATAATAGAATTTACTATTTTTAGAAATTTTTCGGATCCTAAACTTTCGAAGCTATTTTGACCCCATAAATGGAATTTTTTTTAGGTCCACAACAAGCCCATAGCCATAGGCAAGGGATTATAGAAAATCCTGTAGTACTCAGAGTGATCTTTCCAATGAGGTATCGTATGCGCCAAATGGAGATCATATGACTAAGTTACAACCCTAGAAAATTGGCTTCCCAGCTAACCCCAACAAGGCCAACAAACTCTTGGAGTTTCATCTCCCGGGATTAGGGTTTTAGTTGTTTAGGGTTTTACCTTATTGTTCAATAATAACAATGCCCTTGAGCCTCATTATAACACAGTTGAGAGGCATGTAGCCTCCGCATCTCTTGTCATAGATAATCTACCATCGCCCAAGCTAGTTTATGTCCCTAATGACATGATCGTTCATAGAGGGACACCCAGCTAGGGTATATTAGCATGACCTCACTGTCATTTGTATCCAATATTCTCATTCATAACACATATTTCATTAAATTTGGAAGTACTCAGTGGATCTAGAATTTAGAAATTTAACTAGATTAAGTTTTTTCAAAATGAAGAATTAGAAAGTCACTTAGTTCACTAATTTTAATGTAGATATTCACCATTTTTTGTGAAAAAATTATCATGATAAACTTTATAAAAAAAAAATCTATAAACTTGCAAAAGAAAATCTTTCACATCTTAATCTTGGATTCCTTGCATTATCTATTTTAATCTTTTTTATGGTTTGTATTATAAGTTAAGTTGTTAAGGTTATTTTATGAAAATAATGTTGTGTATGTTTCTATTATTAACCCATTTAATTATAATCCAATATAGTAAATGTCATGTATGTGTTAAAGTTACAATTATTACTAAGACAACGTTGGCACAATTTAAAAGTCTAGTATCTTTGCAACACTAGTAATATGGTTGAAGATTAACAAGCTATCATAGATCATCTTGTTTATACTCATATTGGATTTAAATTTCAAAATATTTGTGACACTACCTGTAGGTTTTAACCCCATACAGAAATTACCTGCATACGAATTCTAAAAACAGAAAATAATCAATGGCGAGAGCATAACACATAAAACACATATACACAGAGATTTTCCCCTGGATTCCAGAACCGAGACTACCAGATTGATTTCTCATTATGTTCCTTTCAATGTTACATTACATATATATACATTCCGAAACATCCAATGCCATGGACAGAAAAACATCGCGCCCAAAACCATGTGCAAAAACCATGCACAAAACTATAGGTAGGTTCGCCCACCTAATATAGGGTCCAAAATAAACTCCCTGGGGCGCTGCCCCGAACCCCATAGAGGGAGGCTAACCATCCCCCTCAAACCCCCTATGACCCCCCCGCTTCTCAATCGGCACAACGAAGGGGGGGCTTCACCCCCCCTGTAACCCCCCAATTGACTAAGTAATCTAGTCGTGGAAAGAATATAACACAACCCAATATTCTCCCACATGTTTTTTTCTTTCCACGGGAGAGCTTAGTCATTTATCCAGCCCTACAATGCCCATTGTTTCTCTACACCAAGAGAACTTCTCAAAGCTCACAGATTTTGTCAATGCGTCTGCAGTATTCTTCAAAGTGTCCATCTTTACTAGCAACACCTTTTTATCTTTTATCATATCCCTCACAAAGTGATACTGAACATCAATGTGCTTTGTCTTTGAATGATAAGTAGGGTTCTTTTCCAAAAAAATTGCACTTTGGTTGTCATAATCTATCCTTATAGCTCCATGTACTAGCCCCATACTTGAACACAATCTCTGCAACCAAACTACTTCCTTGCTTGCATGAGTGGTTGACATGTATCCTGCCTATATAGTTGATAGTGCCACTACAGATTGTTTCTTACTCATCCAACTGATTGCACCTCCAAATAGGTTAAACACATACCCACTTGTAGATCTTCTATGATCCAGATCTCCAGCCAAGTCTGCATCAACAAAGCCACGAATATCCAACACTATGTCCATTCCTGATCTTCCTTGGTAGCACAAACCATAATCACTAGTGCCATGCAAATACCTAAAAACTCGCTTCATTGTTGTCCAGTGCTCCTTCCCTAGTTTTGACATAAACCTGCTCAATACTCCCACTGCATGTGCAATGTCTGGTCTAATACAAACCATCACATACATCAGGCTACTGACTGCACTTGCATATGGAACATGGGAGATGTCCTCATCCTCTTCTTGTGTCTTGGGACGTTGTTCAGCAAATAACTTTACACCTATAGGAATAGGAGCCTTCGTCGGTTTACTATCCTTCATATTAAACCTCTGTAATATTGTCTCGACATACTTCCTCTGGTTTAAAGAGAGCTTCCTCTTTGCCCAATCCCTTTTAATTTCTATGCCCAAAATGTAGTTTGCAGCACCAAGATCTTTCATGTCCAATTTGGAGAACAATTGGGTCTTCAAATCCTAGATATTTTCTTTGGCATTTCCAACTAGCAACATATCATCCACATACAAGACCAGATAAATAACATGATCACCAATTAATTCAAAATACACACAGTGATATGCCTTGCTTTTGGTGAAGCCAAGTCCCCGTATAAATGTATTAAATTTCTGATACCACATCCTTGGTGATTGTTTTAACCCATGCAGAGACTTATTTAACTTGCATACCAGTTCTTTCTTACCCTTCACCGCAAATCATTTAGGTTGCCTCATGTAGATATCTTCTTCCAAATCCCCGTGAAGAAATGTTGTCTTCACATCCATCTATCCTACTTCAAAATCAAAAGCAGCAGCAACAGATAACAGTAATCTAATAGAAGCTACCTTGGAAACAGGAGAAAAAATATCACCAAAATCAATTCCCGACACCTGGGAATAACCTTTTGCTACCAACCAAGCTTCGTATTTCTCCACCTTTCCTTTTGCATTTATTTTCTTCTTGAACACCCATTTGCTTCCAATGGGTTTCCTTCCAACTGGAAACTCCACTAGATCCCAAGCCTCATTTTTGTGCAAAGATGGCATTTTATCAACCATGGCCTCTCTCCAGAGTTTTCCATCCTCTGAATCTACTACTTCCTTCATAGTTATGGGATCATCATCAGTAATAGATAAAGAAAAAATTGAATAAAAAGTAGATGGACTATACCTTTCTGGCTGTCTTCTTTCTCAAACTGATCTTCTCACAATCAGAGTTTATGTCTCTTCATCTTTTGATTTCTCTTATGTTGTAGAGTCTGATTCTTCCTCCGTAAGCTCAAACTCTATATTCTCAGGTTCCTTTGGTTGGACTTCATGTTTAATAACATCTTTCACCTCTCTGAACACCACTTCTCGGTTGTACACAACCCTCCTTGTTACTGGGTTCCAAAATTTATAACCCTTTAAACCATCGTTATACCCAATAAAGATGAACTTTTCAGATTTACCATCCAACTTTGTTATTTTCTCGTTTGGAACATGTACATATGCATCACATCCAAATACCCTCAGATGTGAAAGAGAGGGTTTCTTACCAGTCCATACCTCTTGTGGAGTCTTATCCTCCAACGCTGATGAAGGTGATGCGTTGACCAGGTAACATGTTGTCTCCACTTCCTTTTTCCAGAATTCCTATACTAACCTGGCACCACTGAGCATGCTTCTTGCCCTTTCCATCAACGTCTTTTTCATTCTTTCTGCAACTCCATTTTGCTCAGATGTGTATGGAGTAGTCTTCTGCCATTTTATACCACACTTCTTACAAAATTCTTCAAATTCCTTCTTACAAAACTCTCCACCATTATCTGTCCTCAACACCTTTATCTTTTTCTCTATCTAGTTTTCCACCAGAGCCTTAAATTCTTTAAACATGTCAAAGACTTCAGATTTCTTCTTAAGGAAATATATCCATATATTACTTGAGAAGTGATCTATAAATGATACATAGTACACAAACTTACCTAGTGATCGAATCGTCACATGTCCAAACACATCATTGTGCACAACCTCTAATATCTGTTTCGCCCTATTACCACCAGAGGGGAAACTCACCCGATTTTACTTCCCATATACACAATTTTCACAAAAATCAAAATCCAACGAGCTATTAGTTATACCTTCTACCATACCTTTACCATAAATTATTCTAACGTTCTTCTCTCCAATATGTCCAAGCCTTTGATGCCATACATGGTCTTTTCTCCAGAGACCACTTGATTTTCTACTCCACTTTCAGGAACCACAGAATTGTTTCACCCATTAACAACAGTCCTACCTTTCAACTTGTCCAGAGTTCCAATCCGAACTCCCCGCATCAATACCAGTGCTCCCCGAACCATCTTGCAGGTATATTTTTCAAACATTGTTTTCACACCTGCACCATCCAGCTTGCTTACAGAAATCATATTTCTGGCCAATGCAGGAATATGCAGAACACTTGGAAGTGTTCTAATGCTTCCACCTTACAAATTAAACTTAAATTTTGCGCGCCCAACAATTTTAGCCTTCCTATCATCCCCCAAGAAGACATCACCACCATCATATTTCTCATACTCACAGAACCACTCTATATGGGGAGTGAAGTGAAAGGATGCACCTGAGTCAATCAACCATGTCTCATGATCTACATGTGTACTGATCTTAAGTTTCCACAACTCAAAACTCTAACCATTAAATTTCTCGATTTCTATATTTCCACTGCTCGTCATCTTCTTTCACCACCAGAATCGATCCTGTAGATCTCCCATTGAACAAGGTCTACAACAGGCCCGAGCGAAACCCCTTAGCAATAAAGGCGTCCCCTTGAAGCTAAAACAACTCTGTTTTAACCCCATACAAGAATTACCTGCATACGAATTCTAAAAACAGGAAATAAACAATGGCAAGAGCATAACACATAAAACACATATACACAGAGATTTTCCCCTAAATCCCAAAACCGAGACTACCAGATTGATTTCTCATTATGTTCCTTTCAATGTTACAATACATATATATACATGCCAAAACATCCAATATCCTGGGCCGAAAACCATCGCGCCCAAAACCATGTGTGAAAATTATGCACAAAACCATAGGTAGGTCCACCCACCTAATATAGGGTCCAAAAAAATTTCTTGGGGCACTGCCCCAAACCTTGTAGCAGGGGGGGCCCTAAAACACCCTATGACCCCCCCGCTGCGCAATCGGTGCAACGAAGGGGGGCTCGTCTCCCCCTCTAACCCCCTAGTTGACTAGGTAAGCTAGTCGTGGAAAGAATATAGTACAAGGACCTCACTGTCATTTGTATTCGATATTCTCATTCATAACACATATTTCATTAAATTTGGAAGTATTCAGTGGATCTAGAATTTAGAACTTTAACTAGATTAAGTTTTTTCAAAATGAGGAATTAGAAAGTCACTTAGTTCACTAATTTTAATGTAGATATTCACCATTTTTTGTGAAAAAGTTATCATGATAAACTTTATAAAGAAAATTATATAAACTTGCAAAAGAAAATCTTTCACATCTAAATCTTGGATTCCTTGCAATATCTATTTTAATATTTTTTATGGTTTGTATTATAAGCTAAGTTTGTTAAGGTTATTTTATTAAAATAATGTTGTGTATGTTACTATTATTAACCCATTTAATTATAATCCGATATAGTAAATATCATGTATGTGTTAAAGTTACAATTATTACTAAGACAAGGTTGGCACAATTTAAAAGTGTAGCACGTTTGCAACACTAGTAATATGGTTGAAGATTAAGAAGCTCTTATAGGTCATCCAGTTTATACTCATATTGGATTTAAATTTCAAAATATTTGTGACGCTACCAACCTTCTTGATATTTTAAGTAAACAAAATTATGATGATCTTGAAACATTTCTTTTAATACTTTTTAAGCATAACAATAAAATTCAAAATAATTTTGAGTAATATCTTTTTGCCTTCTTATATACCATATTTGGTCTTAGTGGATGATAATCATCATTATCACCATCGTCATTACATACTATGGGAGGAACTTTGCACCATTTTAGAGTTGAGGAGAAAATATTTTTTTAAGATCAAATTAAATGTTGAATCAGAGTAGTAGCATAATTTATTTTTATTTATTATTTGTACTTTCGTGTTAAAAGCTAAGTTGATTAAGGCTTACTTGATAAGTAATAGATTAATATGCAAGATATATGTTAAATATAAAGTTATTTAATTACAAATTATCATAGTAACGTGTCCAATATATACCAGAATAGATCCATCTTAACCATGGATGTAGGGATCAAATTTCTTCACATCCAAACATTTGTAAGGTGAAAAATACAATGTGATATTTTTCATTGTTGAAAATATATTTTTGAATGCTAAATAGAGTATATATAAGACCAAATAAAAAATGTAACCATAAAAAAACTTATTTTTTTCTATATATAGATATATATGAAGTTGATATCGACATAAATTAGTTAACATAGATCTTCAAATAGTTTATTTGAATCTCTAGCTGAAATATTTTTGAAAAGTATAAGATTTAAACATCTAATTCACACAGTATTTTTACTTCTAATTACTTTACAACATGTTCATTTTTTTATTTTTCTATTTAAAACAAAAAAAAAAATATTTTAAAGGGGCACAGACGAACAAAAAAACTTACACATCCCCTCATACTGTGTTGTAGAATGAGCCTCTCGACTCAATTACTAATCATTTTAATGATCGAAATAAATCATGAATTAGAATAGTAACAAAGTAGTACAATTTGATTATTTTCAAATACAAGAGGAAAGAGAGAAAATTGACCAAACTATTTAAAACAAATGTTTAGTTTTTATTCTTGTAGTGTTTAAGGATATTATATTGAAAAGAACATATTAACATTCATCTAAAACTTAGATTCCTTACATTGTTTCTATTATTATTAACATTCATATTTATGTATTAAAATTTGACTCATGAATAATAGATTTTGAAAAAAAAATATTACCTATAAAGTTATTTAACAATATATTAATAATGTTGGCACCACTTCAAAATTATTACAAGTGTCTAGCATTTATTCATTAAGTGTTTAAATCGTTTATATTAAATAGAATACTAATTAGCTAATCCACTATTGTTTTAATAGACCAAGTTTAGAAGACATTTTTAAGTGCATTATTAAATTTGATTATGCATATTCGATATGGCGAAAAGTCTTTTTGGTCAAATAAAGCTTTGAAAACTTAAATATTTTATGGAAACTTAAATATTTCATGGCACTGTCATGTAATTTGTATCAACTCGTGATTACATTGAAATACTAAATAATATAAAACTCCTCCAAAAATAGTATGAAGAGAATATTTGATATACAACAAATATTAAAAAGTTTGTCTGAATGTATATTAATATATCCTTCAAAAAACAAATTACATTCATGAATCATATAAACCTAATATTAAGATATTCACTCAATTATATCAAGAACGGCTTCTACACCATATTTATTTATCTTGGTCTTTCCTGAAATGTTCTTTCTTTGGCATCCATGCCCACACTATGGTATTAATTGGAATAGATCCAAGTTCTGTGTCATCGGTATTTGGTACCCAATATTGCTCTAAAAAAATTCCATTGTATTTCCCTGACATACGCTTCCATGAGTCAACCATTACAAGAAGATTCTCACTTTTATTATCCCCAAATATATCTGAGATGGATTTTTCCATCCAAATCATGTCTCCATCCCCATTTCCTTATCTAACTAGCAACATATTTCCTTTCTCAGCATCAATCATCGGATTGAATGTTTCCTTTGGCTTGTTGCATTTGGTTCCAACATTTACTAGTTCATATATCACATTATCAAAATATCCATCCATAATACTTGAGATTACATGGAGTTCATTACGATCAACATCAACAATGTGCCTTGTCATGGGCCAGAAATCCTCAGAAGATGAATCACTTCCATCTATTATTCTATGATCATTACAGATTCCATCTAATGTATCAAGAACTCTTTCCCAATACACTACTTATTTTTCCATTCCTCTGTAACAATTGGTGAATCCTCATTCATGATAGTGTATTTCCACGATTTGATGTATGATGTTATCCCTTCCTTTAGTTCTTTTAAATAGACATCATTCTATTTGGAAGCCAAGAAATATGGCTTCCCTATTGGAATTATAGATCGACCTTAATCATCTATATTCCATAACTCAACGGGTATTGACCACTCAATATGTCTAATTGATTCTTTGTACCTTAGTACTGGAAGATCATTGATTATAGGAAATTGGAAGTATTGGACATTAAGATGTTCAACTAGTGCATTTTTTCCCTCCTTGATGTATCCATTAAGGAACATTTGAATTCATAGACCTTGTCAATAAGTGTAGGTTGAAACACTCTATTTTCTTCAATTATGCCGTATGTATCCATCATTTCAGGTAAATAATATATATCTTTACTTTTTAGGTTGGAAGAAATTCTTCTATAGGTTCCATCTATGTCTTCATGGGTGTGCCCCATAGGCAAGAACCCAACCTCAATAGTGATGAAGACACCAAGTGCAGTTATAAGTGATAGAAACATGAAAAGATAGTGATTCTCATTATCACTTGTTTCATTGTCCAATTGTAACAACAAATGTGGAGGAAGAGGTTTAAAATCAACATTTTGACTTTTTGATCTTCCATGAGATATAAAATGATCCTTGTACTCTTGGCATTTTGATTAAATAGAGGTGTAAAGTAATGCATTTGTAAGTTGGTTTCTTGAACTTCCACTCGCATAGAGTAGATCACCATACATATCCATTTGTGGGTCTTCAAGGTCCCTTAAGCACTTTGCAAGGGATGTAATAGTAAATTGTGATCCCATGTGTACAAATAGTAGGGATAAATTAACAAAACCTCCTGTCACTACAAGATAAAAGGACATTGGTGAGGGTCGAAAAATGTCACCATAAGTTCATTGGTGATGGTCAAAAGAGCCTATGTCACCAAAGGTGGCATCACAAAAAATATGTGTTATGGTGACATTCAAGATTTGTCACCAATAATGATCTATAATGATGGATATTGACTGTCATCATTTCATATGAGAAATGGTGACATACCTTAACCTCTATCACTGAAATACTGAACGTCACCAAAAGTGGTGTTGCCAAAAGTATAAGTGTTTTGGTGACATTCAAGGTCTGTCACAAATAATTATTATAATGACAGAGAGTGACTACCACCATTTCATTGAACAACGACAATTTATTGTGATGGACCTTTCATGGTCGTCATTATTTATGCATATATATGGTGACATTCATTGACCATCACCATTTCATATTTTGGTGAGGGTCGAAAAATGTCACCACAAGCTAATTGGTGATGATCAAAAGAGCCTCCGTCACCAAAGATTGAACATCACCAAAGGCTGCATCGCCAAAAGTGTAAGTGTTGTAGTGACATTTAAATTTCATCACGAATAAGATTATAATGACAAATAGTAACTATCACTATTTCATATGAACAACAACAATTTATGGTGATGGACATTTCATAATTGTCACTATTGATGCACATATATGGTAGCGTTTATTGACCGTCACCATTTCATATTTCGATGAGGATAAAAAAAAAGTCACTTCTATCACAAAATTTGGTAATCGCTATTCCATATTAATATCAGGGCACGATGGAATCGAACCACCAACTTCCTGCTTATAAAGCAAGTGCTCTTCCATTGAGCTAGCACCATTTAAAGAATTAGACTTAAAAAATTAGACCTTGAAACAATATAAATTGTAAATTCTATGACTTTCAATAAGCTATAAAACTTTGTAATGTCTTGGAAAATATTTTATTAAACGATAAAAATAGCATCAAAGTTGTTGGACCTTACCTAATGGTTATGGAAGCTATGAAAAGTAAGTGGAGGAAAAATTAGTTACATATAAGATAATACGTTCAGTTGAATACTCAATTAGAAGTAAAATTTTGAAGACATTCATAGCCTATAAATGACCTATAATTATCAAACGTAAAATAAACAATTACACCAAAGATTGATTTCTCACTTTATGAATCATGTAAATCTATTGTGATGACATAGAAATAAACCTTTAAAAGATTGATTTGCATGCCAAAAAGTAAAAAACAATAAGTATATATGATGCAATTATGAATAATGAGCTACATGTTTGAATCCTACTGGCTATGGGGTATGAAAAAATTATTGGGAATGTTTCTCGTTATTAACTAGTTCAAGATGTCAAAATACAACTCAATAATAATGATCCTGAAATGAAATCATTAAACACACATTAAAATTGTACGCACAAATTTTCGCTAAGATTCGTTACACCAACAAAATATCCAAGGGGCATTCAAATATTTTCAAATCCAAACCAAGTGATGAGCCTCATCATTGGGTAATTATATAGGCCTTAATTCACCTCCTGGATTAGTCAAACCAACTATTCTCACAACTTATTGCATACTTTTGATTATATTTTTTTCTATGAAATGAGTTAGAGTTGGATATTTTGCTTTGTAGTCTAATGTGCATTTAATGCGGGATTAAAGGATAAAAGAAAGAAATTTTGGCAAAGACCTTGGTCAAAATTAGAATGGGACAAGGGAGAGGAATTATAGGAGGTAAATCCTCCTCATTTACTACCCCCCATTCGAATATTCCTCCATCAGATTAGAGTGCAAACAACCAAATCATGAGGACTAGAACGCAGTCGAGCAAGTGAAAGTCAAAGCACCAGTTTATCTCGAGTTTAGGAGTTGAACCTCCCTAATCTTAAGGAAGTCTTTGGAGACTTTAGATGTATAAGTAGATAGGCCTAGGAATTCAGTAGGATTCAAATTTTTTATTGTAAAAATTTACTCTATTTTTGAGCTGCAAGACTTATGACAGTTTTTGATGTAATCCATTGTTTTGATAATAAGAATGAGTTTTGTTATGAGCCAGCACTGAGTTAACTCAAAGGGATGAAGCTCTTAGGTTAGGGCCCAACCCTAGCAGCTAAGGCTCCTCTTTATTATACATGTACGCTAGAGTAGATTTGTTGTTTAATTGTTCATTTGCTTATATAGCTGCATTTCTATTACAGCAGTGTAGCACATAGATTCATGGTTTAATCATTCATTTTCTTAAGTAGCTGCATTTCCATTACAGCAGTATAGCGTAGATTGGTTATGTTTTATTTTGCTTTCATTTGTGCCTTCTTTCAATTAGCATGTTAGGAAGGAGAAAAAGATCACATTACGGTTGTCAACAGGTGTCTCGGCCTCACTTCCTCCCTCTGGGACCATGACTTGAGGAAGATATCCTTCAGCGACTCCAAAAACACATCTTTCTAATTCTGGCATGAGCTTTGGAGTTTGTCATCTTGATTCAGTACTTGGTTCATTTCATCGTTATCTTTCTGTAATAAGATCTCACTCATATTCTCATTTTCTTCAACACTTTCTTCATGCATAATATATGTGGAAGCCAATAAATCACATCTTAATTAGATTATACCCGTAGATCTCCTTACTATCTGATCCATAACAAACCTGACCAATCATCGTTAATTGCGTGTCACATATTCATTCAACGTTTGACTTTAGGCGGTACAAATCTCCACCGTCGATCTGTTTTTCTTGATCCAATGACTATCGCGTCACCTGCTCGCTAACTAGCTTGGCCGATCTCCACCGTTCATCAATCCCACATGATCCAATGGCTATCACGCAATCTCACGTGAATTATTACATGACCGATACCTAACCGAGAGCACGCAATAAAAGTGCTTTTCCTGTGCTAAGTGTCACTCACTTAGGCTAATCCCATGAAATTTAGAAATACAACTTACACCTTTGATGGCACGTGAGAAACTGCTTACCACCTACGAAGATCGCTCCATCATTCCACATGTTTTTTTTTTCCTTCTGTTGCCACGTGACTTAATGTGATCCATCCATTTATTCACTTAATTTTCGTGATAAGATCTCTTCCATTCATCTTCCTGTGCACTGTTGCTTCATTACGTCTTCATTTCGCTAATTTCGATCTTCGCTTGCTCTTCCACTTGATTCCTTCCCGAACATTTTTCTGCATATCATTTAAACGTTGCCACTCATGAGTTTCAATTTGGTTATGAAATTAGACTCTAACACTGTCTGATCATCAAAAAAAAAAAACAAAAAAGTGAAAATAGATTTAGTCTAGTTTCCTTGTTTACACATTAGTTTGGTTTGATGCTATTTACTTCTGTAACTTAAATAGCAGCATTAGGTTAGTGTTGATTTAGCAATTTTTCTTAGCATAGTTGTTTAAATGGTTAATTAGGATATAGTGTGATTTAGCATTACATGTTGTTTTCTTCATTACTGCAGTAGAGTAGCTCTCTTAGAATAGATTTGTTCTTCTTCCATCAAAGAATCAAGCTTCTTCTAACCCTATAGAAGTCTGGCTTGGAACCCCTGGGGTCTCTCACCAGATGAACAATGACAACAAGCAAGACCTTCACTTCTACTTGTGCATATAGCACTATCACCTCCATGTTTGTACGAACCCCGGGTTGATAAGTAAAGCTGGCTTTCTTTTCTTCTATTTCTAGTCTCTAATTTTCTGCCATTAGTTTATTTATGTAAAAATAATCTAGTAGCTTCCTTTCTTTCAGTTGTCATTATCTTCTTTCCTTTCCATTTTGCAAATATAATTTCAATTCAGCAAGTAGTTTCTTTTCTATCAGTAGTTTTCATTCAATCAACAATTTCATTTCTGCAAAGTACTTTCCAGCTTAAAACAATCTTATAAAAGCCAACCCAAAAACATTTCCTTCCATGCCTCATAGGAATAGGGACAATTTAGGGAAATTCTTGCCAAATACCCCCACTGAATCCAACAACCAACCTTATCTCTTCTTTAGTGGCTGTGAATTGGAGGAACCTTTAGGTGAACAACCTGACATATTTGAAGAACCTATAGGGAATAAGAAGAAGAAGAACCCATTCCTACTGAACCAATCACTGAAAATTGAAATGATAGAGGAAATAGAGAGAGAATTGAGGGTGTCTTCCCCATCAGGGAAACCAATGGGGACACTAAGATGAAGACTATAAGCTCCTCTACTCTACCTCATTTCCATGGCCTAACCACAAAGGACCCTAACACTTTCCTATTTGAGTTTGTTGTTATATGCCGAACCTATGACTATACAAATGATGAGGAAAAGTTAAAACTATTTCCATCCACCCTCAAGGATGCAGCATTGCACTGGTTCATGGGTTTACCTGGAGATAGCATCACAACTTGGGCTCATATGCAGCAAGATTTTAACAATAAATATAAGGATTACTGTAGGTCAAAAGATACTAAAGAAGAGATTTTCAGGATGACCATGGGCTAGGATGAATCCTTAGAAGACTGTGAAGGAATATTCCATCTCAATTACAAAAGGGCCAGGTGCACACTTGACCCCAAGTCACTAAAGCTGGTCATGCTCGGAGGAGTAAGGGAAGATCTTTTAGATACCTTACACTTGTTAGTAGGAGGAGATGTCTACCAATTACCCTATGAGGATATCAAAACTGTCTTTAGAAACCATTCTAGGGCAGCCAGGAAAAAGGGTAGGGATAGTCAACCTATAGCCAGTACATCATCTTCCAGCTCATCCATCAAGGGTGAAAATGGCAATATGTTGGAAGATTTCAAAAGTGAAATGCTGCAAACCCTGGCCTTGCAATTGGACACAATGAACATCAAAAGGAAGCAAGAGGAAGCAGAGAGAGTCTTAGCCATCTTTTTTCCTAGATGCACCAGGAGGCAGCCTAGGAATGAATGTCCATTGAACTACATTGAGATTTGCTCGGTCTGTCAAGAAAACCACTCCACAGACAAGTGCCCCTATTTACTCGGACTCAAAGTTGTATATAGAGGAGCTGAAGGGTTCATTGAGCAACTTTATTACATCAACCAAAAGAGACCTCCTGGGCCTAGACCATACCAGCAGGGTATGCAAGGGTCATCCCATGCATATTACAACCCCAACCAAATCACAACTATACCTTCTTGGGGACCCCAAGCTCATCCTTCCTGGTCTACACCCGCCCCCCCCTTGGTCCTATGCATCTCAGTATCATTACCAGCCAGCCAGCCAGTCATTTCAACCTTACATTCTGTCACAACCTCAGTGGAATACCCCACTCCAGGGGTTGAGGCCCAAATACAACAATGCTCCAGCTCTATTTCCTCCACCACTTACCCAACCACAACTCCTACACTCTGCTCCACCCAAGCAACCCCAGACGCCTACCCAACCAGATCCGAACCAGAGAAATAGGCATGCTCAATAAGTATATAGTGGAGAGACATCATACCTAGCTTATGCTGTAGAAATCCAAGAGATCAACCTAAGATCTGGGAGAATTCTCCCGGATAACCAACCTCCCTCTCCACATAGGGAGGTTGAGGAAGAAATAGAGGAAATAAGCCTTAAAGTAAATCCACCCTTTCCTGAGAGATTGGCCCAACCACTCCAGCCTACCCCAGAAGAAATTGAACTTCTGGGAGAACTGAAAAATCTATGTGTAAGGATCCCCCTTTTCTAGACAATAAAAGATGTTCCCGTTTACAATAAGTTTATTAAGGAGAAATGCTTCAAGCATCTAGGAAGAAAAAAAAGGGATGCCCATACCATTAATGTCATTAGGCAGTTGTCCGACTTAATGCTGGGGCAAGTAATATGTCCGAAATATTTGGACCCTGGAAGCCCTGTAGTTGATGTGCACATTAATGGCACCATCGTCCCACACACTCTGATCGATCTTGGGGCTGCCATTAATGTGATGACCAAGGACACCATGCTCAAGCTCAACCTCCAAGGGTCATTGAGGAAGACCACAACAGTTTTGCGACTTGCAAGTTGTTCTAGAGTTACCCCTGAGGGAATTGTGGAGGATTTGATGGTCTCCATTGACTCCTAGGAGTACCCTGCAGATTTTCTAGTTCTCCACCCTAAGGCTAAGCTTACTGGTTACCCTCTCATCCTTGGGAGGCCATGGTTGGCCACAGTTGATGCTTACATTAGATGTAGAGCTAGGAATATGACCATCAAGAATGGGCATATGTCCAAACAGTTAATTCTATACCCTCCTCCTCAACCTTCTCTAGAGCATGATTTACCTTTATGATTGGAGGAGGAAGAAGAATATGAGGTTTATTCAGGCCAACTTTATGCTTTGGAAGCAACCATAGGAGGAGGACAGCAAGATGAGGATGACTTAATTGAACACTTTCTCCAAAGTCCAACTACTAGTCCATTACCATTAGAAGAAGAAGTAAGGGAAACCCAAAAAAATCATCCACTTGACTTATGCTTGGCCAATTCCAACCCACTCCATGTCAAAACCATAGAATTTGGCCCAGAGAAAACTTTGAAAATTAATCCATCTCTTTCTGCTCTTGAAGAGGAAAATCTATGCAACATGTTAAGAGAAAACCTAGAAGCCTTCGCTTGGAGTTACAAAGAAATGAAGGGAGTACACCCCTCAACTTGTACTCACCACATATACATCAAAGAAGGTTGCAAGCCAGTCTGGCAACCACAAAGGAGGATGAATCCAACTCTTAAATATATATTCAAAGAAGAAATGCAAACACTGCTAGATGCAAGATTCATTTACCCTATCTTTGACAGTGAGTGAGTCTCTCCTTTAGTGTTAGTTCCCAAGAAAAATGGTAAGTGGAGGATTTGTGCCGATTACAGGGAGTTGAACAAAGCCACAAAGAAGGATCATTTCCCCTACTCTTCATTGAACAAGTGCTAGATGGCCCGACAGGGAAGAATTTATGTTCTTTCCTAGATGGATTTAGTGGGTACAACCAAATCAAAATCTACCCAGAAGACCAGGATAAGACCACATTCACCTTTCCTTGGGGCACTTTTGCCTATAGGGTCCTTCCTTTTCGCCTATGCAATGCACCTACCACTTTCCAGAGAGCGGTCTTGAGTATTTTTGCTAAATTAGTACATGATGTGGTGAAAATTTATATGGATGATTTTACACCTTATGGCTTTGATTTTCAAGAATCCTTGACTAAGCTAGGCAAAGTATTGCACAAATGCATTGAAATAAACCTGTCCCTAAGTCTGGAAAAATGTGAATTCTTAATGACTGATGGGACTATGCTAGGTCATTCAATATCTTAGCAAGGATTGTAGGTTGACCCAAACAAAATAGAAATCATCCAAAGGGTCCCACCTCCTCAAAAGAAGAGGGATGTCAGGAGTTTCTTAGGGTTAGCTGGATACTACCGAAGGTTCATAAAGGACTTCAACAAGTTGGCCTCTACTTTATTTGGGTTGTTGGCCAAAGATTCTAATTTTATATGGTCAAAAAGTTGTCAAGAAGCCTTAGACATTTTAAAGGGTAAGTTAACCACTGTATCAATTCCTCGAGGCCCAAACTGGGCCCTCCCTTTTCATATCATGCTGATGCCTCACACAAAGCCATACGAGCAGCCACAGGGCAGTTAGAGGAGAAATTTCCCTATGCCATCTATTTTATCAGTAAGAACCTGTCAAAGGCCGAGCTAAATTATACTGTGACCGAAAAGGAACTCCTGGCCGTTGTGCATTCATTAAACAAACTTAGGCATTCCATTACAGTCTACCAAACATTTGTGAATACTGACCACACTGCAATCAAATATTTAATGAACAAACCAGATGTGAATGCTAGAATTATAAGATGGTTTTTTTAATTACAGCAGTTTGATCTAACAATTGTTGATAAGACTGGTAAAGAAAATGTTGTTGCAGAGTTTCTATCTAGGATGAATCTGCCTAAAGGTGAAGAAGGAATGGTGGATGACCAGTTACAAGACGAGCATTTGTTTGATATTTCAATTCTCTCCCCATGGTTTGTTGATATAGAAAACTATTTGGTATCAGCACAGTTCCCGCCAAACTTGCCCTCCAAAGAAAAGAGAAAGATAGTCAGGAAAAGCACCCCCCTCACCTGGATTGGGAAGTCTTTTCAAACTTGAACCAGATCAAATATTGAGAAGGTGTGTAAGGGAAGAGGAATTTTTTGACATCCTTCTGATCTGTCACGATGGGCCTTGTGGAGGTCACTTTGCAGCAAAGAGGACTGTTAGCTCTGTCATATACAGTGATTTGCCGAAGTCAGAAGCATATTCTGCCCGTGGTCGCATTCAAAGGAGCAGTTATGGTGGTTGCTCTCACATTATCCTCTACCGCCCCCCATCCTCCATTGGTCTTTATTTCCCATGTTTTCATCGAAAATTACATAAAATATTTTTCCTTAAGCCTCGGGCATTAAAAATCTCGGAACCCATATAACCGCGCACTTTCGCAAAACCATAATCCGCCCTTCCCCTGTCACATCAAATAGTAACCCATGCGATTAAGTCCTCGCCATCCAATCATCCCTACCACAATCAGACGGTGTTTGCTCCTCCCGCGCCTACAAACCACCTTCACGATAACTCACGATCAAAATCGGTTTCATCCTGCCCCGTCTGCCACGTGTCGCATGATAATTGTGATCGCAAACCCTCGTACGTTTACCACTTTCCCCCAAAGGTGGTGCGATAAATACCGCTCACTGCCAAAACCATCCTCCCCGCCCGTTAACCTCCGCACACCTTCGACGCCCGATGACCGTTGGATCTACATGCCCGAGATCCAACAGCGTGCGTTTCTCCGCCTCCATATCTCCCGATACCCTCTGCCAACCGATTCCCGTCGTCGATCTGCGCGATCCAATGGCCAATCTTCCCCCCTCCATTCGTCCATACTATCCACATCAATAGCCATTCCATGCATCCAAAGGACAAAGGCGGTCAACACCCAGTACTCTGTGCAGTTACTCCTCAACCACCGTCTTCAACAAATTGCATGGTCGAGAAGGAAAGGTACAGCGCTGAGCAAGTAGACACATTCAATAGTTATGGAGTTCCATCCTCTACGACACTCCACCTGCTCGAAAAGTACAGTAGAGAGTCCAAGAATATCAATTTTGTTCACTACAGCAAGCAATTGCACTCAGAAGTTCTGTCAAGCAGTTAACGCAGTTGGTGGTCCAGTATGACCCCTCCACGCCTAGAATAGAAGAACATTTTTGTAATCAAACTCTATATATACCCAAAAAACAGATGTAATCGAGGTTGATGGTTGTTGTTTTGATGTAAGGTTCAACTTCTAGAAACTGTAACTGCTTTGATACTTGCAGTGTCTCATCTTCATTTTCAGCTAATACAAGCTTCTTTTGCTTTTAATTACTCACTTCCCATCTCTTGTATGTTCTAGGCTATGCTTGATATGCATTCTTCCTAAACGCTTGATGTTTAGCATTAGAGGGGCTGTCATCCCACCTTTGTGTTATAATCTTGTATGTATCAGTGAATCTGTTAATCAGGTTTCTTTTCACTTAGTTACAGAGAGCTGTCATCCTATTTGTGCACTAGGGAATTAGATTTGCAGACCTTTTTACTGGTTGCAGCCGGCCATCACAGAGTCATGTGCTTCTGTTGGTGTGGTTAGTATTCTCCATATTCACCCAATCCTTAAACTGTGAGTAATTGGTGGTCTAAAGCCTTCTAGTCTAGGGTGTTCACGCATGTTAGGAGTCAAGCAAAGTAGGAGTGGTTATCTGGCTTGAATATGCATGGTGCCTTCCATTCATCCATTTCCAACATTAAGTTGAGTTTGTGATGTCCTGAGCATCTCCGAGCTACAACCTAGAAGAGTTTCTTGGGGTAATAACATCAATTGGCGTCGTTGCCAGGGAGAGGAGATTGAAGCTCAGCTTCCCTGGGAGAACGACACAATTCCAGCTTTGATGATAGACAAAGTCTGGATGAATTTCTGGTTGTAATCATCTATCTGGCGACTCTACTAGAGAACCTACCTGGTGGCGACTCCACATTTCCGTTCTAGCTCAATTTGTGAGGCATACACGGAGAAATCCTCAGAAATCACCAGCTGACCCAGTGCCTGACCCTGAGAATATTGCGAAGCAAAGGAAATCATCATAGAAAGGAGCATCAGGATCAGGTACGCCTAAGAAAACTTATCCATCTCTGAAAGGTAAGGTTGTAGCTGAGGTTATATAGTTTGAATATTTAGAGCCTAGCATTGTTAGTCAAGAAATTCCTTCAGAGATTAATACATCTCCTTGTTTAGTCAGTTCCCCTTTGGATCTCAGTCCAAAAAAAGCCTCCCATACAGTCCATCATATTCCTTCATTTTTGTCATCCATTTCATTACTTCCTACCATTCAATCTGCCAGTATCCTTCCACATATCCCAGTCATGGCAGACCAGCAAGCTCTCACGAAGATGGAAAGAATCATAGCTACTAGTTATGGACCCCTGGTCTTGCCTGTTCCTTTGAATGCCATGCTTGTAGGAGAGTATCAGAAATATATTCCCAAGTTCACTCGTACAGAGGGAGTAACAGTTGAAGAACACCTTGAATCTTTCTATAGTTATGCTGATAACCTAGATATCAGTGAAGAGGATGTGTGGATGAGAGTGTTTTTCAAAAGCCTTGATGGAGAGGCTAGAAAGTGGTTCAGAGAATTGCCCTTAGGTCTATAGTAGACGTTGGGGCCTTAGATGATGTGTTCCTAAAGAATTGGGGGGATAAGAAAGATCTACTCTCTTATCATACTGAGTTTGGGAACTTGCAGAGGGATGAGCTCTCATCATCCTTAGATCCCGAGATTGACAAAATGGCCAGGATGATTGAGTCATTAGCCTCTGAAGTTTCCAAATTAAGAGTTAAGCAGCATTCTAGGAAAGCAGGAGCTCCATATTCCTTTGCCCTTTCAAATCAAAATCCATATAGAGGAGCACAGGAGAAGTTGTAGATTTTCCAGAGAAGCAAAGAGGCAAACGAAGACCAAAGGGTAAAGACCCTTTTCCAGAGTATAATCATGGAAGAAGAGCAATTTGAAGAAGAAGATGAAGTCCATGGTATGGAAGACAAGGGCAGTGCCCCCTTCTTAACCAGAGCTACCTATGAAAAGTCATTATCCAAAGGCCCTCCTCATAATTTTGTTGTACCTGCAGAACAACAAGCTTATAAGAAGAAGCGACCAGCAGCAGGTCCCACCATCCTTGAAGAGCCTGAGCCTAAAGCTTGCCCAGCTTCTGATGACTATGCATCTCTGCAAATTGACCAACCTACTGTTATCCTCAGCCCAGTGATCAAAAAGGGTGAAGAAAGCTCCCCATCATCTTGTGCTTCTCTATCTGTTCAAGATAAAACCACTCATAATTGCCTCCTAGGCTCTAAGGCCAGCTATAACTCAATGCTCAAGGCTGATATTGATAATCTCAGTCTTGATATCATGAAGCCCGCCCAGATGGACTCATCACAGCTTGAAAGGGCAGTTTTCCAAATCACAGAGGAAGAGGATGCACAGTTGTGGGACACCTCCTTGGATGTGCACTGTTTTAAGAAATATGCAGGAGCAGGTGAAATATTTGTGTCCCCCACACAAGAATAGATTGGTTCTCCATTTATATTAATTATGCAGGACACAGATGACACATTCAAGTACACAGAAACCATTTTTATTCAGCAGAGGTACAAAAGCTCCCATGAAGAACGTCCAAGAATGAGAGCATACAGAGAGGGTGTGAGATACAAACCATCTCCACCTGATAAGGTCAAATGCCCTAAAATTTTTGAGGTAGATGATCAAATGAATCCGATTTTGCAAATCTTTAATGAACCTGCTGACCAAGAGAAGGGGAAACAAATTTTGGTGGCCCAGCAAATGGGCAGTTTTTTTGAAGATTTTAGTCATTTGAGGTTTCAGGCCTTAATGTTGTAAATGTGTTCTTTTTAGTGTAAACTTAATTAGACTCCATGCCCAATGGATAAGGCAGTGGTCTACGGTTCTTGAGACCTCACAGGGAGGATCTCATCCCCAGAAGGAGCCAGTGTTAGCTCTGCCATATAACAGTGATTTGCCGAAGTCGGAAGAATATTCTGCCCGTGGTCGCATTCAAAGGAGCGGCTATGGTGGTTGCTCTCACATTCTCCTCTACCCCCCCCCCTCATCCTCCATTGATCTTTATTACCAGTGTTTTCATTGAAAATTACATAAAATACTTTTCCTTAAGCCCCGAGCATTAAAAAACCCGGAACCCATATAACCATGCACTTTCGCAAAACCCGTAATCCGCCCTTCCCTTGTCACATCAAACAGTAACCCGTGCGATTAAGTCCCCACCGTCCGATCTTCACCGCCATGATTGGATGACGTTCGCTCCTCCCGCGCCTGCAAACCGCCCGCACGATAACTCGCGATCAAAAGAGGTTTCATCCCGCCCCGTCTACCACATGTCGCACGATGATTGTGATCGTGAACCCTCGTACGTTTACCACTTTCCCCCAAATGCGGTGCGATAAATACCACTCACTGCCAAAACCGTCCTCCCCACCCATTAACCTGCACACACCTTCATCGCCCTATCACTGTTGGATCTGCGCGCCCGAGATCCAACAGCCCACGTTTCTCCGCCTCCGTATCTCCCGATACCCTCCGCCAACTGATTCCCGCCGTCGATCTACGTGATCCAACGACAGATCTTCCCCCCTATGTTTGTCCATACTGTCCACATCCATAGCCATTCCATGCATCCAAAGGACAAAGGTGGTCAGCACCCAGTACTTTGCGTAGTTACTCCTCAACCATCGTCTTCAACAAACTGCATGGCCGAGAAGGAAAGGTACAGAGCTGAGCAGGTAGACACATTCAACAGTTATGGAGTTCCATCCTCTACGACACTCCACCTGCTCGAGAAGTACAGCAAAGCGTCCAAGAATATCAATTTTGTTCACTACAGCAAGCAATTGCACTCAGAAGTTCTACCAAGCAGTTAAAGCGGTTGGTGGTCCATTATGACCCTTCCACGCCTAGAATAGCAGAACATTTTTGTAATAAAACTCTATATATACCGAAAAAACAGATGTAATCGAGGTTTATGGTTGTTGTTTTGATGTAAGGTTCAACTTCTGGAGACTGTAACTGCTTTGATACTTGCAGCGTCTCGTCTTCATTTTCAGCTAATACAAGCTTCTTTTGTTGTTAATTGCTCACTTTCCATCTCTTGTATGTTCTAGGATGTCCTTGATATGCATTCTTCCTAAACTCATGATGTTTAGCATTAGAGGGGTTGTCATCCCACCTCTATGTTATAATCTTGTATGCATCAGTGAATCTATTAATCAGGTTTCTTTTCACTTAGTGACAGAGAGCTGTCATCTTGTCTATGCACCAGGGAATTAGATTTGCAGACCTTTTTACTGGTTGCAATCGGCCATCACATGCTCCTGTGCATCTGCTGGTGTGGTTAGTATTCTCCATATTCACCCAATCCTTAAATTGTGAGTAATTGGTGGTCTAAATCCTTGTAGTCTGAGGGTGTTCACGCATGTCTGGAGTCAAGAAAAGTAGGAGTGGTTATCTGGCTTGAATATGCATCGTTCCTTCCATTCATCCATTTCCAACATTAAGTTTAGTTTGTGATGTCCCGAGCATCTCCGAGCTACAACCTAGGAGAGTTTCTTAGGGTGATAACATCGATTGGCGTCGTTGCCGGGGAGAGGATATTGAAGCTTAGCTTCCCTCGGAGAATGACACAATTCGAGCTTTGATGATAAACAACGTCTAGATGCATTTTTTGTTGTAATCATCTATCTGGCGACTCTACTAGAGAACCTACCTGGTGGCGACTCCACATTTCAGTTCTGGCTTAGTTTGTGAGACATACCCGGAGAAATCCTCAGAAATCACCAGCTGACCTAGTGCCTGACCCTAAGAATATTGCTAAGCAAAGAAAAACATCATAGAAAGGAACATCAAGATCAGGTAAGCCTAAGAAAACGTATCCATCTCTGAAAGATAAGGTTGTAGCTGAGGTTAAACAGTTTGAAGATTTAGAGCCTATCATTGTTAGTCAAGAAATTCCTTCATAGATTAATACAGCTCCTTGTTTATTCAGTTTCCCTTTGGATCTCAGTCCAAAGAAAGCCTCCCATACAGTCCATCATATTCCTTCATTTATGTCGTCCATTTCATTACTTCCTACCATTCAATCTGCTAGTATCCTTCCACATATCCCAGTCATGGCAGGCCAGCAAGCTCTCATGAAGATGGAACGAATCACAGCTGCTAGTTATGGACCCCTGGTCTTGCCTGTTCCTTTGAGTGACATGCCTGCAGGAGAGTATCAGAAATATATTCCCAAGTTCACTGGTACAGAGGGAGTAACAGCTAAAGAACACCTTGAATCTTTCTATAGTTATGCTGATAACCTAGATATCAGTGAAGACGATGTGTGGATGAGAGTGTTTGTCCAAAGCCTTGATGGAGAGGCTATAAAGTGGTTCAGAGAATTGCCCCATAGGTCTATAGCAAACATTGAGGCCTTAGATGATGTTTTCCTAAAGCATTGAGGGGATAAGACAGATTTGCTCTCTTATCATACTGAGTTTGGGAACTTGCAAAGGGATGAGCTCTCATCATCCTTAGATCCTGAGATTGACAAAATGGCCAGGATGATTGAGTCATTAGCCTCTAAAGTTTCCAAATTAAGAGTTAAGCAGCATTCTAGGAAAGCAGGAGCTCCTTATTCCTTTGCTCTTCCAAATCCAAATCCATACAGAGGAGCACATGAGCAGTTGCAAAGTTGGCAGAGAAGCAAAGAGGCAAACGAAGGCTAAAGGGTGAAGACCCTTTTCCAGAGTATATTCATGGAAGAAGAGCAATTTGAAGAAGAGGATGAAGTCCATGGTATGGAAGACAAGGAAAGTGCCCCCTTCTTAACCAGAGCTGCCTATGAAAAGTCATTATCCAAAGGCCCTGCTCATAATTTTGTTGTACCTGCAGAACAACAAGATTATAAGGAGAAGCGACCAGTGGCAGGTCCCACCATCCTTGAAGAGCCTGAGCCTAAAGCTTGCCCAGCTTCTGATGATTATGCATCTCTGCAAATTGACCAACCTACTGTTATCCTCGGCCTGTGATCAAAAAGGATGAAGAAATCTCCCCATTATCTTGTGCTTCTCTGTCTGTTCAAAATAAAACCACTCATAATTGCCTCCTAGGCTCTAAGGCCAGTTATAACTCAATGCTCAAGACTGATATTGATAATCTCAGTCTTGATATCATGAAGCCTGCCCAGATGGACTCAACACATCTTGAAAGGGCGGTTTTCCATATCACAGAGGAAGAGGATGTATAGTTTTGGGACACCTCCTTGGATGTGGACTATTCTAAGAAAGATGCAGGAGCAGGTGAAACCTTTGTGTCCCCCACACAAGAATACATTGGTTCACCATTTATATTAATTGTGCAGGCCACAGATGACACAGTGAAGTACACAGAAACCATTTTTATTCAACAGATATACAAAAGCTCCCATGAAGAACGTCCAAGGATGAGAGCATACAGAGAGGGGGTGAGATACAAACCATCTCCACCTGATAAGGTCAAATGCCCTAAAAATTTTGAGGTAGATGATCAAATAAATCCAATTTTGCAAATCTTTGACAAACCTGCTGACCAAGAGAAGTGGAAACAAATTTTGGTGGCCCGGAAAATGGGCAGTTTTTTTGAAGATTTTGGTCGTTTGAGGCTTCAGGCCTTAATGTTGTAAATGTGTTCTTTTTGTTGGCCCCAAGTTTTGGTCTATTTTTGGTTAAGAAAAATTACTTAATCCTTATATTTTCCATCCATTTTCCATCACATCCATCTCATTTTAATGTATTTTATGCATACTCAGGTGCTTAATTTTAATTTTGCAATTTCTATAAGTTTTTATGAAAAATGAGTTTCAAGTGCAATTTTGGACTCAATCAGAAATTCTCGTAATAGCTATGTGGATGACATGTTTGCAGGACACTTGGGCTCGAGTTTGATGCATAGATGGATAGCTTGGGAACTAGGACTAAGCTAACTCCACTTGGTTCGGCCAGAACAAGATTTATTAGTCCCGGTCAAGGCTGGTCAAACATTACTAGTCACCAGAAAATCCCTAGGAAATAGGGCAATTTTGAAATTTTATGGGATTGACCATATTTCTTGGGATGAATTGGATGAATTCGACTTAGATAGATGGATATGAGTAGATATGAGTGTTAGAGAGAATATAGATCAGTTTGTTTCATTAAACCTCTATTTAAAGCCAAGACTTTGATGGCTTTTGTAATGGAATTTGTATGTAACTTTTGTATAATTGGAGTTGGGAGCTAATTTGAAGAACTTGTTTCATTCCAATTTGTTGTTCATGCTTGGTTGATTTACTGAAGTTGTTGTAGCCGAGATTTCTTCATGTGTGCAAGGCAAGGGTGGAGGGCCCCCACACCAAGCTAAGTACACTTCTTGGTTCAATTTTCATATTTTTCATAGACTAGTTTTTGTTTCAAATGTATTTAGATATGTGATGATTGCTGAATGAATATTGGTTTAATTCTAATCTACATATGAAGGGACACAAAAGAATTTAAGTTAAATTTCCTTTTTATTTGATCTTGAACTAAAACTAAATTTCATTCTCCATTTCTCATTTGAAGTTATTTCTACATTTCTGGTTGGAAGCAATGGTGATTGTGATATAGTAGGATTGTGAAGAAAGACAATCTGGACCTCCTTAGTTAGGAGCATCTTCTTCTACATCTTCTGCATCATAAACAATTGTTAATTAGTGCTCTTAGATTTATCTTCATGAAAGTAGTGTTGTAGGGAAGGACAACATGGTTCTCCTAAGTTAGGAGCCTCTTCCCTCATATATTACATAAATGAATTAGAAATTGTTAAAATAGGTTTATATTTGTAATATGTACTTCCTTAATTCTTCAAATTTTATCTTCTAAACTTGATTATATCTGATGTCCATATACAGTGGATTTGCCTCCAAGTTTTATAAACCTGGATTGATAACTAAATACTTGTGTTAATTTAGTCAATAAATTAGCTCAACATTTTGGCGTCGTTGCCGAGGAGGTAATTATCAGCATAGTCAAATAGAAGATAAACAAAAACACTAAAAAATTAGTTAAGATACATTTCTCTTAGTTATGTTTCTTTATGCCGAGAAATAGAGATCCTAAAATTAGGTTTCCAAAACAAAACCTCTCAACAAAAACATAAAATCAAAAAAATAACTACAAAATCCATTTTCAACAACAAGATCTAAAAGATGATGTTAAAGAATAGGCTACAACACTACTCCATTCTTCAACATTCTTTCTCATCAAATCTTTATGATCAAATAAATTTTCATGTCCAAACATTCATTAAAGTATATTTTTCAAATTTGGATATGAGTTTACTTATGATCTTGTTACGAAAATGGATGCACTGGAAATTCTCTTATACTTGAGAGAATGAATTATTTTTCTAAAATAGACTAGGATAGAATAGAATAAATAAACAACTAGAATAAATTCGCAATAAGGCTTCCATAATAAATTTGTTTCAAACAATTTCTTCAAATTATTATTCAATATTCATTTGAAAGGACTACATGGAAAAATGCAGTAAGAACAAGCCTATTTTGGGTAACCATATAGGATCATTTTAAAATAATGTTGTTATTTTTACATATCACTTGAAATCTAGTTTTAGAATCCATTTTGAAGTTCTCAATTTATATCACAAATAAAAATGTGATCAAAATCAAAACTAGGTCTTAAGTGAAATGTTGAGGATAGAGTTAGAACAACCTATATTTGAAGTGTTTAATGAAACATTTTTATCTGAAATTCATAAGGAAGATAGCCCTTGGAATCTAGTTTCCAAATCAATTTGAATCACTTCAATTAGGTATCATATGAAAAAGTTATTCTTGAAATACTAATTGCTTGTCGAAAAATCTGCAAGGTGACAATTCTAAGTCTTGACTCTTCATTGGCATATTTGACATACCAAACCATCTTCTTTTCAAAATCTGATTATATGGGAGATATATATTCAAGTCTATTTTAAGACACAATTTGAATCATCCCATTTGGAGGTGAAATGAAAACGTTATGCCACATTCAGTGACTGTAAGTCTTCAAAACAATATAGTAAAACTCTGCCTCCTAGGCCTGTTCATCACCAATTTTGTGATATCAAGACTACGAATTTTTAAAACCTGTTTCTACTGGAAATAAAAAATGAATCTACTTTAATCTCCAAGTGGAATTACATTGACCGGATTTTTATCGAAGAAGTTACACTTCAAATAGTGATTGTTGGTCTAGTTAAAAATTAACAAGCAGCTCTATCAAACATGGCACTCCTTATAATTTTTACCATATCATTTTAAACCATTTTGAAAACCTGTTTATACTGAAGGTAGCCATATGAATTCAATTTAACATTGCTTTGTAATCACTCTAATTGGATATAAAACAAATATTTTGTAAGCAAAATACCGCTAGAAGGTCTAGGCTGGCAACCATTCCTCCAAGGGGTAAATAAATGCATTATGTTTGTCTGTCATATTTGAACTTGTTTTCTAAGTAATTCTTGTAATGATTTACATGTTTATTGGAAGAAGAGAGATTGTACACCTCTCTTCCTCCATCATCTAATGTTGTATTGCAGGCAAGTGCTATGTTTTTGCAGGTCATAAGAAGAATGAAGGGGTGAACTCCATGGATGAAGTAATTTTCAAAGTCAAATTCATATTCCAGAATATGAAGACAAATGTTCAAGTCAAAGCAAAGTGAAAATTCCCCTGATGTTGAGTTCATTCAATGAAACTCAAACTCTTGAAGCTTGCTCTTCAGTGTTGACCAACAACACCAACAAACCCTACAACATGATCGAGATCAAGGCAAAAAGACCTGAAGATAATCATCAGAAGAAGCAGTCAAGTTCAGTACCATGTCAAGTCATATCAATCTCCAAAGAAGCCTTTCATATTGAATCCATATTGTTCATTATTTGTTCATCATCCATATTGTATGTTAAGCTCCACCACCATGCATGTTGAAGTCCAGACTTATCATCTATCCATCTACTACTAAATCATGACTTTAATATAACCTATTTTCATAAGCCTTTCATACTTCCCTACTCCATTACACCCCACCTCCATTCATCAGGAAAAAAAAAAGAAGGAAAAAATAAATAAATAAATAGATAGAAAAAGGTCAAAAATAATAAAGGAGTTTGGTTGTCATCTAATGTTGTATTGCAGGCAAGTGCTATGTTTTTGTAGGTCATAAGAAGAATGAAGGAGTGAACTCCATGGATGAAGTAATTTTCAAAGTCAAATTCATATTCCAGAATATGAATACAAATTTTCAAGTCAAAGCAAAGTGAAAATTCCCCTGATGTTGAGTTCATTCAATGAAACTCAAACCTCTTGAAGCTTGCTCTTCAATGTTGACCAACAACACCAACAAACCCTACAACATGATCGAGATCAAGGCAAAAAGACCTAAATATAATCATCAGAAGAAGCAGTCAAGTTCAGTACCATGTCAAGTCACATCAATTTCCAAAGAAGCCTTTCATATTGAATTCATATTGTTCATGATTTGTTCATCATCCATATTGTATGTTAAGCTCCACGACCATGCATGTTGAAGTCCAGACTTATTATCTATCCATCTACTACTAAATCATGACTTCAAAATAACCTATTTTCATAAGCCTTTCATACTTCCTTACTCCATTACACCCCACCTCCATTCATCAGCAAATAAATAAATAAAAAAAGAAGAAGAAAAGGTCAAAAATAATAAAGGAGTTTGGTTGTGAAAATCCACGAAAGTGGCACAATACAAACTCGAATTCATATTGGAAAACCAACTTGCTTGGCCATTATGAATTCTCTATTTTGTTTTACAATTTCTTCAGTTTGATTTTGCAGGACTCATCCTCAAAAATAAATAAGACTTGAGGACAAGTCTTCCCATCAGCAAGGGGGAAAGTTCGCAAAAATAAACTTAGTTGTGCAGCTGAATTGACGACGGAACTTGTATTGTTGGTACTTGGCATCTGAAATATTTTTTAAATCAATTGCAGATGGACCTAAAATGTTAGCAAAAACATGTATATATTGCATAAAAATGTACATGACAAAAGGGACCTGAGTTATTATAAATCAATTGCAGAGGGACCTACACGACATCAAAAATCAATGGACCAAAATCAATGAAGGATGCTAGAATAGGCGGCATAAATAAGCTCTATCTATCTACGATATTTGATCAAGACAACTTCATCCAATCTTGTTAAAGAACAACAACATTCATCCAATACTACAGGGAAGTACAAGAATAGTAAGTGCACAATTTTTCTCTTGTAAATTCAAATTTTTGTAGAAATTTTTAGACTATTAAAATTGAGTTAATACCTGAATGCATATTCATCACATTTTCCTCCTTCTATACCCATTAGCGTATGTCCATCCTACTACATTTACCCTATACTTAATCCAATGTACATATGTACATCTTATATTCATTCCATAACCCTAACATTTCATAACCCTAAATAGCATTATCTATTTACCTATATTTATTTTCTACACTCCATATTCATTTCATAACCCTAACCCTAAGTGTTTTTCCGTAAAGAAAAATGGATCAAAGTGAGGATTTAAAAAAGTTAAACCTACACAAACAAAGCAAGCATTAGTCCTATGGAAACAATTTTAGACATGACTTAAAAATGGTCATTTTAAAATTAAAGAGATATATTGCAATACATATGGAATAGGTGCATTTTGAGAAATAATCAAATCAAACAAATCGAAATGATTTATGTATTGAGATTATCATGGAAAATGCAATATGATGGAAAGCAAGAGCATGACTCTTGAAGGTTTCATAATGAAGTGAGATGCATAGTATCGAAATCCAGAGGGCTCCATGCAAACAATGTGCGTCGTGGTTCAATACATTGGAGAAAATATAAGTTCTATTGAAAGAATAATAGTTTGCATTTGAAACATTTACCCATGTTCTTGAAAGAAAATAAAAGAGTGCATGTGAATGACTGCATAAAATATTAGCCACGTTTAAAAGGTTATCATAATCCTCCCATGATGGTAATATGGCAAAGGGTCAGGTTATAAATAGCAAATATGCGCCATTAAATCGAAATGATTTATGAGTGCATGTTTCATATGAGAAGGGATGAATGGTGAACAGGCGTAGGTAATGGAAAAAGTAAAAAATAAAACCATGATTTATGCAAACAACGTGGAAATCAAAACAAATAAAATATACAACAGTCAAAGGTATGGTGATTTGATATGCGACAAAGCTTAATGGTCTGTGCACGGTATAATGGTCAAAGGACAGCAACTAAACAATGGAATGGTCAAAATATTTTGGTAAAAAAAAAAAAAAAAACCTATACAGCTACAATAAATTGTAAAAACGTTTTGAAACAAGAAGAAATAAACCCTGTGCGTATTAACAGCAAAGAGCTCTGCCATTGTGGATGCTCAGAACCATAAGTTTGTTCCCATCACAGCCGTTTGAGGCTCAGGCAAGACGATAGATGCGAGAAGCAAAACGTTTTGACAGCGGATGATAAAAATAGCTGAGACCATGGAGAGATAAGTAGGTAAATTAATGGAGATAATGCCAAGCCGTAATTTATGCAAAGAATCCCAGATTTTATGTTCCAGATTTCGTATGCATAAAATCCTCTACCACCTGTAGATTTTGAGATACGCTACCACATGCTACCTTCTTGTTTTGAAATGCCGAGAGAAGATTTTAAATTGAAATTGTCTTGCCTACACGATAGACCAACAAATTCCAGGAAATCCGTAGAATTAGGAGGAACATAGGTTAATTGAGCCACGTTGTAGAGGAAATCACTACAATTCATCACAGCCAGGTAAATCGATTCTCCATGCAATCGCCGCGTTTATTAGATAAAACAGAGTGTTTGCATAGTAAAGTTGATTGCTTATATGATGACATCTTCAGATTAATTGCACGAGGAATGAGTTGTTAGCTGTGATTACGATTCTCCACGCAATAAAATGTTTATTACGGTTTGACTGCATGCTGGAAGTAATGAACAAAAAGTTTGAGTGCAGTTTTGAAAACATGTAGTTCGTTGAGCCTAAACTACACCTGTACATGCATTTCTATGATCAAACAGTCAAGTTTCAGCTTCAATGCATGAAGGAATGGGTCTTTAAAAACATAGTGTGGGCTGATGTTTAAAGATTTGCGTTCATATTTGCTAACAGTTTTCAATAAATTTGTAGAATCCATGGCCTCGAGCCTCATTTGGATATTGGATATTTTTTAATGGATTTCAGCCTTGATCCATACATTGACACTATAAATAAAAATAGTTTTTGAAGGGAAAACTTCAATACGTTTGTTGGAGTCCCTAAATACTCACAATGGAATTTCTAAGATTTTGGTTTATTTGTGTCAGTGTGGCACTCACTACGTTGGTTGGGGTTGTAGCCATTGCCTATGGAAACGAAGGAATTATCTCCATTAGATGCCAATGGACATTGTAGTAGGTGCAATTGATTGTCATATTTTGATTGAATTAAACAATGCAATGGTTTATATTGGTCATTGGAACAGTGAATGGAAAATTGTCATATGACGATTGATATGCTGAAGATTAGGCTTGCATAAAGATTTATACAGAGAACAGAATTTTTCCTTCTTTCTTTTTACACACAGTGGGAAAAATGTGTTTCATCCATGTATGGGCACAGTGAAAAAATTCGAAACAGAGGGGATTTTTGATGAATTTTGGCAAGACACAGAAATTGAAGGCAGAGAAGAATGATTTTTATTTTCTAGATTTCGATTTTTGGGGAATATTATGTAGCTGAGCATAATTATGATTGCCTTGTAGGTTGATTTTCATTTTCCAAGAATCAATTACTCAAAAGGTAGTGAATGAATGAGTGGTTATGTTGCATGCAGTGGTTACCTTGAGTAAATCTCCAGCGTTCAATTTTTGAGAAGGCATAGAAGGTGAATTTGAAAACGATTATTCAGATTTGTGAAAATTGTTCATTTCAATAATTTGATTTCAATTGATTTCAAATCTAAGGATCATGAAATTTTATTCAGTCCCAGAAAGGCATTTCGATTTTTGAAAGCCAATATTTTTCGTTGCCTTTTTCTGAGTAAAATAACATGAAATTTGAAAAACGAAAACATGGGTTTTCTTCAGAATGAGCCTAATTAGACTCTATGCGGGCAGTTTTCTCAAATTCATTTTTATTTGGGATATTTTTATGGTTCTTCCAACCCATATTTTGCAGATTGCATGGGTAAATTAGTGGCTAAATTGAGAGTGAATGCCTAGACATAAAAAAAAATTGCTTCTTTTAATGAGATGTAAGGGAAACTAGATATTGGATCCTTTGAGTAAAATTGTTGATTTGAGAGGGACATGAATCCTGTGTCTGAATGTATTGAAAAATTCAAGTTTTATTTGTCGTCTGAAGTTGTTCATCTAGAATGATATATTGGTAAAGAATGTCATCCACAAGAAAGGAGAAGAAGTACATGAAAGCATAGATATCCTTTTACAGGTAGCTCAAGAGAAAGCTTCATCTTCAAGGGACATAGCCATTGGTAGAACAGCAAGGGAGGTCAGCATACAGAGGCAGAAGATCAATGAGACAAAGACAAGCATGAGGACATGCTTGAAGATCAGCAAGGGGGAGATGTTGGCCCTCAGTTTTGGTCTATTTTTGCTTAGGGAAAATTACCTAATTCTTATATTTTCCATTTATTTTCCATCATATCCATCTCATTTTGATGTATTTTAAGCATATTCAGGGGTTTAATTTTAATTTTTCAATTTCTAGAAGTTTATATGAAAATTGAGTTTCAAGTGCAATCTTCGACTGAATCAAAAATTCCCGTAATAGCTATGTGGATGACATGTTTGCAGGACACTTGGGCTTGAGTTTGATGCATTGATGGACAGCTTGGGAACTAAGACCAAGCTAACTCCACTTGGTTTGGCCAAAAAATGCTTTATTTGGCCCGGTCAAGGCGGGTCAAACATTACTAGTCACCAGAAAATCCCTAGGAAATGGGGCAGTTTTGAGATTTTATGGGATTGACCATATTTCTTGGGATGAATTGGATGAGTTCGACTTAGATAGGTGGATATTAGTAGATATGAGTGTTAGAGATAATATAGATCGGTTTGTTTCATTAAACCTCTATTTAAAGCCAAGATTTTGATGGTTTTTGTAATGTAATTTGTATGTAACTTTGGTATAATCGGAGTTAGGAGATAATTTGAAGAACTTGTTTCATTCCAATTTGTCGTTCATGCTTGGTTGATTTACTAAATTTGTTGTAGCTGAAATTTCTTCAAGTGTGCAAAGCAAGGGTGGAGGGCCCCCACACCAAGCTAAGTACACTTCTTGATTCAATTTTCATAGTTTTCATAGACTAGTTTTTGTTTCAAATGTATTTAGATGTGTGATGATTGCTGAATGAATATTGGTTTAATTCTAATCTACATATGAAGGGACACAAAGGAATTTAAGTTAAATTCCCCTTTTATTTGATCTTGAACTAAAACTGAATTTCATTCTCCATTTCTCATTTGAAGTTATTTCTGCATCTTTGGTTTGAAGCAATGGTGATTGTGATATAGTAGGATTGTGAAGAAGGACAATCTAGACCTCCTTAGTTAGGAGCATCTTCTTCTACATCTTCTGCATCATAAACCATTGTTAATTAGTGCTCTTAGATTTATCTTCATGAAAGTAGTATTGTAGGGAAGGACAACCTGGTTCTCCTAAGTTAGGAACCTCTTCCCTCATATATTACATAAATGAATTAGAAATTGCTAAAATAGGTTTATATTTGTAATATATACTTCCTTAATTCTTCAAATTTTATCTTCTAAACTTGATTATCTCTGATGTCCATATACAGGGGATTTGCCTCCAAGTTTTACAAATCCGGATTGATAATCAAATACTTGTGTTAATTTAGTCAATAAATTAGCTCAACATTTGGTGTCGTTGCCGGGGAGGTAATTATTAGCATAGTCAAATAGAAGATAAACAAAAACACTAAAAATTTAGTTAAGATACATTTCTCTTAGTTATGTTTCTTTATGCCTAGAAATAGAGATCCTAAAATTAGGTTTCCAAAACAAAACCCCCCAACAAAAACCTAAAATCAAAAAAATAACTACAAAATCCATTTTCAACAAGAAGATCTAAAAGCTGATGTTAAAGAATAGGCTACAGCACTACTCCATTCTTCAACATTCTTTCTCATCAAATCTTTATGATCAAATAAATTTTCATGTCCAAACATTCATTAAAGTATATTTTTCAAATTTGGATATGAGTTTACTTATGATCTTGTTACGAAAATGGATGCACTGGAAATTCTCTTATACTTGAGAGAATGAATTATTTTTCTAAAATAGAACAGGATAGAATAGAATAAATAAACAACTAGAATAAATTCGCAATAAGACTTCCATAATAAATTTGTTTCAAACAATTTCTTCAAATCATTGTTCAATATTCATTTGAAAGGACTACATGGCAAAATGCAGTGAAAACAAGCCTATTTTGGGTAACCATATAGGATCATTTTGAAATCATGTTGTTTTTTTACATATCACTTGAAATCTAGTTTTGGAATCAATTTTGAAGTTCTCAATTTATATCACAAATAAAAATGTGATCAAAATCAAAACTAGGTCTCAAGTGAAATGTTGAGGACAGAGTTAGAACAACCTATATTTGAAGTGTCTAATGGAAACATTTTTATCTGAAATTCATAGGGAAGATAGCCCTTGGAATCTAGTTTCCAAATCAATTTGAATCACTTCAATTAGGTATCATATGAAAAGGTTATTCTTTAAATACTAACTGCTTGTCGAAATATCTGCAAGGTGACAATTCTAGGTCTTGACTGTTCATTGGCATATTTGACATACCAAACCATCTTCTTTTCAAAACCATTTTATATGGGAGATATATATTCAAGTCTAATAAAACTCTGCCTCCTAGGCCTGTTCATCACCAATTTTATGATATCAAGCCTAAGAATTTTTAAAACCTATTTCTACTGGAAATAAAAAAAATGAATCTACTTTAATCTCCAAGTGGAATTACATTGATCTGCAAATCATTGTTCAATATTCATTTGAAAGGACTACATGGAAAAATGCAGTGAAAACAAGCCTATTTTGGGTAACCATATAGGATCATTTTGAAATCATGTTGTTTTTTTACGTATCACTTGAAATCTAGTTTTGGAATCCATTTTGAAGTTCTCAATTTATATCACAAATAAAAATGTGATCAAAATCAAAACTAGGTCTCAAGTGAAATGTTGAGGACAGAGTTATAACAACCTATATTTGAAGTGTCTAATGGAAACATTTTTATCTGAAAGTCATAGGGAAGATAGCCCTTGGAATCTAGTTTCCAAATCAATTTGAATCACTTCAATTAGGTATCATATGAAAAAGTTATTCTTGAAATACTAACTGCTTGTCGAAATATCTGCAAGGTGACAATTCTAGGTCTTGACTGTTCATTGGCATATTTGACATACCAAACCATCTTCTTTTCAAAACCATTTTATAAGGGAGATATATAAACAAGTCTAGTAAAACTCTGCCTCCTAGGCCTGTTCATCACCAATTTTATGATATCAAGCCTAAGAATTTTTAAAACCTATTTCTACTGGAAATAAAAAAAATGAATCTACTTTAATCTCCAAGTGGAATTACATTGATCTGATTTTTATCGAAGAAGTTACACTTCAAATAGTGACTGTTGGTCTAGTTAAAAATTAACAAGCAGCTCTATCAAACATGGCACTCCTTATAATTTTTACCATATCATTTTAAACCATTTTGAAAACCTGTTTATACTGGAGGTAGCCATATGAATTCACTTTAACTCGGCTTTGGAATCACTCTAATTAGATATAAAACAAATATTTTGTAAGGCAAATACCGCTAGGAGGTCTAGGTTGACCACCATTCCTCCAAAGGGTAAATAAATGCATTATGTTTGTCTATCATATTTGGACTTGTTTTCTAAGCAATGCTTGTAATGATTTACATGTTTATTGGAAGAAGAGAGACTGTACACCTCTCTTCCTCCATCATCTAATGTTATATTGCAGGCAAGTGCTATGTTTTTGCAGGTCATAGGAAGAATGAAGGAGTGAACTCCATGGATGAAGTAATTTTCCAAATCAAATTCATATTTCAGAATATGAATACAAATGTTCAAGTCAAAGAAAAGTGAAGATACACCTGATGTTGAGTTCATTCAATGAAACTCAAATTCTTCAAGCTTGCTCTTAGATGTTGACCAACAACACCAACAAACCCTACAACATGATCGAGATCAAAGACAAAAATACATGAAGATAATCATCAGAAGAAACAGTCAAGTTCAGTACCATGTCAAGTCACATCAATCTTCAAAGAATCCTTTCATATTGAATTCATATTGTTCATGATTTGATCATCATCATTTGTTCATGATTTGAATTCATATTGTTCATCATCCATATTGTATGTTAAGCTCCGTGACCATGCATGTTGAAGTCCAGACTTACTACTACATCATGACTTCAATATAACCTATTTTCATAAGCTTTCTTACTTCCCTACTCCATTACACCCCACTTCCATTCAAAAAAAAAAAAAAAAAAAAAAAAAAAAAAAAAAAAAAGGTCAAAAATAATAGAGTTTGGTTGTGAAAATCCACGAAAGTGGCACAATACAAACTCGAATTCATATTGGAAAGCCAACTTGCTTCGCCAATATGAATTCTCTATTTTTTTTTACCATTTCTTCAATTTGAGTTTGCAGGAATCATCCTCCAAAATAAATAAGACTTGAGAACAAGTCTTCCCATCAGCAAGGGGGAAGGTTCGCAATAATAAACTTAGTTGTGCAGCTAAATTGACGATAGAACTTGTATTGTTGGCAGTTGGGACCTGAAATATTTTTGAATTCAATTGCAGAGGGACCTGAAATGTTAGCAAAAACATGTATATATTGCATAAAAATGTACATGACAAAAGGGACCTGAGTTATTATAAATCAATTGCAGGGGGGACCTAAATGACATCAACAATCAATGGACCAGAATCAATGAAGGATGTTAGAACAGAAGGCATAAACAAGCTCTATCTATCTATGATATTTGATCAAGACAACTTCATCCAATCTTGTTAAAGAACAACAACATTCATCCAATACTACAGGGCAGTACAAGAATATTAAGTGCACAATTTTGCTCTTGTAAATTCAATTTTTGTAAAAATTTTGACTTTGTTAAAATTGAGTTAATACCTGAATGCATATTCATCACATTTTCCTCCTTCTATACCCATTAGCCTATGTCCATCCTACTACATTTACCCTACACCTAAGCCAATGTACATATGCACATCTTATATTCATTCCATAACCCTAACATTTCATAACCCTAAATACCATTCTTTATTTACCTATATTTATTTTCTACACTCCATATTCATTTCATAACCCTAGCCCTAAGTATTTTTCCGTAAAGCAAAATGGATCAAAGTGAGGATTTAAAAAAGTTAAACCTGCACAAACAAAGCAAGCATTAGTCCTATGGAAACAATTTTAGACATGACTTAAAAATGCTCATTTTAAAATTAAAGAGATATATTGCAATACATATGGAATAGGTGCATTTTGAGAAATAATCAAATCAAACAAATCGAAATGATTTATGTATTGAGATTATCATGGAAAATGAAATATGATGGAAAGCAAGAGCATGACTCTTGAAGGTTTCATAATGAAGTGAGATACATAGTATCAAAATCCAGAGGGCTCCATGAAAACAATGTGCGTCGTGGTTCAATACGTTGGAGAAAATATAAATTCTATTGAAAGAATAATAGTTTGCATTTGAAACATTTACCCATGTTCTTGAAAGAAAATAAAAGAGTGCATGTGAATGACTGCATAAAATATTAGCCACGTTTAAAAGGTTATCATAATCCTCCCACAATGGTAATATGGCAAAGGGTCAGGTTATAAATAGCAAATATGCGCCATTAAATCGAAATGATTTATGAGTGCATGTTTCATATGAGAAGGGATGAATGGTGAATAGCCGTAGGTAATGGCGAAAGTAAAAAATAAAACCATGATTTATGCAAACAACGTGGAAATCAAAACAAATAAAATATACAACAGTCAAAGGTATGGTGATTTGATATGCAACAAAGCTTAATCGTCTGTGCATGGTATAATGGTCAAAGGACAGTAACCAAACAATGGAACGGTCAAAACGTTTTGGTATAAAAGAAACCCTGTACAGCGACAGTAAATTGTAAAAACGTTTTGAAACAAGTAGAAATAAACCCTCTGCGTATTAACAGCAAAGAGCTCTGCCATTGTGGATGCTCAGAACCGTAAGTTTGTTCCCATCACAGTCATTTGAGGCTCAGGCAAGACGATAGATGCAAGAAGCAAAACGTTTTGACAACGAATTATAAAAATCGTTGAGACCGTGGAGAGATAAGTAGGTAAATTAATGGAGATAATGCCAAGCCGTAATTTATGCAAAGAATCCCAGATTTTATGTTCCAGATTTCGTATGCATAAAATCCTCTGCCACCTGTAGATTTTGAGATACGCTGCCACATGCTGCCTTCTTGTTTTGAAATGCCGAAAGAAGATTTTAAATTGAAATTGTCTTGCCTACACGATAAGCCAACAAATTCCAGGAAATCCGTAGAATGAGGAGGAACGTAGGTTAATTGAGCCACGTTGCAGAGGAAATCACTACAGTTCATCACAGCCAGGTAAATCGATTCTCCATGCAATCGTCGAGTTTATTAGATAAAACAGAGTGTTTGCATAGTAAAGTTGATTGCTTACATGATGACATCTTCAGATTAATTGCACGAGGAATGAGTTGTTAGCTGTGATTCCAGTTCTCCACGCAATAAAATGTTTATTACGGTTTGACTGCATGCTGGAAGTAATGAACAAAAAGTTTGAGTGCAGTTTTAAAAACATGTAGTTCGTTGAGCCTAAACTACACCTGTACATGCATTTCTATGATCAAACATCAAGTTTCAGCTTCAATGCGTGAAGGAAGTGTGGGCTGATGTTTAAAGATTTGCGTTCATATTTGCTAACGGTTTTCAAGAAATTTGTAGAATCCATGGCCTCGAGCCTCATTTGGATATTGGATAATTTTTAATGAATTTCAGCCTTGATCCATACATTGACACTATAAATAAAAAAAGTTTTTGAAGGTAAAACTTCAATACGTTTGTTGGAGTCCCTAAATACTCACAATGGAATTCCTAAGATTTTGGTTTATTTGTGTCAGTGTGGCACTCACTACGTTGGTTGGGGTTGTAGCCATTGCCTATGGAAAAGAAGGAATTATCTCCATTAGATGCCAATGGACATTGTAGTAGGTGCAATTGATTGTCATATTTTGGTTGAATTAAACAATGCAATGGTTTATATTGGTCATTGGAACAATGAATGGAAAATTTTCATATGACGATTGATACGCTGAAGATTAGGCTTGCATAAAGATTTATACAGAGAACAACATTTTTCCTTCTTTCTTTTTACACACAGTGGGCAAAATGCGTTTCATCCATGTATGGGCACAGTGAAAAAATTCGAAACAGAGGGGATTTTTGATGAATTTTGGCAAGACACAGAAATTGAAGGCAGAGAAGAATGATTTTAATTTTCTAGATTTCGATTTTTGGGGAATATTATGTAGCTGAGCATAATTATGATTGCCTTGTAGGTTGATTTTCATTTTCCAAGAATCAATTACTCAAAAGGTAATGAATGAATGAGTGGTTATGTTGCATGCAGTTGTTATCTTGAGTAAATCTCCAGCTTTCAATTTTTGAGAAGGCGGAGAAGGTGAATTTGAAAACGATTATTCAGATTTTTGAAAATTGTTCATTTCAATAATTTGATTTCAATTTATTTCAAATCTAAGGATCATGAAATTTTATTCAGTCCCAGAAAGGCATTTCGATTTTTGAAAGCCAATATTTTTTCGTTGCCTTTTTCTGAGTAAAATAACATGAAATTTGAAAAACGAAAACATGGGTTTTATTCATAATTAGCCTAATTACACTCCACGCAGGTAGTTTTCTCAAATTCATTTTTATTTGGGATATTTTTATGGTTCTTCCAACCCATATTTTGCAGATTGCATGGGTAAATCAGTGGCTAAATTGAGACTGAATGCCTAGACATAAAATAGAAAATTTGCTTCTTTTAATGAGATGTAAGGGAAACTGGATATTGGATCGTTTGAGTAAAATTGTTGATTTGAGAGGGACATGAATCCTGTGTCAGAATGTATTGCAAAATTCAAGTTTTATTTGTCGTCTGAAGTTGCTCATCCAGAATGATATATTGGTAAAGAATGTCATCCACAAGAAAGGAGAAGAAGTACATGAAAGCACAGATATCCTTTTACAGGTAGATCAAGAGAAAGCTTCATCTTCAAGGGACAGAGCCATTGATAGAACAGCAAGGGAGGTCAGCATACAGAGGCAGAAGATCAATGAGACAAAGACAAACATGAGGACATGCTTGAAGATCAGCAAGGGGGAGATGTTGGCCCTCGGTTTTGGTCTATTTTTGCTTAGGGAAACTTACCTAATTCTTATATTTTCCACCCATTTTCCATCATATCCATCTCATTTTGATGTATTTTATGCATATTCAGGTGTTTAATTTTAATTTTGTAATTTCTAGAAGTTTTTATGAAAAATGAGTTTCAAGTGCAATTTTGGACTGAATCAGAAATTCTTGTAATAACTATGTGGTTGACATGTTTGCAGGACACTTGGGCTCGAGCTTGATGCATGGATGGACAGCTTGGGAACTAGGACTAAGCTAACTCCACTTGGTTCGGCCAGAACAAGCTTTATTAGACCCGATCAAGGCTGGTCAAACATGACTAGTCACCAGAAAATCCCTAGAAAATGGGGCAGTTTTAAGATTTTATGGGATTGACCATATTTCTTAGAATGAATTGGATGAGTTCGACTTAGATAGGTGTATATGAGTAGATATGAGTGTTAGAAATAATATAGATCAGTTTGTTTCATTAAACCTCTATTTAAAGCCAAGACCTTGATGGCTTTTGTAATGGAATTTGTATGTAACTTTTGTATAATCGGAGTCGGGAGCTAATTTGAAGAACTTGTGTCATTCCAATTTGTCGTTCATGTTTGGTTGATTTACTAAAGTTTTTGTAGTTGAAATTTCTTCAAGTGTGCAAGGCAAGGGTGAAAGGCCCCCACACCAAGCTAAGTACACTTCTTGGTTCAATTTTCATAGTTTTCATAGACTAGTTTTTGTTTCAAATGTATTTAGATGTGCGATGATTGCTGAATGAATATTGGTTTAATTCTAATCTACATATGAAGGGACACAAAGGAATTTAAGTTAAATTCCCCTTTTATTTGATCTTGAACTAAAACTGAATTTCATTCTCCATTTCTCATTTGAAGTTATTTCTACATTTCTAGTTTGAAGCAATGGTGATTGTGATATAGTAGGATTGTGAAGAAGGACAATCAGGACCTCTTTAGTTAGGAGCATCTTCTTCTACATCTTTTGCATCATAAACCATTGTTAATTAGTGCTCTTAGATTTATCTTCATGAAAGTAGTATTGTAGGGAAGGACAACCTGGTTCTCCTAAGTTAGGAGCCTCTTCCCTAATATATTACATAAATGAATTAGAAATTGTTAACATAGGTTTATATTTGTAATATGTACTTCCTTAATTCTTGAAATTTTATCTTTTAAACTTGATTATATCTGATGTCCATATACAGTGGATTTGCCTCCAAGTTTTACAAACCCGGATTGATAATTAAATACTTGTATTAATTTAGTCAATAAATTAGCTCAACACGTTTACTGTAAACTTAATTAGACTCCACGCCCAATGGAATACTAGGCAATGTTTTTAGTCTTGTTATGATGTATAAGGCAGTGGTCTACGATTCTTGAAAACTTACAGGGAGGATCTCATCCCCAGAAGGAGCCAGTGTTAGCTCTGCCATATAACATTGATTTGCCGAAGTCGGAAGCATATTCTGCCCGTGGTCGCATTCAAAGGAGCGGCTATGGTGGTTGCTCTCACATTCTCCTCTATGCCCCCCCTCATCCTCCATTGGTCTTCATTACCAGTGTTTTCATCGAAAATTACATAAAATACTTTTCCTTAAGCCCCGGGCATTAAAAATCCCGGAACCCATACAACCGAGCACTTTTGCAAAACCCGTAATCCACCCTTCCCCTGTCACATCAAACAGTAACCCGTGCGATTAAGTCCCCGCCATCCGATCATCCCTGCCGCGATTGGACAGCGTTCGCTCCTCCCGCGCCTGCAATCCTCCCGCGCAATAACTCGCGATCAAAAGCGGTTTCATCTCGCCCCGTCTGCAACATGTCGCACGATGATTGTGATCGTGAGCCCTCGTACGTTTACCACTTCCCCCAATGGCGGTGCGATAAATACCGCTCACTACCAAAACCGTTTTCCCCACCTGTTAACCTCCGCACACCTTCGACGCCCGATGATAGTTGGATATGCCCGCCCGAGATCCAACAACCCGCGTTTCTCTACCTCCATATCTCCCGATACCCTTCACTGACCGAATCCCGCCGTCGATCTGTGCGATCCAATGGCCTATCTTCCCGCCTTCGTTCGTCCATACTGTCCACGTCCATAGCCATTCCATGCATCCGAAGGACAAAGGTGGTCAGCACCCAATACTCTGCGTAGTTACTCCTCAACCACTGTCTTCAACAAACTACATGGCTAAGAAGGAAAGGTATAGAGCTGAGTAGCACATGCAACAGTTATGGAATTCCATCCTCTACGACACTCCACCTGCTCGAGAAGTACAACAAAGTGTCCAAGAATATCAATTTTTTTCACTACAGCAAGCAATTGCACTCAGAGGTTCTGCCAAGCAATTAAAGCAGTTGGTGGTCCATTATGACCTCTCCACGCCTAGAATAGCAGAACAATTTTGTAATCAAACTCTATATATACCCAAAAAACAGATGTAATCTAGGTTGATGTTGTTGTTTTGATGTAAGGTTCAACTTTTGGAGACTGTAACTGCTTTGATACTTGCAACGTCTCGTCTTCATTTTCAGCTAATACAAGATTCTTTTGTTGTTAATTGCTCACTTTCCATCTCTTATCTGTTCTAGGTTGTGTTTGATATGCATTCTTCCTGAACTCTTGATGTTTAGCATTAGAGTCGCTGTCATCCCACCTCTATTTTATAATCTTGTATGTATCAGTGAATCTGTTAATTAGGTTTCTTTTCACTTAGTGACAAAGAGCTGTCATCATGTCTATGCACTAGGGAATTAGATTTGCAAACCTTTTTACTTGTTGCAGTCGGCCATCACAGAGTCCTATGCATCTACTAGTGTGGTTAGTATTCTCCATATTCACCCAATCCTTAAACTGTGAGTAATTGGTGGTCTAAATCCTTGTAGTCTGGGGGTGTTCACGCATGTCTGGATCAAGCAAAGTAGGAGTGGTTATCTGGCTTGAATATGCATCGTTCCTTCCATTCATCCATTTCCAACATTAAGTTGAGTTTGTGATGTCCCGAGCATCTCCAAGCTACAACCTAGGAGAGTTTCTTGGGGTGATAACAAGGACATCATTCAAAGTGTTGCAAGCGGGCTATTATTAGCCCACTCTTCATCAGGATGTGAAAAAGTACATTAGTTAGTGTGATCGGTGCCAGAGGATGGGAAAGCCTACTCCAAGAGATGAAATTCCCCTACAACCTCAAGTGACTTTCGAGCCATTTGACAAGTGGGGAATGGACTTCATTAGGCCTATCAACCCTCCTTCAAAGAAAAAACAATGTAACATTACTGTGTGCACTAGTTATTTGTCTAAGTGGGCTGAAACCAAGGCGATTAAGGTAGCAACAGAAGAGAAGGTGGTTGAGTTCTTAAGGGATAATGTATTCTACAAATTTGGGTACCCTAGAGAGCTAGTCACAGACCAAGGCAGACAGTTTACCTCCAACATGATTGAAGAACTGCTCGGCGATCACAAACTCAATCATAGGACCTCCACTCCTTATCATCCACAAGCTAATGAGCAAGTGGAGGTGACCAACAAGGCACTGGATAGCATCTTAACCATGGTAGTGAGTAGCAGCAGGAAGGATTGGGCAAAGAGACTAGTTGAGGCCACTTGGGCCTATAATACAACATGGAATACCACCAATAGATTTACACCCTATGAGCTAGTCTATGGGAAAAAGGATTTTTTGTCCATTGAGTTTGAATATAACACATTGAGGATGGTAGCCCAACTAGATTTGGATCTCAGTCATGCACAAAAATAAATATTGTTCCATTTGAATGGCTTGGATGAATTCAGAATGCAGGCCCTCCTACATACAGAGATAGTTCAGCTTGAGAGGAGTATCTAACATCATAAAAATATTAAGGAGAAGTGATTTCAAAAGGGTGATTGGGCATTGTTATATGATTCTAGGTATAAATACTTCAAGGGCAAGCTAAGGACAAGATAGCTCAAACCTTATGTGGTGGAAAGATGCCATGATAATAGTTCAGTGCAAATCAAAACTATAGATGAAGAAGCCATTCCATTGCTTGTTAATGGACACCGATTGAAAATTTACAAGAGGCCTTTATCAAAACAAGAGTTCATTGGCAATATCAATAATATAGTGATGATCGTGGATCAATTTCTAGCTCCTCCCTCATCAGATCACTGAAAAATAAAAAAAAAATAAGGATTCAGGTGAAAACCTCCATGAGGCGCCTGAGTCCCATCTTTGGATTGAAAACCTCGTGAGGCGGCCCAATGATGAAAAAAATGAATAAGGAATAAGAAGATCCCTAGGTGAAAACCTTCCTTGAGGCACCTAGGACAAACATCTACGTTGAAAACCTCTCTAAGGCATCCTAGGTGTTTTTCAAAAAAAAGAAAAAAGAGAAAAAAGACATAATTGTTATTTGCAGGTGGGCGAGAATGACAATCAAGGAGCAAAGAGAACATCCAAAGGGAACCCCGCCTCACATATATTCATCTCCTCCACTCCTTACCATGCATCTCTCCATCAATTCCAATTTTCTTTTACTTCATTGCTTCTATTTAGGCGAAGACTGTGTTTTCTACAGGATCCCGTGTATTCCTACAGGATCCCCCGAAAACCTACAAGGAGCAATCCGAGGGTGAATGGCAGATTGGTTAGGTCCTGTAGCAACCTATCCCATAGAATATCAATCATCAACTATAGGTCTTCACAAGGATGATCCAGGATCTCCAGATAGCAGAGGAGGAAGAAGAATGACCATACAACAAATAAACAACGCAGCACCTCTGATCTTCAACAACTGCAGCATGGCATCGAGACCGCAGGTAAGTATCCCACTCATTCACTCATATGCATCATTTGATCAAAAGTTGTAAGGGTTATGAAGTAGTTGGTTTATAAGTGAAAAGGTGGCCAGTTAAGTTGGCCACCTTCGACAAAGTAGACAGTTAGGTGGCAAAAAGGAAATTCTTTTTAAAATCAAAAGAGAATGCAAGAGTCCGAAAACAGTGATTTAATTTTTATGGCATTCAAATCCGATGTAATGTGGGGCCCCGACCCATATAACAGTTCGAGCGATAGCACAAGATTTAAGTAGTAGTGGGTTTGAGAGGCAGCTGAAGTGCTTTGCGGGGGAGAAACGAGCACGAGTTATAACTCAGGCTCAACCCCCATAGTTGACCATGACATCAAGGTGTTTAACCGAGATCTACAGCGTAAGATTGTTACGAGGGGTTCAAGCCTGATGAACATCTCGTACACTCCCCACCCCCGTAGTGGGCCACCCCCATCGCTCCACTCCATCTCATCTCCTCCATGTTATCTGCCACCCTCATTCATTACCGTCCACCTCATTCACCGTACCCCGTCACCTCATCTGCGATTCCATATACACAGTGTTGTTTATGGCTACCATTTTTGGATGCTTGAAGAATTAATAATTGGGGTAGAAACACCAACTCACAAAAGACTCGGCGTACCCTATTTCTTGATGCAATCACTCATAGACTCCAGCGACAAAGTAAAGAAAGGGAATTCCCAACAATTGGCTCACCATGGGTTGATCAAGATCCTCATTGAGGATGCCCTCCAAAACCTCAAGATCCCTATAACATGGTCAATCTTCAGAGACTTACCAGCAGAGGATGACATCAAAACCCTCACCTATGATGTTAGTCCTTCTGTCAGTGAGGAGGAGGAAAAACAAGAAAACGAAGATATAGAGCTAGATGGGGATGAGATGGATGAAGAAGAAACTAATACAACGGAACATGATGAAGCAGGAGAAGAGAAGGAGGATGATGCTAAAACTAGAGAGGAAACTAAGGAAGAAACTGATGGAGATGAGAAAGAACGGCAAGAGGAAGAAGATAAGAAAAATGGAGAGGAAGAAAGCATTGAAACAAAGCTCAAGGAAATGGGCAAAGAGCTAAGTGGCTTAAGGGACAGAGAAGCAATAATGAGATATCAACTTGAGAAGGAAAATGCATGGCTGAGAGGACAGTTGTAGGAAAGGGAAAACCAACTAGCATGTATGGCCAGCCTCTCCTTGGAGGCCATCCAGTGTAGGATGCTAACTAAATCCTATGCTCTTTACCTCAAAGAACAATGGTTGCAATTTCAGATTAAAACACTAGCACAAAGGGGCACCATGCCATTTCAGGACTACAGGTAGTTTATTGATCTTTGTGATCAAAGTACACTGGAGGATAGGGCCAAAATCGTTGAGTTTTACTTGCACAATATGGCCCTCACAGTCATGAATGTTTGGGATCCTAATGTCGAGCCAGGAGATCTACAATTAATGGCTTTGGAATCATGGATGAACCATGAGGAGTCAAGGGCTGCAGAGATGAAAATAATATTGGATAGAGAACAAAATGAACCTCTTTTCATCAGAGCTAAACAATCAAATCCCATGGCCCTAATTAACACCCATAATCTAATTGCAAATGATCCTCAGTTGGCACTTAGATATCTTACTCCCCATGAACAAGCAATTTCACATTTTGAGGATATGTTTAGGCTGCTAGTAGATGATAGTATACATGCCTGCTTAAGGAGATGGAACACACTGCCACACAACTTCGGACCAGATAATATTACTCCCCTCAGACATTGAGAGAGGCACTCAATAGAACACCTATGTATAAGCAATCAATGCAAAGGTTGAAGGTCAATTAGATAGGCCTAAAACTCAATCCACCACTACTCCTAGGGATGTTAGAAGGGAAAAAAGAAGAAGAGGAAAAGAGGCAGTGGGAAGAAGTAGAAAGGAAAGCCACAGCAGAGGCATGGGATGTCAGAGAGGCTACTAGAGCCATGAAGGACATGGACATTGACTAAGTTGCTCAGAGGATTAGAAACACTTTCAGTATGGGGGCGATGATGAGCCTCATCATTGGGTAATTATATGGGCCTTAACTCACCTCCTAGCTTAGTCAAACCAACTATTCCCACAACTTATTGCATACTTTTGATTATATTTTATCTATGAGATGTGTTAGAGTTGGATATTTTGCTTTGTGGTCTAATGTGCATTTAATGCAAGATTAAAGGATAAAAGAAAGGAATTTTGGCAAATACCATGGTCAAAACTCGAATGGGACAAAGGAGAGGAATTATAGGAGGTAAATCCTCCTCATTTACTACCCCCCATTCGAATATTCCTCCATTAGCTCTGAGCGCAAATAGCCAAATCATGAGGACTAGAAGGCAGTCGAGCAAGTGAAGGTCAAAGCACCAGTTTATCTCGAGTTTGGGAGCCGAGGCTCCCTAATTTTAAGGAATTCGTTGGAGACTTCAGATGTATAAGTAGAGAGGCCTAGGACCTCAGTAGGATTCAGATTTTTTATTGTAAAACTTTACCCTATTTTTGAGCTGCAAGACTTGTGACAAGTTTTTTATGTAATCCATTGTTTTGATATTAAGAATGAGTTTTATTGTGAGCCAGCACTGAGTTAACTCAGAAGGCTGAAGCTCTTGGGTTAGGGCCCAACCCTAGCAGATAAGAATACTCTTTATTGTACATGTACACTAGCATAGATTCATGGTTTAATCGTTCATTTGCTTAAATAGCTGCATTTTCATTACAATAGTGTAGCGCATAGATTCATGGTTTAACCATTCATTTGCTTAAGTAGTTGCATTTCCATTACAGCAGTATAGCGTAGATTGGTTATGTTTTAGTTTGCTTCCATTTGTGACTTCTCTCAATTAGCAGGTTAGCAAAGAGAAAAAGATCACCATACGGTTGTCAGCAAGTGTCTCAGCCTCACCTCCTCCCTCTGGGACCATGACTTGAGGAGGAGACCCTTCAGCAACCCCAAAAACACAGATTTCTAGTTCTCGCATGAGCTTTGGAGTTTTTCGTCTTGATTCAGTACTTGGTTCATTTCATCGTTATCTTTCTGTAATAAGATCTCACTCATATTCTCATTTCCTTCAGCACTTTCTTCATGCATAATATATGCGGAAGCCAATAAATCACGTCTTAATCAGATTATACCCGTAGATATCGTTATCGTCTGATCTATAACAAACCTGACTAATCACCATTAATCGTGTGTCACATATTCATTTCAACGTTTGACTTGAGGCGCTCCAAATCTCCATCGTCGATCTGTTTTGCTTGATCCAACGACTATCGCATCACCCGCTCGCCAACTAGCTTGGCCGATCTCCACCATTCATCAATCCTGCATGATCCAACGGCTATCGCACAATCTCAAGTGAATTATTCCACGACCAATACCCAGCCAAGAGCACGCGAGAAAAGTGGTTTGCCCATGCTACATTTCACTCACTTAGGCTAATCACGTGAAATTCAGAAATACAACTTACAGCTTTGAGGGAGCGCAAGAACCAACTTACCACCTACGAAGACCACTCCATCATTCCTCAAGTTTTTTCCTTCTGTCGCCACGTGACTTATTGTGATCCATCCATCTATTCACTTAATCTTCGCAATAATATCTCTGCCATTCATCCCCATTAATCATATTCGTCTATCGATTCACTTAAACTCTGTGATAAGATCTCCGCCGCTCATCTTCCGTTAAACCTGTTCAACCATCTATTAACTCAATCTCCTGTGGTAAGATCTTCATCGCTCATCTTTCGTTAATCTTGTTTGTCCATCTATTGACATAATCTCCTAGGATAAGATCTCTGTCGCTCATCTTCCTATGCACTGCTGCTTCATTACGTCTTCCTTTCGTTGGTTTCCTTCACGAACATTGCTCTGCATATCAATTAAACGCTACCACTCCTGAGTTTCAATTTGGTTATTCAATCAGACTCTAACACTGTCCGATCATAAATAAAAAAAAAACTAGAAAAGTGAAAACAGATTTAGTCTAGTTTTCTTGCTTACAAATTAGTTTGGTTTGATGCTCTTTACTTCTGTAACTTAGATAGCAGCATTAAGTTAGTGTTGATTTAGCAATTTTACCTAGCAGAGCTGTTTAAATGGTTAATTAGGATATGGTGTGATTTAGCATTACATGTTGTTTTCTTCATCACTGCAGTAGAGTAGCTCGGTTAGAATAGATTTGCTCTTCTTCCATCAAAGAATCAAGATTCTTCTGACCCTATAGAAGTCTGGCTTGGAACCCCTGGGGTCTCTCGCTAGATGAATAGAGACAACAGGCAGGACCTTCACTTCTACTTGTGCATATAGCACTGTCACCTCCAAGTTTGTACGAATCCCGGGTTGATAAGTAACACTGGTAGCCCAAGAGTTACAATATCCTTGCTGCAATACTGGCACTCATCACGAAGCACTAGTATTCAAAGATGTAATTGCATGGATACAAGGAAAGCACTCTACCTTTCAATGATAATGAGAAATTGCATTGAGAGATGCAAAGGAACAACGATAGGGGGACTGAGGGGAATGTGGAAGGCAATAGTTCGTACATTGTTTTGTGTAATATTTCCGGGTTGTACAAAGTTCTATAGGTTGAATGATCATGATTATCACATGATAGGCTTAATATTTCGCTGCTAGGCTATAGTGGAGAGGGAGGAATTTTTTTTGCAAATAAGAGCCAGAGAATGTAAATATATCAAGTAAATTTATCAAATAAATTCGGTGTCATTCTAGTTAAAATAAGCATCTTTATCATATTAACTAAAGTCCTGTACAAGAAAAAAAACAAAATTACATCAGCAATTTTGCATGGTTGACCTATAAATCTCATACAGATTACAAATAATTGAAGAAGTGTCTTATGATTAATAAAGTTAGATAACACCTCAATATATTACAAACTTGCGTCTAACTACAAATCATCCAAAACATTTGAAAAACAAATAATAATTGATGAAAAATGTATAGAAGCATAACATCTAAGAATAATATCAATGTATAATATGAACATTTAACCACAGCAGAACTAAACACCAGAAAATTTGCATTATTTACCAACACAACTCCAACATTTAGTTACAAAATTGCCACTAAATTCAAAGTTACTATGAGCAACAATTATTGCAAAACACAAATCAGAAATACAAAAATTGTCATTTACCATTTATAATTATGTGGAAGCCAAATTATGTTCCATGTGCCATTGACATCTAGCTTGGGTGGCTAAAAGGATATGTTGTGATCCTCCCCAAATTATGTTCCATGTGCCATTGACATCTAGCTTGGGTGGCTAAAAGGATATGTTGTGATCCTCCCCATATAGATTCAAATCTCACTCGTCACATTCTTGCACCTCGTAGGCTGATAGCCTCTAAAAGGGGTTATTTCATGTGGATGGGACACGTGCCATCCCTAAGTGACTTTTGATGGATTAGATTCCCTAATCATGGAAAATTAGCTAAGAATGGATTCCATAAGTGCATAGGTGAAATTCCTATCATTGATATGAAGCATTCAAACCAAAAAAAAAAGCCATGTTCCCCATCCTTTTGTTCGCAATAGTTTAATCTCTTGTTAATATGTGACGGAACTTATGATCAACTAACTTGGGAAAGGAAATAAGTGATGAGTTCCAATATTCAAACCATTAATGCAACAAACTTTTTACGCGCATCATATATAAAAATAGTATTAATGGCAATCTGTTAGGCCCCTATACTACTAGTGTAACCCCTTATTGTTATTAGTATAACCCAATTATTATATTGATGTACCCATGTAGTGCCCATATTGTTACTATTGTGCCACATAGAAGCCCACTATTGTTATGGTTGTGCCCTACAATATTGTTGTTATGTAGGCTTTGATTGTATTGGGACCACTTAGACTCCTATATATAGAAAGGAGGTATTTTCATTTGTATCATCCAAGAATTGTTCATTTATGTAATGTAAAGGAGGTTGCCCCCTCGAAGAGGCTGAATTCTAAGGCGTGGATCTCTCTTTTCTATCTTTTTGTGAGCTGGTTTCATAACATTTGGTATCAGAGCTTTGGATTCTAGGGTCTCGCTGCTCCAAACAGGTCATCGTGGCATTTTCGCTATAACTTGTTTTCTGTGACGTTTCAGAAGTCGCAAAAAAAACCCATTTGAGAAGACTTAGCGCTGAACCTTGGGTCCGAATTTTAGAGCTTTTCGCGCGATATTTTCGGAGATATGATCTGAGGAAGTTGGTCTTTTTGCAGACTCCTGAATTACATTCAAAACAGGTGACCTCGGGAAAATCGTCATAACTTTCTTTCTGAGCATCGGATTGAAATTTCGCAAGAAGGTCACTTCGGGAGATTGTGCATAACTCTTTCTTGGAGAATCCAATTTGGATCAGACTAGTGGCCTTGGAAAGAGGACACAGAAGGCTACTACAGGTTGCAATTTCAGAACTTAAAGATCCAAAAGTACAGAGTTATAGTCGTTTCAAGGTTGAGCTCCTAAAATCAAGAAAAAGAAAGATGAGGAAGTTTGATGGCAAGGATCCGGTAAATTGGATACTTCAGATGGAGCAATATTTTGATCTACATGGTGTACAACTGTTACAAAAGGTATGTATTGCATCTTCATATTTAGAACCAGATCAATTTTTATGGTACAAAGGGCTTTGTTCTCGTAAACAACTTGTTACATGGTCAATTTTCACGGAGGAAATGATAGCACATTATGAGGATACAAAGAGCAACACCTTCTTTAGAGCAACACCACAACAATTGGAAAGAGTAAAAGGGCTTTGTGACATAGTGGAAAGCAAAATTATGGAAACCAGGAAGCGTACCCCTCAGAACTATAAAGATGGAAGTGTTGTTTCTCCTAGCCTTCCACAACCTACAAGGGTTACACCACAACAATTGGAAGAAAAAAGAGAAAAAGGGATTTGTTACAATTGTGATAGCAAATGCACTAAAGGTCATAAGTGTGCTGAGAAGAAATTATTTTACATAGAATATGAAGAGGAGGAAGAAAAGGATCAAGAAACATCAAAAGAAGAAGATATACGCCAAGACCCCACCCCAGAGAAAGAAGAAACGAATCAGACCATATCTTGTAAAGCATTGGCAAGAATTACCACTCAATCAAGAAACATCAAAAGAAGAAGATATACGCCAGGACCCCACCCGAGAGAAAGAAGAAACGAATCAGACCATATCTTGTAAAGCATTCGCAAGAATTACCACTCCTCAAACTCTCAAGATAGAAGGACATATCAAGAAGAAAAAGGTGCAAGAAGTGAAAGATCACATCGAGAAAGAAGAAATGAATCCAACCATATCTTGTAATTCAATGGACGAAATTACCACTCCTCAAACTATCAAGATAGAAGGACACATCAAGAAGAAAACTGTTCAAGAAGTGAAAGATCACATCGAGCATCAAGAAATGAATCCGACCATATCTTGTAAAGGACTGGAAGAAATTACCACTCCTCAAAAGATAGAAGGACATATCAAGAAGAAAAAGGTTCAAGCAGAGAAAGATCACATCGAGCATCTACAACAAGTTCTCCAACTTTTAAAGGATAACGCCACTTCGCTGCAAAATCAAATGAAACAACAAGTAGATCAACATCGTAGTGAAAAATGTTTTGATGTAGGTGATTGGGTATTTTTACTGCTACATCTCAAGCAAGCTATTTATGAGAAGGAAATGTTGGCAATACTACATGCACTTAAAAAATGGCGACCTTACCGAATGGGAAGACTCTTCAAGGATGAGGATGTGGAAGCATTGTTTTGTGCTATTTATATTATCCAACCAGATTGGATAAACGAAGCAAGGGATGAATGGAAGAAGGACGAAGAAGTATGGCCACTTATTCAAAAGTTGCAAAAGATCCCAATTCAAGCAATATTTCCAGAAATTGAAGAGGAAGGAAAAATCATATTGGAACCTGGAGCAGTCGCAGAAACAAGAACCCGACAGCTACGAAATCGATTAATTTCAGAGTATCTCATCAAGTGGAAGAACTTACCCGCTGAGTATTCCACATGGGAGGACAAGAATTTTATACAGAAGCATCAAGAACTACTCAAGCGTTGAGGACAACGCTTTTTGAAGGAGAGGGGCATGTTAGGCCCCTATACTACTAGTGTAACCCCTTATTGTTATTAGTATAACCCACTTATTATATTGATGTACCCATGTAGTGCCCATATTGTTACTATTGTGCCCCATAGAAGTCCACTATTGTTATTATTGTGCCCTTACATTATTATTGTTATGTCGGCTCTGATTGTGTTATAACCCCTTAGACTCCTATATATAGAAAGGAGGTCTTTTCATTTGTATCATCCAAGAATTGTTCATTTATGTAATGTAAAGGAGGTTGCCCCCTCGAAGAGGCTGAATTATAAGGCGTGGATCTCTCTTTTCTATCTTTTTGTGAGCTGGTTTCATAACACAATCATTATTCAATATAAAAGCTTCCAGTTATTGTGATTTTTATCCCATAATGCTACCCATCAAAACGTTGTGTTGTAGAGTCAAATTTTTCAATGCTTTTGTTTGTGAGAAACTTATATATGGATACTAAATATTTTCAACCAAAATCATAAATTAACGTTATATATCCTTCATTATTGAATGATAGATCTTATGATTTACATGCACTAACCAAAAAAATAAAATAACAAGGATTAGTAACAAACCCATCATATAGAAAAAAGGAAAACAAAAAGAGCTTTAATAGATGACGTTGCTAAATTTCTAATCATTGAAGGAGACAAAATATAGTATGTCTCAATAACACATTTTTTACTCTGGAGTATGTACAATGGGTATCTGTGATGGTCAATGCAAGCAAAAGAATCAAGTGGCATGTTGCAAAATAAGAATGCATCAATTCTCTTAGAGAGTCGACACTTCGAACCCACTCTCACACAAAAAACTTATCATACAAAAAAATTTCTAAACCTATCATACAAAAAAAAGGAAAACAAAAATAGCATTAATAGATCCAGATAATAAATTTCTAATGACTGAAGGAGACAAAATAGGTACATAGTATGTCTCAAAAACACATTTTTTACTTTGGAGTATGTACAATATTTCAATGTGTACCATCGATGGTCAATGCAAGAAAAAAATATGTGGCACGTTGCAAAATAAAAATACATCAGTTCCCTTATCGATTGGACACTTGGAACCTACATATCTCAACATGAGATTTCAACAGGAGTGAAAATTATTGTATTCAACTCATTATCATATTTTCATTCTAAGCTTAACTCTTTCTCTTGAAGTGACCCCAAGGGTCCAAGTCTGCCTCAGAGCAGTGTAACCATAATTTAAAGTATCTATCAAAATCTATGTTTCATTGTAGGTGGCTTATGTAGCTCAGATTCCCACAAGCCTAGTTTCAAGCTCAAATTGTCTTGACTCTTACCAATGGGTTCATCGTAAATCTTAATGGGGCAACTAAGGTCCAAGCAAGTAGATCCGGGAATGATGGCGTAATAATGAATCATTAAGATAACATCGTCTTTCTCCATCGGCATATCAAACAACACTTGAATTTGAGGCTCCACTTCAGGGACTAACTTAACTACTGAATAAGAAAATGATACGTTCAATACTGGAAGAGACTCTCCCCTCTAATAATCGGGTTTCAAATAAATGGGGTATCAGATATTGGAATATTCAGGATCTCTCGAATGAAATTAATTATTGTGTTGCAAAGATGATTGTAATAAGGTTTTCCTATGTAATAATATGGTTCAATAAGATGAGGAAATAGATAGGTAACTAAGGAGAACATTTGGGCTTAATGTAAATTTAAGTGAGCATTCACACCACTGCACATTCAAAGAAAATAAGAGTGTGACACATGGATGTATGGGAATACTATCACCTCTAGTCATGTTAAATCGAGGCTCTCTCATTTAAGGCAAGAGGCCTACTTTCCTCCACCAGCCATAATGAATTGCATAGGCATCACAACTATCATAGTTTTGGGTGGAGAAAAAATATTACTGGCTACCTCTATTTTCCTAGCCTACTTTGAAAAGAATAGCATAAGACATCTAAAATATGTATAATGCAGTCACTGATCTAGTTTGAAACATAGTACATAGAGGAGACCACTTTCATGAGTTTTTCAGACTCTTGCTAGAAACAAAGGAGCTTGTAGTTCTACATGTCCCTCAACAATACCCCAAGAAATAAAACAAGATGAAGCTTTGAATAGAAATTTTGTGCTAACACATTGGTCAAGGTGATGGTAGATGAAGAAAGGGCCATTGCAAGGAATTTGTCCATTTCATCCAGGAATGCTTGAAGCAAAGGAACCTAAGGATCAGATCCTGGCATGGTTGGTAAAACCTAAAAAAAAAAATTGTCACATCCCTTTCCAGCATGTCAGATCCACTTTATTGGGATGCCCCTATCCTACCCCCTTTCAAAGCTCAAGTTCATAAATGGGCACAACAACAGGTTTTATGATTCTCCAAATGCTTTTCTCCAAAGGTTTTATGATTTTTAAAATTCAAAGGTTTTATTATTGTCTATCATTTTTCTTACATAGTCGAAAATCCCACGTGCTATCATAGCTTAACTCAAGTTGAATAAAATTTGTTCATGCCCATGAATAAAGGGTTCTCATAAGAGGCATAAGAGTTTGGAATCAAGTCTGTAAGAAAATAAAAATTATTTGATTTTCTAAGAAAATCATGTTTTAAAATACTATGCAACATATGTTTAAAGCTACTATACAGTAGGGAAAAATTTTAATCCACACAAAAGCCAAGAAGATTAGTTAGCAACAATTTCTAGCAGCCCACCATCCCAAATGTAGTCAAACTAAAATAAGACAACAATATTCTAGAAAGCTTATATTTTTCAGAGGAAACCAATTCTCTCTAATTTGAAATTCCGAAAGCATAAAAGGGGATAATTGTACATATAATTTACTTTTAGAAGCTAATATTTTTCTTAGTTCCAGAAAGCGAATTTACTCTATCTTCAGAGGTTTCATACTAGTTCTAAAAATGAAACCCCCCATACTGTGAAACAAGAAAGAAGAATTGTAATATTGTCATGGAGTATGGATCCAGACAATGTTTCTAATGATTCTAATGAGAATGATACTGAATTGAGTGATGACTACTTATCTTAATTCTTGTTCAATAACTTACCAATTTAAACACCGCATACAAGATGTCTTAGAACTTAGCAATGTTGCCTTGTTGAAGTTTGAATGAGGATGTATTTTGGATTTTGTGATTATCCTTAATTATATGGGAAATGGTGATTGATATTGTATTAAAGGGGGTATTTAAAAAATATAATGTAGCATAACTACCTAAAGTAACGATATACAATGAGACCAACCCCATTGTATCATGTGACTTGGTGATTACACAAGTCTGTTTGAAATTCTCTCTCATCTGTCTTGTATACTCAAAAATACAACAAGAACCACCATGCTAACTTCGGCTAAGTAAAAAGGCCATAATTGTAAGCTTGAGGCATACAACACATCAACATGTGGATTTATTCTCAACAATAGTCAATATTTACCATATATTGCATATAAATACACAAATCGCTTAATAGAATAATTGTATCATACGTTCTAGCTTCCTATGTGCAATCATTTTCTAGTCTTAATTTTAGAATCAATATATGTCAAATCAACTCAATAGACATTATACTAACAACACAAAAAGAAAAAAATACATATGCAGTACCTAACATTGCCTAATAATAAACCAATAGAACATTGCCCAATAATAAACCAATAGAACAGGGTAAACATAATACCGTAATGCTTTGCAAGGTAAGAGGAAGATGTCTCACAAGATTACTATAACCTACATTTATCCTTGCAAAAATTCTTTATTGCAAATTCAAGGCAGTTGGCAAACAAAAACAAACACAACGAACCCATCCAATGGAATCACGTAAAAAAGAGCACATAGACTAAGGTCAAGTAAAGGAAGAAAGGACATACTAATCTGAAGCATTACAAGAGTCATCAAGATTATCATATTTAGCAGAACCATCAAAGGTAATGTCTGGAGATGCCCACGGTGAAATCCCTTTGACTCTGGCTCCTATACCCACCAAAGCCATATTCCATTACTAAAATATTTAAATCCAAACAAACCATGTGCCAAATTCAATCCAACATGATTTCTATTCTCTTTCCTATCTCTGTCCCTCTTGTAATGGCCATTCCCTTGAATATTGCAATAAGAAGCCACTAGTGAATCTTGTTCAAATTGGCATCCTTGCGAAGGCCCAAGCATTGACTCGATAATTTTGGACCATGAATAATTTTTAATGATGTACAAAATCCTTCTAGATGCCCCGTGCCAGAGTATGTAACTGCCTCAATGTTGTTATCAACCGCCACCTTCCTAGGAAACTTCACTTCTGAAATTGTATTTGGAGAACAATTTGAGGATGATATTGAGCTCTTATCAACAAGAAATAGATGTGTGTGATATTCAAAAACCTTCCATGAAGGACCATGGACCGAGGGGATTGAAAATGTCCAGGAAAGAGTTCCTGACATAGAAAGGGTCTTCTTTTGATCAATTGTTTGATCAAACCATCTATTTGATTGATTAAAATGACCCAAATTGTGAAAGCCTGCAGTTGACGATAAATTATCTATGCCTAAAGAATAGTAAAATGAGATATTTGGAGATTGATTTCCTCCTTTTAGTAAACCCCTTGCAGACTTCTAATGTTCTCGGTGTTTAAAAGTTCTTCGGCAATTTCCTTGGAAGCAACTTTCAACGTCAGTAAGTTTTAGACAGATGGCATTTTAGCCTCGGCTAACTATCTTTTCAGCCTCCAAGAAACAACATTTCCTTTACGAGGCAAGAGCTTAGGGAACTCTCTCAATAAACCACTTCATGACTTAAACACAAGAACAATCGCTTTGTGAGTATGTAATTTTTTAAAAACGCGAGCAAATTCTTCACAATCATAATTCGAATACCAGAAGCTACCCTTCTACCCTTTGATCAGTCTTCAATCAATTCTTCCAACAAAGACTGACATTTTCCTGCACACCAGCAAGATTTTGATATTAATTATTGCATTGTCATCCTTCTATTTATCGATTCCAAACCCTCCATTATATTATCTATGTAATTCAATCTAGGAATTACATTGAATTCCTAGATTCAGCTCCTGAAAAAATTGGCACTCAAGAAGACAAGAAGTCATTATGTAGAGTAATTTTTCTCGGCATTATTATATCCAAAGAAATCTTTTCACAATTTTGGTGTCAAGATATTTGTTTTGAATATAAAGCCTCATTAGATCACTATTGAAACCATTTCCTGTTGTGATGGTGAATCATTGTTTACAGTTGTCTTTGTCTAGTATAAGTTTTTGGAAAAGTGGCACTATGTTGTTGAGATAACAATACCAATGACACAACCATGTTCAAATCATAGTTACCGGACTAGACCAAGTTGATCATAGTTACCGGACTAGACCAAGTTGATTAGAAATTGCCAAATTGACCAGGCTAGAGCAATAAACCAAGTCAAATTAGTCAGGCAACCCAATTCGGTCCAAAATCAGTCAGACCTGGACCAGTTGAGTCAAACTGGTCAGAACTGGGTTGCCCTAGTGAGTTCTAAAAATACTTAGCTAAGTTTGAAGGAACAAACCAAAGTCATAACTTGTTTCGCAAATTATGTGGCACTGATTTTACTACCATTTCCATGAACAATGCTAATGCAATCTTCAAGTGGACTACCAAGCAAGGCTAGGAATCATGATTCACAATAGCCACTATTTTCACAGAATGAATTAATGTTGTTAGAGCAAAATGATGAGGTGCGACAAGGGACAGGAGGGCCTTCTGTTGGCACTCATTCCTAAGTTGTTATATTTAATATGCAATATACTATTTTGTCATATAATTTCAAACTTGACTCTTGACATTTAACATATTGAACCTTGTCTCTTTAGTTCATAACTTACTGCCATGCTCCATGGAAATTTTGATCTATGTTGATAATAGATATATACAATATACTTTGATATTTTATCTTTTCGTTATATTCAGCGTTATGATGCTATCTTTCATCTAGGCTAAACTCAATGCCAAAATTTTAATTTTCATGAGTACATTTTTTGTATTTTTCTATATGCCGAGTCACTTCTAGGTTGACTAGTGGGTCGTTGCCAAATACTGAGCCAAGTTTGACTGGTGGGCCAAAATGGGCCTTGAGTCAATTCAAGTTTCGTAAATTTGGTTCAAACAAAATGAGGATCACAAAATCTATGAAGATCAGTGAACTCACAGAAAAATACATTAAAGTTCAGAGGATTCAGAGAAAAAATAGACATATGACAACTTTCTGGTGGGTCTTTACCGAGTACTAAGTCAAGCTTGACTAGTGGGTCAAAACAAGTCCTGAGTCAATTCAAGTTTGGTAAATTTGGTTCAAAGAAATGAGGAGCACAAAATTTCTGAACATCAGTGGACTAAGAGAAAAACAGAAACCATGAACATTAATGGATTCAAAGAGAACAATAAATAGATGATAACCCCCCTCTCTCTCTCTCTCTCTCTCTCTCTCTCTCTCTCTCTCTCTCTCTATATATATATATATATATATATATATATATATATATATATATAGATATATATATATATTGCATGCATGAGAGACACAGAAATATATATCTCTGATCCAATTTTTTCTCTTCCCTTCTTCATTTCCCTGCATGTTTCATGTGACCAGCTGGAAAGATGCATACATACTTGGCTAGGATTGCAGATTTGTTTTGCCTCAAGAAATTTTAGGTCAAGCATTGAACATGAGCCAAATTATATTTTGTTCAAAATTCCCTTATCCGTGGATATGTTGGCCAAGTGGTTGACAACAGTATAGGACCAAAAATTATGTGTTTATTTAGTTGAGGGAGGGAAGAACAGGAAATAGAAAAACAACTTTTTCTCATTTCCAACATTATTTGTTGTTATGGTAGGAACTCTGGAAAATAGTAAATTGCATTGAAACTGATGGATTTTATCGTGGTTCTACTTTCCTTCTAAATATTGTCATCTGTCTTTGTAGATCTGTTGTTGTTAAAAGTAATTATTCAAATTTTCTCAATAACAAAAAGTGTTATATCATGAAAAATTTGTTATAAATGAAGACTATTGATTTTTTCTATTGACACAAAAGCAATACAGAATTTGTGTCAATGGGAACTTGTTAGAGGTGATTCTGCTACAAAGGTCTATCAGACAAGGGTTTCCTTTGGCTCCCTATTTGTATGTTATTGCACTGGATACTTGTGGATATATCATTGAAGCTACTTGATTGCAAGGACATATTTGATGAATTCTCCTTCATGGAGAGCAGTTGCTTAATCTACATTTTTCAAAATATTCTGCTCTCACCCCATAGCTCACTGAAATTGTGTAGAGGGAACGATAAAGTTTCTAGACACCTTCAATAAAACATTAGAAGTAGCATTTAGAGAGGATCATGATGAAGGTTCTTATTATTTGGCATGATGACTTTCCTCACTAGATTGTTATAAAATGGAAAGTCATTCAACCATGGCAATTATAAGGCACTTGGGTATTCTGGTTGGAATTGATGTATCTTCAGCAGACCTCTAGAACTGGATATTGACTATGATTGAGAACAATCTTAAGAAATCATTCACTTAGATCTACCACTTGTAGGAAGAATCACCATAGTAGATAGAATTTTGGAAGCAAATCATATTTATTGTCTTCCTACCTCTTTCTCTCTAGAACGGGACAGAGGATATTAGAGATATTCCTTAGGCAATTCCTTCAAGGGAGCATGGAGGAAAGAGAAATATCCTACTAGTATCATGTCCAATCTATACAATGCCTAGGTAGGCTAAAGGGCTTGGTTTGATTGATATGCAAGCTCAAAGACCAGCATTTGCAACTAGGTGGATCATAAGGGTTGCCATGAATGGGAAGGGTCCAAGGCAAGTTCTTGTCCACCATTTCCTATAGGATGCTATCCATACAGATGGAATAAATGGTTCTTTCATATCTATGATGTAGTTTATGGATCCACACTTTTTGAAACATCTAAAATATGTATAATGCAATCACTGATCTAGTTTGAAACATAGTACATATCGGAGACCACTTTCAAGAGTTTTTCAGACTCTTTTTAGAAACAAAGGGGCTTTTAGTTCTACATGTCCCTCAAAAATACCCCAAGCAATAAAACAAGATGAAGCTTTGAATAGAAATTTGGTGCTAACGCATTGGTCAGGGTCATGGTAGATGAAGAAAGGGCCATTGCAAGGAATTTGTCCATTTCAACTAGGAATGCTTAAAGCAAAGGCAACTAAGGATCAGATCTTGGCATGGTTGGTAAAGGCTAAAAGAAATTTTTGTCACAGCTCTTGCTAGCAAGTCAGATCCACTTTATAGGGATGCACCTACCCTACCCTCTTTCAAAGCTCAGGTTCATAAATGGGCATAACATCAAGTTTTATGATTCTCCAAATTCTCTTCTCCAAAGCTTTTATGATTCTACAAATTCAAAGGTTTTATTGTTGTCTATCCTTTTTCTTCCATAGTAAAAAATCCCACATGCTATTCTAGCAAAACCCAAGTTGAATCAAATTTGTTCATGGTCATGAATCAAGGGTTCTTAAAAGAGACATAAGAGTTTAGAATCGAGTCTGTATGAAAATAAAAAGTCTTTGATATTCTGATCAAATCATGTTTCAAGCTACTATACAACATATGTTTTAAGCTACTACTATATAATAGGGAAAATATTTAATCCACAGAGCAACCAAGAAGATTAGTTAGCAACAATTTCCAGCAACCCACCATCCCAGATGCAATCAAACTAAAAGAAGACAACAATATTCTAGAAAGCTTATATTTTTCAGAGGAAACCAATTCTCTCGAATTTGAAGTTCTGAAAACACAAAAGGGGAAAAATGTATGTATAATTTACTTTTAGAAGCTAATATTTTTCTTAGTTCCAGAAAGTGAATTTACTCTATCTTCAGAGGTTTCATACTAGTTCTAAAAATGAAAACCCCCATACTGTGAAACAAGAACAAAGAATTGTTACACTGTCATGGGGGATGGATCCAAACAATGATTCTAATGAGAATGATATTGAATTGAGTGATGACTACTTATCTTAATTCTTGTTCAGTAACTTACCAATTTAAACACCACATACAATATGTCTTAGAACTAAGCAGTGCTGCCTTGTTGAAGTTTGAACAAGGATGTGTTTCGGATTTTGTGATTATCCTTAATTATATCGGAAATGGCGATTGATATTGTATTAAACGGAGTGTTTAAATAATATAATGTAGCATGACTACCTAAAGTAACAATATACAATGAGACCAACCCCATTGTATCATGTGACTCAGTGATTACACAAGTCCGTTTGAAATTCTCTGTCATCTATCTTGTATACAAAAAAATACAACAAGAACTACCATGCTAACTCTGGCCAAGTAAAAAGGCCATAATTGTAAGCTTGAGGCATACAACACATCAACATGTGGATTTATTCTCAACAATAGTCAATATTTAAATTATATTGAATATAAATACACAAATCGCCTAATAGAATAATTGTATCATACGTTCTAGCTTCCTGTGTGCAATCATTTTCTAGTCTTAATTTTAGAATCAATATATGTCAAATCAACTCAATAGACATTATACTAACAACATAAAAATCAAAAAATACATATGCAGTACCTAACATTGGCTAATAAGAAACCAATAGAACACAGTAGAGGTAATACCAGAATGCTTTGCAAGGTCCGAGGAAGACGTATCACAAGATTAATAGAACTTTCATTTAGCCTTTAAAAAGTCTTTATTGCAAATTCAAGGCAGTTGGCAAACAAAAACAAGCATAAATCACTCATCCAATGGAATCACATAAAAAAGAGCACAAAGACTAAGGTCAAGTAAAGGAAGAAATGACATATTGATCTGAAGCATTAGAAGATTCATCGAGATTATCATATTTAGCATAACCATCAAAGGTAATGTCTGGAGATGCCCAAGCAACTGTATTCAAGAAGGAAGTGAAATTGTGAAATCCCTTTGACTTTGGCCCCCATACCCACAAAATTTAGCTTCCATTACTAAAAATTTAAAAGCTAAACAAATTATATGCCAAATTCAATCCAACAGGGTTTCTCTTCTCTCGCCTATCTTCATCCCTCTTGTAATGGCCATTCCCTTGAATACCGCCATTTTTTCCCTTTTATTCAAAAGAATCGGCATTGTAGAATTGTACTGATAAGCAAGCATAAATACCTGGTGAATGGGAATGTGATACAATGCATATCCAAAAGCCTGCAGGTCTGAAATGGATTGAAGAATGTGCCAGTGAAAATATTTTGAGAATTTAGAAAATGGAAATGGTGGAGTGATCATATTGTGAGAATTTAGAAAATGAAAATGGCGGAAGAGAAAGGGAGCAAAATTTAAATACCCAGATCTAGGAGATTTGAGAATGTGTGCATGTTTGTGTTTAAAAGTGCTTAGGAATTATTGTTGACTCACAAAATTTTACCGTGTAATTCCCTTTGATAATTATAGTGTGAATAAAGTTCCTAGGAATATTTGTTATAGGTTGAATTTATACAATTAACATAGATACTTTGTTAAAATGTTTCGGAGTGAAGTACCCAATTTTATAAATGATTTGAAAAAATATTAATATCTTAATTTAAGAATAAAAAAAAAAGAGTATATTAATGATTAGGTTGTTACACCTTGTATATTTAAGCAATCTTGTTAAAATTAAAAGGTTTGACTCTATTCATGTCTTTTTACCCATTTTTATAAATAAAGAGGGGTTGAGGATTGATTTTTCTAAATTTATTGAATTATATTAACTTTCTTCATTTTATTCTTTTACAATGTAAATGGGACACTTATCTAGCATTATAAGGGTGTGTCTTTTAATGGAATAAATTGGATTGGTAATAGGATCACTTTAAAAGGCACATAGATTATCTCAACATATTGTCTTGCACTCTTTTCTCATTAAACAAAGTAGATTTTAGTCAAGTTGGAAGGACAAAAAAAAACATGGTTTTAATTACTATATTTTCATTCTCCACCTCTTAATCCAATGTAATCAAGATTAAATTTGGTAGAACAATCAGACCTTGAACAAAAGTAATTGTAGTACTTTCAGCTAAACATAATAACATGTTTGATTCAAAGGAATCATTTCAATTATCCATGGAGCTACAATGAAATTATGCCAATTTATCTAAAATTGGATCTTGAATGACTAAGAAAACTCAAGATTGTGGATATGTCATATTTATGTTTTTTGTGTTTTTGGGAGATGACTCTATGATGGGATGAATGGAATGTAAACATGCAAGATAAATTCAAAAACAAAATGTGAGCCTAATTACGAAATTGGTTGCACTAGTTAAAGTGGTAGTTAAACATTAGTAAGAAGTCAAAACTTTTAAGGGGAAGAAAAAGTAATGTGGCATATCCATCCCATGCATTTTCAGCCATAGATAGATAGCCACTTATAGGCCATTAAAATTTCGGCCCTTAAGGGACCATTTCGCCATTATAACACAAATATGGTTTTCTTAAGGAGGTATGTAATTCATTTAAATTCACACATAAGGTGTAGTAACAAAAATGTGATGGGATTAAACAAGCATTCATTAACATTTCATAGCAACCACGAATCTATGTTTAAATTGAACTTGACCACACATAACATGCATAATCCATGTAAATTTATTACAATAAATAATATTCAATCACATTTCATAGACACTTGTTTTTTAACTAAGAATAGTCCAAGGAAATTAGTTTCATATGAACAATTTTCCTCCTAGTCATAGGCATCCACTTAAGATGTCATCCCAAGTTGGGTTATGATGTCAATAGGGAAAATCAATGTAAGATATAGGTTCCCACTCACTCAACCTAACCCATTGCTCACATGGAATGGTTAATTCACTCATTACAAAGCATTGGACATATAATCTAACCCACACATATCAATGGCACTCTCTTTCACTTCCCTACACGACATAAGGAATATCTTCCCTTACAATGCTTGACAATGACTTGGGGATTTTCTTCCCTTTAATGCTCTTTAGTGTAGGCAGAAAGAGTCCAATTTTTTGAATTCTTTCTAGGAATAACTTGGAAGATTAAAATGTGCCTCTCAAATAAATAATGATCAATTTAACTAATGGGTGAAAGATTCCTTAGTTACCCAACCTCTAAGCTCATCTACAGCCTCTCTATCTCTTCACCAATGACAATTGATTCCTCTTTCATGGTGTTTATTTTGATCATATTCATATTTATGGTTAACTAGTAGTAGAAGAGAATTAGCAAGCACTACAACCATAAGCCTTTTTTTATGCCTCAAATGTACCTTGAAATTACTTTCAAAAAGGTTTTTACAACCTATTGTGTGACTTTGTGATCCACCAATATTTTAAATAGGGGTCGTAAATTAGGTTGATAATAAAGTTGAAAATTATTTAGTCCAAAAAACCAATATAATATATGTCAAAAATCTAGGTCAAAAATATTTATAAAAAGCATAATTTTAGATTCAAAAAAATATGTTAAAAATGGATATTACAAATGTGACTAAAAAAGATTTGATAGTTGCCATTTATTACACAAATATTATTAATGAGGTAGAAAATTATTTTGAATGTTTAATAGGAGGTATAGGTTGAAACTTTTATTTCAAAAAATTGTTCTTCATCATGAGCTTAGAGATGATCCTAGTCATAATCCAAGATCAAATCCTAATCCTAAACTCACTTCCTACTCTTAAGCTTTGCTTACCGAGCCTAACAACTAGCTAAGTCTGAATCACATTGTAAGTAGCTATATTCAACTTTGGATTGATAAGCTCCACAATGATTTATATATATGTTAGGTTGTTATGATTTACATTTATATTAATGCTTGAATCTCTCTCCATTATTAATATTCATTACAACAATCTAATCTATTTTCATAACATAATTAGATAACAAATTATGGTTTTTGTTGGATTGCATAGTGTTAAACTAATGTATATGGAATGTTACTTAAAATCACTCCATCACAACATGATAACTTCACTATGTAGAGCTTGACACCTATCTAATTCCTTGGTAGCACTCCTCAAGTGAGGCCTTCCTTGTTTCAAGAATTGATAATGTTAATCCTAGACTAGTACAATGTTTGTTGAACACTTAAGTGGACCCTAGTTTACCAATTAAAGCCAATAAATGGTTATTTTTTGGGACCACGACATGATTTTAAGGCCTTAAGAAAATGAACGAACGACTGGCTAAACCACAAGTGGAAGATTTTTTTGATGATAGAACAAAATATTTTCTAAAGAGGAAGTGTTATCGGGAAATCTAGTGTCTATGCAGAGCTGCTAGTCCCACTAATATGGGTAGCTATCTTAGAAACAAACAGATTAAAGTTACTTTCGTTTTCCTTTATGAGAAGTAGAAAGGAGAAGATCAAAGAATACCAACCTCGATCTTTCGCTCGGTTCTTCGCTTGTCCCTTCTCCTCACCAACAGGTCTTTTCTGCTTCTCCCTTGACCACTCCGCTTCAAAGAGTACCTGTAAGTCAAAGTAGCATAATACCTTAAAGTGCAGAGATCTACAATCATAAACAATAAAGGACCAGATATATATTGACCACACAAATGCATATACAATTAGACATACAAGAACGTGGAGGAAAACTTGAATAGCTTTATTGATATACAGATTAGAAGAGGGGATTACAACCCATTTATCTGACCCAGCATCATCCTCCCAGCATGAAAGCCCTTCTTCACCTCATGAAAAGCTTAGATCACCCAACACTATGATATTCCACCAAGAAACCAACAGCACTTCCTTACAAGATACAAAATTCCAGCCCCTGGATCTCTGCGATGAGGGATCCATATATAGATGATTGCAGGGAGGTGAGCCAGCTTCTGGGATTTTGATTAGTGTCTTCTCTCTTATAGTTCTTGATTCCACTTGGAGATTGAAGATGTCTTACTCATCCCTGGGGGAATTCAGAGAGGCAAGTGTCACAGGAGAAGTTTATGGAAGATTCCATGACGATACACCTTGCAAACTGTCTCTACCATTCGTCTACTCTCGCCCATCGCACCCTACAAAAGGCCTTTCCAGTATGCATCACACCCTTTACACTGAGCAAGTGAGATACATCACACCCTTTGCATTGGGCAGTCCGTATGGTCCAGCTTTGACCAGTTCTAAGCAGTTTTCTGTGGAGAACTTCTGGGAGATGATGTCATCAGCTGACCTTGTTCCTTTAGGGTGTGAAGCAACACTTTTAGGGACTTAGGAGCACTTGGTTTATGTACATGTATGATTGGGGTTGCAGTGCCCAAAAATGTCTATAACAGGAAGCCCCCCTATTTTGTTAGAGAATGGAAAAATTCAAGGAGACATTCATGTATGAAGACATCTGTATAGAATTTTCTAGTGAGTTTGTGTGAATGGTTGCAAATGCTTGATGAAGCCCCACGTCACCATTGAGGAGACAAGAAGACAAGTAAGTCGAATCTTAAATCCAATAACTTTGGAGCATTGTGATGACTTGGTTACTAAAGCAATAGAATTTTGGGGAGAGCAAACAATGGAAGGATGCATTGTATCTAGTTTGTAGTAGAATTGTACTATTTGTACTCAAAATCTAAGGACCAATTTTAGAAGGGGTTTTGAGAGAGATTAGTTAACACAAACCCTACAAGAATAAAAATGTTTTTGGTGAAGGAAAGTTGTTTCCTAATAACCCATTGAGCATGTTGTTGTAAAACCTTACACTAAGGAATGAGTTACCATGAAGGTGGAAAAGATGAGAGCTCAGAGGACCAAATGACCTTAGAGGACAAAAAATCTAAAGAGCAAGTTGAACAATATTTGAGGAAGTAGAGATAACTAACAAGTGGTGGTTGAACTAGATGTGATAAAATGAAGAAAGTTGTGAGGAGTTGCAAAAGGAGATTAGTGAGGAAGGGAGCAGTGAAGTGAGGATGAGAGAGTTGGATAATTTTAATGGGAAAAGTGATTTAGCCAGCAAATGGTTGTGAAACAAATGTTTGGTGATAAATACAGCTCAATAAGTAGTAGTAGTCAAGGCACCTCAATGAGGTCTGATGAACACACTAGCGTGGGGTTACGAGAGATATGTGATTAGAAAGTGACAGGTTGGATGCAATGTAGAATGATAGTGTGGATGAGAAAGAATCAAATGAAATAATGGGAAACCATATCCTAAGGCCAACATATGTGTCCCATCTATTTAGGGAGGATGAGAACCTAGCAGTGGCCATGGCACTAGACATTAGCAAAGTTGGCCTCGTACAAACCCCACCCCTTATGCTTCTTAAATACAATTAGGTAAAACTACACTAGGTTGTTAATAATGGTTCAAGTCCACCTATTAGTTAGCTTACTTATGGAGGAACAATAGGAATTAGAGGAAGTAGTCTTAACAATAGTGCAATTTGAATATTAGGAGTAGCACAATTGGGAGTTATAGTTATTTAGAGCAAAAATTAAGAGTTTCATGAGTTTTAGTACCTATGATGTTTTGAATTATAACCTAGGAGAATGTAAGAGAACTAATATTATAGTGATGCATTATTTAAAAAAATTAGTCATATGTAAATGCTTTGGAAGAAAAACATAATGATCCACATACCTTGATATAAAACAAACCCTAAAAATGTCATCCTTAAAATCTCTTCTGTAGTTACCTAATATCATTCAAGTATAATTATCCCAATTATTTATGTTAGTAATGGTGTGATCATATTTTTAATTATCTTAAAGGAACTATTTCTAGACATGCACCCCATCAAGCATAAATCATCCTAACATATAACTTTGAAGTAATATAAACCGTCCAATGACTATCCTCGAAATAATTCTCACTTGTAGCCTTGGTGACGGTGTAAGGATCATATTAAAGTGGTATGAGCTTCTTATGGGAGTTTGTTAATTTCTCTTAATGCGAGTCTAACCATAACTTGTCACCAACCTGAAACTTATGCGAAACCCAATGGATTGGTGTATCTACTTATACTTGGAGTTGGAAACATTCTACAAAATATCATGAACTCATTGTTGAATTTGTTGGATCCATTCCTCAAAATTGGTTTCTTTGCTTACCTCATTCCAAGCATGGGAGGTTTCTTCATGTGTTATTCCGTGAATATATCTACATTAATTTGTGCCAATTGTTGGGACCCTGAGCACATCTAAAAAGGCTTGTGGCTAATAGAAATATGAAGAGCTATGTCGAATTTCTTTCAACATGTGTATGTGGATGCTCACAATTGTATATTCTAAGGACATCTACAATAATCCTATTGGCTACTTTTTATTTATCGACCTAGGGATGGAAGGCAATGGATTTGGTCAAGCTTGATGTCCATCATGGACCAAGGTTTAAACTAGAAAACATTGAGGAACCAACTATCCCTATCAGGGAATATGGTCTTTGGAAATCTAAAATGAACCAAAATATGCTCAAAGAAGAGCTTATGAGTGGATTTTGTTGTGACATTCTTCTTATAGGGTGTCAAAATTCCCATCCTAAGGAAGCGATTAACAACAACAGAAACACATTCATTACCATGCTCGAATGACCAAAAAAATGACATAAAATCCATGGGCACTAACTCCCAAGGATTATCTAGAGTAGGCAAAAGCCTACAACTGGTGTGGATGGCCATTTCCTTTGGCAAGAAATAATTCTTCCACTACTTATAGGCTTCAACAATAGAATGAAACTCATCTTTATAAATTGGGTATCTATGAAACCTATTATAGAGTGTCTAGCTATGATAAACCACTGAACGTTCATTTTTGTGTCGGTACCACATTGATGACATGAACGATTAGCTCATAAGGTCCATGTTGTGTAACCATTCATCAACGAAAGCTACTTCCCCGATGGGATAGAAATGAAAATCGATAGTTGCAAAGGTTGGAATAATGATGTGAAGCTTGACTTGGTAACTTGTAACTTGTTAAGTGGGATAAGTTGAAATTGGACATGAGTATCCTAATATGAGTTATAGTGAGTTCTTAGGTGAACAAGACATAGTCTAGTAATAGTAACTGCAACTTGGTCAAGTTGTTGTACTTGAGGAAGGACTTGGTTGGGTTCCCAAGTCCAAAAAAAAGTAAGGGTAGTTATGACGACATGATAGCTAAGGAGTGACAGAGCATGCCAAGGAATGAAAAGGCATTCTAAAACATCCCAGGAAGTGTCAATGAATACTAAGGAGTGTTAGGGCATCACAAGGGAGAACTAGGTCAAAATGCATGGAAATTAATGAATATGAGTGTGTACCAAGGAGTGTGTTGTGCTCTACAACAACCCCCCATTTCATATCATTTTTTATTCACAAAACTATAATATGAAATGGGTCCCTTTTTATTTTTAATTGTTATCAACTTTGTATTATTCAAAAAGGTCTGAAAACAAAAAGAAAACATTACAAAACCTTTTTGACAAACCAATTATTTGGTCTTATAATATAAATGATTAATCTTTTATCATTGCGATAAAGCGATCGCAAGATCGCATATCGCAATGACAAAGGAGGCATAACTTAAAGGCCCATTGGTTTTCTCCAACGCGATAACATGCAATAGGCTATCGGATATCGGCAATAATAAGTTCCCATAACAAAAGTGCATTTCGCTCTGATGCGATGCGATAAAGACCCTTTCGCTCCGATGCGATGCGATATCACTATTGGTGATCGGGGATATCCCATGCATGCTTTTCAAAGTGCCCCAGTTAATACTCCCGATGCGATGCGATATTGCTATCAGCGATCGAGGATTCTAAAAGGTGCCAATATAAAGAATTAAGTTTTTCCCCGACGCCCGATTGCGATAAAGCAAAAAGCGCAAACTTCAAAAATTATTAAGGCAGGGATATTACGATTAATTCGTATTAAAGGCCTTATCTTTCAAACAGTGATTCACCTGCGCTCAACCGCCAAAACATCCAGGGCACGCTTAAACAAATCATTCGGCTGATAAACGATATGATGGGCATTTAAAGGATTGGCAGGTTTTAACGGCCATTTAATGAAATAGTAATCTGTAAAAATCTTTTCACAGATTGTATCCGCGGCCACTTTAAGTTAATCCTTCATCGTGCATTGATCAATATATCTCACTCGTATTTGGTTTTCGCTACCAATTCTCTGTGTTACGCTTATTTTCACTCCTGTGCAGAATTCTTCCGAAGTAATAGATTCAAGCAGAATGGGGAAGAAGTCTAAGAAAACTGCAGTCGCTTCCGCTTCACCAGCCACAGGACAAGCCGTCGCTGATCCAGGAACTAAAAAGAAAGGATTGATATCTGATACTACATGTTCAGGACTCGGCAAAACTACTTGGAAAAGTACCTATAATTTGATTGAAGCCGAAGAACCAAAGGTGACAGCAGTACAAGCCACAGCGGATACCAATCGAAAATCTGATGGTACTTTAAAGGACTTAGCCGACTCTTTCCTTCATCGGATAGCGGCTCGGGAACAAATTCTCCCATATACGGATGTAGTGAGGTGGGCAATTGAGGAAATCCCAATCACATACAGAACCTTCTGCACCAGAGATGGGAGAATCTTCGGTTCATTTCAGGCTAATGATTTGAGGCAAATGTATCATTTGCCTGAGCCAGAGAAGAAGTACAACAAGGCATTTCTGGAGAAATTCCGAAGTGAGAACGAAACTGAATCCGAACCCATTCGGGATTGGAGGCAAAATCCGGCGAAACACAAGCATGAAACTTCCGGTAAGTACTCTGTTGATTCCCTATGTTCTCTGTATTGTTATGCTGGGATAATGATGTGTAGATTATGGGGGTTGCACGATTCCGCTAATTTCACTATAGAAATGGTTCCCTTGATGGAAGCGGCGTGTAACAGTGAAATAATGGATTGGGCACTTATATTGTCAGATAAGCTAGCAACAACAGTTCTTAATTTTAGAAATAAAACCTCCGTCACCGAAAGGCTTATTCCCCCAATCTACTACAGTGCTTATATACTAGATACCCTGTGTTTTAATTCTGAATTTCCCGTGCTCGGCTAGAGGTGGACTGCACAAGACCCCACGCCTATTCACATATACCATCAGAAATTGTGGAAAACTTCCTATAAGCACCATTTATAACAAGTCTGCAATGGCTTCATGTTACCCATTCATTACTCTATTTTTAATAAACCTGTTCCCAAAATTTCTTATCAAGCAGGGATTGATTTGACATTAATAGGAAGATGGTTCGGAGAGGAAAAATTTACTTATATAAGAATTTTCGGCAGCCAAGCCGAACCTCATGTCCTTCCTTTGTACATACCTGATAAACTGCTGGCGAGGGAGATAGCCTATCAGATTATTTCCGAAGGAGTTACACAAACTCTGAAGAAAAATAAGAAGCAGGTTTGGCCCTCTTTCCCTCTGAGATGTGGTGTCTACACTTTGCATGATTTCAAACATGCAGAGAAAGAAGCTACAAAGATGAAATCATTAACTCTAGCAACTCTCCCTAATAGGCGATTTGATCCCAACAAAGTCGCCTATAATGCACTTGAACAGGCCAAATTGACAAAGTTTGATCATAAAGAAGATAAGTTTGATGACCTGTTCTCCTCAGCTGAATCAATGTATCAAGTTAGATCGCTAGCCATAATGGAATACAAAGATGAAGGGTTAGTTGAATTCAACAGACTTAGAGAACAGAGGTTGCAAACTCTGCCTCTAGATCTGTTAGAGACAACCCCAGCAATAGGATCAAGCGAGCCTGAACAGCGACATACTAAGGAACCTTCGGTTACAACTAAAGAACAGGAGAAAGTGAAAGAGGAAACCCATACTAAAGAGCAGGAACAAAGCAACATAGAGGTAAATGTAGATACTCAAATTGATCCCAAATTGCTCCAAGAATGGCAACAATTTGATTCAATTATCAGTAATCTTGAGTGCTCAACAGACACCGAAACTTCAAAAGCGGCAGATACACAGGAGACCACTTCAAAACAAGTTCCAAGTGGAACCAGCGGCCTACCCAGTTCGAAAGAAGTAGAAATAATCCCAAAGGATCCCTCCGATCAAATTATCTTACAGATAGAAGAAATTCCTCCCTTGGATGTCTTCTATAGCCCAAGACACAAAGCTGTGGTAAAACGACAGAGGAAGAGGAAAAGGACTGATCAACCTTCCCTATTCCCAGAACAAACGGTCACGGGCAATGTGGTTTGGAAGGAGGAATTTGACCCCTCTGATGACCTAACAAAACTATCACAATATGCTGGAGCCTATTCGGCAGCAACAATAGATAAGGCATCAGAGGTGAGTCTTTTATTAAAAACAAAAGACCAGGAGATATTTTTATTGCAAGCACAACTAACAGAAGCACAGCAGAAGGCGGAGCAGGCAGAACGACAATTGTTAACACAACAGCAAATAAATAATCAATTAACTCAACAATTGCAGGAAGAGAAACAGAGGATTGATCACAATGCAGTCCAGAAGCAGAAAGAGTTGTCTGAGGCATTGGCACAACTGAGGGTAGCGAATGAACAAATGTTGAAGTCAAAAGATGAGCAGATTGCTCAACTATCAGCCCAGCTAGAGAAGACAAAGAATCTTCCACAGATAGCCGAATTCAAATCAGAAGCATTACAGATAAATAAGGCATTAATAACACAGATCAAGCTTTTATGTCAACAAATCGCCCAGGCGGAACCATTATGCGATTTGACAACATCAATAAGTAAACAATCAAAAAAAGCTAGAACAAACTTGGATCAAGCTGATGAAACATTAACTGAGTTTCTTGAGTGGCCAAATATCGATCAGGGACAGGCAGCAAATTTACCAAATATTTTAGAATCACATAAGGAAATATTATTTACAGAATGGCAGTCCCAGTTAATGAAAGCAGAGAGGGCAATTTCAAGATGCAAATCAACCACAAGTAATTTGGTTGAATTGGTTAATAATACTCTCTACTTGTCTAACATGATTTCCCAATGCACTCCAGGTAAATTGACAGCGGCGAAAACATTGGAGCAGTCATGTTATCCGGATCTGGAGAAAAATGGGAGATTAATCACTGGAATTAACAGTTTAACATGGGACGCCTATTGGTTCTTCTTAGTAAAACCGCACAGCCAAAGAGCCGCCCTCAAATGCCTTACAGATGCAATCGAGTATATTATTCTCGATATTCAGGATGCCACCTATGACACCCAGCTCAACTCTCGCCTCAACAGACCGCCCGAAGTGGAGCCAATGCTTGCGATATGTCAGCTCATGTTTAAAGGCAAACAGCCTACATGATGGTTCATGCCGTCGACTGCCAGATTGCTGAGAAAGAGATATTCAAGATCGTTCGATACCAATTAAGTAGGATTTCAGTTTCATAGATAGTTAGTTTAATTCAGTATTTATAGACCCTTTCATTGTTTTGGAAAGGTTCGTAAAGTTTTGTACTTGACTTAAAAGCCTGAAGTTGCACTACTGTACTTCAGGCATATTCTTTTATAAAACTGGACCAATTATTCTAATTTTGGCAAGAAAGCTTTTATGCAAATGTGCACTACTGTCTTTGTTTGAAAGTATTCATGCGTTGGAAGAAGAATCTCAAATAGCGATTGATATTGGGAGTGACTAGCAGCTCATATGGTACTATTATCTATGTCTGAATTCATTCTTTTTATATGAATTGTCATTTGATCGCCTTTGCTATTATCGAATATATGTATGTGTTTTAACAACATTTCTTTATTCCCTCCACTATTGGATGTTTATGGTATGCTTTTCTTTTGATCATATATGTATCGATGATATAAATGATAAGTGTAGCAATATTGCGTTAATCACTTTGTTTAACTATTTAAGCAAAGTAATCCTTGAATGAATAAATGTCCATGTCTATTAGATGGAGTCATCTATATGCCTGTCAATAAACATAGATCATTAAGCGCTATACTTCAAAGTACAATAGTTCCCGGGATTAGTAGTAGTTCTTTTATTTTGCAGATAGATTAAGTTATTCGCCTATCATTAGATTAGACAATCAATCATTCACCCATCCCGTTTATTCATTACTGGGAAACTGGTCCCATTATCCCCAGTCAGAGCCACCATTCCAAACGGAAAAGGAGCTGTATTAAGGTACGGACCAGGTGGTTATCCCCCAATGTTGATACAACGATTTTCGGGGCATCAACAGAGTGTCAGTGAATTCTAGGTGTCCCAAGGATGAAGTGTCTTAGGAGATGTTCATAATATGACTTATAGGAGTAAATCCTATGGTTGCGATTAGGGGCTATACAAAGCAGTTTCAAACAAAGGGAGACTTTGGATTGGGCACAACGCTATTTTTCCAATGCCTTGGTTGGGTTTCAAAGCCACAAAAGAAGTAAGGTTATCTATGAGGGCATGGCAAAAAAGTGCTAAGGTGTGTCAAGGAATGCTAGGAAGTACTAACACATGCTATATAGTTCCAAGACATGCCAAGTGCGAAGGCCTACTAGGATGTGTCAAGTACCAATGTGTGGCGTGAACACATGTGATCCAAACCTAAAAAGGAACACAACAATTTAAAAATATAATCATAAACATAAAGATGCAAAAGAAAAACAATTCATTTCATTAATAGAAAAATAATGAACTATGCTTACAAACAGAATGAAAATAAGATAGCTCGGGCAATGTTAGCTTATCTCTGAGAAGAGATGTGGCAGCTACATGCCTCTAAACTATGTTACAATGAAGCTGAAGGGCCTATTTATTATTGGAAAACATGAGAAAACCATAAACAACCAAAACCCTAACCCCAAGAGATGTAACAACAAGAGTTTGTGGGCCCCGTTGGGGTTAGTTGGGAAGCTAACTTCCTGGGGTCATAACTTAGTCATATTATCTCCGTTTAGCGCGTATGGTACCTTGTTGGAAAGGTCTCGCTGATTATTATAGGTTTTGTCACAGGGCCTTTCCTATGGCTTTGGGCCTACCACGGACCCCAAAAACATTCCATTTACGGGGTCAAAACTGCTCTGGAAGTTCAAGGCCCGAAAAACTACTAAAAATAGTTAATGCTGAAATGAACAAGCAAACAGATGAAACTGATTGGGAGGTCTATGTGGAATAGGCTGGTGGCCACCAACATCCACCTGGATCATTCCTCCCCCCCAGGAAGAAATGGTCCCCATTGCGTGTAAAGCCTCCATGAGGTGAGGAAATTTCTGTTGAACCTGGTCCCTGGTGAACCACTTGCCCTGGTGAAGGAGTTGGCCTGCTTTGACAACTCAATATAACTATATCCTATGTTGGTGATTGTTCTCGATCTGTGCGTCCATGACATGATCAGTTGTGACCTATTCCATGCAGTCTGAGTTCAGCTCTGTTGGTGTGAGTTGTTCTACAATATCATGTGTCCAAAAATGGTGGAAAGTATGGTCAAAGGTGATCTCCATTGAACATTGGGTGCAGACCAAGGAACGGTGGGATACTAAGCTCGAAGGCATTGTCACCGATAGCCTTGGTGATAGTGTATGGCCCATATCGGAGCAGTCAAAGATTATGGTGTTGTCCAACAATGTTCTCCTTCTTCAAATGTAGCCAAACTTTGTCACCCACCTAGAACTTGTGCAGCACTCAATGTTGATCATGGCGTTGTTTGTACTTAGTATTGGCTTTGTCCAATATATCATGGACCTATTGGTAGATGTGTTGAATGCACTCAATGAAGTTGTTAGCCCTTTCAGCTTTGGATTGAACGTGAGTCGAATCTACCTGATTCATTACAAATGGTATGGCCACATCAATGGGGCATAATGGCTGAAATCCCAGCCCTACCTGAAAGGGGTTGTGGTTAGTTGAATTGTGGAGAGCTCTTTTGCAGTTGTGTTGGACATAGGGGACAATTTCATCCCATGTGTGTGGGTGCTTCAAGTTGTACATACACAGAATATGTACGATCATCCTGTTGACAACCTCTATTTCGCCATCAGTTTGGGGATGGAAAGTCGTGGACTTAGTAAGTTTTGTATCCAAAATCGACTAAAGACTTGACCAAAATGCACTAGGGAATCTGTTGTCCTGATCTGAGACAATGCACTGTGGGATTCCAAAGTGTACCCAAACTCGCTCAAAGAAGAGATTAGCAGTGGCCTCTGTTGTGATACTCTTCTTGCAGGCCGCCATGATGGCCATATTAGAGAATCTGTCGACGACCATGAAAACAAAATCGTTTTCGTTCTTAGTAGAAGGAAGGCCCGACATGTAATCCATGGAGGCATATTCCCAAGGCCTGCTAGGAGTAGGCAGAGGAATATACAGGCCTTGCTTCTTGATGGTTGGTTTGGAAATGGAAATGGCGCAAGTGGTGCAAGATCTAATGTACTTCCCGACATCTTGATGATGTTTTGGCCAATAAAAAAACGTCTGCAATACCGCCATTGTTTTCTCTACTCTGAAATGTCCAGCAACCTGACTGTAGTGTGCCTACCAAATCATCTTGGCAAGCTCACCTGAAGGAACATAGATATGTCATAGGTGGAATAACAGTGCATCCTGAAGGTGAAAATTTGGAACTTGCTTCCCTTCCAAGAGTGTCTGGTATATGCTGCCGAATTTTGGATCGCTCTTGTAAAGATGCGGCCACCCCGATGTCTTGTGCCCACAGGGGTCGAGCACAATGATAAGTGCCATGATTGGTGGTCGATTGAGGCAATAAACGACATTATTGGTGTTTCCCTAATGGTCAAATGGAATTGTTTCAGATAGGTAGACCATTTCTGATGGCAATCGTTCTGCAACTTCCCTTGTGTCTATATGAACTGTAGAGGTCGTTGGTCTATGTGGATGACCGTTTCCTTCCCCATAATGTAATGCCTCCATTGACGATAGGCTTGCACAATGGAATATGTTCTTTGTCGTAAGTGGGGTACTTTTGGACTTTGGATGAAAGTGTCTCACTATGATAAGCCATTAGATGCACATGCTGAGTAAGAACCGCACCAATAGCATAGTCAAAGGTATCTATTTCAATATCAAATGGTTGTTGCGGGTCTGGTAATGAGAGCACTGGTGCAGAACAGAGGCGATTATTCAACTTGGAGAATGTTTTTTGTTGGGTTTCCGACCAAAAACACTTTTCTTTTGCTCCACCCTTGGTGACTTGACTTAAAGGCCAAGTGATATGAGAGAACCCCAACACGAACCTACAGTAGAAATTTGCAAGACCCAAAAAGTTGCAGAGCTCTGTTAAAGTGGTTGGGCTTGGCCAATCCCGAATGAATTGTATCTTAGATGGGTCCACATGCACACCCTGCTCATCAATGATGTATCTCAAATATTGAACACGGGTCAGGCCAAAGGTGCATTTCTCCAAGTTATCACACAACTTGTGTTGTCAGAGGGTTTGAAGGACCTATTGAATATGGTGGAGGTACTCTTCCCAACTCTGGATGAATATCAAGATGTCATCTAAATAAACCACCATGAATGCATTGGTGAAGGGTCGTAAGATGTTGTCCATTAATCCCATAAAGGCTGCAGGGGCATTCATCAATCCAAACGGCATGACCAACCATTCAAAAAGGCCCTCCTTGGATTTGAAGGCAAACTTCCACACATCAGAGGGTTCAAGGGGCACCTAGTGATAACCTAAATTCAAGTCAATCTTGTTGAAATATTTGGACCCTTTAAGCTGGTCCAGAAGGTCATCAATCCACGAGATTAGGTATCTATTCCAGACAATGATCTGTTTCAACGCACAATAGTCAATACAGAGCCTCCAAGTCCCATCCTTCTTCTGTACCAATATAATCAGGCTCCCATAAGGTGTTGATCTTGGCCTGATGTGCCCTTTATGCAATAGTTCATGAATCTGCCTCTTGACCTCATCATTCTCCAGAACAAAGTGTCAATAGATCGATCCATTGGGCAGCGGCTCGCCTCAGGTCAGATCGTTGGAGTGCTTGACTTGACAGTGTAGAAGTACTCTTGTGGGTGAGGCGAAAATATCCCTATAATCCTCCACAACCTTGTTCATATGTTGTTGTTGTGTAGAGGATACTTGCCTAGAATTCGTGGCCATAACCTTCTTCTTGCCCTGGGGGCGAATCATAAGGAAAGCAAATTTCTTGGTGTGGGAAATGATCTTATTGCATTGCTTTGCAATGGTCAAAGAGATGGTGGTTGGTGGGGCTACCTCTAATATCTTGTACAACTTATTAGCCAAAGTAATAATCACAGAGAAGGGTCTAGACTCATATACAACATGTCACTTTTATAAGTATGGTTGTCCTAATAATACATCACAAACTTCTAGAGCAGCAACCTCACATAGTACTTCATCCGTGAAGGGCTTGATGTTGTAGGGAAGGTGACACTGTTGGCTGCCGCGAAGATCTCGTCCTTGGTGAAGCCACCCAATGATGTACGGCTATAGATGCGTTGTAGTCTTTAGGTCCAGCCGCTTCACGACCTCTGATAAAATGAGGTTCTTTTGGCTCCCGATGTCGACAATGAACTGCAATGGAGAACCCTTCACCCACATCCATGAGTGGAAGAGGCATTCCCCCTCCTCTAGATCTTCAGGCTCAATATTTTGGATCTTGGTGGTGGCCACAGTGGCACTGGGCTCCGCATCAATGATCTGCTTCCCTTTTTCAGTTCCCTTATCGGGTTCTAATTCAGATTCGAAACCTGCATCTGATTCGGAAGCCTTCATCACGACCACCAGTGACTACTTGGCCCAACACTCACTTCTATTGTGAGTGGATCTCTTATGGAACTCACACCATTTTACAGTTTCCTTCTTCATCTCCGTGGTTTTATTCTTTGCTTGTGACTTTGGTGAGCTGTATTGGGTAGCCCCCCTTTGGCTTGGTCCTTTGTTCTGTGGTTTGGGGGCACCTTTTCCTTGCTTTGGATTTGCAGATCCAAAGTCTCTCTTCTTCTGTTTAAACTTTTGCTAAGTCTTGATAGCATACTGATACGTCGTGCCGAGTGAGGAAATGTCCAGGAACTCCATCGTGTCTTGGATGTACTTGTGTAGACAGTCGCGGAACTTGAGCACCAAATGCCGCTTAGTATCCTTGATACCCAGCTTCATATGAACGATATGGCAAATATTTGTGAACTCTAGCACATCTTGGTCCCTTCCTTGCCGTAGCATGGTCCACCTTATGTATTTTTCTTCATAGCTCTCGATAAGGTAATATTAGGTTGGAAATAATACTGAGAGAGGGGGTTGAGTCAGTATTAGTCAAATCAATAACTTTTTCTTTTCATACTCTGATTTATATACGCTACTTCAATCAAGGTAACTCGCGTGTACAAGCAACTGTATTTAAGGCAACTAGCGTATATACAGCAAACTTATGATTCAGTTAATTCATCATATGTTGATCTTTAATCAATTCCTCGGTACTTCATTAACCATATAAATAGTAACCATGTGCAATAATAACAAAACAAACCATCACACATAAAAAGCACACATGAACACCAAGATTTAAGGTGGAAACCCAATGCGAGACAAAAACCACAGGTTGTTGTCTTCTTTTAATATAAGAAAAACCTGTTTACAATCTTGTACTAGTGCAGACTCATACTAGTATACAGGCACCCACTTGCAGAAGGCTACAACCTCTCTTATCTCCAACTTCCACTGTAAGGGAGCTACAACCCCCTAGCTCTTGTACTAGTCGATCTGATTACTAGTACGTAGGCACCGACCTACAAAAGGCTCCAACATTCGCTCATTTTCCAATTGCTACTGGAAGGGAGCTCCAACCCCTGGCTCTTGTACTAGCCGACCCATTTACTAGTACGTAGGCACCAGCCTACTGAAGGCTAAAACCTTCACTCATTTTCCAGCTGGTACTGGCAAGGAGCTCCAACGCCCTAGCTCTTGTACTGGTCGATACGTTTAGCAGTACATAGGCATCGGCCTACAGAAGGCTACGACCTTCTCTCTTCCTCCAGGGACCAGGTTTCATAAATTTTCACACTAGATACTCCTGGAACACAACACCACAATCTAAAGGTCTAGTTTCATCAAATTTTCAAACTGGACCCATCAGCAACACTAAAGCTCAAAATCAATCACCACTGCAATACAACCAATCACTGGAAACCTATCATCACTAAAGCAAATCACAATCGATCACTCTAAAGATTCAGAACACTATCACCAAAACACAGTCACCAGAACACACACAGAGCAAAACCCAGAATTCTACATCAACAACCATAACAAACTGTAACTTTAAATATCATATTTCGTAATGTATACGCTACTTTGATGTGTCGAATCAGCGTGTATACATGCTTTTACCAAAGAAAACCAGTGTATAGATATGCAAATACTATCTTAAAAAATTCTTAGATATTCCAAACTTTAGTGATACCCAGATCATAACATTTACATAATAAAACATGCATTAGTATTCAGATCTAGACTATCCATGATCAAACCACATAATGATAATTCATTTCAAGCCTTATGATCCCAATCCATCATCCATCATCAACCTGTTGGGCGTGGGATCCCCCCAAGGCAAGTTTGGGGCTTAAAGCCCAGTTTTTGACTAATTCCATTGTAAATACTCCGCAATTTGTGGGTGCGGAGCGAAAAGTTGTAATAGAAACATAGGGTTGTTCGCCCTTAATTTTGTAAATGTAGTGTTAGTTTAAGAGATCTAGTGAGGCTCTAAGTGTAAAGAGACATCATCTAAGAAATCGATGAAGCCTTGAGTCTAAGTGTAGAGTCGTGTCTTTGGGTCGTAGAGTAGGAGAAGGCTCTACCGCTGAGTGCGCAAAAGCCTAGTAGTCTGCAGTTGAGTGCGTGGACCCTGCAGTTGAGGGCGCAGGGCAGGTCGAGTCTGTAATCGTTTGAAGCATTAATAAAAAGAAGCTTTACCATATTTTTGTGTATCGTTTCCTTTTTTATGCATTATTGGGTATAAATTGCAAGTTTACTATTTATTTACTACGCGAACTTATTTGAATGTGTTGAATAAGTAAATGTAATATAAGCTATCTGTTTACGCGAAGATAACTAATTGTTATAAGTAAGATCTGCGGCGTGACTTGGGGAGATAGCGCAGATCGTTGCTCCAGCAGCGAAAGCCCTGCAACCCCTGGTTAGGGTTGCGTGAAGGCCCCGCAGGTTAGGGGAGTGTGCGAAGGTATTCATAGTTAGACTAAATTAACCCCTCAGACATCTCAAGGGTGCGGAAACCTAGTTCGAGCATCCCCCCATATTGCTTCGGGTGAGACCTCAATCTGCGCTCCACGGACTGTTGCCGAAAGGGCCGGTAGTACAGGGATTTGTTTGGCTAATTAAACTTTGAACCTGGGTCAGGCCCCAACAAGCCAACAAATGGTCCCATTGCCAGGACCGGAATCTTCATAGAGATGTCTGATGTCGTATCATTGGAATCCAGCTAAGAAAGAGATTGAGGATTTGTTGGACAGGAGACTTCAACAGTTCGCCGCGTAGGAGAACAGGAATCCGTGACTATCAAAAGAAGAGTGGTTAGACTGCTACCTGTACACATAGATCCACGAAATTTTCTTCGCATCTTTCCCCATTGAGCTATACGAGTGGATCGCGAAGTTAGTAGATAGTCAAGGAAGGTGCAAGCTCGACAATCCTATTGTGTGGACCCCAGAGTTGGTGCGCAGATTGGAAGCATCGAAGGATAAGATCGCACACGTTGTTGATCACTGGCTCAATTGAATTATAAGAGGATTCATTACTGAGTTCGCAGTAGATACTTCAGTCAGCTATAGCGAGGCAGAGCGATGCTTCCTCAAAGGACTGCGAGGTAAGTACGTTAAGTCTCTGAATACTTGGATTAAAATGCTACTATGTGAAAATCGGATTATGTGAATACATTAATGTTTGGGGCTATGCGAAGTGGGATAATTTACAGAAACGAAGGTAGTGCAAAACTAGAAACTAGCCCCTTGATTGCACCTCCGCGAGGGGACGAGGAAGAGCTCACGAAGGTCTCACCAAGAAGTATGATCAATTTGATAAGGCATAGGATTCCACGCATACCACCTCCACCCACACCACCACCAACTTCACTATGTTCACCCCCATCTTTACCCATACCACCTCCACCACCACCGCCAATCAATATGGCAAGCGCAATAAAGTTGTCGGTGTTCAAGGGAGTAGGAAATGAAGATCCGGACCAGTTTTGGTTCGTGATAAAAGCTGTATGGGAAGCGCAGGGAGTTATGGATGACAATATAAAGAAAGTGACATTGGTCAGTGCTTTTCAAGATCGCGCGCTGACTTGGTATATTAAGCATTCTAATGACAATCCGAAAGTGGGGATTGCAGACATCCAAACTGCGCTGAACAGAGAATTTAGCAATCCAAAGTCAGAGGAGCAGTCGATCATTGGGTTCAAGGAGATCACAATGCTACCAGGCGAGACCCCCTGGGAATTAGATCAAAGACTGAAGTGCACGATTCGCGAAGCTAATATGACTTTGACGAATAGACAGCAACGCGAATGGTTTGCAGCATCGCTAACGCCGCATTTTAGGAACGCGTTGTCACAACAAAGGTTAACAACTCATGCAGAGGCCTTGGAGATTGCGATAAGGCTACATCAGACCCCGATACAGGATCCTAACTTGGGAGTTCAACAGATCCACATGCAATTGAAAAACTTATGCCTTGAGATGCAGAGTCTGAAACAGGACAAGACAGCTCACCCGGAAGTGCGCGAAGAGGTATGGTGTGTTAAATATAAGGGTCAGGGTCATGACAAGGACCACTACCCAATGTTCACGAATTACCTCGGGGGGACGATGCCATTAAGACTGGAGGCCCAAGCAGGACCTAGTGCAGTGCCCGCGTTGTGGTGCGCAATTTGTCAAATAGGAGGAAAGCATGCCACGGACAACTATCATTTATTGCAGAAGTACACACAGAATTCACAACAGTTGTTCTCTAATTTTTGTAGATCAGTGGGACATGATGAGCGCACCTGTAGAAGCTATGAGCTGATGATGGATAGGAATCCCACCTATAGATTTCAGGCCGAAACGCGGCCCCTTGACCAGAATGCAGGAGTGGCGCGCACTAGATTTCAGGGGCGCGGATAAGGCCGAGGTGGAGGAGGACCTAGAAGAGGTCGCAGACAACTGATATGTTACAATTTCGGGGGGCGGGGCAGGACATTATGCCTATGATTGTACGAATCCAACACATCCCTCATGTATGTATTATACCTTGTTTGATCATGATTTGGAGGATTGTCCCACACTGATAGCGAGGTTGCGCAACAAGGGAGCACTCCAACCTCCCCCGACTCAGAACCTACAAATGATGAGGTCTAAGCCACGCGAGGAAGATCCTAATGTGAACATTGTGCTCCAAAGTGGAATTACGACAGGGGATGATAAAGGCAAGCAGCCTGAAGATAGTACTTGGGTTCGCAAGGCTCCGATGAAAGAACCAGAGTTTGATTTGGAGCGCGCTAAGGAAACCTTCATGGAATCTAGGAAGAGCTTCGCTGATGCCTCCACTTCAAGAAGCAAAGGCAGACCAGAGCCAAAAATGGACCCATCAATGCTCATGATGTTCCTATAAACATGTATGAAGCTATTGCGTGACAACAAGGTTGTAAAGGAATTGCAGGAACTCATAAATAGATACGCTGGGACCACGCCAAGAGAACCACGCGTAGTCCGAAAGATTGGAAAGCATGCAATGAGGATGAGAAGCGAAATGATATTGACTACGTAGATTGGAGAATATGAGATGGACCAAGTGATTCTGGATTTAGGATTGGACGCGAATGTTCAGTCGAAGCAGACATGGGAGCGCATGGGAAGGACTATGCTACAATGGTCTCCTATCCATCTGCGAATGGTGAACCATCAAAAGATCATACCTATGGGGAGATTGTAGGGAATCACCGTGGATATTGAAGGGGCAAGTGCACTAGCAAACTTTGAAGTGATAGAGATTGTTGATGACGGCAATCCCTACCCCGCGCTATTAGGAATAGATTGGGCCACTAACATGAATGGGGTGATAAATCTGAAGAAGCGCAAGATCACTTTTGAGAAAACATCTCTGCGCATAGTCATACCTTAGGACCCTGCCAAAGGATCGCACTACACGAAGCCAGTGCACGAGTATGAAAGTGACGACAACTTATACTTCATCTACATGATAACTATGCGAGAGCAAGATTGGGTAAATCCCACAGCAGATGGACGAATCTCATGGGAGCGCGAAAGCTTCTATACGTCGGATTCAGATGAAGAGATACAACGGTGGCAGAACCGATTACATGAGGTAACCATGCTAAACTGCAACATGATGACAAGATCATTGCACTGCGTATCAACGGAAGTAAGGAATCTGCCTATGTATGATGGGTTAAGATAGGTAGATGCCTTCCTAAATAGATTTGAAAGAGAGGTGTCGGAATAGCAACGTTTCGAGGCTTTGAAATGGGTATTATGCGCTACGCCCGCGAGGTTGTGGGGTACACACCAAGGAAGCTATGAGGACTGGCGCGAAAGCAGAAGAATGATACGCATGCATTTTGGGAAGCCTCAGATGCATCTAAAAGACAAGTATGACAGACAGAATGATCTGTGCGCCCATCTGTCCAGATGGGTACAAGCATATGCTAAACAACATGCACGGACGAACATAGACTTCACGTTTGGAAACGCGATCAATAAGCAATGGAATGATCTACGCGCCCATTTGTCCGGATGGGTACAGGCATATGCTAAACAACCTGTGCGGATGAACATGGACTTCGCGTTTGGAAACACAGTCAATAAGCAGGTGTTGGAGAGGAAATGGCACGAACGGTCCCTCCAGTTGGGATGACGAAGTCTGAAAAGAACGAGTGCGCAGAAGGCTACCCACGCAGAAGCCTTTAATGAAGTGTGAAAAACTCTGAACAGGGTATGTAATGCATAGCGGAGTGATTGGGACCTGCGCATACCAACAGTTCTATGGGCTTATAGGACCCCGTGCAAGAAACAGACGAGGCAGGCACCTTCTACGTTGGCCTATGGAGCAAACACTATAATTCCAATAAAGCATAGTATGCCTAGTCCGTGGGTAGTAGCACTAGTAGATATGACAGTTTGCGGAGCCTTGGAAGAAGGGATTGCACAGCTGAACAAAGCAGAACGCTTGGGACCCGAGGAAGAAATTTGACATGGTGATCTCAGGCTCCAAGAATTTATGAAAGAAAGGCTGGGATTAAGGGAGGAAAGTGCTCTGGTGGAAGTGAAAGTAAAAAAGCTTCAGGACGAAATAAAGAAGGATTTTCTTGATAAGCAAAGTAGGGTGATAAAACAGGGTGCGCATGATTACGTTGACGAAATTGGGGACTACTACTGAGAGTTGATCAGCTTGATGCCTTGGATTGGACCATATATTACTATGGGGATCACCCATGGTGGCGCGATGCAGAGGGTAAAGTGCGCAACGCGGACAGTAACAATAAAAGGTGGACTTTCTCCAGGAAAAGTGATGGATGACCAGTTAAAACCCTATACAAGTGGCGCAACCACCTGACTAGCCGTGGAAAGTATAGTCTTTGCACTCCTGGCAGTTGAAAGGAGGTGCGGGACTATAAACTACTCTGCCTTGGAGCTACGCAATGTTGAGGATGCGCGCAGGAGCAAAGTGTCACAAGGTCCGCGACCATGCAAGGGGGGTTGCGCTGCCGCGCGGGTTGGCTGGAAAGTGATCGTTGTAGTCACTATTCACAATGTAATGCTTGACTTGAGACCCAATGGAGTAGGCGGCGGGCATTTAAGACGAGCTTTATGGGCAAGATTTGGGAAAATCTGCCACCAAGGAAGCATTAATGGACCGGATTTGCGGGCAACAGTCTAATTCAAATTCAAAAGGCGCTATAAAATACAAAGGGCGGCCCAGCGAACAACACTTGGTCATTTGCGAATTGAGCTGTCGTGCGCCCCACGTATTCCGAACCGAACACTGTTTGTCTTGTGAAGAGCAATGGTTGAGCACCTAAGTGAACGGTTGAGATATTTCTAGATGAACAAGATGGCAGCGTCTGAAGAAGCCAGGGAAATCACAGAGATGATTGTCGAAGAAGCCGTGCAAGCCATGACCATAGAAGATGCCCTTGACAATGCCAGGATTGTTGCGAAAATCCCTAAATCCCTGCACACGCTGATACCAAAGAAAGACAAACAGCCAATGATTCCGGTGCGTGTGTCCCCCCGAAACCCGCTGCGAACCAAATTAACAATGGAGGAAAATAGGAAAGCGGTTAACCTAGAAACCGATGAGGAGGAAGAAGACCTTGAGGATCTCATAATTGAAGAAGACGAGGACAAGGGCATGGAGGAAGAAACCGAGGCTGTGCACCCTCCAACAAAGCTGCCCGCATATGTCCCCCCGCAGAAGGGGAAGGAGAAGGTCCCCAAGGACCTCGATGAGAGAAAGAGCTCTCTGTAGACTCCGCTCCTCCCAGACGATATCATTTTTTAAGGAATGCACCTAAGATGGGTGCCGAATTTGAAGTTCGAAGATTGGGATCTCACCGACCACGAGAAATTCCCTCACTTCGAAACTGTGTAGCTCATGAAGCTGAAGTAGAACACTGAGGGGGAAGTTATAGAATTGGAGCTGCGCAAGTGGTTATGCGGAGTTGAAAAGGCAGGGTTGTTGAACCTGCTCTGGGTGTCGCATTACCATCGCGCCCCAGTGACTATCTTCGTCATCAGGCAGCTGCTCTGCATGGTGCATGGTGGGTGTTTGTGGCTGGAGGAGCCCATCCCCATCATAGACCACTTAATCCATCGAATTACCCAGCTCCCGTGTAAGGGAGAGGACCTCGCAAACATTTCGGAGGGTAAGAGCAGTGATTTGGCCATCGCGGAGGCCATGAAAAAGAAATATAAACTCGAGAAGAAAAAATAGGGGCTATGCAATCTCCAGTATCAACAACAAAGCAGGCAGAGTTGCGACTCAAATACTGGCAGGTAAGCTCATGCAGAAGTGCCACACAGATGAGGTGCCCACGCCTGTGGTTGCACTTGCTGAACAGTGCGCGGAGGGGGTCCAGTTTAACTGGTCCGAGTTTTTGTGCAAGGAGTTCCTGGAAAATTTCCATGAGACACGACAAGAAGGAAAAACTTTCCACTATGCATGTCTTCTGCTGTCCATAGTGCTGGTGGTTGGGGAATTGCCAGAGGATAGCTAGTTCCCCACAATTGCAAGGGATCTCCTGGAGGCTGTGAAGTATGTTTCATTGTGGGCCACAAAGGACGTGAACCGGAACCGCGACAGTAAAATATTCTGGGTGTTCATGGAGATGAACATCAGAATGGGGATTAACTGCAAGCCGCGTTTATCACCCATTGTCTACAACAGCCTACAAATTTTCACGAAGTTTAAAGCGGACTTTCATCACATCTACCTCAGGGTGCACAAGGACCCTACAAAGAAGTGGAACAAACTACCTTATATAGCCACATACGATGTGATTTTCGATGTACTTGAGACGTGGCCACCGGAGTAGCGCACTCCAAACATATCTTTGCTGGAAAAGTCTGTTGCGCAGAAAAAGGAGGAGGCAGAAAAACTATGTGTGGCATAGTTGGCAGAAAAAGAAGGAAAGAAGCAGCAGCAGCAAAAGCGCAAGAGGCGCGGGACGTTGCGAAGACAACAGTAGAACAGAAAAGGCCACAGCAGCGGCAGCAGAGAAGGAGCGCGAGGGCCAGAAGTCACCTTCACCAGAGCAAGAGCAAGAGATGGAAATAGAGATAGAGAAGGGCAGCGCAGACCCACAGACAACGTCGACACTATCAAAGCACCAACGGCTGAGAGAACAGCTGGGGTCATGCAAGAAGGTGGAAGCATCTAATATTTCAATCGACCCAATCACCCTTGCTGAGAGTGATCTGCATGCTATAAGCGAGAAGGTGCGCGATGTCACCACAGAGGCCCTCCAGAACTTTGCGGAGGAGAATCAAATTGTGTTGGGGGCCCTCTGAGCACATATTCAGGAGTTGCAGGTGTGCGCTCCTCAGGCTGGTACCCTCTCGACCAACCTCACAATAGGAAAAGCCGCAGCCGAGGAAATGTTGCACGCTCGTACAACCAACACAAAAGTGCTACCAGAAGCGGCATTGGTTATAGTAAATGAGGTCAATCGCCTACGGTTAGTACATAGAAGGGGATAGGGATCAACATGGCTATGATCCTGTGGGAGACACTCTATGTTCTGCAAGATGGGATTACTGCAGAACTGCGGGCTAGGGAGAGCTGCTCATTGCACGTGTTGAGTGAGCAGAAGATCAACATGGAGAAGTTGAGCTTGCAGCGCGATCAGGTCATGTCTCATAACATGCAGATGGTGCAGGTACTAGAAGAAGCCTTCTAGATGGTCCCTGAGCTGGTCATCCCAGCAGAAGCACCAACAGAGGTGCGCATCAAGAGATTAGCAACAAGGGTGTGCGAGACGCGAGAAGAAATGGCCAAGGTTCAGCTGGAGCTGAACCTTCAGATCGCAGAGCTGTGGTTGAAGGCACAACCTTCAACTCCTCCAAAGGTAAGGGAACAGCATGCCAGCGCCATTACATCAGGGCTGGAGGAGATCAGCAGTGCAGTAAGGGACTGCACCAGAATGTTGGAAGAATCATTCGAGGTCCTCACAAATCTGCAGGACCTAAACATACAACGCTTAGAAACAAAGGCGTGTGAGCTACAACTGCAATACGACAACGTCAAAGGGACCGCGCAAACGGTGGCCCTCACTCAGAGGCTTGCGCAAATGCAATAGGCCAAAGCGCTTAAGGAGCAAGTAGACGCGGCGCAACACAAAGAAGCAGTTTTGAAGGCATGTGTTCAGCCTTGGATTGATGAGGCCTTCATAATCACAGCAACAATAGAAGGCAAGCTCGCGTAGATGTAGGGGACCCAGGAACAAATACAGGGGAACAGTTCCGACACTACGGTCTCAAAACAATGCGTACAAGAGATACAACAGGCAGCTGCTCAGTGCGCTACCGACCTTGCAGCAGTATGAGCAGAGTTGGGAGGTCTTCGCACAAAGATCTCCGCACCCACAGAGTGACTCAAGGACGAGCCACGCTGTTTGTGTTGGGGGCCTATTACGTGTGGGATCCCCCCAAGGCAAGTTTTGGGGCTTAACAGCCAAGTTTTTACTAAGTCCATTATAGAGACTCTGCGATTTGTGGGCACGACACACAAAGTTGTAATAGAGTGATAGGGTTGTCCGCCCTTACCTTTGTAAATGTAGTGTCGGTTTAAGAGATCTACCCATAGTCCTCAGACCATGGGATTGTGTAAATAGAGCGAGGCTCTAAGTGTAAAGAGACATCATCTAAAAAATCAATGAAGCATTGAGTCGAAGTGTAGAGTTTTGACTTTGGGTCGTAGAGTACGAGAAGGCTCTCCAGTTGAGTGCGCAGAAGCCTAGTAGTCCGCAGCTGAGTGCGCGAACCCCTGCAACTGAGTGCGCAGGGCAGGTCGAGTCTGTAACCATTGTAAGCATTAATAAAGAGAAGTTTTACAATATTTCTGTGTATCTTTTCCTGTTTTATGCATTATTGGGTATGAATTGCAAGTTTACTGTTTATTTACTGCGCGAACTTATTTGAATGTGATGAATAAGTAAATGTAATATAAGATATATGTTTACTTGAAGATAACTAATTGTGATAAGTAAGATCCGCGGCATGACTTGGGGAGATAGCGCAGATCGCTGCTCCAGCAACGCGAAAGCCGCATAGCCCTTGGTTAGGGTTGCGCGAAGGTGAATATAACAGGGCGTGAACGCCCCACAGGTCAGGGGAGTGCGCGAAGTAACCTGTGCGAAGGTATTCACAGTTGGACTAAATCAACCCCTCAGACATCTCAAGGGTGTGGAAACCTGGTTCCAGCATCCCCCCATACTGCTTCAGGTGAGACCTTAGTCTGCACTCTGCAGACTGTTGTCAAAAGGGATAGTAGTACAGGGATTTGTTTGGCTAATTAAACTTCGAACCTGGGTCAGGCCCCAACAAGCCAACACAACCACATAGGTGTATCCTTATTTCAGATCAAGCAAAGTATTAGAAACCCATAACCTACATATTTGATCTAACACTTCATAAGATATTCAATACTTCCACTCTTATCCCTTTGATCTTATCCTCCTTATATACTTAAATCCTTTGTCAATACCTCAGACCAAAACCACTTAGGACCAATACCTTGGACCAAATACCTCGGACCAATACCTCCGACCAAATACCTTGGACCAAATACCTCGGACCAAGTACCTAGGACCAAAACCTTTGACCAAAAACCTCGGACCAAATACCTTAGACCAAAATACCTTGGACCAAATACCTTGGAAAAAAACCTTGGTTTTCCAACATGTACGTACTTTTCCTCTTATGGGAGTGCGTGTATACGTATATACTCCTTTTGTTCTGTTAATATGCATGTATACGCTGCTTGGACAAAGTGAACCAGCGTATACTTCTTAAACCACTCTCTTTCTTCAATCTCTGGACACTGATCTTTAAGTCAACCTGTTGCATTGTGAACTGTCATCTGAGTGAGTTTCCATGAAGGACAACACCTGTATCATAATGCCAACAATCTCCCCCTTTGGACTTGATGGCAACAACAACACCAAGACACTTTCCCCTTTTGACATCAAGAGCAAAGGGCAGACCAAGATATTCTCTCCCTTTGATATACATTATGTTGTCCATGCTCCTCATGGTACATGTTGAATTCTTTGATTAAGCTCCCCCTTTTTACATGTTGAGATGCACTAAACCATCCATGCTCCCCCTGAGCACATGCAGAGTGCATATTTTTCAAAAGAATAACATGACTTTATAACTCAACTAAGTATGACCTTCCTACCAATGACTCATACATACATCAATATCCCAACCAAGTGGGGATACACCAATTTTGACTCATCCACCCAACCAAGTGGGGATATACCAAATGTTTATACATGACTAAAATAGAAATTATTACATCATCCTTCCCATGCATAGTGGGGTTACAAATTAGGTCTTTTCATGACCCTTACATCAAATGATATACATGACATTTATAACAAAGACCAACAATCTAAACAAGACCATGCTAGTCATCAGTGACCATCAGCATCTTTGAGTAGCATCAATATCAACAGCCTGTATATGTCCATCATCTAAACTGCACCATCAGCATCTTTGAGTAGCATCAATATCAACAGCCTGTATATGTCCATCATCAAAAGAGTCACCTGAATCAAAAAAACTATGTGGATCAAGCAATATAAGCATCTTCATGTACCAAGATCTTTTAACATAATGCCAAAAATGCATTAATAGAAGCATATGCTCCCCCCGAACCTATGCCAACTGTTCATTGTCAGATCTAATCATTGTAAATATCAGTAATAATCATCAAGGCATCATCATCAATCAGATATACATCAACTTTTTAGCAGCTTATGAGCACCAACACATTTCCACATATCATCAGCAGATTGTAACCATCATCAAACAGAGTAGATAATTGACTGAACCATATCAGACCCCTTTTCCTGAGTCTATCCCATAGCTTTTTCCTCAAACCAACATATACGCCACTGTGCATCTTCGAACTCGCGTATATACGCGACTTGTCTTCATTAAACTTGTGTATGATATTTAGAACACTAAGGTTTCACACTTTCAGCTCCCCCTGAGTCTGTTCTGACTGTACACTATGCTGTGCCACATCTTTCTGACTGTACTTCCTTCTTCTTTCATATCTTCGAGTGTGATGATGTTTTCTCCTTTTGGTATGGTGCCCAAAATTTTCTCCTGCATTCCTTTGCTATATGTCCAAACTTGTTACATGCATAACATCTTACATGTTTCATATTCTTTCTATAGCAATCAATGGCTTTGTGACCAAACATATTGCAAGAAAAACAATATCCCTTAAAGTACCTAGAAGCTGATGATCTTTCTGTGTGACGGTCTTGAACCATTCTACTTCTGCATCTCGCAGCAACATGTCCAAAATTATTACACATATAAAACATACAACATTATTCATCAGAGGAAATAACCGGTTCAAGTACAAGATTTTCTTTGAAGAATTTCTTTCCTTGGTTGTTGATGGGGTTGACCTCTCATCTCCTTGTTGAGCATTTCAGATTTTGCATTAGAGTTCCTTGCCTCATCTTGTGAGCTAGATTCACCTTCAATAGATTCATGAAAACCAAGACTATTTTTGACGGTAGGATACCTTTAACTACTAAGAATATTATCCAAAATCTTAGTACTGTCTTGAAATCATAATAGTTTATCCTTTTATTCTAATTTACCTTTTAAGATGTTTACCTCAACCTTATATTGCTCTTCCTTTTCAAGATATTGCTTCTTCATGATTTCTTTAGCCTTTCTTCCTTCTTCCATTTGTTGCCTTAATTTGAGAATCTCATTTTCTTGTTCTTCATCTGCTTGAGGTAGTTCTTCATTCTGCTTATTTGATTTTTCATGATTTTCTTTCAGAGAGAGGATCTTAGCTTCAAGACTTTCATAGTAACTGGATCTATCTTTAGGTCTCTTGATTTTTGTGCTCTTTTCATTTACTTCATTTCTTAATGATATTACTTCATCCTGTAGCTTTTGAAATTGATCTCCCTTTTCTTTGTATTGCTTCCTTACCTTGTTTCCTTCCTCCAACTGAGCTTTTAATTTGGTAACTTCTTCTCTGAAGGCACACTCCCTTTTCTTCAATAGATCTTGTTGATCTCTGATTTTATCTGCGAGTTTTTTAACTTCTTCCTCTATATTTCTTTCACTATCACTTTCAATATCTTCAACATTGCATGAACAGAGAAAAGTATCACTAGAAGACCAAAAATTTGTACTTGATACTTTTTTTGCTTGTTCATCTTCAATATGATGTGATTCTGAATCTAAATACTTGCTTCCACCTAATAGCCCATTGTCTCTTGTGTTGTCACTATTTCTTTGAGATGTCTTCTTCTTCTTAGGCGCTTTCTGCTTTAGCTTCTTTACCATTATTTCCACGGATCTCCTTCAAGCGATCAAGCTTCTACCAAAGGACCTCCTCTGATACCAATTGTTGGAAATAATACTAATGGGGGGGTGAATCAGTGTTAGTCAAATCAATAACTTTTTCTTTTCATACTCTGATTTATATATGATACTTCAATGAAGGTAACTCGCGTGTACACGCAACTGTATTTAAGGCAACTAATGTATATCTGGCAGACTTATGATTCAGTTAATCCATCATATGTTGATCTTTAATCAATGCATCAGTACTTAATTAACCATATAAATAGTAACCATGTGCAGTAATAACATAACAAACCATCACACATAAGGAACACACATGAACACCAATATTTAAGGTGGAAACCCAATGCGGGACAAAAACCACCTGTTGTTGTTTTCTTTTAATATAAGAAAAACTTGTTTACGATCTTGTAATGGTGCAAACTCATACCAGTACATAGGCACCCACCTGCAGAAGGCTACAAACTTCTCTCATTCTCCAACTTCTATTGGAAGAGAGCTGCAACTCCTAGCTCTTGTACTAGCCAATTAGTTGACTAGTACATAGGCACCAACCTACAGAAGGCTCCAACATTCACTAGTTTTCCAGCTACTACTGGACGACAGCTCCAACCCCTGGCTCTTGTACTAGCTGATCCATTTACTAGTACGTAGGCACCGGCCTACTAAAGGCTCCAACCTTCCCTCGTTTTCCAGCTACTACTGGAAGGAAGCTCCAACCCCCTGGCTCTTGTATTGGCTGATATGTTTACCAGTACGCAGGCGCCAGCCTACAGAAGGCTACGACCTTCTCTCTTCCTCCAGGGACCAAGTTTCATAAATTTTCAGAGTGGATACTCCTAGAACACAATACCACAATCTGAAGGCCTCGTTTCATCAAATTTTCACACTGGACCCATTAGCAACACTGAAGCTCAAAATCAATCACCACTGTAATACAACCAATCACTGGAAACCCATCATCACTGAAGCAAATCACAATCGATCAATCTGAAGATTCAGAACACTGTCACCAAAACACAATCACCAAAACACACAGCAGAACCCAGAATTCTACATCAACAACCATAACCAACTGCAACTTCAAATATCATATTTCATAATGTATACGCTACTTTGATGTGTCGAACCAGCCTATATACATGCTTTTACTAAAGAGAACCAGCATATAGATATGCAAATACTATCTTAAAAACTTCTCAGATATTCCAAACTTCAGTCATACCCAGATCATAACATTGACAAAATAAAACATGCGTTAGTATTCATATCTAGACTATCCATAATCAAACCACATAATGATAATTCATTTCAGGCCTTATGATCCCAATCCATCATCCATCATCAACCACATAGGTGCATCCTTAGTTCAAATCAAGCAAAGAATCAGAAACCCATAACCTACATATTTGATCTAACACTTCATAAGATATTCAATACTTGCACTCTTAGCCCTTTGATCTTCTCCTCCTTATATACTTAGATGCTTTGTCAATACCTCAGACCAAAACCACTTAGGACCAATACCTTGGACCAAATACCTCAGACCAATACCTCGAACCAAATACCTTGGACCAAATACCTTATACCAATACCTAGGACCAAAACCTTGGACCAAACCTCGGACCAAATACCTCAGACCAAAACCTTGGTTTTCCAACATGTACGTTTGTTTCCTCCTATGGGAGTGCGTGTATACATATGCGCTCCTTTTTTTTTGTTAACTCGCATGTATACGCTACTTAGACAAAGTGAACCAACATTTACTTCTTAAATGACTCTCTTTCTTCAATCTCTGGAGACTGATATGTAAGTTAACCTGTTGCACTATGAATTGTCATCTGAGTGAGTTGCCATCAGGGACAACACCTATATCATAATGCCAACAATATTATTCCTTGATGATGTCTCGGAAAAAATTCCAAGTGGGTGCAGATAAAAATTGTGAGGGTTCACTCTCATCCTCTTGTTCATAGTAGGTTTCCCACCAGTCCTTGACGTGTGGGGTGGCTTTGAGAAGTGAAAAAGTAATCTTTTACCAATTGGAAAAGTCATGAACAGAAAAATATCCTTCCAACAGATTTAACCATTTATCTACGGTGTTTGCATCTATCAGGCCTTCGAATATGGGAATATCGAAGTTAACTTGTACCTTAAAAGGAGTGGCACCTCCAGAGTGGTTGTTGGATGAAGTGCATCCTCTGTGGGTAGTCGTCAAACGATCTGGGCAAATTTATCCATCACATCATGCCTCTATTGCTCGAGGGCTTCCTTGAGCAACATTTTGAAAGGATCTCCCGCCACCTCGTCTTTCTTTTCTTTCGCCATCTGAGGTCGTCGAGTTTTGCAAAGCTGATCTTGAAATAGTTCAACCAGATCAAGCCATAACTCCTTATACCCTGACCTCATTGGGGACATGCAAAGAAAAACAGAGAAATAGAATACCGCTTTGATACCACTGATCCGAACCTAAACATGATTGCAACAACTTATATATATATTCATAAACACAGAGATGCAGCAGAAAAACACTTCATTTCATTAATAATTTGATTGTGTGTCATGCTTATTTCCTAAAGCATTTACAAAGGCTTCATTTTCAAATAGATACCGCCCCACATTGTGGCATATAAGAAAACATCCAATGATCATCACTGGCATGAAAGTCAGTAGAAGGGGATTAATACAGACATTGGTAGATATATCTGGGAGTAATCCACCCCCTGTGTATGAATCTAGATCTCTTTCTATGGGTATGATGTAGATCATGGATATGAATCACTGGCTTCCAGCAGATGAGGAAGATGTTTCCATATAGGTATGGTTGACATTCTTCATTTGCCTATCACCTAGAGCTTTTAATTCTTGAGGCTTTCTCATAATAAATTGGTCAGTGCATGTAGTTCTCATCTCGATTTCTAAGGAAGGCTTCATTAAGGATACTTTTGATAAATTAGCATTGTTTTTACCATCTGAGATCTTATGAGTGTTCACATTGGCATTCTTGTTCATGGTGTCAAAATCTATCTTCTCTCCTTTTCCACCATTTAGTTTTGTAGATTTCAAAGATGGGCCTTCAGCACTAGTGGGACAGTAGAGCTTGCCAAAAGTTTTCTTTAAGAGTTCCTGCAGCGAACAGACTCCATGTTCGAATTCCTTCATCCTATTCAATTTTTTGTGCTACAGAAACCATCTTCATAAAATCCTCTCTTACAAAAATAGTCTACATGCTGCCACAATTACATTCTCTTATCCCCCTCTCATGATTAAGGCACACTGGATGGGTATTTCATTGGAAAATAATATATGCCACATAACATAAGCACCTATAGAGCCAGCGACGAGAGATATTTTTCTGTTTGAGTGAAATACTTGCCTATGCTCTGAGATTTTAGTGACCAAATCACCTGATGTTGGAATCGTATAATCTTAACAAATGCAACCTTTAAGCATAGCTACCTTGTTGGTTCCACTGATAAATAATTTCTTACTCTCTTCAGAAAACATAGTCTTAGCAAGATTCCTTGTTTCATTACACAATAATTCCTCGAGGTAAAATTTCCATCCTGTTAAGAAATTCGTAACATTTACATGTTGCCTCCCCAAATGGAAAATGGTGAATTTATAGCAAAGTTCACAACCTCTCGACAATTTAATCCATGACTAAAACCTGCATGGTAATATTGAGGAAAAGTGATGACAAATTCACCAGGCACTGCAAACATTGGATAGTGTTCATTGATGAAGCTAAAAACAGTTTTTGGTGGTGATTGATCAGCAACATCCATACCAAGAGTAGCAAGAAACATACCTTTATAATCTTTAAGTATAGTACCACCATAAATTTTCCAAACATGTAGTTCAAGAAGATGTGAGTAAAAAGGGCCTTATAACTCTCTCTACTAGACATAGCCACTTAGCATCTAGAATTGTCGAAGTACTCATAAAACCTTTAGTAGATGGAGGTTGATTAGGAGATAGTATTCTAGGCTTCATCCGTGGCAAAAATGAATAAACTCTATCAGCGAAGATCTGCAGGATCTCACTCACAACTTAAGAAATAGATATGTCCACACGCGATGTTAAAGGATCCTTTCTAAGTCTTTGAAATTCCACCATTAATTCCACAGAGGAATCACGAACACTAGCCATCAATTCCTTATTCCAAGCGGCAATAAGTTGATTGTCTGTGTCATGTTTATTTCCTAAAGCATTCACAAAGGCTTCATATTCAAATAGATATCACCCCGCATTATGGCATATAAGAAAACATCCACTGATCGTCACTCGCATGCTGACGAGAAAGTCAATAGAAGGGGGGATAAGATGCAATTTTTTTTTTTTTGGCTATGGTTCACAAACACCTTGGTCAATGGGTGGTTGCTACGTCCACGGAAAAAGCTGGGCTGATCGACCCCGAAGGGAATCTAGCCCCGCAACCCACTAGCAAGGCCTAACCCCAAGGGCTTTGGGCAGAATGGACCCTGTGACCTCCCAAACGACAAGGCACTGATTTTGACCAATTGAGCTAACCCTTGGGGCTGGGGGATAAGATGCAATTATTTTAACAAACCCTCATACTTTTTCCATTATGGTACACATTTGTAGCAACACCAACATTTTGAGCCAAGTTGTAAGACATATACCTCCTATCCAATGCCATACTTCTTGTTTGTCTGAAGCCAAGGGTAATGGAAAAATGTCATGTGTCAATACTTTCGCTCCCATGTTCAACTATGCATACATCTAGTGTATGTAATTTTGTCACAACACTTGAGATATTGAATAGATTTGATATGTATGTATATATTATTATTATTATTATTATTATTATTATTATTATTATTATTCAGAAAATAAATGGCAAATGTGGGGCCCACAGAGACAACATATTTTTGGCATGGAAATGACTCTCCTGTTTCCCGAGTTGACAAGAACACCTGTTCAACTAACTTAAAAAACAATAATACAATAGAACCATGATCTTTAAATTTTTTAAATAATCATTTGATTCTCTGATCACCACTTTAAACATTGTATTCTGTAGAGTTATACTTCGAAGGCATACGAATAATTGTAGAATCAGATGAGCACCAAGAAAGAGTTTTTCTAATGGAAAGTGGAAGAAACTAATCTTGGAACCTCTAAGGCAATTTTGTACCTCGTAAATAATACATTTTTGCACTTGTTGATCTTGAAGGTATAGAATCATGAGGGTTCAGAGACGTATTAGGGACCAAACCCAAAGGATCAAATAAATAAATAAATGCATTAGAAAATATCAATGGAAGGTCACATAGTCGGTAACAACTCAGTAAACATGAGCCATAGCTAAGGGTTTGACCTCGAAGTTTCCATGGTGGATTAAGATGGAGAATGCATATTTCTTCCATACTTAGCACAGTGTCTTCAAAAGAAATTATGAGGGCGGGCCCCTAGAATTCACCTAGATTAGATTGAAGTAAATATTTTCGTGGGTGATCCCACTCATCATATATAATGTGTAATTTATTTACTTGGCACTAGTATCTCTGGCAGGTCAAACAATATAAGGTCATCATTCCCATATCTCTGAAATAGTTCAGTTATTCTAGTATGATCCATACAAGGCAAATCTTTTGTCATTTATTGATCTATAAATGACATATATCGTAGTGACTTTGCACCAAGTCGCTCAAACAAATCATTGCTTATAAATCAACAAAGTGTAATGGTGATTATTTGTCGTGAAGACCCATATGAAAAGTGGCATAATGTTGATAAGTGTTAAAGGGAAAAGTGTCTATATAGAACTGCTCTATCCCACTAAGGTGTGACAGTTGCCTTAGAAACAAACAGAGAAAAACTACTTATGTTTTTCCTTTATGAATTATAGATAGAGAGGAATAGAAAGACCAACCTCTGTCTTGCGCTAATCCTTTGATTCGATCCCTCTCTTCTTTGATAGTCCCCAGCTACCTGCACCCTTGCACGCCCATCTTCACAAAGTACCTGGGAGATCACAGAAGCATAGCACTGTACAAAGACATGGATCTATATTCATAAACAATTTAGGATCAGATGTAACTTGACCATACAAATGTAACAAGCATCAATGATACAACAACATGGAGGAAAACTCAAATATCTTTTATTGATAAACAAGAAAAGATCCAGGAGAAGTTACAACCAGTTGTTCCGACCCAGTATCAACCTCCCAGCAAAGAAGCCCCTCTTCACCTCAAACAAAGCTTAGATCACCCAACAAGCTGATGTTTGTCTCTAGAAACCAACAGCAATTCCTTACAATATGCAAAATTCCAGCCTCCGGATCTCTGGGATGAGGGATCCATATATAGATATCTATAAGGGGGATGAGTCAGCTTGTGATTTGATTAGTGTCTCCTCCCTGACAGTTCTGACTTCCACTTGGAGACTGAGGATCTCTTACCCATCCTTGGTCGAATTCAGTGAGGCAAGTGTCACAGGAGAAGATTCTGGAAGCTTCCATTGCCTCTCCACCTCGCGGAATGACACTGCCATTTGTCATTTCTCGCCCATCACACCCCACAGAAGGGACTTCTGAAATGCAACACACCCTCACAGTGTATTTGGGTGAGATGCAACGCACCTAGCCAGTGGAGCAGCTCCAATGATCCTGTTTTGACCAATTCTGAGTAGTTTCTCATGGAGAACTTCTGGGAGAAGCTGTAATCTGTTGACCTTGTTCCTTTAGGGGTTAGAACAACACTTTTAGGGACTTAGGAGCCCTTGGTTTATGGACATTTCATGCTTGGGGTTGTAGGGCCCAAAAATGTCTATAACAGTTGCCCCCTAAAGTATGAGGCCGTTAACCTTTTGGTTTCGGGTGAAATGCTTTATTATGAGGATCTGAAGTTCTTTCAATGCTGGGAGGAGACCTGTAATAAGATACAATACAATACATTTTCTTCATAATATTTTCATGATCTAACTGAGGCGGGCATTCCCATGCTCAGCTTTATAAATTCATTTTCATTTACATAGGACAGACAATCGTCTGAGTGTAGACTGATGATTCTGATAGAGCCATCATCCTTTTGGTAGGATGATTATCTGTGATGCAATGATGTACATTTAATGTCTTTATTTCCCTGAATATATATCGCAGCCCGGATGGATGAAACTAAATCCGGGGTCTTCAATCTCGTCTGATCTTCACTCGAAGTACAAGTCGATCCACGTGAGAAATGTTCTGAAGTTGAACATGGAAAGACATCGCTTGATTACCAGTCGATGATGTAAACTGTTAACAAGTGCGAGAGGAATCACCGATAATGATAATGACCCTCAAGGTACTGCAGTACAATTCACGTGGTGTGAATAAAGGACTTGGCGTCGAACACCATGCAAAATCTTTCGGTCGAAGGCCATTGATGTAAACCTGTCGCCGGAAGTGAGAAACTTGCCATTGAGGCATGCAAGCTTCAAAGTACTAAATGGGGTGTTCCTAGATCAACTTCTTGGATAATGAGCTGATGTCGACAAGAAGTGATCCGTCACAGGAAGGCCTTAATGAATCCCACATCAATGACACGGAACGGAGCAAATGATTTTAATGGAGGTGAGGACGATCTGGTGATATAAGGTTTAGGGTGGCGGTCATGAAAGAATGGAGCATAATATATGGTAGTGGGTGAGACACAAGTGAATTCTCTGAATGACTTCTCTTGAACATATCGGCGACACTGACGTGATGGATCGGTAGCATTAACCCCAAATGTGGATGGTATGGCGTGACCATGGTGATGTGACCGGTGAATGAAACAACCCAACTCGACTCGGACACGGAGCAGAAGTGTCATGTTCAAGAGCGACTTGCTACCAACAAAGTTTCTTTAAGTTTTCTTCCCAATTTTTCCCCAGTCATTGCTGACCAATACCTATTTATTTTTGTCAAGCTTGAGGAGGATAACATATGCTTGTTCTATAATTTGCCCTTCGGGGAAACCCATCGCTATGTTTTAACGAGCCTAGCGATAGTGAAACTCGTTCTCGTCTATAGACAAGTTTGTCGCTATTAATCTTTTTAACGAGTTTAACGACAAAGATAACTCGGTCCTTTTCAATTTTAGAGAGTCTGAAAAGGAACGTAAAGATAACTCCAAAATTCCTTTTTCGTCATCTAATCCCTTAAGTCCGAAAAAGTATAAAACAATACAGAAGGGATGAATTTTCGATACTTTTAACAAGCCAAACAAAACAAGTGCTCGATCTTTTTGTGTAATAATCCCTCAGGTCCAAAAAGATTAAAATCTAGAGGAGGGATAGCACTTCCTGTCTCTTTAACGAGCTGGAGAGGACAATGGCTCGGTAATCTTTTCATATTTTACAAGCCAGTTGAAAAGAGCTTAAAGGAGACTCGTCTTTTGAGGAACGAGTGATAAAACGGGTAGCAGCTGATTCCAGGTAAGGTTTGGAATTTTCAAATCACAACAGTGTCAAAAGGATGGCTAGTGAAATCACTCTTCGCAGTTGTTCCTCAAAATGGGTAAACAATCAAATGGAGGTAAATGATCGGCCAATGAAAAAGTGGAGGTGATGGTGCAAACACGACCAAGGCTTTAATGGCTGAAGTACTACATTCACGATGGTTATTTACCGGGGAATAGTTCATTTTTTAACGAGCTTAAACGCAGGTGGAAACATTTGCTCATGTCTTATGTTTGTTTGTTAACAAGCTTGAACTATGTGCTAAAACTGCTCGGTGCGGGTTTATTTTTTAACGAGCTTGAACCTTGCGGTAACACTGCTCGATTAATCCAGTTGTGTGATAAGAATGTCTCATATAAAATGGCAACTTTTAGAGTTTTGCCCCACATCCTTTCTTTATGCAAGCTAGGAAATGACCAATCCTAAGAGTTTAAAGGGTTAGAGGTCCTATAAATTTAAAAAATAAATAGTTGCTCTTCGCTTGCATGCCAAAAGGTTTGCATGCCCCCAGGTATAAAACAGAGTTTCAAGGTTACCCCTTCTTTAGTCCGTTAAAACATTGTTTTACCGAGAGAGGCCTACCTCTTACAGGTTACCCAAAGATTGTTTTATTCATAGTGCAAACAAAACACTTCTTCGGCGATGTTTACCGAAATAGACAAAGGTGAGTGAAGGAGGCTACTCCACCCACATAACTTTGACAGCAGAATTGTGTTCTAGAATAACCCCCCCTTCCAATCACGGACGGGAGTATAGACTAGTCATATTTTCTCGCGGAAACCTACCCTATACCCGAAGTTCTCCTGCCGAAGCAGACCAGGGTGCATGCCCCCTGGGATTCATTCATGTCCCCCGAATCACTCGCACTCATTGGGTGGACGAACTAGAGATTGAGACATTTCTTGCGTGAAAAGACCATTCAAGGATGGTATATGACTATTTTCTCTGTATGATCCGGAAATGAAAGCTGGTCCACGAGCTTGACCACTCTTCCTTCGTGCGGAAAACACATTACTCTAAAGAGTGAGGAGACAATTGCTCCCATGCAATAAATATAGTCTCGTCCAAGGAGTAGATTGTAATCCAGGGGTCCTTGAACTACCATCACGTTCATGTGAACGGTTTTCCCTCTCAACGTTATGGGCACATTGGGAAGGATCCCTAACGGTCGACAGGTTCCTTTATCAAAGCCCGTCAAATTTCTCATCTCAGGCAAAAGCGATGGCGAACCAAGCGCTTTCCAAGCAGTTGAGGAAAGGATACTCACAGAAGCCCCCTCATCTATGATGGTACCAGCCATAAACATTCTATATATTCGAACAATAATTCGGAATGGTATACTAGCTGGTAAACGGGGTCTGCCTAGTTGATTCCAATCGAAGGAGACAACTAGGTTGCTTGGAGGTGGGACCGAATAGACGGTCGGGTACGACCTTGACGAACTTCCTTCCTGCGGTAAAGGAACGGGTAAATTTCCCCCATGTTCGTTGGAGTCTGTGCTTATGAAAAGAATTTGGACGGTGTCATCCTTGTTCTCTTCAGTGACTGTATCATCTGAAGATGGAACCTCTGAAGGCAAGACCGGGTCAACTACCGTCTCGAAATTTTGACTTTCGTCTGGTATGGATTCAGATGGTTTATCTTCAATGATAGGTGCTTCGGCCGACCACCTGAGCGGACCAGCCGGATTTTCAACTAGTGATGGACTCGGCAAGAGTTTTTTATATCCAGGAGGAAATCGTAACGATGAGACTGGACGATCATCCAAAACTCTTTTAGCTTCGTCTAAGAAGGGACAACGGTGAACGGCATGATCGCCTTCGCACAGTTTACAAGGAAATCTATATTTTCCTTTTTGTCTGGGGGCTTCACTTTCACTAGTTAACGGTGTGTTTTCAACATGATCATCAGAGGTTGATGACACCGGGTTGTGCATACGAGGAGACCAGTCCCTTAAGATCCGAGGGATGCAAGGACAATCTCTGTGATAGTGGTCTCCTTTGCAAATGACACATGGCGATTTAGGCCTGGTCGGTCCAGTGTGTGGATTTTCGCTAGACGACACTCGTTTGCCCCCATTCGCTTTTGGCTCCTTCTTCTTCTTCTCTTTCTTCTTCTTTTCCTTCTTCTCCTTAGGTACTTGACTTTTGGCTTTACCAGCCCCATCAAGCGAAGAGGAAGGAGGAGAGGAAGAATTAGAGGAAGTAGAAGGTTGGTGGCTAACTCTGGACTCATCTAATTGCTGATTCGATTGTTCAGGAATTGTGGTGTTCTGAACGACAAAGGTTGAGAAGAGCCATACAGGGAAACCAATTGTCAGTCCTGGAAGCAACAATGTGGCCATATGGGGTGCACCAACATCTCCCCAAGAGGAGAAGGGACTAGGATTTCCTCCAAGGGGAATTCCTTGGTTGGTGGATTCCATTTTCTCAACCCAAGATCAACGTAGGAAAGGGGTAATGAATATTCCGTTTAAAATAAATTTTAGACGCTTTGACACAACTTGTTTTTTCAGTTTTTAAGAGTCGAGAGAAAACAAAAGATGACTCTAGTCGCCTTCGATTTTTAATGAGCCTGAAGTGACAAGTGCTCAGATGGGCCTTTTCTGTTAAGGAGTCTGAAAAGGAACGAAAGGGACTACTCTGGAAATCTAGGTAGAGGGAGTACCAAACCAATCACAAAACTTCATAATACTTTTTACAGTACGGCAGTCAATCTTCCTGAATGTTGTGTTCAGTGCATTGCAATCGATAGGGCGGCAGACACGGCTTCCTATGGATAAAGGATTTAAGCCTATAGGGGTCTCCCAAAATATACTCGACGGTACGTGGGAGCACAAGTCCGTACTGGCACTTATCGTCTTAAAGTGGAGGAATCACCCAACCATCAGTGGGAACAACAGTTACCAGGCTTTACGACGTCAGAATAATTCTCTAGCCTAGACCTCTAAATGTTGTGCGTTAAGTTCCAAAGCGTTGTTAGATTCATTGAATTTATTTTAAGTTGATCTTGTTTATGGAGTTTGCCTTTCGGGTTCACCACGAGATGTAGATGTAATTCCTAAAATGCAATCTAAGATAATAAACAAACTTTTTATCTCTTTTATACAATGAAAATCCTAGCTACTAGGGAAAAGAAAGACAGAATATTTTCACAAAGAGCAAAGAGCACACTGTAAATGCACTTTCCTAAATCAAGCCAAACAGACTATCTATATACAAATGCACATGCATGTATTTGTTTTTCGACTTTCTTAGTATATGGATGCTAAAAAGAAAGCTGATGCACAAATCTGAATTTCTTTTCAAGCGACAAATATAAACAAGCTTCTTTTCGAAATCAAAAATGGAGACGATTACGACACCTTACAATTTTGAAATGAATACTCGTTCTTGACACTAGAAAATTACAAATTCAGACCAAAAGCAATAGTAACAGGATAATCGACCATCAACAGCAATAAAACTCTTTCCTAAGACTAAAATCGACACTTGCGACAGTTTCAAATCAAAGGACGACAATACAATTATGCTACTTTTGCAAAGGAGAACTGTAAATGACTCAACAAACACACAAAAACATCTACAGTTCTTTTGTACAAAGGAAGCGGAATAACAGCAAGGAAAAGCGGTTTCAAACAGACATATACTGATCACAGGCAGCAAAATTCAGGAATAGAACTGGAAAGAATGATCCACAGAAACCACAAATGCACAGAGCTAGTCTGATCAGCGCACCTGTAACACAGAGAATCTGAAATGCAACGCAGGTTGCCCACTTGGGAAGTGCGCTGAAATTCAGAATCTCTGAACAGTACCTGCGCTGGTCCAGAAAGGAGACTCTGTTCGGTCTCCGAGTCACAGTTTGCAATTCAGTTCTTGGTTTTTGGCTGAGTAAAAAGCAATCAGTAATGCAAAAATTAGGGGTAGATCTAAGGAGGATCTAAGAGCTATCAAAAGGGCAATCAGATAGTTTGTAAATCAGTTGTTTAAATCATAAACAAATCCAGTAAATGGATTGAAGCAGCAGTCATCTACTTTGAATTTGTTATGGCAAACGCAGTTCGAATGCTACTTATAAGTTTATGAAACAAACAACAAATAATGATAAACAAACAAACTAATTATCTCCCCAAAGGAGTCACCATTTTGTTACAGGGAAAAGTGTCTATATAGAACTGCTCTATCCCACTAAGGTGTGACAGTTGCCTTAGAAACAAACAGAGAAAAACTACTTATGTTTTTCCTTTATGAATTATAGATAGAGAGGAATAGAAAGACCAACCTCTGTCTTGCGCTAATCCTTTGATTCAATCCCTCTCTTCTTTGATAGTCCCCAGCTACCTGCACCCTTGCACGCTCAGCTTCACAAAGTACCTGGGAGATCATAGAAGCATAGCACTATACAAAGACATGGATCTATATTCATAAACAATTTAGGATCAGATATAATTTGACCATACAAATGTAACAAGCATCAATGATACAACAGCATGGAGGAAAACTCAAATAGATTTTATTGATAAACAAGAAAAGATCCAGGAGGAGTTACAACCAGTTGTTCCGACCCAGCATCAACCTCCCAACAAAGAAGCCCCTCTTCACCTCAAACAAAGCTTAGATCACCCAACAATCTGATGTTTGTCTCTAGAAACCAACAGTAATTCCTTACAATATGCAAAATTCCAGCCTACGGATCTCTGGGATGAGGGATCCATATATAGATATCTGTAAGGGGGATGAGTCAGCTTGTGATTTGATTAGTGTCTTCTCTCTGACAGTTCTGACTTCCACTTGGAGACTGAGGGTCTCTTACTCATCCTTGGTCAAATTTAGTGACGCAAGTGTCACAGGAGAAGATTCTGGAAGCTTCCATTGCCCCTCCACCTCGCGGAATGACACTGCCATTTGTCATTTCTCACCCATTGCACCCCACAGAAGGGACTTCTGAAATGCAACGCACCCTCACAGTGTATTTGGGTGAGATGCAACGCACCTAGCAAGGATAATTTTAGGGGCGAATGTTCGCCCTTTGGCGAAATTAAGGGGTTTTAAATTTTTAGTGGGCGAATATTTTGTATCATAGTACATTTTTACAAATCACCTCAAATAGCCCACCTTATTTTAAGGGAGAGGGTAAAAAAGGTAAATTTAGCCCTTGAAATTAGGACTTACAACCTTCCATTCGCCCATTTTCAAGAATAGGTTTTATTTAAGTGAATCCATTCGCCCATTTTCAAGAATAGGTTTTATTTAAGTGAATCCATTCGCCCATTTTCAAGAATAGGTTTTATTTAAGTGAATCCTATGGGCCAAATACCATATTTATAAAAGAGGTATGGTAAATTAATAAAAATATAAATAAATGAGAGGTACGATAAATAAATAAAACATTTTTTATATTTACTCCATAAGTCACCTTATACACATGTAAGGGTGTAAACAAATAAAAATATAAGTAAAGTGGAGGTATGGTAAATAAATAAAACGTCTTTTTATACTTACTCAAAAGGTATGGTAAATAAATAAAAATATAAATAAACTAAACGTATCGTAAATAAATAAAACATCTTTTTATATTTAGTCCATAACCCTCATTCTATTTATGAAGGCTCAAGAAAGAGGTTTTATTTAAGTGAATCCTATGGGCCAAATACCATATTTGTAAAAGAGGTATGGTAAATTAATAAAAATATAAATAAACGAGAGGTATGGTAAACAAATAAAACATTTTTTTATATTTACTCCATAAGTCACCTTATATTTACGAACACTCAAAAAATGGGTTATATTTAGGTGAAACCTATGGCCAAAATACTATGGGACAAATACCAGATTGTTATTAATACCATGCAAAATACCATTATTAACCCTAATATTAGAATTAATAAAAATAAAAATGACACATGGTATTGACCCATGGTATTCACCAAAATGGCACATGGTATTGACCCATGGTATTCACCTGGAATGTAGCCTATTTAAATGGGGGAATTAAACCAGCATGTAGCCTATGCTAAGTTTCACTAGGACTTTACAAAGTTTTATTATTTAGTGAAAGACTCGCCAAGATCTTACAAGATTTTATAATTGAGTAAAATATTCGCCATGCCTGGTGATAGATTCGCCAAAAAATTATATATACATATTATATTATTGATAAAATCGCCTTCCATTTTTCCTATATACCATGGAGATTCGCCCATTTATTATATTTATAAATTTAGGGGGGGTTCTTAAAATTTTCCCTGGCACCTAGCCAGTGGAGCAGCTCGAATGATCCTGTTTTGACCAATTCTGAGTAGTTTCTCATGGAGAACTTCTGAGAGAAGCTGTAATGTGTTGACCTTGTTTCTTTAGGGGTTAGAACAACACTTTTAGGGACTTAGGAGCCCTTGGTTTATGGACATTTCATGCTTGGGGTTGTAGGGCCCAAAAATGTCTATAACAATAAGACCAATGCAGCTATTGTCACGATAACCACTCACCTTTCCCTTTATTCTACAAAACACTCCCAAGTGTGAAATCCAATTTTCTTTCCAACTATTTGCCTGTAAAAGGGAAAGTAATGAATAATTTGTCTTGGAAGAATAACTTTCTTTGGGGAAAATAGGGTGGAAAACATGAAGCCTCGTCTCCTTACCAAGAAAGTAAGGCTAACTAGGCTTGATTGATATCCATGCCTGAGGAATTATATTAGTGGTAAAATTTGTTTCTTGATACTAGTGATTACCCCATTACTATTGTAATTGTATCCCTTATTAATATTGGTGTGCCCCTATTGTCCCCATATTTTTATTATTGTGCCCCATAGAATCCCTCTATTGTTATTTTTGTGGCTTTATATTATTATTGTTAGGTTGACTGGGTTATATTGTGACTCCTTAGACTCCTATATATAGAAAGGAGCTTTTGTCATTTGAATCATCCAAGAATTGTTCATTTATGTAATGTAAAGGAGGTTGCCCGTCGAAGAGGCTGAATCTAAGGTGTTGATCTATCTTTTCTATCTTTTGTTGAGCTGGTTTCATAACATTTGGTATCAAAGCTTTGGATTCTAGTGTTTCGCTGCTCCAAATAGGTCATCGTGGCATTTTTGCTATAACCTTTTTCTGTTATGTTTCAGAAGCTAAAACAAAACCCCATTTGAGAAGAAATCACGTTGAATCTTGGGTCCAAATTTCAGAGCTTTTCGCGCTATATTTGCGGAGATATGATATGAAAAAGTTGGTATTTTTACAGACCCCTGGATTACATTCCAAACAGGTGACCTGGGGAAAATCGTCATAAATTTCTCTGTGAGCATCGGATTGGAATTTTGTAAGGTACAGAAAGAGGATGGACTGTAGTTTCTTGTGTATATTTTTTAGAGCCAAAGGTCAAAACAGTGACTCGTGGCACGTCGTACAAGTTCGCTCTACTGATCTAGTCTATAATCAGGTCATCTTGGGAGATTGTGCATAACTCTTCCTTGGAGAATCCAATTTGGATCAGCTGGTGGAATTGGAAAGAGGACACAGAGGGCTACTAAAGGTCACAATTTCATAACTGGATGATCCGAAATTGCAGAGATACATCAGATTCAATATCAAGCTTCTACAAAGTGAAAAAAGGTGTGTAGTTTTTTTTAAATTTTTGCATAAGCTTGGTTTGAAAAATTAGTTTGAATCAGTAATTTATGCCCCGAGGAAAAAAAATGTAAACACCTAGTAAGCAACCTGAAAGCTCTAGCATGACTCATGAAGAAGAGAAAGAAATGCAGCATGATATATCAAAATTACGAGAACAAGTGCAACAAGTGTCACTTGCACAAAAAGCAACAGAATCTAAGATGGATGGTTTAAGGAAAGATGTAGAAGCTAAAATGGATGGTTTAAAGAAAGGTGTAGAAGCTAAGATGGATTGTTTAAAGACAGGCATAGAAGCTAAGATGGATGGCATGGAAGCTAAGATGAATTGCTTCTTATATCCAACACCAGAGTGTCAAGTGATGGTTGCAAATGGAGGAACAATAAATTGCTCTAGAAAGTGCCATAATATCAAACTATCCATGGGAGAATATGTATTGACTAGGCCAATGCTTTCCATTCCAATGGGAAGTGTTGATGTTGTACTAGGAGTCCAATGGCTACAATCCTTGGGTACAATAGTTTTTAATTTTCAATAATTTTTCATGAAATTCTCTGTGGAAGGAAGGGAAGTTCAATTAAGGGGTATTGCAGGGAAACCAGGAAATATAATCTGCTCTAACGGTATGACGAAGCTTCTAAAAAGGGAACAAAGAAGTGTAATTGCACAATTATGTTCGCTAGATGTTTCCACATTGGAATCATCTATTTATCCAGATCTCCAAAAAATCTTGGACAACCATTCCAAGGTATTTGAGACTCCCAAAGGTCTCCCACCTATTCGTGATCATGATCATGCTATTCATCTGATTCCAAGAAGTGTTCCTCCAAACATCAGGTTGTACAGATATCCCTATGCCCAAAAGAGTGAAATTGAACGTATGGTTGCAGAAATGCTAGAGGTTGGTATAATTCAACCGAGTCAAAGTTATTTCTCTGCTCCAGTAGTATTGGTGCACAAGAAGGATGGATCATGGCACATGTGTCCAGATTATAGGGAGCTCAACAATCTCACTATTAAAGATAAGTTTCCCATTCCTGTCATTGATGAATCACTGGATGAATTGCATGGATCAATTTACTTCACCAAGTTGGATCTTCGTTCAGGATATCATCAAATCAGAATGAAGACTGAAGACATTCTAGAAACAGTATTTAGAACTCATGAGGGTCATTATGAATTTTTGGTCATGCCTTTTGGCCTTACCAATGCACCTTCAACATTTCAATGTTTGATGAATTCCATTTTCAAACCATTCCTTAGAAAATTTGTGTTAGTATTTTTTGACGATATACCAATCTACAGCAAGTCTTGGAAGGATCATGTTGAACATGTTGGCAAGCTGCTACAACTATTAGAGGAGAAACAATTATATGCAAAAAGATCCAAATGTTTCTTTGGAGTACAAGAGGTGGAATATCTGGGTCATATTGTATCTCATGAAGGAGTTAAGGTAGACCCTAGCAAAATTAAAGCCATTAAGGAATGAAAAATCCCCACATCCATAAAGCATCTGCGAGGATTTCTCGGGTTGACAGGGTATTATAGCAAGTTTGTTAACAATTATGGGAGAATAGCAACACCTTTAACAACATTATTAAAGAAAGATGCATTTTCATGGACTCCAGAAGCAACAAGGCCTTCGAGCATCTTAAAGAGCCAATGTGCCAAGCACCGGTCTTTGCTACACCAGACTTCACAAAAACCTTTATTGTGGAATGTGATGCTTCAAGAAACGGAATTGGTGTTGTTTTAATGCAAGATGAAAGACCCATTGCTTTTGAAAGTTGTCCAATCAAGGAAATGTTTTTACACAAATCTATTTATGAGAAGGAAATGTTCACAATACTCCATGCACTTAAGAAATGACGACCCTACCTAATGGGAAGACACTTCAAGGTAAAAACAGATCATGATAGCCTTAAATACTTTTTAGAACAAACATTATCCTCTGAAGAGCAAAGGGGCACAAAAATGTTGGGTTATGACTTTGAAATCATCTACAAAAAAGGGAAGGAAAATGTGGTGGTAAATGCACTCTCAAGAAAGGATGAGGATGTGGAAGCATTGTTGTGTGCCATTTCTATTATCCAACCAGATTGGATAAACGAAGCAAGGGAGGAATGGAAGAAGGACGAAGAAGTGTGGGCACTTATTCGAAAGTTACAACAAGACTCCAGTACGTCTGATACATTTAGTTGGAAAAATGATTCATTATGGTACAAAGATCACTTATACCTCTGTAAGAATTCCCAGCTAAAACAAAATATTCTTATGGAATTGCACACTTCTCCCATAAGAGGGCACTCAGGATTTTTAAACACTTACCACAGGGTTAAGAAGGAATTTTTTTGGGAGGGCCTTAAATCAGAGATTCAAAAGTTTGTGGCGGAATGTTTGGTTTGCCAACAAAATAAAGTTGAAACAATTAAGACATCGGGTCTATTACAACCTTTATCCATTCCAAGCTAACATTGGGAGGAGGTTTCAATGGATTTTATCACAGGTTTACCCAAGTCCGAGGGAAAGAGTGTCATCATGGTGGTAGTTGGTAGACTTACCAAGTATGCACACTTTTGTGCATTATCACATCCATTTAAAGCTAGTATAGTTTCTACTGCATTTATGGAAACAATTCAATAGCTACATGGAAACCCAAAGATTTTTGTAAGTGACAGAGATCTCATTTTCACTGGAAATTTTTGGACAGAATTATTTTCTTGTATTGGTACTCAGTTAGCTCATAGCTCATCTTGTCATCCTCAATCTGATGGGCAAACTAAGATAGTAAACAAATGTTTGGAAGGATATCTTCGTTGCTTTGTATATGCTAAACAGACACAATAGGTCAAATGGTTGCCTCTGGCTGAATGGTGGTATAACACTTCCTTCCATACAGCAACAAAAATGACCCCATTTATGGCACTTTATGGATATCAGCCACCATCCATCACATCATATTTAAAAGAAAATTATAAGGTTCAAGCAGTGGAACATCACATCGAACATCAACAACAAGTCCTCCAACACTTAAAAGATAACCTCGTGTTGGCACATAATAGAATGAAACAACAAGCAGATCAACATCGCAGCGAAAGAAGTTTTGATGTAGGTGATTGGGTATTCCTACGGCTACAACCATATAAGCAAATGTCCCTCAAGCAAGCTAAGAAGGATAATAAATTATCACCAAAGTATTATGGTCCGTACAAGGTGTTGCAAAAGATTGGTACTATGGCATACAAATTGGAGCTTCATACAGCTTCTCGATTGCACCCAGTTTTCCATGTTTCATGTTTAAAGAAGGTTATAGGCAACAAGCTCCCAGTTCAAACAATATTGCCAGAACTTGACGAGGAAGGAAAAATTATATTGGAACTAGAAGCAGTCACAGAAACAATAACTCAACAGTTACGAAATCGATCAATTTCGGAGTATCTTATCAAGTGGAAGAACTTATCCGCTGAAGATTCCACATGGGAGGATGAGAATTTTATACAGAAGCATCCAGAACCACTCAAGCGTTGAGGACAACACTTTTTTGAAGGAGAGGGGCATGTTGGGTCCCTATAATACTAGTGATTACCCCATTACTATTGTAGTTGTATCCCTTATTAATATTGTTCTGCCCTTATTGTCCCCATATTTTTATTACTGTGCCCCATAGAATCCCTCTATTGTTATTTTTGTGGCTTTATATTATTATTGTTAGGTCAGCTGGGTTATATTGTGACTCCTTAGACTCCTATATATAGAAAGGAGGTTTTGTCATTTGAATCATCCAAGAATTGTTCATTTATGTAATGTAAAGGCGATTGCCCCCTCGAAGAGGCTGAATTCTAAGGCATTGATCTATCTTTTCTATCTTTTCTATCTTTTCTTGAGCTAGTTTCATAACAGTATGATTGGTAATGAACCTTGAAAGACACACATGTTATCATCTTCAGAATGTTAACAGTTACACATCCATGGAATCTCTGGTTCTTCCAACTTCTATGACATAATCAATGAAGCTCAAGCCTTCGAGATTTCTGGATCGAGTGTTCTTAGAAGAATGCAGCGGGATTAGAAGTTGGTGTCCAAGCAATTACTCACCTTTATCACGAGCTGACCAACTGGTTTTCCTATTCTAGATTACCCTCAAGATCCACTTACATTCCACAAGCAAAATAAGGTATTGTAAAGACAATCTCTCTCTGTTTCTAAAGGAAAGCAATCTCTATGAAATGACCAAAGATAACTTTTTGTTATTTTTGTAACAGTTTCCTTCATAACATTTCCAGAGAACTCATAATCCATTGCATCATTTGCAAATGACACAGGGCACTGATTCTCAAACATTTCTTGTTTGTTAGAATGACCTAGGTCCTATAAAAGGTAAGTCTATCAACCAAAAATTTCCTTGCACAACTGGAGCGTTAATCCAACTAGATTCCATCATGATGGTTCCATTACATTAGAGGTGTATCTAGGTCTTTATAGTGACCAGGATTGCTACAGAGTCATTTTCAATAGATTCCCATAAACTACTATTTTTTGTAGTTTTCTTTTTCCTAGGAACAAGAGTTCCAAGGCTCACATGGCAGAGATGCTTACGTAGATTGCTCCTCAAAGTGATTTTGTTTCCTAGGACCACAAATGTCACTATGAATTAACTCAAAATCTATGTTGCTCTAAATTTAGATATTTCAAAGCTATCCATCTTTTGCTTTCCAAAAACACGTCCTTCAGCTCTGATTCCATGTTTTCAAATTGAATCACATCAGCATCATGTTATCATTGGAACTGGATCACATAGATCATTCAATAAGACAAAAGTACTATGAAATGAGACATTGATAATTATATTACAAAGACAGAGCAAAATAAAATGGATTTGGAAGCACGTGAACATGTAATAGAGATTTTAACACTAAATATTCCAATTCGTATGACTCTTTATTTTTCCAATAAACTTTCACTTCCTATAATCTCTCTCTCACCATATATGTAGCCAAGTTTTTCCTCTTATTGACTTGCCATTTAGAGACCCTCAAATTATACCACATATGATTGTTTCATGTACACTTATTTCAAAATTTTACCATTACTTTAATGACCTAACATTTCAACAATAGAACCAAGCCAAGCCTTTCTAGACCTTTCCTATAATAGCTCACATCAAATGACATGATCCAAAAATGGATTTTCCTGGTTGGGGTCAACCTCTGACATATATGTCACTTGTACTAAAGTGACCAAAGAAACAAGATTGTCATAATGTATGACACAAATTCACGTCATTAAATATGGTGTGGCCCACCATAAGCCTTATGCATTATATAGGGCATTGTTTTCCAAGGAAAATAAAGTGGAAAGAAGAATAAGGTGTAAGCAGATTTTGGTGAGATCTAACCAATTTTGGGAACAAAATGGTCATAACAACAAATATGCACAACTGTGGTATCATTAAAAGAGCTTATTTAGTCATTAATGTTTGTGCACAAAGCTATCAATGAAACGATGGTCCTTAGTGATCCTTAGTGATAAACAAAGAGCATCAAGACAAAGTGTGCTAAAATAGAATGTAGTTGTAGCTAATACATGTAAAAATTACATTAATGGCTTTCTTGGAAGTTGTCTAAATCAAATCTTGTTGGAACTATCCTGCTACAGGAATAAAAATACACATAAGAACCATTAGACTATATTTTCTAAAGCTTGTTCACCAAAACCCTAGTTGGTTATTAGAGCATGATAAAATTTATTTCCTCTCATATCTTCACTTTTATATATAAACTCCTGTGTATGCAAGGTCAGCCTTTTAGGATCTAAAGAACCCATCAAAGTGCCTCTTCATATCATTGGTCACATAAAATAGTTTATAAACACTTGAAATAATACGTGAATACACACTGAGAAATAAAATATGCATGGCATGTTGGTAGAATATCGAATATAACAACAATTATTATGCATAACATCAATAACTTCAATTATTGGGACAAGAGACAATTATCCTTTTATATCATAAGCCTTTTCAATTCCTTCAAAACCACTCCAAGTTGAACCAAAGAAATCATTTCAACTAGATTGCCTTCTTGCAACAATTTATAGTGGTCATCAAATACAAGAAAGGTACACAACCACAGTTGAAACTTGATTTTCCTCAAGATTTCCTTTCCCTTCAATGATAGTTTAATGAAACTAAATCCTTTTGTTAATGAGTAATAAAATTGATTAAGATATATCCATTTTTTTAAGGGAGAGATTTAAACCACCCAAATAAAAATCCCTAGTAGGGTATCCTATGCATAAACTATGCAAAAGGTTGGCAAAAATAAATTAATATGCAAAAATCTCCTTGTACACAACTATTGACAACTTCAAATTTGAACATAGAAAGAAGGCTATGTACAAGAACATCATAAACCTAGGAGTAACAATAACTACAATGCCAAACTGGGGAGAATGTGCAAATGTTTAATAGCAACTCAATATAAAGGACTGAAATAAATAAATAAATAAAAATAATAAACCCAAATAGCGTGTACCAGCTTAATAACTAAACGACGACTGCAAGATAAGAATCCATACACACCTCTCAAGGTTTTGTAACACAAGGATCTAGATTGAAGAGAACCTTTATACTCCTTTCAAATATTCCAAGATTTCAGAGTCCAATAGAGCCTCAACAACTATACAGTTATGAGGGTTTCAAACCCATATTATTGCACTCTGATTTTCTACAGATGATTAGATCATAAACAACCATACAAACGGTAACTATTTTCCATTGAGAAGAATCTATATACCCCTCTCAAGGTCCTGCAAGGCAAGGACATGGATTGAAAAGAATATATATACTCTTCTCAAAATATTCCTATTTCTCCAAGTCGTCATTGAGCCTCAACAATTATACAGTTGCGAAGCATTGAAACCCATATTCTTGTCCTATAGTTTTCATCATATGACTCGATAATAAAGAACTATACAAACATATGTGTCCTATTGAGAAAATCTATATACCCTTATCAAGGTCTTGCAATACAAGGGCATCGATTGAGAAGATTTTATATACTCCACACAAAATATTCCATGTTCTCAGAGTTGTTGTTGAGCCTCAACAATTGTACATTTTTGAGGCATTTTGTTATGAAACCAGCTCACAAAAAGATAGAAAATAGAGATCCACGCCTTAGAATTCAACCTCTTCGAGGGGGCAACCTCCTTTACATTACATAAATGAACAATTCTTGGATGATACAAATGACAAAACCTCCTTTCTATAAATAGGAGTCTAAGGAGTCACAATATAATCCAGCCGACCTAACAATAATAATATAAAGCCACAAAAATAACAATAGAGAGATTATATGGGGCACAGAAATAACAATATGGGGGTAATAGGGGCACAACAATATAAATAGGGGGTATAACTACAATAGTAATGGGGTAATCACTAGTATTATAGGGACCCAACATGCCCCTCTCCTTCAAAAAAGTGTTGTCCTCAACGCTTGAGCAGTTCTGGATACTTCTGCATAAAATTCTCATCCTCCCATGTGGAATCTTCAGCGGATAAGTTCTTCCACTTGATAAGATACTCTGAAATTGATCGATTTCGTAGCTGTCGAGTTCTTGTTTCTGTGATTGCTTCCGGTTCCAATATAATTTTTCCTTCCTCGTCAAGTTCTGGCAATATTGTTTGAATTGGGAGCTTGTCACCTATAACCTTCTTTAAACATGAAACATGGAAAACTGGGTGCAATCGAGAAGCTACAGGAAGCTCCAATTTGTATGCCATAGTATCAATCTTTTCCAACACCTTGTACGGACCATAATACTTTGGTGATAATTTATTATCCTTCTTAGCTTGCTTTAGGGACATTTGCTTATATGGTTGTAGCCGTAGGAATACCCAATCACCTACATCAAAACTTCTTTCACTACGATGTTGATCTGCCTGTTGTTTCATTCTATTTTCTGCCAACACGAGGTTATCCTTTAAGAGTTGGAGGACTTGTTGTTGATGTTCGATGTGATGTTCCACTGCCTGAACCTTGGAATTTTCTCTTAAATATGATGTGATGGATGGTGGTTGATACCCATAAAGTGCCATAAATGGGGTCATTTTTGTTGCTGTATGGAAGGAAGTGTTATACCACCATTCAGCTAGAGGCAACCATTTGACCCATTGTGTCTGTTTATCAGATACAAAGCAACGAAGATATCCTTCCAAACATTTGTTTACTATCTCAGTTTGCCCATCAGATTGAGGATGATAAGATGAGCTATGAGCTAACTGAGTACCAAGACAAGAAAATAATTATGTCCAAAAATTTCCAGTGAAAATGGGATCTCTGTCACTTACAATAATCTTTGGGTTTCCATGTAGCTTTTGAAATGTTTCCATAAATGCAATAGAAACTGTACTGGCTTTAAATGGATGTGATAATGCACAAAAGTGTGCATACTTTGTAAGTCTGTCAACTACCACCATGATGACACTCTTTCCCTCAAACTTGGGTAAACCTGTGATAAAATCCATTGAAACCTCCTCCCAACGTTGGCTTGGAATGGATAAAGGTTGTAATAGACCTGGTGTCTTAATTGTTTCAACTTTATTTTGCTTGCAAACCAAACATTCCGCCACAAACTTTTGAATATCTGATTTAAGGCCATCCCAAAAAAATTCCTTCTTAACCCTGTGGTAAGTTTTTAAAAATCCTGAGTGCCCTCCTAAGGGAGAAGTGTGCAATTCCATAAGAATCTTTTGTTTTAGCTAGGAATTCTTACAGAGGTATAAGCGATCTTTGTACCATAACGAATCATTTTGCCAGCTAAATGTATCAGAAGTACTGGAATCTTGTTGTAGCTTTTGAATAAGTGCCCACACTTCTTCGTCGTTCTTCCATTCCTCCCTTGCTTCGTTTATCCAATCTGGTTGGATAATAGAAATGGCACACAACAATGTTTCCACATCCTCATCCTTTCTTGAGAGTGCATCTGCCACCACATTTTGCTTCCCTTTTTTGTATATGATTTCAAAGTCATAACCCAACATCTTTGTGACCCACTTTTGTTGCTCTTCAGAGGATAATCTTTGTTCTAAAAAGTACTTAAGGCTATCATGATCCGTTTTTACCTTGAAGTGTCTTCCCATTAGGTAGGGTCGCCATTTCTTAAGTGCATGGAGTATTGCCAACATTTCCTTCTCATAAATAGCTTTGTTTAAAAACTTTCCCTTGATTGGACGACTTTCAAAAGCAATGGGTCTTTCATCTTGCATTAGAACAGCACCAATTCCATTTCCTGAAGCATCACATTCCACAATAAAGGTTTTTGTGAAGTCCGGCGTAGCTAAGACCGGTGCTTGGCACATTGCCTCTTTAAGATGTTCAAAGGCCTTTGTTGCTTCCGAAGTCCATGAAAATGAATCTTTCTTCAATAATGTTGTTAGAGGTGCTGCTATTCTCCCATAATTCTTAACAAACTTGCGATAATACCCTGTCAACCCTAGAAATCCTCGCAGATGCTTTATGGATGTGGGGATTTTCCATTCCTTAATGGCTTTAATTTTGCTAGGGTCTACCTTAACTCCTTCATGAGATACAATATGACCCAAATATTCCACCTCCTGGACTCCAAAGAAACATTTGGATCTTTTTGCATATAATTGTTTCTCCTCCAATAGTTTTAACACCCTGTCAACATGTTCAACATGATCCTTCCAAGACTTGCTGTAGATTAGTATATCATCAAAAAATACTAACACAAATTTTCTAAGGAATGGTTTGAAAATTGAATTCATCAAACCTTGAAATGTTGAAGGTGCATTGGTAAGGCCAAAAGGCATGACCAAAAATTCATAATGACCCTCATGAGTTCTAAATGCTGTTTTCGGAATGTCTTCAATCTTCATTCTAATTTGATGATATCCCGAACGAAGATCCAACTTGGTGAAGTAAATTGATCCATGCAATTCATCCAGTAATTCATCAATAACAGGAATGGGGAACTTATTTTTAATAGTGAGCTTGTTGAGCTCCCTATAATCTGGACACATGCGCCATGATCCATCCTTCTTGTGCACCAATACTACTGGAGCTGAGAAAGAACTTTGACTCGGTTGAATTATACCAGCCTCTAGCATTTCTGCAACCATACGTTCAATTTCACTTTTTTGGACATATGGATATCTGTACGGCCTGATGTTTGGAGGAACACTTCTTGGAATCAGATGAATAGCATGATCATGATCACGCATAGGTGGGAGACCTTTAGGAGTCTCAAATACCTTGGAATGATTGTCCAGGACTTTTTGGAGATCTGGAGAAATAGATGATTCCAATGTGGAAACATCTAGCGAACATAATTGTGCAATTACACCTCTTTGCTCCTTTTTTAGAAGCTTTGTCATGCCATTAGAGTTGATTATCTTTCCTGGTTTCCCTGCAATACCCCTTAATTCAACTTCCTTTCCTTCCACAGAAAATTTCATGAAAAGTTCTTAAAAATTAAAAGCTATTGTACCCAAGGATTGTAGCCATTGGACTCCTAGTACAACATCAGCACCTCCCATTGGAATGGAAAGCATTGGACTAGTCAATACATATTCTCCCATGGATAGCTTGATATTATGGCACTTTCCAGAACAATTTATTGTTCCTCCATTTGCAATCATCGCTTGACACTCTGGTGCTGGATATAGGAAGAAATTCAATTCTTTTGCTACCCTACAATGAATAAAATTGTGGGTGCTTCCTGAATCAATCAACACTATTACCTTTTTCTTCTTGATTTGTCCTTCTATCTTGATGGTTTGAGGGGTGGTAATTCCCGCCAATGCATTACAAGATATGGTCGGATTTATTTGTTCTTCATCTAGGCTTTGTTCCTGGAATATATCATCTTCTTTTGACCTTTCTTGCTCCTTTTCTTCTTCCTCTTCACAATCTATGTAGAATAATTTCTTCTCAGCACACTTATGACCTTTTGTGTATTTGCTATCACAATTGTAACAAAGCCCTTTTGCTCTTTTTTCTTCCAATTGTTGTGGTGTCAACCTTGTAGGTTGTGGAAGACTATGGGCAACAACACTTCCGTCTTTATAGTTGTGAACGGTATGCTTCCTAGTTGCCATAATTTTGCTTTCCATTTTTCTTGCTAACCTGAATGCCTTCTCTAATGAATCAGGTTCCCAAAGGCGCACATCATGTTGGATATTATCCTTTAAAGACCCTATGAACACATCAATCCTATGCTCCTCTGGAATATCTTTTACCCTTATGTTCAATTTTTGGAACTCCTCAATGTGCTCCATTATTGAACCCTTTTGTTTGAGACTTATCAATTGGCTAAAAAAAAGTGTTGCTTTTTGTATCCTCATAATGTGCTATCAATTCTTCCGTAAAAATTGCCCAAGTGATAAATTGTTTATGAGAACAAAGCCATTGATACCATACAAACTGATTTGGTTCCAAATATAAAGTTGCCATACGTACCTTTTGTGTGTTTTGCACATTATTGAGATCGAAGAATTGCTCCATCTGTAATATCCATGTGGCGGGATCCTTGCCATCAAACTTCCTCATATCGATTTTTGGAACATGGTGAGTCTTCGATCCAACATTAGAGTCTATGGAATCATGATTAACATTTCTTTTATTCTCATCATGAGTTTCCTTTACTACCTTTTCACCATTAGTGACCCTTTCTTGTAGCAACTTCTTCAATTCATCCATCTTATCATCCATGCCATCAATTTTAGCGTCCATGCCATTCACCTTAGCTTCCATGCCATCCATATTAGCTTCCATGCCCTTTATCTTAGATTCCACGCCATTTACCTTAGATTCCACGCCATTTATCTTAGATTCCACGCCACTTATCTTAGCTTCTGTTAGCTTTTGTGAGCGTGACATTTGTTGCACTTGTTCTTGTAATTTTGATATATCATGTAGCATTTCTTCCTCTTCTTCATGAGTCATGCTAGATCTTTCAGGTTCCTTACTAGGTGTTTGCATTTTCTTTACTCGGGGCATCAGTTACCGATAATAATGTTTTACTATGCCCTTTGAATTCCGTTAAACCAAGCTTACACAAAAATTAAAAAAAAACTACACACCTTTTTTCACTTTATAGAAGCCTGATATTGAATCTGATGTATCTTTGTAATTTCGGATCCTCCAATTCTGAAATTGCTACCTGTAGTAGCCTTCTGCGTCCTCTTTCCAATGCCACAAGTCTGAGCCAAATTGGATTCTCCAAGGAAGAGTTATGTGAAATCTCCCACAGTGACTTGCTTTTAGACTGGTTCAATAGAGCGAACTTGTACGACGTGCCACGAGTCCCTGTTTCAACCTTTGAATCTGAAACACACATACAAAAAACTACAGTCCATCCTCTTTCTGTACCTTCTTACTAAATTTCAATCCGATCCCCAGAGAGAAAGTTATGACGATTTTCCCCAGGTCACCTGTTTTGAATGTAATTCAGGAGTCTGCAAAAAGACCAACTTCCTCAGATCATATCTCCGCAAATATCGCGCGAAAAGCTCTGAAATTCGGACTCAAGGTTCAGCGCGATTTCTTCGCAAATGGGTTTTTTTTGCGACTTCTGAAACGTCACAGAAAAAACTTTATAGCGAAAATGCCACGATGACCTGTTTGGAGCAGCGAAACCCTAGAATCCAAAGCTCTGATACCAAATGTTATGAAACCAGCTCACAAAAAGATAGAAAAGAGAGATCCACGCCTTAGAATTCAGCCTCTTCGAGGGGGAAACCTCCTTTACATTACATAAATGAACAATTCTTGGATGATACAAATGACAAAACCTTCTTTCTATATATAGGAGTCTAAGGAGTCACAATATAATCCAGCCGACCTAACAATAATAATATAAAGCCACAAAAATAACAATAGAGGGATTCTATGGGGCACAGAAATAACAATATGGGGGTAATAGGGGCACAACAATATAAATAGGGGGTATAACTACAATAGTAATGGGGTAATCACTAGTATTATAGGGACCCAACACATTTAAACTTGTATTATTGTAACTCTTTTTTTCTTTAGTTGATTAGATAATAAGCAACTATATAAATTCAAACAACATCTGCATTCCAATAGGAATACGTTATATCCCCCTCTCCAAGTCTTGCAAGGAAAGGACATACATTGAGAAGAGCTTATATACACTCAAAATATTCCAAGAACACGTAATCACAATTGAGCCTCAACAATATACAGTTGCGAGGCAGTCTAACCCATATTCATGTACTTTGTTTTCCTTTAGATGATTACGTAATAAACAACTATACAAACAAATGTGCATTCTATTGACAAGAATCTATATACCCCCATCAAGGTCTTACAAGGAAAGGACATGCATTGAGAAGAATCCCTATGCTATTCTCAAAATGTTCTTATATCTCAGAGTTGCAAACTAGGCCACAACAACACTATACTTGTGACTCATGAGGCATTAAAGCCTATATTCTTGTAATTTTCTTTTCTTTAGACAATTAGATAATAAACAAGTTTACAAACAATATTTTCATTCCACTTAGAAGAATCTACACGCCCCTCTCAAAGTCTTGTAAGGGAAAACATAGATTGAGACATTGTGTCTTACTTTGAAAACCATCCGAGCCTTCGAGTTGCCACTGAGCCTCAAGAACTATACAGTTGAAGGCGTCAATAAAAAAACATATTCTTTTACTCCATATTTCATTCATATGATTAAATAACTAGCTAAGGCCCATCTAAACTGTCATAGTCAAGAGTCAATAAAGCCCATATTAATATTTGTAACTGGTTAACCCGCAATTAATGACGGGACCACCGTTAGTTGCAAATGGGCCATAGTATTAGATAGATGGTATTAATAAAACCCACGGTATTGATCCGTGGTATTTCATGTATGAGTCATATACAAAGGAGCATCGTGTCTTATTTTTGTATCGAGCTCTGCTCTATTGGAGGTTGCCCCCTCGAAGAGGCCAATGAACATTGCTTTCTGAATAATAAAATATTTGTTGTTGTCTCTCACTGTTCTATGTTCTGGGTATCTTTCTTCGCATATTCTGTATTTGGATATCTTTTGCAAGTTAAGAGTGTAACATAAACCTAGGTCTAATATGCAACTTGAGGTTCAAAATCTTGAGGTTGCATATTTCAACTTCCAATATCTGATATCCATTTATATGAACTAAAGATATGCATCCTTGAGCTTCATAACCTCTAGGTGCATAATGTACTTAGGTTTGAATAGGTTTGGGCTCATGCTCATATTAAATGTACTAGTCCACCCTCTAGATTCAATGCAGTGTTACACAAACACCACCACTGCCATTCCCACCCAATATGTAGAATGTACCTTACTACTCTTGTGCACTTAGATAATTTCTTCTATAAAAACACAAAAACTATAATAATATTGGATCCTAGTACTCTATAATAAACTAAGTTATATTTCTTCCTACAGTTGTAATTCACCCTGATTACATCAAACTCCAACTTAAGTCATGAATGAATGCAATACCATTCAAAATAGAATGAATTAAGTGAATTCCAACTTAATATACATATTACCAACCATTCCATCAAATTAGTTGGCATACTCCTCTCATCACAACAAAGCCTTGACAACTATACAGTTATGAGGCATTGAAATCCACAGTCTTGCACTATTTTTTCAGATAATTATGTAATTAAATATTATATTCTCTGCAAAATCAACAACTGACTAAACTTATTGGATCCTAATTCTCTGCATACTCCTTTCATCACAACCAAGCTTTGACAATTATGCAATTGTGAGGCATTGAAATCCACAGTCTTGCACTGTTTTTTTCAGATAATTATGTAATGAAATATTAGATTCTCTACAAACTCAACAACTGACTAAACTGATTGGATCCATATATTCTACAAGAAAGTAAAGTATCTTTCTCCTTGTGACTATAATCACCCATTTTACATTATACTCCAACCCATGTTATGAGACATTTTCAGTCATAACCAACCCAACTCTGTATCATTGGCACAGGAAGCACCTTGCCTAACTGAGAAGAGTCAACCTCTCAATCATGCCCAAGAAATGATCAATGAACCCTTATCTAACAAAGAGTTGGTCTCCTAACTTCTAAGGCCAATCCTTCAAAAACAAGGTTTGGAAAAGTTCTAATAGATCTTGCATTGGCTTTCTTTAGGTTGGTCCTGGGTCAATCTTGGAGCAGGTTAGATTTTGCACCTTATCCAATCACTGGCCATACTGGGTTGGTCCAAATTGGGTCCACCTTAGAGAAGTCAGGTAAGGACTTGAAAGGAGGTTGTACAAGTATAACTATTTGCGGAGCTTGGGTAAGACCTTTAAGAACCAACCCTTCTCTCTCAGATAAGGGTCAGCTTTCCACCACTCTTGGCATGTACACAATACCATTCAATATAGAACTAATTGATGGAATTCCAACTTCACTTTCAAACTAAGTGCACTTGCTAGTGCCTAATGGATACTGTTGTTATTGCCACCCATTAATGCTTAGCAATAAACAAATATTAATTTAAATAAAGAGAAGGGAGCTATGAATAGGCTAGGATAGAAAGCTAAATAGGCTTGATTATGGTGAAAAAATGCATGGTTAAGTGTCATTTGAGCCAAGAAGCCTTAAAATGGTGATGTGACCTTCTTGTGAAGTCCTCGTTACTAGGTATAAGTCTCATAGGTGAAAATTGATGCCATGTGATTTCATTTCACTGTATTCAATGCCACTTCTTCACCCTCTCACCTCATGCAATGAGCACATGAGAAATTGGTCATTATGACCAATGCTCATGCGAGATGAGTCACATTGAATAGATTTATATTCTAGAAAATTCCCTTGACTCAATGAGTGCATGAAAAATTGTTCATTATGACTAATACTTATGAGAGGTGGGTCGTGCGGAATGACTTAATACTCTTGCAAGCTCATTGTAACCTAATACAATGAATAGATGAGAAATTGGTCTTTATGATTAATGTTGATTGGAGATGAGAGTGCACGATAAATTGAGCATTATGACTAATGCACATGGGAGATGGGTCCTGCTAAATGACTTAATATTCTAGCCATTTCCCTTGATGCAATGAATGAGAAATTGGTCATTATGACTAATTCTCATGGGAGATGGATCGAGACACAATTCCCCTGATACAATGACTACATTAGAAATTGGTCATTATGACTAATGACTAATGGTCATGGGAGATGGGTCATGTTGAATAACTTAATACTCTAGCCAGTTCACCTAATGTAATGAGTGTATGAGAAATTGTGTTGAAAATTGGAAGCTAAGGGATGAATTTCCTTGAATAAAATTTCATTTCTGACTATTCTAGAGTAACTTTCTAAATATAGAAAGTCACGTCTATCATTGCAACAATGACTTTGTTGGTCAAGGTTGTCATTGATGTCAATATCGCATTGTTTGTGATGGAAAATATTATTTTTGTACATGTTCTAAATATGTTTCCCTAACCCTAAGCATCAACATGATGCATAACCTAATAATGAATATTGAAGTCCTAGAAACCCTCCTAGGCACATGCATGCATAACAATGACAATATCGTATTCTAGCCTTGTTGAAGATGCTTGTGAAGCCCCAAAGCCTCATGATAATAATAATTGCTAGATTTCCTAATCCTAATGCCTATGTTTATATAGAAGGTAACCTAACATTGTCCAAATAATAAATTCCTAAAGGTTTCCTTTGATAAATTCATTGAAAAAATATAAGTTCATTGCACTTGATGACATGGATTGATGACCACAATTGGAGCTCCATTGAAGGTGCCTCAACCCTTATCCTTGTCCCATTGACCTTATACATGAAAAATTCAAATATTCCCAAGGTTTGTACTACATTTCTTAAAGAAAATTGTTTTATATCATTTTGAAGACATCATTTCATAATGGCTCCTTCTCCAACATGTAGAGGACTTCTTTACCTTTCTAATGAGCCCTCACTTGCCCTCAAACTCCCCGTAGTTTAGGAGAAAATGAATTTTTAAGATAGAATATCAAATTATTTTTCCTAGCCGACCTATGCTTAGTTATACTAAGTCGGCCTCACTTCAAAAAGACATGTCCCTTCATTCAATCGAAGACCTGTATAAATATAAGTATAAACGCATTCATTTTTCCATCAATCAATTTGGTGAAGATCTATTACAGAGATACATTGCAGTGAACAAAAACGAGGCCGAGGAGAAAGCCTTCAAGAAGAAATTTGTTTGGGCAACCTGTGATAGGATCTATGGCTCGGAATCTCTGGTTACAAGATTGTATCAAGACTCAGATTCCATGGAGAACATCTAGCACAGTAGTCTCCAACATGAACTCAAACATGTAGTTGTCTCGTACATTGGATTACAGGCCTATCTCGAATCACTTGTTGAAACAAACCACATGAAGTTGCAAGCTTGGACATTATGCTCGAAAATAGAAGTTGCAGTGTTTGACTCGAACCTGTGGTAGCTACAGGATTGTAGAACCTATTTTCTTAATGCAACCTTGGACCTAGCACTGTTTTGAAGCCTAAATACTTTCAAATCATTTGTCTTTGCAATAAGTGAGATACCTACATAATTACACCAAGCTCGAAATTGTGATCTTCTCCAGCATTGAAGGATTTCTTAAGCACGTTGACAACTAGTTAAAGGCCACTTGTGGGAGGTCGGTTAAGGATTTATGAATAATGGACTATCCAAACAACTAGAACCTATTCTTTGACATGTGGAGACTTGTACCTATTTGTTATACTCATTTGAAGAGGCTTCGTCCTAAGCCTGTATTAGGCACTGTTTTGAGCAAAGCGTTGGATATAGAAGTAATTGGAGCAAGCATTGGACAATGAAGCAATTCAAGCAGCCAGTGAAGAAATAGAAGCTCTTAGACAATGGAGTATTGGAAATCTAGAACAGTCACATATTTGGAGCCTTGAACATTCAAGCATTTGTAATCTTGGATAGCTACCTATAAAAATTCATTTCTTTTGAGAAGTGAAAACTACAAGACAGTGACCCTTTTAGATAGGTGTGTAAACAGTCTTGTAGAAGGTTGTCTTGTTTTGGAAGGTGTTTTTCACTCTTGAAGGTTGCATCTTACAGACCTATTGAAGCATATTTTGGGACAATCAAGAAGACCTTTTAGTAGCACCTTTGAGGATAGCCTTGGAGATATCTTGATGAAGCCTTGAAGAAGAGTTTTCAATCGTCCTTGTACTTGAAGTTGTTTGGAAGACCTTGTGCAGAACTTGAGCAATTGATTGAAGACACCTTGAGACATCACCAAGCATTGATTGAAGTCTTGGAGACATGATGCTTTATTGAAGCCCTCATGGAGTAACCTTGGATTTTTTGTTTGGGTGACATGAAGAGAAGTGGTGATACCTTCTAAGAAGATAAGGTTGTCATTGATGAAGTGATTTGGAGAAGGCAGTGTTGAAGAAGATATTATCAGGACTCGTTGCAGATGATATTGGGAGCCGTGAAGAACTAGTGATCTTATCTTAACGAATTGAAGTTGTGGGTTGGAGCCCTAGAGGATAGGAGTCCTTAAGAAGACCAAGTTGGAGCCTGTACTAGAAATAGGATTGGAGCCCTAGAGGTTGGTGCCCCAAAGTGACAAGGTTGGAGCCTTGGGAAGATAGGGTTGGAACCCTAGAGGTTGAAGCCTCATGAATTCCAAGTCGGTTCTTGGAAAAATACAGGTTGGAGCCTGGTGGATTGAATATTGGTGTGTTCATCTAGGGTTGGAGCCCTAATTATTATTATACTTTATTCATTGTAAAGAGGATTGGATTCCTCATCATTGATTAATAAAATTATTGTTCTATCATTTTTCATTTTGAGTTCTAATTCTAAATGATGTTAACATGTAAAATAACAATTGAAAAGAAATATTGATTCACCCCCCTCTCAGTATTTCCAACAATTGGTATCAGAGTTAGTACGTTCACTCATAAGTCTAACAGCTTGAAGGTAGATCCTTAGAACATAAATGGCGAAGTCAAGAAAGAATACTTGCAAACCTGTCATAGAGGTAACCTCCTCAATGGATAATCAAATTGGACAAGCTCCATTTTTCAAAGGAAACTTTGATATATGGAAGGCGAGAATTTAGAATTTCTTCATGGCTCAATATTTTTAATTTTGGGAATCAATGATTACTGAAAGCACGGTGGAAGGATAATCCAAGGAGTATAATGCAAGAACAATAAAATAAATCTTGAGTGGGCTACCTGATCCTATAAAGTGCAAAGTGTAGAATTCTTCCTCAACAAAAGGTATGTGGGACAAACTTCAAGATGTTCACTCAAAAGGAGCATTAACCATGACTTCTATTCATGAAGAAGATGGGAAGCAAGAAGGAAGATGAAAACAAGAATGATGACATCAAGACCAAGGAAGACCTAGAAGATGAAGAAAATGAAGATCTCAAAGAAAATATCAAGGAAAAACTTGTAGCTACCCTAGAAGAGATTAACAGTTTCAAAAGGGAAAATGAGGAGCTCAAGAAGCAAGCACAAGATGGTGACCATGACCTTAACAAGACAAGAAAAGAAGTTGACATTTTCAAGCTTCAAGTATAAGAAAAAGATGAGGAGCTCACCAAGCTTAAGGAGGAATTTCATCAAAACAAGAAAAGGAATCATGAAGAAGTCATATACATGACAAATCAATTGGATAAAGAAAAGAAAAGGAAAGACACTTTGTCAAGCCATCTTGAACAAAGAAACAAGGAATTGAACAAACTTGAAGAAAAAATTGGTCAATACAAGGAAGAGCTCTCCTCCCTTAAATCTCAACTAGAAGAAGTGAGGAAAAAAACACAAGGAGCTAAATAGGTAATGGAAGTTTTGATTGTCCTAGAAGGACAAGTCGATGAAGCAGAAAAATAAATAAATTATGTTAGTGTTCCGTAATTTCAAGGCTGAAGAAAAAACCCATGGAGGCAACATCAAAACCACTTTCGAGTTTAGGATCTAACCCTACTAAACTCGGAGAGGGATCTCTCTATGATATTTAGCTTTGTTTGGATTAGAATTTTAGGCTAGTTATTGGGCTCAGAGTTTGGTTTTTGAATTGGTTTGGTGGAACAACAAGGGAAGGCCATTAGGCAATGGCGTCAGAAGAGCTTGGGGTGATAAATTTGCAGAAGTATCAAGCTTAAGTGAAACAGAGAAAGGTAGGCACACTATTGGATCTCTTAGATTTAAATGAAATGAAGTGGAAAACATTTAGAATTAACAATAGCCAAAATAGGGCTCTCTAGGTAATGAATCCTATTTATAACAGTTTATGTTGATTAATTCATAATACATAATACATAAGCATGATAGACAGAGAAAATAAACAAAGAACAATAGATGCACTTCACCACATAGATATGACACAAGAATCTTGAAACAAATTTATTGTATTAATGCAGATGGCCACTAAATCTCAATGATCAGCTTTACAATAATGGTACTCTTTCTTTGTACAAGTCTCAACCATTTCTTACTTCAAATGATGAAGTATTTATACAAATTCTAAACTAAAATATCATCATAAAAATCTCAACATCTTTTTACAAATATCCTAAACTATTTTACACAAATAGAAATGAAATGTAGGACATTCAAAACTAAGGCATCTACTTGGCACTATCAATATGGATTTATGTTGACAAAGAATAGAACTTCGAATTTGATTGCAACTCTTAGTGTATGAGGTGGCTAATTGTCTCTGAGCATTTTCCTCCCAAAATTCTGCAAAAATAGGGCCCAGTCATCCCTTTGTATATCTCAATCCGAGATAGATCTATAAAACGTGAGAGAAATTATTGTAGATAAATATGTTTTTGAGATAAACCTCTCTTATATTCCAAAAATTCAGCTCCAATTGTTTCCAATATTCTCTGCAAAAAGGTGGCTGAAACAGGACTCTGCACAGTCTGAAAAATAGGTTGTAACGATGTAAATGTATCTCTCATTTTGTAATATATGTGTAAAATATGAAGTAGGTTATTGTACTTTTGCATCTTAGGAACACAAACCTCCTCCAGTTTCTCAAGGGTCATCTCTGATTGGCCATAATATGTTTTGCAAAAGTATGACTAAACAGGGAAATTTGGGAAAATATGTCTGCAAAGCTTCATCTGTATATCCCAAACCATAATAGATGTTAGAAAAATGAGAGATTGTTTTGTACATGAGGACGTTGGCAGAAAAAACCTCTTTCAATTTCTTAAAACTTGTCCTCATTGGTTTGGAAACCATGTTTAAAATCAATGTGGCATATAGGAAAAAGCATAGTTTCAACTGATCATGAGACAGATGAATGACGTGGATGCGGGAGGTGACATGGTAGTAAAGGAATGTAGGGTAACATAACCAGGAGTGTGCAGGAAAGATGGCGAGAAAGGAGAGTGGTAAGCAGGAAGGTGGTAAGAAATTTCCGGAGGGGGGTCAGAGTGGCAGACAGTATCGTGAGGGGGGGTGAAAAATGCAGAAGACACGTAGCGTGGGACCAGCAGGGTAAAACCGCCTTTTTGGACCCCCCCCCTTGGCGGTAAAGCTAGATTGGAAAAGGGGGGCCGAAAAGAATTGTGAGTTGTCGATCTATGGAGCAAGACGATCGAGGAGCAGGAAAGCTGCAACCATTTAACCCCATGTGACAAAATCCCTTTTTTTCATTTTCAACCTTACAATAAAATCAAACTATGATACCAAGGCCTTTATTATAGTTTTATTTAATCACATTTAAATGATGTGATTAATTTAATCTAAACATACTTAATTATCCTCTAATTCTGCATTTCGTCTTGCAAGCATATTTTTTTATTTTTCTTAAGGTTTAGACCTCTTTTGGAAATACCTTATAATATGGAATTTTATTTACAAGATCTAAAATATAATAATCACCGTCAAGTGACACTATGATAATTAGAGGACCCTAACAGTGGCTCCATCTAAGGATGGCACTTCTTGGTGAAGTGTCAAGAACACTGTAGACGAGTATCATGATCCATTGGGCTGATCCTGAATCTGCAAGATGCTCTGCCATAAAATCTCTGTGACTGAAAATCTCAACTTGAAATCAAACCTTTTCTGCAAACTAAAATCTGAAACACACTGAACTGAAACTGAAACTCGAAAGGATGCTTGGAAAAATGCTCTAAGTACTGAGCTTATTTGCACATTTCTACCTACTCCAATATGATAAAATGACTGCCATATCAAGTGATAACAAACATCCAGTGCAACCATTCAAGCAAATGGATACTTAACTGAAGTTTGCAATCCACTTCTCAAGCGGAAAAATAAATTCAGAAAATGGCGACTTAAATTTTCCACTAGATCCAATAGATGCATTGGTGAATCTGGAAAATTCTCCATTCACCAATGACTGCAATAAACTAACCAAATGATCATGAAAACATGAAACATAAGATCTTCAGGATGATTTAAAACAAGAAAGCAAACCTCACTCCAAATTTTTGTTTTACTTGTGTGTTGAAATTGATTCTCTTCAAACAGAGTGGGAGAAAATTCTTTTTCCTTGTTATTATCCACTGTAGTCAATTTTTCTAAATGCTCTTGAATCTCCTCAAATATGGCAGCAATATCATATGCAGCAGGAAAATCGTTATCATTTGCTTGGTCACACAAAATCTTACAAGGTGGTTGCAAATGCTCATTAATTTCAAGTGAAGGAATATAACTTGCATCAACATTTTTCCTTTCTTCCTTAACATCCAAGGAAGAAACTAATGATTGAGAACTTTTATTATCTTCTTCAAAGTTTGTAACTTGAGACAAGATATAACATGGAAGAGAATTGGAGACAAGATAATCATCATGCAAACCTGATTGGTCTTTAATCACGAAAGAGAAATGGAGACAAGATCTTCATCATGCAAACCTGATTGGTCTTTAATCACTGAAGAAAACACTACTTGTTGAAATTGTTCTTGTGGATCAAGAGAATTAAGCTCTGATGGTTCTTCTTTTGGAACACAAGATTGTTGTGAATCAACAAATCAGTGTTCAAAAATATGCTCAATTACCTTTACTTGATGATTAGTACAATCAATTTATTCTTTAATTTGATCTTCTGAAATTGAGACAACCACAGTGTCAATGTGTTCATCCATGGTATCTAAAATATCCTGCTGATTTTCATTGTTGTCCTCTTCTTGATCGGGTTCAGGTTGTCGTATTTCTTCCTTTACCTCTGGCTGATCAGTTTGTTGTGGTGTTGCAAACGTTTTTCCCTACGGGGAATCTTCATGAACATATAGACAACATACATCCTCTGTTTCTTCTTGAGGGGAAGACAATTCAAGCAAGACTTCTACTTTTTGTTCATAATGTTGAAAAGGATTTCCCTCTAAACCCTGTAGTATTTCATCATTTGTGAATTGATCATCATCATAGTAATCATTTAGATACTGAATAAAACTTTCAAAATGATCACTGTAGTTTTGAATCAGCAACAAATATGGATAATCCTCTCTTTGTTTCTCATAAAAAATAGTATGAAAATGCTTTAACGAACATATACTAGCAGCAGGGAGATTTTCATACCAAGATCAGCGTTTTCCTCCAAAGTTTCCATAAAAAATTTCATAAGACAATCTTCATGAAAATTGACTTTAAGCTTACGAATGTGCATATGAAACCTCAATAAATGTACAACAACATCATCTCCTTTTTTATCTTTAAACAATGGAAGATTAATTAACCAATCGTTGTTGGGCATGGGATTTGGAAAACCTGGAATTCTTGATCTGTCCATAGAAGCATACCTACGTTGTATTCTTGAACTCATTTTGAAAACAATCAACAACGAAATGGATTCACCATAAGTTATTTACAATTTTGGATTCTTTGATAAGGAAGTCACCATGCAAACTTTGAGCTTCGAATTCTTGAAACATGGAGTCGTCGGGTGAATGATACAACCTTCTTGTGTCTGATCACTGTCCACCATCAGTAATCAAATATGGAACTTGATATGCTTTTCTTAGAAACTTGAAATGTTCAAATCCCCAGTATGGTCGCCACTATGTTATTGTTCTATATTTTTGAGGTTGAGGGAGTAAATATATTGGACAACATCAAACCACTTTTGAAGCTAGGATCTAGCCCTACCAACTTCAGAGAGAGGTCTCTCTTTATGATTTAGCTTGGTTTTTAAGTTGATTTTAGGCTAGTTATGATAATGCTTGGTTGTCGTTTGCATTTGTTTGATTGGTTTAGTTGGTTGATCAAATCAAATTTCTTTCTTTCCATTGGGATATGGAGTCAAATTAAGCTGGATGTTGCACCAAATGTTTAAAAGAGTAATCACAGGGCAAGATAGTTACATTTAATGGATCTTTCTAAATTGAATTATGAAGTGGAGAAAAAGTGTGTTTCGGTAGTGATTGAAAACAATTTAATAATTTCTCAATCAGACTTCAGAAGAAAATATACATATTGTAAAAACAGTCCAAATAAGGTGCTCAATAACATATATTATTTTTCACATCTCCTATTTTACAATTAGATTTCAAATGATAAACATATAAATAATAACAGTGGAAACTTCAGTTACAATAAGAAAAACATCACCAATAAATCGCAAAACAAGAATCCTGTGAAAAGTATTTGTATTAATGGTGCTCCAGTTGCGTGGAAAAATCACATTGCTTGATAAAAAGAGTTACAATGATCAGGAATCGACCCTCAATACTTCGACTGAATGAAGTATTTAAACATAATTTGCAAAAAAGATTACAATTAATGCCTCATTGACATGGCATTCTATTATTAACTTCAAACTAACAGAAATGAAATAATGCGACCAAAAGAGGTGAATTTGGCGAAGTGATCTGGACATCTGGCACTACTTTGGTGGAGAACAGTTGCTGAGTGGCCACTATTTGGGTGTTGCGCTGGTGAAGCTAGCCCTTTCTTTAATCCTGGTATTCACATAATTTATCCCACCGCTCCTCATCTGGAATGGTAATTTTTGTTTCCTTGTGGTAGATCTCATCTACCTCGGTATATTGAGCGAATGTGGGTTTTACTACAAAAATATGCTTTATCTCATGCTGGATGAAACTCATGTTGTTGATAGCTTCGTAAAAATCTCTCCATGTCATAGCACCTTTAATGTGGGAAGACTTGGTCGTATCCTTTGTAATGTCTTTCAACTTCTTCATATAATCTTCCATGGTCATCATTTTGTCATTGATCACAAATAAAGAAGGCAGGGCCTTCTTATTTAATGCTTCTATTGTGGTGAAAAACCTGTTAACTGCTACATCCAAAGTGTGACATTTCTCTGTTCGCTGCACAACCAAGTTCTTCTTTGTCATAACTTTCTTTACTTCTAATATTGTTTATGTTATTCATCTACTCACAAATTTTCCAGCTCATATCTCTTTTTGGAGTTGAGAAATCTGATGATGTGGTTGCCAGTGGTAGGCATTTCTCCCAATTCAGTGGTAATAGTGGAAATGGCTTGCTTGGTTTTCTCCATCAACTCTTTCTGCTCAAATATAATATGGATACAAGGCCATATTTCATCCATTGCTTCAATAATATTGTTCCAGATAATTTCCTTAACTTGGGCCTGTGTGTGGCCAATAGAGGACTCAATTGTTGATTTCCTCCATACTTCTTTCTGGTTTTGAGCTCTCTGTAACTCTGCTACATGAAAAGTTTCAGTCTTTGTCTTCTGGTCTTGTAGAATATTGACTTGAGCCTGCAATCTTTTGATTTCTTTAGTTTGTAGAGACGTGTTTTACACTACACTTTCCAACTAATCTACAGCAGTCCCTGTGTTTTTCATAGAAAATGTAGCTGTAGGAATTGTTGTGATAGGCAGTGCTTCCAAAGGGACAATAGCCATTTTGGCAGCTTGCTCCTTTTCTTTGATTATATTTTCCATCTCTATCTCCATTTGTTTCAATTGTGAACTCTACTCCATGATGAGCTTCATCATGTCTGCCTTCTGTGATTCTGTTTCTTCAATGTCCTTGGCCAGAGGATCTTCTGTGGCTGGTAATTTTAATTGTTTCCTTAATGCTACTATGTATGTATTCTTTTTCCTACGAACTCTTCTGCAACATTAATATTTGCATGATCATAACATACTTTGATCACCAAGTCCTCATAACATACTTTGATCACCAAGTCCTCCAAAGCTTTGATCCTTGTGTCTTTTCCAAGTGCAGAGACCTTCTCCATCTTCAATTGTGATTGAACATTGGCTAATGTACCCTGCAATTTAAACAAACCCATAGCAGTGTTAGTGAGAGTGGATGAAATCATTTGTCCAGTACGCTTGTGCATCTCCATTTGGACAATGGGACGTATGTCTTTCACATCAAATTCAAATGAAGTCTTCGTGTAATCTAATGTTGCCTTGGGTTGGGGAACCTGTGCTTGGAGGAAGGCCATTTGTATTTTTCCTTTCTCTGACAAAGGTGGACAACAGCCTGCTTTGAGAACTGGAAGTCTTTTTCCAAAACTCATTGTATGTATTGATCTTCAAGGCCTCATTTCTTAATTTAATCTCCTTGAATATATCAAATATACTCTTTTCTGTCTCCTCTGTAGTAGATGTGCTAGTTTGCATAACCTGCTGCTGATCTTGTGAAGTTGTCGAGGTAGTGGGAGAAAGTGTAGTCTGATCACCCACTAATGAGGAAACAAGTGCCTCTTTAGTGGTGATGATATTTTCTTGCTCTGAATCCTTGTTTAGGCTTAGTTTGGAATGTAACCTGGCCTTCTTCATGTACATGATTTTGAAGCCTTCACTGGAAATCTCAGTCACTGAAGGTGACTCTTCTTCTTTGTTCCTCTTTGTTGTTTTCTCCTTTGTGATAGGAGTCTATACTGTTGAAGATGACACAAAATTATCTATTGCCTCTTGTAGAGTGTTCTAAGTCCATTACAGCTAGTTTTTATATCTTTCAATCTCTAGTCTGATTGTCTGAAAATAAGCAGTGGATTTGTTTTCTACCCTTAACTTGGCTATGACCACTAATGGATCATATGACCAGGTGAAACTGAGGCTATATTTCATTTCTTTCAACAGTTTGTCTGCCTCTTCCCCTGCTATTACAAATAAAAGGCCCTATTTGTGTTTTGATTTTGAATTGGGATTTCTTATTGGCAGCTACAAAGTGAATCTCATCCATATTAAGCATTTGTCTCATGTATTCTAAGGAAAAAATCCTCATTGGGAGGAATTTTGGCAACTTGTAAGGGGCAAGTTCACACCTAAATATCCTTAGCTCTGTGTAATTCTGATAAAGGTACCAATCCCATGTCTAGACTTGGTCTGATAATTGCAAGATAGTTTTGATCTCTTCACTGATTCTTGGCTTTGACCTGCTGCTTAGGAGACTAAGTGCTAGATGTACAAAAATCTCTATGAATTCTTTGTATGAATATTCATTTTGTTCCTTCATCACCAGCATAGTCCAGAAGATGAGTGATTATTGATTTCCTTCTTCATCCAATTTTTGCAGAGCAAGCTTGAGGTTGTCTCCCTGAAAATATAAAAACATACACACTAACACAGAAGCATATTTAAATCCTCAGTTTGGAGTTTGATAAATTGTTCATGGATAGAATCTGCAAGAAATTGGCTAAAGTTGAACAAGATGGAAAGCTTGGAATCTGCAGAGAAAATGGAAAGAAATCCTATGATTTCCTCATCTACCCACTGATCTGAGCAATAACCAAGCAGGTAGGAGACGACTCTAATGATTTACTTGGCTCTCTCAGGGAAAATGGAGGATGGATAGGGAGGATTTTTCTAGGGCAATGGGGCATCTTCAGTCAAGAAAAGCTCAAGGGTTTTGGCTCTTTTAGCAAAGCCCGGTTTTTGATATAATTCAACAAGTGCTTCATGGAAAAAGGGGTGGCATTCTCTGTTGAAGTAGCTTGCATAATTTGGTCTATAGCTTGGGGAGTGATACTGAACAAAATTTCTCCAGTAGGGGCAATAATAGCTCTTTGGCTAGGTAGATAGCAAGCCTAACACTTCCTGATGAATTCAGGGGTGTTGTGAGTACGGGAAAGATATAGTGGGGCAAATTGGATTCCCACAGTTGAATATCATCATATTTATCTATAAATGTGTCCTCAAGCTAGCAGTACATTTCAAAAAGATCAAATTCACATAAGGTTTCATGAATTTATAGTCTTTGTCTGCCAAAGGAATGTGGTGAAAATCGATGGGAGGGTGGATCAGAGGACTCACAGTTCCTCTTGTCCCTTGTCTTTCGGAGGCATGATTGGATAAATTGAGAACGCTGGTGAAATTTGGATGGTACAAGCTTATAGTGTGTAGAGAGGACTTGGGATTTGCATAACAGAAAATAGAGGTACTGGCCTAAATATCCCCAGCCGGATGAAATTGTTGCATTTTGGATTGGCACATCTGTCACAGATTAATAGAAGTGTATAAGATCATTAATCGGTGAATGGGTGAAAGAAGGGATTATATAGTCTTCTGTCTTTCCGTTGATAGTGGCGTGGGTCTGTTGGATTAACGGTTAAGAAATTTAATTGCTTAATGGATTGATTTTGGAGGGAGTGGAGGTGATTGGCAGAGCAACAGACGGATGACGTGGCGAAGGATGACTGGCGGGAGCGTAACAGATAGGGCAATGGTTTTTCTTAGCGGAGAAACCACTTTTCGTGGGGGGAAGGCAGTTAATGGTTTGGGCCGAGGTGGGTGCGAAATCCTGAGGTGGTGATACGTTGCAGTAGGTGTGGGTTTAAATACCACCTATTTTGGACCCTCACCCCCTTCCCCCCACCCCCCGTGACCGTAAAGTTCTGATGGTGAGGGAGGACCGAAACATAAGATGGGTCGTTGGATGCGACGAGGTGGGCGCGGATGATCGGAAATGTAGTGTGGTATTAGCGTGACGTGATGAGGCATATGGTGGGGTAGGGAAAGTATTAAATGGGGTATGATTAGAGTGTAGCGGGAAATCTAGCATATATTATATTTCATTGGCCTATGAACTTAATATAGCATGTATTACATTTATTTCACCTTGCAATATTGTTTTTAGAAATGTGTTATGGCTTGTGCTAGAAGTAAATTTAACATGCTAGAGATTTTTATTTTTATTTTCTGTGAAATATTATTCTTGGCAATATGTTTGTGTTTGTCCTAGAAGTAAATCTAGCATGTGCTAGACTTATTTCTCTCTCCAACATTGTTATGGGATTCTATTTGTGCTAAAAGGAAATATAGCACATATTAGATTTATGTCACCTTGTAATATTGTTTTTAACAATGTGGATTTGTTTGTGCTAAAATGAAATCTAGTGGGCGCTAGATTTCTTTTACCCTGTAATATTGTTGTTAGTAATATGTTTGTGTATGTGCTATAAGTAAAATTAACATGTATTGGATTTATTTAAGCCTACAATGTTGTGATGTGCTTGTGTTTGTGCTAGAAGGAAATCTAGCATCCATTATATTTCTTTTTCCCTGCATTGTGTTGTTGGCAACATGCTTATCTTGCACTAAAAGTAAATCTAGCATACATTAATTTTTTTTTTCACTCTACAATATTTTTATGTGTTTGTGTTTGTGTTAGAAGGAAATTTAGCATGCACTAGATTTCTGTCACTTTTCAATATTGTTTTCGAAATGTTCTTGTGTTTGTGTTAGAAGGAAATCTAGCATGTGCTAGTTTTATTTTCCCTTGCAATGTTGTTGTTAGAAATGTGTTTGTGTTTTTGCTAGAATTAAATCTAGCACACACTAGATTTTTTTCAACCAACAATGTTGTTATGTGGTTGTGTTTATGCTAGAACAAAATTTAGTGTGTTATATTTCTTTGAACTTGCTACTTTTTTATTGATAATATGCTTGCATTTATGTTAGAAGGAAATTTAGAATGTGCTAGATTTATTTCAAAATACAAGGTTGTTATTGACAATTTGGTTATTTATGCTCGAAGAAAATATAAAACATGTTATATTTCCTTCACAATGCAATGTTATTATTGGCAACATGCTTTTGTTTTTGCTACAAGTAAATCTAGCACATGTTAGATTTATTTTGGCTTACAATGTTGTTGTTGGCAACATGATTTTATTTGTACTAGAAGTAAATATAAAACAAGTTAGATTTCTTCCACTTTGCAATGTTGTTATTGAAAATTTGTCTTTTTTTAGAAGAAAATATAGCACACAGTAAATTTCTTTTCCTTGCAATATTATTGTTAGCAATATTATTTTGTTTGTGCTAGAAGTAAATGTAACAAATGATAGATTTCTTTCCCCATGCAATGCTATGTTCTTATGTTTGTGCTAGATGAAAATCTAGCATATGTTATCTTTCTTTCATCTTGAAATGTTATTGTTTCCAATGTGCTTGTGTTTGACTTCCCTAGATTTCTTTTTCCTTGTAATGTTCTTGTTGGAAATATGTTTTTTTTTTGCTAGAAATAAATCTAGCATGCGCTATATTTCTTTAACCATACAATGTTGTTATGTACTTGTGTTTGTGGTAAAAATAAATATAGCACACTTTATATTATTTCATCTTGCAACATGCTTGTATTTGTGCTGGAAGAAAATCTAGTAGGCACTGGATTTGTTTTGCCCTACAATTTTGTTGTTGGAAACAAGCTTGTGTTTGTGCCAGAATTAAATCTGGCACACTAGATTTATTTCACTGTATAATGTTGTTATGTGCTTGTGTTTATGTTAGAATGAAATCTAACACATGTTATATTTCATTCACCTTGCAATTTTGTTATTAGCAACGTGCTTGTGTTTAATCTAAAAGGGAATCTAGAATTTATCCATGTTTTTTGGGTGTAATTTTGTTGGTGTTATGTTTGTGTTTGTTCTAGAGGTAAATATAACATGTGCTACATTTATGTCACCCTGAAACGTTCTTATGTGTTTTTTGTGAGCAAACATCAAATTTATTTCACCTTGCAATGTCATTATTGATAATGTGTTTGTGTTTGTGCTAGAATGAAACCTAACACGCATTGGATTTTTTCCACAATGTAATATTGTTGTTGGCAACTTGGTTGTTTGTGCTAAAAGGAAATGTAACACACATTATATTTCCTTCCCCTTGTAATGTTATTATTGCTAATGTGTTTTCGTTTGTGCTAGAAGAAAATTTAACAAGTGCAAGTTTTCTTTGGCATGCACCTTTTTTGTTGAAAATATGCTTGTCTTTCTACTAAAGTAAATCTAACACATGCTAGATTTATTTAACCTTGCAATGTGCTTGTATCTATTATAGAATAAAATCCAGCAAATGGTAGATTTGTTTTTCCCTGCAATATTGTTGTTGGAATTATACTTGTGTTTGTGTTAAAAGTAAATCTAACACAAGCTAGGTTTCTTTCACCCTACCATGTTGTTATGTGCTTGTGTCTTTTCTATAGGAAAATATAGCATGGGTTATATTTCCTTCACCATGCAATGGTGTCATCAGCAACATTTTTGTGTTTGTGCAAAAAATAAATCTAGTGTGTGCTTCTTTTTTGTTGTGATGCAATGTTGTTATGTGACTATGTTTGTGCTAAAAGAAGATTTAGCACTTGTTAATTTTTTTCACCTTGTGATATTCTTATTGACAGTGCTTATGTATGTGCTAAAATGAAACCTAGCTTGTGCTATGTCTTCCAGAATGCGATGTTGTTATTGGCAATTTGTTTTTTTGTGCTAGAAATAGGTTACCATGTGTTACATTTCCTTTGCCTTGTAATGTTATTGTTGCCAATGTGTTTGTGTTTGTGATAGAATAAAACGTAGCATGAACTAGATGTTTTTTGATCTACAATATTGTTGTTGGAAATTTGTTTCTGTTTGTGCTAAAAGTAAATCTATCATATGTCATATTGCTTTCACCTTGCAACGTTGTTATTGGCAATTTATTTTCTATTTATGATAAAGTAAAATCAAGCATGTGGTAGACTTCCTTTGGCCTATAATATTGTTATTCACAATATGCGTGTTTTTGTTCTAGAAGTAGATCTAACATGTGCTAGAATTCTTTTAGCATACAATGTTGTTATTTTCATGTATTTGTGCTAGAAGGAAATCTAGCACACGTTAGATTTATTGTACCTTGCAATGTTGTTATTGATAAGGTGTTTATATTTGCGATAGAAGAAAATCTATCATGTGCTAAATTTATTTTACCTTGCAATGTTATTGTTGGCAATATAATTGTGGTTTTGCTAAAAGTAAATCTAACATGTGTTGAATTTCTTTAATCCTACAATTTTGTTATGTTCTTGTGGTTGTGCTAGAAGAAAATATAGCACATTCTAGAGTTCTTTTGCCCTGCAGTGTTGTTGGAAACATGCTCGTGATTGTATTAGAAGTAAGTCCAATAATAACTAGATTCGTTTGAAGATATAATGTTGTTATGTCCTTATTTGTGCTAGAGGAAATCTAGTACTCGTTATATTTCTTTCATCTTACAACGTTGTTGTTATAGACATTTTTGTGCCTTACAGCATGAAGCATGAAATGTCCATAATCTAAGGGATCCAAAGTCCCTAAATATGTTGTTCCTACCCCTAGAGGAACAAGGTCAGCAAACCACAGCACTAAATATCAGTTCTCCACCTGAAAACACTCAAAAACAAGCTAATTCTGGATCATGTCAACTGCTCCACTGAGCATCTGCGCTGAATGTCAACTGCTCCACTCTGTACCTGCGCTGAATGTCAACTGCAATGAAGGCTACCTGCGTTGGGCGAGTTTGGCCAAGTGGCACAGTCATTCCTCAAGGTGTCAATGCCCAGGAAGCTTCCAAAATGACACTTGGATCAGAGAATTCGCCTAGTGATGAGTAAGAGGGTCTAGATCTCCAAGTGGAAGCAAGAACCTCCAAGTGGACTCAAGAACTGAAGAATAACTGAAGTGGGAGAGGACACTAGTCAGCTCCATGCCAAGCTCAAGCTGACTCATCCTTTCTCCAAAACTCCTATATATAGAGCTCTCTCATGAGGTCTAAGGAGGCTGGAATCTGGTGAATGTAAGGAAGTGTTGTTGGTTTGAGTATAGAACTATTGGGTGATTTGCTTGAAGGAGGTGAAGAGGAGATTTCTTTCTGCTGGGAGGTGATGCTGGATTGGGCCTTTTATGGTTGTATCACTTCCTGAACTTTACTTCTTCCATTAATAAAGCATTTTAGGTTCTTCTATATGCATGTGTCTCAATGGCGTGTTGATACTTGTATATTTGATTTATTCTAATCCTTGAATCGATTATGAATGTATGCTTCTTGTAGTTTCCCTCTCTTGTCATTTTGCAGGATCTTGGTGTAGCTGGGCCAGTGAAAGAGCAAGGAGCTGGGAGCAAACAGCAAAGAGAGAAGATTGGATCAATCATTAGCGGAAGACAACGGTTAGTGGATCTCTTTCTCCCCTCTCTTACATCTCATAAAGAAGTAATCTCGAATAGCTTTGCTTTGATTGTTGCTGAGGTACTATCACCCTTAGAGTGGGATAGGGTCATTCCGTATTGGATACTTTTCCCAACAACAAATTGGCGACTCCACTGGGGATCGTATCTTGTTGGTTGTTTGTGTTTTTGCTATTCATTTCATAAACACAGGGAGTACCGAATCGAACTGCGTTTGAATCTTTCAAATGCAAAGTAGAGGGCAGCTACTCTAGCTCAGTTTCTGGGCAAGTTTATGATTTGAAGAGCTGATCCACAAGGACTCTAAATAGCTCTTAGTGATAGCTTTTCATCCCTTAGTGTGTACTTGACTGATAGCTTCTGATTTGGCCAAAAACTGTGAATTTTTGAGCAATCTGTGACCCGGAAACCAAGAGAAACGAAAGTTTCGTTCTTCAGTGCAGGCTGTGTGAAGGTTGTCTGCATTTCAGCGCAGTTCCTGAAAGGGCTACCTGCGTTGAATGTCAAACTGACAGTGTACTACCTGCGCTGAACCAGTCTTGCCTTGTGCTACTGGGGTTTCCTGCTGTTTCTTGCCCTGTTTTCATCCTTGTTTTTGCAGCCTGTTACCAGTCAATGTACCTATCTGAAACCAACTTTCCTTGCCACTATTCCGCCTCGGTTGTATAAAGAAACTGTATTTGTTCTTTGTGTATTTCTTATATCATTTGCAGTTTCCCATAACGAAAGTGAACCAGTCTTGTTGTGGCCTCTTAGATCTAGACCTGTGATAAAGTGTCGTTTTGATCTTAAGAGTTAGCTTGTTTGTTGTTCATAGCTGATTGAGCTTTTGCTTTCGTCATATGGTTTGAGTTTATATATTTCTAGTGTCGAAACAAGTAAATCTTAAGGTGTCTTTTGATTTTGGACAAACTTGTTTGCTTTCACTTGAAATTGAATTCAAAGTTATACAACAGCTTTCTTTTTTGTATCGCACAAACATTAAGAAAGAGAAAAGAAATACCTGCATTGTGCATGTGCATTATGACAATTTGCATGTTGATTTAGGGAAAAAGTGCATTAGTGTATGCTCTTTGATCTGTGTGAAAAGATTTTGTCTTTCTTTTCCCTCAGTAGTTAAGATTTTCATAAGTCGAAAAGATTGAAAAAGCTTGCTTCTCATCTTAGACTGCATTTAGGAATTTGTATCAAACATCTCGTGGTGAACCTTGAAAGGCAAACTTTAAAAAGATCAACTTAAAATATATTGAATGAACCTAACAACGCTTTGAAACATAACGCAAACACATAGAGGTCTAAGCTAGAGACGTGTTCCGGCGTCGTTAAACGTAGTGACTGTCGATCTCGACGAAGGTGGGTGATTCCTCCTGAGAGTCGGTGGCACTAATATGGACTTGTGCTCCCACGTACCGTCGCGTATATATTGGGAGACCCCTATAGGCATATATCTTTTATCCATAGGAAGCCGTGTCGGCCGCCCTACTGATCGCAATGCAGTGAACACAGCATTCACGAAGATCGACCACCCGTACCGTAAAACGTATTCTGTGGTTTTGCGAAAGGTTTGGCACACCCTCTGCCTAGATCTCCAGAGCAGTTTCTTTTGGCCTTTTTCAAACTCTATAACTGAAAAAGTCCAACCGAGCATTTGTCACTTCGGGCTCGTTAAAACATCGAAGGAGACTAGAGTCATCTTTAGCTTTTTCTCGACTCTTAAAAAGTGAAAAAGCAAGTTGTGTCTAAAAGCGTCTAATAAAATTCATTCAATTCGGAAACGCAAATTTCCCCTTTTAATATTTTGGTTGATCGAGTAATCCGCAATCGTGGAAGAAATTCAATTGAAACCCCGTCGTTCGCGGAGTCTTACGAGTCAACCGTCTTTGTCTCCGGAATCGAAAACAGTACGGACAAAGCAAACTCGTTTAACCGGTTCAAGATCTCCTATAAAAGTTAGAACAAGTGTTCCAACTGCATCTGAGGTTCCGGTTACTCCTAACATTTCTGGAAACCCTGCCTCTATAGAAGAAGTTCAACAGCCACAGAAGGACAGTAATATTGATCCTAGTCTGGGGGCAAATACTTGTATAACTGAACCAGTTCCATCTGTAACCGGTCCAGAGAGTTTTGTTCCTCAAACAACTGTCACTGTCGAAGCAACCACTTCTTCGGCACCAGAAATATTCTACGGACCTGACGGTCTTCCTCTTCCACCGGGTTTGATTGCGATAGAGGAAATTGCAGAGGATCTGCAAGCAAGTACTCCAACTCATTTTGGAGTCGGGGTCACTCTATTTCCTTCATCAGAGGTTAATCCACCACAAGCGGAAGTTCCTGTAGAATCGCTAGGCAATCTATTGGATAGACTTAAAATGTCTGAACAACCGTCATCATCTAGGACTGTGTCAAATGACACAGCGACAGCAGAAGCCCCTGCCGTCACTCCGACGATGTTTGCCGGCATACCAGCTGTCCCAACTAGCTCACAACAGCTAGAAGGAGTCCACCAAGGGACTATTTCGACAGTATGGTCTGTTCCAGTTTGTTCGTCCGGAGTAATACCCGGCAACTCTTACGTTGAAACTCGACAGATTGATCCTCATGGAGGTCCATTTGGGCCATCCAGTCCTCAAGGACTAACAATCCCTCTGAGTTCCGGAATGCTACCGTATGGGGGGGCAGTATGCCCTTTCATTACCTCCTCCGGGAGGATATCCATATGGAAGTTCTCAACAGTATTCAGGTTATACTGGAATTGCATCAAGTAGTTGGATACCTATGCTACTGCAACAACCAAGGGTTGTATATTCTATGCAACAGTGTGTGCCTGTGACGAACATCCCAACCACACCGGCTATTGTAACAGTGTCACAAGTTCAAGCGATACCTGTTGCATATCAACCTCAGATTTCTCAGGTTGTAATGCAACAGCCGCTTGACCATGGGTCACAACCACAATCGCCAACTGGTGGGGCGACACAGGTCCAAACGGGTACAATTACCCCACACCTTGGTTCAACGGTTAGCATAGCACAACAAAACATGGCTTCACAACCATGGCTTGTGCAATACCAACAACCGCAATTCCAGCAGGTGTACCAAGGTTCTGAGCAGCAGATCTTTGCGAACAGTGGACAACCGTATATCCAAAACGGTCAAAACCAACCACTTTACAGTGGTCAAGTCCACCAACCGTATCAGTCATACCAACATCAATTACATTATGCTGGTATGCAAAGGCCCACTGCTCAAGCGATTCCATCGTACCCTGGTTACGCTTCGCCTAACCTGAATCAACAGTTACCATTCTTGGCAACTTTAGAGTTACCGGATTTACACCGGTTAACCAACGATCCGATTGCTTATGCCCCTTGGTGCCCAGCGATTCCTCATAAACTTCCATCTGACATTCCTAAATTCAATGGAAATCCAGGTGAAGACCCGTCGAATCACGTGATGACTTTTCATCTGTGGTGTTCGTCGAACACCCTAAACGACGATTCAATAAGGCTTCGCCTTTTTCAGAGGACATTGACAGGTCCAGCGGCTAAATGGTATATTGAATTGCCAAGAGCCTCTTTCGACAATTTTAGTTCCCTAGCCACGACTTTCTTGACCCATTTTCAATTACCGATAAGGTATGAAACGGGAACAGAAATATTAACCAACTTCAAGCAGACGACTGCCACCCATATATCTGATCATATACATGAGTGGCGCCGTCGTCGTAGGATGGTGAAAACATACGTTCCTGATCAGCTATTAGCTGAATGGTTTATAAAGTCGTTACTTCCTGCTATTACGGAAGATGTGGCCAAGGGGGGAGTCGTAACAGAGGAGCAAGTTGTTGCTCGTGCATAGTATTTGGACTTAGTTTATACTCAGTCCGGCACGCTCTACGACAAAATACCCGACGCCCCTAGACCAGAATTTTCAATTCCTCCCCCTCCTAAATCAAATAGTGACTCTCATGCCGGTGATGGCGTGATTGGCACGGCAAACGCGAAATCGATAAAGGCTTCGTCAAAGAAAGCCCGTAAGAATTCGGATCAAAATGCAAAAGAAGAAATTCTTGCTTCGGAAGTAAATGCCGTATCAGAAGATAAAGGCAAAGAAACCAATCAACCAGGAAGCAAGAAGAAGCAAAACAAAGGGAAGAAGAAGAAACAGGGTGAGTCATCCCCTGGAAAGAATTCTTCAAACCCTCCTGGGAAAGGGAAACCAAATTATCCATGTCTAATATGTGATGATAAGGATCATAACACAAAGAATTGCCCATTCAAAGCTGAGTTAAAGAGGTTCTTTAAAAGTTCCCAAACCTCAGCTGTGTTAACTGATCCATTTCCCAACCCAGGTCAAAATCTGGTTGACAGTGGAAATGCTTCCCCGTCTCAAGTGCTTATGTTGTCGGTTTCAAAACAGCAGAATGATGCTTTGATTTCGACAAGGAACAAAGATTATGGGAATCCTCAGCTGTCGAACGAAAAAGGTAAAGATCAACCAAGTAGTTCGACAACAACTTCGACAGAAGTTGTAACGCCCACCATCCCTGAATTAACAATAAAACCACCAAAGGGTGTAGTACACAAGTCGACATTTAATCCTCGCGCCAGAGCGGCGCAGCATTATAACATAGTGGAAGATTTGGCTCAATCGCCATCCGCTATGTCGACTCTTGAAGTATTGCAAAATTGTCCATCGCAAAGGCAGGCATTGTTATCAGCAATTGGTGGGGTTGACCCTAAGGATTCAAATCTTGTATCCTTTGATCACAAAGGATATGATCCTCAGTTACCAGCTCAACTAGCTTTCCTTATTCAAGTGAAAGCCCTCAACAAAATTGTTCACAGAACAATTATTGATGAGGGAGCATCGACATGCATTATGTCGATGAGTTGCTGGAAAACTTTAGGATCTCCAACCTTGTCACGATCTTCGACGACATTAAAAGCTTTCGACGGAAGGACTTATACCCCATACGGTATCCTTAATAACTTGAAAGTTGAACTGGGAGGAAAAACAGTAGAAATTGATGTTGAGGTCATTGATGGAAATCTCGACTATAACATCCTACTGGGTAGACCATGGATTTATGCCATGGCAGCTGTTGTGTCGACTTATTTTAGGAAGATCGCATTCCCGTTTGAAGGAAGGATTACGATCGTCGACCAACAGAATTTCCTCCCTAATGGTTCACAAGTTACAGGAAGCATTCCCATGATCCATGAGAGCAACCATTCAATTCAAGATATCGGAGTAGGATTATTGAAAGACCCCACATTGATGGGAACTTTCGCGCTACCACCTCCTATTTATATAGGAAATGTACCATTTGTAGCAACCTGCAACATAATATCTTCCACGAAGGTCAACATGGATTGTGCAATGGCTTTGCCCCCAAGCCCTTTAGAAATATTGTAGCAATCAATGTTTAAAGCATGGGAGGCGAACCCAAATCAACGCTCATCAAGCGTTTGGGTAGATAGATCTAGAGAATATGGAACCCCATTAGATCCTTGGTCAAAAGTACATGGGACTGACGAAGGAATCTTACAATCAATGATGATTGAGGGGGCACCATGGAATGATCACCACCATCGTTCCCTTCTTCCGGAATATGAAGAAGATACTCAAAGTGACCTTTATCACCCTTCAGTATTTGAATTCCTAACAAATACTGTAAATACGGTGGATTCCGAGCGAAACCTATCCAATATTGAAGAGACTATAGCCATAAATATCTCGACTAAAACAGATGTTGTAGAGAATATTTATGTCGGCAAAGGTTGTTCCCCTTCAGAACTGGAAATATATAACGCTCCTTTTCGCGAATTTAGAGATGTCTTTGCTTGGTCATATGATGAAATGCCAGGCATTGACTCGAGTATCGTTGAACATGAAATTAAAATGTATCCTGATGTCAAACCAGTAAGACAACGGCTTCGACAGGTACACCCCAAGAAAGCCGCTGCCATTAAGGCAGAAGTTGAAAAACTTCTCCATGTTGGATTCATCTACCCGGTTCCTCTAACCGATTGGGTATCGAATATTGTCCCTGTTATGAAGAAGCAAGGGACGATTAGAGTGTGTGTCGATTATAGGGATGTAAACCAAGCTTGTCCGAAGGACAACTACCCTGCACCCTTCATCGACCAGATAATTGATGAATGCGCCGGATGTGAAATCTTTTCATTTATGGATGGATTTTCCGGGTATAATCAAATAAATATCCGCCCACAGGACCAGTCAAAGACTGCATTTATTTGTCCGTGGGGCACATTCGCTTATCGAAAATTACCCTTTGGTTTGAAGAACGCAGGGGCGACGTTTCAGAGGGCGATGAATTATGCCTTCCATGACATCAAGAACATTGTTCAACCTTATCTCGACGATCTTCCAGCTCATTCGCGAAAGCGGACTGATCATCCGCAGCATTTAAGAGCGATATTTCTACGTTGCCGACACTACAAGATAAGACTCAATCCACACAAATGTGTGTTTTGCGTCGGTTCTGGTCGTTTACTTGGCTTTGTAGTCTCTAAGGATGGGATTCGTCTCGACCCATGCAAGGTTCAGGCAATCATTAATTTGCCTCCACCTTCAAATCTGCTTCAGATTCAGAAACTACAAGGGAAAGCGAACTTTCTGAGGAGATTCATTCCAAATTACGCAGAACTTGCTAAGGGTTATACTCGTCTTTTGAAAAAGGATGTACCTTTTGTCTGGGACCAGGTGGCGCAAGCTTCCTTTGATGCTCTGAAAGATTGTCTAGTAAAAGCATCATTACTGTACGCCCCAGACTATCAAAGAGATTTTAACCTGTATCTGGCTGCAGCGGATACGACCATTGCGATGGTTTTAGTTCAAGAATTAGATGGAATTGAACATCCTATCTATTATTTAAGTAAAAACTTAAATGATACAGAAAGTAAATATTCTTATGTTGAAAAACTAGCGCTTGCAGCTGTTCAAGCGATTCAAAGATTTCGACATTATGTCCTCTTTCGGAAAACTACCATCTTGTCAGATTGCAACCCCATGACTTATATACTGTCGCGATAGTTGCTGGGGGGCAAATATTCAAAATGGATAGCGATCCTTCAAGAGTTTGATCTGGAATTTGTAAAATCCAAATCAAAGAAAGCTCTAGTTTTCGCAGAACTATTGTGCGATCTCCCATCGTCGTCCAACGATGAAACATCGGAAGAGTCAATCGTGGACGAAAGTTTGTTTCTGATATCTGTAAGCGATGAGTGGTATGGAGATATCATAGTTTATCTCCAAACCCAAAAGTTCAGGCCTAACACCTCTCACTCCGAACAAAAACGTATACGATACCAAGCAAAAGACTACATGATCGTCGGTGATATACTTTACCGTCGTGGTGTCGATACAGTTCTGAGGAGGTGCCTTACCCATGAGGAGGCTGAAAAAGCCCTGAATGAGTGTCATTCAGGCGCGTGTGGGGGGCATCAATCTGGATATGCAACAGCACAAAAAATCTTACGAGCAGGATACTTCTGGCCAACCATGTTCAAAGATTGCATAACCGCAGTCAGAAGTTGCCATGCTTGTCAAATTTTTGATAGCAAAACCAGACGAACACCCGCACCTTTACAGCCGATAGTTGCTGTTGGGCCCTTCGCCAAGTGGGGCATCGATTTCATGCAATGTAACCCCACCTCGACCGGGGGGCATGGGTATATTATAGTCGCTGTTGACTATTTTACCAAATGGGCCGAGGCGATGCCTACATTGGATAACACTGGTGAAACAGCTGCCCTTTTCTTTTTTAATCATGTAGTCGCCAGGTTCGGCGTACCACAGGCTATAGTTACAGATCATGGGTCGCATTTTCGCAATCACATGATGGTCGAATTAGCTGCCAAGCTAGGGCTATCTCACGACAGCTCTACCCCATATTATCCGCAAGCCAACGGACAGGTTGAGGCAATCAACAAGGCCCTGAAGCGTATGTTGCAAAGGATGATCGGGGTTCATAAAAGAAGGTGGCACCTAATCCTGTACTCAGCCTTGTGGGCTTACCGAACGTCGGTAAAGAACGCAACTGGGTTCACACCTTTTCAACTGGTGTATGGCCTGGAAGCAGTCTTACCAATCCAGTGCGAAATTTCGTCGCTTAAACTCGCAATCGATCTTCTCCCTGGAACTTCAGAAGAAGAGGCTCGTTTCTTGGAACTAATCCAATTGGATGAAACCCGTCGTGATGCCGCTTTGGCTAACGAAGCTCATCATAAGAAACGAGTCAAGGTTCAGTTTGACAAAAGTGTCAAACCCCGTGTCTTCTCAGAAGGTGATTTGGTCTTGCTTTATGACCAAGAATCCGATAAATTGGGAGCAGGAAAATTCAAGTCTTATGGATGGGCCCCTATATTGTTAAAAAGGTGTTAGCAAAAGGAGCCTACGAGTTAATGGATTACGATGGAATTCCACTGGCGCACCCCGCAACGGGTTGTACCTCAAGCGTTACTATGCTTAAATAGTAACCTGCATGCTTTTGTTGTATTTGGTTTTCGCTAAAGTATTTGTTCTGGTCGAGTGATCCACCTTTTCCATTTGTTGCAGATGTCGAACCTTCTGGAGACATGTATTGGATATGCGACGGAGCGAGTTGTAGTTCGCGGAACCTATCCTCCGCAGCCTGGGCCATTTTTGATCCAAGCGGCGAGTTAGTAAGTTTCAGAGGTGTATGTATTGGGCAATCAACGAATAACATCGCTGAGTATAGCGCGTTGATAGAACTACTCTCTGATGCCATCACACGTGGCATACGCCGACTAATTGTCAGGCTAGACTCACAGCTCGTAATACTAAAACTCAATGGCATATATTCTGTTCGCAATCCAGCTATTTATCGCATGTTCCTAAGGGTTAAGATCTTGGAAAGACGATTTGATTCAATTCAATATCAACATATTTCAAGAAACTTAAACACATTAACTGACTCATTAGCAAACTATGTGTTAGATAGACATTTGCAACATTTATAAAAGGGACATATCATCAACGATTGTACATATGGATCACATAAATCAACCAGAATAAAACTCGAAAATCAAAATATATATAAGCTGTTTATAGTTCATACATAATGTTCTGCAACCAAGACAAAAATTGGTCATAGGACCTAAAAACTCAAAAGTGCTAGGGGGCACCCTAGCCTAGTGGTGCTCATGATAGTACGTCACGACCTGTGCAATCATGCGCAAGAGACGATTCCATCGTCTAGGCACGCCGATAGTATGCCGCTGCAGCTGTAAAGGTAACTCGTCAATCTGTACATCCGGAAGACCGCAAGTAAGGCTCTCAACCTACTCCTGCACAGCTGTAAGGGTCTCAGTATCGTCAAGATCGCGAAGAATAGCTCTCCCAGCAGGCTCCACTGCCGGGGCAGCAACTGGCGGTCTCGGGCGAACTGCTGGACGAACAGGACCAACATCTGCACGCACCCAAGAGTATGATTAAAAGTATTGATAGAATAAAGCACTGCAACATTATGAATAAGGACAGTAAACAATAATATGGTCAAAGAGCTTACCAATAGCACCCCACTGTTCGCCATCCGGTAACACCAAATCCGGATCACCTCGAAAATCCATACCCACATATGGATACTCGGAAAAGACCATCTCCTGGCGCTCGAACCACCTGAAGAAGGCCTCAGTAAAAGTAATTTGAGGTTGACCAGCATGCCTAGACATGTGATCAACCCACCTCTGCATGCGTGGCTTGGTCGGAGAAGGCAACTCGAGTATGATGTACTGAGGCTGCATCAATGGGATTTTCTCCAAGGCAAAGGCAGTCAGAATAGGACCAAATCCAAAGTTCTTCAGCTTCCCGTCCTTTACCTTGCTCAATTGACTTTTCATCTGAACAAGTACTGCATCACACCAGTTAAATACTTTCGGTTGGAGACACTCCAAGGCGTGCTGCATATAAGATCTATTGGCAACATGTAAAGTTGCGCTACCGGCCATCCTACCTATGGTATACAGAATGACTGGACTTGAGAGACCTGTCAGTAATCTCACGTATAACAATCTTGCCGTCTCTGCTCGGCTGGGAACCTTCCCTACAATACTGACGGACATAATCTCTGGTGGAATCAGTCCCCCGGGCCGTACCTGACAAGGAAATGGGGGCACCTCGCCTTGACAATCCAGTCAAGAAGTACATGTCCTCTCTGGTCAAGGGGATGGATTTTCCCCTAATCTGGAATACTTGGTTAATAGGATCCCAAGCATCAAGCATATACTGCAGCAAAGTGATATGTGCTCTCATGCTAGAGATACGGAAAAACTTCAGCAGGCCACAGTTCCGCAGCGCGTTCACCGTGACAGGGTCATGGAGGGCAATCATGTCCTCCTCTTCATGTTCTCGTTCACGCCATGTAAGGGACATTTTGTTCAAAGTTCCCTGCAAAGCAAATAAGAGAAGGAGTAAGTTCTTGATTTTGATGAAAAAATGGCGAAAATTCATCAAAAAAATGAGCTGGAAACCCAGTTTTCTGAGCCCAGCGCAGGCAGAGAGTGTCCCTCCTGCGCTGAAGGTCAGACTACCTTAAGGCAGCTTGACATTCAGCGCAGGTTTCGAAAGGGGAACCTGCACTGAAGTTAGGGCGTTTTTGCAAAACCCCTGAGGCCCAGAAAGAATGAAAAACAGGCATGAAACTGGAAAATGAAACCATGAAAAGAAAGAGCTAGGGTTTAGCTCCTACCTGGTCCAGACGGCGCCGAAAATCGTCCGCAGAATCTCCCGGAATTAGCTGGTAAAAATCAAGGGGGAAGAGGCACCTCCAGAGCTCCAACAAACCAAATGCGAATGAAATGGTAAATGAAAGGTAAAAAACACCTTTTAATGACTTTTTACATAGTTCAAAGTGGAATATTAGGGTTATAATCTCATTTTCATGCAAATATTATTCATTTCTAACAAAGTTTGTTGCAGCAATTGAGAATGCAGTACTATTTTTGAAAAGAGGAAAGCTAGTAATGGTAAATAATCAAAATTTGACCATATATCGAGCAGTTTTACCGCGGAATTTATGCTCGTTAAAAAATAGAAAAGCAAGATCCGAGCAGTTTTAGTACATAGTTCATGCTCGTTAAAAAATAAACATAAGATTGAGCAGTCAAGCTCATTAAAAAATGAACATACCCCGGTAAATAACCATTGTGATCGTAAATTTATTAGCCATAAAAAGCCTTGGTCGTGTTTGCACCTGCCACCTCCATTCCATTTGGCCAATCGTTCACCTCCATATGATTGTTTACCCATTTTGAGGAACAGCTGCGAAGAGTGATTTTACTTAGCCATCCTTGTGACACTGCCGTGATTGGAAAATTCCAACCTGTACCTGGAATCTGCTGCTATCCCTATTTATCACTCGTTCCTCAAAAGACGAGTCTTCTTTGAGCTCTTTTCATCTGACTCGTAAAATATGAAAAGTTTGCCGAGTTTTGGCCTTCCAGCTCGTTAAAAGGACCGGAAGAGCTATCCCTCCTCTAGATTTTAATCTTTTTGGACCTGAGGGATTATTGCACAAAAAGGTCGAGCGCTTGTTTTATTCGGCTCGTTAAAATTATCGAAAACTCATCCCTTCTGTATCGTTTTATACTTTTTCGGACTTAAGGGATTAGATGACGAAAAAGGAATTTTGGAGTTAACTTTCTGTACCTTTTCAGACTCTCTAAAAATGAAAAGGACCGAGTTTTCCTTGTCGTTAGACTCGTTAAAATGATTAAATAGCGACAAAATTGTCTTTAGACGAGAACGAGTTTCCCTATCGCTAGGCTCGTTAAAACATAGCGATGGGCTTGCCCGAAGGGCAGGTTATAGAACAAGCATATGTTATCCTCCTCAGCTTGACAAAAATAAAGAGGTACTGGTCAGAAATGACTGGGGAAAAATTGGGAGAACCTCAAAGCTTTAATGGTAGCAAGTCGCTCTTGAACATGACACTTTTCCTCCGTATCACATCGGGTTGGGTTGTTTCATTCACCGGTCTCATCACCATGGTCTTCGCCAAACCATCCACACTTGGGGTAATGCTACCGATCCATCGCATTAGTGTCGTTATATGTTCAAGAGATGTTGTTCAGAAAGAGTCGACCGTGTCCCATCCACTGCCATACATTATCCTTCATCCACCCATGATCGCCACCCTGAATCATATTTCACAGATTGTTTTCACCTCCGCTAAAATCATTAGCTCCGTTCCGTGTCACTGATGTGGGATTCATTAAGGCCCTCCTTTGACGGATCGCTTCTTGTCGACTTCAGCTCATTATCCAAGAAGTTGATCTAGGAACAACCCCCTCAGTACTTTGAAGCTTGCATGCCTCAATGGCAAGTTTCTCACTTTTGGCGACAGGTATACATCAATGACCTTCGACCAGAAGATTTTGCGTGGTGTTCGACGCCAAGTCCTTTATTCACACCACGTGAATTGTACTGCAGTACCTTGAGGGTCATTGTCATTTTGGTGATTCCTCTCGCGCTTGTTAACGGTTTACATCATTGACCGGTAATCAAGCGATGTCTTTCCATGTTCGACTTCAGCGCAATTCTCACATGGATCGACTTGTACTTAAGTGAAGATCGAACGAGTTTGAAGACCCCAGATCTAGTTTCATCCCCGGGTTGCGATATATATTCAGGAAATATAAAGACATTTGATATGTACATCATTGCAGCAGATGATCATCCTACTCAAAGGATGATAATTTCAGCAGAGAATTATCAGTCTATCATCAGACGATCGTCTGTTCTATGTACCAAAATGAATTTATAAAGCTGAGCATGGGAATGCCCCGCCTCAGCTAGATCATGAAAGCAGAATGAATCATAATGTATTGTATTGTATTTTATTACAAGTCACCTCTCAGCGATTGAATGAACTTCGGATCCTCCTGAGAAAGCATTTCCCGATAAACGCCTCATACTTTAGGGGGCAATGTTATAGACTTTTTGTGCCTTACAGCATGAAGCATGAAATGTCCATAATCTAAGGGATCCAAAGTCCTAAATATGTTTGTTCCTACCCTAGAGGAACAAGGTCAGCAAACCACAGCACTAAATATCAGTTCTCCACCTGAAAACACTCAAAAACAAGCTAATTTTGGATCATGTCAACTACTCACTGAGCATCTGCGCTGAATGTCAACTGCTCCACTCTGTACCTGCGCTGAATGTCAACTGCAATGAAGGCTACCTGCGCTGGGCGAGTTTGGCCAAGTGGCACAGTCATTCCTCAAGGTGTCACTGCCCAGGAAGCTTCCAAAATGACACTTGGATCAGAGAATTCGTCTAGTGATGAGTAGAGGGTCTAGATCTCCAAGTGGAAGCAAGAACCTCCAAGTGGACTCAAGAATGAAGAATAACTGAAGTGGGATAGGACCACTAGTCAGCTCCATGCCAAGCTCAAGCTGACTCATCCTTTCTCCAAAATCCTATATATAGAGCTCTCTCATGAGGTCTAAGGAGGCTGGAATCTGGTGAATGTAGGAAGTGCTGTTGGTTTGAGTATAGAACTATTGGTGATTTGCTTGAAGGAGGTGAAGAGGAGATTTCTTTCTGCTGGGAGGTGATGCTGGATTGGGCCTTTTATGGTTGTATCACTTCCTGAACTTTACTTCTTCCATTAATAAAGCATTTGAGGTTCTTCTATATGCATGTGTCTCAATGGCGTGTTGATACTTGTATATTTGATTTATTCTATCCCTTCAATCGATTATGAATGTTTGTCTTGTAGTTTCCCTCTCTTGTCATTTTGCAGGATCTTGGTGTAGCTGGGCCAGTGAAAGAGCAAGGAGCTGGGAGCAAACAGCAAAGAGAGAAGATTGGATCAATCATTAGCGGAAGACAACGGTTAGTGGATCTCTTTCTCCCCTCTCTTACATCTCATAAAGAAGTAATCTCGAATAGCTTTGCTTTGATTGTTGCTGAGGTACTATCACCCTTAGAGTGGGATAGGGTCATTCCGTATTGGATACTTTTCCCAACAACAGTTGTTATTAGCAATGCACTTGTATTTATTGATAAAATGAAATCTAGCATATGTTCAGTTTCTTTTGCTTGATAATGTTGTTGTTGGTAATAGGCTTGCGTTTTTTCTAAAAGTAAATTTAACACATGATAGATTTGTTTCACCTTATGTTGTTTTTATGTGCTTGTGTTTGACCTAGAAGGAAATTTAGCATGCACTAAATTTCTTTCACAATGCAATGTTCTGGTTGGAAAATTGGTTGTTTGTGCTAGAAGGAAATATGCTAGAATTATTTGACCTTGCAATGTTGTTATTGGAATTTTGCATGTGATTGTTTTAGAAGGAAATTTAGCACATGTTATATTTATTTTAATGCAATGTTGTTATTGGCAATATGCTTCAATTTGTGCTAGAAGTAAATTTAGTGTGTGTTATATTTGTTTAACCCTACAGTGTTGCTATGTTCTTGTGTTTGTGCTAGAAGGAAATCTACCACGGGTTAGATTTATTTCATCTTGTAATGTGCTTGTGTTTTTGTAGAAGGAAATCTAGCATGCGGCTAGATTTCCTTCCCTGTAATGTTGTTGTTGTCAACATGGTTGTGTTCGTGCTAGAAGTAAATCTAGCATGCACTGGAATTCTTTCACCTTACAATGTTGTTGTCTTATTTTGTTTATACTAAAAGGAAGTCTAACACACATTAGATTTCTTTCACCTTGCAATGGTGTTATTGGCGATGTGTTTATCTTTGGGCTAGAAGGAAATCTTGCATGCACTAGATTTATTTCACAATGCAATGTTGTTGTTGGAAATATGGTTGCTTGTACTACAAGGAATCTATCATGTGTTATGTTTCCTTCAACTTGCAACGTGCTTGTGTTTATGATAGAAATGAATCTAGCATGCACTAGACTTCTTTTGTCCTAAAATGTTGTTTGTGCTTGTGTTTGTGCTAGAAGAAAATATTGCACACGTTAGATTTCTTTCAGATTGAAATGCGCTTTTGTTAGTGTTGGAAGAAAATTTAGCACAGGTTAGATTTCTTATACTCTACAATGTTGTTGTTGGCAACATGCTTGTATTTGTGGTCGACATAAATCTAGCACTTGCTATATTTCTCGCTCTATAATGTTGTTATGTGCTTGTGTTTGTGCTAAAATGAAATCTAAAGCATGTTAGATTTTATTTTACCTTGCAATATTGTTATTGCTAACATGTTTTTGTTTGGGCTAAAAGGAAATCTAGCTTGTGGTAGATTTTTTTTGTCCTTGTTTGGCCAATTTAATGTATTTAAATTGTCAATCATAAATTATCAACCAAGGTAGGTATATTAATGAAGTAGAAGAGCACTATATGTGCTAGAAGTTATTTCTGATGTCGTTATGTTTTTGTTAAGATCTAAACTTAAGATTAGTATGGAGATGATGTCATTAATTATATTAGTGTCTCAATCCCTAAAGTTATTAGCTAATTTCTTAGGAATTATTCTCCATTGAATCAATTTATGGATGATATGAGAGTGTGATGAAAGGAGATTTTGGGGTATACCAATTTCCCCTTTCTTTATAAATTTTTTCTCCTAAGAACTATGGGATATGGCCCACTTAACTATCAGGAGCGTTTTATCTTTCGCTTAAGCCTCAAAACCAGGGACTATAACATATCGCAATAACCCAGGAAACCCGACCAACGGGCGCCGGTCCCACTCGAACACACAAAACCAGACCTCAAAAGGAATCAACTCTATTCCATAAACTATCGGGTCCGCTCGAACTGTTAAACCATGCACACATTCGAGCGCGATCGTCATTTGATTAGTCAACTAACAGACGGTCCTGATCACCAGAACTCAACGATGATTTATCCCTGCTGTATAAAATCCCATCGGGTCCGAAATCCGAATTAACCTCCATGCTTGTTCGTACCCGATATTTGTCCAATCATACTTTTCACAGACGGTCTGATCACCTCTGGATTTCAACTCAATTAAAATATGGCTCATAACCTCATTGGGTCCGTTTCCTGGAAACCTCTTACAACTCTTGAGGCCACCCGATAATCCACTTACCACCATTGAAAACTGCCTTTGCTACTTAACCCCTCCGCGACTCCACCACGTGATGACCATCGATCTGTTGATCTGTCGATCAGGTGATCGACATCTATTTACTCCGCCATTTCTTCATCAAAGTTCGTTGATGCGAGGTTAATCACTTTGTTCCTCAGCGGCTTGATCTAGACCTTTGATCTTTGAGATCAAATGGCCCCTGTGCATTCTCATATATTTCCTCCTTAACTTAATCTCTCTTGCTTTTGATGGACTCTGGTTTTAAACCACGGTTTCTGCTATTCTCTGTATACACACGACATCACTCCATAATTATAGCAATCACTTGATATCTTTGGATCACCATCGATCCTACAGTGATTGATGATCAATCAAAACCGCAACACTAACACATTCATATTATCTATGAACACACAGGCACACAAAATCAACACTGAACACACTTTATATTATACACAGTATGATTAAAAGCTAAGGCATTTCAGCCTTAGAAACAAGCTCTCCTTTCGACTACATTTTTAACACTCTGGTTTACACAAATTGTATTTGTCACTCTCTATCCCTCTCCCTGTTTGTCTCATGATATATATATAGAACACGCAGGTTCATCATTACAGAAATATTGGATCGGATCACTGAAAGGATCTGGTCAATCCTCTCCTTGATTTCCTCTCACAAATCACTCAACAATGCCTACATGGCAGATAATTACAAATGACAAGTCTTCTAGAGACTCTATTAATTCCATCAAATTAGCTCTATTTTAAAGAAATTTTCCTCAGTTTACTCCAATGGTCCATGTCTCCTCCTTCTCCGCTTTAAAATTTTCATATTGATTAAGGGGGTCAGATGCCCCTGCATCAGAGTGATTCTAGATTTTACTTGCGTTGAACTATTTTGTATTTTTTTCTTGAAATTTTATGCTGCGGCTCTAATTTACTAAGTGCAAAAGAAATCTATTCTATCAAACTGTAAAGAAATACTGTCTAAATTCAATTGCTAAGGAGAAGACTATCACTCTTTTGCTCATTCAACTTCATCCAAACAAGACATTCTGAACAGCAACTACGCTATGAAGTAAACACAATTGCACTACACTAGATAAAAAGAAAATGACATAGCCACATTGTACTAGATAAAAACCAAATCAAATAGCAAAGTTAAACTAGGTATAAAGCAAAGGAACTTGATCATGCATATAACGATTCACTGGCGAACTCATCATACTGTTTTTCTTCACACAAAACAAAGTATTCAAGTAATGAAAGAAATCTAATTGCAATCAATTAAAGACCTGTTACTGGTCGTAGGGTCCCTCCACGAATCAGTCAACAATCTCCAATCAACGCAGTGCATACAAACATAAAACCAAGTCTATTACTCGCGAAACTTCACAAACTGTTCTAAAAATTACATCATCCGGCATGCACCCAAAACACAGTGCGGCCATAGTTTTTTTATAATAAGTCTTCGACATAACAGTATGACCATTTCAAGCCTAAATATCTTTATTCCAATCAAACTATATCACTAAACAATCGATTTTCTATTCCGAAAGAAAATCAATAAGATTTCGTTGAAACTCGGATTCTGTCCCAACGACAATCTTGTAGTTGACTTTGGGGTTTGACCGTGATATCCTGTGATCATCTTGATGAATTGGTTTGAGGGAATAAGAAGGAATACACGAAGGGACCATTCATTATCCATCAGTATCTTTCTTCGCTAAGTTGGAGCTTCTGAACCTTGCAAACAATGGAGGCAGCTGTAGAAATCTGGATTAGCTGCAAAAACAAACCAACTTCGTAGCCGAATGCATTCTTTAACAAAATAATAGGGTATATAGACAAACATGAAGAATAAGACATTTAATTGTTTACCTTTAACAAATCCTTGTGTCTATTGCATTATTTAGGTGATAAGTATAGGAAAAGAGAGGAAATATATGCAAAACGAGATGTCAAGGTAAGACAATCTTTGGACTCTACATTCCCCCATGCTGGAGGTTTTGTATGTCCTCATACACTTCATCATTTTCAGTCACTTGTGCCTTTTGATCATCACCTCCAAGATTCACTTTCTTCTTCTTTCTCGGAGCTACTAGCATCCTTGGTTTTCTCATGAGAATTTTGCATTTTAAGCTGATAATTTCTCTCTGCATTGTCATGTTTTCCTTCTTCAACGTTTTGCTATTTTTATACCACAAACTCAAATGAAGGATGAGATTGTCACTTTTTGCAATCTGAATCTCATTGTGTGCCTTCAATTCTTGATGCTCATTCTTGAGATATCTGTTCAATATTTCCAACTCAAAAATCTCTTGCTTTAAAATGTTTGAGGCTGAAGGTTCTTGTGGTTCATTTAACTGATTGCTCCCTTCTCTAGGACTTTGAATTATTTCTTTAGTTGTTGTCTCTTTTCTTTCCAATGACTCTATATAGTCATAAATCTACTATTGAACAGGGTCAACACCCGAACTATGTACTGGGCTTCTTAGAGGTGAGCTGCAACGTGGTGGTGACACTCTCGGTGATGATTTTGGTGATCCTTTTGGAGAACTTTTAAGGATTTCAGTTGGCTCGTTCTCAGTTGGCTCGCTTTCCTCAAGATCAATGTATTATGTAGCTTTTAAGACTACTTGTTGCACTGTGCTCAACCTTGTACTTCTCCTTAGTCCTGAGGTTTGTAATCCCTGTACTTTCCTCCTTTTAGTTTCTAATTTTTCTTCTTGAGGAAGGGTCCTAGTTTGTGGTATTTCCTTTGCTCTTTTGCTAACTTTCTTCCCTCTAAGATTTCCCTTTTTCATTCTCTGCAAAATATCCACTATGGGCAGCGCTTCTTCTAATAATTTCAAGTGAGACTAGGGTTCCTACTCTTTTATTACTTCTATTGTTCTTTTCCTTCCTCTGAGGGTCCTACTATTGTTGCCTTGTTCTGGGGATCTTTCTTCGAAATGTTTCCTCACCAAAAAACTTTCCCAGTTATCCCCTATACTCCAAAGATGGAACTCAACCAATATCTTTATGAACCCATGATGATACATGGTATTTTCTATACACTGAATTCTCTTTTGAGCGTTTGTGGACATTTTTTTGAGACTATGTAAGAGAAAATAAGGAAGATTCATTTGGTGATCTTCAAGAAAATGCATCATCATCTTAACATGGTAAAAATACATATACCCAAACTGACCCTCACAAGTGACAGATTTTTGAAGTACAAGCAATAAATTTCTCCATTTACTCTTAAGGGTTGTGCTGGGAATACCTTTCTTGAAGACAGTGGTGTCCATATTTGGATTTCTCAGGAAGACCTTCCAATCTTCTCCATTAATTCCTCTATTTTTGAACCATTTTTGCCCGATCCTTGGTAATTCAGTAGCTTCCGCGATCATGTACTCCATTATGGTGATCTTAATGTCTCCTATTTCAGCTTCAGTTCCATCAAATGAGCATGAAAATGTCTTTGTCACTTCCCTGTGAAAACCGTTGAATTTTTCAATGAACTGCAACCATTGTTTCTTTTGCAGCAACTCCTTGGTCTGAGGATATCCCTCCAAGAATTTCTTCCCTGTTGGCTCGATTCGAACAATGATCCCCATTATGGAGGATGCTTTGCCTCAAAGACTAGTTATCTTGACAAGAGAATGGTGTTGGTAGGGTTTTGCTAAGTGGCGGAAGGATGAAGTGGCTATGAAAGTTCAGAGAAGTGTAAGAACATGTGGATTATTATAAGGGTTATAGGAATGAATCGGACCGTTGGGGCGCACTTAAAACGATGATTTGGTGATTAATTCAGCAGAATCAGAATGAGGACGTGACATGACTTTTAAGTGGTGGATTATGATGTTTTGTTAAGCGACCATCACCATCAAGTTGTAATGATTTCATTTTAATTTTCGTCAGTACTATGTCTTCTTAGTCATATATGCAATATATCAATCCCTATTGCTAAATTAAAGTAGTACATACCTGTGATCCACTTTGCTAACCTTGTTTGTTGTTCTGAGATCTCCTGCAGGTACTTTGCTTTGTCAGTTTTCATTCAATTCAAATCACCAGGTGTCCCTGTAGGCTTCAAAAAAAAAATATTAGGCTGCAGAAACTTGTCTTAGCTACAGAAACTTGTCCGAGCTGCAAAAATTTGTTGATTCTGCAGCGGAGAAAAAAACATTAATAAAGGAACTTTGTTATTTTCTTTTTGAAAAGAAAATTTGAAGTGCGAACAAAAATTGGTTTTCACTCTAAATTTTTTGTATAAACCTGCCAACAGCATGTTGGTTTTCATGTTTCTACCTTCTTCTTTTTTTCTTTTTTTCTTTATCATTATTATTATTATATGTATATATATACATATAATTTACTTATTATTTTATTTTATTTTTTTAAAAGTAAAATTGAGTAAAAATTTCTAAGCTGGAAAAGAAGAAGAATTCTTCTTGACCATCTTCAGTTCTGAATTATCTTGGAACACTTCAACAAATTCTTCTTTTGTCAATGGCTTCTGGTACAATCTGAGTCGATGTCCATTTACTAATAGAGGAATTTTCTCCTCATCAATAGTCTTGATTCTAACTACACCATTGTCAAAAACACTTTCAACTTCATAAGGTCCAAGCCAGTGGGTTTGGAATTTCCCTTGAAAATTCTTGAACTTTGAATCAAAGAGTAATGCCCAATCTCCTGCATGAAATTTCCTTTGTATAATGTACTTATCATGCCATCTAGATCTCTTTTGTTGAACTAGGCTAGTTCTCTGAAGGGCTTCTTGTATGATTTCATCAAGCTCATTTAGTTGTCTCATCCTTTGTTGTTGTGCTTTTGATAAGTCAAGATCTAACTGGACTGTTGTCTTATAGGTCTGGATCTCGAACTCTATTGAAAGTAATACTTGCTTCCCATAAACAATTTCATGAGTATGTCCTATAGTATTTCTCCATGTAGTTCTGTATGCCCATGTTGTGGGGAAAAATGCCTATGCAGGACGATCCTATCCACCTAAGGTGTGACAGTGCCTTAGCAACAAACGAGTACAGCTATTCTGGTTTCTTCCTTTATGAAATGTGAAAGAAGAGAGATCAATAGACTTACCGGTGTCTTCCGTTTGTCCCTCGATCCGGTCTCTCTTCTCTTTGGGTGTTCACAGCTACTTGCCTTCTTGCTTGTCCAGCTTCAATTTCCTGCAAGATCACAAGAGAACAGCTACTTGCGACAAGAGAACAGCTACTTGAGACAAGAGAAGAACACTACACAAAGACAGATATTCACATTTATAACTAGTTTAGGATTAGAAATAAACCAAATACACTAATACATTCATACATCAAAATACATCAGCATATAGGAGAAACCGAGATAGCTTTATTGATGAATAACAAGATTCAGGAAGACATACAACCCAGAGGGCTCCAATCCAGCATCTCCTTCCCAGCAAATGGAATTCCTATCTTCACCCCTTTCAAAGCATTAAGCACCCAATGATTCCAGTCTCAAACCAACAACAATTCTTTGCAATAACAAAATTCCAGCCTCTAAATCTCATGGAGGTGAGATCCATATATAGATGTTTGGAGAGAGGATGAGTCAGCTTGAGATCTGACTAGTGTCCTCTCCCTCTGTCAGTTCTTGAGTCCACTTGGAGGTTCTTGCTTCCACTTGGAGATTTGGAACCTCTTACTCATCACCAGTCGAATTCCCTGAGGCAAGTGTCATTTTGGAAGCTTCCTGGGTTTTGACACCTTGAGAAATGAGCCTGCCACTTGTCCACTCTCGTTCAGCACAGGTAGCCAGTGTTCCAGTTGACATTCAATGCATGTAGCCAGTGTTGGCTTTGACATTCAGCGCAAACAGCTAGTGTAGCCACTGAAATGATCCTGAATTGACTTGTTTTTGAGCAGTTTCTGGTGGAGAACTTCTGTGAATTGTTGTGGTTTGTTAGCCTTGTTCCTCTAGGGGTAGGAACAACATGTTTAGGGACTTTGGATCCCTTAGATTATGGACATTTCATGCTCAATGTTGTAAGGCACAAAAATGTCTATAACAGTTGCCCCCTAAAGTATGAGGCTGTTTATCGGGCGAAATGCTTTATCAGGGGGATCTGAAGTTCATCCAATGCTGAGAGGAGACCTGTAATAAGATACAATACAATACATTATTTTTCATACTGCTTTCATGATCTAGCTGAGGCGGGCATTCCCATGCTCAGCTTTATAAATTCATTTTTCTGTACATAGAACAGACAATCGTCTGGTGGTAGATTGATAATTTTGATGAAATTATCATCCTTTGAGTAGGATGATTATCTGCTGCAATGATGTACATGTCAATGTCTTTATCTTTCCTGAATATATATCGCAGCCCGGATGGATGAAACTAGATCCAGGGTCTTCAAACTCGTTCGATCTTCACTCTAAGTACAAGTCGATCCATGTGAGAAATGTTCTGAAGTCGAACACGGAAAGACATCGCTTGATTGCCGGTCAATGATGTAAACCATTAACAAGCGCGAGAGGAATCACCAATAATGATAATGACCCTCAAGGTACTACAGTACAATTCACGTGGTGTGAATAAAGGACTTGGCATCGAACACCACGCAAAATCTTTCGGTCGAACGTCATTGATGTATACCTGTCGCCGGAAGTGAGAAACTTGCCATTGTGGCATGCAAGCTTCAAAGTACTGAAGGGGTTGTTCCTAGATCAACTTCTTGGATAATGAGCTGATGTCGACAAGAAGCGATCCGTCAAAGGAGGGCCTTGATGAATCCCACATCAGTGACACGGAACGGAGCTAATGATTTTAATGGAGGTGAAAAAGATCTGTGACATATGATTCAGGGTGGCGGTCATGAAAGGATGAAGGATAATGTATGGAAGTGGATGGGACACGGTTGACTTTTCTGAACAACTTCTCTTGAACATATGGCGACACTGATGCGATGGATTGGTAGCATTACCCCAAATATGGATGGTACGGCGAGACCATGGATGTGACCGGTGAATGAAACAACCCAACCCGATTGTGGTACGGAGGAAAAGTGTCATGTTCAAGAGCGACTTGCTACCATCAAAGTTTTCTTTAGTTTCTCCCAATTTTTTCCCAAGTCATTGCTGACCAGTACCTCTTTATTTTTGTCAAGCTTGAGGAGGATAACATATGCTTGTTCTATAACCTGCCCTTCGGGCAAGCCCATCGCTATGTTTTAATGAGCCTAGCGATAGTGAAACTCGTTCTCGTCTAAAGACAAGTTTGTCGCTATTTAATGATTTTAACGAGTCTAACGACAAGGATAACTCGGTCCTTTTCATTTTTAGAGAGTCTGAAAAGGTACATAAAGTTAACTCCAAAAGTCCTTTTTCGTCATCTAATCCCTTAAGTCCGAAAAAGTATAAAACAATACATAAGGGATGAGTTTTCGATAGTTTTAACGAGCCGAATAAAACAAGCGCTCGATCTTTTTGTGCAATAATCCCTCAGGTCCAAAAAGATTAAAATCTAGAGGAGGGATAGCTCTTCCTGTCCCTTTAACGAGCTGGAAGGCCAAAGACTCGGCAATCTTTTCATATTTTACGAGTCAGTTGAAAAGAGCTTAAAGAAGACTCGTCTTTTGAGGAACGAGTGGTAAACAGGGTTAGCAGCTGATTCCAGGTACAGGTTGGAATTTTCCAATCACGGCAGTGTCACAAGGATGGCTAGGTGAAATCACTCTTCGCAGCTGTTCCTCAAAATGGGTAAACAAACATATGGAGGTGAACGATCGGCCAAATGAAAAGTGGAGGTGACGGTGCAAACACGACCAAGGCTTTAATGGCTGATGATATTACATTCACTGTGGTTATTTACCGGGATAGTTCATTTTTTAACAAGCTTAAACGCGGGTGGAAACATTTGCTCGATCTTATGTTTATTTTTTAACGAGCATGAACTATGTGCTAAAACTGCTCGGATCTTGCGTTTATTTTTTAACGAGCATGAACTGTGTGCTAAAACTGCTCGATATTATATGGTCAATTTTTTTTATTTTTTACCATAACTAGCTTTGCCCTTTTCAAAGATAGTACTGTATCCTTAATTGCTGCATCAAACTAGTTAGAAATGAACAACATTTGCTTGAAAATGAGATTAGAACCCTAATATTTCGCTTTGAACTACGTAAAAAGCAATTAAAAGGTGTTTTTACCTCTCATTTTACCATTTCATTTGAACTTGGTTTGTTGGAGCTTTGGAGGTGCCTCTTCCCCCTTGATTTTCATCAGCTGATTCCGGAAGATTCTGCGGACGATTTTCGGCGCCGTCTGGACCAGGTAGGAGCTAAACCCTAGCTCTCACTTTTCATGGTTTCCTTTTTCCATTATGTGCCTGTTTTCCTGTTCCCCTGAGCCCCTGGGGTTTTGCTAGGGCGCTCTGCCATCAGCGCAGGTAGTCCATTCGAAACCTGCGTTGAATGTCAAGCTGCATGAAGGCAGTTTGACCTTCAACGTAGGTGGAACACTAGCCAGTTGCGTTGGGCATAGAAAAACAGTTTTGTTGCACAGTTTTTGATGAAATTTTGCCAGTTTCTCATCAAATCCAGGATCTTACTCTTTCTCTTATTTGTTTTGCAGGGACTTTTGAGCAAAATGACCCTCACATGGCGAGAACGAGAACATGAAGAAGATGACATGATTGCCCTCCATGACCCTGTCACGGTGAACGCGCTGCGGAACTGTGGCCTGCTGAAGTTCTTCCGTATCTCTAGTATGAGAGAACAGATCTCTTTACTGCAGTATATGCTTGATGCTTGGGATCCTATTAACCAAGTATTTCAGATCAGGAGCAAATCCATCCCTTTGACCGTGGTAGACATTTACTTCTTGATTGGTTCGTCGAGGCGGGGTGCCCCCATTTCTTTGTCAGGTTCGGCCCGAGGGAATGACTCCGTGAGAGATGATGTCCGCCAGTATTGCAGGGAAGGATCCCAGCCGAGTAGAGACGGCAAGGTTGTTATCCGTGAGATTATTGACAGGTCTCTCAGGTCCATTCTGTATACTATTGGTAGGATGGCCGGTAGCGCATCTTTACATGTTGCCAACAGATCTTATGTGCAGCACGCCTTGGAGTGTCTCCAACCGAAAGTATTCAACTGGTGTGATGCAGTACTTCTTCAGATGAAAAGTCAGTTGAACAAGGTAAAGGACGGGAAGCTGAAGAACTTTGGATTTGATTCTATTCTGACTGCCTTTGCCTTGGAGAAAATACCACTGATGCAGCCTCAGTATATCGCACTCGACTTGCCTTCTCCTACCGAGCCACGCATGCAGAGATGGGTTGATCACATGTCTAGGCATGCTGGTCAATCTCAGATTTCTTTCACTGATACCTTCTTCAGGTGGTTCGAGCATCAGGAGATGGTCTATTCCGAGTATCCATATGTTGGTATGGATTTCCGAGGTGATCCGGACTTGGTACTGCCGGATGGCGAACAGTGGGGCGCTATTGGTAAAGTCTTCGACCATATTACTGTTTACTGTTCTTATTTATAATGTCCTTGTGCTTTATTCTATCAAGACTTTAATCAAACTCATGTGTGCATGCAGATGTTGGTCCTGTTCGTCCAGCAGTTCGCCCGAGAGCGCTAGTTGCTGCCCCAGCAGGGGAGACTGCTGGGAGAGTTATTCTCTGCGACCTTGACGTAGCCGAGACCCTTACAGCTGTGCAGGAGTAGGTTGAGAGCCTTACTCTCGGCACTCCCGATGTGAGGATTGATGAGTTACCTTTACAGTTGCAGCGGCATACTACTGGTGTGCCTAGACGATGGACTCGTCTCTTGCGCATGATTGCACAGGCTGTGACGTGCTATCATGAGCATCACTAGACTAGGGTGCCCCCTAGCATTTTTGAGTTTTTGGGTCATATGACCGATTTTTGTCTTGGTTACAGAACATTATGTATAAACGATAAACAGCTTATATATATATTTTGATTTTCGAGTTTTATTCTGGTTGAGTTATATGATCCATATATACAACATTGATGATGTGTCTCTTTTTATAAATGTCGCAAATGTCTATCTAACACATAGTTTGCTAATGAGTCGGTTAATGTGTTCAAGTTTCTGGAAATATGCTGGTATTGAATTGAATCAAATTGTCTTTCCAAAATCTTAACCATTAGGAACATGTGATAAATAGCTGGATTGCGAACGGAATATATACTATTGAGTTGTAGTATTATGAGCTGTGAGTCCAGCCTGACAATTAGTCGGCGTATACCATGGGTGATGGCATCAGAGAGTAGTTCTATCAACGCGCTATACTCAGCGATGTTATTCGTTGATTGCCCAATACACACACCTCTGAAACTTACTAACTCGCTGCTTGGGTCAAAAATGGACCAGGCTGCGGAGGATAGGTTCCGCGAACTATGACTCGCTCCGTTGGCATATCCAACACATGTCTCCAGAAGGTTTGACATCTGCAATAAATGTAAAAAGGTGGATCACTCGACCAAAACAAACACTTTAGCGAAAACAAAATACAACAAAAGCATACAGGTTACTATTTAAGCATAGTAACGCTTGAGGTACAACCCATTACGGGGTTGCGCCAGTGGAATTCCGTCATAATCCATTAACTCGTAGGCTCCTTTTGTTAACACTCGTTTAACAATATAGGGGCCCATCCATAAAGAATTAAATTTACCTGCTCCAAATTTATCGGATTCTTGGTCATAAAGCAAGACCAAGTCACCTTCTGAGAAGACACGGGGTTTGACATTTTTGTCGAACTGCGCCTTGACTCGTTTCTTATGGGCTTCGTTAGCCAAAGCGGCGTCACGACGGGTTTCATCCAATTGGATTAATTCCAAGAAACGAGCCTCTTCTTCCGAAGTTCCGGGGAGGAGATCAATTGCGAGTTTAAGCGACGAAATTTCACATTGGATTGGCAAGACTGCTTCCAGGCCATACACCAATTGGAAAGGTGTGAACCCGGTCGCATTCTTTACCGATGTTCGGTAAGCCCACAAGGCTGAGTACAGGATTAGGTGCCACCTTCTTTTGTGAACCCCGATCATCCTTTGCAACATATGCTTCAGGACCTTGTTGATTGCTTCAACTTGTCCGTTGGCTTGCGGATAATACGGGGTAAAGCTGTCGTGAGATAGCCCTAGCTTGGCAGCTAATTCAACCATCATGTGATTGCGAAAATGTGACCCATGATCTGTAACTATGGCCTGTGGTACGCCGAACCTGGCGACTACATGATTGAAAAAGAAAAGGGCAGCTGTTTCACCAGTGTTATCTATTGTAGGCATCGCCTTGGCCCATTTGGTAAAATAGTCAACAGCGACTATAATATACCCATGCCCCCCGGTCGAGGTGGGGTTACATGTCATGAAATCGATGCCCCATTTGGCGAAAGGCCCAACAGCAACTATTGGATGTAAAGGTGCGGGTGGTCTTCTGGTTTTGCTATCAAAAATTTGGCAAGCATGGCAACTTCTGACTGCGGTTATGCAATCTTTGAACATGGTTGGCCAGAAGTATCCTGCTCGTAAGATTTTTTGTGCTGTAGCATATCCAGATTGATGCCCCCCACACGCGCCTGAATGACATTCATTTAGGGCTTTTTCGGCCTCTTCATGGGTGAGGCACCTCCTCAGAACTGTATCGATACCACGACGGTAAAGCGTATCACCGACGATCATGTAGTCTTTCGCTTGGTATCGTATACGTTTCTGTTTTGAGTGAGAGGTGTCTGGCCTGAATTTTTGGGTTTGGAGATATATTATGATATCTCCATACCACTCATTGCTTGCAGATATCAGAAACAAACTTTCATCCACGATTGACTCTTCTGATGTTTCATCGTTGGACGACGATGGGAGATCGCACAATAATTCTGCGAAAACAAAAGCTTTCTTTGATTTTGATTTTACAAATTCCAGATCAAACTCTTGAAGGATGGCTATCCATTTTGAATACTTTCCCCCCAGCAACTGTCGCGACAATATATAAGTCATGGGGTTGCAATCTGATAGAATGGTAGTTTTCCGAAAGAGGACATAATGTCGAAATCTTTGTATCGCTTGAACAGCAGCGAGTGCTAGCTTTTCAATATAAGAGTATTTGCTTTCTGTATCATTCAAGTTTTTACTTAAATAATATATAGGATGTTCAATTCCATCGACTTCTTCAACTAAAACCATCGCAATGGTCGTATCTATTGCAGCCAGATACAGGTTAAAATCTCTTTGATAGTCCGGGGCATACATTAATGATGCTTTTACTAGAGAATATTTCAGAGCATCAAAGGAAGCTTGCACCACCTGATCCCAGATAAAAGATACATCCTTTTTCAAAAGATGAGTATAACCTTTAGCAAGTTCTGCGTAATTTGGAATGAACCTCCTCACAAAGTTTGCTTTCCCTTGGAGTTTCTGAATCTGAAGCAAATTTGAAGGTGGAGGCAAATTAATGATCACCTGAACCTTGCAGGGGTCGAGCCGAATCCCATCCTTAGAGACTACAAAGCCAAGTAAACGACCTGAACCAAGGCAAAACACACATTTGTGCGGATTGAGTCTTATCTTGTAGTGTCGGCAACATAGAAATATCGCTCTTAAATGCTGCGGATGATCAGTCCGCTTTCGCGAATGAGCCGGAAGGTCGTCAAGATATGGTTGAACGATGTTCTTGATGTCATGGAAGGCATAATTCATTGCCCTCTGAAACGTCGCCCCTGCGTTCTTTAAACCAAAGGGTAATTTTCGATAAGCGAATGTGCCCCACGGACAGATGAATGCAGTCTTTGACTGGTCCTGTGGGCGGATATTTATTTGATTATACCCGGAAAATCCATCCATAAATGAAAATATTTCACATCCGGCGCATTCATCAATTATCTGGTCGATGAAGGGTGTAGGGTAGTTGTCCTTCGAACAAGCTTGGTTCACATCCCTATAATCGACACACACTCTAATTGTCCCTTGTTTCTTCATAACAGGGACAATATTCGATACCCAATCGGTTAGAGGAACCGGGTAGATGAAGCCAGCATGGAGAATTTTTTCAACTTCTGCCTTAATGGCAGCGGCTTTCTTCGGGTGCACCTGCCGAAGCCGTTGTCTTACTGGTTTGACATCAGGATACATTTTAATTTCATGTTCAACGATACTCGAGTCAATGCCTGGCATTTCATCATATGACCAAGCAAAGACATCTCTAAACTCGCGAAAAAGAGCGTTATATATTTCCAGTTCTGAAGAAGAACATCCTTTGTCGACATAAATATTCTCTACAACATTTGTTTTAGTCGAGATATTTATGGCTATAGTCTCTTCAATATTGGATAAGTTTCGCTCGGAATCCACCATATTTACAGTATTTGATAGGAATTCAAAAACTGAAGGGTGGTAAAGGTCATGCTGAGTATCTTCTTCATATTCCGGAAGAAGGGAACAATGGTGGCAATCATTCCATGGTGCCCCCTCAATCAACATTGATTGTAGGATTCCTTCGTCAGCCCCATGTACTTTCGACCAAGGATCTAACGGGGTACCATATTCTCTAGACCTATCTACCCAAACGCTTGATGAGCGTTGATTTGGGTTCGCCTCCCATGCTCGAAACATTGATTGCTACAATATTTCAATGGGGCTTGGGGGCAAAACCATTGCATGATCCATGTCGACACCGTCTTTTGAGATCTTCATGGAAGATATCATGTTGCAGGCTCTTACCAATGCTACTTCTCCTATATAGACTGGAGGTGGAAGTGCGAAAGTTCCCATTAATGTGGGGTCTTTCAGTAGGCCTACTCCGATGACTTGAAGCGAGTGGTTGCTTCCATGGATCATGGGAATGCTTCCTGTAACTTGTGAACCATTAGGGAGGAAGTCTTGCTGGTCGACGATCGTAATCCCTCCTTGAAAAGGGAATGCGATCTTCCTAAAATAAGTCGACACAACAGCTTCCACGGTCTTCCCAGTAGGATGTTATAGTCCAGATTCCCATCGATGACTTCAACATCTATTTCTACTGTTTTTCCTCCCAGTTCAACTTTCAAGTTATTAAGGATACCGCACGGGGTATATGTCTTTCCGTCGAATGCTTTTAATGTCGTCGAAGATCGCGACAAGGTTGGAGATCCTAAAGTTTTCCAGCAACTCATCGACATAATACATGTAGATGCCCCCTCATCAATAATTGTTCGGTGAACAGTTTTGTTGAGGGCTTTCACTTGAATAAGGAAAGCTAGTTGAGCTGGTAACTGAGGATCGTATCCTTTGTGATCGAAGGATACAAGATTGGAATCCTTAGGATCAACCCCACCAATAGCCGATAACAAAGCCTGCCTTTGGGATGGGCAATTTTGTAGTACTTCAAGAGTCGACATAGCGGATGGCGATTGGGCCAAATCTTCCACTATGTTATAATGCTGCGCCGCTCTGGCGCGAGGATTAAATGTCGACTTGTGTACTACTCCCTTTGGCGGTTTTATTGTTAATTCAGGAATGATGGGCGGTACAACTTCTGTCGAAGTTGTTGTCGAACTACTTGGTTGATCTTTACCTTTGTCGTTTGACAACTGCGGATTCCTGTAATCTTTGTTTCTTGTCGAAATCAAAGCATCATTCTGCTGTTTTGAAACCGACAACATAAGCACTTGCGACGGGGAAGCATTTCCACTATCAACCAGATTTTGACCTGGGTTTGGGAACGGATCAGTTAACACAGCTGAGGTTTGCGAACTTTTAAAGAATCTTTTAAACTCAGCTCTGTATGGACAATTGCCTGTCCAATGATCCTCGTCACATATCATGCATGGACTTTTTTGTTTCCCTTTCCCAGGAGGGTTTGAAGAAGTTTTTCCAGGGGATGACTCACCCTGTTTCTTCCGAAGCAAGAACCTCACCTTTTGCATTTTGATCCGAATTCTTACGGGCTTTCTTAGACGAAGCCTTTGTCGATTCCGTGTTTGTCGTGCCAATCACACCATCGTCGGCATGAGAGTCACTATTTGATTTAGGAGGAGGAGGAATTGAGAATTCCGGTCTAAGGGCGTCAGGTATTTTGTCGTAGAGCGTGCCAGACTGAGTATAAACTAAGTCTAGATATTGTGCACGAGCAATAACTTGCTCCTCTGTTACGACTCCCCCGTTGGCCACATCTTCCGTTATAGCAGGAAGTAACGACTTTATAAACCATTCAGCTAATAGCTGATCGGGAACGTATGTTTTCACCATCCTACGACGACGACGCCACTCATGTATATGATCGGATATATGAGTGGCCGTTTTCTGCTTGAAGTTGGTTAAGATTTTCATTCCCGTTTCATACCTTATCGGTAATTGAAAATGTGTTAAGAAAGTCGTGGCTAGGGAGCTGAAATTATCGAACGAGGCTCTAGGTAATTCAATATACCATTTTGTCGCTGGACCCGTTAACGTCCTCTGGAAAAGGTGAAGCCTTATCGAATCATCATTCAGGGTGTTTGATGAACACCACAGATGAAAAGTCATCACATGATTCGATGGGTCTTCACCTGGATTTCCATTGAATTTAGGAATGTCAGATGGAAGTTTGTGAGGAATCGCTGGCCACCAAGGGGCGTAAGCAATCGGATCGTTGGTTAACCGGTGTAAATCGGGTCACTCTAAAGTTGCCACGAATGGTAACTGTTGATTCAGGTTAGGCGAAGCATATCCAGGGTACGATGGAATCGCTTGAGCAGTGGGCCTTTACATACTAGCATAATGTAATTGATGTTGGTATGACTGATACGGTTGGTGGACTTGACCACTGTAAAGCGGTTGGTTTTGACCGTTTTGAATATACGGTTGTCCACTGTTCGCAAAGATCTGCTGCTCAGAACCTTGGTACACTTGCTGGAATTGTGGTTGTTGGTATTGCACCAACCATGGTTGTGAAGCCATGTTCTGTTGTGCTATACTAACTGTTGGACCAAGGTGTGGGGTAATTGTACCCGTTTGGACCTGTGTCGCCCCACCAGTTGGCGATTGTGGTTGTGTCCCAGGGTCAAGGGGCTGTTGCATTACAACCTGAGAAATCTGAGGCTGACATACAACAGGCATCGCTTGAACTTGTGACACTGTTACAATAGCCAGTGTGTTCGGGATGTTCGACATAGGTACACACTGTTGCATAGAATATACAACCCTTGGTTGTTGAGGTAGCATAGGTACCCAACCACTTGATGTAACTCCAGTATAACCTGAATACTGTTGTGAACTCCCGTATGGATACCCTCCTGAAGGGGGTAATGAAAGGGCATACTGCCCCCCATACGGTAGCAATCCGGAACTCAAGGGGATTGTTTGTCCTTGTGGACTGGATTGCCCAAATTGACCTCCAAAGGGATCAATCTGGCGAGTCTCAACATAAGAGTTGCCGGATATTATTCCGGATGAACAAACTGGAATAGACCACACTATCGAAATAGTCCCTTGGAGGACTCCTTCTAGCGGTTGTGAGCTAGTCGGGACAGCTGGTATGCCGGCAAACATTGTCAGAGTGACGGCAGGGGCTTCTGTTGTCGCTGTGTCATTCGACACAGTGCTGGATGTTGACGGTTGCTCAGACATTTTGAGTCTATCCAATAGATTGCCTAGCGATTCTACGGGAACTTCCACTTGTGGTAGACTAACTTCTGATGAAGGAAACAGAGTGACCCCGACTCCAAAATGGGTTGGAGTACTTGCTTGCGGATCCTCTACAATTTCCTCTATCGCAATCAAACCCGGTGGAAGAGGAAGACCGTCAGGTCCGTAAAATATTTCTGGTGCCGAAGAAGGGGTTGAATCGACAGCGACGGTCGTTTGAGGAGCAAGACTCTCTGAACCGGTTATAGATGCAACTGGTTCAGTAACGCAAGTATTTGCTCCCAGACTAGGATCAGTGTTACTGTCCCTCTGTGGCTGTTGAACTTCTTCTATAGAGGCAGGGTTTCCAGAAATGTTTGGAGTAACCGGAATCTCAGAGGTGGTTGGAACACTTGTTCTAACTTTGATAGGAGATTTCGAACCGGTTAAACAAGTTCGCTTTGTCCGTACTGTTTTCGATTCTGGAGACAAAGACGGTTGACTCGTAAGCCTCCGCGAACGACGGGGTTTCAATTGACTTTCTTCCACGATTGCGGATTACTCGATCAACCAAAATACAAAAGGGGAAAGTGTGTTTCCGAATTAAATGAATTTTTTAGACGCTTTTAGACACAACTTGCTTTTTCAGTTTTAAAGAGTCGAGAAAAAGCTAAAGATGACTCTAGTCTCCTTCGATGTTTTAACGAGCCCGAAGTGACAAATGCTCGGATGGACTTTTTCCGTTATAGAGTCTGAAAAAGGCCAAAAGGAACTGCTCTGGAGTTCTAGGCAGAGGGTGTGCCAAACTTTTCGCAAAACCGCAGAATACTTTTTAGGGTACGGGCGGTCGATCTTCCTAAATGTTGTGTTCAGTGGATTGCGATCAGTAGGGCGGCCGACACGGCTTCCTAAGGATAAAGGTTTTATGCCTATAGGGGTCTCCCAATATATACGCAACGGTACGTTGGAGCATAATCCGTACTGGCGCTATCGTCCCTCAGGAGGAATCACCCACCATCCACGAGATCGACAGTCACCAGGCTTAACGACGTCGGAACACGTCTCTAGCCTAGACCTCTATGTTGTGCGTTATGTTGCAAAGCGTTGTTAAGTTCATTCAATTTATTTTAGGTTGATCTTTTTAGAAGTTTGCCTTTCAAGGTTCACCACGAGATGTATGATACAAATTCCTAAATGCAGTCTAAAGATGATAAGCAAGCTTTATATCTTTTCAACTTTGAAAATCCTAGCTACTAAGGGAAAAGAAAGACACCATCTTTTCTCAAAGAGCAATCAGCACACTCTAATGCACTTTTCCTAAATCCAACATGCAAACTATCAAATGCAAATGCACAGTGCAGGTGTTTGTTTCCGCTTTCTTAGCATTGATGCCTACAAAGAAAGCTTTTTGTACAACTTTGAATTTGCTTCTAAATGATTAATACAAACAAGTTTACTTTTTCGAAATCAGAGAGGGTAGAAGAGATTACAACACTTAATGATTTTCGAAATAAAGCCCTGTTTCGACACTTAAAAGAGACAAATTCAAACCAATAAGCAAAAGTAAATGTATAATCAATCTGCAAACAGCCAATGAACTCTCTTCTAAGATCACAATCAACAGATATGAATCAAGGGCTACAGGATGACTATTTCACTCATGCAAAGGAAAACTGTAAATGATGCCACAAACACATAAAAAGACTCACAGTGTTTTTGTACAAAAGGAGGCGGAATCTAAGCAGAGAAAAGGAGTTATCAGACTGGTACCTATGCTGGTTACAGGCTGCAAAAATCAGAGATCAAAACAAGGCAAAACAGAGCAGAGAACCCCAGCTGCACAAGGCAAAACTGGTTCAGCACAACCTCAACACAGGGGTTTTGACATTCAGCGCAGGTAGCCTTCACGGGACCCGCGTTGAAATGCAGAATCCCTTCACTGAGTCTGCGCTGAAGGAGAAACTCTCGTTTCCCTCAGGTTCTGGGTCACAGATTGCTATTTAATTCACTGTTTTAGGCCAAATAAAAGCAACAAGCAAGGTGTAATCAAAGGGATGCTTTGAAGGGCTACTAAGATCTATCACAAGGATCATCAAATCATTTGTGAGTCCATTGTTCAGATCATAGACAAGTCCAGCAATTGGATCAAAGCAGCAACTTTTTACTTTGCATCCAGGAAAGATGCAGTTCGATTGTTGCTGTCAAGTCTCTGATGAAAACAATGATAGAAACACAAATAAAATGACTAAACAAATTTCCCCAGCGGAGTCGCCAATTTGTTGTGGGGAAAAATGCATATGCAGGACGATCCTATCCACCTAAGGTGTGACAGTGCCTTAGCAACAAACGAGTACAGCTATTCTGGTTTCTTCCTTTATGAAATGTGAAAGAAGAGAGATCAATAGACTTACCGGTGTCTTCCGTTTGTCCCTCGATCTGGTCTCTCTTCTCTTTGGGTGTTCACAGCTACTTGCCTTCTTGCTTGTCTAGCTTCAATTTCCTGCAAGATCACAAGAGAATAGCTACTTGCGACAAGAGAAGAGCTACTTGAGACAAGAGAAGAACACTACACAAAGACAGATATTCACATTCATAACTAGTTTAGGATTAGAAATAAACCAAATACACTAATACATTCATACATCAAAATACATCAGCATATAGGAGAAACCGAGATAGCTTTATTGATGAATAACAAGGTTCAGGAAGACTTACAACCCAGAGGGCTCCAATCCAGCATCTCCTTCCCAGCAAATGGAATTCCTATCTTCACCCCTTTCAAAGCATTAAGCACCCAATGATTCCAGTCTCAAACCAACAGCAATTCTTTGCAATAACAAAATTCCAGCCTCTAGATCTCATGGAGGAGAGATCCATATATAGATGTTTGGAGAGAGGATGAGTCAGCTTGAGATCTGACTAGTGTCCTCTCCCTCTGTCAGTTCTTGAGTCCACTTGGAGGTTCTTGCTTCCACTTGGAGATTTGGAACCTCTTATTCATCACCAGTCGAATTCCCTGAGGCAAGTGTCATTTTGGAAGCTTCCTAGGTTTTGACACCTTGAGAAATGAGCCTGCCACTTGTCCACTCTCGTTCAGCGCAGGTAGCCAGTGTTCCAGTTGACATTCAACGCAGGTAGCCAGTGTTGGCTTTGACATTCAGCGCAAACAGCTAGTGTAGCCACTGAAATGATCCTGAATTGACTTGTTTTTGAGAAGTTTCTGGTGGAGAACTTCTGTGAATTGTTGTGGTTTGTTAGCCTTGTTCCTCTAGGGGTAGGAACAACATTTTTAGGGACTTTGGATCCCTTAGATTATGGACATTTCATGCTCAATGCTGTAAGGCACAAAAATGTCTATAACAGCGCATAAAGCTTCTGGAAGCTTTTCCACTCAGTCCTTTCTATGTAGATGTACAGTCTTGGTGAGGATTTCTTCAATCACCTTATTTGTGGACTCAACTTGTCCATTGGCTTGTGGATGGTATGGAGTGGACTTCCGATGTTTGATTTTGTATTGATCCACAAGCTTCTACACTAATCTGGATGTGAACTATGTTCCTTGATCTGTTATAATTTCTCTTAGAACACCAAAACGAGTAAAAATATCCTCAAAAAGAAATGAAACTACAACATTTTCAGCATCAAAAGGAAGTGTTTTAGCTTCTACCCATTTAGTGACATAATCAGTACATACCAAAATATACTTCACATTTTCAGCAACAAAAGGAAGTGTTTTAGCTTCTACCCATTTACTGACATAATCAATACATACCAGAATATACTTCTTTGCTTTGGCATTTCCTTTGAAAAAGTGGGTTTTCCCATACTCTTACAATTGTCGCATCTTTTAACATATTCCTTGGTGTCCCTGAAAATGGAAGGCCAATAATATCCTAAAAGCAAGATTTTGTAAGCAGTCCTTCTGTCAGAAAAATGTCCCCCACATGGCTCATCATGGCAAGCTTTAAGTATTTCTAGTATTTCGTCCTCTTGAACACAGCTTCTGATGATGAGGTCTCTATTGGTCACTTTAATTGCTTATTGAATTAAACAACAAAGTGCGACACTAATTGTCAACCCAGGGAAGTCTTGTTATTTCAAAGGCAAATGCGTATTATATGCACTCAATTTTAAAAGCAACAAAAGTTATAGTACAAACAAATCACGCCTTAAATTAGCAAACTGAAGCTCCACTCTGCATTACAGCAATTACACTCTATTGCAAATAACTAAAGAATGCTTAATTCCATTCAAAGAATCATATAATGAAAAAGAATCAATCTGCAAAGGAAAAAAATGGTTGTGCTGTAACAGAGAGTCAGAACCCTATCCCCAGAGCGGGAATCTCCAGCACCTGCCTCTAATTAACTAGCTTGCCAATTCACTCTGTAACTTAATCATCGGTGAAACACTCATGAATTAACTTTTAATAACGCAGCAATCAGTTGAGAAAGAAACAGAGTTTCAACAAAAGGTATTATAAACAATATTCATAAAACAATGCTTGTTAACAAGGCATGAATAAGGGTCCTTATTCAAGTGGCCTTTGTAACAAATTTGACATTATAAAATCTCAATGATTGGAAAAAGTACGAGGGAGAGGATTTTCAACACGCAGTTCGAGGCAAGAGAGCTTTTAGGAGGGTTGTTAGTGCATTTTGTCCGAATTGGACAAATCTTATATGTTTTCAGCCACTCTCAACACCACGGACGCATTGATGTTGTCCATTTCTCCATCTGAGGTCTCCATTTCACAGCCATTTTCCAGAGTGGAGGTATAAGCCTCTTTTTATGTAACTAATGATTGTAATTCTCTTCTTTTCATGCCATTTAATGAATGAAGGCCTCCCCATTGATCGAACAGGGTTCGGAGACGTAGTCTGAGTTGGACGAACATCGTTATCAAGTCTTGTTGTCTTCTTGTCGTGCCTTTATGTGTTTTCTTCTTCTTTTCTTGTGTGCACATTAAATTCCTGTGTTAAGCTGCAATTTCTACATGTGATTCTTTTCATACATCTATAAGCAAAAGATCCCTGGATCAAGTGGTATCAGAGCAAGTCTTTTTAGATGTGAATTTCATGTTTGTATCCTAACAAGAGACAGACTCCGAAGAGGCAAACGGGAATTCGAGCCTTTCGATCCCGAAGCGGGGCATGCACATCGAAGGAGAAACATGGCAAAAGATGATGCTCATCTTGAAGAGGAGCATAATTTCCGCAAGACCTTTTATTCAATGGCAGAAAATATCAATCAGTTGGTTTTAAGGTTGGAGAAAGCAAAGGAGAGAAACCCATAAGAACAAGGTTCAGTACATGGAAATGGTGGAGAAGGACCCCCTCCTTCTCCTTCGACGAGTGAAGGTTCTCCTTTCTCTCACCACCATAATCGTAGAAATTCAAAGGATGCATCTAAGAAACATTTTTTTAAATTAGATGTTAAATTTGATCTTTCCATGTTTAGCGGTGAAAACAACACAGAAAAGCTTAATAATTGGATTAGGCAGATTGAGGTCTGTTGCGGGATTCAGCAGATCGTAGAGGATGAGGCAAAGATTTAGCTAGCCTCTCTACGGCTGAGCAACACCACTCTCGTTTGGTGGGAGAGAAAATTGCAGAGAAGTAAGAATGTGGGTAACCTCTTTTCCTCATGGCCTGATTTTATTTCTACGTAAAAGGAACAGTTTTATCCCTTAGGATACAAGCAAAAATCTTTAATGAATTCACAGTGATTAAGGCAAGGCAAAAGTCAGGATGTTCAGAGTTTTACAGAGGAGTTTAGAAAGCAAGCACTGAATTTGGGTATTGCACTTGTTACACCTGAAGTTGTAACTAAGTATATTGGCTCATTGCATAGCTACATTAGGAATTCATTGTTGTTGTTTGAAGCAACCACTATTGATGCAGCGAACGTAAAGGCAATTCATATTGAGAACAGGGGCAAAAATCAAAGAGATGATCATTCCAGAAAACCACCGTTCAAACCTCCCAATGGAAAATCTAAACCGAAATGGAAAGGAAAGGAGAAGAAAACGGCAACAGCGAAAGAAGGAGAGAGGCCGTATTGCAATCACTGCAAAAAGAAAGTCCATGATGATGATCACTGTTGGAAACAGCACCCAAAAAAGCGTCCAAAGAAGTATGGAGGAAAAGGGAAGCAAAAGACAGTGGCAACTGCGTAGCAAGACCTTGGATCGGATTTTGGAGATGAAGCATTAATCACAGCCGTGAGAACAAAAGGTATTCTTACACCTCATGTTAATTTTCAATCACATGAAGGCACTAGTTCTGTAACTGAGTCCCTTCCTAATGATCGAAAAAGAATTGAACTATTTCATATTAGAGTTGTTGTAAATCATACTAAAGTTGAAAGTCTGTTTGATACTGGATCCCAAGCAAATTTAATCCCAGAATCCCTGGTAAAGAAACTCGGCTTAGAAACAAAACCACACCCGAAACCTTACCTGCTTGGATGGATACATGGTAAAGCAAAACTAAATGTAACCAAGCAGTGTAAAGTAAATTTGTAATCGCTTCTAATCTAGTGGATGAAGTAGAACTTGATGTAATACCATTGGATATCTATGGCATGGTGTTGGGGAGTCCGTATCTATATGATTGAAAGAAAGTCTTTTTTTGTCATGAAAACAAATACCAAATCACAAAGATGGGGTAGAATATATAGTAAGGGCTCATCAAAATAAAATCAACGCCAACCTTGTAAGCGTTGGACAAATGAAGAGGATGCTGAATTCCAGTAAGAGTTCCATGCCTATGGTTGTAAGGAGTAAAGAGGCAGAATTAGATGACGCTTTCCAGGGTTGTGATCAAGAACAAAAACAGGAATTATCTGAATTAATTTCTAATTATGATGAGCTGTTTCAGGAACCAAATGGATTACCTCCGAAGAGGAAAATCCAGCATGAAATCCATTTGCAGCATGACACTTCTTTGCCAAATATTGGCATGTACAGGATGTCGACCATTGAGATGGAGGAAATCAAGAAACATGTGCAAGAATTTCTAGACCAAGGGGTCATCAGGCCGAGCACTTCTCCCTGTGTTTCATTGATTGTCTTATTCCCAAAGAAAAGCAGCACATGGAGGATGTGTGTGGATTACCTCACACTAAACAAGATCACGATGAAAAATCATTACCCTCTTTCATGCATAGATGATTTATTAGATCAGTTAAAGAATGATGTTTATTTCACCAAATTGGATTTGTGCAATGGTTATCACCAAGTCCGAATTGCAGAGCATGATGTGTGGAAAACCGCTTTCAAAACCAAACAGGGGTTGTTTGAATGGATGGTGATGCCATTCAGACTTTGCAACGCTCCAGCCACTTTTACGAGGGTCATGAATGATCTCTTTCGGCCTTTCATTGATGAATTTGTTCTTGTATATTTAAATGATATACTTTTCTTTAGTAAGAGTTGGGTTGAACATGTGTGTCATGTAAAGAAACTGCTTGATGTACTGATAAAAAAAAAAAAAAAAAAAAACTCTTTGTAAAATTGTCAAAGTGTGAGTTCGGGAAAACCTCTTTGGGTTACCTAGGTCATATTGTTGGTCATGGTCAGTTAGATATTGATCCTTCTAAAGTTGAAGCAATTGTAAATTGGCCTAAGCCTACTAGTGTAACCAAGGTCTGTTGCTTTTTAGGTGTAGTCCAATATTGGAGGAGATTTATTGCTAATTTATTTGTTATTGCAGCACCTTTGCATGCATTGACAAGTGTGAAACAAGTCTTCCAATGGGGAGGAAGACAGCAGAAGTCCTTCGAAACATTGTAGGAAAATATCAGCACCGCGCCAGTCTTAGCCTTGCCCGATCTCCAATAGCCATTCGAGATCGAAACCAATGCCATCGATTATGTCATGGGAGCTGCACTGATGCAGCAAAAGAAGCCGATTTGTTACCATTATGAAAAGTTTTCTCAAGCTGTGATAAACTATCCCACTTATGACAAGGAGCTTTATGCCTTGGTGCAGAGTGTGAAAAAGTGGAAACACTACCTGATTGGCAAGGAGACCATCATCCATACGGATCATCAGCCCTTGCAGTACCTTTAGTCATAGACCAAGTTGCAGCAATCTCGTCATTTCAGGAGGATGGGTTTTCTTCAACAGTTTCATCTGGTAATAAATTATAAGAAGGGCACTAGCAATAAAGTGGTCGATATGCTATCTCGCCCTCCTATTTTTGCTTCTGTTATTTTGCATAATGCTTCGTTGTCTTTTGAGAGTTATGTTGAACAATATGCTAACGATGATGACTTTAACGAGATTTATGCAAAACTAACCCATGATTCACAGGTGAACAACTATCACTTGTAGGGGAAACTGTTGTATCACCTTCGTAAATTGTGTATTCCCACAGGGGAAAGGGTACATGTAATTCGAGAGGCCTACACCTCTCTTGTGTCTGAACACTTTAGTGTCAAAAAGACTTTATGTCATGTACAAAGATTTTTTTTTCGGCCTCTTATGAAAAACATTGTGACTCGCTATGTAGAGGGTTGTGTGATGTGTTCTCTTTTAAAGCCCTCTAATAGAAAACTCGGGCTCTACACACCACTCCCTATTCTGAGTCGCCCATGGGAAAGTGTGTCAATGGACTTTGTAGGAGGTTTGCCTTTGTCTAGGAAGAGTCACGACTATTTGTATGTCGTCGTTGACCATTTTAGCAAGATGTGTATTCTTATGCCTTGTAAAAAGCAGATCACTGCAGAGCAGACTGCTTCTCTTTTCTTTCAGCATGTTTGGGTCCATTTTGGATTACCCACATCGATTGTGTCAGATCGGGACTCTCGCTTTCTCGAAGAGTTTTGGACCAGCTTGTGGAAGATGATGGACACCAAATTGAAAAGAAGAATGGAATTTCATCCAAAGACCGATGGACAGACAACGGTTTTCAATTGTACTGTGGTACACTTGTTACAAGGCAATTATGGGAAACATCCCAAGTTGTGGGATGGGCATCTCCCATATGTACAGCATTCCTACAACCAAGCGGTGAATTCATCTACACAACGTTCACCATTTGAGACATGTTTTGGTTACTTGCCAAAGGACCCTTTTGATATGGTCTTTGGAAGGGAAGATGGCTCCAGTGGACATAATGATAGGGACAAAGCTCAGCAATTCATTCAGCGAATCCAATTGATTCACCAAGCAGTACAAGAGCAATTGGAGAAAAGTCAAACCCGTTACAAGGCTCGACATGACAAACATCGAGTCGACCATCAATTCCAAGTGAGCGACAAAGTGTGGTTTCACATCAGCAAGGACAGGATGAAAGGAGAAGGGAAGAAGTTGCGACCCATCTGATATGGTCCATTCACCATATTGGAGAAGATTGTAAACAATGCCTTTCGTCTTGATTTGCCGATATATATGCAGATGTACTCAGTAGTGAATGTTGAGAACTTAAAGCTGTATGAACCACCATTCATCATGGACACTAATGAGGTGGGCACAATTCCTACAGTTGATGACTTTGCACCAGAATATCTCGATGAGTTACTTGAAGACATCATCATTGACAGAAGTACTAGGACTTCATGGCAAGGAGATGTGGAATACCTTCGAGTTAGTTTCAAGGGAATGCACCCCAGCAAGGCCAAATGGCTGGAGAAGGAAAGGGTGAAGGAACAATTCCCTCACTTGCCTATTCACTAATGGAAGCTTTTGGCGGTCCAAAAGCTCCTCAATGGGGAGGATTGATCCAGGTGGATCTTCAGATACAATGGCATGGAAAATCTCAAAATTCAAAGTGGCAAAAAAGCAAGTATCCTGACATCAGATCGAAATTCTTGTTGCTCTGATTCCAACGTTACAAACAGCACTCCAATCCGAGTTCGGATGATGAAGTTATTGCAAAAAGAAGGTTTCCTTGTTCCTTTGGAAAATGAGGCATTTTCCCTTTAAAAAATGGCTTTAAGCCTTTTAAAAGGCAAAATCGCAATCAGAGGGTCCAAAGGGGCGGAGTTAAGGAGGCACAGCAGAACCCTCGATCAGCGATCTCCGATTAATTAGAGTCCGGGGCAAGCAATCACTGATATCAGGACGTAAGCCCTAAAATTAGCGATCGACATCATTGGATGCCAAAGGCAAGACCCCTGGGCCACAACGATAGCGATCCATGACGTGCAATCTCAGTCGTCGGATCAGAACACAAATCAACGATCTAGATCTAATCTTCATATTGGCGATCAACAGATCGACAGATCCGCAATCCCCCGATATACAGGGCCATTGACATGAGCGATAGCAATGTGCGATTAGCGCGGACCCGACAGGTAAATAAAGCCTGATTTCATATATTTTGAAGTGCGGGGTCTTCGGTTTTTCAATGTTTCTGCATGTATTATCGCCTGGAACAAAAAGGCTTATTTTAAGGGTTTGTTGCGCCCGCCGAGCCTTCTATTCCACCGGCTTCTATTCTAAACGAACAACCTCGATTTTCAAGCGGCCTTTGTAACAAATCCGACATTATAAAATCCCAACTATTGGAAAAAGTACGAGGGAGACGATTTTCAACACACAGCTCGAGGCAGGAGCGCTTTCAAGAGGGTCGTTAGTGCATTTTGTCTGGATTGGACAAATCTTATATGTTTTCAGCCCCTTTCAACGCCATGGACGCATTGGTGCTATCCATTTCTCCATCTGAGGTCTCCATTTCATAGCCATGATCCAGAATGGAGGTATAAGTCTCTTTTTATGTAACTGGTGATTGTAATTCTCTTATTTTCATGCCATTTAATGAATGAAGGCCTCCCCATTGATCGAGCAGAGCCCGGAGACGTAGTCCGAGTTGGACGAACTTCGTTATCAAGTCTTGTTGTCTTCTTGTTGTGCCTTTATGTTTTTTCTTATTCTTTTCTTGTGTGCACATTAAATTCCTATGTTAAGCTGCAATTTCTACATGTGATTCTTTTCATACATATACAAACAAAAGATCCTTGGATCATTTCATGTAGCTAAATAGTTAGCAATATCTGCATACCAAGGTGATTTAGTAGACACTGCAAAAAGATATTCATCAAGAAATTTATCCTCTACGGGTTGATCATTATTTTCATTTTGTATTCTACATAAAAAGTCGGCAATTGTGTTATGTTTTCCTGGCCTATCTAGAATGGTTATGTTGAATTCTTGTAACCGTAAGAGCCATCTGGTTATTCTTCCATCAGTGACTAGATTATTTATTAGGTATCTAATGGAAGAATGGTCTATGTGAACAAAAGTTTCATAGCCAGTTATGTAATGTCTGAATCTGTTAATGGCCTGAACTACAGCGAAAAACTCTTTTTCAGTTACAGTATAATTTAACTCCGCAAGAGTTAAATTTTTACTAGTATAATAGATTGCATAAGGAGTAAGATCTTTCCGTCCCAACACAGCTCCTAAGGCTAAATCTAAAGCATCAGTTGAGATATAGAGCAATTTCCAGTTAGGTCCTTTTAAGATAGGTGTTTCAGAAATTCTCTTTTTCAAAGTTTCAAAGGCAGCTTGACATTCAGAATCCCAATTGAATTCATAGTCCTTGGTGAGCAATTTAAAAAGTGGGGATGTAATTTTTATGAAGTTTTTTATGAATCTTCTATAATATCCAGTAAAACCAAGAGAACTTCTAACATCTTTTTGACAACTTGGCACTGATAACTTAGAAATGACTTCAACTTTAGATGAGTCTACCTTGACTCCATCTCCTGAAATGTGATGACCCAAAACAATCCCTTTGTTAAACATCATCAAACATTTTTCATGGCTTAACGAGATTTTAGTTTCTTTACATCTTAATAATACTTTTTCCAAATTCTCCAGTGCTTCATTGAAAGAATCTCCATAAACTATGAAATCATCCATGTACACTTCCACACAATCATGAATAAGATCAGAGAAAATTTTGAGGACTGCTCTTTGGAATGTCGCTGGAGCATTGCATAATCCAAAGGGAAGTACTCGGTAAGCATAAGTTCCCCATGGACAAGTAAATGTGGTTTTATCTTGATCTTCAAGGGCTAACTGAATCTAGTTATATCCACTGAACCCGTCCAAGAAGGAAAAATAAATTTTTCCTGCTAATATCTCTAAAGACCTAATCTATAAAAGGTAGTGGAAAGTGGTCTTTTAATGTTGCTTTATTTAGTTCCCTGTAATCGATACATACTCTCCATTTTCTATTTTTCTTAGGAACGATTACTAGGGGTGAAACCCACTGACAGTCGAATATCGGATAGATGAAATTTACATTTAACAACTTCTGCAACTCCTCCTTAACAATTTCTTTTAAATTTGGGTTCATTCTTCGTTGAGGCTGTGTAACCGGTCTTGCATTTTGTTCAATGTAGATATGATGTATGCGAGTTTTAGGATCAATCCCTCTCATGTTAGTTTATTCCCATGCAAAGCAGAAGAATGTTTCTGTAAAATTTCTGTGAATTGATTCTTTTGCAATTCTTCCAGGTTTTTATTAACATTCAAGGTTATCACTGGAAATATTTCTTTCAAGGAATTCCCAATTTTTCCATGGAGACAAATAATACATGTTTAGATGAGAAATCTTCATTGCGACTGCGATCATAATGTGAGGAAGATTCATTGTGTACTTAGTTCCTTAATTGTTTTCGCAAAATTGGTATTTCTTTTATGGCTTGTAATAAAGGAATCTTAATATAGACATTTCTCAATTCATCCATCATTTTGTAATCAGGAAAGATAATTTGTTTTTTTACTCCTTCATCAATTTTCAACCATTAAGGGAAAGGTGGTCTAATTGATACCGAGGATTGTTCTATGATGGGAGTATTTATTGGAACATATTTTGTTTGTTTATTCTCTTTCTGAGGGAGAGAGGTCTCCCCTTCTTCTGATTGGTTTTTGTGTTTTTGAAGATCAAATCATGTTTCTTGAATGACAACAAGGGGTTTTTTTTGGTAACACCCTTCCAGACCTTAATTGGACATTATTTAGGTCTAGTGGAGTTATTACATAAGTTTGAGGATTATGCCCCTCCATGTTGTACACAGGTTGTTGTGGTATTTTATTATTAGGATTCAGAAGTGGTTGAGTGGGTAATTGATTTGGTTTTTGTGGAAATGGTAGGGAGCGCTGCGAGTTTTGATTCTGAACTGGAATTCGTGGTAATTGGTTAACTTGGGGAATTTGATTAGATGGTGGTAGAAATTGTGGTGGAAGGTAGGATGGTGAGTATTGTTGATATTGAGCATAGGCTCCATAAGGATTTTTCCATCCTTGATTCCAAGGTTGTGACTGTGGCTGAGCCCAAGGCTGCCAGGCTGGATTCCAATTATTTTGTGAAGACTGAGCAAATTGTTGTGGTTTAAATCCTTGTGATTGATTTGGTTGGGGGTTTTTCCATGGTCTCTTGGCTATAAAGTAAAGAGGATCTACTTGTTATGGAATCCCCTCATCGTTAAATACAGCCTTGAGACCTGGTAAAGAAGGACATTCCTTCGTATCATGATCATATACACATATGACACAAGTTTCTATGGCTTTTGAATCTAAGGGACACTCTCTTAGAACATGTTTCTTTAGACATTTGGGACAGAAGATAGATAATGTAGCATTTTCAGAATTTTACTTGTTTTGTATTTTAAGGGTGTTTATCTGCTCACTTACACTCCGTAAAATATCTTTCTTAAAGGTATCAAGAAAGTTTCCTAATTCTGCCTTGCTGACTGTCCCAGTTGCAGATTTATTAATTCTTGACAAGAGAGGGTCTCTAGGACTTCTTCCAACTCGTGCTTTTCCCCTTAAGATATGTACACATAGATCAAAAATATCTGCAAATGGTAGTTGGGATGTCTCCCTTCACAATTAGGTTAAGGAGATAAATCCACTCATCTTTAACAGCTCTAAGTAAGAGGGCTTTTAAGGTTTCCTCATCCAAATTATCCATTTTTGCTTTTTTAACATTGTAGGCAAACCTTTCTACTAAATCTTCAAGATTTTCATCTTTTTTTTGTGTCATTTTAAAGACTCCATCTTTAAGGTTACTAGGCATACAATAATCTTTATATTTTCCTAAGAAAGCCTCTTTCATTTGTCCTCATGTTGTTATAGAATGCACTCCTAGACTCATGAACCATTTTAATGTTAAGACTTTTAATGTAGCAAGGAACAATTTTAATTTTTGAGCATCATGCATATAGTCATATGATCTGCATAATACTTCAAATTCGAAGAGAAATGTCTCTGGTTTTTCGTTTCCTTTTCCATGGAAATTAGGAATAATTGAGAGTGATATATTTTTCATTGTGAGGGTTGTATCTTCATCAAGAATAGGAAATCCAGAAGGATCTTGGTTTCCTTTGCCTATACCCCTTCCTTTGTTCCTATCTCCACCTCTTCCCCTACCTCCTCCAATCCTATTTTCCTCGCCATGGACATTGTGTATCTCTCCTTCTCCTTCTTCAGCCATGATAGATTCTTCGAAACTAATATAGTGTTCTTCTAATCTTTCTGGTTTCTCTATAAATGTTTGTTCAAAATAAGTTTATTGTTCCTCTTCTTCACTAGGAACTTCTAATTTTTCTCCCAAAATTTTTTCACCAGTGGAGGATAGAAAAATTACTCCTGTAGTTGGGGATGTAAGATTTTCTTCAATTACAGCTTCAGTAGAGGAAGTGGGTGAAGTTCTGGATTGGATTTCTGATCTTGAGATTTTAGGAAGTCTTTGTCGACCTCTAAATGGAATTCGGATTTGAGTAGGTGGTGTGGATTCTCGAAATCATGGTGAAGTGAGTGGATTTGTGGGAATTAAACTTCTTCCTCGCCCTACAAATCTACCTCTAGAGTCTCTATCCCTACGCATATCATGTTTTGAATTAACGATTTTTTCTTAACTTCTATTTGTACTTCCCCAGCAACGACGCCAAAATGTTTGGCCAATTTAATGTCTTTAAATTGTCAATCATAAATTATCAACTAGGGTAGGTATACTGATGAAGTACAGGTGCATTATATGTGCTAGAAGTTATTTCTTATGTCGTTATGTTTTTGTTAGGATCTAAACTTAAGATTAGTATGGAGATGGTGTCATTAATTATATTAGTGTCTCAATCCCTAAAGTTATCATCTAATTTCTTAGGAGTTATTCTCTATTGAATCAATTTATGGATGATATGAGAGTGATTCTAGATTTTACTTGTGTTAGACTGTTTTGGATTTTTGTCTTGAATTTTTATGCTGCAACTCTAATTTACAAAGTGCAAAAGAAATATATTCTATCAAATTGTAAAGGAATACTGTCTAAATTCAATTGTTAAGGAGAAGACTCTCACTCTTTTTCTTATTCAATTTTTTGAACAACAACTACGCTATGAAGTAAACACAGTTGGACTACACTAGATAAAACGCAAATAACATAGCCACACTACACCAGATAAAAATAAAATCAAATAGCAGAGTTAAACTATGTATAAAGCAAAGGAAATTGCTTAGGCATATAATGATTCACTGAGGAACACATCATACTACATTTATTCACTCAAAACAGAGTATTCAAGTAATGAAAGAAATCTAATTACAATCAGTTAAAGAACTGTTACTGGTCGTAGGGGCCATCCACGAATCAATCAACAATCTCCAATCAATGCAGTGCATACAAACATAAAACCAAGTCTATTACTTGCAAAACAAAACTTCACAAATTGTTCTCAAAAATTACATCATCCGGCGCGCACCCAAAACACAGTGCGGCCATAGTTTTTATAATAAGTCTTTGGCATAACAGTATGACCATTTCAAGCCTAAATATCTTTATTTCAATCAAACTATATCGCTAAGCAATCAATTTGCTATTCCGAAAGCAAATCGATAAGATTTCGTTGAAACTTGGATTCTGTCCCGGCGACAATCTTATAGTTGACTTTTGGGTTTGACCGTGATATCATGCGATCATATTGATGAATTGGTTCGAGGGAATAGGAAGGAATCCATGAGGGGACCATTCCTTATCCATCCATATCTTTCTTCACTGAGTTGGAGCTTCTGAACCTTGCAAACAATGGAGGCAGCTGCAGAAATCTAGATTAGCTACAGAAAGAGACTAATTTCGTAGCCGAATGCATTCTTTAACAAAACAATAGGGTATATAAGCAAACATGAAGAATAAGACATGTAATTGCTTACCTTTAACAAAACCTTGTGTATATTGCATTACTTAGGTGATAAATAAAGGAAAAGAGAGGAAATATAGGCAAAAAGGGATGTCAAGGTAAGATAATCTTTGAACTCTACAGCCCTATAATTTTGTCATTGGAAATATTTATATGTTTTTGTTAGAAGTAAATATAACACAGACTAAATTTTTCTCACCCTAAATTGTTGTTATGTGATTATGTTTGCATTAGAAGGAAATATAGTATGCATTATATTTATTTCATGTTGTAACGTTGTTATTTGCAACGTGCTTCTGTTTTTTATAGGAGGAAATCTAACATGTGTTATATTTGTTTTGTCTAGTAATGTTGTTGTTGGAAATATGTCTGTGAATTTGTACTACAATGAAATCTAGTATGTGTTATATTTTTTTCACAATGAAATATTATTTTTGACAATATAGTTATTTGTGCCACAGGAAATCAAATTCCTTGCATTTTTTTTATTTTGCAATGTGCTTCTGTCTATGCTAGAAGGAAATTTAGCATGCATTAGATTTCTTTTTTTCTCGCAGTGTTGTTGTTGACAGTATGCTTGTGTTTTTGATAGAAGTAAATCTAGCACATATTTCTAACACCCTATGACGTTGTTATGTGCTTGTGTTTATGATAAAATGATATATAGTTGATCATGATCAACTCCAACCAGACCTCAAATGGAATTCAATTTGGGACAGAAGACATTGGCCAAAAATTTATATTTTTCTCTAGCTTGGCTTGCATAGAAAGATTCTAACCTGGGAGAATCTCCGAAAAAAGGCTTCATTGGACCCTCCAAATAACAACATTTTCAACAAGGGGAGGAAACTTCAAACCATCTCCTGAATGAATGTCTCTATGCGACAAAAATTTGGGATTCGGTTCATTTAGTCTTTAAAGGATCTGATCGAGATCCCTCTTCCATCCTCAACACCATCTCTAACTGGCACTCTTCCTTCTCCTCCCACCCTCAGGTGAATAGGGCATGGAATCTCATCCCAGGTATGGTTTGTTGGGCTCTCTGGAAGGAACGTAACGCAAGAATTTTCCAGGGCATTTCAACTCAGGAGGAAATCACTTTATCTAAGCTCAAGAGCTCCATTCGGGAGACAGTAGCCACCTCCACCCTTCAGAACACCAACGGCCCTCCCAGCAACTCAGATGTGAGAATTCTCTCCATGTCGGATATCCACTAGGTAAATGTCCATGTGGTTACCTCTTTCACTAGAAAAGGAAATTAGAACGACAAATGGTTGTCCCCGAAGATGGGTACCATTAAGTTGAATTACGACGGGGCGGCTAAAGGTAACACAGACCCAATTGGTTTTGGAGGCGTCTTCAGTAACATACGCGGGTAAATTCAATGGATTTACGAGGGTAATATAGGTTCTTCAACAAATAACGCAGCAAAACTTCATGCTTTGGAACACACCCTCTGATCGTGGAAGGGGATTCAACTCTCGCCACTCAGGTCTGTAAAAAGCTCCAGCGGGGTATTGAAGTGGCCAAGGTTTCAGATAATTGGCGCTTAAATAAAATTATGTAGAGAATTAAAAACAACATAGACAGTATGGAAGTATTACACTTCCAGGCCATCAGAAGGAACGGTAATAAGCTTGTGGACAGGTTAGCCAACGAGGGAACTGTTCGGACCCTACGGTTGAGATCCAGGTCATGGCATGATCTGGAAGAAAGCGATCTACGTCAGCACTATGAACCTATTAATGTCAAGGACAACCAGAAAAACGAACAATAATTGTTCGAGAATCCTGAGTCACATCAAGGCAGGCTCTAAGTATTGCAAGGAGGATGGTACTGCTGCATACACTCCTAGCGTCGTCCTCAGTAGCACAGTTCTGTTGGTTAATCAACCCATGACCCCTCTCTCCTGCGGGGATTGTCGCCCATCTGTCCCTTCAGCCCAGTGAGGTACACTCTCCACCTCCTAACCCGTGTACCTCCCTCGCCTCTCATCATTTCCCCTTCCCTCAGCTCTGCGCCCCTCGAAGCCCTGTCGCCCCTATTTATTTCCCCCTTACCCCTCTCCTTCTGGTCATTTCCTATGTTCTCTAGCCCCTCCGTCGTTCCCCTATTATCTGTCTATTTTGGCTCTCTAGTCCCTCTACCTTCCTCATGACCCCAAAACGCAGCTCAAGCACATCTCCTTCTGAGGGGTGCAGGTGTGGTAGAGGGGTCTCTCATTGGAATTCCTTGGGTTCTCCCTCCATTACCCGCGTCGAGTCCTCCGCGAGGCGCGCTGCTCTGAATTATGTGGATGTTGTTAACTCGGAGACCCAAGAGCGCATATCCAATCTCGAAGCACAAGCTAGAGTTCATCGCAGAGATGTCACCTCAGAGGAAGTCGATGAGGACTTAGCATGGATACCCGACCCAACCCTCACTAGGGCGAGAGAGAACCTCTATGCTCGAACAATAGAGACTTGGTGGCAGATGAAGACAATTATGGATCTAGCTCTGCAGGAGCAGGAGGATCGCTCAAAGGCAATCGAAAGGAAAATTGGCAGCCTGACGAAGAAATTTGTGATCTTTGTCGATGTGGTTCACCATTGTTGCTTCATAACTCGTGACTCTCCACAGTATACTGTTATCAAGAAGAAATCCATGGCAAAGCTCCACTCACCAATCGAAGGTTCTCCAAGCATAAAGAAAGAGATGGTTGGTGCTTTGGACGATAACCCGATCACTACCAATCTAGAATGAATGCAGAAGCTCTCTTTTGTCTAATTTCCACCGAGGATGCCAAAATGAAACTGTGAATGTGGTTACAGAAATAAAGTGGGTTTCTGATTGTTACCTGGATACGGATCTTTGTAACTCCCACAGTTCTCAAAACCCAATTTTGGTTAAATGGCATTGTAGCTTGATCAAGTCTAAAGCCAAAGCAGAGAATTTGTTTGGCTCGTGTCTGTGACTGTCTCGAACAACTCAACCTTTGTAATTACTCTCTTTTTACAGTAATATATTCTAACTCATTTACAAAAAGAAAATCGTAAATTTTAATTCTTAAATAAATTATTTGTAATTGAAATAATCTCATAGAAGTCAACAAAACAAGTATGTATTAAATTCTATTTAGTATGCATGCATGTATGTATAAATGCAATTTATTTTTGAAATAAAGCTCTTAATGTAAGTACAAATATATTTTTTAGAAAATTAATAATTTAAAATAAATTGGTGATGAGTTCTATTTGGTTTACGCTATTTTGAATTGACAACTTTTTCTAACTATGCATTCTTAAATCAATTATTTCTATATGCAATGATGTCATATAAGTCAATAAGTCAAGAAAATTTTAATTGATTTTTATTTAACTATCATGTGGTTTAATATGAATGTATAAATGTGACATTGTTATTTCTAGAATAAAAATCCATGTAAAAAAATGAAATTTCTAATAAAACATGGATTAATGAATTCACAATGAGCATTAAGTAGACTATTTAAGCTCATTCAATATATGGGCCATAAATGGATGTCTTTAAACATTTTGCACCATATGACATGATTTTCCCATCAATATTAATATTTTGTAAATTTCAATTCTTAAATAAACTATTTGTACTTAAAATAATCTCATAGCATCCAACAAGACTTAGAAGCTATTTATTGAAATCCATTTAGTTATACGTATTCATATAAGTTTATCAATGTAATTTATTTTTGAAATAAAGATCTTAACATAAGTAAAGATATATATTTTACAAAACTAATTAGAATTAACTGATAATGAACTTTAAGTGGTTTATTCAGACTACATGAAAAATCAGGTGCCATAGATGATTGCCTTTTCATACATATTTAATGTTCAAAATCAATATATTAACGATAATTTATTTGTATTTACATTAAGTATTTAATAATTAAAGAACACGGAGACTTATATAAACTTCAACTAAAATCCATGAGCTATGTTTCACAGTTATTTCTTCCCCATTAAAAAATCTTATCATTTTCTCCTCTTAGTGAAAGTAATGGTCAATCATGGTTTTCCATACAATTGTTTGGCGCTATTACATCGAGACTATTATTGCTTTTGACAATGTTGACAAGGAAAGATCAATATCCACACTACCATCAATTGGACTAAACTTTGAAAACCCTTGCCTCCACTACTTACAAGAAGTCACCACTAAAATTTCTTGATTACTTCAATTTGTGACTTTGTCCATCATAATGGAATGGCTTGAATACCCATTTAAGAACTCTCATTTGATCTACTTGGATTTGAGTGGAGATAGATCAATGGTACCTAAGCTTCTTGAAATACCTAGATCAACAATGTTTAACTTCTATAGTGGATGCATGGATGCTATGAAGATGAATGATCACCCCCTCATTAGTGCTTCATAAAGGCACGAAGAAACCGTAGGAAATTGAACACAAAAACATTTTACTAAGTTTTCAGTAGATTACTTTCAATGCAATGCAAGGGATGCACATCCTTTCCATTTACACTAAGATCCTCACATCACCATCATTCAATCAAAAAATCCCCTGTACGTTGGGGGAAAGGGGGTTAGAGTCGTCAAACACAAAATTCAAACATCGAAGAATCTAGTCTTTTATCCATACTATTATGATGTTAGACATACTAATATGATTTAGCTTAAATCAATTGCTTCTAAGAGTTTGATTTCACAATCCTATTATGTATTTATACTATTGTACATAACAACCCCATGTTTGACCTATTCATGATCTCTAATTGGTTTGAAATTACTAAAATTATTTTTATGTCGAATTAAGTTAATATGGAGATTTACAAATGAATGAATGTTGTTGAAGGCCTTGTAATAGAAAACTTCCAAATTTAATGAAATATGTGTTTCATACATTTTAATATATATTCTAGTATATTGAATGGAGATATTTATATTACAATTCTTTTGGAGTGTTTAACTTGCTATAATGAACCTTGTTGGTTACATTGGTATCAGAGCATTCCTCTGAGTATACGAACTTTGTTCATTACATTGGTATCAAAGTTGTTCGATCCTATGGTTGCTCAACAACTGCACAGAACCAGTCTGATCTTGTCTTTGGCCATCAAAATTTGTTAACTTTGTTGTTGTTGAAAACGTTTCGCTACTAGTGTTTGGAGTTTCTCTGTCTCGCCATCAGGGCTTTGGCCATATAGTTAAATATATATAATAAACTATATATAGGTGTTCGTCTATGAATAGGTATCTATTCAGCCACTCTTCCTTCGACAGGCGCAGATTCATGTTCTCCTGAGCTGTAAACACATGAAATTTCTGATATATCCACTTTTCAATCTCTTTCTTAGTGGGGAACCACTTATCACACATTCCTCATATAGATACCAGTCCCAGCAACAGAACCATTTGTTGGCTTGATGGGCTCTGACCTAGGTTCAAAGTTATCTACGCCAACCAACAAAACCCTAAACTGTTGGCCCTTTTGACAACAACTCGCATAGCGCCGGCTGCAGTATCACCCAAAGCAGTATTGGGGGATGACAGAACCAGGTTTCTGCATGAGAGGTCTGTGTGATGGGTTCTTACTACTTCTAGGGCTTAGTTTTGTCTTCATGAACCCTAATATTTCCAACATAGATAATTACAATGATTCACATAAACAACATCTATACCTTTGTGAAGGTATTTAAACATTCATAACATCAATAAATCATACTAATCTACTGCTTTCGTGCATCCATTAAGCAATCATTACTATAAATACAGATACAGAGCAAAAATACAAAAAACTGCAGAAGTAAATACAGATACACAAATGCACAATTTATGGATCAAAACTATCTTTATTATATGTATTCTTTCAAACACAGACTCTCTTCCCTGTGCACTCAATTGTAGGGGCCCACGCACTCAGCCTGTGGACTTACCGAGGTCTTTGCGCACTCAGTTGCAGGAGCCTTCCCCTTCGTCTAAGTACATGAAACATAATTCCTTCCAAATCTTACTTTCCCATACAATGATCTTCTATCAATTAGTTAGTTACCTGCTAGACTCGCTATGACCATTCTATATATATCATTTTCTTTTACAATACCATGGTCCACGGACCATGGGCGAGTCTCAAAACTTTATCTCCTAACAACCTAAGGAACAAAATCCCCTTTGACTCTTGTTACCTTCGCGCATCACTTCCACAAATTGCAGAGACTTTACAATTATACAAAACGTAAGTACCAAAACTTGACGCCTGGGGACCCTATCCCAACAATTCTCCAAGAAAGAGTTATGCCAAATCTCCCACGATGACCTAATTATAGACTGGTTCAGTAGAGCAAACTTTTATAAAGTTCCACATGTCACTGTTTCAACCTTCAACCTGAAAACAATACCCAACAAACTACAGTTTGTCCTATTTCTGTCACTTTTCACAAAATTTAAATATGATGCCCATAGAGAAAGTTAGGAGGCGTTTCCCAAGGTCACCTGTTTGCGATGGAATTCGAGAGCCTGCAAAAATCCTAACTTCCTCAGATCATATCTCTGAAAATATAGAGACAAAATACATGAGGTTCACCACGATTTCGACTCGAACGGGTTTTAATTTCAACTTCTAAAGCTTTGTAGAAAAAACGTTATAATGAAAAATCCACGATGACATGTTTGAAGCAACAAAACCCTAGAATCCAAAGTTCTAATACTAAATGTTATGCAACCAACTCACAAAATAGAAGAAAAGATACATCGACGACTTCTAAATAAGCCTCTTTGAGGGGGAAGCCTCCTTTAAATTACACAAATGAACAATTCTTGGATGATACAAATAACAAGAACTCCTTTCTATATATAGGAGTCTAAGGGGTCACAATATAATCAATGCCTACATAACAATAATGTTGTAAGGGCACAACAATAACAATAGGGGGTTGCACTAATAAAAATAAGGGCTACACTAGTAGTATAAGGACCTAACATTATTTGTCCTTCCACCTTGCAACTTCAGCTTGACTTTTCTGTGTCTCGTGATTCTAACCTTCCTGTCATCCCTTAAGAAGACATCACCACCATCATATTTCTCATACTCGCAAAACCACTCCCTATGGGGAGTGAAGTGAAAGGATGCATTTGAGACAATCAACCATGACTCCTGATATACATGTGTACTTGAAGAAGAAGCCAAGTACACATCCCCACCTTCATCTAAGGTGGTTTTCGCCTTTGCAGAAGGAGCATCATTAGATCCCTTTGCTTTCTTAGGAGCTTTAGATCTACAATCCTTTTTGAAGTGCCCTTCCTTTCTACATTTCCAGCACACCTTTACAAGTTTTACTAGAGATTAAGATCTCCCTCTAGATTTAGATCTCCCCACTAGAGGACTTTAGCTTATTTATGTTTTGAGAACATCCTCGTACAAACAAGGCATCTCCATTCTGGCCCTCCATATTTTTTCGTCTCATCTCCTCCAACAGCAAGGATGAGACAATTTCATCAAACGTAAAGGTAGTTGTATCTGGTAGAGAACACAACAAAATGATGCACTTGTCTTCATCTGAAATTTGAATATCAACAGATACCAACTGGCTTACCACAATATTAAAGGCGTTCGGATGCTCTGTCACCAAGTCTCCATCCTTCATCCTCAGGTTATATACATTTTTCCGTAAGAACAGTTGGTTCATCAGAGACTTAGATTGGTATGAAGTCCCTAACTTGTCCCATAAAGCCTTCATCATAGCTTCCTCCGATACATTCAACAATATTGAAACTGAGATACACAACTGTATTGCATTCTTTTTTTTTGAATCCAACTTCTCCTAGTCTTCATCTAACATTTCCATTGTTTTAGTACCTAGATATACCACGATCCACTGATATTTATCCACCAGCAAATCCTCCATCTTGAATTCCCACAACTCAAGATCCCGTAAATATCCCACTAAACAGGGTTTATCACAGGCCCGAGAAACACCCCTTAGCAGAAAAAGGCATCCCCTTGAAGCCAAAAACACTCTAATACCAAATGTAGGTTTTAACCTTGTAAAACAATTACCTACAAACAAATTCTAAAAACTAAAAATAAACAATAACGAGAATATAAAACAAATAGACAAATATTTTCTCAAAACCAAGACTACCAGATTGATTTTTCATCATGTTCCTTTCAATGTTACAATGTGTATATATACATGACGAAGCATTCATAAACCCCAATCCATTAAGGCTATATTAGAACATAACCGTAGTTCCCTAGACTGGATCTACAAAATGCCATGTGCAAAAAACCATCATGCCTAAAACCATGTGAAAAACCCATGCACAAAATGATGGCTAGGTCCACCCACCTAATATAGGGTTCAAAAAAAAGCTCCCAGGTAGACCTTGTGCAAGGGGCTACCTCCCCCGCTAAAACCCCCCAACAGGGGGGATTGTGCCCCCCTGTGACCCCCCCTGTTGCGCCCAACACAAAGAACATGTCACTTCTTCTCCTTGGGATCTTTGCTTCTAGAAGTCTAGCTAGGGTTGAAGTCAGACTCCTACAACACTCAAAAACACAACTCCAATCACAATGTTCCCTTTTCCAATCATGTTGTTGTCTTTGTTGTCCGACGAGGCATCCATGTTGAAGAATCTAGGGAAATTAGGTTTAGAGTGATTCTTTGGGACTAGATAACAATTTGTGAAGTTATTTTACAATTTGTAGTTTTTTAGCTTAATATTCTTCTTCTCTTATTAATGCATGTGTGTGTGCTTCATCAAACTTCTATCAAAACATAAAACAAGAACAAAAGATATTGGCTCTCTGTCAGGGCCAAAACCTCTCTTCTCTTAAGAGGAAACCCCTTCAGTAAGTTTTCTCTTATTGAAGCTTCTTTCTTGATCAATTCCAAACCCTAGACCCTTGACAACAAGATCCTCCAAGCACAAGTCAAGTCCTTCCTTTTCTTTGCACTATGTTTCCCCGACACTTTTGTCCACCTCCTTCCAGCACTTCGTTCCCTGACACTTCGTCCTTCTTCTAGCACTTTGTTCTTCCTTCCATTATTTGTAGACCTTCTAGAAGAGATACGTATCTTTAGTGATATCCTTCACCTAAGAATATTCCTTCCTTCTATTGATCAACTGAGTTCCTTCTTTATGTATAGTGTTAGGCACAGTGTGACAACACTGCATCCCTAATTCTCACATGTGTGAGAGTTCTTGTTGATGTTATATGACTCCTTTTTCCTTCGCTTGAGGTCCTTCCTTCTTCTCTTGGATAGTAGGCCTAGTTTGTAGCCCAAACGATGAGAGAAAAGCAACTTTAATGTTGTTGGTGTAGTGACCGCAGACAACCCTTCTATTCTTCCCACGTGTGATTGCAATTCACCCGAAAACAATCCTTTATACTTCGGTTATATTTCCTCCTTCTTCGTTGCACTAGAGGCTCCTTTAAACTCGACTTTTCCACCTTTTATTTGACTTTAATTTCTCGCCGATTTTAGAGATGATTGTGTTTTCTTTGGAGGAGTGGACAGCCCCTATATATACAGGATTGTCTCTCCATTAAGCCAAATTGTAGGCCGACTTGCTTCCTTGAGGAAGACTTGAATTCCTTTGCTTTGATGGGTGCTTTTAATGGTGTCATTGATTCTTTTGATGATGTCTTTGCTAGGAAGAGATTTGAATTTTCTTGGAGGTGAATTCTTTGACTCTTATACACAATGTAACATACCCTTAAGTCTTTAACATAATTCTTTTGACCTTTTGACTTACCTATAGCACTTTAACATGTGCTAGACCTACTTCAATGGGCAAGAAACGCATTTACATATATCCTAAAAATAATATTTTTTTCTTGGATAAATACAAATATCAAAAGTACATTTATGAAGACCAAATCTAGTTACATTTCCTTCAACAATCCAAAGCACTTGTTGTAGGGCCTAAGGCTCCTCCTCAATGCATCCTACAATAACATATCCACCAAAAGAAATATATGCAGACTCTAGCACATGAGAATACCCCTATTATGGTTGTGGTCTACCCCCATTCTCCTATGTTATCCATCTTATAGGATGCATTGTGAAGGGAAGACCCTTACTAGCCCTCATGACCCTCAAAACAACCTCAAATACACATTTTTCCTACAACAGGTGTACCTATGGCCCATAACAGAGACTAATCACACATATAATAGCACATAAATACCCATCCTCTTACCTCATAAATGCAGCGTCAGTCCAACAATAAATTCACTCCCAAATAGTGCCAAGACACTTTCAAAAACTCGTCTTCCCTAGCCTCAGACTTCACTACCCATTTCAAAGTTTATACTTGATGTGATTGCGTATTGGATGTGTGAAATGAGGTCTCCCTTACCTCTTATTTATACATTTATCATGTGGCAACGCCTAGCCCTAAAGGGAACCTCTACAAGCCAAGGCCAACTTGTCCTTTGTGCCACAAGCCCACATCATAACTTCAAAAATTCATGTCTTCACTTCTACAACTCAGGTTTGAGTGATTTTAGTTGCGTCCATTTACTCTCGGAGTCTTCTATCAACTCAAATCATCATATGTATAATTATCCTCATGAATTCAAACCCACATGCGTGGGTACAAAGCCCACAAGCTTGGGTTCTTAGCTCATAAGCCACTTTTGTGTGCCAACTCCTCCATAATGTCCCTCTAGCCTAGGGTTTCGAGTAACTCCCAAGCTACAAATCTCAATATATATTCACTTAGATTTTTTTTTTTAGTAAAAGGGACTTTGTTTTTCCCCTTGTCTTTGGAGCTTGATGATTTTTACTTTTTCCCATGTATTACGACAGTTATTTTCTTCTCTGAAATTGGAGCCATTTTGTCTTTTTTGTTTTCTTTTTCAAGGTTTGAGTTGTATTTTCCATTAAATTTTGTCCACAACTAGAAGGGGACTTTTTCAGTACATAGAAAATTATGTTGAAATAATTACAAAGCACATCCAAACTAGGTTCAATATTTTTAAGATGAATTTGTTGTCTTGGTGTTTGCTAGAGCTACAATTGTTTCCAAAGAATACTATGAGTTGGGTGGTGCTCTTGCAAATGAATATTGCAAAATGCAATTTAGATATTTAGAAAAGGGATCTGATGTACAAAATATATAAATGTGAAACAAATATGGATTCAAATTGACTACTTCCTATATCTTGTAGTTAAAAACTATATTATGTTTTGAATGTCCAACTATGATTGGAACACTTTATTCCTCTTCAGGAAATGTCAGGTATTATTTCTCATTATTTTTCATTTAAGAGGTGTTACTTGAAAATTATGGATCATATGTTCTATGGATTATCAGTCTAGATACTTTTGTGTATTTTTAAAAATTATTAACAATGCTCTATGTTTCATTTAATGGATTATGTTATCTCACAAGTTCTTATGTGGATCTTTTATTAAATTATTGTAGCCTAAGCCTCCATAATACATAAATAACCATGTTTGCCAGATATGTGGATATGATGTTGGATTAGCAACATATGGGGAGCTCTTTGTATCTTGCAATGAGCGTGCATTTCTAATATGCAGGCCTTGCTATGAATATGAGTGGAAAGATGGAAATCAATATTGTCCACACTGCAAGATTAAATACAATTTGCATAAAGGTTGGTAGAAGTTGGTTAGTGGAATCACCAAGGTAATGTTAGGGAAAGTGTGCGTGCAACTAGATCATGAGAAAAATATATAAACATCACCTCATACAGTATGAGGAGTAACACTTAGAATGGCTAGATTCATGGTTCTTAGCATTGAAGAATTAAACCTTATTGTTTGAAAAACTTACTAGTTACTTATGTTTTCACACTATGTACAATGAAGCTCTATCCCAATTACAGATATAATTGAATTCCCTTCTCTTTTAGAACAATTAGATCGAAGAGATTCATTGGAATATTCTATTCATTTGAAAGGAGTGTTCTATTGGAACGGTTAACAAGAAATGACTACATAGTTTCCCTATTGCATTGTATGTTTCCTAAAAAAATTGTGGTGAATTCTCATTTGTCTATATGTAAACATTTATACACCCTCCTATAGAGCAATATGAAAAAATGTAGTGCAACAAAAAAAATGAAATCTAGACAAGGAACATGAGTTGTGAGCAGTGCAACAACTTATTGATAGATGACTAAACTGACTTAAAATGTGGTTTCATGATATGAGATGTATTGGTGATTGCGCTGGAAATGACCCTGTAGTACCTAATTTTGTAGTGTCCAACATATTGTAATATCAAAATTATATAGGACGGAGAGGAATTCTGATAGAAGTTGTGTTATGGGAAAAGAAAGATGCAGATAATTTATTCACATGGGGTTTTCATATGTTAACTGTCTACCTCATAAAAGTTGCAATTCACTAACTGGGGTTGGTGCACTATGTGTGATGATTACAATTTTTAGACAAGAGTAATACTGAGAGGGGGGCACGGCGAGGGGGGAGGATGAATCAATATTATGAGAATATTATAAAAATTTATGCAATTAGAACTTATTCATAAATTCACTTACACATATATAACAATATCATGCACATGAAAAACACAAGCAATCATCACATATAGACACTTGGATTTTAGGTGGAAAAACCCCCCTCTAGGGCAAGAAAACCACCAAATTGTTTGTTGTTTCTTCTTCTTATCTATTGATTCAAAATATTCTCATTTGGATTACATCAGCTAGCCACCACTAGCAATGGTGAACCCACCCCTTGACTAAAATGAGAAATGTTTGCCACAACCAACTCGGAGCACCCACTCCTATAATAGACAATCAACATGCACTTAGCTTCAAGCCCCTACTCCAAGTACAAACAATTCTTCTACAAGAAAATATGATTCAGAACTAAAAAATACAACTGCATAAACAAGACTAGCAACAAATTAGCACACTCACGCAGTCACAATTTCACACTCCAAATGAGAGAAGAATTCTCTCCACACACACTCTCTAAATTGATCTTCAATCTCTTCTCACAAATCTAAAACACTGCTGAAGAATAATCTTTGAAGCACAATGCAATTATGAACACTTTGAACTCTCTGCAATACTCACTTGTTGTGCACTTGCACTTCATGCAGAATCATTCAATCACACTGTTAGAGAACCGACCAAATGAGCAACCTTTCTCCACATTTGTAATATCTGAGATCAATTAATTCTTGAGGTGATAGAACTCATCCAAATATTATTCACATGCTTCATATTTCATTGAGATGTATTTTTTTTACCAAATCAAGCCACTCATTCCACTAGTCATTTGATAATTTTAACTTTGATCACCTTCTAGAGACCCCACGACTTGTCTCGGCTATTTTCTGGAAAATTCTGACAATAGACTTCACCAAAATAAATTTAATTCCAAATGAAAGTGCGAAATCTAGAGAATTTATCATGTTTTTACTTGGTCACACACACAACAATAAGCATATCTAGTTAGTCACTCCCACAACACGGCAAGCCAGCGACTGGAAAGTTTTAGTATCTCCCACAAGCCTTTATCCATGTGATTGGGGAAGAGCATAAGGTAAAACATGAGATATTTCCCTCAAACTTGCAACAAAGCTTCAGAAGGGTGACATGACCTCCAGAATTCCTTCAACCCATTATCTTCCAGCACTGCCTCCATCATGTCCTTCCAAGCAACATAATTCGAGCCACCCTCAAGGGCATACTCGAGCCTTAGTCCATAAAAAGACATCTTGCTAGCTCTAAAGAATTGATCCTGCAAATTCGATCTTCCTGCAAAGACAACTTCAAATTCTTTTCTCTACTGTGAATCTTGCTCTGATACCATGTAGAAATTCTATGTAGATTCAAAACTACTCTTGTAATTTACTAAAACATAAAACTTGATTCTACTCTACTCATCTGCGGAAAGTGATTCACAATCGATAAAGGAAATCATAAACATGCGACATGAATCAATACACAAACATGGAGAATTATATAGGGGAAATCAACTGCTCAAAACCCATTCCTATTTGTATTGCATTAATCAGAAAATAGAGAATAAATACAGTTCTTGCTCAAGCCTGAGCAACCTCTGCACTAGTATATTCTATCTCATTGTTTCACAGACTGACCTTGGCCAACACTTAACCAATTTTCCTACCTGCCAAGCTCCTATTTCCTTGTGTTGTTCCTTGATGAATTAGCCCCTATTAATTATGGAAATTTCTCCATGAGAATTGCGAAAACCATGTAGGCCCTTCTTTGACTGCATGCACCACCTGTACACCTCGAAATAATCCACAACTGATAATACATTCCCATTGAACTCCAATCTCAACTAGGTAACTTGAGTTTTCTGCATGCATCAATTATTCTAGGTTGATTGATGAGTTAATCGATTGATCACTAAGGTACACACCCCACTACTAGGCCCTCGACAAGTTCTCTAACAGTTAGAACTAGTTAAACTCACAATAATTCAAATTAACTGAAATATATTGCTAGAAATTAGCAATCAATCATAAGAAATTGAACTCAAGTGTCTCCTACTCGAATTAACTGAGTTAACAAGTGTCATGTCACGTCAGTTAACTACCTCCAAGTATTTTATTGAAATTCAAATTCAAATTTTAATCTAGTTTGACCAAGGCAAAGTCAAAACTAGTTTTTCTAGCTGCATTTTCAAAATATTATTATTATTATTATTATATTATAAGCATAAACATGATATATGTTCAAATCGTTTTATTAAATATTCAAATAGTTTAATTCATTAAATATATAATTTTAATTTGTTTCGAATTAAATTACTTTTTCTAAGCACAATTAATTATTTCCAAGTATTTTTCTTCAAATGCCATCTACGACATACTTCCTCGCACTTGGAGTGGTTGAAAGGCACTTTGAGTGGTTGAAATGTAATGCTTTACCTCTGCAAGTTTAAATAACTATGACTAACACAATGGCATTAATAAATGTGGTTCATATATGTCGATAAACATATATTAATCACATACACAAGGACATTAGTAAATATGGTCGATAGAATTCAATATTAATATTGATATTAATAAATATAAATAATAATTATAATTATTATTAAAAAATTGACATGTTCAAATGATTTCAATAACTATTCAAATAACCTAATTCACTAAATATAATAATCTTAATTTGCTTCCAATTCAACTAATTTGTCTAAACACAATTAACTATTTCCGCGTCCTTTTCTTCAAATGCCATCGACCCCATGTTTCCTCACATTTGTAGTGGTTGAAATGTAATGTTTTACCTCTGAAAGTTTGGATGACTATGAATATTTCTATGATTACGAAAATCATAAATTCACCTAACATTTTTATACTTTGAAAGTTACCCAAAAAAAAAACCTATTTCAATTTCAATATCCTAAAATCACTGAGATTTGGGACAATCGAAATTTGCAATGGTGAAGACGGGGAAATGAACAAAAACAGATTGGAAGGGCAACATATCTAGTAAAATTGGAATACCTGGCCATATTAACACACTAGAATATTCTAATTTCCATATTTTGCTTTTTAAATATGTAATGGAGTGCATATAACACTTGGAAATAGTTTGTGAAACTGAAAAGTCCTATGATTAGGTACTATCACTCTAATTTGGAATATTCTAAGGTTATTAAATTCACAAAATTAATATAAAATTTATTAATTAAAAAAAATTACAAAATCTATTTTGAAATATATTAGAAAATTTAGTGGAATATATGAAGCAGTTCTGGCTTTAAAGAAAATCTATACATAATAATCTAAAATAATATCTGAAGCTCATTTAAAAAGAGTTAATACCCGAAATCCAACACAAACTAATAAACAACATAAATAACCCTCACATAAATTTCCTCCACCCTTCATTACGAATTGAATTGTTTACAAGAACAAGAAACTTTGTTGGATTCAAATGACACACAAAAACCGAGAGGGATATGGGGAGCGTCGAGAGAGGGCAACGCTATAATCTTCACTTCATATTGCACATTGATATTTTCAATTCCACATCTAACATCAATTTCTAACAACTGTTGTTTGCTCCTGCCTTACCAAACTTAAAGCATTCTGGTATGCAAATTGTATTAGGTTCACACTATTCAACACAGTTTGGTCGTTGCTTCAAATTCCACATGTGAATATAGAAATGAACAGGATAATAAAACATTAACACAATTGGCCCATCACATCCACCCAATAGAAACTGTTTTCGCTTGTACTTACATCCAAAACCTTTAGGCAATTCAATTAATGCTCAATGCTAATCCGTAATAGTAAATTCTACCCTAAGAAATAATCGAATAAGTGTTTCCTTTAGAATAGATACCCTCTCCAAAAGAGAAAATGAACTTGGGGACTGTCGTTGCAACAATTATCCTGACTCATTAATTTTGATCATTAATCCCTGTCGTCTAGTTGTCACCATAAATAATCATTTTCACCTAACAACATCGAGCACCTCGTAATAATATCAAAATCCATGGCAATGGAGTTCCATTGCATCAAAGGATGATTACTAAGGCATCCAAACAGTGAATCGAAAGGTTGAAGAATGAGGGACGGAGGAATAAACTAAAAGGATGATTGAATTATGTTTTTCTAAATTTTTAAAGAAACAAGTGTCAACAAGCAATCAATTAGCATTGGTTGTTATCCCGCGAAAGGTGACTCAGACCGTCCAGGAAATGTTGTGATGTATTGTAACATGTCATCACCCACAACCCAGACATCCCAAAAACCCATGATCCATGTTGCACATTATCAATTAATTAAATGAAAATCATTATTAAATCAATTGTTACACCCAAGATGAAACGAGTGAGTGAAATCACCCTGTAGAATGTTTTACCAAATGAAGAATATTCCATTGAAAACAAAATCTTATTCATTTATTTTAAAAATATATTAAAAATCCACAAGCCCACATCCACCCTAAGTTGAAATAGCTACACTTATTTGTGTACATATTTCTATGATTACGGGATTCAAAAATTCACCTAGCATTTTTAAATTTCAAAGTTAAAAAACCTATTTCAATTTCAATATCCTAAAATCATTGAGATATGGGACAATCGAAATTGATTGTGGTGAAGAAGTGGAAATAAACAAAAACATATTGGAATGACAACTGGTCTAGTAAAATCAAAATAACTTGCCATATTAGCCCACAAGAATATTGTAATTTCCATATTCTAGTTTTTAAATATGTAGTGGAGTGGATAAAACACTTGGGAATAGTTTGTCAAACTGAATAGTGTCGATTAAATTATGACACTCTAATTTGGAATATTTGAAGGTTATTAAATTTGGAACATTAATATAAAATTTATTATTTAAAAGAATTAAATTATAAAACTTGTTTTTAAATAAAATGAAAAATCCAACATAGGATATGGCATAGTTATGCCATTTAAAGAAAATTTATACATAATAATCCAAAATAATATCCAAAGCTCATTTAAAAAGAATTAATCCCTTAAATTTTGTACAAATAACTAGGCATAAATAACCCTCGCTTACACTGCCTCTGTGTTTTAGTATGAATTGAATTCTTTACGTAAGATCAAGAAACCTTGTTGGCAAGAAAAATAGATTAGGGTATCTATGCTAAAGGAAAGGCTTATTCGATTATCTTATGGGGTAGCATTTACTGTTGCATGTTAGCATTGAGTAGAAATTGAATTGCTTCATGGTTTTGGATGCAAGTATAAGTGGAAACAATTTCTATTGGGTGGATGTGATGGGCTAATTATGCTAATGTTTTATTATCTGGTCCATTTATGTATTCACATGTGGAATTTGAAGCAACAACCAAACGGTGCTATATAGTATGAATCTAATCCAATTTGCAAACCAAAATGCTTCAAGTTTGGTAAAGCAGGAGCAAACAATAGTGCTTGGACAATGATGTTTGATGTGGAATTGAAAATATCAATATTCAATATGAAGCGAAGATTATAGCACTTCACTCCCTCAACCCCTCATTGTAGCCCTATCCAAAAGGACAAATGAATTTCAGGATTTTCGTTACAACAATTATCCTTAATCATAAATTTTGATCACCATCCCTGTGATTCTGGTTGTCGCCATATATAATCATTTTCATCTAACAATATAGAGTGCCTCCTAATAGCATCAAAATCCTTGGAAACAAAGTTCCATTGGGTGAGAGGGTGATAAGTTAAGCATCCAAATGTTTAGTATAGAGTACCTCCTAATAGCATCAAAATCCCTGGAAACAAAGTTCCATTGGGTGAGAGGGTGATAAGTTAAGCATCCAAATGTTTACTCAAAGGGCTAAAGAATGAGGGATGGAGGAATAAAATAAATTGATGTTTGTATTATATTCTTCTAAATTGTTTAAGAAACAAGTGTTAACATGCAATCAATTAGTTCCATTCGGTGAGAGGGTGATAAGCTAAGTATTCAAATGTTTACTCGAAGGGTTGAAGAATGAGGGATGGAGAAATAAAATAAATGGATGTTTGTATTATATTCTTTTAAATTGTTTGAGAAACTAAGTGTTAACATGCAATCAGTTAGCATGGGTTGCTAACATGAGGGGTGATAAGCTAAGTATTCAAATGTTTACTCGAAGGGTTGAAGAATGAGGGATGGAGAAATAAAATAAATGGATGTTTGTATTATATTCTTTTAAATTGTTTGAGAAACTAAGTGTTAACATGCAATCAATTAGCATCGGTTGCTAACATGAGAAACTCGATCCATTCTAACACCATCATGGTGTATTGAAACAAACCATCCCCCATAGCCAAACATCTAGGAAACTGACGATATGTGATGCACACTATAAATTAATTAAATAAAAATTATTATTAAATCAAATGTAATACCCAATAAGGAACATGTAAGTGAAATCATCCCATGTAATGGTTTATCAAACGAAGAATATTCCTTGCAATCAAATCTTCTTCGTTCATTTTTAAAAAAATTAAAAATTTCCAAGCCCACATCCACCCTGAGTTGAAATAGGTATGCCTATAGGGGTAACTAAGTATTAAATATAAGATTAAACAATAAAAAATACTAAGATCAATAAAAATGTAATGATAGGTAGACATAGCTCCTCTATTTTATAAATGGTATAATTATGTTTACTATTTTTTAAGATTAAAATATAAAAAATAAATCTTATGTGAGAACTTCTCTACATTAAAATGCAAAGATTGCCTTATAAATTATTAAGACGAGTAGAAATGTAATGATAAAAAGACATTTCTCCCCTATTTTGTAAATGGTACATTTAATTACTAAGTCTAATAGAAATCTAATGATAAGTAGGCATTTCTCTTCCATTTTCTAAATGGTATAATTAATTACTAAGAGCAATAAAAATATAATGATAAATAGACATTTCTCGACTATTTTGTAAATGGTACAATTAATTACTAAGACCAATAAAAAAGTAATAATAAATAGAGATTTCTCCTCTAGTTTGTAAATTGTAGAGTTAAGTTTGATATTTTTTTCCTAAAACAAGATATATTAAACTACTAATTATTTATAAGATTAAACAATAAAAAATAAATAAATAGATCACCTATAAAAACTTCTCTACATTGAAAATATCTTATATAATTACTAAAACAATGAAAATGTAAAGATAAACAGACATTTCTCCCCTATTTTGTAAATGATATAGTTATATTTGATATTTTTTACCTAAAACCAAATATATTGAAATTAAATATTAGAACTCAGTAATATGATGCGTTTTGTGTAAAGAATAAACTAAATATGTTAAAGCTAAGTAATATGATGCGTTTTGTGTAAAAAATAAACTAAATATGTTAAAGCTAAGCAATATGTATGAGTAGTATAAAAATATAGAGTATTGTGTATGCAATTAAAATATAAATATGTTATCTTTAAAAAGTTAGAATATTGTGTAGGCATTAAAATATAAATATATATGAATATTATCTTAAAAATAAAGTATTGTGTATGAAATTAAAATATAAATATAAAACACCTTAATTGTAAATGGCACACTTATGTTTGAAATTTTTTGCCAAAATAAATATGTTAAAACTAGGTATTATGTATGAATATTGTGTAAAAAATTAGAATAATGTATAAGACATTAAAACATAAATATATATGGATATTAGCCAAACGATTACAGTATTGTGTTTGATATTAAAATATAAATATAAAACACTTTAATTTGTTAATTAAAGTCTGATATTAAATTTAATTAATTATAGATTGCTTTGGTTTTTAAGAATATATTATTAATAAGCCAAAATGCTCTATAATTACTAAGACCAGAGCACTAAAAATGCAATGACAAATAAATATTTATTCATTATTTTATAAATGGTACATTGGTTTTTTAAAATCTAAAAACAGATATATTAAAATGAGTATTTTTTAATGTATTAACACCATGAAGTATTTTGTATTCCTAGAACTAATAAAAATATATTAATAAATTAACCTTTCCCTGGTATTTTGTAAATTATGCACTCTGAAAACAGATATATTAAAACTAATTATTATGTGTGAGTAATATGTTTCTTTTTAATGTATTAACGCTAAGTATTGTGCATAAAATTAAAAATATGATACGAAAATATAAAAAATAAATCACATGTGAGAACTTCTCATAATGAAAAAAAAAAAAAAAATTATAACCGTACTAATTTATTATCTCTCTACAGGTAAGTAATATTATAACGTATTAAACCGACAATTTATTATCGCCCTCTACAGGCAAGTAACATTATAAATATTTTCGCTGTAAGATAATTGATTTTTTTAGATTGTACTCTGCCGGTAAGCTGGTGGAAGGTTAAACCGGCTTGATTTTTTGTGATAGTAGTTTTGCCAATACGCTTGTGGAAGGGTAAACCCGCAATTTATTATCCCCCTCTATAGGCAAGTAATATTATAATTATTTGCCATGTGAAATAAATTTAATTGTTTTTTTTTTACTTTAGTTTGCAGCAAGTTGGTGGAAGGGTAAACAGGCGGTAAGCTGAGAATTTCATAAGCAAGCTACATTTCTATAACATATGCTGATTTGGATAGCACACAAGACCATTTCATAGTATGAAAAACACACCAAGAATGCTAAAGGAATCTTATCTTAATACCAGTGTTGTTACGAAATAGATGTAGGAAACTATTACTGTTGGATAGGTAAATCCCCTCTGCGGACAGAGGTGATCCCACTAGCCTAAAACAGAACTAGCCACAATCAATTCACACTGCTACGCAAGTTCCTAGTTGTACATTAAAGGTGAATTAAGAAGACCAACCTGGAGTCCAACGCTAATGTCGAAGCAGAGTTGAGATTCCCGCTCCCTTGCTCCAGCAGGTCACAATCCTTGCGATCCTCGCGAACGGACACCTGCACATGCAAAGGAAGAAACAGATACAAGCATAAAATCCACCAAAGTACAACTATATTTCAGTCAGAAAGGAAATAAATCAAACATCATTATAGTAGACAATGAGATTGGAACCATAACAGCAGTCGTTCATTAATGAATAATAGATGGGAAAAGTTACAACCAAGGTTCTGACGTTGAACCTCTCCTCTGGCTAGGCGAGCAGCTATGTGTGTCTTGCAATATACCTCCTCTCCGGCAACATAACCTCTCTATGCTTTACTATCACTCACGACAAGCATAATCACAACTAGCATTACTCAAAAACTAGCTTGTCTAATGCATGAGGACAGACATTTATAGATGGAGAAGGGAGGAAGATTCAATGAACCAGGACACCCATTGTGGATTGGCATTATCTCTGAAAGGATAGATGTCAAGGATAGATGATGACTCTCGACCTCTATCCGATGGATTTTACCCTCAAAAGACTTCGTGATCTGAAGGGAAAAAACATATGGGCGCGCGTTTGTCAAAAATCATTACCAAACTGGGTTGGCGCGGGTGTTGTTCTGTGACAGAGCGCCAATGGTCGCACCCCTTTTTGAGGATCTCAGTGATTGGCGCAGGTAGGACACTGTGGACCTGCGCCAATGGAAAAAGAGCACTTTTCAGGGATAATTTGCGGAAGGTGTCTTCAGGGAACATGAAGTACATACTCAGGGGAACATAATGCAAGTGTTTTTGGGTTATGTCACTGCTCACAGGTCCCAGAATGCGTCCTCCAATGTACGGGAACGGGGCGATAGGGACGGTGACCAATGGTGACAAATTACTGTGTAACAGATGCCCCCTAAAGCATGAGGCCCGAGAGGGAGAGGGGTGAAATGATTTACAAAAACACATATAGTTGCTGCCGAGGATCTGCATTGAGAGACACGACTGATAGTTCAATTACATGATGTACGTGGTATGGTCGCAGCGATCCATAAGAGAGTACATAAATAATCTAGATCCATAAGATGGACGCAACCATCTGGTTAGGATCAATGAATAGACTCAGGCATGGTCGCAGCCATCCAGTGAATGAGTCATGTATCAAGAATCACGCCTGGATTACAACAGACACAATCCAGGGTCTTGCGCTCCATCTCGACCTGAACAAGAGTACAAGTTCAAGCATGCGAATATATGAGCTGAAGTCGAACATGCATGAACATCGTCTTATTACCAGTCAATAGTGGAAACTGTTAACAGACGCGAGAGGTACCACCAATAATGACAATGGCCCTCAAGGTACTATAGGTACAATCTACGGCGTGCGAATTAATGAGTTGGCGTCGAATACCCGTAGAATCATTCGATCGGAGGCCAATGATGAAAACCTCACGTCGAACACGAAGAACCTGCCATTGAGGCATGCAGGCTCCAAGGCACCGGAAGGGAGTCTCTAGATCAGCTTCCTGGATAATGATCTGAAGTCAACAGGAAGTGACCTTGATCGAAGGTGGGCCATAATGTTTCCCACATCATCGACAACAGACAGAGAGATAATGTTGTGAATCAAGATCATGTGAACTATCAGATGGAGGTTGTTTCTTTTCAGAGGTCAACTTCTCTTGAACATATCAGCGGCACGACAGTGGAATTGGCAGTATTTGACATCAATGGATCAGAGGTCATGATGACGAGGCAATGAGCAGATGAGAGGTCAAATAGGATTACCCAAATCCATGGAGGCCAGTGAAAAATGAGATGAGATATCCCCACCCAGACACGAAAGCAGACAAGTGCTATGTTCAAGAGCGACATACTGCCGACACGACAATAATTATGGTTCCAAAATTTTTTTTTTCCCTACCATTTCTGGCGAGTACCTCGATTATGTTTAACAAGCTTGATGGGGATAGCATATGCTTGTGGTGTGTCATTTCGACAAAATCCGATGTCATCAGGTTTTAACGAGTCTGACAAAGGAAGAACTCGGCGTCTTTTCATGTTTAGAGAGTTTGAAAAGACAGCAGAAAAGGAAAATCCAGGGTTGTCCTTTTTCGTAAAGTTGTGTTTCTCGAGCCCGAAAAAGTATAAAACAATGCTCGAAAGAACCGCCCGACCATTACGATCGAGGAGTACTTTTCATAAATAGTGATTCCGACCTGAAAAAGTAAAAAAGCGGTCAAAATCACGTCGTTTCGTGACCATTAACGAGTTTGAAACGACAAAACCCGATAATCTTTTTATGTTTTAACGGTCGACAAAAAGAACTTAAAACGACCGCCCCTTATTAACGTTTAACGAGTCAAGAGGAGTAACTCGGCCATCTTTTCCTTTTTAAACGGTCAGAAAAAGAGCTGAAAGCAGACCTTAGAGTAACCTTTTCATTTATTTTACTGAGCCTGAAAAAGTAGGAAAATGAGTTGCACCAACCCCTGTCATCATACAAAGAACAGCGTAAAACCCACTTTGACATAAATATATTCCAAAAATACTCAAAAAATATCATTTTTAATGTATTTTTAGGTCAAAAATGCTATAAATAGTGAAATGGTAAAAAATAAATTTACTTTTCACTTTTTACCTTGTGAGTTTACCATTGGAGGGTTTTGGGTGCAAAGTTCAAGTGCTGATTGCGATCAATCCAGGAGACCATTCGAGCCGCCGTCTGAAGCAGGTAAGAGGCCTCATCCTTAGCTTTATTTTCATTCCATTTATTCAGTTTTCCATCCACAGAATGATCCTCTGCAAGGGGGATTGCAAAAACTAGGGTTGCGCCCATTGGCGCGAGTTTCCCGTGCGGGTTCGCGCCAATGGGCTATTTTCCTAAAAGGAGGCGCGCCATTTTCGCGATTGTTTTGAAAACAGTCGCGCCAATCGCGCGAACCAATTTTGCACACGATTTTGACCGTTGAATTTGCAATTTTTCCTGGTTTTTGTCTTCACCATTGATCCAATGATGACATTTTCGACTCTTTGGTTGCAGGGTTTGATCAGAATGGCTATAGAATGGAGAGAAAGGGAACATGAGGCCATAGATGCCATGGCATTGGAGGATGATGCATGCATGGATGCTTTGAGAGATTGCGGCTTGAAGAAATTCTTCCTTACCTCATATTTACGTGCACAACCTGAGTTACTGAGATTTATTGTGGATGCTTGGGACACGGAGGATCAGGTATTCTGCCTGAAGGACCAGACATTGGAGTTGGATGTCTCCGATGTCTACTTTATTACTGGTCTATCGTGGCGAGGAGCACGGCCCATCTTGACTGGTAGCAGGCCTTCTGGTGAGAAGATGGGAGAGGTGATGGAAAGAGTTTGTCCTGGGGCACATTTTGGATCTAACAGTGCCAAGGTAGATATTGTCACTATTCCGGACCTGGTGCTACGAGTGGTACTATTCACTATCACCCGGATGGCTGGGGTACAGGCACCCCACGAGGCCAGCAAGAATCACTTGCTGCTGGAAACTGAGTGTCTGAATCCTACATTGTTTGATTGGGCCACGGCAGTGACAACAAACATCAAAAGGCAGCTTACCAAGTGTAAGCGTGATGGGAACAAACAGTTCGGATACGGATCTATCATAGTGACTTTCTTCCTGGAGCGACTGTCGATATTCCGGGTACAGGGGGGTATAGTGGCAGATCCAGTGCCACGGGAGCCGAGGTTGAATCGATGGGCAGAACTCATGCCTAGAGGAGGAGGGGGCCAGCAGATGGCCTGGAGGCCCGAGTTCTTTATCTGGCTCCGTCACCAGATGATCGTCATAGAGGACTGGCCCTATGCGGGCACGGATTTCACTGGAGATCCCGATCTCCCACTGCCTGCAGGAGAGGAGTGGGACGAGGAGCTAGGTAAGAACTCTTTGTGTTTTTAACGTTTTTTATGTATTTCAGTTTTTTTTTTTTTTTTTGTATAATACATGCCTGTTTCTTACAGCATCTATATGTATGCAGATGTTGGTGCAGAGCGACCAGCTGACTTGCCTCATAACGTACGGAGAGCACAACCTGCAGCAGACCCTCAGGTAGAGGGTGATGACGATCTAGTTCAGAACCTTGAGGCACTTACTCGAGGAATTCCAGATTATGGCAGATTGGCCGACGTGCCTAGAGCGTACCAGAGGCACACGGTGGGAGTATCTACTCGCGTCCATCGTCTGTTGAGACGTTTGGTGCAGGCGGTGACATGCTATCATGAGCATCACCGTGCTTAGACGCCTAGGTTTCATTTTTGCATATTTTTGAGAGACATGTTGTCAGCGGCTGTATGGGACTTGGACATGTATTATTTTTGGGTTATGTAATGCGCGTGGCGCAAACATTATGACACACACGTATATATATACATATGTCTATGGTTCATTATTGTGTTTTCATGTGTTTGCTTATATACTGTTTTGATTACAAATTATGCAAATGTCTATCTAATACATGATTGGCCAATGCATCAGATAATGTGTTTAATTGTCTTGGAACATGTTGATATGTGATAAAATCAAAATTCCTTTCTAACAATCTTACACGTAAATACAACCTTAGAATATGATGGTTTCTGACGGAATATTGCCCGTTGAGCTGGTGGACAACAAGTTGAGAGTCCAGGTTCACTACCAATGCACGAATGCCGAAATTAATTGCTTTAGCAAGTAGCTCGATTACAGCACAGTATTCGGCGACATTGTTAGTAGTACGACCTAAACACACACCCTGACAATCTATTAGCTCGCCATGAGGATCGTAGATCACCCATGCCGCAGAGGACAAATCGCGAGTACTGCGGCAGGCACCATCAGCGAAACCAACATAAGGTGCATCCGACATCTGCACAAGAAGCGAAAAACACAATAAGTGGTAGCTATGTCTTGAAAACTGACACACACACACAACACACTAAAGTACATGTATGTACACAATAAAATGTACTAGCATCACGCATAGTACTTTTTCAAATAAAGCCCATTTCGGGGCTTCCCAAGAGGGTTTCCTTCATAATCAATCAGCTTGTAGGCCCCTTTCTGCAGAACTTTCTTGACAATGTAAGGGCCGAGCCACATAGACTTGAGCTTTCCTGCTCCTAGCTTATCTTTTGCCTGATCATAGAGCAGGACTAAGTCTCCCTCAACGAAAGAACGTGGACGGACGGTCTGATCGAAGTGAGTCTTGACTCGCTTCTTTTGCGTTTCAATGGCCAAAGAGGCCAAGCGACGAGTCTCATCTAGTCGTTCTAAATAAAGAAGGCGTTCTTCTAACGGAGTGGTGTTGGGAAGTAGCTCGATAGCTAATTTCAATGAAGGGATCTCACATTCAATTGGAAGGGTAGCCTCTAGTCCATAAACTAGTTGAAATGGAGTGAAACCAGTGGCATCCTTCACGGAGGTTCGGTAAGCCCACAAGGCAGGGAACAACATCAAATGCCAGTTAGACTTATGCACGCCAACGATACGTTGAAGCATTGTAACCAAGATCTTATTGACAGTTTCAACTTGACCATTGGACTGAGGGTAGTATGGAGTTGAACTATCGTGTTGCAAGCCTAGCTGGGTTGTTAATTCTGACATCATATGATTACGGAAATGCTTTCCGTGATCGGTGACGATGGCTTGAGGGACGCTGAATCGCGAAATAACATGATTGAATAAAAATTGCGACGCTGTGTGACCGTCTTTAGTTAATGTAGGCATCGCCTCGGCCCATTTAGTAAAGTAATCAACGGCAACGATGATAAACCCATGCCCCCCGGCCGAGCGAGGGTTACAGGTCATATAATCAATGCCCCATTTTGCAAAAGGGCCGACGATGACAACAGGGTGCAATGAAGCAGGAGGCGCTCGCATTTTGCGCTGGTATATCTGGCACTCATGACAAGAGCGGACGGCAAGGATGTAATCCTTGAAGATAGAGGGCCAAAAGTAGCCAGCACGAAGGATTTTTTGGGCAGTAGCATATCCGGACATATGTCCGCCACAGGCACCAGAGTGGCAATCATTCAAAACCCGCTCAGCTTCCTCGAGAGTAAGACAACCGCGGAGAACAGAGTCGGTGCCGAGACGATATAATGTATCTCCAATGATACGGTATGGTTGAGATTGATGACGAATCCTTCGCCGAGCGTCTTTAGACACACCCGGGCGAAAGGAGGACGTTTGCAGATATGTGATTATATCTCCGTACCATGGATCGAGGGTGCTAATGAGGAACAGGGTCTCATCCAGAATTTGATCCTCTACATTCGAGGTCGATGAAGAAGATGGCAAAGAGCAAATTAACTCAGCAAACACAAGGGATTTCTTAGACTTGGCAGTGGTAAATTCCAAGTCAAACTCTTGGAGGATAACAATCCACTTCGATTATTTTCCCCCCAGCAACTGGCGTGACAATATATATGTCATGGGGTTGCAATCAGAAATCACGGTAGTTGTTCGCAGCAGGATATAATGACGGAAACGTTGGACAGCACAAACCACGGCTAAAGCCAACTTCTCGACATAAGCATATCGAGTTTCCGTATCTAGAAGGTTGCGGCTGAGATAATAAATAACGTGTTCAGTGCCATCATCGTCAGCTTGAACAAGAACCATGCCGATAGTAGTGTCGGCGGCGGCCAAATACAGCGTGTAATCGCGATAATAATTCGGAGGACGGAGTAATGGAGCAGAGACAAGGAGACCCTTGAGACGCTCAAAAGATTCCTGAGCAATGGTATCCCAATGAAAAGGGACATCGCGTTTTAATAACCGTGTAAAACCTTTGGCTACCTCGGCATAGTTTGGAACGAAACGACGTAAAAAATTTGCTTTACCCTGCAATCTTTGCAATTGCTGTAAAGAAGCAGGGGGAGGAAGATTCACTATGGCCTCGACTTTAAGGGGATCCAAACGGATTCCCTCTCAGGAAACAACAAACCCGAGAAGTCGGCCAGATTCAACGCAGAAGACACATTTGTGAGGATTAAGCCTAATTCGATAGTATCGACAGCGAAGAAAGATTTCGCGAAGGTGTGTAGGGTGGTCCTGACGTTTGGCTGAATGAGCAGGGAGATCATCCAGGTAAGGTTGTACAATATGTCGAATGTCATGAAATGCATAAGACATTGCACGCTGGAAGGTAGCACCGGCATTTTTAAGACCGAAAGGGAGCTTCTTATAGGCAAAAGTCCCCCATGGGCAAATAAAGGCAGTTTTGTGTTGATCAGCGGGAGCAATATTGATCTGGTTATAACCAGAGAAACCGTCCATAAAAGAATACATTTCACTTCCGGCACACTCGTCAATAATTTGATCAATGAATGGTGTGGGAAAATTATCTTTAGGACAGGCTCTGTTTATATCACGATAATCGACACAAACCCGGATTGTACCCTGTTTTTTGGTTACAGGTACAATATTAGAAACCCAATCTGTGAGAGAAATAGGATAAATAAAACCGGCGTTAAGAAGCTTCTCTACCTCGGCCTTAATCGCTGCAACCTTTTGGGGGTGTAGAGGGCGTAAACGTTGACGAACAGGCTTAGCACCTGGGTACGTGATTATCTCATGCACCACTATACTAGGATCAATGTCGGGCATTTCTTCATAGGACCATGCGAAGACATCACGAAATTCGCGAAAAAGTTTGGAATAAAGTTGAATCTCCTCTGGAGTACAAGTGACTCCAATGTGAAGATGCTCGACAATCCCTGGTTTGACAGAGATGTCGATGGGTTGGGTTTGCGTAATGTTCGCCATATTCCCTTCAGAAAACACCTGATCAATCTGAATAGGCGGTTGAAGGATTTGTGATGGGAGACAAGGAGCAAACGGCTCGAGGCATGTCAGAAAATTCTGCTGGGCAGGTAGAAATGAGGAACGATGGTGAGAATCATGCCAAGGAGGTTCCTCTAGAGACATGGTCTCAATAATGGCTTCGTCGGAGAGGAATGTTTCTCTTAAGGAATCCGAAGAAGCCTCGTCTAGAAGCCCTGAGGATGGAGTAAGCGTAGAAGAGGGAGCCGAGGCAGTAATGATTTCAACATAATTAAGCTCGGCAGGACTCAACGGCATCCGGTCGCCCCAGGAATCTACTTGGTCTGTGGGAGGTATGATCCACGGGTCAGAACCAGTAGTGATCATATTGACAGAGGCGATATTTGGAGGATGGAGCGGAAAAACACCCATAAGAGCAAGATCTTTGAAAAGTCTAGCTCCCAGACTCTCAGATAATTTGGAGGTATGCTCCACAAACGAGATGGTGCCTTCGGAAGAAGAAGCAAAGAAGGATAGCTGGTCAACGGTAACGATCTTCCCTTGATGAGGGAAACGAATGATACGAAAGAAAGATGAAGCGACAGCTTGCATCGCGTATATCCAGCTACGTCCGAGAAGGAGGTTGTATGTTAGAGTAGCATCAACGACTTCAACTTCCATCTCGACCGTCTTCCCTTGCAAAGAGATGGGTAAACGTTGGAGTATACCATAAGGACGGGACGCTCTTCCAGCAAAAGCTTCCAAGGTAGTAGGAGACTAGCTCAGCGTTGGAGATCCAATAGCTTTCCAACAGGCAACAGACATGATGCAAGTTGAGGCACCTTCATCAATGACTGTACGATGAATCGTCTTGGAATCAATAATAACCTGTATTAGGAAGGCGATTTGGGGAGGCAGTCTCTGAGTATGGCGTTCTAAGTCAAAAGTGATTAAATCCGAATCAGCCGGGTCTATGCCACCAATGGCAGATAGCAAGGACTTCCTCTGAGAAGGGCAACTCTGGAGAACTTCTAAAGCGGACATAGCCGACGGAGTCTGTGCTAAGTCCTCAACGATATTGTAGTGCTGTGCAGCACGAGCATTCGGGTTGTAAGAGGATTTCCGGAGTACTCCTTTTGGAGGGGGTCGAAGAGGCGTCTCAGTGGTAGGTCTCTCAATGTGGAGTGGACCTGAACTGAACGGAGGAGCACTAGAGGGAATCTCAGGCTCCTTCCCGGCAGATGGCGGATAATCTTTCGTTCGAGTACTGATATTGATAGGTACTGTACCAGCCATAAACACTTGAGAACCAAAGGAAGAGGGAGGCTGAGAAGGGTCAGCCACCATTTGAGTTTTTTGAGTTTGTTGAGTGGGAAAGGGCTCTTTGAGCACCGCAGGAGTCACAGGGGCGCCTTTCAACAAACGACTAACTTCGGACCGCCTCGGGCAGTCCTTGGTATAGTGATCCTCATCACAGATAAGACAAGGATACTTGGGTTTGCGTTTAACGCCGTCCTCGGTTGGAGGTTTAGTGGCTTCCTGTTTGGGTTGCTCTGGTTTATTTTTCGCTTTCCCTTTCTTCTTTTCTTTCGAGGCCTTGTTTGCCGTATTGGATTGGACGGCATTAACCTCGGAAGTGACATTTGAAACGGGTGGTGCCTGGGAAGGTTGTTCATTTGAAGCAGTCGATTTTTGCTTCCCAGGGTTCGCGGGATTCTTCTTTGAGGATGAACTAACCGAACCAATAATACCGTCAACAGTTGGTGTTGGCGGGGCTTTAGATGTTCCTGGTCTTGGGGCATCAGGCAAGTAATCATATAATGTACCTGATTGAGAATAGACTAAATCGAGGTACTGAGCGCGCGCAATAGCTTGCTCTTCAGTGACACACGCTCCCATGGCAATATCCCGAGCTATTGGAGGAACGAACGAAGTCGTAAACCAATCGATAAGAAGCTGGTCGGGAATCCAAAATTTGATCATACGTCTACGCCGTCTCCATTCATGGATATGATCAGAGATATGCGTAGCCGTCGTTTGTCTTAAGGAAGTGAGGAGGTGTGTACCCGTTTCATATCGAATGGGTAACTGGAAATGAGTAAGAAATGCCATAGCCAAAGAATTGAAATCCTGAAAGGACCTGCGATTAAGTTCGATATACCACTTAGCGGCAGAGCCAGTGAGAGTCCTTTGAAAAAGGCGAAGCCGAATTGAATCATCAAGCCATGAATTGGATGAACACCACAAGTGATAAGTCATGACATGGGCTTGTGGATCTTCATTAGCTTTACCATCGAATTTCGGACAGTCACCAGGAATTTTGGTTGGAACCGGAGGCCAATAAGGATTATGAAGAATAGGATCATTGGTCAATTTGGACACATCCGGTAATTCTAAAGTCGCTAAGAATGGTAATTGAGGATTGAAAGACATCTGGGGCTGCTGGTAGGATGGAGCACCAGGGTTCCAACCAGGTGGTGGTTGCCCCCATGGACTTTGTCCGGACGGATTTGGCCCCATAGTGTATTGGCCGTAGGGATTTGTATTTTGCCCCCCAGCATAAGGATTACCAAACGATGCTGCAGATGCGCCATATGGCTGTTGATACATCTGCGAAGGATTCGCCTGCAGTTGTTGGTAATTCTGGTATGGGGCGAACAAAGGTTGCCCTTGAGGTTGCTGGTAACCATACGGTGGTGGGACTCCAAATTGAGTTTGAGCACCAGGCTGGGTTTGATAAAAAGTTTGTGATTGAGCTCCAGCCTGCATTTGAAGACCAGATGGGTTTTGGGGTCCCGCTTGGGGCCACGGACCGGATTGAGCAGCGCCAGTAGGCTGTCCTGTAGGTTGGGCTATCTGGCCAGAAGGATAACCTTGTTGATACTGAGGTTGGCCTACCTGTCCAGAAGGTTGTACCTGCTCATACTGAGGTTGGCCTACCTGCTGGGATTGGAGCTGTTGTTGCGCAACTGAAGGTTGTCCTAACAGACTAGATGGCTGAGAGGGCTGGGCAGTTGGTTGGCCCAACTGTGTTTGAGGCTGACCAGCTTGCCCAGAGGGTTGAGAATACTGGACAGTAGGCTGACCAAGTGGTTGAGTAACTTGTCCAGATATTGGACCATACTGGACATTGGGTTGATTTAGATTAGCAAAGGATTGACCAGTGTGTCCAGTAGGCGAACCTTGCTGGATGCCAGGTTGGGCTTGTTGCATAGAAGGTTGACCTGGGTTACCAGTAGGTTGAGAGGTGAAAAACGGACCACCAGAGGCAAAAGGATTTCCTTGGAAGGATTGACCTTGTAGGTTTTGCTGAGGTGGTTTGTCGGGTTGTGCATACGAAGCTTGACCACCATGGAAAACGGTGGAACTCCAATCGATAGACAATGGAACTGAAACCTCGACATTCGGTTGACCCATCAAATACCCATGAGGTGGTAAATACTGATCGTATTGACCTTCAGGTGGGGCATTCAATGTAGGATCAAAACCTCCGAACAAAGATTGACTAAACATAGGAGTCGACGAAGCCACAGATACCGTTGGAGCGGTTGTGACTGAGGTAACAGATGTACTATAATTTGGTGGAGTCAAAAGCCCCGTGTTGGAAAAACTGAGTTGTGACCAAATAGAGGTCGGAAAGGGAGAAGACATAACATGGCTTATTGCTCTATAACCTGGAGGTAGCCTCTCAGCAGTAGGAGTGCCACTGACAGGTGTAGAGACCATTGCGGTGGGATTTTCACCACCTGGCATACCGGATTCATCAGTCGTAGTAGGGGATGTGTCTTCCATGTCGGAAGGAAATGGAGGTGGTGGAACCCGAGGAGAAGTGTATTCCCAAAAAGGGATACTGTTTTCAGAAGGTTCCCAAATAGAGTTCCAATGAAACTGATAAGTCTCGTCGCCCGGAGCACGAGAATTGAGAGGTTGTATACTTGGAACAATAGAAAGAGTTTCACTCACAACCGGTATCTCGGAAGACGAAATTGGTAATTCCGCCAGGATGGGACTTCACAAAACCCTAGGCAATCTGACGAGACAAGACCCTACTCAGACTAACGCAAACAAAAGCTAACCGGGTAGTATGTTATCGTGGCAAATAAATTTTAAGACACTGAACTTGACCTTTTCATATTTTAAGAGTCGAGAAAAGGACAAAAAGATGACTCTAGTCTCCTTCGAATATTTAATGAGCACGAAGTGACAAGAAGCTCACTGGCACCTTTTCTTTTAGAGAGTCCGAAAAGGATCAAAAGTGACTGCTCTGGAGAACTAGGCAAGAGGTTTACCAAACAATCTGTAAAACTGCTTATACACCTTGGCAATCAGATGAAAACCAAGGACTTCCCGTACGGCAATCAATCTTCCCGAATGTTGTGTTCAGTGCATTACGGCTTGTAAGGCGGCAGACTCGGCTTCCTATGGATAAAAGGTTTAATCCTATAGGGGTCTCCCAATGTATACGCGACGGTACGTGGGAGCACAATCCGTACTGGCACCTATCGTTTCACCGTGGAGGAATCACCCAACCACTCGACGGTAAGCTACCAGGTTTAAAGACGCCGGAACACGTCTCTAACCTAGACCTCTAGAATGTGTGCGTTAGGTTCCAATGCGTTGTTATGTTCATTCAGTTTATTTTAAAGTTTATCTTCAATTATGTTTCAGTTTTTTGGTCCTACCGCATGTGATCTTTCAAAACTTCCTAAATGCAAACTACATGCCAAAATTATGTCATTTCATTCAATGAATTCTATCTATAGGAGGGTTGAGACCTTTACACAAACGAAATGATCACTCAGCAAACAACAAAGATCCTAATGCAGCTAATAACAAGAAATGAAAATTTTTTCTTTTTCTTTTTAAAAGCAACAAATAACAATAAATGCTAACTAATATGATGCAAAAGATCTTTTGTTTTTCTTTCTTTTAAGATGGCATGATGCATTTAAACAAATCTTAAGAGATATTCACAAGTATAAACAAACCAAGTTCACTCAATGAAATAGAACCAATTCTGAAACACCAAGATGAACTATCCAAGCAAGGAGAAACACAAAGACTTTTAATGAACCATGTGATCTAAGTTCAAATGAAGTCAAATAAAATCCAACAAGCTAGAAGTGAACTGCTCGAAGCACAGAATATCAAGCTTTAACAACCACTAGACATGTGCGAAAAACAACCAAAAGGTTGACTGGAAAATCAAAGAACCGGCACTTCCCACAGAAGGCTCGACATGCAAAGTCACTAGATGTTCTAGGGCTGGAATACAAAGTCGATAGAAATAAGCAAACAACTGAAGGATAAATGCGCAACCAGTCAAACAGAGTTTCAACACACTCCCAGAAGCTGCAAAAGATATAAAAAGACAAAAATCCGAGTCGAAAGAGCTTCCAACAAACACACAGGCAAAATTCACAGGGCTGGCGCGACTGTCAGCCTGCAACTTGCGCTACCAAAAGATTGGCGCGGGTTGCTGTTGGGCAACATGCGCCAACTGGCGCGACTGTCAGAGTAAAAAACGCGCCAACAAAGCTTGCCGGCTTAAAAAATAAATAACACGACCCCAGGTCGGGCCGACAGTGTTCAGATGGATCAAACAGTAAATAACAATCTCAAAACTGACCCAGAAAGCTCATTCACTCAAGCAAGCAAGAGAAAATTAACATGCAAGACAAACTCCAAATAGCTTCTCCCCAGTGGAGTCGCCAAATTGTTGGATAGGTAAATCCCCTCTGCGGACAGAGGTGATCCCACTAGCCTAAAACAGAACTAGCCACAATCAATTCACGCTGCTACGCAAGTTCCTAGTTGTACATTAAAGGTGAATTAAGAAGACCAACCTGGAGTCCAATGCTAATGTCGAAGAAGAGTTGAGATTCCCGCTCCCTTGCTCCAGCAGGTCACAATCCTTGCGATCCTCGTGAACGGACACCTGCACATGCAAAGGAAGAAACATATACAAGCATAAAATCCACCAAAGTACAACTATATTTCAGTCAGAAAGGAAATAAATCAAACATCATTATAGTAGACAATGAGATTGGAACCATAACAGCAGTCGTTCATTAATGAATAATAGACGGGAAAAGTTACAACCAAGGTTCTGACGTTGAACCTCTCCTCTGGCTGGGCGAGCAGCTATGTGTGTCTTGCAATATACCTCCTCTCCGGCAGCATAACCTCTCTATGCTTCACTATCACTCACGACAAGCATAATCACAACTAGCATTACTCAAAAACTAGCTTGTCTAATGCATGAGGACAGACATTTATAGATGGAGAAGGGAGGAAGATTCAATGAACCAGGACACCCATTGTGGATTGGCATTATCTCTGAAAGGATAGATGTCAAGGATAGATGATGACTCTCGACCTCTATCCGATGGATTTTACCCTCAAAAGACTTCGTGATCTGAAGGGAAAAAACATATGGGCGCGCGTTTGTCAAAAATCATTACCAAACTGGGTTGGCGCGGGTGTTGTTCTGTGACAGAGCGCCAATGGTCGCACCCCCTTTTGAGGATCTCAGTGATTGGCGCAGGTAGGACACTGTGGACCTGCGCCAATGGAAAAAGAGCACTTTTCAGGGATAATTTGCAGAAGGTGTCTTCAGGGAACATGAAGTACATACTCAGGGGAACATAATGCAAGTGTTTTTGGGTTATGTCACTGCTCACAGGTCCCGGAATGCGTCCTCCAATGTACGGGAACGAGGCGATAGGGACGGTGACCAATGGTGACAAATTACTGTGTAACAATTACAATATATGTACTTCATTAAGTATAGTGTTCCACCTTGAAACAAAATCAAGGTTTTTTTTTTTTGGAAAAAAAAAAAACTTCAACTTAGAAGTTGCTAACCAAAGTAGAAAATTCCAAAATTAGATTAGAAACAGAAAATATAGAAAACAACCAAACAAAACAAAAACAAGAGAAACCTTGTTAAAAAGGTCGACTGCTGATGATCTTGTCTTACTTGTTGAGGATCTCAGTGAAAACCATTAGTGGGCATACCAAGGCTTCCATGCGCTATGCGAGAAAAACCATGCATTGGCAACCCAAACAGAGAAGGAAACAACCTGATTCCGGCAGAAAATGTTATATTACCAAAGGACCAACTAGGCACTGGACCTTGGCTTTCTATGAAATTAAAACCCTGTGATGGGTAATGATGGTCTGTCGTTCTAACTATGAAGCCTCTGTCCATCACTTGAGCCAGTTGCTTGGTTTTCTTGTCACAATGTCTCTTCATAAAATTGTGAATTTATGTCCATTTCTATCTCGTCAGATAAAAATCAGACTTAAATTGAAAAAGGAGTTACAGCTCACAGGTGAGTACTGCACCTGGAGACTGCACTCAAACAAAGAGAACTCTCTCAGTACACTCTACTTGCATCGAATGAGCAATTACATCATTAAGTACATTACTAGAACTCAGGAAGTTGCAACCAAACTCCTAAACTCTAGGAACAAATCCTAAACTAAGGAGATACATTACAACTTGTGTAACCATTTCTCCATTAATACAAAATAACATTAATTATTTTCAACTCCCCCCCTTAATGGAGAAAGGATTATCCTGAACTCCTAGCTTCCCTCTAAACAATTCAAACTTTACACGCCCAAGAGGCTTAGTAAAAATATCAGCCATGTTATCACAAGTTTTACAATATTCAACACATATCTCTTTTGACTGTTGTTTCTCTCGAACAAAATGAACCTGGGTATCAATATGCTTGGTATTTTTATGAAATACTAGATTGTATGCAAGCTTGATGGTACTCTGGTTGTCGGTTTTGATAATAGTTGATTCTTTCTGCTCTTCTCCTGCATCGTTGAGAAGTCTTCTCAACCAGATAGCTTCACATGTGGCTGCACACAATGCTTGGTACTCAGCTTCACATGAAGATAGAGCTACAGTGTGTTGTTTTTTGCTACTCCATGCTATGACCCCGGATCCAATGCTGAATGCGTAACCTGTGATAGATCTTCGATCATCCAAGTTACCTGCCCAATCAGAATCTGAAAAACCTGCTAGAATAACATCAGAAGTGTCAGTGTACAAAATTCCATAATTACTAGTACTACTAAGATACCTCAACACATTTTTTGCTGCGACCTAGTGACTTTCGAGTGGTTTTGACATGAACTGGCTCGCTAACAGAATATGCCAAATCTGGTCTAGTTGTAGTCAGATATATCAAACTGCCAACTAGCTGTCTGTACATGGTAGCATCCACCTCTTTAGTACTGTCGTCATTGCTCAACTTTAAGTTCTGCTGTAATGGTGTTGCTGCTGATCTGCACTGCTCCATTCTGAACCTTTCCAGCAAGCTTCTGGCATGCTTCCCTTGAGTGAGAAAAGTTTGTCCAGAGTCTTTCCGAGATCTTTCATCTCAAACACTTGTGACATCTGTTGTTCGATTTCTTTGATCAGATTGTTAGCATTCCCTGTTATGATCATATCATCTACATACAAAGAAATCAAAATAATTTTCCTCTGTTTATTAAACTTGGTATACAGATTTGGATCATTCAAGCTCCTATTAAAGCCATGCTGAACAAAAAATGAGTCAATTTTCTCATACCACGACCTGGGTGCCTGTTTTAAACCATAAAGTGCCTTTTTCAATTTACACACAAGATGTTCCTGCCCCTTTTTCACAAAACCTTCAGGCTATACTAAATAAATTTCTTCCTTGAAGTCACCATTCAGAAATGCAGACTTAACATCTAGCTGGTGTAGCTGCCATTTGTGTTTTGTTGCTAAGGAAATTAGCATTCTAATGGTATTTAATTTGGCTACAAGAGCAAAGGTGTCATCGAAATCTATTCCCTCTTTCTGTGAGTAACCCTTTGCTACCAGTCTAGCTTTAAGTTTCTCTATACTCCCATCTGCATTTATTTTTGGTTTATACAGCCATTTGCATCCTATGGGGGTTTTACCTTCAGGAAATTCAACCAAATCCAAAGTATGATTTCTGTTTATTGATTCTATTTCCTCATACATTGCAGCCCTCCATGCATCAGATTTACTTGCTTCCTCATAATTTGCAGGTTCTACAATGTCTAAAATCTTTGACATTAATGCATAGTCTTTCAATTTAGAAGATAATCAAGTCTTCCTACCTGATCTCCTCGGTGGGGGTCTTACCTCAATTCTGTCTATTTCAGCGTTTTCTGGGCTTGCATCATCACTGATTACATTGTCTATTACTTCTTCTTCTTGTTTCTCCTCCTGCTCTTCATCTTCCTCACTGTTTTCTTCCAATAGCAATGGAATGTGCCAATCACTGTTAGAGTCATTCTTTCCTTCTTCAACCTGTTCATGAAATATGACATCTCTGCTTGCAAAAACCTTGTGAGTCACAGGATCAAATAACTTATATGCCTTGAACTCAGCGCCATATCCAACAAATATACATTTCAGGGCTTTAGGATCTAACTTCTTCCTATCTGCCTTAGGTATATGAGCATAAGCTTTTGACCCAAATATTCTTAAGTGACTCACTGCTGTTTTGAATCCAAACAATGCTTCAAAAGGGGTTTTGAAACCTAGACATCTAGTAGGACTCCTATTCTTTAAATACACAGCAGTGTTGATAGCGTCTGCCCAAAGACCATTTGATAGACCCTTACCTTGAAGCATGCTCCTTGTGCACTCCACAAGAGTTCTGTTCTTCCGTTCTGCCACTCCATTATGCTGTGGAGTGTGGGGCACTGTAAACTGTTGCACAATCCCATGATGCCTGCAGAAATCCATGAACTCTCCCAACCTGTATTCTCCCCCTTGATTTGAGCGGAGAATTTTTATCCTTTTTCCTGTCTGGTTTTATACCATGGATTTAAACTCTTTAAAATACTGAAAGGCTTGACTCTTTTTACTCAGAAAGTATATCCATGAAAATCTAGTGCAATCATCTGTAAATAAGAGAAAGTAATATGCTCCTCCTCAAGACCTGGTTTGCATAGGTCCACAGATGTCTGTATGCACCAGTTCTAAAATGTCTCTTTCCTTTCTATTAACATGCAAAGGGAACTCTTCCCTATGCATTTTCACTAATGCACATCCATCACAATACAACTTAACATTATGGAAAACAGGGAGTCCATCAACCATACCTTTTCTCTGAACTAGGATGAGGTCTTGCAGATTAAGATGGTCGAATCTCTGATGCCAGAGATTTTCGGTTGTCGATCCAGCTACAACCATTGCTTGTTGTGGCATACTCTTCACATCTATTCTGTACAAGCTCCCCACGCGCACTCCTGTTGCAACTGTTTCCATCTAGCTATCCTTAATGACACAGTTAGTCTTGAAGAATTGAACTTGCATGTCCTAATCAGTAATCATTGAGACAGAGAACATACAATATATTTTTAAGGTGTCTAATGTCACCGCTAGGTAATTTTATAGAAATGTCACCATATCCTTTGATCTCATGTCCACTATCATCTTCGAAATAGATTTTCGACCCACGTGAATTTTCTTCAAGAAATTCAAACCAATCCTTCTTACCAGTCATATGTGAGGATGCGCCCGAGTCAACATACCATATGTCGTCCTCATCTCCCTTTGAAGCTCAAAGGGCACAATCGACTATAAACAGTCGAAGTTCGTGGCTATGATCCCCTTCTTCCTTAACAAAGTAACCCTTATGTTTTCTCTGTTTGTTTCTTCCTTCGTCTGCTTGCCTCTTATAACAATCTTTAATCTGATGTCCAGGTTTTCCACAGTAAAAACATTTTTTGCTGGGAAAATTATTAGCAGACATACCTTTAAACGGTCTCTTCTGAAATGTGTTGGCTCCTTTCTGCTGCTGCTGCTGCGGTTGCTGATGTTGTTTCCCTTTATACTGTCTCCTTTTTGCCATCAGAGCAAGGTCATTGCTCTGTGATTTCAAATTTTGTCGTCGCTCTTCTCCCTGTATCAGAATCCCTGTCAATGCTTCAAATGAAGGGGCTTTCTCCCTAGCTGACAGCCCTGTGATAAACGTCTGGTATTCATCAGTATTTCCATTCAATGTGCTCGTGACCAGATCTGAATCGGAAACTTTCTCTCTGATATCTCCCAATCTGTCCTTCAGGTCTTTGACTCTAGCAATGAATCCAGCAGCGGACTCATTCTCCTCCATCTTCAATGCAAACAGCTTGCCTTTGAGTGACAAGACACGGTTTGTATTCTGCATCTGGTATAGGTTTTTTATCGTCGTCCAAATGTCAGTGGCCGATTTACAGTCTCTAATATGTGGGACAACATTGTCCTTGATGGACATCTTCAATATGACCTTTGCTTTTGTCTCCCTTTTATCCCAATCTTGTTCTTGTGTCGATGATCCTGATCTCAGCTCATTTCCTGTAACGATCGACCACGCATTTGCACTTTCAAGTAAAGTCTGCATCTTGAATTTCCAGTTGGTGAAATTCGATCCATCGAGTTTGCCAGACTCGTGGAGATACGATTCTATATTGTTATTCATATTGGATTGATAAAATTTCTGATCCTCTGATGAATAAGTCTATCCAATTGTACACTTTCAGGACACACTAAAAAAAAGAAATCACCACATACCAGATCGAAACCTCTGTTTTTGCCTAAAAAAACCAAAAAAAAAATTGTATCTTCAATGCACCACCACCGGGCAAGTCCGATCTGCTGCCACCAAACGGATCCGGAACTCCAATGTGCCACCATCGGGCAAATCCGATCTGCTGCCACCGAGTAGATCAGGAACTCCAATGCGCCACCACCGGGCAAGTCCGATCTGTTGCCACCAAATAGATCCGAAACTCCAATGTGCCACCACCGGGAAATCTGATCTGTTGCCACCGAGTAGATCAGGAACTCCAATGCGCCAGCACCGGGCAAATCCGATCTGCTGCCACCGAACAGATCTGAAATTTCAAAGTGCCACCACAGGGCAAGGTCGATCTGCAAAAAAATTGCAGATTTTCCAAAGAAAAAGAGGTTGGCGCTTCTCGACAGCGAAATACCCGCGCCGGAAACAAAATCGATGCGTCTTACGAAATTGGCGCGATTAACGCTTGATTTTCCGTGCCAATAGCACTTTCTAGCGCGCTGGCGCAACTATTGCTCTCAAAACCGCGCCAAATGGCGCGACTGTTCCTTAATAAACCACGCCAACCCTTTCTTCCGCTCAAAAATGGTGTGGTTGTTCGCAACGAAACTGCGCCAACCCTATTTTCCGCTCAGAAATGATCAATCATCTGAGACCTGTCTTCAGGTCTTACTGTAGTCCACCTGATTCTACGAATGCTTCTATATACAGCACCACCACTACAGTTCTGTAATCAATGATGCATCCTAAAAAAAAAGGCTATCCCTATTTTGTGCTCTGATACCAAGATAAAAATCAAACTTGAATTGAAAAAGAAGAAGTTACAGGTCACATGTGAGTACTACACCTGGAGACTGCACTCAAACAAATAGAACTCTCTCCGTACACTCTACTTGCATCAAATGAGAAATTACATCATTAAGTACATTACTAGAACTCAGGGAGTTGCAACCAAACTCCTAAACTCTATGAACAAATCCTAAACTAAGGAGATACGTTACAACTTGTGTAACCATTTCTCCATTAATACAAAATAATATTAATTATTTTCAACTCGTCAAACGGTTGATACAAATTATATTGAGAAGTTTTAAGAATTTTATATGTTGTGATGTTATCTAAGTTTAAATCTTTAGCGATAATTTTATTTTGTTTTGTGTATCTATCATTAGTAAAATTGGAATAATTGGAGTCCAGGCCACAATATTGGAGAACAATGGCTCATTAATAAAATTGCAATCCAAGTCACAATATTGGAGAACAATGGGAAAATGGGAGAAAAGAGCCATACAAACCTTGATGCAAAGAAAATAATATGACAGATAGGCCCTAACACAAAAAAGGTCCTCCGAAAGCAAAAAGCCTTGAAAACAGCTACATAAGACCTTATGCAAGGAAAATAATTTGACAAGTAGGTCCTAATTTCAAGGCTAAATATTTTCTGTCACAACAATTTCTTATTTGATTGTTTTAAGATTTCTGTGGTGGGTATCTTGATTTTTTGTTGCAAAATCTAGCATTTAGTTAACATTCAAATGCGAGGAATCAACAGAGCTCAAAATTGAAGTTACAGGATAGCTAACACTTGACCTGGCATTGAATTTAAAAATATTTTTTTTGACAGGCAAGCCCTCACACAAAGAAAGCCCTCCGAAAGCAAAAGCCTCTGAAAACAACTATACAAGGCCTGATACAAATAAAATAATGACCAAGCCTAAATATTTTCTTTAGCAACAATTTGTCATTTGCAAAATCTATCATTTAGTTAACCTTCAAATTCCAGTAATCACAGAGCTCCTAATTGAAGTTACAGACTGATTCACACTTGACCAGCTTGTATGGTGAATGGTCTAGGCAAGCATTAAAACCTATGCAGCCAACTAACAACCTGTCAAATGTCTTTCCCAAAGAACGCCTTAAAATTTTATATGTTGGAGTTGGAGGAGCCAATAGTTTTGCGTATATACTTACATGAGCTTAAGATGGTAAAAGATGGCAAAGAATAGGGTAAAATCTTGCAAGGCATGTTGAGCAGATTCTGAAGTGCGGTGTAGTGGCATTATCCATGGAAGGGTATTTTGCCTCGAATCCTCTCATGAAGGTGCTACAACACATTTTCCACATAAGAAGCCGCTAGTCCTTTGTGGTCAGAAAAACAAGTGCAAGTGATTCGAAGACAAATGGAGCGTTGCAAGGCACCTGTTGTAGGTTCGAGTAAGGTCCCAACAGATAACAGGGTGGATGATTGTGGTGAGGATACTTCTTCTGATCATACCAATGGTGAGAATAGACGAGCTATGTCCAGAGGAATCAAATTGGATAGTCAGGTGGACTTCCCTTTCGGTCAAGAACGATTTCTAGACATCAACGTATGATAAATTCTATAATGCATGTTACCTATTTGGATTTATCGCTGTGTGATTTCTTTTCTAGACATCAATTGTATGATAAATTCTATAATGCTTGTTACCTATTTGGATTTATCACTGTGTGATTGCTCAGGCAAAAAGTGAGTTTGTATTTATTATTGTGTGATTGCTTAGTGAAAAATAAGTTTGTACACCCCTCTCTCTCTTTCTCAAACACAAGCAATTTGTAAACATTAAATTTATCTAAATTCTCTAATGCCCGTGACCCATTTTGGATTTCTTGTACAATTTATGAGCATCAAATATATAATAAATTCTTCAATGCCCGTAAACCATTTTGGATTTCTTCTTGCTTGTGAGTTTCTACACCTCTCTCTGTTACATAGTTTCTGAACATTAAGTTCATGTAAATTCTCTAATGACCGTGATCCATTTTGGATTTATTCTTGGCTGGTTATGATGAAAAAGTGTGTTTTGGAATCATATATATTACACTTAAAATTTCTGAGCATGGTTTTTAAATTAGTTTTCAGTGCACAAAAAATATTTGTTTTGAAAAACTACGAATTAATTCCAAAGTAACAACTTGTCAAATGTCTTTCACAAAGAACACCTTGAATCCCCCAATGATAATGCCTTTCACAGACAAGTCAAGCATTCAAAGTCATGAGTCACCTTGAAAGTTGAGAATCCAGGGCAATGGGTGGGCTAGAGAAGCAGTTGAATCGGCATGGGCTGTCAAATCGAGCTATGGTCATGCACAGTGAACCAGCCAGCATAAGAGCAATAATTCCCTATGGCAGGCTAGTTATTTGTTTCTCATAGTTAATAGCCCAGGTGGACCGGGAAAGGACTTCGAAGCAACGTGCCTTGAATGCTCATCCCCAGAATATCGAGCAAAATCTTATGAATTTAACTCTCTCAAGATCGTAACCAATACTACCTACACAATTCGGGCCTCTGTTTTACATAGATTTTATTTCTTCAAACTGCCAAAATAATCCAGCCGCTAAGATTTGATTACTTGTACTCAATGTAGGGTTCATGTATAGGCCCTGCATGTATATAGACGTTCATTTTTATGGCATTCAACACAAAGTCAAACACAACTTCAGTAAGTGGATGACCACAATGAACACATAACATTCTCGGAAAGTTGGCAGCCCATATGAAGCTTCACTCTTTAAAGGTGAACTTTTTGGTTTTGCTTCAAGTTCTGCTTCTAGTTCAGCTATCCCAAAATGTCGTATTGTAGAATCCATTGTTATGACACTGTGTAGATCAATCACTCTCTTCATTCAGATTTTCTCCTTAACAGTAATAGGTACTAGAACAAGGCCTCTTATATTTAATGTAATTGTAGGTGTATTAACACAGTGACAATCATTTGCAAAACCTACATGTTGGCAAAGACCATGAGGATTATTAGACTAGATAATGCCAATCTTCAAAACAGATCTTCTCATCTTTGTAGTACCATTTTCTTTGTCACAATCTTAACTTCTAACCACAAAATATAAGTGGCTTATCTGTCAAATCAAAATAGGTCCAATTTCCAAACACTACATGAAAATTTTTCACTCTCAACTTCACTCTCCAAGATGATTTTATAGCGCACTACAAAAATTATTGAATATAAGCCAAATGACATTTATTTTCTGAATGTAGAGCCACCTGAATATGGGGAAGCTAGAACCCTGATATGCTGCATATCCACATCTATAACTTGCACCACTGCATGGCTCATTAGGGAAAATTTAGGTTTAAAATAGGTCTCCTAGAAAAATTGTTCAACCAAAATAAATTTTATAAAAACCAATAAGATTCATGATGATGATGGCAACCATGGGGATGATTCACCATTTTTGGAGTAAAAAGATAAAAGATTAAAAAATAATAAAATAATAAAACTACTTTTTTTCAACTCGTATTTCCAAATTATCTTCGTAAGATTTTACTCAAATTTCGAGCGGGAATACTTGTTGGATGCAAAATGTAATTCATCATCTAAGGAGTACCCATGTTGCATGCTTTTGATGGACCGTGCTACATAAAAAATGAAAAATACATGAAATCATGTTGTTAATGTATTTCTCATTTTTTGTGTAGCAAGCTCCATCAAAAATATGTAACATAGGTACTCCTTAGATGAAGAATCAGATTATGCATCCAATGAATGTTTCCGCTCAAAATTTGAAAAAAAAAAACCATAGAAAGAAAAGTTGAAAATAAGAGTTTAAAAAATAGTATTTTTTTTTCCCAAAAAAAATTGATGATGTAATTTAATCTTATTTTATTATTTCTACTATTATTTTATTATTTCCTTAGGAGACCCATTTTAGACCTCAAAACTCCCCTAATAGGTAAGCCAAAAATAAGATGGATATTACTTAGAGATATCAAAGTTATGGATATTATTTAGAGATATCATTTGAACATAATATTTCTTACTTTTGCTAGTTTCGGAAGCTCAAGTTAGAGCACTGAATAAAATTCTCTTTACTCACTCAAGAGCGCCAATAAACACAGTGATGAAAGATGGACTAGTGGTCAAACGATTGGATATTTTGTTCTTAAATCTTAATTTGCAGATCTGAACACCATATATCTTGTAGAAAAGAGAGATTTTCATACAGTAGAATCAAATTCCATTTGAACCATGAAATCCTTAATTATTTATTTTTGATCATTTATTAATCTAGAGAACTCAGATTTGCTTACATTTTTTGAACGACACAAGATGAGTGCCCTGATATGTTTAGTTAAAATTCTCATGGACAATGAACATGTGGTATGGTAAATTTGGAAACATTTCTTCGTAATATGAAATTCCCCTCATATGTTTAGTCAATATTCGTGTTCCCTCATTTGTATAGGGATTTAAAAAATGAAAAAGTGGTACTTGATTAATGAGTTAGAGGTTGATAACCCAAAAGGAATTACAGAGTTTTTAGTGAAAGATATGACATGGACGAAAGTAAAGGTAGACCAAGTCATGATAATTCCATAGTGTCGACTTCGGGATTTTATAAGTGGAAAGCAATTGAAAGAAAGTTCACCTACTCAATTTGTTGTTAAAACTGGACAAATAAAATATGTTAAGGATTTCAAGAAAACAAATTATTCAACATATCTAAAATATGTTGTGTGAGTCTCTCTGAGAGAGAGAGAATTTTAATTCGAAGTTTACTATGTGAAACATGCATAAACATTTCATTTAATTTGTTGTAAATTCTTAATCACCTGACATTGGTGTGTCTATGGTTTGAATCATGTACAAACCAGTGATGTAGTTAAGCTTAAATCTACAACTAAAATATGTCTTCCACATTACAACATTAAAGTTGTTGTCGTTGTCATTTCAATTTCAAGAAAACAAATTCTTCAACATATCTCAAATATGTTGTGTGAGTCTCTCTGAGAGAGAGAATTTTAATTCGAAGTTTACTATGTCAAACATGCATAAACATTTCATTTAATTTGTTGTAAATTCTTAATCACCTGATATTGGTGTGTCTATGGTTTGAATCATGTACAAATCAGTGATGTAGTTGAGCCATTTCATTATGCAACGACTTTCTCTTAGACCAAATGATGTTGTTTTAATATACAAGCATGCAGACATATTGATGAGAAAAATGTGGTTTTTCATGGAAATGAGGCAAATGACATGGCCAAGAAATTAAATTATGCATCGCATTTAACAAAGAATATACGAACTAGTGTTGAAGATTTGATTCATGATGGTTTTAATGCTACAACGATCTAGAGTAAGTTTTTTTCTGATGTAAAGTGTGGATCTGGTGAGTGTTCACAGACACTTCGAGATTCTTTTCTGATAAAACAAGAAACACATCTTGTTTTGACATGGCCAAGAAATTAAATTATGCATCGCATTTAACAAAGAATATACGAACTAGTGTTGAAGATTTGATTCATGATGGTTTTAATGCTACAACGATCTAGAGTAAGTTTTTTTCTGATGTAAGGTGTGGATCTGGTGAGTGTTCACAGACACCTCGAGATTCTTTTTTGATAAAACAAGATGTGTTAAACATCTACAATGATATCAAAAGACTAGAGTATGTGAAAGATGAACGTGATCCAATGCGTGTGGATTGTTGGGCTAGTGAGTGTCCGGAAAGCTTTTTCTTTTACAAGCAACAAGATGTGTCAAAAAAATCTCTTTCATTGTAGGCATATAAACAAAGTGGATGCTTTCAATCATAGTGAACGACTCACACAACAACATGATATCAATAGACTCCACATTCAGCACTAATTAATATGGAGTAAACATATTTACACCAAAACTTCATTTATTCAACTTCATTTCGACAGTGCCCTTTTATATACTTATGAGATTCCAATAGCTTTAGATAATATCATCATGGAATGTACTCCTGATATTTGTAAATAGATGTCACAATTATTTGCAAAATGCAACCAAAAAAAACATCAAAATTAGTATTGACGAGCTTTCATCACAGAGGATGCAGTGGCAGCAATCAAGACATTAAAGTGAAATGTTTATTATTTTTAGAAAAGATAAAAAATAATAATATTTATGAATATTCACTTTTAATGTTATGTTATTTCAAGACTTTCACAAACTCTACACTATTATTGTGTAGCATGTCTGTATAGCGTGGCCAAAGAACGTTGAAAATAAATCAAGGAAAAGAAAAATAAAATATATATCTTTCGTGATTTAGGAGAAATTATGTATTCGTGTAAATATGATAAATTTATACAACATGCGATTGAAGTTTTTTTGATGAATTTAAAAAAGAAATTGTGTTTTTGGATTATTTTCTAGCCAAATGGTTAGCCAACAATAAATTATATAAGTTTTTTGAAGTTGGGTTTTATCAATTTATTTTGTAATGGACCATTTTATATTGTTTTTTCGCATCTAATATAATGTTTTTTCCAATATAATTGGACTAAAGCATATAAAGACTTCTCCCACTCCAATCAAGATACAAATAATGCTATTGAATCTTATCACTGGTATTTAAAGAAAACGTACATTCGTGAAAAAACAATGTATCCCACAAAAGGGTAGATTGATTGTTGCTTCTGTTACTAAAAAATATTGAGTTATATTCCATTAACATGCAATGTTTAAAAAATGTTGGTTTTTTACAAGCAACAATTAAATGTAAGTAAGTGCAAGGAAAAAAATATCGCAGATGAAGAATGTGTGGCTGATGGAAACGATAAATCTGAGTATTTAGTTCGATGCCAAACTATAGAGATTCGTCGTACATGGTATAATGTCATCTAGAAAAGACTCAACCTACAATTTTGTAATTGAAAATAAGCTCTAAATGGAAATATTTGTAAGCATGTGTTAGAAGTTGAGATGCTAGTGAATAGCAATGTTTTGGAGGGAAATGTATTTATATGTCTTTAAGTCTATTACCAAAAATCCTGGAATTTTACTTGATTTAAATGAAATATTTGTAATGACTCCAAAATTGAAACGAAGCTTCCACCACCTCTTTTCAATTTTATGTCATAATGAAAACCACATTCATGATGTAGAAGATTTATCATAACATATTAATTCAACCATTGTAAAATCGGATAATACTCTAACAATGATGAAATTAAACTTGTTATTTCATCAACTCATAAAAAATTGAGGGGTTTGTTACAAATAACACCCACAACTTTGGAATAAGCATATGGACTAAATAAATTTGTAGCAAATGTAAGTCAAGAGTGCTAAAAATTGTTGTACAATAAGCGATATAGTTTCTCGTTCTTAATCAAAAAAAAAAGGGGAACGTGTTAGTGTATTGAAATCAAAAAAAAATGAACCATTGTTTCTAAAAGTTTGACGACATCGTAAAAAGAAAAAAGAAAAACATGAATAAACAATTGGAAATCTCTTCTACCAAAAATATATATATATATCACATCTAAAAATGTATAATATTCTATTTTACAAAATATTAGTATAGAAATTTCAATTTATGTATCATTTTATGGCAAATGCAAAATATCATTATCTTCTCCGTCTTCCATGAATTGCATAACTATGTGAATTTTTCTGTTGTTACAGCGAAATATTCCACATCTCACAATACTTCAAATTGTCAAATTTAATTATTTGATGAGAATATTGTAGAGAGAATCAAAATATAAGAATTACATTGGTTCATTTTTTATTTGCTTCATCGCATCCACCCCTCCCCTTTGATCATCGAACCCCTTGATTGTTTCCACCATATGCTCCAAGTTCATTCATTGATCGCCCTAACTCAACCCTTAACATTTTGATTTCCCACCCTAGGGTGATTTCCCCCATCGTACAACTAGTCAGATTATATCACTACCTATACCATATACCTTGTTAATTTATGACATCCAACATCTCTCCATCCATCCCCCCAGAACCACTCAGATATTAAACACTTCCAATCAATGATTTACCTAGAGTTTATCCATTTACCGAGGAAGGACAATCTTCTTACATGCCTTCGACTTTTATGGTGAAAATAGTTGGTAAATGAAAATGTTATAAATTTCATTAATAAAATTGTGTATGAATCAAAATTACTATTTATATTTTAAGTGAATCTATATTGGTAATTTGTTTTGTACTGAAACAACTAAAAACATTTGACAACATTTTTCTTAATTTGTTTTACAGGAAATAGCAAGTGAAAATAACCATCAAAGTGCCAACAATCGATGACAAGATGGTAGATATTATAGCCTGAATATTCATAGAGAAAATATGGGCATAAACCTATAAAGGGCTCTCTGCTTCTAAGGGCATCTTGTGTGCATGACTTGTTGAACGTCTCATGATATTTCCAACATTTTGTAATTTCAAATTTGTGCAGTTATGATTTCAAAATTGACACCAAAATGTAATGTAACATTTCGGTTCCATTGGGCACCATATGCACCCTGCGGATATCCATAAAATGTCCACTGAACTAATTGTTGGAACAATCTCAAGTGTAGATGCAGGTGCCAGAGATAATATAGAATCATTGTTTATTCCATTGGCAAACATGATCAACACTAGTATGGGTCTACACTATGTGTATACATTATTGTTATCATTTTTCTTGAGGCTCTCATAGCATGGTTCTTTCACTAAAAACTCTGTTAATGTACTATTTTTTTGTATTAATATGTAAGTAATTTTCTCCATTGAAAAACTTTTTAATGTACTATTTGTAATTTCATTCACCTTAAATGTATACTCATGTTATATGTTTTGATAACCTTTATCAAATTTGTTATTGATGAACGCAATTAAGGTTTTTAGCTTTTTATGCTACATGATTTATTATGAGATGCATATGCCACCAAGGTTGTCCTATCTAACACACCATCTGAGTATAATTCAAGTAAATATTTTAAAAATCATATTTTTTGAAAAAAAATTGTTATTTTGTAACAAATTTATAGCACCACATCTATGCACAAAATCTAACAAAAATCACATGTTATCAGTACAGTTTGTAATTGAACTTTTACAACGGAAAAGTTGGAATTACATTGGAAACAAACTATCAACTGTGATGAAAAATGTATGTTCTGCATAAGTAGAGAGTTCAAAATAAATAGATGTCTCATCATTAGAGAATAGTCCCTGATTTTATTGGTGCAACTGACAGAAAGTAAACGTATAAAGATAACAATATGCTACATAATACTACAACACCATCAATTATTTCCACTAAAAGAATCCAACTAACATATCTAATATATTAGAAATGGATATTCATTGGTTAACTAGAGTATAAACCAACTTATTGGTCCAAGATTTTTAAATGCTACACTTACAAAAATTGTGAACCGTTAAGATATGTAGCCTAATAAAGTACATTCTAATTAATGGATTGTAGATTTCTGTGGTTAGGGTTTTTAGAATCTGCACTCGGATATTCCACAATTTTCATTTTTTGTTCTGTCGACGTTTCGAGTCTAGACCCAGACTCATCTCTACTGTCTCTCTCCTTTGTAATTCAAGTCTCTCCTTTGTAATTCAAGTCCTGATGATGAGTCTGGGTCTAGACTCTAAACGTCGACAAAGCAAAAAATGGAAACTGTGGAATACATTTTAATTGTGTCTCCAATGTAATGACACTTTTTCCGTTGTAAAAGTCCAAACTTGGACACATTAGGAACTTTTGTTCATTCTTATTAAGCATTATATTTGGTCATATTTCAAAATGTACTGATAACATGTGATCCTTGTTAAAGTTTGGGCATAGTTGTGGTGCTAGAAATTCATTACAAAATAAAAACTTATTTCCAATAAATATAATTTTTAAAACCTGTCTTAGATCATCTTAAATAATGTGTTAAATATGGCAACCTTGTTAACACGTACACTCCATAGAAAAGCATGTAGCATAAAAATTTAAAACCCTAATTGCATTCATGAATAACAAATTTAGTAAAGGCTATCAAAACTTATAATATGAGTAGAAATTTAAAGTGAATGAAATTAAAAAGTGCATTAAAAAATTTTTCACTAAGTTTTTTATTAGTGAAAATTATGTACACATTAAAACAGAAAAACAATACATCAACAAAATCCTTAATAAAAGAATCATGTTATGAGAGTCCCAAGAAAAATGATAACAATAATATATACACAGTGGGGACCTATAATAGTTTCGATCAATGTTTGCAAATAGAATAAACAATGATTCTATATCATCTGTGGCACCTACATCTACACTTAATATTTTTTCAAACATTAGATCAGTGAATATTTTATGGATCTCCGCAAAGTGTATATAATGCCCAATGGAACTGAAATGTTACATTACATTTCGGTGTCAATGTCTAAACCATAACCGTACAAATATGAAATTACATAATGTCGGAAATATCCATAAGCATGTTCAACCCGGCATGCACACAAGATGTCCTTAAATGCAGATAATCTTTTAGTGGTTTATGTCCAAATTTTCTTCATGAATACTCATCAACGAGAATATCTATCATCTTGTCATTGATTGTTGACACTTTGATGGTGTTTTTTACTCGTTATTTCTTTTAAAAACAAATTAAGAAGAATGTTATCAAATACTTTTGTTCATCCATTACAAAACAAATTACTAATATAAGTTCACTTAAAATATAAATAGTGATTTGAATTATACACAATTTCATTCATGAAATTTACAACATTTTCATCAAAAAACTATTCTCACCATAAATATCAAAGACATCTGAGTAGATGGAGCAACTCTACATAAATCGTTGATTGGAAGTATAATATTTTAGTAGTTCTGGAGATGGATGGAATCATGTTAGATGTCATAAATTAATAAGGCATAGGGTGTGAGCGGCGATACAACCTGATTGGTTGTACGATAAGGGGCATCACCCTACGGTGTAGAACCAAAATGTTAGAGGTTGAAGTAAGGTGCCCAATGAATGAAATTGATGCATATGATTAAACAATCAGAAAGTTCGGTGATCAAAGAAGAGAGTTGGACGCAGTGAAACAAATGGAAAAAGTACCAATGTACTCCCCATATTTAGATCCACGGAGTTACTCTCTACAATGTTCTCATCAAATAATCGACCTTGATAGCTTGAAGTATTGTGAGATGTGGAACCTTCAGCTATAGCAATAAAGCTCACATAGTTATGTAATTTCATGAAAAATGGTGAAAATAAAGATATTTTTCATTTCACATTAAATGATACATCAATTGAAATTTCCATACCAATATTTCGTAGAATAGAATGTTATACCATTCTAGATGTGTGGTCCAGATTTATTTCTTTGTAGAAGAGATCTCCAATTGTTCATTCATGTTTCTTTTCCTTCCATAACTTCGTCCAACTTTTATAAACTGTGGTTCATATTTTCTTGATTTCAACACACGAACACGTCTTTTATTTGTTTGATTAAGCTCAAGAAACTGTCGCTTCTTGGTATTGACCTTGGATAGAGTTACAACACTGATTTTTTTTATTATACTCTCGTTTTATATTTGGTATCAATTTATTTAGTGTATGTCTGCTCCAAAGTTGTGAGTAATATTTGTAATAAACCCAGAAATTGCTTATAAGTTAATGAAATAACAAGTTTTAATTCCATCATTGTTAGTTGAAGCACTATCCGGTTTTACAATGGTTGAATCAGTATAGTATGACAAATCTTCCACATCATAAATGTGGTTTTCATTATGACAAATAAAATTAGAAAGAGAAAATGGAAATTTCGTTTCAATTTTTTGTGTCTTTACAAATGTTTCATTTAAATCAAGTGAAATTCTAAGTTTTTCGGTAATAGACCTAGAGACATTAAGCAATACATAGTCTTTCAAACATTGTCAGTAACTAACATCTCAAGTTTTAAAATATGCTTATAAATATTCTCATTTATGACCCATTCGCAATTATAAAATTGTAAGTTGAACCTTTTATAGATGAGATTATGCCATGTTCTACGAGTCTCCATAGTTTGACTACGAACCAAATACTCAAATTTACTGAATCCATTGGTCGCATATTTTTCATCTAGGATATTCTTTGCTTTGCACTTACATTTAATTGTTACTTGAATTTTATATCTCGTATAAAACTAACATTTTTTAAACATTACATATGAATGTAACATAATTTGTTTTTTTCAATAATAGATGCAACAATCAATCTACCCTTATATGGTATGCATTGTTCTTCTAACAAAGATACATTTGCTTTAGATACCGATGATAATATTGAATAATGTTATTCGTATTTTGATTAAATTGTGGGAAATCCTTATATGTTTTTGTCTACATCTGATTTTAAAAATTACAAAAAAAAAACATATATTAGATGCGAAGAAACGATAGAAAATAAAAAAATTGAAAAAAATCAACTTCAAAATATTTGCATAATTTATTGTTGTTTAACCCGTTCGTTATAAAATAATACAAAAGCATAGTTTCTTCTTTAAAATCATAAAAAAGAAATTCAATTGTATGTTGTACAGATTTATCATATTTACATGAATGCATAAGATCTCATAAAGCACGGAATATACAAACTTTATTTTATTTTCCCTTGAATTTATTACCAACATTTTTCAAACACACTCTATAGACTTTCCATGCATACAATAATAGTGAAAAGTTTGTGCAAGTCTTGAAATAACATAACATTAAAAGAGAATATCCGTAAATCTTATTGTTTCCTATCTCTTCGAAAAAGAATAAACATTTCACCTTAATGTCTTGATTTTCGCTGCCGCATTTCCTATGATAAAAGCTCGACCATGCCAATCTAGATTTTTTTCCATTTGCAAATAAATGTGACATTCATTTATAAATATCAGGGTTACAATTTCGTGATGATATTACCCAAGTTACTGGAATCTCATTGCGATGATAATAAAAAACCATTAAGGTGTAAAATTGATATTGCATTACAATAAGAAAACAAAATTATAAATATATAAGAAGATAAAATCGAAATGAATTTGAATAAATGAAGTTTTGGTAAATATGTTTACTTCATATTTATTACTGTTGAATGTGGAATCCACTGATATCATGTTGTGTGTGAGTGTTCAACCATCATTGAAAGCATCCATTTTTTTGTATGCCTACAATAAAATAGATGTTTCTAACACATCTTGTTGGTAGAAAAAAAACTCTTTGGGCACTCACTAACCCAACAATCTACTCAATGGATCACTTTCATCCTGCACATATTCTAACATTTTGATATTATTGTAGATGTTTATCACATCTTGTCTTGTCATAAACAATATGCTCTTGTGAACACTCACCAAATCCATATCTTACATCAAAGATAAACTTATTCCAAATCATCGTAGCATTAAATCATCACGAATCAAATCTTTAACACTAGTTCTTATATTCATTGTTAAATGGGGCGCATAATTGAATTTTTTGGGCATGTCATTTGTCTCATTTCTATGACAAACCACATTTTTCTCATCAATGCCGGCATGATGGGGATATACAAACCAGTGTCCAAAGTTTGATTTAGAATGGTTTTAATGCTACAATGATATGGGACAAGTTTATCTCTGTTGTAAAGTTTGGATTAGGTGAATTGTAAACGAGATGTTTTTATGACAAAACAAGATGTGTTAAACATCTACAATAATATCAAAAAGCTAGAGTATGTGAAAGATAAAAGTGACTCGAATGGATTATTAAGCTATTGGGTGCCCAAAAAGTGCTTTATTCTACTAAAAAAATATTAAAAACATATTTTTTATTGTAAAGTTACAAACAAAGTGAATACATTCAATGATGGTCAAACACTCACAACAACATTATATCAATAGATTCCATATTTAAAACTAATAAATATAGTGTAAACCTATTTAACAAAATCTTTATTTATTCAATTTCATTTTGATGTTTATATCTTATATACTTATAATTTTGTATTCTTTATAATGTAGTATCAACTTTATACATTAATGGTTTTTTATGATCATCACAGCAAGATTTCATTAACTTATAAGTAATATCATTATGAAATACTACATATGATATTTGTAAATAAATGTCATCGTTATTTTCCATTAGAAAAAGAAAACGTTCATATTGTCAGGTCCATGGGAGGACGTGGTGGACTATGCGGACAGAGTTCTGGTCGATCGAATTAGAGGGAGGAACTATTCGGCGGCCAGATTGAAAGCATGGGCCACGAAAATCTGGGGACAGCACTTGGCTGATATCCCTTTTGTCCAGACTTTCGTCCGCAAATGGTTTGCATTACGCTTTGCAAGGGCCGACCATACCAGTTGGGTTCTCTCGTCTTTCTGGCACTTTGAGAACGCTCTCGTGCTCCTTAAGCGTTGGACGCCTCTATTCGACCTAGAGACTGAGCAAATTGGGGTCGGCCCGGTTTGGATTAGGCTCCCTAGACTGCCTCTACAGTACTGGTTAGAGGACATTTTTCGGAAAATTGGGAATTCCCTGGGCACTTTCATGGAGTTCGACAAGACATATCAGACCACGGGAATGATGGCATACGCAAGAATCCTTATACACTTAGATACCAGAGGAGGTCTTTAGGAATTCATTACCATACAATGGAGGTCATTCTCACGGAAACAGCCACTGGACTACGAAGGTATCCCCTATCGCTGCAGAAGGTGTCATCAGGTGGGGCATCTCTACAAGGCTTGCCCCCTCCTAAAGAAGCAAAAGCAAGCCTCACAAGAACAGGATCAGGAATTGCCAGCTGAACAGCATCCTCCTCATGCAGCGGAGACCAGCCAGCAGAGCAAAACAAGACATCAGACACAGTGAAGGCGTCGCTAGCGCCATCACTGAAGAAGAGAGGCAAGAATCATTTGCGGCTTCCCTCCCCATCCCTGACGCACTCCAGGGCTACCAAAGGTGACGTCTTCTCTTCGGGTATGTCTCTATTTTCTAATGTCTCTGCATCTCAACAATCTGCATCTTTTTTATCGCTCTCTTCCCAGTTGCGGCCTCAAGATTTGGTTTCCCCTCCCCCTCTCCCCTCTGGCCCTGTTCTAGGCCCCTGGATTCCCCCCCTTCCCCATCGGGCAAGACAGTACTATATGTCCTGCTCCCTCTCGGTGCCTCTTCCTATTTACACCTCTTGCTTCCTCTCCTCTGCCCCGATCCCTTCTCTTCCACCACCCTCCCCCTCGGTTAACTCTACCCCGAGGTAGTCTACCCGCCCCAAAACTAAGGAGAGAGCCGGATGCACTAGGCCTTGATGTGGATTCTCCCCTAATTTCGCTTAGACCAGGGAAGGGCGATCCTCCCAACCTTCACAAGGCGATTGCACAAACTGGTGTTGAGGTTGTCCAAGGCAAATAGAAAACCATTGAAAGGGTACTTAGAGCAAAGGATACCTCCGCCCTCCCCCTCTCCCTCCCCCTCGATGAAGCTTTTATCTTTCAATTGTAGAGGGTTGGCTAGCCCCGAGAAAAAATTAGCCTTGAAGCGATTATTTCTATCTGAGATGGTCGATGTGATTTTCTTACAAGAAAACCTAAGTATGGAAGTTTAGATCATCCCCCTTCTGAAATCTTGGTTGCCAAACTGGACCTTCCATGCTCTAGATGCCTCTGGTTGATCTGGGGGTCAATCTAGGGGGTAGCTATAGGGTTCAAGAACAAAACAATTGATATAAGGAACCTCTGGGGTGGTGGGGGATTTATGGGAGTTGATATCTTCTCCAAGGACTTGGAAGACGAGATAAGAGTAATCAATGTTTATGGCCCCTATCAAAACAAAGATACCTTTTGGAGAAGGCTTTTTGGTACCTCTCTCTTTCAGGCAGACAATGTGATCCTAGGCGGGGATCTGAACTTCTCTTTGGGATTCATGGAATCATGGGGCCATATGGCTCAGATAGACCCGCTATCTGAAGTTTTTATGCATATGCTAGAGGACTACCATTGGATCGGTTAGAGTCGGTCTGGTCAATCCTCCGTCAGAGATCAAAACTCTTTATGCATTTCATTTTTAGGTGTCTCGCTCCATTCATTCAGTTGCATTCCGCTAGGGGCATGCCATGATCTGACGGAGAAAGTCATGCTAGTCATTTCCCCTCATGTCTGGCTCCTGTTGGCTTGTGTCTTTGTGTCAAATAATCAAAAAGTCCATGACAGTCAAGTTTTGGTCCTTCAACGGACAAAGGTCATTTTTGGTCATTTGGTCTAAGGAATTAAAACAATTTGGTCTTTAATATGCCCAGTAAAGCCATGTAGGCCAGAGTGATGTTCTTGCAAAGTAATGATCTGCAGAGTTTCATCATCATATTGATAGACTTCGACTATTCTTCCAAAACTCTGTTTTGAAGAAAAGTCAAATAGTGTCATTTGTGACAAAATTTTCAAAAAGAGTCTACAGTTGATTTCTTCAGGTGCAGTGATGGTTCCCGTGACCAAATGCTCTATCATGCAATCCCTGCAAAAAGTGTCGAAAATTTCATCGTTTGAGCCAAAATGTTAGAGGAAAAGTAAAAATCAAAGTTATATTAAAATCAGTGAAAAAGTGTTGAACAAGACATTAGAAAAGTGGGTTTTTTAAAAAGTAAATTTAAAACATGACCTCCAAGGCTATATATACAAGTTTTCCTCAAAATCAAAGGCATTGTGCTAATCCAAGCCTTGGAGAAACGTTGCAACAGGTGTGAGTGTGCATCATGAGTGTTTGAGGGAGTTGGACGCAGTTTGAAGGCACGTGGCGCAGACACCGGGAGCAGCGCACACAGAGCCCGCCTGCAGTGTTAAATTACAACGGGCGCGGCGCACTGGGCTTTGCGCATGACGCACAGGGACAAAACGCCCAGAACTTCACCAAATCACCTCAAATATTTGTGGAGCTCATCTATTTGCAAGGTAGGCTCGAAACATCACTTGTGCATCAATTTTTTATGGGTGATATAAGGGTTTTTATGCCTGTAATTAAATGCAAAAAAATTTCATAAAGCAAACACAAAAAGACATCAAAGAAAAACTATTCTGCTAGGGTATGTGCCACAGTGTTGTTGCTGCCAAGGTTATTTTTCCTACCCTACCCCTATTCCTTGTTCCCCTATTGCATTCTTCCTACCATCACTACCCTAAACACTACCAAACTCCTTATGCCCTTACCCCCCCTCCTATCACTCAATATAAACCCTAAACCCTACCTTGCCAAAAAACCAAACCCTAACCTATCAAAATACCCCCAAGCCCCCTACATAATTCTCCTACAACCCTTACTCCCATTATATTATCCCCCTCCTAATACTCCCTTGTTTCGTTGTCCCCTTGGTGGCAGATTATCAAAACAACCTAGCTTTCATCATCATCAAAGGGGCAGCCTAAATTCAGTTTATAAAACAGCAGTCATGGCATCTGAGGTTTCACCAAAGTATGAAGAGGAAACCCACAGTGATACAGCTTCAGGAGAACAGGCCCCCAGGAGACATCACCGGAATGGCAAACATGTTAGAGATGAGCCAAACACCCTCACCGAGTTGCAGGCATGCCCTCTTGCTATGTCATGTTTCTAGCATTAGCATGTCTTGAATTTTGTCAAAAGGTGGCAAATGTCAGAGTTCATCATGAGTTGGCCCGTCTTTTTTCACTTCACCTACATGGAGGTCAGTCTATCTTGGCTGGGGTCACTTTCACATTGACACCCGAAGCCATATCAGTGGCAACATGCATACCAAATGTTGGAGAACAATGGCATAAGAAGAAGAAGGTGGATAGGCAACACTACGAGCCTTACATTAAGGCCAGATTCTTGAGTCAGCTCACAAGAGTCTTTCCATTCAGATATTTGAAAGATGAGTATGCTCCACTCATGAAATTGATCATGAAATACTTCATTTGTGAGGTATGAGTGCAAAGGCCCAGATAAGGAGCTTGAAGGCAAAATTGAGCAAAGCAACAAAAGAGGCAAAAGAGGCAAAAGAGCAAGATCGGCTTCGAATCTTAGCTAAGGCTTCCTTGGCCCATCATAACACCCCATAGAGAACCTCCAACGCAAATTTCAAGAAATTTGAGGAATTTTTGGTCACATGACAAATTTTTGGGCAAAACACAGGGTTTTTCTCCCTATGTGCCGCGCCAGCTAAAATTCTAGAGCTCCAAATGAGGAATGGTTTACATTTTTAGATTCAGCATGGAAAATCACGACTACTGGTGCCCGGACAAGAAATTTTGGCAAGATATGAGTCTCCAAAAGGTAAAAAAAACACCCAAAAATGGCCTCTCTACCCCTTTTTTGACACACAGGAAGCAGTCTTGGAAGAATGGAGATTTGGAGGGGCAAATGAGCACCAAATTCAAAAATTCCAGTGGGTTTAGAAAGTAGACAGGACAGGCTTTCCAACAAGCCCACTTGGGCACATTTTGGACACCTGCAAGTGCCCCAAAAGAGGCCCCAAAGTGGCGCAGCGCACAGAGAAAATGGCGTGGCGCACAGAGGAAAAATTGCCAAATTTGCTTCTGTTTCGCGAATTTTCAATTCGTGACTTCTCCAAGTGAGCCCGTTCATCTACACTTCGGTTTTTTGGCACCAAATTCAGCATTTAAAGCATTTTCTTTCCATATGGACTTCTATCCAAGTGGCGAAGGAAGGCAAACGGTCACCCAAGCCAAATGTCACGTTTGTAGCGCTACCCCTGTCGCTGATGGTTGGCTCTTCATCTCCATTTTGTAATGATTCGAGTAACTCCCCAACCCTTAGGTGTTCTATCTCTTCATTGCACATTCTATATATTGTATGTAAGCTATTTGCAAAGGGCTAGTTAGTTTGTAACTTCTGGGAGACTGTGGGAAAGAAACTCTGTTTCTTCACTGTGTATTTTTAACAAAGAATTAATGAAAAGCAACGGCTCTGTTTCATGAGATTCTTGTGGTTGTGAGTGGAGCAAATGTGTCTCTTATGTTTTCATATGTATTTCGTGATGTTTCATAATTCAATTCATGTTCATTTCCAGTGAAATTTTCTGAGTGAGATTAGGTAGAATTCAATTTTATTGCTCTGCCTGTGGGAAAATTTCATGTTCAGTTTTTTTCCTCTGTTGAAAAGGATTCATGTAACTATGCCCTTTTCACTTTCTTCAGCAATCTATTCATTCTACGTTACCTCAAACTAAATTGCTACATTTTCCGCCTGCCTTGCCTCACGGGATAATCTGTGCCTTTGTATTAAATTCTTTGTTCATTGCTGACCATTGGTCCCATACCATCCCAGAAGCTCGGTCATTCATGAAAATGTTTCTTGTATCCCTATTCACTTACTAGCCTAAGATCAATATTTCACTGTAAGTCATCTCAGACCGTTTTTGTTTATATATTCACTGAGCGTGACTCGGAGAGAGCCCTCTCCTGTTCTGGTAGGGCTAGCTACCAGACTGAGCGTGGTTTGTGGTTACCCTAATTTTTTCCTTCCTTCAGCCTAAGGCAGATTTAGGTGCTAACACGATCGACATCCCATCAGCTAAGATCCAGCACACTTGGAAAAACAATCACATTGGAAGCCAAAGTCTGGCTCGGAGATTGGACCGTTTCCTTATAAAAGAGGCCTTCCATGCCAGACACTCCCAATCCAGGCAATGGGGGAATCTCGGACCATCGGCCTATATTTCTGGAATTGGATGACAGCTCCCACAAGATCTCAGCTCCATTCAAATTCAATTCAACCTGGCTAAGGGACCCCACCTATATCAAGTTGGTCACCGAGTTCTGGCAATCCCATCTGATCTCAGAGGAGGCGGATCCTGCAAAAGGTTTTGTCAGTAATCTCAAGGAACTAAAGGGCTTATCTAGAGAATGGGCGCACAAGAAGAGGGAATAGGAGGACATAAACTTAAAACAAGCTGAATAGGCCATTTCAGATATTGAAGAACAATCGGAGGGTACCTTTACCTCTCCGGAGCAAAAAGAGCAGTGTGATCTCCTTATAAAACAGAGATCCCAAATTCTAAAGGACAGAGAAGAAAGTTGGCACCTTAGAAGCAGGGCGACCTGGCTTAAGGAAGGAGATGATAACACAAAGTTCTACCATCATTTTGCAAATGGGCGAAAGACCATTAATACCATTTGGGAGCTCCAAAATGACCAGGGACAAAGTTAATACCTCCAGAGAGTTGGAATCCTTAGCCAGCTCACATTTCAAAAGCATATTCTCGGCCCCTGGAGCGGCCAACATTCTGGAGATCATGCGCATAGCAGAACTCTTCCCCCAGTTTGTAGAGATGGAAGAAGCTGAGGAACTTTCCAAGGAGGTAACCTTGGGGGAATTAGAAGCCACCATCAAAGGATTTCAAAGAGACAAGAGCCCAAGGCTTGATGGCTGGACTATAGAATTCTACCTTGCTTTTTTTGACATCCTGGGCCATGATTTGCTCAAGGTGGTGGAGGACTGTCACCTCTCTGGAAGGATGTCGTCGGCTATCAAGTCCACTTTCATTGCGCTCATTCCCAAATCTGACAAGCCCTCCTCTTTCAATGACTTCTGGCCCATCTCGTTGTGCAATTGCCTCTATAAGATTATGGCCAAAATAGTTGCAAACAGGGTCAAGCCCATCCTCTCAGCGCATATTTCCCCCAAGCAATTTGCCTTCCTTCAACACCACCAAATCCATGAGGCTGTGGGAACTGCACAAGAACTTCTTCACTCAGTGCACATAAGGAACCTGAAAGGTATGATTCTAAAGGTGGATTTATCTAAGGCTTTCGATAGAGCAAATTGGCTCTATATTTGATTGCTACTTACACACCTGGGCTTCCCCTACATATACATCAAATGGATCATGAGTTGTATTACCAATGTCTCATACAGTGTTCTTCTTAATGGTGCTCCTACTCCTTTTTTCTTGGCCGAGAGGGGCCTACGGCAGGGTTGCCCCCTCTCTCCCCTACTATTCCTTCTCATCATGGAAGGCCTAAGCAGATCTATAGGGGCTGAGCACAGAAGGGGCAGAATAGTGGGCATAAAGATTATGGACAACTGCTTCTTAACCCACTTACTGTTTGTGGACGATGTTCTCATCTTCTTGAATGGCAGTATTGGAGACACCACAATCCTACAGAACGTTTTTGATCTCTTTCAGAAGGCATCAGGTATGGTTATCAATGTTCACAAGTCTACTCTGACTGCAGCAGGCTGCTCCCAGCTTGAGGTACAATTTGCACTTCGCTGGTTCCCTTTTACTTTACACTCTCTGGAGGAGGGGCTGAAGTACCTAGGCTTCCGGTTGAAGCCTCTGGGCTACAAAATTGTGGATTGGGCTTGGCTCATCTCTAAGGTGGAAAAGTGACTGAACATTTGGTTCAACAGATATCTTTCTCGAGCTGGCAGGCTAATCCTCATTAAAGTTGTTCTGGAAGCGACCCCGGTATACTGGATGACTTTGGCCTGGATCCCTAGGGGGATTCTTGCCAGGCTACAAAGCATCTGCAGCAGATTTCTATGGAAAGGCAACAAACAGGGAAGTCTCTTTGCCTGGGTTAAATGGGATACTATTGCTAAACCCAAGAGATGGGGGGGATGGGGCATCAAAAAACTGGACATCTTCGCCAAAGCACTAGCAGCAAAATTGGGTTGGCAGCTAATTACAACTCAAAGTCTCTGGACGAAGGTTGCCTATGCCAAGTATATCTCCCCTACAAACACTATGGATTGGATCCGGATGGACCATCGGATCAGCAGCAATATATCCATCATCTAGAAGGCAGTGCTAAACTCCCTTCCCCTCATTCGTGAAGGTCTAACATGGAGGATCCATGAGGGGAATGCAGTTCGAATTGGTGTCGACCCCTGGATTGGATGCGGGAATGCTCACAAGCTCCCAGTAGAAGTGACCGGACTTCTAGCGGATCAAGGCTACACACATCTCTGTCACATTGCTGACCCTACAAATACTACTCTTTTTCAGCAGGCCTGGAAGTCTGCACTGGACCTCCACCTTCCGGCCCAATGGCATCAGGACTGGGATGGATTTACTAAGGCCCTAACACAAGCTCATATTCGGATATCAGAAGGAGAAGACGAAATCGTGTGGGCACATGCTAAAAATGGCAGATATTCGCCTAAGGATGGGTACCTGAAGCTCATGGAAGCCACAAAACCTGAGCATTTAGAGCCATGGTGGAAAGCCCTTTGGAAGCTAAAAGCGACCCCCAGATCGTGATTACTCATGTGGTCCATCCTCTTCAACAAAATCCCGACCGGACTAAACTTAATGAAGAGATCTTTCCATGGACCCTTCTGGTGTCACCTGTGCAGAAGCAATGAGGAAAGTACTGAGCACCTTTTCCTAGACTGTCCTATCATCTCCAAGCAATGGAACATCATCCTGGCACATTACCCCTCCCTTCAGGGATGGCGCGGGGGGAATATAAGTGAGGCCTGGCTTAGTTGGTTCAGCGGACACAGGGGAAAAGACAGGAATCTACCCCTCTTGATGTGCTGGTCTATTTGGATGGCAAGGAACCGGGCTATTTTCGACCTCAAGGATCCCCACTGGCTCTCCATCAGAACCAGAATTATAGCCGACTTTGATTCGCTACCTGAGGAAGTCTCTCAGCCTCCCCCTAGGGACATACAACTAGAACACATAGATAAATCAATTCCTTGGGCCTTTTTTGATGGGTCACCCCAAGAAGAGGGCTGGGGGGGGCGCCATCCTCTACCTGAGGGAATCTCACTGTTTCAAAATCCAAATGAACCTGGGAAGAGGCACAAACAACTATGCTGAGCTTGCCACTGCAAAACATCTCCTCCATTTTGCTCTCGAAAAACATTGCACTCATCTCCAACTGTTTGGGGATTCTAAACTTGTTTGCAACTGGCTTAATAGAACATCTCATTGCTCTGCATTCTCATTGAGGCACATTTTGGATGAGGCACACAGACTTATAGCATCCTTTGATAACTTTGTATGTCATCACATTTACAGGGAGCGCAACTCAGGGGCAGACTACCTATCAAAGGAGGCAGTGCGCCGACAGGAAGAGGACTAGTTGATACAGGAAGAAATTGATGGAACCTTCCATCAGTATTACCACAGACCGTTCATAGATCTTCACCTGCACCAGGGGTTATAAGCACTCTGTCTTTACATTTTTTTGATTTTCCTAGTATTTCGCATGACTTTTATATTTTTTGTTCATATGGTTCTACAGAACTCTCTTCTAGAGACTATCTTGACAGACTTTCAGTCAAGACGGTATCAGTGATATTACAAATTTTGAGACCTTCATGATCTCCCTGCATGGAGAATTCAGTTTATTGTTTTTTGTTGTTGTTTATTTGTCGATTAAAATCCGATAAGTAACAGTAATTTTGAGACTTTCATGATCTCCCTGCGTGGAGAATACAGTAATTTTTTGTTGTTGTTGTTTCGACAAACAGTCTGGGCAAGCAATCAGCCTCAATATGCATATGCTAAGGCATCTACAGAATGTAATTTCTCTTCACTAATAGAAATTAGGACTTTTTCCAAGGGAAAAGAAAAAAAATGAAGGTGTTAACACTAGCTTGGCTTCTCAATTTGTTGTAAACCAGTCAGAACAATGTTTCACATATTCCATTGAGATCAGTGTTTCACATATTCGGACTTATATTATTCTTTATTCTCTCTTTCACATATTCCGACTTATATTATTCTTTATTCTCTCTTTAGTATTGTGCACAATGTCTTTTCAGAAATTCATGAAATTTGAAGCTTTAAAAAATTAGATAAATACACAGGGGTATGGATATAGAAACCAACATACACTCACAAGTTCATATGCTACAAAGAGTTAAAAGCACTTTAAGTTGTTAAGACCTTTTTGCATAGCAACAATACAATTCATTTCAAGCTGTGAAGACCTTTCTACAAATTGACAACACAGTTCAATAGCCATTTCAAATTGTGAAAACCTTCCTGCAAATTGATAATACAGTGCAAAAACCATGGTAAAATAACTTGATTTAAATTAAGTAAAAACCAAAAGCAAAACAAAAAAATTTAAAAAATAAATAAAAAAAATGAAATAATTTTAAGTATAAAATCTAAATAAAAATTTAATTAAAAGAAGGAAATTAAATATAAAATTAAACTAAAACACTGGTTAAATAAACGATATTAAAAAAGTTGAAAATATTGAGTGGTAAAAGCGAGATCTCGATATCGCTATATATTCGGTATAACAATTGGTTTTGAGCAACCACCATTGGTATTGAGGGATTACTAATCTTTAGTATCGAGGCATCACTAATCTGCCATTTTGTCTTAAAAAAGTTATCATATATGAAGAGTTAATGATGAGAAATAGTCATAAATTGTGCACATAAATATTTGTATCAAATAAATTGTTTCACACGTTTCCAACTAGTAACAAATTAATATTTGCATCAAATAAATTGTTTCACACGTCCAACTAGCAGCAAGATCGTATCCCTCTAATCCTAGGTTAGAGAGACATCACGGACAATTGAGCTGAAATTTAGCCGTATTTCATTTTTCCCATCAATAGCGAACATACGGCTGACGCAAGCCTATGAGACCATCAATTACGAAGACCCAACCTACGATCTAACGTAGAATATGAAAAAAATTATTGGCATATCATCCAAATTCCCATCAATAGTGAGCATAAGGTAGAATTTTTATTTTTTTTTCAGAAAGAAAAAGCTTCATGATTTATATTAAGAGTATATAAAAATCCAGATACAAACGAAGGCATGAGGCCTTGAAGCAAAATGAACAGAAAACTGTTGCTGTCCAGGATCAGCAATGCATGGATCTTAGAGAAAACCAAAAGTTATGAGTGCATGGCACTACAAAGACTTCAGAAAGAAAGAGCCATCCAATCTGAATTCAAAATACAGAAATCATCCATAATACCAAGATCGAAGTTAATCCTCAGAAGGCAAGTATATGAATACAATATTGGCATATTATTCAAAATCCCAAAATATTGATCATGCGGCTGACGCAAGCCCACCACACCATCAATTACAAAAACCTAAACCTATAATCTAAAGTAGGATACCAATAAATTATTAGCATCTCGAGAATTGATAGGACAATAGTCGTAAGTAGAATACCGATTTCGGTTGTTGAAGCCAACATGGGCACCCTAAATTTTGAGAGTCCACGGTACTTATCATCTGACTTCACATGAATGTGCGCAATATCTGTAAGATAACCAAAACAAAGCTAAGATACGGGACCATTGATTAAAAAGTCCAATCCTGAATCTATTCCGGATTATCTCAAATGATTGAAATTATCCGGGCGGAATGATTGTGGTCGTTAACCGCTTATCTTCCCCACCACCCATGTTCAAATCCACGTTCACAATGAGCTGTAACGCCGGTCAATATTGTTGTAAGGGTTTCTATGAATATAGTTGTGTTGCGGTGTGTAATGCCGGTCAATATTGTTGTAAAAAAGGTAGAATAACCCATTTGCCTCACAAAATCTCGGATAGACCCCAATATTCAACCACAAACTTGAAAAGCATAGCCCTAAGAGGATTCCTTGTTGGTGTACATGCACTTAGACTCGCTGTGTTGGTGTACATGCACCTAGATTAGCTCCAGTTAACTTATTGCTTGCATGTGGCACATGTACACATTAACATAAGATAAAGCACACTTAGATTTAGTTAGCTTTAGTTATTGCATATACAACTAAGCTTAACTTAGTTGATTTTATGTATTTATTCTAAAACTAATATTGTAGAATCAATTCAACTTTCATTCTTTTCTCAATTCTTGCTCGCTTCCTTTCTTCTCTTGCAAGCTTGTTATTGTTTTGCAGATCTAGATCTATCTGTGTATCTCAAAAATCTTACATGGTATCAGAGCACAGGGATTTGTAATCAGTGCACAAGCAATTTTATTTGCAGGTTCAGAAGATTGAAGCAACAACAAAGAATGGAGTCTAAATTGGAGTTTCCACAATCGGCAATTCTCACTCCATATAATTATTTCGAATGGAAGCCAAAGATTCAACTTCATCTCAGAAGTAGAGGCTTATTTCGAATAACCATGGGAACGGAAGTTGAACCAACATCGGCAATGGAGAAAACAATTCTTGCTCGCTTCCTTTCTTCTCTTGCAAGCTTGTTATTGTTTTGCAGATCTAGATCTATCTGTGTATCTCAAAAATCTTACATGGTATCAGAGCACAGGGATTTGTAATCAGTGCACAAGCAATTTTATTTGCAGGTTCAGAAGATTGAAGCAACAACAAAGAATGGAGTCTAAATTGGAGTTTCCACAATCGGCAATTCTCACTCCATATAATTATTTCGAATGGAAGCCAAAGATTCAACTTCATCTCAGAAGTAGAGGCTTATTTCGAATAACCATGGGAACGGAAGTTGAACCAACATCGGCAATGGAGAAAACAAGATATTTCAATCGCATGGACGAGGCCTTCGGCATCCTATGATTATCTATTTCTCGGAACTGCTATTTCATGTTGAATCATGTTCAACTCCAAATGAGGTATGGAAAATTTTGGAAGAATTGTTTGGAAAACATAATGAAATGCTTAGAATGATAGACAATTCGATCGCAATCTATAGAAATAGTCGTAAAAGCTTTAGCTTAGAACCGAAGGACCCGCATGTCACCAGCCTGTACGCCACCAACTACGTCCAAGGTCTCCAAGAAACCGATGGTGGTGACCCTAACCAGTTGGAGGTGGCGGCCTGCTGCAAACATTACACGGCCTATGACGTGGACAACTTGCATGGGGTCGAGCGTTACACGTTCAATGCCATCGTGACGCAACAAGATCTGAAGGACACATACGACCCGCCATTTAAGAGCTGTGTGCTAGATGGAAATGTGGCCAGCGTGATGTGCTCCTACAATCAGTTCAACGGCGTCCCCACCTGCGCTGATAGAAATCTGCTCGCAGGCACCATCAGAGGCACTGTCTACGCACCTGGCTGTGCAAACGTTGCATGCACGGAAAACTTGGGAACGGGCTCCAACGCAGCTAATCCACAAATGGAAGACCTGGAAGTCAATGGAATGAGATTTCAAGAGCTTTCCGAATCAATTACAGAACTCGAAATGGAGGTCGGCGGTAATTTGATTGGCTTATCGTTGGAATCTATGCGGCATTCAGCAGGCACTCTCTCTGCGAACAGATTTCTTGAATTAATGGGAACGTTGACATCACTGAAAGTGCTCTCGATGAGATCACCGATGCCTCTATTTCCCGGGAAAATTGGATTGTTGTTCCTCTGTTCAAGCTTCTGTCGAGGCTTCCTAATCTGGAGCGTTTCCACCTGCCCGAACACCTAATTCTGGAGGAGCCTAAGAGAGATCCCACCCCACCATTTTTAATGTCTCCACTGCCGAATCTTCAATCAGTAGAGATAGAGATCAAAGAATATGATGAGAGGGAGCTTCGTTTGTTGGGCTGCCTTCTTCAAACATGCGACAGCGGTTGGCTGTTCCAGAAGATCGCCATCACCTACGCTCAATGGGGATACGCGGTTTTCGGCGCGGATCTGCTCGGCCACGGCCGATCCGACGGGATCCGCTGCTACATGAGAGACATGGAGAAGGTCGCCGCAGCGTCGCTCCACTTCTTCAAGGCCAAGCGAGACAGCGAAACCTACAAGGGCCTCCCCGCATTTCTGTTCGAAGAATCCATGGGCGCAGCTGCGACTCTTCTCATGTATTTCCAGGACCCCAACGGCTGGGACGGGATCATCTTCTCCGCTCCCCTGTTCGTGATGCCAGAGCCTATGAAACCCTCCTGGTGGCGCCTCACCGCCTACAGGTTGCTTTTCGGGCTCGCCGACACCTGGGCCGTGATGTCCGACAACAAGATGGTCAAGAAGGCCATCAAGGACCTCAAGGAAGTCAAAATCCCGCCTGCAAGCAAACGTAATAACGAGCAGCACAACCAAGCTGTCAATTCTCTGGGCCTCATCTCAGCCCGCAAATCAGCCGAGGCAATCGACATACTCAATCTCATGGTCTCCACGTATTTGCTCGCACTCTGTCAGGCCGCGGATTTGCGACACCTGGAAGAAAACATGCTGAGCAGAAGTTTCGATTCCTGCGAGATCGACTCGGGGTGAAGGACACGACTGCCTAGCAGTTGTCTTTTCTTTACTTTTGCATTATATTTTGAGGGGGGGTTTTCTTCCCACTGGGTTTTCCCTCTTTCCTCCTTTTTATGCATTGTATATGGGTACCTAAAATGGCCGTGTTGCCGGGACTCATTCATTTTGCATCACACTCACCTAAGTTATGCTTAAGGGGGGGTGTTGGTGTACATGCACTTAGACTAGCTCTGTTGGTGTACATGCACCTAGATTAGCTCCAGTTAACTTATTGCTTGCATGTGGCACATGTACACATTAACATAAGATAAAGCACACTTAGCTTTAGTTAGCTTTAGTTATTGCATGTACAACTAAGCTTAACTTAGTTGCTTTTATGTATTTATTCTAAAACTAATATTGTAGAATCAATTCAACTTTCATTCTTTTCTTAATTCTTGCTCGCTTCCTTCCTTCTCTTGCAAGCTTGTTATTGTTTTGCAAATCTAGATCTATCTGTGTATCTCAAAAATCTTACATTCCTACGATGTAAAACGGTAATCACGCTAACACAATACTCGTACAACCCTTAAGTGATTGTAGAACCTATTTTGGGTGGAAACATCCGATCCCACACTGAGAGCGTGGGTGAATGACATATATGGAATTGGGTATGAGCCATGTTTGTGAGAAAATTAAAAAAAAAAAAAAAACTGCTTCTGTTTTGAACACTATACAACACAAAATTAATCAATTTCTGATTTGCCTCTCGACCATTTCATCCAGCACTAGTGAAAACTTTCAGTTTTGGGAATGCATGCACAGGGCACAATCAGCAGCCAATATACATGGAGATCAAACAAGAAAACGTAGTTGCGGACAGATACACTTTAATTTGCATTAAATAAGGTGAACCCATAAAACTCCAGCGAAAGATCACAACCCTGACAAAATATTGGGTGCCACTTAAGTGGAAAAATTAAATTATTAACCAAGATTGGAGGTAAGCCAGTTGCCTTCTTTTGTTGCACTTTAGAGTTAGCTCGTTGAAGATAGAAGCATACTGTAAGGGGCTAGGGGAAGTAGCCTTATCAAAGTTGCCTGCTAAAACGAAGTGAATGATTGCTTCATTCTTCGCTCTTCTTACTCCATAGCCAACGAAACCAGTGCAACAGAAAAACCTAGGTTGTGTGCAAGGCAAAGGAAAGTTCGTAATAATCCTCAAAATGTTGAAAGGCTCCCAAGGAACGAATGACGTTATAACCGTATTAATCTCTACCATTACACTGCACAGTTCCAACATCCACCGGTGCATGCATTGGACACCTGCATATATGTCATTCATTTCACACTCGTACGTGTTATATACCTGTCGTGCACAAATTAATAAAGATACGTGGTGGTATTCAACCCCTTCAACTTCAACTTCTATTTACAGCTAAAGGGGTTTCCTTTACACGACCATCATTCTCGTGGAATGGTAAGTGTTTTACGAATATTAAATTGAAATGCGGAGTGCTTTACCAATATTACAGTGAAATGTGGAGTACTTATAGTAAACCAATTCTTATAATCATATTTTGATTTTAAAATATATTAAATTATTTTAAAAATTAATATTTTTATTCAAATTATATAACAGTGTTAATTTGAAATTATAATGTTTAATTCCAATTTAATTTATAAAACATTATTATATAATAAATAAATAATTAAAAAATAGTTAATAATAATGTAAATTTAGGTTTTATTTATTTATCAAATCTATTTATTAAAAGAAGAGTATATAGTTCTCAGAATGTAAGTTAGTGACCTGGTTTGCCATATGACAAAGAAACAGTTGAAAAACTAAAAGAGAAGTCCAAAGCTTAACAGGCCAAATATACCAAAAGATAAACAGAACCAAGAAAACACCTGAGATCATGCTTAAACATCAGGAGTAATGGACGCTAGATTATCTGGCCCCACTGTTCTTGGAGGGGGAGATGGACAATATAAACACTCAACACGTTGGTCAAGTGAGTCATCCAAATTTCCAGCTTCTCGCCCTTTTCAGCTAACAAATTAAGTGGCAGTAATGCAATTAATTTAACTCAGCTATCACAGCCTAGTGTTGTTCCTTTTTAGTTATATCACAAAAAAATCATACAAATTGACTCAATATATTTAATATGTTAATTTTATTTAACCTAATTTTTATAGTTTAATATAGTATTTTTAAACTCCCACACTAATTATAATCTAAAATTACCATAATAAATTAATTAATAAAAACAACTTAGATATAAAATAATAATTAAATCATCCATAATATTAAAAGAAGAAAAGAAAGAGCAAAATACTTATCCTACTTTTGAACATTAATTCATTCCAGGTGTCTTACTTCGTAACGTCTTATGAAAAAGAGTTCTATTTTGTGGAAAGGTTATGATGTAGATACCGTGGCTGATCAAATGTAATATTTTCTACTTAGTCGCGTTGAATTGAATGACGAATGACATGGTAACACTGCAAGCTTTAACAAAAAGGAAACCAAGCAGACGTTCAACGTCAAATACCTTCAAAAGTCCCAAATTGGGCCAAGCGCTGGAATGCCAGCAACTTTGCATTCGTTCACCACATCCCAATTTCATGTCCTTGTGAAATTAAACAGAAGATAAATACATGTGATAAGTATTTATTATTTATGTATATAGGTGGTGTGTGTTTATTTAGTGGTGGAATAAATGATTTTTACATAAAATTTATTATTAAAAGTGAGAACAAAAAAAATATATTATTTTTCATATTATTGGTTGTATGATGTATAAGATAAAGAATATTTTCTTAATTAAATCTTGTTTACCTATCTATTTAAGTAAAAATTATAATTCTTGAAAGTCCAATCTCAATATAGACCAATCTTACAAGGTAAATATAAAATATTTTAATTTGTTAATAAAGATATGTTATTAGTGATCAACTGAATTATAAATTACCTTGTTGAACACAAAATGCCCTATACTTGCTAGAACCCATGAAAATGTAATGATAAAGAGACATTTCTTCCCTATTTTGTAAATGATATGATATAGTTATGTTTGATATTTTTTATCAAAAACTAGACATATTAAATCCTGTGTCATGAAATGAGTTTTAAATTGTTAATTAAGGAATGCTTTTTGTTAATTTGCTAATTAACTTGAATATATTATTCCTATAACCCAAATTGTCTTACAACCACTATTGGGGCCTTTGTTTAATTTTGAAAAGGTTTTGATCAATTTTCGTTGACCGAAAGATGAGAAGGAAGCGGGTGGCCGCAACGGTTAGCTTGTGGAGGAGTCAGTTGGACATCAAGGCAAGAACAAGGAGTTGCGGCAAGGTCGCAACGGAAGACAAAGGCAGCCGAGTGGGCGGGAAGGTGCAAGAGCAGCCAAGTAGGAACTGTTAGTCTAGGCAACAATAAGGAATATAAAAGGAGAGGGCCAGAAAAGAAGAGAGGTTGGCTGGTTAATGGGATAGTTGGCAAGGTTGTTGGAGTTGGCCAGCAGATATCTGGTTGCGGCAGACGAATAGCAGGACACAGGAGTCCAAGCGCACTGGGCCCTTGACGCTGAGGCTGAGACTGAACCCATGGATCTGAACCGGGTATTCATTGTAGTTTCTTGCAGTGAATGTCGAAGTTATGTTGTATTGTTTTATTGTTAAGTTAATAGAAAGAAGGCTAGACTGGTTGCGAATCATGATATGTATGGGTCCCCTGGTGTGATGAGTTTCTAAAAAATTTAAATGTCCCATCAAATGCATGTATTTAGTAGTTCTTGTGTAATCATTGTTATGTTGTTATCTATGTTTCGTGTGTAATGAAGATACTTTTGTTATTGGATGATGCCTCGATTGGTGCTCCCTTGACCCCATGTTGAACCTTTCGTGCTTCAGGTCACGGCATGCCTCGGGTGAGACTCCTTACCCTTTGGGTAAGGTGAAAATGTCGGCGTTGTCCTAAACTACAACAGACCATTGTTGGCCCTCTACGCCTGAACCCAGGGTCTTTTCTCCCTGATGACTCTTTCGTGCCAACAAATGGTTCCATTGCCAAGACCTATAGTTACCAGAACTAGTTCAGAACATGGTGTCGAGGATATTCAAGAGAGAGATCAGGGATTGGTGGAATCATAAAGTAGATCAGTTTGTAGCAAAGCAAGCTATCCGTAGAAATCAACTAATCAGCAAGGTGAGTGAGGGGATTTTATATGCCAATGGTACCAATGATCAGTATGAGATTTTCTAGTGCAAGTTTCCAAAAAACCTGTACAATTTGTTAAGAAGACTGAAGGGGCAGAACCAGTCAGGCAGATCGACAACAGTTCGCCGCAACTGGACTCTGTCGAATATCGCACTACTCCAACAATTGAACAATGATCTGACTAGAGCAGTCGATTTTTGGGTAAATACTACGGTGGAAGGATATATAGTCGAGTTTGTTGCGGAGAGTTATCAGTCTTTCTCAAAGGCAGAAGCTGTATTCGGCTCCGGATTAAGAGGAAGGTTGATGAAGGAAGTACCGACGTGGATTAAGATGTTTATGGTAGAAGAAGGATTACTGCCCTTGCCCACAGCAAGGATGGCAACGTAAAACCCCAATACCGAGGGAAGGACGTAGAGGGGTAAATGCTACCAGTTGAGGAATAGAGATGTTGTTGAGGGGATGGATGCAGAAGAATTGAAGAAAGTTATAGATGTCAGAGCGAAGAGGAGAGCACTGCTAGCGGATAAGTGGCAGACGAGAGTGATTAGGACTCTGCGAAGAGAAGGATGGGCCCCCACCAACTAGGAGCGGTGATGGGAAAACCCTGAGTCGAGGAAGGATGAGAGGAAGAAGCTGGGCGGAGCAAGAGCAGCAACGGGAGACATAGGAGCCAGAGGAATGAAGAGGAACCTTCCCTACAGGTTGTGGAAGCCGGATCGCAAGAGCAGAGGTCGAGTGGGTATGGAGAGGAAAGAGAAGAAGACATGGGCGACGTGATGAGGAGATTATTTAATGAAGGAGAAACATCCATTAAGAGTAAGCAGCAATACCCCGAGACACCGGTGGCATTTCCCCCGATCTTCCCTTGGTACCTTATTACAATCTGTAGGAATTTGTTATTAGCTTAGCCAAGATAGTACGGGTATATAGTGCGCGTGAGAAATACAAAGCCAGTTTTAATATTGGGAGCAACAAAGGAGCCAGTAGTATCAGTAACTTAGGATTGCAGGGATCCCAGCAACCTAGGAACAAAGGGTTTGTGCTATTAGCTTACACCCAAGTCAGTATGTCGGGGTCTTTTACTAGATATCCAAAATTTGCGGGAAGGGGAAACAAGGATGTGGAGTAGCACTAGTATCTCTGTGAAGCTATTTGGAGAGCACGTGATACTCCAGACAATGTTAGGACAGTGGAATTTCAGACCATGCTGAGAGAGAGGGCTTTGCGCTGGTTTATAAAATGGGCGGAGCAAAACCAGAACCCCACGATAGATGATATCAAGAGAGGATTTGTGCAGGAATTCAAAGTACCATAGACAGACCAGTAGGGGCTGTCAGAGCTGTGGGAAATCAAGCAAAAGGAGGGTGAGACGACCTGGGAGCTCATGCAAAGGTTTAAGGATGCCATCGCGAAGTTGAGTTACACCCTGGACCCGAATCACCAGCGGGACTGGTTTATCAAGGCGCTCTTGGCTCTAACCAAAACGCCACAAACGCAACAAAAAATTGGAACCCTCCAAGGTGCGTTGGAGCAAGCATTCCGAATAGACGACATGGATGGGTATCATCATGAATACAGGAGAGGGACAAGTTTGCAAGACCCGTCGATCACGGGTCTCCAGAATAAGAGCGCAAAATTAACGAAGAAACTAAAGGATCCTCAGCCGGCACGACTAGCCAAACCCAATGTATGATGCACCCACTGCATGGTGGAAGGGCATGTTGCGACAGAGTGACCTAGGTTGCAAGGTATTAATCATCCAGGGTGAGTCACGGGGTCATCAAGGGCCCCACCAACCGCAGGAGTTGCGGCAATATGAACGCAAGGAGCTTTCCCGGGAAGGAATACCCAAGAATTTTGTGAGATCTGTAGAGCGTACAGACACCTGCCAAGGATGTGCCCGATACTGCAGAAATAGTCCAACATCCCCAATAACAACCACTGTGAGTTCTGCGCATCTACAACGCATCACAATGATCAGTGCAGAGCACTGGATGCTCTAGCAAAACGGTTTGGAAAATCTGCATTCATAATTAATGAGTCAAATCAGGAAGGACGAAGAGGAAACGGACGAGGAGGGAGAACTGGAGGAAGAGGACCCATGAGGTGTTAAAACTGCGACCAAGAAGGGAATGTTGCCACAGAATGCCCTCTCCCGAGGAGACCTTGGTGCTCACAGTGCAGGATTAATACCCACGCCACAAAGGATTGTCCAAAACTCATTGCAAAGTGGGAAGAAAGAACCAAGCAAAGGGGGGGCTAACCTGGTTAATGTCGAACCACAGACCGATGATTGTCTTCCCACAACCAATATTAATATAATTACCGGAGGAGGAAAGAAGACATGGGAGGATCGTAACACAACAGACCCACCCTTGATTGTTAAAACAACATCTCCACAGAAAGTATATTAGCCAAAACGCCAAAAGCAATATTATCATCATGAGGCAGCTAAGTTGTTCGAGGGGATGACCGAGAAGAGAGACAACCAGAAAACCACAGGATCACGTGCTTGAGCACGACCAGACGATTGAAGAATGGTTTAAACTCTTCCTGAAGATTGTTGAGGATGAAGGCATGTTTAAGGAGTTGCGGAAAACTTTGAAGGTTGCGGTATCCGTAGAAGAAGGGGAAGTGGAGCGATCACTCGCAGATTTAACAAAAATGAACTCCGGGAGAGTGAAACGGAACAAGAAGAGAAGCAGCAAGGAGTTTTGAATCAATGTGCACGTTGCAGGGTTCCAGATAAGGGACACAATGTTAGACTTGGGGTCAGATATAAACATCCTACCTAGAAAAACATGGAAGGCAATGGGGAAGCCACAACTGAAATACTCCCCAATTCAACTAAGAATGGCAAATCAATATTGTATACTGCCCATTGGGAGGTTGGAGAACGTGGAAGTCGATGTGGCGAGGGTGAAGACACACTGAATTCGAGGTGATTGACATCATGGGGGATAAGGACCCATACTTGGCACTCCTTGGGATCGATTGGGCCTATGAAAACTATGTTGTCATAGACCTAAAGAAAGAACTTATGATTTTTGAAGTGAAAGGATTAAGTGTGATCCAACCCTCTGACGCCTATCAAAGACCTAGGTTCACAATGCCAGTAGATGACAAGACGAACCAGGAATGCTAGACCAGCTTTACACGCACATAGCGGGGAAGAGGGTAGATTATATAAATCCCATGGCAAGAGGCTCCATTGGCTGGAGAAGTATTCAAAGCACAGAGAGGCTCAGACGCTGCATGGAGTGCATGGCAGCAAAGCGGATATGAACTAAACACTAGACGATGTGCAATGGTAACCCGAAAAAAATTAGATAGGAACGGAGGTAGGTGACTGTCCCAAATATTATGGCCTTGAACCAATGGACACCTTCTTGAATAGGATAGATGAGGAAATAACGGAGGCTCAAAAGATTCATATTCTTGATATCACCCTCATGGCAACACCGGCAAGATGGTGGAAGATGCACCGCAATGCACTAAGAGATTGGACGAGCATCAAGCAAGCCATAAAGGAAAGATTTTCCCAGGAGGAAGATTGGCCACAAAGCAAGGCAAGGTACAAGGGGGATTCAAGTCCCGAGAAGCATATCGAAGACTGCATAACCAATTGCAAGAGCCAGGGAATTTTGAAGGATCGATGGGTACACGCATTTATACATACCCTCGAAATTATCCCCCGAGCTTGGTATGTATAAGAGGAGCTCCGTCAAAACACAACATATTGTAATGCTTTGGAGGTACAGTTTGTTAGCAACTTTTCATTAAGAGGTAATGAGGCACACATGAAAGAGGCACTCCAGGGGATAAAGCGGGTTCTGTTCACCCCAAAGCCATTGGTTGAAGGAGGGCCCGATGAAAATTTTCTGCAATATCTATACGACATGGAGTCGCCAGGATATGCACCCTGCGACAATGTGGACTCAGAGCCAGAGGAGAATGGGTTGGATGGATTAAGACACCTAACCTTCGAGGAAACGGGAAGGAGAGAGGGACATCTAAGAGAGCCCCTCAACAAGAGGTGCCCACCTTCTACCAATAAAATTAAGAAAACAAAATGTTGGGACGGAGAATAAGCCCAAAATAGCATCTATGGGAGACTATTGGGATGAACAGACCACAAATAAGATTTTTTACTTACTACAGGAATATCAGGACCTATTCCCAGCCTCAGTAGCAGAGCTGAAGGGGATAAAAGGAAATATAGGGGAAATGAAGATTGTATTGAGCCCGGATGCCCAACCGGTAAAGCACACACTGTACAGATTGAACCCATGGGTGAAGGAGAAAGTTAAGGAGATCGACAAAATGTTAAATGCGGGAATTATATTTCCGCTAGATGAAGCTAAGTGGATAAGCTTGATAGTCATACAAAACAAGAAAGACGCAACCGAGATCAGAATATGTATTGATTACATAAGCCTTAACAACGCATGTGTGCATGACCCATTCCCGACACCTTTCAGTGATGAAGTTCTAGACAATGTGGCAAGGAACGAAGCATACTCGTTCACAGATGGATTTTCGGGTTACCACCAAGTTCGAATAGCTTAGGAGGATAAAAGAAAGACAACATTCACTATTGAATGGGGGTCATATGCATACAATGTAACGCCATTTAGACTAAAGAATGCACCAACGGTCTTCTCAAGGATTGTCATAAGCTGCATTCTAGACTATATTCCCAAGTTTCTAGAGGTGTACATGGATGACTGGATAGTGTATAGTCTGTTAAAACAACATACCAGCTTATTAAGAGTAATGTTTGAAAGGTGCAGGCAACTGCAGATTTCTTTAAACCTCAAGAAATGTATCTTCTCAGTCTCGTTTGGAACACTACTAGACCATATCGTCTGCAAGGATGGAGTATGTGTAGACCCAGGAAAGGTTGCGGAAATTGTCCACATGGAACCAACAAGCAACGTAAAACAACTAAGATCAACTCTGGGTCATACAAAGTGCTACCGGCGGTTCATCAGAACTACACATCAATCACACCCCCAATGGAAAAATCGCTGAAGAGAAAGGAAGAGTTCATTTGGACTGAGGATTGTCAGACAGCTCGAAATAAGTTGAAAGAAAGGCTGGTAAGTGCACCTATACTCGTATATCCCGATTGGAACAAAATGTTCCATGTGCACATCGACGCATTGGGTATAGTGCTAGGAGCGGTCTTAGTGCAGCCAAGGGAGACGAATATGGACCACCTGGTATACTATGCTAGCAGAAAGTTGTCAACTGCGGAGAGAAACTATACAGCAACCGAGATAGAAACCCTAGCAATGATTTATTCTCTCCAGAAGTTCAGGCATTATTTATTGGGCGCACCATTCAAACTCTTTACAGACCATTCCGCGCTCAAATACTTAGTAAACAAGTCAGTACTAGAAGGGAGAATATGCCAATGGTTGTTGTAGTTCCAAGAATTCACTTTCGAGGTGATTATAAAAGCCGACAGACTAAATGTGGGACCAGACCACCTTTCGCGACTAGAGACAAGGGAGAATAAAGGAGCAGTGGATAATCGATTGGCCGACGTCGACTTATTCAGAATAGAGACAATCCCAGATCACCTCCAAGAGATAGCCACATTATTAACAACCGGTCATTGCCTAGAAGGATATTATACGGCAGCACAAAGACGACACTTGGTAGTAAGGGCAGCAAATTACCGGTTGATCGCAAGACACCTCTACAAGAGGTTTAGATCAAATACTAAGGCGATGTGTCCTCCAGCATGAAATAAACGATGTGCTATGGGAATGCCACGTGGGGGTTGCAGGAGGCCATGTGGGAGGTAAAGCCACCGCAAGAAAGATACTACACGCAGGACTCTGGTGGCCAACTATTCATAAAGATTCTAAAGAATTTGCTAAGAGCTGTGATGTCTGTCAAAGGGTCAGAAAGCCTTCGCGATAGGATGAGCTACCTCTACATCCTGTCCACACAGTGCAAATCTTTGATAAATGGGTAGTAGATTTCATTGGACCCATTACACCACTGACGAGTTACTCATGAGCGAGATACATAATAACAGCAACAAAATACCTCACCCAGTGGGCAGAAGCGTTAGTCGTCAAGGACTGTATAGTGGAAACAACTACAAGATTTATTTTTGAGAACATAGTCTCAAGGTTTGGATGCTCGAGAGGCCTCACAAGCGACCAGGGAACGCACTTTCTGAATGAAACCATTGAGACTTCGCTGAGGACCTTCATGATTCAGCGTAACAAGAGTAGCCCCTATCACCCACAAGCCAACGACGCAATGGAAGCATTCAACAAAATCCTAGAGTAAGGCCTAACAAAGGTTGTGTCAGCCAACAGGGACGACTAGATGAAAGAATACCCACAACTCTATGGGCGTACAGACAACAGTAAAGACACTTCATAAGCAAACTTCGTTTCAGTTATTATATGGAAGGGAAGTTGTGGTTCCAGCGGAATTTATATTACCAAGTACATTCATATCTGAAACCATGGGAATGACAGACAACATAGCCTTGCGGGACAGACTAGGTCAGCTGTTGGAACTTGACGAAACCCGCTTCTTGGCCGAGTTTCATCAGTCATTGGAGCAGTGAAGGCAAAAAGCTTGGCATGATAGGCATATATGACAGCAAGTTCCAGAAGTTCCCGAGGAATATGCAGATGCACTGGTTAGGTCTGTTTATAGTTACGGAAATCAGAGATTCGGAGCAGTAAGGCTCACGCAACTGGATGGAGTCCTACTACATGGATGGGTGAATGGTGCACACCTGAAGCCCTTCCACAACGCATAACTCAAAATAAAAAATAAAAAAAAACCACTAGGTTACGTCCAATCTTGTCGTAAAAATAAACAGAAGGTTAATAAGGTTGCATTAGCAACTTCAGCACGCCGCAACCCATTTGTGGTCGAGGAGGGAGAGAAGAGGTAGAGTTAGTAGTCACACATGTAATCCCAGTTAGCAAGGTACATGTGGGCATGCCCTTTTCACACGATGTACATGTCCTTTCCGCCATACCAATAGTCATTTCCATATTAAGTAACTAATAATGCAACTGCCAAAGTAGAAACAGCAAAATCTTTTCTTATTAAGTACAAAATTAGTTAACAAATAACCCCATCACATAAAAATAGATACGCCATGCAACCCACTCTGTACTTTCCGAATCCACTTCATGGTTGTCACATCCAGGTCAGCCGACGGCAGCAAAGTATAGCTAAAACACATGGGAAATTTGTCGGAGTAATTAGTTTCTAAGGTCCAGTTAGTCAGGAAACGTCGTGTTAGGTCTGGCTACTTAATTCGCAAGATAATAAAGGGCATTCCAGAACTTTAATCGCCGATAGCAAAAGAATTACAGGGCCGTCCTAGAAAACACATTAGATGAAAGAATTGCAGTGGTCGATAATCTATATGGCAAATATGACCAGGGGAATTTGATCAACAATGGTTTACAGACCGTTTCCAATTCCTAGCCACGAAAAGAGAAGTTTATGCAAAGGACTTCCAGAAGGAGGATGGTACCAAGACCTCTAGGGTCAAGGAGAAGTTTAAAGGGCTACAGAGATCGACGTTTCTCTATTTGAGAACTTTATCTGTGTTCGACACCCAATTCGCTGTAATGCAGTGTACCAAACTTTTGGCGAGCAGGATGCACGGAGGATCACTATGGTTGGACAAAGAGTATCCCATCCATGTGGAGGATATTAGTAGTCTAACAGTGTTGTCCACAGAAAGGAACACAGTTAGCACAGCGTTCCAAACAGGGGCTATGAAAGCCAAGAAGCAGTCTAAGGATAATATCTATGCCAGATATGGGACTGAGCGAGGTGGGAGAGGAGCGAAGCTGGATATAATCAACAACGTCAACATCAAGTTTGCCTGCTACATCATAGCAGACAGAACAATGTGTCACTTTACGAAGAATGAATGCACGTTGGATGCAATTTCGGTGGCGAAACATCACTGCCAGGGAGAGGTACTTAACTGGTTTGCATTTGTTCTCAACAAGCTACTTGAAGCTTGTGAAAATCTGTATAGGTGTGGTAATAGTTTTGTGTTTGGGTACATTTTGATGTCGTTGGCAATGTGAAAGTGGAAATTGTCGAAGGAGAGGGAACTGGCGACCATGGTCAAAGGCCAACCAATAGTGCTCCGTTACGACCCATGGAAAGCATTGGGAGACCCCAGCACGAAAGAAATAAATGAAATAGCTTTCAAGGATTGGTACAAGCAAATGTTGGCCACCATAGGGTCAACAGAGAGGATACCAAAGGCTCTTCTAGATAAATTCTCAAAAGAACTCTGGTTCGGAGCCTTACATGCGCACACCTACTTGAGACTGCGATGTGTCCACCCAAAGACATTTAAGATGAGGCCTCAGAGGTTTGTACTAACGACAAAAGCCATGCTTTCTGTTCATGTTCCTTGGCTAGATCCTCATGGATCCTTTCGGCCCTGTGCGCTGCTGTGTTGTATACATGCAAATAACAAAGCCGATGACCAGTGCTAGAGTGTGTCAACCTGCATTATATTGGGTTCAGGGAACTGTTGTTGGATGGGTAGGCCGCTGGAGATGGATTTTTCGGAGTGGGAGGTGGGCAAATGAGATCGTTGTGACTGCGAAATGAATTGTGGAGTGGGTGTAATGATGCTAGGGTTTGGAACTACTGTGAGCTTTATAGGGAAAGGTGGCAGCTACGGTTCAATCCTTGCCTCTTGTAGAATAGCATCTAGGCTTCCCCCTTGTGGTGGGTCCGACCCAAGCGTTGGTGATGCAAGTGATGTGGGTTGCGTTCCATTGGCAAGAGTGGTGCCCTCTGCCCGCCCGGCTAACTAAACCTCTGTTTTCACAGTCGTCTTTTGCCAGCCTGTCAGGAGGGTCTCTAAAGGGTTGCGGAGGTGGAGGCTGTCTGCAAGGGAGACTCCCGCAACTTAGGTAAAGCGGTGGAAATGGTGGGGATCTCTTCAACTATGGGGGCCGCGGAGATTGAAAGCTCAGTCTCGCCAGTAAGTTCGACAATCGAGGCTGGTGGAACAGTTTTCGGCATTTTGGCAACCAAACTGCAGACAACTCGTTTCTTCTTTGGCTTGGGGACCATTGGCTGGTAGGGAGCATGGCTGCTACTCCGGTGCGGAGTTTCATGGCCAACAGGGTTGTTATAATAAGAGAAAACATTGTAGAGCCTTGATATTGGGCGGGATAATTGCTCTCACCTGATTCAAAACTAGCAATTGTTCGCCTAAGTCCGAACATCATCTCCTCTATATGAAGCTGCACCATTGGTTGGAATTCATCGTCGGTTGGCCACTTCCTACTGCTCTCCGCCAAATCTCCCCCTTGTGCCTGCTACTTCAAGGCTCCGAAAAGATAATTGTATTTCCCTTCTGTGATTTCACAGGCCACTCTTGGCCATGATTCCACCTCTTTTTGCAGCGCTTCTGTCGTTAGTACAAACCTTTGCGGCCTCATCTTAAATGTCTCTGGGTGGACACACCGCGGTCTCAGGTAGGTGTGTGCATGTGAGGCTCCGAACCAGAGTTATTCTAAGAATTCATCCAACAAAGCCTTTGGTATCCTCTTCGTTGACCTTATTGTGGCTAGCATCTGCTTGTACCAATCCTTGAAAGCTATTTCATTTATCTCCTTCACGTTGGGGTCTCACGATGCCCTCCATGGGTCGTAACGAAGTGCCATTGGTTGGCCTTCAACCATGGTCGCAAATTCCCTCTCCTTCGGCGGCCTCCATTGAATCCACATTTCCAACGACGTCAAACACGAAATTGGTACCCCGCCTGTACACATCTTCACAAGCTTCAAATAGCTCATTCAGAACAAATGCGAACCAGTTAAGTACCTCTCCCTGGCAGCAATGTTCTGCCACCAAAATTGTGTCCAACGTACATTCGTTCTTCGTAAAGTGACGCATTGTTTTTCCTGCTATGACGTAGCAAGCAAACCTGATGTCGATTTTGTTGATTATATCCAGCTTCGCTCCTCTCCCACCCCGCTCAGTCCCATATCTGGCATAGATATTATCCTCAAACTGCTTCTTGGCTCTCTTAGCCCCTGTCTAGAATGTTGTGCTAATTGCGTTCCCTCCGGCGAACAACATTGTTAAACAACTAATATCCTCCACATGGATGGGATACTCCTTGTCCAACCACAGTGATCCTTCGTGCATCCTGCTCGCCAACAGTTTGGTACACTTCATTGCGGCAAATTGGGTGTCGAACACAGGTAAATTCCTCAAATGGAGTAACATCTATCTCTGTAGCCCTTTAAACTCCTCCCTGACCCTCGAGGTCTTCGTACCATCCTCCTTCTGGAAGTCCTCTCCATAAACTTCTCTTTTCGTGGCTGGGAACTAAAAACAGTCTGTAAATCATTGTCGACCAAATTTGCCTAGTCATATTTGCCATACATATTATCGACCACTGCAATACTTTCATCTAATGTGTCCTGCAGGACGGATACAATTCTTTTTGCCATTTCCTTTCCCCTGTGATAAACAATCTACACCTGAGATTTCCTGCTTCTTTGTCTCTGCAACTATTCTTCAGAGTAGCCCTGTAATTCTTCTGCTATCTGCGATTGAAGTTCTGGAATACCCTTCATTATCCTGTGAATTAAGTAGTCGGACCTCACACAACATTTCTTAAGTGACTGAACCTTAGACACTAATTACTCCGGCAACTTTCCCATATGTTCTAGCTATACCTTGTTGTCGTCGACTGATCTGGATGTGACAACCATGATGTGGACTTGGAAAGTACAGAGTGGGCTGCATGGCGTATTTATTTTTCCGTGATGGGGTTATTTTTCGGTACGGCAAAAATGAAAGGTACATGTCTGATCATAAAGTCCGGAAAAAGTGCACGCCCATGTATACCTTGCTAACTGGGACTACATGTGTGACTATTAACTCTACCTCTTCTCCTCCCCCTCCCCCCGACCACAAATGGGTTGCGGCAACAACTTTATTATCCCTCTACTTATTTTTATGACAAGACTAGAATTAACCTAGTGCCCTTTTTTTTTAGTTATGCGTTGTGGAAGGGCTTCAGGTGTGCGTCATTCACCCATCCATGTAGTAGGACACCATCCAATTGCGCAAGCCTTGCTGCTCCCAAATCTCTGATTTTCGTGACTATAAACAAGCCTAACCAATGCATCTGCAGTTTCCCTGGGAACTTCTAGAACTTGTTGTCATATAGGAGTACCTGTTCCCCTATTTGAAAAGACTTATTTCTGATATGCCTATCATGCCAAGCATTTTGCCTTCTCTGCTCCACTGATTGATAAACTCAACCAAGAAGTGGGTTTCATCAAGTTCCAACAACTAACCCAGTCTATCCCAGAAGGCTATGTTGTTCGTCATTCCCATGGCTTCAGATATGAATGTACTTGGTAATATAAATTTCGTTGGAACAACAAATTCCCTTGCGTATACTCGCTGAAACGGAGTTTTCTTATGAAGTCTCTTTATTGTTGTCCTGTACGCCCATAGAGTTGCAGGTATTCTTTCATCCCAATCGTCCCTGTTGGCTGGCACAACCTTTATTAGCCCTTTCTCCAGGATTTTGTTGAATGCTTCCACTGCGTCGTTGGCAGGGAAAATTTTAAGAACCCCCCCTAAATTTATAAATATAATAAATGGGCGAATCTCCATGGTATATAGGAAAAATGGAAGGCGATTTTGTCAATAATATAATATGTATATATAATTTTTTGACGAATCTCTCACCAGGCATGGCGAATATTTTACTCAATTATAAAATCTTGTAAGATCTTGGTGAGTCTTTCACTAAATAATAAAACTTTGTAAAGTCCTAGTGAATCTTAGCATAGGCTACATGCTGGTTTAGTTCCCCCATTTAAATAGGCTACATTCCAGGTGAATACCATGGGTCAATACCATGTGCCATTTTTATTTTTATTAATTCTAATATTGGGGTTAATAATGGTTTTTTGCATGGTATTAATACCAATCTAGTCCATGGTATTTGTCCCATAGTATTTTGGCCATAGGTTTCACCTAAATATAACCCATTTTTTGAGTGTTCGTAAATATAAGGTGACTTATGGAGTAAATATAAAAAAAAAAATTATTTGTTTACCATACCTCTCGTTTATTTATACTTTTATTAATTTACCATACCTCTTTTACAAATATGGTATTTAGCCCATAGGATTCACTTAAATAAAACCTCTTTCTTGAGCCTTCATAAATAGAACGAGGGTTATAGACTAAATATAAAAAGAGGTTTTATTTATTTACTATACGTCTAGTTTATTTATATTTTTATTTATTTACCATACCTTTTGAGTAAGTATAAAAAGACATTTTATTTATTCACCATATCTCCACTTTACTTATATTTTTATTTGTTTACACCCTTACATGTATATAAGGTGACTTATGGAGTAAATATAAAAAATGTTATATTTATTTACCATACCTCTCATTTATTTATATTTTTATTAATTTACCATACCTCTTTTATAAATATGGTATTTGGCCCATAGGATTCACTTAAATAAAACCTATTCTTGAAAATGGGCGAATGGATTCACTTAAATAAAACCTATTCTTAAAAATGGGCGAATGGAAGGTTGTAAGTCCTAATTTCAAGGGCTAAATTTACCTTTTTTACCCGCTCCCTTAAAATAAGATGGGCTATTTGAGGTGATTTGTAAAAATGTACTATGATACAAAATATTCGCCCACTAAAAATTTAAAACCCCTTAATTTCGCCAAAGGGCGAACATTCGCCCCTAAAATTATCCTTGGTCGTTGGCCTGTGGATGATAGGGGCTACTCTTGTTATGTTGAATCATGAAAGTCCTCAGCAGAGTCTCAATGGTTTCATTCAGAAAGTGCGTTCCCTGGTCGCTTGTGAGGCTCTTCGGGCATCCCAACCTTGAGACTATGTTCTCGAAAATAAACCTTACAGCTGTTTCTGTTGTACAGTCCTTAATGGTTGCTGCTTCTGCCCACCGGGTGACTTATTTTGTTGTTGTTACTATGTATCTCACTCACGAGTGCCTCGTCGGTGGTGTAATGGATCCAATGAAATCTACTGCCCATTTATCAAAGATTTGCACTGTGTGGACAGGATGTAGTGGCAGCTCATCCTGTCGCGAAGGCTTTCCGACCCTTTGACAGACATCGCAGCTCTTAGCAAATTCTTTAGAATCTTTATGAATAGTTGGCCACCAGAGTCTTGCATGTAGTATCTTTCTTGTGGTGGCTTTACCTCCCACATGGCCTCCTGCAACCCCCGCGTGGCATTCCCATAGCACATCGTTTCTTTCATGCTGGAGGATGCAGCGCCTCAGTATTTGATCTAAGCCCATCTTGTAGAGGTGTCCAGCGATTAGCTGGTAATCTACTGCCCTTACTACCAAGTGTCATATTTGTGATGCCATATATCCTTCTAAGCAATGACCTGTTGTTAATAATGTGGCTATCTCTTCTAGGTGATCTAGGATTTCCTCTATTTTGAATAAGTCTACGTCGGGCAATTGATCATCCATTGCTCCTCCATTCTCCCGTCTCAAGTCTAAGAGGTGGTCCAGTCCCACATTCAGTCTGTCGGGTTTTATGACCACCTCGAAAGTGAATTCCTGGAACAGCAACAGCCATCGGCATATTCTCCCTTCTAGTACTGGCTTGTTTACAAAGTATTTGAGCTCGGAATGGCCTGTAAAGAATTTGAATGGCGCACCCAATAAATAATGCCTGAACTTTTGGAGAGAATAAACCATTGCCAAGGCTTCTCTATCGGTTGTTGTATAGTTTCTCTTCGCAGTTGACAACTTTCTGCTACCATAGTACACTGAGTGGTCCATATTCTTCTCCCCTGGCTGCGCTAAGACCGCTCCCAGCACTATACCCGACGCGTCGATGTGCACATGGAACATTTTGTTCCAATCAGGATATACGAGTATAGGTGCACTTACCAGCCTTTCCTTTAACTTATTCAGAGTTGTCTGACAATCCTCAGTCCAAATGAACTCTTTCGTTCTCTTCAGCAATTTTTCCATTGGGGTTGTGATTGATGCGTAGTTCCTGATGAACCGTCGGTAGTACCCCGTATGACCCAAAGTTGATCTTAGTTGTTTTACGTTGCGCGGTGGTTCCATGTGGACAATTTTCGCAACCTTCACTGGGTCTACACATACTCCATCCTTGCAAACAATATGGCCTAGTAGTGTTCCAAACAGGACTGCGAAGATACATTTCTTGAGGTTTAAAGAAATTTGTAGTTGTCTGCACCTTTCAAACATTACACTTAATAAGTTGGTGTATTGTTTCAACAAACTATACAATGTCTAGTCATCCATGTACACCTCTAGAAACTTGTGAATATAGTCTCGGAATGCAACTATGACAATCCTTGAGAAGGTCGTTGGTGCATTCTTTAATCTGAATGGCATCACATTGTATGCATATGCCCCCACTCAATAGTGAATGTTGTCTTTCTTTTATCCTCCTCAGCTATTCGAACTTGGTGGTAACCCGAAAATCCATCTGTGAACGAGTATGCTTCATTCCCCGCCACATTGTCTAAGACTTCATCATTGAAAGGTGTCGGGAATGGGTCATGCACACATGCGTTGTTAAGGCTTCTGTAATCAACACATACTCTGATCTCGGTTGCGTCCTTCTTGTTCTGTATGACTATCGGGCTTATCCACTCAGCTTCATCTACTGGAAATATAATTCCTGCTTCTAACATTTTGTCGATCTCCTTCTTAACTTTCTCCTTCACCCTTGGGTTCAATCTATACAGTCTGTGCTTTACCGGTCGGGCATCCGATCTCAAAACAATCTCCATTTCCCCTATATTTCATTTTATCCCCTTCAGCTCTGCCACTGACGCTGCGAACAGGTCCTAATATTCATGTAGTAAGTCAAAAATCTCTTTTGTGGTATGTTCGTCCCAATAGTCTTCCATAAATGCTATTTTGGGCTTATCCTCCGTCCCAACATTTTGTTTTCTTAGTTTCATTGGTAGAAGGTGGGCACCCCCTGTTGAGGGGCTCTGTCGAATGTCCCCCTCCTTCTATTTCCCCAAAGGTTAGGTGTCTCAATCCATCCAACCCATCCTCCACTGGCTCTGCATCCACCTTGTCGCAGGTCGCATATCCTGGCAACTCCATGTCGTAGAGATATTGCAGAAAATTTTCATTGGTCCCTCCTTCAAACAATGGCTCTGGGGTGAACAAAACCCGCTTTATCGCATGGATTGCCTCTGTCATGTGTGCCTCGTTACTTCTTAATGAAAAATTGCTAACAAATTGTACTTCCAAAGCATCCCAATCTGTCGTCTGTCGACGGAGCTCCTTTTGTACATACCAATCTTAGGAGACAATTCCGAGGGTATGTATGGATGCGTGTACCCATCGATCCTTCAACATTCCCTAGCTCTTCCAATTGGTTATGCAATCTTCGATGTACTTCTCGGGACTCGAATCCCCCTTGTACCTTGCCTTACCGTGTGGCCGATCTTCCACTGGTACCTTATTACAATCCAGAGGAATTTGTTATTAGCTTAGCCGAGGCAGTACGGGTATATAATGCGCGTGAGAAATACAAAGCCAATTTTAATATTGGGAGCAACAAAGGAGCCAATAGTATCAGTAACTTGTGATTGCAGGGATCCAACAGCCTAGGAACAAAGGGTTTGTGCTATTAGCTTACACCCAAGTCAGTATGGCAAGGTCTTTTACCAGATATCCACAATTTGCGAGAAGGGGAAACGAATATGTGGAGCAACATTGGTATCTCTGTGAAGCTCTTTTGAGAGCACGTAAGACTCCAGAAAATGTCACGACAGTGGAATTTCAGACCACGCTGAGGGAGAGGGCTCTGCGCTAGTTTATAAAATGGGCGGAGCAGAACCAAAACCCCACGATAGATGATATCAAGAGAGGATTTGTGCAGGAATTTAAAGTACCACAGACAGACCAGCAGGGGTTGTCGGAGTTGTGGACAATCAAGCAAAAGGAGGGTGAGACGGCCAAGGACCTCATGCAAAGGTTTAAGGAGTCCATCGCGAATTCGAGTTACACCCTGGACCCAAATCACCAACGGGACAGGTTTATAAAGGCGCTCTTGCCCCTAACCAAGACGCCACTGACGCAATAGAAAATTGGAACCCTCCAAGATGCATTGGAGCAAGCATCCCGAATAGAGGCCATGGTTGGGTATCCTCATGAATACAGGGGAGGGATGAGCTTGCAAGACCCGTCGATCATGGGTCTCCAGAATCAGATTGCAACGTTAATGGAGAAACTAAAGGATCTTCAGCCAGTACTACCAACCAGACCAATGTATGGTACACCCACTGTATGGTGGAAGGGCATGTTGCGACAAAGTGCCCCAGGTTGCGAGGGATTAATCATCCAGGGGGAGTCGTGGGGTCGTCAGGGGCCCCACCAACCGCAGGAGTTGCAGCAATAAGAGTGCAAGGAGCTTTCCGGGAAGGAATAGCCAAGAATTTTGCAAGATTTGTAGAGCCTACAGACACCTGCCACAGATGTGCCCGATACTGCAGAAATACTCCAACGTCCCCAATAACAACTACTGTTAGTTTTGCATAATCTACAAAGCATCACATTGATCAGTGCATAGCACTGGATGCTCTAGCAAAACGACTGGACAAATCTACGTTCATAATTAATGAGTCAAATTGAGGAGGACGAGGAAAACAGGGGAGGAGGAGAATTAGAGGAAGAGGGCCTGTGAGATGTTACAACTGCGACCAGGAAGGGCATGTCACTAAGGAATACCTTGGTGCTCACAGTGCAGGATTAATACCCACGCCACGAAGGATTGTCCAAAACTCATTGCAAAGTGGGAAGAAAGGACCAAGCAAAGGGGGGCTAACCTGATTCCAAAGTAGCAATTGTTCGCCTAAGTTCGAACATCTTCTCCTCCATCTGAAGCACCATTGGTTGGAGTTCATCGTTGGCTGGTCGTTTCCTACTACTCTCCAACACATCTCCCCCTTGTGCTTGTTGCTTCAAGGGTCCGAAAAGATAGTTGTATTTCCCTTCTGTGATTTCACAGGCCACTCTCGGCCACGATCCCACCTCTTTGTGCAGCACTTCTGTCGTTAGTACAAACCTCTGCGGCCTCATCTTAAATGTCTCTATGTGGACACATCGCAGTCTCAGGTAGGTGTGCGCATGTGAGGCTCCGAACTAGAGCTCTTCTGAGAATTCATCCAGCAAAGCCTTTGGTATCCTCTCCGTTGACCTTATGGTGGCCAACATCTGCTCGTACCAATCCTTGAAAGCTATTTCATTTATCTCCTTCGTGTTGGGGTCTCCCGATGCCCTCCATGGGTCGTAACGGAGTGCTATTGGTTGGCCTTCGACGATGGTCGCCAATTCCCTCTCCTTCGGCGGCCTCCACTTCCACATTGCCAACGACATCAAAATGTACCCAAACACAAAACTGTTACCTCGCTTGTACACATCTTCACAAGCTTCAAATAGCTCGTTGAGAACAAATGCAGACCAATTAAGTACCTCTCCCGGCAGCAATGTTCCACCACCGAAATTACGTCCAACGTGCATTCGTTCTTTGTAAAGTGACGCATTGTTTTGCCTGCTATGATGTAGCAGGCAAACTTGATGTCAACCTTGTTGTTTACTAAGACCAATGTAATGGTAAATAGACATCTCTTTCTTATTTTGTAAATTAAAATAGACATTTCTCCCCTATTTTGTAAATGGTACAATTATATTTGATATTTTTTTCTAAAACTAGATATATTAAATCTAAGTATTATGTACGAGGATTATGTATGAGACTAGATATTTCTATCCTATTTTGTAAATGGTACAATGATATAGTTGTGTTTGATATTTTTTCCTAAAACCAGATATAGCAAAACTAATTATTATGAATTAGGATTATGTATGACATAAAAATAAATCTCATGTCATGAGTTTTAATCTGTTAATTAAGGAATGACATTTGTTAATTAAAATGAATATATTATTAATAACCCAAAATGCCTTATAATTACTAAGAGCAATAAAAATGTAACGATAAATAAATAATAATTATAACTAGACCTCTCTACCCTATTTTGTAAATGGTAGAGTTGTATTTGATATTTTTTTCCTAAAACCAAATATATTAAATCTTAGTATGTATTTGATTAGGCCATACAAGAAATAAAAAAATAGATCTCAAATGAAGACTTCTCTATATTGAAAATGCCTTATAATTACTGACGCCAATAGAAATGTAATAATACATAGACATTTCTCTCTTATTTTGTAAGTAGTATAGTTAGCTAGTAAGACCAATAGAAATGTAATTATTATAAAAATGTAATGATAAATAAATATTTCTCCCCTGTTTTGTAAATGGTACAAGCCGAGAGAAATACAATGATAAATAGGCATTACTTCCTTATTTTGTAAATGATACGTACATTTAATTTCCAAGACCAATAAAAATGTAATTCCCTATTTTGTAAATGGTATAGTTAATTCTCAAGACCAATAAAATTCTAATGATAAATAGAGAATTCCCCATTTTTAAATGGTAAAGTTATGTTTAATAATAAAAAAATTGACATTTTTTTCCGAAGCCAGATATATTAATACTATTTTTTTCTAAAACCAGATATAATAAAATTAGTATTGTAGATGAGATTAAACAATAAAAAATAAATTCCATATGAAAACTTTACCTTGAAAATGCCTTAAATACCTTATAATTACCGTGACCAATACAAATACAATGATAAATACTTTATAATTACTTTGACCAATACAATGATAAATACTTTATAATTACTTTGACCAATAGAAATGTAATGATAAATACTTTATAATTACTTTGACCAATAGAAATGTAATGATAAATAGACATTTCTCCCTATTTTGTAAATGGCATAGTTATCTTTGATATTTTTTTGTAAATAGCATAGTTATTTTTGATATATTTTTTTGTAAATAGCATAGTTATCTTTCATATTTTTTAAAACCAAAATACATTAAAACTAAAACTAAGTATTATGTGAGAGATTAAATAAGAATTAAATATATAAAAACTAAGTATTATGTATGGGATCAAGTATTATGTATGATAGCCCACGGGGCTTTGGATTAACGGTGAATGGGTGCACTGTTAAGGCACTCCTTGTGATAGATCACTGATTCAAATCCCCTATGGGTGCTTACCTACCAAAAAAAAAAGTATTATGTATGAGATCAAACAATTAAGAATAAAAAATAGATCTCAAGTGAGAACTTTTCTATATTATTATTATCATCATCCAATTTTAAGGTGGCAGCCAAGCCACACACCAAAATTGGTGTATGAGACCCCCTTGTTTGTAGGACAAGAGACCCAAAATTGGTATATGAAACTCCCTTGTTTGTGTGACAAGAGGCCAAACTAAGTATTATGTATGGAATACAATTAAAATAAAAAATAGACCTCAGGTGAGAACTTCTCTATATTATTATCTAATTTTAAGGTGCCACCAAATTGGTGTATGAGACCCCCTTATTTGTGGGACAAGAGATCCACCTCCGAAGGCATACATACTCTACCCCCACTGGTTTTGAAACTGTGAACTCTTAGGAGGAAACACATGCTCTTAACCATTAGGCCCACTCAAACCTTATAATTACTAAAATACTATAAGACCAATAAAAATGCAAAGATAAATAGACATTTTCCCCTATTTTGTAAATGATTCTTGATATTTCTTTTTTAAAACCAAATATATTAAAACTAAGTATGACGTATGAACATTGTGTAAAAATTAAAATTTTGTATATGCCATTAAAATTGAAATATGTATAAATCTTACCTAACATATTAGAGTATTGTGTATGACATTAAAATATAAATATAAAACACCTTAATTTGTTAATTAAAATATGTTTCTAGATTAATTAAACTATAATTATCTTATTTTTCCAAAATATATTATTAATAACCCAAGATGCCCTGTAATTACTAAGACCAATTAAAATGCAATCCTGGTACGTTCTAAAGCCAGATATATTAAAATGAGCATTATATTTTTTTTAATTCATTGAAAAAATATTATATTAAAATGTAATGATATACAGAGATTTCTCTGATAGTTTCCAAAACCAGATATATTAATATTAAAACTAAATATTATGTATGAGTATTATGTTTTTTTATTAAATGTATCAAAGCTTCTATATTGTGCAGAGCATTAAAAATTAAAAAATAAAAGTGTAGGTCACTTTTAAAAATCTAATCTACGATGAAAAGGTGAAAGATAGTTGCATCCTCCTTAATTTATTTTACTTTATTATCCGCGTATACAGGCAAGTAATATTATTATCACTTGCCCTGTGAAATAACTGATTTTTTATGATTGTAGTCTCTCGGTAAGCTAAACCCTGGAATTTTAAGAGTCACTCCAGCCGGGCGAAGGATTTGGTAATGGAGAATTCGTTGGGATGGCAGACACATGTTTACTGTATATGCATTGCCCTCTCGAATTAGTTATGTCGCAACTTCAAATGCCTGTCCTGGAGTTCTGTTTTATGGCAGATAAATGAAGTTGCAGTGGCTGGGGAACCCTCTTTGACTTTCATAGCTTTGAATTGATTTGGTGGGGAGGAAATCTGCCCAGATTCGGGTTCCATACTGCTACAACATCAGAGAATGGTGACGGAGTTTGGTTGGTAATTTCTCTCTCGACAAGTTTTTCTTATATATAACATGCTTGATATAAGTGGGGATTGTTGGGTTGTCTGCAGCTATAAGGCTTATTCATGGAGTTTCACTACCTCAATATCATAGGCTATTTATCAACTGATGGAATTATTATTGTAGTAATCTTAATTCTAACAATGACAATTGTAGAATCATATAAAACACACATGATGCTAGCAAGCAGGAAATCTAAATGAGACCTACAACACAAAAATAGTGGCTGCTATGTTAAAATGTTCTGCAATTGGGGCGCGGAACCACCCAACAGGAAAAAATCTCAAAAGACTGTATTGGCTACAATTGCCGTTTTTGCTGGCTATGGATTAATCTCAATTGGTGTCAATTTTTGCTCCTGGTGTGCGGAAAATCCTATGGAAGGATATTAAGATTTTGAAGCACAAATATTACAGAGAGTCTGTTAGCAACTTTAAGAATCGATTCCAGGACCGTAGTTGTTCATCCAATTTCAACACAAGCTTGCCTTTCCATCTCATCGGGCATTAGGACAACATTACTTGGCCAGCTGGTGTTTGGTGTATTTCATCAGCCAATGCAGTTATGGCTGAGGGCAACAATTAAAAAGCCAATCCTACTGCTTGATTTGGGATGTCAGAAATAGATTTGATCTGATTTATTCCATCACAAAGCTACGTTTGGAGCCGAAGGTACAAGGGACTATCTTCTAACAACTTGGGATCTGTTTTGACTATTCAGCCCTTCCTTTTCTTTCCATCTGGAGTCTGCCTTTACATCCGGAGGATTTGGGCAGCAGGCAAATACAGACTCCTAGCCGCGGTCTGTGAGACAAATCTGGACTCGGTTGGACCAATCGAATGCCGTATCTTTCCTCCAAGCAACATTCTTGATTGTGATTGGACAGAGTTATAAATCCCTTTCCCCACTGGATCATTTGAATCCAGATTGCTCATTGGACTTGGACCAGCTGCTGAGGTGTTGTTGGGCGGGTCCCGACTCCCCTCCTCCAACGCTTACTGGACATGACCTGTCTCTGGGTGCCCTTTTCTGCTTGGCCAAATCCACTGGGTGTACACATGTGCTTTTGACCGAGATTGATTGGTCTGCTGGACTTTTGACATTTGATAGGCCATGCGATTGGCTTGATTGGTCTGGCTAGCTTTTGACACCTTGATAGGCCATTGCAATTGGCAGTTTCAAATGGATGATATTTTGATTTCGCCAACCTCCCCTGATGTTGCAAAACTGATTAATGTTATTGTCCCGGCAGAGGACCAATATACTTGATCTCTCTCTGATCGGAGTGTGGGCTGTGAACAGTCATCTAAGCATGACCCTGGACGCGGTGTGAAAAATTACTCTTTTCCTCACAAACACAAGGCCATAAAAGCAGCATTACAGTCCAGTGGATTAGTGATCGAGGTCGACAGCTACCAGGAAGAATCTATTAAGTTAAAAACCCAAGATTTGGTGGACCGATGGGTTTTCGGTCGATTCAATGGAGTAGAGTAGAAAAAATGGATGGAAACCTGGTGGTTTCCTCTGCTTAAATACTGTCCGCGTGCTAGCGCCCTTCAAAATGGCCGCGGTGCGTTCCATTTCTCGACTCCCATGGATGCGGATTTGATTGATGTTTGACCCTGGATTCAGAGTCGTGGATATTTATCCTTACAACGATGGTCCCTCGGTTTTGTTCCTGCTATCGATCTGCCAAGGCAGAATATCTTTTGGGTCAAACTTCCGAGTCTCCCAATAGAACTATGGACCAGAAAAGCTATTACAGACATAGCTAATGTAATTGGTAAATTCTATTACCTAGATGAGGGAAGCCTGGGTGGATTGGAAAAACACACAACATGGGTTATGGTGGAAAGATCGATGACAGGGGCCTTCCTGCAAAAATTGACTTATACTGGGGTCCCTGTTCACGCAAACAAATCGTTGATTAATGGGCTATACCCTTCCGTTGTCTTTGTTGCCATGGAATGGGTCACCGTTTGTCAGAATGCCTAGATCGACTCAACAGGTTCTCTCGAAAATCAAGTACCTCTGCTAATGAAGGACGACGGGTTTTTGCTCAAAAACATTCTACCAAACTTCATGATAAGACAAGTAATTCTCCAATAAATAACTCATCTGACCCTATTCAATCTCTTTCAAATTGCCTTCCTCCTGCTATGACTCGTCTTCCTCCCAATACTGCTCATCTCAATCCTGTTATCAAATCTACCACCCTTGTAATCACAAACCCCTGTCAACATTATTAAATCAGTCATTGAGGCCTCCTGACACTCAATCACAGCCCATTGTTGAGCCTTCAATTACTGACCCATATTTTGCTTCCCCTATCAAATTTGGGGCCGCATCTGACAGAACCTTTTCTCCATTCTCGGAAGATTTGGAGCTTGAGACCTTGGCCAGAGAATCTCAAAATACCATGGAACCTTTGTCTATCAAAAAGTCTTTCTTCGATGACCATGACAACTTTTCTTCCCTGGCCTCTCATAAGAATGTCACTACTAGAAGGAAGAAAGGGACACAATATAAACAAATTTGAACTGCACCCTGCTTCCATCAAACCTGGTGGAACATTTCCATCTCCCCAAGCAAATCCTGCATCATTTAGGGTGGGTCACTTTGATGTAAATTTCCCCATACCTCGGGTCCTTAGAGCAAAGCCTCCTGAATTTGATCTTCCCTAATGTCAATCCTCTCTCTAAATATCTGTGTGGAGGTTTGTCGTTACACCAAAACCTGCAGGTGTTGGTAAACGTAACAAATCAGTAACTAGGATCCCCAGGGTGGAAATTACGGATTCCATAGAGGTGTGATGATTCTTCCAACACCTCCCCTCAAACGCAACTCGGGGGAATCGAACCTGGGTCCAGGCTCTGATACCATGTGGAAGTTTGCCGTTACACCAAAACCCGCAGGAGTTGGTAAACGTTACAAATCAGTAACTAGGATCCCCAGGGTGGAAATGACTAATTCCATAGAGGTGTGGTGATTCTTCCAAGAATCTATGGTCTACAATCGACCCACAAAAAAAGATCCTTTAAAAGCATAATCGAAATCCATAATTCTAGAATAATACTTTTATAGGAAACTATTACAAGCAAGGACAAGGCATGGGAACATCTGCTACAGATCTATCCAAAATGGTACGCCTATGCCACCAATGCCAATGGTCTCTCTGGGGGATTAGCAGTCATGTGGAATCCAGAACTATATTATTTCAAAGCTTACAACACCACGTTGGGAATAATTATCTTGGGTGGCCGCAGAGGCATTAAGACCCGACTTCACATTATAAATGTTTATGCCCCATATGCAAACAAAAAGGACTTCTGGAACTGTGCCGATAATAGTGGACTCTTGGATCTTGAATCTCTTATTTTGGCAGGGGACCTTAATTTCTCAATTGAATCTTCAGAGATTTGGGGTTCTCTTTGTCACCCAGACTCATTGGGATGCTATTTCAAAGATATTTTCTTGCAGAAGTGCCTTAGAGACATCATGCCTGATCCATTGGGCCCTACCTAGAGGAATGGGAGGCAGGATGTGCAAGATTGTTTAGCCAAACACCTTTATCGCTTCTATGTTTGAGCTACATTGGTAAGCAATCTAAAGGATTTGCAGTCCAACATTCTCCCAATTAAAATCTTTGATCATTTCCCTATCTTGATATAGTGGACTGGGATTCATAGCCATAAGTCCCCTCCTTTTAAATTCAATCACTTCTAGTTAAAGGATTCATACTTTATTGCTTTGGTTCTTCCATCCTAGTAGTCCCCAAGGGGAGACTCTGCTCCTCGAAAGATGGACAAAATCAACCATAAAGCCACGTTCGCTTAAGTTGAAGGTCAGACTGCTAAAAAGAAGAGACAGGTGAATATCCAAGAAGTCATCTCAATCAACCAGCAGACAAAAATTCTGGAGGACCCTAATTCCCCTACATACTTCTCTGCGCTGCAAAAAAAATGAGATTCTCCAGCTGGAAATATGAAGATCAAAAATCCTTCTCTGTCAGGATGAGCAATTACAACAAAAGAGCAGAATCTTGTGGATTGAAGCAAGTGACAGTAGTCGATTTTTTCTCAAACAGGTCTTCTCTAAGAGCCAAAAAACTCGACTTGGAGTATCAAATCGAAATCAGGCAAACTCCAGACAAGTCAACCGGATATTGAAGCAGAGGTAAGGCAACATTTTAGCAATTTATATTGTTCTAGGCCTTAGGCCCCATTTTACAAACAACTGGCAATGTGTCAGTGATTCCCTTCTTGGTCCAATCCGGAGGATAAAAACCAAATGGAAGGTCCTATAACTCAAGAAGTTCTTCTCCAAGTACTAAAAGACCTGGCTAGAGGTAAAAGTCTGGGACATGATGAGTGGACTATGGAACTCTTCCTACACTTTCAAGATATAATGATTGCAGAGCTTACTGAGATGGTTGAAGAATCCATGGATCTTGGTTGGGTGTCTAGCACCACAAATGCTACCTTCATCTACCTCATTCCCAAGGTCTCCAAACCAATAACATTTTATGACTATCACTCGATTTCTTTATGCAACATAATTTATAAATTGATATAAAAAACAATTGCAAATCGTCTTAAGCCTTTCTTGTCCAAACATATTTCCGGGGAGCAATTTGGTTTTCTTAAGCACAGGCAGATCCATGATGTGATTGCAATTGCTCAAGAGGTCATTCATTTAGTCAAGAAAAACCATTTGGATGCTTGCCTTATGAAGATATATTTATCAAAAGCTTTTGATTATGTTGACTGGGAACTTCTGTGGATGATTTTGGCGAAGATTGGCTTGGGAAGAACCATGATAAATTGGATTAAGGCATGCATAAAATCTGCTTCTTTTGCTATCTTGATAAATGGCCTCCCTACAGATTTTTTCTCAACCTCCAGAGGACTCAGACAAGGTTGTGCGATGTCTCCACTATTTTTCCTTATAGTCATTGATAGCCTAAGCATGAAAAATAAGGTTGCTCAATCACAGGGTCTCATATATGGATGCAAATTAGTGGCTACATTCACCTTGTCGCACCTGATCTTTGTGGACAATTTGATGGCTATTGGGAAGTCAGATCCTAAAGAATGGCTAACACTTCATGGTGCCCTTCAAGACTTTGGTCTTGCTTCAGACCCTTTCGTGAACAAATCCAAGTCCATTGTGATTATAAATGACCCAGATGCAACGTCATCGTCACAGATTGTTAATAGTTTTGTGGTCAAAATCATTCATATGGATGGGGGCTTGCGATACATGGGCTTCATCTTGAAAGCAAATGGTTACAAAATCCATGATTGGGGCTAACTCATTCATAAAATTGAGAAGAGGCTTAACCATTGGACAAACAACTGGATATCTCTTGGGGGTCGACTTGTTTTGATCAAATTTGTCCTTCATAGCATCCCCATCTATTGGATGCATATCTTCAAGCTACCAAAGGGTGTGATCAATAAATTAAAATCCATCACTTCTCGCTTTTTGTGGGCTAGTACAAGCAGAGAAAGGAAAATTCGCTTGGCAAACATGGGTTCGATCAATCTTCCTATTGCCCTTGGTGGATGGAGACCAAAAGACATCGCTACTTTTTAACATGGCTCTCCTCCTAAAAAGTTTTTGGTGAGCAATATCCAAAAAAGGACTTTGGCAACAAGTAATTTGTGCTAAATATTTATAGAATAAGGAGTTCATTCATTGGTTGTGTAATGGCGCTCCAGATCCCACCCACATCTCCTACTCATGGAGTTCATTCATTGGTTGCGTAATTGCGCTCCAGATCCCACCCACATCTCCTACTCATGGAGTAGCCTTCTATCAACAAAACATTGATTCTTTGGTAATCTTAGGTGGGCAATGGGTCCATGCTCTCCTCCAGAAATCAGCCTAGACTTGCTCTCAATCATGATTGGCTCTCATCTCCTATCTCCTAATCTCATCTCTTTCTTAAACAACAAGGGTTTATTTGTGATCAAAGATTTAGCAATTGCTGCGCTCTCAACTCTTTTCCATACTCACTAGAAAGAGGATCTTCAGTTTGATATTCTAGAGGTACTCTTACCAGAATTGCGGAATTACAATACTAATCTTAAACTGTCTGGGATAGTCCTTCCAAGAGATAACAATATTATATGGTTCGTTGGTTCACTGCGAGGGGGGATCATTGTCAAGGAAGCATATAATTTAATCTCTTTTCCCTCAAGATAGATTCTAGTTTACTCTTGGATGGTGAGGGCTTGGAAATGGAATTTTCCCCTGAAATTGAAATGCTTCTCTTGGCTTGTTGCTCATAATCGCATTCTCACATGGGAAATTTTATGTAAGAAGGGTTTCCATGGTCTGGGTTGATGCAGTCACTGCCTTTCATCTGGAGAGGACACACTTCACCTCTTCATCCTTTGTCCCTTTGCCTCTTCAGTGTGGAATGGGGTGCTCCATATGATGAACTACCCTGTTGCTTGGGAAGGTCCAGACATTATCTCTTGTCTTGGTCAGTGGTCTTTGGAACATAAATCTCATTGTACTCTGGCCTTCTTCATTATATGGGGCATCTGGAAGTCTAGAAATGCTTTCATCTTTGATCAAGTTTCGTCAAACATTTGGAGGACCTGTTGTAGTATCCTTTCATATTACTCTGAATTTTTGGCCCCCTTGTCTTCCATTGACTCTCACCCCCTAGAGACCTTTGGTCATCTTATCCTGTGGCCTTCTTCAATGGTGCATCCTCTTTTAACTCATGTGGATGTGGAATGACCATTCATATCAGCCCTGAACTCTCTTATAGGTTTTATTGGCACTGTGGCTTGGGATATAATACTCGAGTTGAACTTCTTGCTCTTTAGGGGTCCTCCTTTGTGCCCTCGGGCTAGACATCTGGTCTCTCTCTTTCTTTGGTGATTCTAGATTCGTTATAGACTCAACTAATTATAAGGGTTCCTTAAATTCTCCAACACTTTAGACTTGGAAACTTTGCATCATAGATTTGTCAACTGAATTTCTTCATCTTCCCATCTTGCACATCTATTGAATTCAAAATAGTGAAGCATATCGCCTATCTAAATGGGTTGCTTCTCTATCCCAGATCAGATCATCTTTTAGCAATTCTACTCTGGCTCTCTGACTGGGGAAGGTTTCATCCCTTTGTAACATAGGTCATTGTCTGCAAGGGTCCCTTGTCGTCCTCTAATGCTCTCTTTCTCTAGAGCAACTTTTGTTTTTCGATTGTGTTGGCCCTTTGATAGACTTCGTTTCTATTGTGGTCATTACGAATCTCAATCTTCTCATCCTAGGCGATTGTGCTTTTGTGTTTGTAGACTCATAATGTCTAGAACCATATGTATCTTCTCTATGGCGATTGTGTCATTGCAGATCTGAATCTTCTGATACCAGGTGTTTGGTCAATTTAGTGATGTCTAAATTGCAACTTTTAAATGTCAACCCGGGGCTCGTAAGTTGATGAAGTGAGGTGTACTATATGTACTTAGATAACCTTTTCTAGATCTTTTGTCGTTTTTATCTTTTTAGTTTGTTTTTTATTGTATTTTCCTAATGAAATGTGATGGAGATGTAATGAAGTGAGTGAATGTGTGTGTGTGTGTGTGTGTGTGGTGACTAAATGATTTCTTAAAACTTAAAAGTGATCTACCAAAAGGCTTTGAATAACAACTGAAATGAAATTAACTCTTGAAGGAAAATGAAAGCATCAAATAAAAGACCAATGGCATTGGCCCAGTACCTCTACTGCTGATAAAAATGAGATTGAAAATGACATCTATATTAACTCAAATAAAAACAAGAACAACTACTTTAACTCTTCAATTAAATCTTAAGCAATGTACAATCTAAGTGACAAATCACACTACTTAATTTTCCCTTAACCTTTCTGCCTTCAGCTGGATTGATCATATAAGAAAGAGTTATGAGCAAGTTAGCAATGTGAGTCTTAAAACAAAGTAAACCAAGCTGCACTTAAGTGATATTCTGGCTCCATTAAAAGTTAGTTGATTATGATAAAAAGAGCCATCAAAAGATAAACAACTTGATAAGCTACGAGCAGAAAATAAAGTGCAAACTAAAGCAATGATACTAATGGAAATCAAAAATAAAGATCAGCAGTCTAGATAAGACGATCACAAATGCCACTAGCTGTAAAAAGAGAAGTAAGAAAACTGTCCCAGGCACCTAAGAAATCTGCAAAAACACACTGATCAGTCATGGAAAAGTGCAGAAATATAAATGAGCAGAATTCAAAGTTATATACAGCTATTGTACATGATCAAAACATAGCAATCAAAAGCATTCTGTACAACTATTATACATAAACTAATAAGAAAAAATGCAAGAAACGAAAAGCACTGTACAGGCCTTAGTAAACAGGGGCCCTCTGCCTACTCCAGCCAACTCAAAAGCTCAGTTACACGCTTAGAAACAGAACGGTCTTCTCATATATTATGTAGCAAAATAAATAGTACAGTGGGGAATCAAAATTACATAACAGCAGCTAACTAATCAGCGTTCAGATACGCTTTATTTATAGCAGAAAAACAAAACTAACTTAATCACAAACTACGTTATTCTAACAGTTGTGTGAAAAACACGTAATCTAGCACAGTCCACAGATTTAGGCAACGGTCGAGGTGGGCATTAAATTTCATGTTGGATTCGTGTTCCCCATCATCTGCGTGGCTGAGGAAGAGGCCAGCTGTGCTTCACGTGCTCTAAAACCAAACACGCAGAGCCGTGCCACCGCCAATGACCTTTGTTGACTGTAGTTTCCCCCTCGTTGACCATGGGTGTTTATAACTGATTTGGCTGAGCTGGAAGGACACAGACCATGTCCTTGATTCCACGCACTTGCCCATGTGGCTCTTCTGACCGAAGGACACCTGGATCATGCCGTTTAAGAAAACAGCTGCGGAAACTGGGATCAGCTGCGGAAACCCTGTGTGAGCTGCGGAAAGTGCAGGTCTTGAACCAAAATTCTAATCCAACAACACAGTCATTAGCATAATTAATAAACCATGTGAAAGTCCTAAAATACAATGATTTAAGCAATTTGATGGAGGAAATGAGTGACAAATGAGGGATATGAATGAAAAAGGAGGCTGAGAGGATGTGAAAAGAAGTGCAGGTCTGAGGCTCAACACCAAGGGATTGTGATTTTGTGTCTGTAGACTCATGATGTTTGATCCAACCATATGTATCTTCTATATGGTGATTGTGTCCTTGCATATCTGAATCTTTTGATACTAGGCAATTGTGCTTTTGTGTCTGTAAACTCATGATGTCTGGTCCGACCATATGTATCTTCTTTGTGGCGATTGAGATTTATTCTCTCTAATCTCTGTAGTGATTGAGATTTATTCTCTTTGATATATGTACTTTCTTTTCCACAACAAAAAACAATTTTTTCTTTGTGAAAAAAAAGGTTTCTCGGTAATTTGGTGGGATGATAAACTCGGGGAAAGTCATATCAACAAACATCTCATGGGGCTCCAAAAAGTGTCTCTCCTTACAAATGTCATGGGCATAAATCACCAAATCACAGAAAGAATAAGACATAAAGGATATCCATATTATTTTTTGTGAAATTAAAACTATCCCAACTACCTTTTTTCCCTAAGGAAAAATCGCGACTTTATTCATAAATGAACAAAATTACATATTGTAAATGCTTAAAAAAGCATATGCATAAATAGCCGATCCCAGAATCCAAGATCAAGAAACAAAAAACTCATAAAAAATCTAGTCCCTTGTGCCTTTCTTTTTTTCCATTTTCCTCCAACCATTATTGTTGGGAGTGGAAGATACAATAGGCATTTGTGTTTCTATTATATTTGCAGGTGATTCTTTATCAAAATCTGAACTTTCTGATGCATGTATTCTTTTAGTGTCGCTAACTTCTTTTTCAGTTGTGATTTTCTCTACCTGTTGTTGTTGTATGGAAGGCATAGGAACTATTGAGGAGTTATGTTTTTCATCATTCTTCTACACAGATTCCTTCTAGACATTGTCATTTGTAGTTTTTTCTGTGATTTCTTCCTTCTCTGCTTCAGCTTCCTGTGATTCAGAAAATTTTCATCCTTTTGGTTTTGAGGCTTGTTGCTTTTTCTTTTTTGGATTCGCTTTTGTTTGGTGGCCAGGTATTTTGAAGGTGACCGGTTCATAAACACATACACCAATAGAAGGCCATATTCTCATAATCAAGTGGCTGAGTCCACTTCAAATTGTTATGGAGTAGAAGAATTCTATTGGGTTATCATCTACTGAGATCTTCCTCTACACATATTCTGGCAAAGGTGAAAATGCCTTTTGAGACTCGGTCTGCATCCGCTTTTGAGAACTTCCCCAAGGAATTCCCTATTCCATGTAATACTATTGGGTAATCATCTAATGAGATCTTCCTCTACGCATATTCTTGCAAAGGTGAAAATGCCTTTTGAGACTCTGTCTGCATCCGCTTTTAGGAACTTCTCCAAGGAATTCCCTATTCCATGTGATATTGTGTGATGCCAAAAATGAAAAAAGAGGAAGATTATGTAGTCAGGCCGAGACTGACATTTTGGAAACCACCACAGTATTTGTGTGGGAATCCGGAACCATGGTGCCAAGAAGAGACTCTGCATTGCCCCAGAACCATGGTCCCTCTTTTAAAACATATTGCAGATCTGTTGCTAAATCAAACTTGACTATGAAAAACCCTTTTGAGCATAGATGAACTTCACAGTTTTTTGTCCAGGTAGAGTGTATCCATTGATGTAAATTCTCCGATTTGAGCCAAAATCCATTGAATCTTCATATTATTACTTTGTATAAAATTCAGAGTATAACTCATTAACTTCTAGCATGTTTATTGTCAAAATCAGCACCTAGTTCATTTGCCCCACAATATAGAGACCAGAAATATTGGGACATTGCTCTTCCTTAGTTTGTGGTTCTGATCTCCTTTTAACTGCGTCCTTGAAAGAAGTTGGGCCTTTGGAGCTGGTTCCGGAACAACCTCCAAGTAGACGTGATTTCAGGAAGATGGTAGATTCAGTTCGTGTACCATAGTCTTGTAACTTGACTCCTTGAAGAGATTTCCCCGCATAAATCAATTTTGAAAACGTTTTGGATTACCTCTCTGTTGATCAATCTTCTGCTGCAAAACTTGTACTCATTCCCAGATCCCAATCCTCATACTGACTTCCCGGTTAGGGATTTAATAAAAAATTGGGTCAGTTCTCCTTCATTCGGATCTGAGGGTTGACAGCCCAGATCCGCCCTCTTATGGGTCGGGTCTCCAGCATCCATCTTTGCGATTCCATCAGGCCTCGTTTTTAAAACAGGCTAGAGTTGTTCCTTCCACCGGATCGGCGAGTGAGAAAGAGGGAAAACTATCTTGACACAGTGACTTTTCGGCGAAATCAAGCGATTTATCTGCACCTGCATCAAAAAACTTCAGATAATCAGTAACCTTTGTTGAGATCACGTTTGTGCCCACCAGATCTTTTCCATGTGGTTGCCCAGAGCACAGATTGCCATAATGTGGGACGTGCTAGATGGAGTTCCACGAGGTCCGACGATTTGCAAGTTGTAACCCTTGCTATCCATCGCTCAACGCTTCGGCTCCCTCTCCAACTTATACTTCCGACCCTAGGTCTACCGGATCGAGAGACTGTTTGACTAGGGTCGGGGCTGGAGTGCTCCTGTCTCCATGGATTGTCGAAAAGGATTTGGAGTTGCTTCCTGTGAAGCGTATCCCCATTGACGTAAGTCTTCGCCTTCTCTGCCTTCAGATCCCGGCTGAGGGAGGCTGGAGCTATAATTGTAGAGACAACTCTGCGTAAATCTAGCCATGAGTTTTCAATCTAATCTGAATCAGCGTGCTGATAGTAAGCAACTCCGTCCAATTACTAGATATATGCCGATGCTCGCGGGGATCCCAATCCTGTCCGATGATTTGCGATCGCGATCGGAGCATGTGATCTACAAACTTGGAAAGTTTGTCCTCCTATTCGCGGGTCATTTGGCGCGTCTGACTGGTGATCTGAAAAATCTTCGTCGATCTGTTTCTCATCCACTTTCAGGGAGTGGAACCTCTTAGCTAGTCTTTCTCTAGCTCACCCAGATCTGCCCTCATCTGAATCTTTGAAACAGAGAGTTCCAAATTCGCGAAGAGTTGCATTGTCAAAAACCCTCGCCTCTCTGCATTCACCAGAACTCGCCATTCGTCCCAAAACCATCCCAACTACTTATTTCAAAATTAAAACCAAAAAACTCTCGGCTGTAAATTATTCTTTATCCATCTTTAACTAGGGTCTTGAGTATTAAACTATTTAAACTTTCATGACAACCTTCAGTATAAGCATATTTTAACTTTGAAGAAACCTATAGTATAAATGGCAGCTAGACATGGATCATAAAAACTCATAATAAAAGTAAAATGGCTTAAACTAACTTATGCTTTGAATATTGACCATGCACAACCGGGGTAACAACGGGAGAACCCAGAACTTTATACAGCATAGAAAAGAATGTTTAATTTAAATCATTACCAAAAAAACCAAACCCAACTGATCCGTGAACATTGGTGATAAGATCAAACTGTTTTCAGAAAATTGTTTAAAAGATACATACCCACCACATTCAGAAAACTCTATTTAGAGTAAGCAACGACAGAATTCTATCCACGAAAAATTCCGAAATTTACACTTATATCTAACAAAATTTCCTAAAACCCAAACTACTGCTTTTGATATTGCCCACACGCAGCCAAGCTAAAAATGGGAGAGCCCAAAATTAGAAATTTAACTTTAAAACAGAATAAAAACAAGAAAAAATGGAGAAGGCATCATATGTTTCATATTAACTTCTGAAATACGATGTTCTCACATTACAAAATTTATATTTAAAACAACCAATCGAATAATCTTACAAACAATTCCTTACCTCTTTATAAAAAAGATTTTCGTTCAATGTCCTCCAATGCCCATCCTAAGTCATGTTTTCTAAATCTCCAGTCACCATTTTATTTGGGAAAAGAAATCGCTAATTTCTTCATTCCACTTCTTTTTGTTGCTCTACGCCACTCTGCTGACTTCTCCTTCAAACCCAAACGATCCTCACTCCATGGCTGCCAAGATGAACAAGGCTCACCCAGAGCGTAACAATTTGGGTGCCCTCAAACAATAACATATAAACTGGGAGGTATGCAATTGAGATGCCCTGAAACCAACCCCTCAGTAATTTGGTATTGCTGTGCTGGTCGATTTGAATAACAAAGGGTTGCACGAAAATAGAGTGTGTACCGTTTAAGGACGCGTGCAGAGCACCACGTTCTGGCTTTGTGAGAGGAGAAGAAAATGCAATTCAATGAACGCGCGGCGCCCCACTTTTTGCGGTTGGATGCAGCTTGCGAGATGTTAATTCTGAAACGTACGATAGTCTTCAGAAGTACGTATTAATTTAGGCAAAAATATCGACGGCGTTATTGACAGCATTAAATATAATATTATTAACATCGCAAAGCGTTAGGATTCTCCATAAATACATACTGGTAGGGTGGATTTGGTGATGATTGCACTGGGGATATTTTGCCTTTATGTCCTGGAAAAATATTAATTCTTTTCCACGTGAACATTCTTAGGGGAAGTATGATATATGATAATTTTAATTTTTAAAAAAATAATATTAAATTGATGATATTGTTTTTGCTATTAATATGATTAGGAAGTATGATACATGATAATTTTATTTTAAAAAATATATACTAAAATTAATGATACTGGTTTTGCTATTAATATGATTGGGAAAGCATGCTATGCTATAATTTTATTTTAAGTAAGTTTTTATAATTAAAGGTTGATTTTATTATATTGCTAGTCAAAATGCTTTGATCTTAAATTAATCGTATGTGAATAAGTAAAGATTTAAGAAGTTGATAAAAATAAATTAAATAATTATATATTTTTATATTTATAAAAGTTTAAAATTCTATTTTTTTTATTAGATGAAATGAATAAAAGAATTGTTTTTTTATTTTATTTTAATATAAATTATCAATTTAATAATATTAAAAAATTAAAATTACTATTAATCACCATTTTGACTTATTATTCAATTTCATCTATAAAATTTTAATTAATTGTAATTATACCTATCACTATTTGTGAGTTACTTGAATTTCAACTAATGTGTGGTTTGTAGGGTAATCAAATTTGTCACACTAGTCCCCACGGTGTCACCCAAACCCCTCACAACCAACAGTATTTCTAACCCTTTCCCAAAGGAATTTAGTCACTAATAATCAAGATTTCCTTCGTTGAAAAAAAATAATCAGGATTCTCGAACATCTTCTTCTTCTTCTAGACCCCTTAGGTTGGAGACCCTTCTTCTCAACACATATACTTGAACTCTAGTGATATACACCTTCAAACATGCACATACACATATGGAACGCCCTACGTTGAATCTACCAGTTAGGACAATGCCTAGCCATCTTCTAGTGGCCCCTTGCAAATACTTCGACCTAATTTCTCCTATATTATAAACGCAAGTCATGAGGCAAGTAATGATCCCTTAAATTCATGAGGGAAGCAACCTCACCTTGATTAAGGTAAGTCATGGGCCAAGTTATCCTCACCTTGTCATAAGGCAAGTCATAAGGCTCATTTTTTGTTCGTGTAGGCTCCTACCTAGCTCGCTCAATCCATTCATCAACTCAGTTTTGTATCCCAGCTAGTTGCATTCCCCTGCTACTAAGCAAGTTGCTCGTGCTTCTGGCACTCCCTTTGTTGTTGGATCAATAAGCTCTAGGACCTGTGCTTAATAGGGGCAAACCTCCTTCTCTACTATTGTTTCCCATGCTAGTTGCTCGTCTACTATTGCTTATGTTGTTGTAAGTGGCTATCAAGTAAGGGATGTTAGCGCGAGAGCTAGATCTAAGCCTGGTGGAAAGTATGTTGCAAGTATTGGAACTAGAATATCAACTCGTTTTAGGTCATCAAGGTTAGACGTGGCTCAAGTTATCAACTTGTAAGAGATGTTGGTAACAAGTGTTGGTGCAAGCCCCAAAAAGTGAAAATCACCAAATAAGTCCTTCCCCCAAATAGTATCGTGTACCCAAACCACTCGTTACCCCACCCTAGTCTTAGTCTTTCCTTCCAATTAATAAAGAAAGAAAATACCCCTTCAAGGTATCAGCGATGGTTTCTCCCTCAACAAGTAGGTCCCCATGCCTTAAAGTCCCCACACCTTCAAGCCATCTTAAGTTGTTGATCGGGCATGGGTGCTTCTTTTAGATGTCTTGGCATGGAAGGGAGGTGTAGACGAATGCTTAATATTTGAAGGTTAAGGTTCCATCTTTAGAGTATAGTATATTATAATGTACCCCTCTATCACATATGTTTCCTAACTGAAAGCTAGGATAGTTTCGTTAGCCGGGGCTAATGTATGTTATTTCCTCTCCCCCATCCCACTCAATTCCTTCATTTATAGGAATAGATATTCCATTACTCACCACCTCACCCCATTCACACTAGCTCACGGACAAGCAATTTCACGATCACTTGAATTATTTTGAGCCAAGATCAAACTCTTTTGTTTTGGAGTAAGTAATGTTAGAGACAGAGATGAAGCATACCAAATCCTTATATATATATATAGATATATATATATATATATATATATATATATATATATATATATATATATATATATATATATATATATATATATGAAATATCTATAGAATAAAGTTTCCCTCTCTCCTAATGAATGTTATATTAACTTATGCATCCATCTGATGTATTCTTATCTTAGGCATGCTTCTCGTAATAACAACACAATATCAAAACTAATTTAAAATATGGGGGCTTTCTTTCAAAATAGGGGGCCTCTATCAATAGGAATTACTTACAAAAAACAGGGGGGATTATTTCACTCAGTATATAAGAATATAACCCTTATTTATGTAGAGTTGTTAAAGTAGAGGCCTTGAAAGAGAGATCAACCTTTGCCTATAGAGTAAAAAGAGCAGGGAAAGGAGTCGTAACTAAGGGTTGTTATGAGAGATCAATCTAATAGAAATAAAGGCCTTTCAGTCAAGACCTCCATTTGGGTGAATAACATCCTTATTAATGAGCATATTCCATCCATCTTTTATTTGATGGATAAGCCTAACAGTTGGGAAGATTTGAGCTCTTTAGACACTCAACCAATGTATTGCGATCGAAACCCATCAACAAAGGCCAATAACCTCGACCGAAAAGTTTTCAGAGGACGGATCAACCAACGGGAAAGAACTGAATCGAATAACCCGAAAGTACTCCCCAAGAAAGCCCTACCTGTATAACTTGGGGGACTCACCTGAGATAAGTAAAAGGATGGGACTGGAAGACAATTAGGTGTCATCGATGAACTACATTTATGAATGTGTGGGTAAACCCCTATCTTCATAATTGTACTAGTTTTCTCTCTAAAACTATGCAAAAGGTACATTGTTAGGGCACATCTAGGTCAACCCAACCTTGAGCCTTTACTCAAGTATTTGAAACACATTGTAATATTCCTAATGGAAATTTTACAATGATAACAAAGTCATGCAAAGATAATAACACAGAAATTTTCAGAAATGCATACACATAAACCAAAAATTTCTCCAAATCCACAAACTGACCAAGATTTTGTTAATAATAGTATTGCAGTACAAATGAGTTGGAGAAAATAAACCTAGGCTTGCATAAGACAAGCTACAAGCACCAAGTGATGAATATAAGAAAGCTCAACAACTATAATAGCAAGCTGCTCTATAAAACTACGTTGTTGCTCCAAAACTACATTGATGCTTGACTTCGCCCCATGATTTTCCCACTCTAGAGTGCCCAAAAATTTCTATAAAAGTAGGAGAATGCTCCTTGCCTAAAACCCAGAAAGGGTTTCTCTTAGTTCGAACTTTCAAAATTTAACCTTTCACAGCTTGGCCCTCCACCAAATTCGGATTCTGTTACTCTGACTGCTCCTGTCAATCTCTTCTCTCCAAACTCTAGCAATCCTCCTCAAATTGCCATCCCAATGATTTCCCAGCACCCCACCTCCAAACTCCCCCCAGATGATGTTGCCCCAAAGGAGTCTCACTACAATGATTGTGCAGTCATGGAGGAGATGATGCAGCTTTGTGTATGATAAAGTGAGAGTTGTGTGTAGGTTGGTCCTCTTGGTTGTAGCTACCCTCCACACTCATGAAAGTGATCAAAGAACAATCCTGCAGCTTCTTCGGTCAATTCCCCAACAACCCAGCTCCACAAACAACCAGTGAATCCTCCCTCTATGCAGTGGTGGCCCCTAGACTGCGTGGTCTACTCCATAAATGCGTGGGACCTGTAGTTGATGCCTCTTCCAGTCTCAGTGATGAAGGAAAGCCTTCCTTGGGTGGCACTCGAAGTCCACCGAAGAATGGTTGAGCTTATCTCCTTAGAAAGCTCTTGTGCTAAACAACACAATATTGGCTCAGTTGAACAACTAAGGCAAATTCGAATTCCTTCTTCCCCAAGAGCATACTTCATGTGGGCCCCATATTCCATTGGTAATTTAATCTTTCTTTTTCCCTATTGTTGGTGGCCTCCACCAACAATTAAGTGGGGACTCCCTCCATCCACTTTTCCTAAGTTTGTATGCCAAAATATTTCCCAACACCCAATTACAAAAATATAAATTCATATTAGCAAAATTAATTTAATTAAGGACATTACAGTCCTCCCCACCAAAAATTTCTTGTCCTCAAGCAATGCCTAAACAAGCACCCTCTCGATCAGTTGAACCAAATAGTCTCTGCACACAATACCAGGTTCCCAAATGTACCACCCAACCATCCTTGATCTTTGCCTCGTCCTTTCAGGATCCCAAGCCATCTTGGTCAACGTGAGGCATCCCTTTATCCACACACGGTACAACTCAGCATAGGCATCAGACACCCTCTGCATATCGCTACTAAGTAGAGCATCATGGTAGTATAAAATCCTGATCATCTCCTTCTATAACTGGTCTACCAAATAGTCCCTCTCGTGCATTCCAGGAGTGGACTCCTGAAGATGCAATCCAATTCTAGTAGGATTGTGTAACAACCCCGAAATTAAAACATGCAACTAATTAGATAAATTATGCGATTTATAATCAACACACAATTTATCAACGATTTAACAATGAATTTCGAAAATATGAGCAGAGACAACTTACATGTGGCGATGATATTCCTTACTTTTGATTTCAGAGTTAAGTGCTAATTAAATCCTGCTAACTGCAACGAAGTTTTGGGGACGACTCTCCACCCAACCGTAGGCTCAGTGGCAGAAAATCATTTTACAACTAGCCACCCCCGAGCCCTTAATCAACGTACTACTACCAGGGAATCCTTTGTCTCACAACACTTTCCTCCTAAGAGAATGGATGATGGAATCATGGAATGATCTCTCATCTTCCTCACCGTCTATTAAATAGAGCAAACATTGGAAGGAGAACTGCATGCACACATTCCATATGTCAACATGCAGCTTTTATTTCTTTATTTTAAGTTTAACTTAATTTAGTAATTCTCTTAATATAATTCATTCTTATTTTATTCCTTTTTACTTTTTGATAACCTTACTTATTTTTAATATTTTTATAGTTCTTTTAATTTAACTATTTCTTATTTTATTTTATTTTTTGTTAACTTTACTTATTTTTACTATTTTTATTTTTATTTATTTATAACTCTAGTATTGTTATTTACTATTTTATTTATTTATTATTATTATCTTTTCTTTATTATAATATTATATTATATTATTTATTATTATTATTATTATTAGGGGACATTACAGATTGAACCCTCGTTTACCTGAGCTTCTCCTAGTCTCCTCCTGTTGAGCGCCCTGCCACATTGGTGAAGTTCCCCACACCATCAATGAATCACTAAAATCCAATGGAATATCAGGATGACCTTCCCCTGTAGAAACCATCTCACCTCTACGGGTAGCTGAACTACTAAGCCATGCTATGCCAGAATCCCAAGCTAGTCCAAAAGGGGTGCCACCATGTTGTCGCTGCACCACTCTAATCATGACAGTTTTCCCATCATGCGCAAGCTGTATCCTCCTCTCTTGGGACCTGACAGAAAAATATCTATGGAATCCCAATGCATCTGGCCCAAGCATCCTCACGATGTCACGACCTACCCATCCAACACTCACTCTGATTCGTAGCAGCAACAAGGAAAACCAACCTTGCCATGCGACAAAGGCCTCAATGCTCCCCCGCATGTCAAACCAAGTTGGAGTTGGGTCATCCTTTGTCCTAATCCCTCTCATCATGAAACAAAGTGTCCAATCAACCAACCAAATCCTTGGATCCCATAGCCAGAATGGTTGCGGCATAGTCCTAACAGCTGCTAGTGCCAACCCGTACCACGTCTAAGGCCCCTGCATGCAATCGATATATGGACTCCATACATCATGAACCAATCTGTTGCGTACAAAACTGCCATGCGTTGTCCATACCACGCAATGGGATCTGTCATCCTGCCTCCTGAAAGCGCTCCCCAATACTACCTGGAATCTAAACATCTACCTGCATGTAAGGTCCACAAACTGCTGTGGATTCTCCTGAGACACCTCGGAATGTCTCACTCAAAGGGGGTCATGCCTCTCCCTAAGTGTGGACTCAAGGGTGGTGCAAGTGTTACCTCTGCATATGGACTACCCCTTGTTGGCATTATGATACAAGTGTTATCCTTGATGGAAACTCACTCACAGGTCAGTTCAGTTTTGATTAAAGGAAACCCACTGTGTAACAGGTCCATTCAGATGTAACAGGGCATTGCTACAAAAAACCGGGAAGATGGAACTAAAATCTACTAATCAGAATGAAGAAGTTGAAGGTAAAGGATGGTGAAAAGCAGTTTAAGATGTATACGTAGGTCCACTTAGTCAAAACAACGTATATACACTGGTTCACAGAACAAAAAGAGCGTATGCATATACACACACTTTCACAAGAAGAAAAGCGCATATATGTTAGAAAATCAAGGAAATTCAAGAAGAGATAATGCTAGGGGCCAATACCATGGTATTAGCCCACAATATTGAGTGGAGTAACGACTATTTGATCCCGTCCAAGAATACCACAGGTCTTAAGTGGTTTTGGTCTGAGGTATTGAGAAAGGCCTAAAACTATATAAGGAGGAGAAGATCATAAGGCCAAGGTGTGCAAGTGAAAAGGGTTTCTAAGAAATACTTCTATCTAAAGTATATTTTATGTTGCAGGGTCTATGTTTGTGATTTGATCTGAAATATTTTGTGCATCTTGAATGCAATGTTGGATCAAGATCATGAGACCTGAAATGACTTATCATTGAATGATCTAATATTGGTTGGGTCAAATCTGATTGTGTACGCTTGTTTTATTCTTTAAATGTCATGATCTGAGTTTGTTTGAAGTCCGAAATAACAATGAAGTTATGAGTTAATATTTACACACACACACACACACATATATATATATCTACGCTGGTTCGTCTCGGTAAAAGCGCGTGTACACAGAGTTCTACGCTTTCAAGTAGCGTATACCTAAGAAAATCCTATTCTTCAAGATCTAACTGATCAATCTGGTTAGTTTTGTTGTTTTATTGTTGTTTGTCAATGAAGTCTTCTTAGATCTAAATGTAAAACTGAATGCATAAAGAGTTTGATATCTGATTGATTGATTGTATAAGTGAGAAAGGTGATCTCTGCTACTGCCTGTGTAAAGCTCTGTAAATGGATAGTAGATGTTCAACATATTGTTGGTTGGTACAAACTTGATTCAAAAGTTTTATGTTTCAGTAGTTTTGAAGGTATACACAGGTTTGATTAAAGGAAGTAGTGTATACACGCATGTTAGGTTCAGTAAAGTACCGTATACATTCTTATGTATGATTTTTGAGATTGCAACTGGTTCTGATTGATTATGCAGGTTTCTGGGTTCAGCACAATGTTCTGGTGACGATGATCTAACTGTTCAAATTAACTGATTATTGGTTGAAGCAGTTTGAAAGTTCTAATGGGTCTAGTATGAAAATTTGATGAAATGGGGCCTTCATATGTATTGTTGTGTACCAGGAGCATCCAGTCTAAAAATTTATGAAACGTGGTCCCTAGATGAAGAGAGAAGGTCGTAGCCTTTTGTAGGCCGGTGCCTATGTACTAGTAAACACATTAGTACAAGAGCCAGGGGGTTGTAGCTGCCTTCCAGTAGAAGCTGGAAAATGAGAGAAGGTTGTAGCCTTCTACAGGTGGGTGCCTGCGTACTGGTATGAGTCTGCACTAGTACAATATTGTAAACATATTTTCTTATTATTAAAAAAAAAAGACAGAAACGACAACAGCAGGTGGTTTTCACCCACATTGGCTTTCCACCTTAAATCTTGGTGTTCATGTGTGTTTCTTATGTGTGATGGTTTATTCTATTTTCACTACACTATTTAATAAGTTACTGATGCACTGGTTATAGATCAACACATGATAGATTAAATCACAAGTTTTCTAGGTATACGTTGGTTTCACTAATCACAATAGTGTGTACATGCTAGTTCACTTCACAGAAGTAGCGTATATAAATTTGTTTGGGAAATAAAATATTATTGATATGATAACAATGATTCACCCCGTGCTCGGTATTATTTCTAATAATTGGTATCAGAGTAGACCCTTCAAAAGAAGCTTGATTGCTTGAAGGAATATCTTTCAAGATGAATAATCACGAAGGCATGGGATCCATCAGACCACCAATCTTCAATGGGAGCAACTTAGTATATTGGAAAATAAGAACCAGAGCCTATCTACAATCACTTGGAGCTGATGTTTGGGAAATTGTGGAAGGAGGATATCAATTTCCAGCAGCAATTCCTACAAACTCTGCAAGTAAGAAGTTATATGAAACCAATGCCAAAGTTGTTAATACGTTATTTGGAAGTATGTCAGAATCAGAATTTGTCAAAGTCATGCAGCTCAAGACAACCAAAGAGATATGGGATAAAATCATTCAGATCTACGAAGGAGACTCTCAGGTAAAACATGCTAAGCTTCAAACTCTCAGAATTCAGCATGAAACTCTTAAGATGCAAAATGATGAGAGTGTTGCTAGTTACTTTTTACGTATATATGAGATTGTTAACTATATGAAGAATCTGGGTGAAGAGATAAAGGAAGCTACTTTAGTTGAAATTTTTTTAATATCTTTGTCTTCTAAATTTAGTTCAAAAGTGTCTGCCATAGAAGAAAAATAGGATCTTCAAACCATCACTGTGACTCAACTCCATGGAATTCTAACTGCCTTTGAAATGAGAAAGGGAGGTCCATCATATATGAGAGAAGCCTCTTTTAAAGTGTCAGCAAAGGGAAAAGAAAAGGAAGAGCACAATGAATCAGAACACATTTCAGAAGAAGAATATGAGGTAAATTTTGTCAAGAAGCTTCAACGACGTTCCAGAAGATTTAGAGGTAAGCTACCTTTCAATGTTTTGCTTGTGGTAGAGTCGACCATTATGCTGCCAAATGTCCTCATAAAGATAAATATGAAAAAGGAAAGGAATATGCAAAAGGAAATATAAAACAAGTTGCGAATAGAAGGAGTTACTATACACATGAAGATAATGATGGCTTATCCAATAGCGATGAAGATGAAACTGACCAAGATTATAGACTACTCATGGCTTATGACAATGATGATTTTTTAGATGCCTTAGAAGAGGAAGACTTTCTTGAAGAAATCACTAAACTCAAAATCTGTTTATAAGAAAAGAATATGATCATCGATATGTTGATACACCAACTCACTGAAAGAGAAAAACACAATGAAAATCTAGAATGTGAAATTGTGGGTCTAAGAAAATAACTTGAGAAGACAAAATCTCTTAATCTTAGATTTGCTAAAGGATCTGAACTTTAAATGAAATCATCAAAGTTCAGTGTTCTCCTCTGATAAGAACAGGTATTGGATATACTTAAGGATCATCTCAATCACAGAAGCTGTCAGCCTCCACCAGAAGCTATCTTGATGCAGCAAAGACCAATGAACAATATGTCAATCGTCAACAAAGGCCTAAAAATACTCATCAGGTAAATCATACCCAATTTACTCCAAGGATGATTATCAGTAGAAGCTTCGACCAACAGGTAAACAATGCTAAAAGATTCTATGATTACATAACTTCTTTAATGGGCAATGTGTTTCATGTCATAACTTTGGGCATAAGTCTGCTCAATGTGTTTCTTACAAAACCATCATGACTAGAGAAGCACGAAATATAACAGGAATCAAGAAAATTTCCTAAAATAACTTTTCTCCTCTTGAAAATGAAGTAGAATGTTCAATTTGTAACAACTTTGGTCATGAAGAATCTGAATGCAAGAGAATATTTTGGCCATCACTTCAAAAGGAGAAAACATCATTAAATCCCAAGATATGGACAAAGAAGGAATCTCAATCAGAAAGATGTGGCAGAGCTCTGTATGCAGAAGGACAAGAAAATCAGTGGTACATCAACAACGGATGCTCCAAACACATGACATGTGATAAATAGAAACTTCATTCATATAATGCTTTAGAAAAGGAAAAGAATGTCTCATTTGGAAATGACACTCCAACTATCATTAAAGGTAAAGGTTCTATCTTCTTGAAAGAAAAGGTTAAAGCTGGAAATGTCAAGTATGTAGATGGTTTAAAGCATAACCTGTTGAGTGTTAGTCAAATGTGTGATCAAGGAAATGAAGCTGTGTTTCGATCAAATGGATGTGTGGTTCGTGAGCTTGATACAGGAAACATTGTGATCAAAGGAACAAGAACTCCAAACAACTTATACATACTCAAAGGAGGACAACAACAATTCCATCCAAGAAAAATAGATGAAAACTGGCTATGGCATAGAAGATTGGGACATCTAAGCTTTTCTCAAATAAGAAAAGCATGCAGGATCAAGGCAGTTCATGATCTTCCAGATATCAACATCCCATAAAATACCATATGCAAACCATGTCAAGTCGGTAAGCAAACCAGATTTCACTTCAATGAAAAATAAGGACCAACAAGTAAGCCTCTGTAACTCATCCATACTGATTTATGTGGACCAATAAGGAAAAAGTCACCTCGTGGAGAAGAATACTTTATTTTATTTATTGATGATTCTTCCAGGATGTGTTGGATAGGTATGCTAAAGCATAAATATGAATCATTTGAAAAGTTTTAGTTAAAAATGAATTAGATCAAAAAATCAAATTTCTCAGATCTAATCGAGGGGGAGAATTCATATCAGATGAATTCTTTGACTTTTGTGAACAACATGGAATAAAAAGGTAATTCTCTTTCGCAAGAACTCCTCAGAAAAATGGCGTGGTGGAAAGAATGAACATAATTGTTCAACAAATGGCTTGAGCTATACTTGATAAATTTGGAACTCTTGCAACCTTCTGGGGTGAAGCATTTGTTGTCATGACTATTCTTAACAAAGCGAATGTTCGGGTAAATAGCAATCAAACTCCATATGAACTTTGGTATGGTAAGCCTCCTACTGTAAAACACTTTAGAGTTTTTGGAAGCAAATGTTTCATCAAAAGGACTGATGAAAAACTTGGTAAGTTTGAACCTAGAGCAGACGAAGGAATTCTTCATGGTTATTCATATAGAATTAAAGGATATAAATGTTATAATAAAATACTTCGGAAAATTTTTGAAAGCATTGATGTTGTAATTGATGAAGCATGCAGAAATCCGGAACAAATAAAATCAACATAGGAATATGACAATGAGGAAGATAGTGAATGCTTCCCCACATCAAATCAATATGATATAGAAGAAGAAACAAATGAAGCACTAGAAGAAGATACAACAGATAGTGAAAAGACTCCATCTAGGTATGTTCAGAAGAATCATCCAGAATCTCAAATTTTAGGAGAAAAATGGTTTGGAGTACAGACAAGAATAAATCTTACAGGGACCTCAAGTTATCTAGCATTACTATCCTCCATAGAACCTCAGAATGTAAATGAAGTCTGCAAATATGAATGTTGGGTCAAGGCCATGGACGAAGAACTTGACCAAATTGAAAAGAATGATACTTGGGAGTTAGTTCCTATACCTCATGATAAAAATGTTATAGGAAAAATATGGCTATTTAAGAACAAGTTGAATGAAAATGTAGAAGTTATTAGAAACAAGGCAAGACTTGTTTGTAAAGGGTGTGCTCAACAAGAAGGTATAGATTTTGAAGAAACTTTTGCACCTGTTGAGAGACTTGAAGCCATAAGGATGTTTCTTACTCTTTCTAGTTTCCGAGAATTCAAAGTATATCAAATGGATGTGAAATCAACCTTCCTTAATGTAGATTTAGAAGAAGAAGTTTATATTGAACAGCTTGAAGGATTCATTCTTGGAAATGATGCAAAACTCGTATGCAAGATTGAAAAGACTCTCTATGGTCTGAAACAGGCTCCAAGGGCTTAGTATTACTGCCTTGACAAATATCTACAACAACAAGGTTTTACAAAAGGTTCTGCAGATAGCAAATTATACACAAAGATTGAAAATGATAAACTGCTAATTATTGTTGTTTATATTGATGATATCATTATTGGTAGCAATGAAGAATCCATGAGTCAGAATTTTGCTTCAGTAATGCAAAAAGAATTTGAAATGTCCTTACTTGGTGAACTTACTTATTTTCTTGGTCTACAAGTACAACAAACAAAAGATGGTATCTTTCTTTCACAAACCAAATATCTCAAGTAGATCTTGAAGAAGTACGGAATGGAAGATTCTAAACCAGTATGTACTCCACTAGTAATAGGATGCAGTCTCAGTTATAACGATGAATCACCAGCAGTGAACCAACCAACTTACATATCTATGATTGGAAGTCTGCTTTATATAACAGGTACCAGACCCGATATCATGCATGCAGTAGGAATTGTTGGAAGGTTCCAAGCAAATCCAAAGGAATTACATCTTTAGGTGGTAAAAAGAATTTTCAAATATCTTCAAGGAACTCAAGACTTTGGTCTATGGTATCCTAAAGATACAAATCTTACTCTTCATGCTTATACAATGCAGATTGGGCAGGAAATGTGGCTGATCGAAAGAGTATGAGTGGAGGAGCATTCTATATGGGTCCATGATTGGTGTCTTGGTTCAGCAAGAAACAAAGTTCGATTGCCTTATCTACAGCTGAAGCAGAATATGTGGTTGTTGCATCTTGCTACACACAACTACTTTGGATGATGCAAGCATTGAAAGACATTCAGATCACATATACTCCACCCATATCCATTCTATGAGATAATACAAGTGCCATTAGTATTTCGAAAAATCCTGTCATGCACTCCAAGACCAAGCACATACCCATAAAGTACCATTTTCTACAAGAATAAGTGCTTGAATAAAAGGTTAAATTGGATTATGTTCCCTCCAAAGAACAGGTTGTTGATATATTCACTAAACTGCTTCCCAGAGAAACATTTGTATATCTCAGACAAAAGTTGGGTGTAGTTACTGCATCATCCTGCTGTTAAATCCAACTTTGAGAGGAACGTTATTATACGCGGGTTTCATGAAGTATAGTCGCGTATACATGTGGGTTTATGTGGCTAAAGGAGCGTATATGTTTTTTTGATAGAAAAACAGTGGGTCAGACTCTGATATGGGTGCTCTGTCTGATATTGATGATTACGGTATGACGATATGCTTTGTTCATTGATTTTTATCTGGCTGACAAAGATGCCTTGATGAATGACTTGCTCACAATGCACAGGTAGCACAGGTTCAGGGGGAGCATTAGCCTTCACACACATTCTACATTGTTGGCATCATGGTTGTTGGGTTCAGCTATGGCTTCACATACTTATATCATTTGTTGCATAAGTCATGTAAATATGTAGGGTGTGATTTGAGTTATTCTGTCATAGTCTATGTTTGAATGAGTCCTATTGGACATATGATGTAATTTGTATTCCCACTTTGCATGGGATGGATGATGTAATAATTGATGTATTTCTGTCATGTATAAACAATTGTTATATCCCCACTTGGTTAGGTGATTGATGTATGTATGAGTCATTGGTCATAGGGAGGTCATACTCACTTAGTTGAGTTATAAAGTCATGTGATTATCTTGAAACACATATCTACAGACTCGACATGTACTCAGGGGGAGCATGGACAACATAATGAATATTGAAGGCGGAGAATAGCTTAGTTTTCCCTTTACCTTTGATGTCAAAGGGGGAGAATATTTTGGTGTTGCTTGTTATCTCTAACAATTTCTACAGCCTGCAGTAATCAACACCAGCATGGTTGCCATCAAGTCCAAATGGAGAGATTGTTGACATTATGATACAAGTGTTGTCCTTGATGGCAACTCACTCACAAGTCAGTTCAGTTTTGATGAAAGGAAAACCACTGTGTAACAAGTCCATTCAGATGTAACATGGCATTGGTACAGAAGAATAGGAAGATGGAACTAAAGTCTACTAATCATAATGAATAATATGATATTGGTTGGGCCAAATTTGATTGTGTACACCTGTTTTATTCTTTAAATGTCATGATCTGAGTTTGTTTGAAGTCTGTAATAGCAGCGAAGTTATGAGTTAATATTTGCAGATCTATACACTGGTTCGTCTCGGTAAAAGAGCGTGTACACGCAGGTTCTAATCTTTCAAGTAGCGTATACAAAAGAAAAGCCTATTATTTAAGATCTGACTGATCTATCTGGTCAGTTTTGTTGTTTTACTGCTGTCTGTCAATGAAGTCTTCTTAGATCTGAATGTAAAACTGAATGCATGAGGAGTTTTATATCTGATTGATGGATTGTATATTGAGAAGGGTGAACTTTGCTGCTACTTGTGTAAATCTCTGTAAATGGAAAGTAGATATTCAGTGTATTGCTGGTTGGTACATACTTGATTCAGAAGTTTTATGTTTTAGTAGTTTTGAAGGTATATGCAAGTTTGATTAAAGGAAGTAGCGTATACACATAGGTTGGGTTCAGTAAAGTAGCGTATACATTCTGATGTATGATTTTTGAGGTTGCAGCTGGTTCTGAATGATAATGTAGGTTTTTGGGTTCAGCACAGTGTTCTGGTGACAGTGATCTGACTATTCAGATTAACTGATTATTGGTTGAAGCAGTTTGAAGTTCTGATGGGTCTAGTATGAAAATTTGATGAAACGAGGCCTTCATGCGTATTGTTGTGTATTAGGAGCATCCAGTCTGAAAATTTATGAAAAGTGGTCCCTGGAGGAAGAGAGAAGGTCGTAGCCTTCTGTAGGCCGGCACCTACATACTATTAAACACATTGGCTAGTACAAGAGCTAAGGGGTTGTGGCTCCCTTCCAATAGAAATTAGAAAACGAGAGAAGGTTGTAGTCTTTTGTAAGTGGGTTCTTGCGTACTGGTATGGGTATGTACCAGTATAAGATTGTAAAAATATTTTCTTATTATTAAAAAGAAGACGGAGATGACAACAACAGCTGGTTTTCACCCACATTGGGTTTCCACCTTAAATCTTGGAGTTCATATGTGTTGCTTACGTGTGATGGTTTATTCTGTTTTTACTACACTGTTTAATAAGTTACTGATGCACTGGTTATAGATCAACACATGATAAATTAAATCACAAGTTCTCTGGATATATGTTGGTTTCACTAATCACAATAGCATGTACATGCTAGTTCACTTCACAGAAATAGTGTATATAAATCTGTTTGGAATTTTTTAATTTAATTACAGACCATTTGTGTTTAGGGTACATAATAATTAATATATAATGTTATTTTTCAAATTATTTATATTTATTGTACATAGTAATTAGTGATATACTACATAGTGACTAATAATAAAGTACACAAAAGTCAATTCTTGCCATCATTACACAATAAGGGGAAAAACATTTTAACCAATTATATTTGAGATAAATAGAAATAAATTTTATTTGCAAATAATAAATTTAATTTCATAATGTTAAACTTCGGATAGATTTTTTTTTTTTTTTTTTTTTTCTCGGCAATATTAACTAATCTATATTATTATATACAGGTAAACATTACATCCAAAAAAGACTGGCTGCCCAGGACCAACTGTGGCTCCTTGGGCGGCTCTATCAGACTCATAATTCTGCCTCGCAGGGCGATATTTCCAGTTTAGAACGATACACATGACACGGTGATATTCCAATGTAGCACCAAAACGGCCCACGCAGGGGCATCCCACAAAAGACGCATGACCCAGAAAGACTATAATAGCCGCGAGCATAACCCAGAGCAGAAAGACTAGAGTAGCCGCTAACATGACTCAGAACAGAAAGGAAACAAACAAAGACATAAGACGTAAACCAGATATCAACCGAGACCCCGTACCCGACCTGAGAGAAGGAAGCAAATGCGTGGGAGTGCCGCTGGGGGTTACTCCTCTGGTTTCTCTTCAAGTATTCTGCACCATCCTTGTCCCTCTGGGATACCATCCCATACTGCCATGGGATCTTGCGCGGGGGCTGGCAGCTCTTGTTCTCGAGTTCGGGAGGGGGCTTGCTGAGGCTCCCTCTCTGAATTACCCTCTGCATTCGATGGCTCCCCCATTGGGCGCTTCCCCCTATTGTCCTCTGGACGTTCCTCAGCAGGGACCATTGACGATCCTTCCTCATTCTCCTCAGGAATTTTGGTGAAAAGCACTGAGATATGTGCATTAATTCCAGCATTGTCCCTGGAGCTGCCCAGTGTAAAAATGACAGAGCCAAACGCTGGGAGCATGGGCGCTCCATCATTGGAGCTACCAGCCTCCAGAAGCTGACTGGCTGGAATTGGGGTAGCTCCCGCCCTTCTGTAACAATAGCAGCAGCAGCAGTGATGGTGAACATCCGCTGCAGGGGGACGTGAGGATTCACCACGCCCTGAACCTCTTCTGCAAGGCATCCTTTCACGCGGCCGCGCCATGGTATCCGCAAATTCCTTATCCTGTTCCAGAGCAGAGGAGGGCCTACTGTTACTGCGTTCCTTACCAGCTGCTTGCTGTCCCCAAATTGGGTCGAGGCTGAGCACAACTGAGCATAGACAAAGACCAGAAAAAACAAGCATGGAGCGGACCTCGTCCGAGCTCTCAGCAATGAAATCGCAGCATCTTCGCTCAGAGTTCTGAGTAGCCTTCTCGTCGCACTGAGCTCCGCACCCCAACAATCCATCATTCTTAAACCCATTAACATTCCCTCGGTACTTGCCCGCATTGAATACTCTCTGCAGGCTTGCCATCGCCTCCAGCGCCTTCATTAAGGCTACCCTTATGCTTCTCCCGACTTGAAGTCTCGGCGGCGAGAGGCATTAAAGGCCCTTGATCCTCACGTGGCAGCCCATGCTGGGCATGTGGCTCTCCCTGTCCAAACTTGATGACACCCGCATCCGGGGCGACAGCCTCTTCTTGGATCAGGCTTTGACATTCCTGGAGCTGTTGCCTGTTAGGAATGATATCTGTGCCTCCAAATAGAAGGGGGAGATCAGTCTCTGCTCCAATGTTGGCTAGGAGGTCCGCTATTTTGTTGCCTTCCCTTTTAGTGTGTATGAAGGAGATGGCTCTAGAATTGCTGAGCTTTTGTGCTATGTCATTTAACCTTGCTTCTAGCCTCCAACTGGGTGCTACTTTCCTTGCTTGCGAGCCATTCTGTATACGGATGGCCATGTTGATAAGAATCTGGGAGTCACCTTCTACAATCAGGGGTTGAAGGTTGAGATTCCAAGCTTGCAGAAGGCCCTGCCACAGCCCTTCCAACTCTGCTGAGTTGTTGGTATCCCACCCTATGTTCCCAAAATAAATCTGTATAGGAGTGCCTTCATAGTCCCTCAATATGCCTCCGTATCCGGCTGCTCCTGGATTGCCTTTGGAAGCCCCATCGAAATTCAGCTTGTATGAGTTTTTGGGAGGGGCTTTCCACTGGCAGATGATTTTGCAGTTGCTATTAGGAGTATTGATCTTGAGAGAATCTTGAGGTAACTGCAGCTGCCAATTGTCTAGAATGTTATGCTCATTATCTGTGGATGGAAGATCTTCCTTATTCCATACCTGAAGCGCCATCGTCTCTTGAATGTTCCTATGAATCCTGCTCCAGGTTTCTTCTAAAGGAGATTGATTTTTTTTGAAAATACGCTGATTTCTTTCCTTCCAGACATTCCAGAGGACAATCCCCGGAATGATACTCCATAAGTGGTTGAGGATCTTACTTTTGTAGGGATGCTTTGGCCATTGTCTTAAGGAATTGATGATGTCGCCCTCCCCTCTACATCTTTTTTGGCATCTGAAACTGACCTTATCCCAGAGATGATTGGCTAGAGGACAGGTATCCAGGAGATGATGGAGAGTTTCTTCACTTTGAGAGCAGTTAAGACAAATCGAGGGTCCGTGAAAGTTCCGCTTTCTAAGCTTATCCCAAGTGAGAATTTTTTTGTGACCTACCAGCCAGAGAAAGTAGGAGATTTTTGGCCAAGGTCCGAGCTCCCATATTCTGCTCCAAACAGGGTCTGGAGGAGAGGGGAAGTTGCATATCAACTTGTAGGCTTCTGAGGTAGTGTAGGATCCCTTGGGTAGGTATCCCCATCTGAGAATATCCCCACCATTATCCTGCCTAATACTTCTTTTCCTTAGTTCGATCCTGAGCTCTTCCTCCTTCCGAACATCTGTGTTGTTGAGTATTTGGTTGCTCTGTTTCCATTTCCTGAAGCCATACTCCATCTCCGGCATCCAGAATTGGTGAACTTTTTCCTGCTGCTGCTCCTGCCTATCTGGAATTAGAGAAGGGTGAAGAATATTTTTGAGTTTAGGCATTTGATTCCAGGCATCAGTCCAGAATCTTGCAGTGCATCCATTCCTGATTTCCCAGAAGCTGTGCTTTTGGATTATCTGATAGTGCTGCTTGGCTGCATTCCATATTGTGGATCCCTTTTCAGTAGGAATGAATCTGATGAGTTCTTCTTGAGGTCGATTTCCTGCATATTTGGCTGTCCAGATTTTTCCCCAGGGCTTATCTGGGTTAGTGATCCATTGCCACCAGATCTTGGCGTTCATGATGGAGTTGTTGTACTCAGGGTCCCTTAACCCAATGCCTCCCTTATCTTTGGGCATGCATACATTGGTCCACTTCACCAGGGCCCATTTGTGATTGGTAGCAGAGCTGCTCCACAGAAAATTGTGCTGAAGGTTTCTTATGCTTTTTAAAACCCATTTTGGTGCAGCTAGAATAGAGAACAAGTACAGAGGCATAGCCTGCAAAACCGATTTGATGAGGACAATTCGACTGGCTAAGTTAAGAGATCTATAGGTCCAGAGGTTGAGACGGTTTTCAAGTTTCTCAAGAAGGGAGCGCCATGCGGGTTGCTTAATGGCTGAAGCCGTGAGGGGTGCGCCCAGGTATTTGGAGGGTAGGGAAGCCGAGGGGAAACCCAAGATGCGAGAAACTGCGGATTTGACCGAGGGCGGAGTATGGAAGAAGAAAACCTGTGATTTAGAGCAATTGATATGCATGCCCGAGGCCTCCGAAAAATCCTGGAGGAGGGATTTCAGACGGAGGGCTTCTTGAGCAGATGGATAACCAAAAAGCATAGTATCATCTACGAACTGCTGGTGGGAGGTGGCAGGGGAGTTGTGCACGGAGATGCCTTTGATCTGATGAGAATGGAGGGCTTGTTTGATGTGTCGCCCCAACCCTTCAGCCATAAGGACGAAGAGAAAGGGGGAGAGGGGATCCCCTTGCCGGATACCCCTGGAGGGATTGAAGGGACGGGAGGGAATACCATTAACAAGAATTGAAAAATGAGTGGTAGTAATCAGGCTCATGATCCAACGGATCCAAGAAGAGCAGAAACCAAAAGCTTTTAGCATATGATGAATGTAATTCCAGCTTAGTTTGTCAAATGCCTTGGAAAGGTCTAATTTGAGAAGCATACCTGCTTGCTTTGAGTGCTTGAGGGAGTGAATGATTTCGTGAGAGAGTAGGATGCCATCCATTATATGTCGTCCTTCCACGTACCCTGACTGTTCCGGAGAGATGAGCCCAGGAAGGAGCGGTTTAAGACGATTTGCTATGACTTTTGATATAACTTTGTAAATGACATTGCATAATGCAATTGGCCTGAACTTGTCAGGGGTGATGGAGTCCTCCTCTTTGGGGATGAGAGTAATAAAGGTGGAGTTGAGAGAGGGAAGAAGCCAGCGCATTGCCCTGGATTCTTCAACTATCTGCCAGACTTCCTCCTTTAGCATGTCCCAGAAAGAGTGAAAGAAAGTGGTGGTAAATCCATCTGGCCCCGGGGCTTTACCTTCTTTGAGCTGCGTCATTGCTTCATCCACTTCCTGGGGACGAATAGGGCGCATTAGGAGATCATTTTGTTCCTCCGTTATGATCTTTGGAATATTGCTGGTGATTTTGCGAATGGCCTGTCGCCGATCTTCTCTCTGCTCTTGATGGATCTGTTGGAAGTGGTTGAGGAGTTCCTCTTCAATTTCCTCATGAGTCTCTACTTTTGCCCCTGTTTGGTTTTGAATGAAGGGTATATTGTTATGCATTCTTCGCTGAACTGTAGTTCTGTGGAAGAATTTGGTATTACGCTCACCCTCCTTCAGCCATCTGACCCTTGACTTTTGCCTCCAGTAGATTTCTTCCTGCTTCCTCCTATTCTCCAGCTGACTATGGATGAGACGCTCCTGCTCCAGGGTGGCTTCTGTGTGCCCCTCTGTGATAATCTTTTGGTGAAGAATCTGCAGGTCCTGAATTAGCTTTTGCTGCGCCTCGAAGATATTTCCAAAGGTTTCCCTGTTCCATCTTTTTAGGTGACTTTTGAGAAATCTTAACTTTTGCTGGAATTGATACATTTTTGCTCCTTCTGGGGGAATGAATGAGGCCCAGGTAGTCTTGACAAACTCCTTGAAAGTGGGATGCGTGAGCCAAAATCCTTCAAATCGGAAGGGTCTTTTGATTAAGTTACCTGGTCTTTGCCACTGTAGAGCTATTGGCCAGTGATCCGATCCAGTGTGAGCAAGGATGGCCGCTGAGATGTCTCCTCCTAAGTGGACCGCGTTGTCTGAGAGGAGGAAGCGATCCAATTTGGAGGCGATTTGGTGTTTGCCAGCCCTGCGATTACTCCAGGTAAAGGTGCCATTACAGAACGGCATGTCTATAAGAGATGTTGCTTGAATGAAATCCTTGAAGCGACTGACTTCAGGCTCCATTCTACTTCTGCCTCCTAGCTTCTCTTCAGTTTTAGTTATCATGTTGAAATCCCCAGCAACGATCCAGAGTGGGTACCTTCTGCTGTTGCTTAGAGCTTCAATCGTGTCAAGGAGCGCTACCTTACTTCCAGTGTCTTGTGGGAAGTAAACATTTGATAGGTTGCCGTAAATATTGGTGCCCAAAATGTGAAAGGTCGCCTGTATAAGGTAGTGCGCTGCATGAAAATCTGAAAGGGATACCGCTTGGGTATTCCATGCTATTGCCAACCCTCCTGAAGCTCCGGAGGCATCTACTGCAACCGAACTACATCCGGGCCAGGCTTTTGAAAGAATGCTGCCTAGCGTAGTACTATTACACTTAGTTTCCTGGAGAAAGCACATTTGTGGCTTTTCCTTTTTTATCATGTTTTTTAACATCCTGAGTTTTCCGGGGCTATTTAGCCCTCTTATATTCCAAGACACCAGCTTCATGATTAACCGTTGACAGAGGGCTTGTAGTACTTTGTCAACTTAGCATATCTGCCTGAATCTACCAGGATTTTCCCAATCTCTATTGTTCTTTGCAGGTCTGTCTTTCTTCCTCTTTTTTTTGTATCTTTTGGGCGCAGACTTCCATCCCACTGGCTGCCTGGTTGTATCCCGAGTTGGTTCTGATGATAAGCTCGAGAAATGATCACTTCGAGCTTATTGAGTTGAAGCTCTGGAATTGTATCGTATGCTTTCTTTTTGCAAGCCAGTTCCAATTCCAGGATGTCTAAGCCATTCAGATCTATACTCTCTGGCTCTTCTTCCATTATTTGCACTTGATCGCTGTCTTCAATGCTGGTCTCTGGATTCTGGGGAAGGTCTGTTTTACCATCAACTTCCATTTCTTTGAGGATCTCTGCAGCATCTTTCTGATCCCTTTTAAGAATGGTAGGGATGATGATGGGGGATGGAGATTTAGGAGGGGGATTAGATGAAGGGGGAGGAGAAGAGGAGGATGGGTGATCAGGGTTGGCTTCAACATTGGATGGGAGTTCCTCAGAGGCTTGGCCAAGAATATCAAAGCTGTTCTTGGTTACTGGGCCATGAGACTTGTTGGGCTGGGGTTTAGACCCATTTTGGGGTTTTTTGTGAGAACGCTTCCTGCTAGGAACTTTAGTGAAGCCGTCCTGGGCAGGGGTATCAGAAGAGTCAGGTAAGCTGATTTGGACATTTTGAGGGCAATCCCTAAAGAGATGACCTAGGGCATGACATTTTCGGCATCGAAAAGGAACATGTTCATAGTCGAGAGGCTGGATCCATTCCTCATCTCGATGGGCTAGAGTTACTGACTCTGGAAGAGCTTCATTGAGGCGAATGAATACACAGATTCGAGCGTAGGAGATGTACTTACGAGACTTGGTTTCTTGTGCCGCTCTGATAAATTCTCCCACCCCATTTCCGATCCTTTTGAGTAAGTCCTCCTCTCAGTATTCATCCGGGAGAGAGTATAACCTGATCCAGACTGGCGCCCATGTTAAATCTTCCTTGTCTGGGTTAAATCTGGGGATCCAATCCCGCAGGTATAATCCAGCCGAATTAAAAAAGTAAGGCCCTCCTACTAGTATTCTGTATTTGTCCTCCAAGCAATAAAAGATTGCTGTGAAGAAACCTTTCGGCCCTAGCTGCAGCGTGACATCCCCTTTTGGTTTCCATTTCGCCGCTATCCAACCATATAGGGCTTTCTCAGTAGGCCAGAACCCTATGAACTTCCCAATGAGGGCATGATCTCGCATGAACTCTATTCTTCTGTCAATCTTGTCTCCTGGCAGCTCGATTCGTGGCCTTTCCTTGGCCACTGGTCTGCATGTGGTTGAAGTTATCTTCGGACCTTCTTCAGACTTTTCTGTTCCCTCTTGGGGACCGCTTTCTCCTTCCTTACGTCTTCCATTTCCTTTGTTGTCGTTCTGGGGTTTTTTCCCCCTGTTCAGGATCTCTCTGTCCACTGAACCAAAAATGACGTTTTGCGCAGGATCTTGCTGCGACGGGGAGGGCTCTGACGCCCCCCCCAGAGGTTGTGCCATGGTGAGGCCCTGATGCGCTGCAGTTCTGGAACTCTGCAGCTGCCTTCTCACCTCTGAAATGATCTAGCCTGGTGTGCTGTCGGCGCCGTAGATGGGTCGCTCAGAACCCTAGCAGAGCGATCGCGTTTTCGTCCTTCATTGAAACTTTACAAATTGTTAATATGGATGGGAGTTGTCAAAAAAATATTAACAAGTCAATAAAAAACTAAATACATTATATCCTACCAACAACATATATAATAATAAAATAACAAATTAATCATCAACTAAGTATACATATATATTATTTATCGTCTTTATCGTCCAACCCGATTATGATTATATTAAATAAATAATACTCTACCAAATATCAAGGTCCCTTTCAACAACACCAATCTTGCCAAGAAAGACGAGGAGCCAAACAACTAAAAACTAAGAAAATTATAGGTCCGATAGACCAATTTGGTCTCAGTGGACATTAACCACTATCATCATCATCATAAAAATGATGATAAAAAAATATGTACATGTATAAAGTATACCAACTAAAATTATGAATATGGAAGTAGTATTATAGATGTATTTTTTAGTGTGTTAAAAGGTGTGTGTGTGTTTTTTTAAATAATTAATTATGGTGGAGAAATTCTTTCATAGTAAAGATGCTTAATTAGTATTATTATTATTATTTTAACATAATAATATATGAAATTTATATATATGTAGATGTCTAATTTAAATTAAATATTATGCCACATATATATACACAAAAAAAATTATTGTATATTCATTTTAACTCTAAATCTATTAAGGTGAAATTTTCTTTAAAATTAAAAGTCTTATTAGTTCAAAATAAATGTACAAATATAATGTATTTTCAATTTAAGAGAAATATGTAATTCTTTTAATGTTTTGTATTGTTTTGATAACTACCATTTTTAAATATATTTCAATATCAAATATCAAATTTATATAATGTGTAATTATTTCATACTCAAGACGAATTGACATGTGACACATATATACACAAAAGAAATCATTGTATATCCAACTTAACTCTAAATCTATTATACGTTGAAAGCTATAAGTCCTTTAAGGTGAAATTTTCTTTAAAGTTAAAAAAGTCTTATTAGCCCAAAATAAATGTACAATTAAGATGTTGATTAAAACATTTCAATTGTGTGTGTGCACTCATGTATGTGAGTGTGAGTATATTAAGGAAGGAATTACTATAGATTATCTTTACTTTAAAATATTCATGCACCGAGATAGATCAAGTCCGTGTAGGTGAATTTTTTTTAAGAATTAAAAACTTCAGAAAAGATAATAAATAATTATTGAAAAACTTATTGAGTTTACAGTAAAACAATTATACCTAGGAAATATCAAATTGTGTTCAAATGTATATATTAAAACTATTTCATTAAATTATATTCTATCATTTATAGTCTTATTAAATATCAACTTTATGAATTACTTTTCAAAATTCTGTACATACTCATAAACTAAAGATTAATTACTTTGCATTTATTTCTCTAATTATCTTACAATTTAAAGATAAAATATTCCAAAGTTGAAACAATTTCATATTTTTTTTTATGAAGTATTGCATTATTACTATTATTTTATTATTTTAATTTCTTTTTAATGTAGTTATTAATAAATATCTTCCATTTGTGTTATTTTGCATGTTAATTTTTTTAGTTATTTTTTAAATGAAAACATTTATTTATTTTTATTTTAAAAAATGAAAATGGCAAGTTATAAAGTTATCTAAACATAATAACAAGTTATATTTAAAAATAAATTATTTCATTTTCAAATTTCAAATTTCAACTTTATAGATTGTTTTTCAAAATTCAATAAATAATCTTCAACCAAAGACTTATTACTTTGCAATTATTTTTCTAAGATAAAATGTTCCAAAAACTAGTGGCCACTCCACATTCTTTATAAAGTATAATCTTTCACCTTTTTTAGATCAAATGTGGTGATCACAATTGCTAGAAAATGCCAAAAAAATGAATTAGTTAGGCTAAATAAAAAATAACTTTATAAATAACAATAAAAATAACTTTATAAATAACAGATATTTTAGGACAATTAGATTTAGCAAAAAATTAATTAAGGAGCCTTTCAAAGACTTACAACAATGTAAATAAATGGTCTTTCAAAAATTTACAACAAGACCAATAATAATTAATAAAGGGTCTTTCAAAAATTTACAACAAGACCAATAATAATTGTTATATAATACTTCTTAAAGAGGAGAGCCTTTCAAAAACTTACATTCATGTTGTCTTAGTAACAATAACTTCCACTATCAATTACTTTTTGCATAATATGCATATTATACTTGTTTTATTTAGCTTTCATCAAATGTGTAAACACCCACTAAATTAAATGATAAAATGTTTATTTCTTCATTGTTCTACTCTAATTTAGCTATATTAAATCTAAGGTCAAATGTCCATAGCTTTAAGAATTGTGCAACCAATATTATGACATCATTCACATATATCTCTTAATGTAAAGTGCAAGAAACTTTCAATGAGATATCTAGGGTTGCACATTTTATAATTATATTTATAAAATATAACAATTAATTCTTTTAATATATAGCATAATGATGAAATAGTTTCACTATTTTTTAATATGGACAAGCTACTATAAAGAACTTGTTTTTATTTGGACGAGTGTTATTATTATTATTATCCGTTACTAATTAATTAAGTATTAAAGGTAGAGTCTAATCAATAAAAGAAATACTATTTTATAATATAACAATACAATATCTAATAAATTTCTTATTTTTAGTGCTTATTTTTAGTGGTTTAAAAATATAATTTTAAATGTATAAATAATTTAAACAACTTAAAAATACATCTTTTAAAAGTTTATATCAAATTTACCACCAACAAAATTGAAATAGATATATCTATCTATATATATATATATATATATAAAAAAAAAATAAAAACAACATTTTATTATAGTTAGATTACACGATTGATTGATAAATAATATTCAACGTTTAACTACTAAATTTGAAATTTAAATATCTACCAACATCATCATTCAATGTTTTAGTACCCATGAATTGCATTCAAGCAAACAATGAGACGGTGAGGTTTCCTCGAACATTATCATGAAGAATGGTGTTCGACAAAAATGACATATCAAATTTTCACACATGCTTACTTTAAAAATTTGTTATTAAATTAGTTATAATGATTAAAAAAAAGTTTTTTTTTTGATACTTTGCAGCAAAGTATGTATTTAATTAAAAAATTTAAAGTTTAATTTGATAAAATAAAATTAAGGTAAAATTTTCCTAAATAATAATAAAAAATAATTTCTATAAAAATTATTACAAGTTTTACCAATTTTATTAGAGTCAATATATGGAAGGAATAAAAAATAAATTGATTTCTATAAAAATATTTATAAGTTTTATTAGAGTTAATATATGGAAGGAAAAAAAAAGTTATGATTTTTTATTTTTTATTTATTTTATTTATTATTATGTGAGTAGGGGAGAGACACTAGTTGTTGCACGCCTTCCCTGTCATGTATGCAAATGACCATCAAACCACCAAATTTATTGTACGATATGTGTCCAACTCACTCTCCCACTTGTCATGGTAGATGGGAAACTAACTCTCGTTTCAATTTTGTTGTTTTTGGTTTTCGATTAAGGTTTAAGGTATATTGTTGTGAGGAAGCGATGTTATTTTGCTTGGGGTTGGTTTGTGGTCATTTTGCTGCCCCAACTGTTGTTCACCTGACGCCTTGATGTTGGTCACTCGACGTTCGGTCATTGTGCTGCATTGGTTCAGGGGTTCGGTTGTTGTGGCTCAGGGTTTTGTTTTTCATGACTCGTTGCTCCATGGTCGTGGTGCACCAATGTTTGGTACAATTGTCTACTATGGCGCTCTACCATATTTCAGTCGGTTCAACGATGGACATGGAGATTTCGTGCTCCAGTGGGTTTTTACGAGGGTAAGTTCTCTTGCCAGTGATTTTTTCATGCATTTTCACTTAGGTTGATGGGTTTTTTTGCAGTTTTTTGACACTTTTGTGATTTGTGTTGAAAGTAAGCTCAGTTGGGTTTGCAGGTGATGTATGGAGAGGTGGTGAGGTCTTCAACACTAATGCAACGTGGTTCATATAGCTCGGTGGCTTCGTCGATGGCTATCCAATAAGATTTTCAATCCTACCAGCTGCTAACTCTGTGTTTGTAAACACATTCAATGCAACAACCCGAGTGAAAAGTTCATGTAATAAAAATTAATAAAGGAAAAACAAGGCCATGGTTAAGGGACACTTATTTTGCACTGAATGTTGGGAAAATATATCCCAGTGGGCATCATTGGATGTGTTTATGGCTAAGGAAATTGGCAGAGGCTAAGGCAAAGGCATTAAAAGACGAAAAATCATTTTTTGCACATTTATTTATGAAAATAAAGGAAATTAGGAGAAAAGTAAGGTGAAAGGTCACAGGTTGCATGTGAGGAGGAAATTGAAGGAAAATAATGGAAAATGAAGAAATTAGAGGCCTCATTAATAAAAAGGCTTTTTAGGATCAGTTGGTAACCTTTTTTCAGTTCAAGTTTTGGAGCTCTCTCATTATTCTCACTCTCTCACTCTTTTTCACTTAGAGTTTTCTTGGAGCACTCTAGCTTTGGATCAAGGAATGGAAAGCAAGCAAAGGGAAAGGAAGGAAAATAAAGCAAAGGGATAGGAAGGAAAGGAAGGATCAATGAAGGAAGAGTAGGATTGGGTAGCTTCAATAGGAATACTTGCAGGTAACATATTACATGTGTGATTTCCTAGCTGGTTTTGACATGCATGGCTTTGCATGTTGGTGTATGGTTCTCTTGCTGTCGATGGCATGGTTTTGTCGGGTTATGACAATGGTTTTCAGCCTAGCCTTGCCTTTTTCCAGATGCCATGGTATGTTGGGATGTTTATCTTGGTTTTGAGCTTTGGTTTGCCGGATGGATTTCAGAATCCGGGGCAGAGGTGGTCTCAAGGTTCATTCCCAAAGGCCTAGGAATCCCTTGACCAGTTTTGGCAGGATACACGATAAATCTTGAGGGAGAAGTCTCGATTTAGGGCCTAGTGATCCGGGTTTGGATTACGGTAAAGCCTGAGAGACTGGTCTCAGTTTAGGGCCTAGTGATCCGGGATTGGATTGCGGTAAATCCTGAGAGACAAGGAGACAAAAAACTCCTCAAGGATAGTGATGGATTTCATATGACATTCCAAGTTCGATTCGGTTGTGATCAGAGCACCAGTTTTGGTGTGATCACGATTTGTTAAGGGTGGAGGTGGTTTAACCTCTAGGTTCCCTTAGTTGTTTTTGGATTGGTTTATCCATGAGGCCCCACATTCATGCTTGGAATATGGCACGGGGGTGACTGGATGAAAGAAATTTTTGGTTCAACCATGTCTAGGTCGGGTGGTATGTGGAAGTCCCAAACCTGGTCGGATTTGCCTATGATTAATGAAAGCTAAGTTCTCTTGCTTTTGCACTTGTTTATATGTGGATTTAATGGTTGTTATATCTCTATTATTTACATGGTTTTATGTTGGTTATAAGCATGGTTAATTGACTCGTTCATGTCATGGTTATCTCATTTATTTACTTGAAATTGTTAAATTGATGGATGCAAGACCTAATTGATGTTATAACAATTAAATGGAGAAGGTGGTGATCCTTCTTGTCATGTTTCATAAGAGTTTTCAGTCATTCATGCTCAGTCTTGTTTCCTAAACCTGTAGGTTGCATTGATACCAAGTGTTTGATGAAATGTTAGTCCCAGTTGGGGATGGTGAGGCCTAGTCCTGCGGTTGATTTTTTTTTAGTAGTCTTTTCATCATGTCTTTGATGGATTCTAAAAGTTATAACAAGTTCTGAGAATTTGCCATAATTCTAGGCTAGAAAAGTGCCTTCAATTTCGCGGACGCAGGCACAAGTTTTCTGGGAAAAGTCCGTGGACACTGGCTTGTAGGCCTATGAGACCGTCCAAAGGTCCCTGGAAGTTGGCATGCTTATAGCATGAGAACGTTCAGAAGTCAAGCAGTCTAAAAGATCAATGGGTTCTAGGGGCGGGATGTCTGAGTGGATGAGATGCCTCCTGGGGGTGTTCTTGCTGATGTGGAAGGTATGGTTGATGTGTTCTGTCGATTCCATTTCCTTAAGGTCACCAAGGAGGTTGAATCCCTTCATAGTGGCCTCTCTTGTCGCATGTTTACCTTGGTTGGTCGGTTACTTGGGTAGATGTGGGAGGAGGGTGGTTACAGATTGGTATCAGAGCGTGGTTGCGCTCTCCTTGGGTGAATGTGTTTGTCATGCATTCATGTCGGTTGTACATGTGTCAGTCATCCTTGTGGTCTATGTGCTTGTTGCATATGCATGGTGTTGGTCATGGTCATAGTGATGTCGCCATGGGAATAAGGATGTCATTGTGTGAAGCATGTTGTCATGAGTGTATGATTGGTTACATGTTATTATATGTCGCTTACATGTGTCATTTTGTATGCTTGGTTACATTCTCATATGTTTGGTTACATTCTTGGATGCTTGGTTACATGTATCATTCTTGTAGGTTTGGTTACAAGTATCACGTTCATGCATGTGTGTGGTCGATTACGCATTGCTTATGCATGTTAATGTTTGCATGTGGTCAAGTATACAGTGGTGTTATGGTTGTTGTTGTCATGCATGTAGTCATGGTATGTGTGTAGTTGATATGGTCATGCATTGATGACTGGACTTTAGCTAGACTGATGGTTACATGGTTATGTACTTATGTATTATATGTCTATATGTTGTTATGATTATGTTATTCATGTATCACGCTAATTCGATGATCTTGCAAATGAGATATCCTCCCCGAACTATGCTAAGGTATGTTGGTTTATTGTGATTTGGTTTAACTGACATAGTATGCCTTGCAGGAAAAAGATCAAATGGCTAGCAAAATGGTAGACTACAAAGACTTTCCCTATGAATTGAATGAGTAGTGTGGTATTGGGCACTCTTCTGATTTGGCAGACACATTAAGGAGCTTGAAGGAAAAAATAAGGAGTTGTAAGGCGGACAATGACAAAATCATGCAGACACAAGAGAAACAAGTAGAGGTTAATGCAATATTACTTCAGAGTTTGTTAGAATTGTAGCGATAGGGACCACTTCGGATCAGCCATGAACAGGAGGACATAACTAATGGGGCATATGGAAGCAGGTCTTATGATGGCCACATGGCGGACATATATGACATGATCAGAGATGGAAGGTTGTTGGACACTTTGGATAGGAGAGGTGATAGACAAGCATCATGATTGTCATCGTTATCATCCTTACAGGAGGAGTGTTGGCTTATGGGGCCTGACCCAAGTTCAAATTTATTTAGCCAAATAAATCCCTACACTACCGACCCTTTCAGCATTAGCCCACGGAGCACGGACTGAAGTCTCACCCAAAGTAGTATGGGGGGATGCTGGAACCAAGTCTCCGCACCCTTGAGATGTTTGTGATGTTGGTTTAGTCCAAATATGTCTGCCTTTGCGCAAGTCGTTTCGCTCACTGTTCTAACCTTCAATACCTTCGCATTTGTTATAATTGTCTTTTGTGCAACTCTAACCAGGGGCTGAGATGCTTTCGCGTTGCTATGGCAGTGACCTACGCTATTTCCCCAAACTACACTGCATATCTTACTTATCTTCTTAATAGACCTTACTTATCTTCGTGTAAACAATTATTCTATCTTGCTTTTACTTAATCAACACAGTTATACACATTTGTGCATCATATAAGCATTAAAAGTGCAATTTATATCCAATGTAACAGATGCATAAAACAGGTAATAAATACGTAGAAATGATAGGAAACTTCTCTTTATTAATACTTCCAACTGTTACAGACTCGACTCACCTTGCGCACTCAACTGCAGGGGTCTGCGGGCTACGCACTCAGTTGCGGACAACGCACTCAGCTGCGGACGCACTCAGCTACAGACTACGCACTCAGCTGCAAAGCCTTCTCCTACTCTACGACCCAAAACTAGACTTTTCACTTCAAATCTATCTCGCACACATCATGAGTTCTTCATTTTCATTATGCTATCAAACTACTTAGAGCCTCGCTCTATTTATACAATCCCATGGTCCGCGGACCATGGGCAGATATCTACAGCCGACATTACATTAACAAATTTAAGAGCGGACAACCCTATGACTCTTTTACAAACTACCTGCTTCGCGCCCATGAAATGTGGAGTCTTTACATCGGAATTACAATCTTTGACCAAAATCTTGGCTCTAAGCCCCAAAACTTCCCTTGGGGGATCTTGTGCCCAACAGGCCCCCAACACAAACATCGTGACTCGCCCTCGAGTCACTCTGTCGGTGCGGAGATCTTTGCGCGAAGACCTCCCAACTCTAACTGGATCGCTGCAAGTTCGGCAGTGCACTGAGTAGCTGCATGCTGTACTTCCTCTATGCGTTGTTCAGTGACCATTGTGGCTGAACTGTTGCCCTAAATCCTTTCCTGTGTTGCTTGCAACTGCGTGAGTTTCGCTGAAATGGAGGCTGTAATGGTATACACCTCATCAATCCACGACTATAAGCGCGCCTTCAAAACTGCTTCCTTATGCCGAGCAGCATCCACCTGCTCCTTGAGTGCTTTAGCCTGCTACATCCTAGCGAGCCTTTATGTGAGGGAAACCATCTACGCGGTCCCTTTCACTTTGTCGTATCTTTGTTGTAGCTCACATGCCTCTGTCTCTAGGTGATGTATGTTTTGGTCCTCCTGTAGGATGGTGAGGACCTCGAACGATTGCTCGAATAGATTTGTGTAGTCTGTCAGGGCAGTGTTGACTGCCGCCATTGCTGTGGTAATCGTGGTGGTGCATTGTTCCTTAAAATGCGACAGAGGTGAAGGCTGCGTCTTCAACTGCAGTTCTAATATTTGAAGGTTCAACTCCAACGGGACCCTGGCCATTTCTTCCTTTGCCTTGCGCACCCCTGCTGCTAATTTTCAGATGCGCGCCTCCACTGGTTCTTTTGCTTGGATGGCCAACTCTGGGACCATCTGGCAGGCTTCCTCCACCACCTGCACTATTTGTCTGTTTTGCGCCACTACCTCGTCGCGCTACAAGCTCAACTGTTTAATGTTGATGCACTGCTCGCTCATTACCTAGAGTGCGTGACCCTTCTTGGCTCATAGTTCTGCAGTGACTCCATCCTGCAAAATACAGAATGTCTCCTGAGGGAGCGTAACCACGTTTAATCCGATTCCCTTCAACCCACTGACCATAGGCCTGTCAGCCTCATTTTCTATAACGAGTGTGCCATATGGCAGCACTATTGTGTTAGTCATCTAGGCGCGTAGCATTTCCTCGGCCGCGGACGTACCTACTATGAGGTTGGTTGACACAGTGCCAGCCTATGGAGTGCGCACCTACAACTCCTGTATCTGCATACGGAGATCCCCCAACACCATCCGGTGTTGCTCCTCAAACTATTGAAGGGCCTACGCGGTGACATCCCTCACCATCTCAGAAATATCATGGAGATCCCCTTCAGTGAGGGTGATCGGGTCGAACGAAGTCTTTGAAGCCTTCGACTTCTTTCGCGGCCCTACCTGCTCTCTTCGGCGTGGACGTTTGAGCTGGGTTGATGATGTCTGCGTGTTCGCGCCACCTTGTTCTATGTCAGTCTCTGGCTCAGGTGAAGGCGACTTCTGTCCTTCGCGTTCTTCTTCTGTTGTCTTCTGTTGCTCTTCTGCCAGCCTTGCAACGTTGCGTGCTGCCTGGGCCTTAGCCGCTGATTCTTCCTTCCTGCGTTTTTCTGCCAACTGCGCCATCTGTAGTTTCTCCTCTTCCTTCTTTTGCTGCGCAACTCACTTCTCTACTTCCACCGCGGAGCCAGCAGGAGCGCACCACTCCGACGACCAAGACTCAAGGACCGCGAAGATGACATCGTTTGTCGCCAGATAGGGTAGCTCGTGCCATGTCTTCGCGAGGTCCTTCCACGCCCTAATGTAGACATGGTGGAAATCTTCCTTGAACTCCACGAAGCTCTGTAGACTATTATAGACCATGGGTGATAACCACGGCTTGCGATTAATCCCCATTCTGATGTTCATCTCCATGAGCACCCAGAATATTTTTCTCTCCCTTATCCTCTGCGCATCCCTGGTTGCCCACAACGAAGCGTACTTTGCTGCCTCTGGAAGGTCCTTCGTGATCGTCGAGAACTGGCTATCTTCGGGCAATTCCCATGCCACCAATACTATTGACAACAGAAGCCACGCATAGTGAAAAGTTTCTCCTTGCTCCTGTGCCTCGTGGCAGTTCTCAAGGAACTCTTTGCATAAATAGTTTATCGAGTTAAACTAGACCCCTTCTGCGCATTGTGTTGCTAATGCAACCACCAGTGCGGGCAACTCATCCGCGCGACATTTCCACATCACCTTCCCTGCCAAAATCTGCGTTGCAACCTTGACAGCAGGGTTGTTGATGCTGGAAATGGCCTACCCTCGCTTCTTCTTCTCCAGTTTAAATTTCTTCTTCACAGCCTCTACGATGGCCAAATCATCACTCTTTCCCTCTGAAATGTTTGCTGGGTCCCCCCCTTTGCAAGGGAGCCGGGTAATTCTGTGAATCAAATGGTCTGTGATGGGGATGGGCTCCTCCAGCCATAAGTACCCATCATGCACCAAGCAGAGCAGCTGCCTGATGACAAAAATAGTGACTGGGGCGCAATGGAAATGCGGCACCCAGATCAGGTTTAACAACCCTGCTTTCTCAACTCTCAGCCATTTGCACGACTCCAACTCTATGAGTCCAGTCAGCAAGTCTTTCTTGTGGCGCATTAGCTGCGCGATTGCCAAATGTGGGAATTTCTCATGGTTTGCAAGATCCCAGTCTTCAAATTTTAGTATGGGCACTCATCCCAAGTGCGCTCCTTCAAAAATAATGTCGTCATGGAGCAGCAGAGTCTGTAGAGAGCTCTTTCTCTCATCTATATCTTTGGGCACCTTTGCTTTACACTTCCGCAGAGGAACATATGCGGGCAGCCCGGTAAGAGGGTCAGCACCCCAGGTTTCAACCTCCATTTCTACATCGTCCTCCTCTACCAGGATTTCTTCAAATTCTTACTCCTCATCGGCCTCCAAATTGATAGCCTTTCCCTTTTCTTCCTTGGTGAGCCTAGTCCTCAGCGAATTTCTAGGTGATACGTGCACTGGTACCATGGCCTGCTTGTCATTCTTGGGTCTCAGCGTGTGCGACAATTTAGGGATTTATGCAACTATCCCGACACTTTCTAGGGCTTCCACTTCTGTAATGGCTTGTGCGGCTTCCTTCGAAGTCATTACTCTAGTATCCATGGCTTCTTGCAGCCATAGTGCGATTCCATAATTCTCTCAACGTCTCGGGTAATTGCTCAAGCAATGAATTCACCTTTGGAAGATCAAACAAGTCTGGATTCATGAATGTCTGAGCATGCAACAACTCAGTCCTCAAATTGCCAAGTGTTGTTTGCTGGAAAACCCTTTGTAATTTATAGCGCCTTTTGAATTTGAATTCGATTGTCCCCCCCACATTCGGTCCATTAATGCTCGATTAGCGGCAGATTTTCAAGAATCTAGCCCATAAAGTTCACCTTAAATGCTTGCCGCCCTCTCCATTTGCTCTCAAACCAAGCATCACATCGTGAATAGTGATTGTAACGATCACTTTCCAGCTGACCCGCACGGTAGCACAACTACCCTCGCGCTGTCGCGGACCCTATGACACTTCGCTACTATGCGCAGTCTTGACCTCGTGCTGTCCCTGGGCAAAGTAGTTTATAGTCCCGCGCCTCCTTTCAGCTACTTGGAGCGCTAAAATTGTGCTTCTGTTGGCTAGTCAGATGGTCGAGCCCTCTATGTAAGGCTTCAACTAATTGCCATTGACTTTTCCTGGGAAGAGTTCTCCATTTAACTTTACCAACTGTACCGCGCCACCATATGTGATCTCCTTAATAACATACGGTCCCAACCAATGCATTATGATCTTCCCTGGGAATTTATCAAACTTACTATCATACAACAATGCCAAATCATTCACCTTGAAGGTGCGCAACTTAATATGTTGATCGTGCCAAGCCTTTTCACGCTGCTTTTGGAACTGCTGGTGAAATCTTGCCAAAAATCGTTCTCCCTCAAGCTCCTCCAAGTGCGCGAGCCTCTCCTCCAGGGCTCCGCGATTCGTCATACCTGTGAGCAGTATTATGCGCAGACTAGGTCTAATGTATTCCATAGGCATTACGGCTTCCACTCCATAGACAAGCCTAAAATGTGTCTGTCCCGTCAATTTCTTGCATGTCAACCTATAAGCCCATAATACTGCAGGTATGCGCAAGTCGCAATCACTTCGCTGCGCATTGCATACCTTGTTCAATGTGTTGCACACCTTGTTGAGCACCTTTGCGCATAAAATATTTTGTGCAATAGCTCCTCCTGTATAATGTCTTCCCAACATTAAGATCCATTTGCACCTTTTTCCCTCCAACACATGCTTATTGACCAGGTCTTTCAGCGCGGAGTACATGTGCATCTGCGCAGGTTGGGGCTCTTTTCCATAGGCCTACATCCTCCTGTCCAGATGCGCGCATCGACCATCCTGTCCATTATACTTATCTGTTAGTCGCACCCTATGCTTCCCAAATCGTGTGCGCATCATTCTCCTACATTCACGCCAGTCGTCAAAGCTCCCTTTGTGCGTACCCCACCATCTCGCGGGAATAGTGCGCAATACCCAGTCCAAGGCATAGAATCATTTCTTTTCTGACACTTATGTTTCAAATTTATCTAAGAAGGTATCTACCTCACTTAAACCATCATAAGTAGGCAAGTCTCTTACTTCCGTCGATACGCAGCGCAAAGACCTTGTCATCATATTACAATTCAGTGTAGTTACCTCATGTAACCGATTCTACCATCGCTATATTTCCTCATCCGAATCTGAAGTACAGGAGCTTTCGCTCTCCCATGTAATCTGCCCATCCACGGTGGGATTCACCCAGTCCTGGTCTTGTGCTATATCTTATAGATGCAGTGTGTTAGAGTCGGTTTGTTTAGCCCTCCGTCAGAGATCAAAACTCTTTATGCATTTCATTTTTAGGTGTCCCGCTCCATTCATTCAGCTGCATTCCGCTAGGGGCATGCCATGATCTGACGGAGAAGGTCATGCTAGTCATTTCCCCTCATGTCTGGCTCCTGCTGGCTTAGGTCTTTTGTCAATGATCACCAAAGTCCATGACAGTCAAGGTCTGGTCCTTTAATGGACAAAAGTCATTTTCGGTCATTAGGTCTAGGGATTAAATCAATTTGGTCTTTAAATATGTCCAGTAAAGCCATGTAGGCCAGAGTGATGCCCTTGTAAAGTAATGATTCACAGAGTTTCATCGTCATATTGATAAACTTCGACTGTTCTCCAAAACTTTGTTTTGAAGAAAAGTCAAACAGTGTCATGGGTGATAAAATTTTCAAAAAAGTCTTTAGTTGATCTCTTCAGGTGTAATCATGGTTTTCGTGGCCAAATGTCCTGTCAAGCAATCCCTGCAAAGAGTGTCGAAAATTTCATCACTTGAGCCAAATTCAGAGGAAAAGTGAAAATCAGGGTTGTTTTAAAGTCAGTGAAAAAGTGTCAAACATAACATTAGAAAGTGGGTTTTTTGAAAAAGCAAAATTTAAATCATGACCTCCAAGTCTATATATACAAATTCCCACCAAAATCAAAGTCATTGTGCAATCAAAGGCATAGGGAAAACATTACAAAGTCGTGGAGAGTGCAATCGCGTGGTTTGGAGCAAGTTTGGAGGCCATTACAGGCGCGCGACGCATATAGGCAGGGCGCGGCACACACAAAGCCCGCCCGCAGTGCAAATTCCTAACTGTCGCGACGCACAGCCAAAGCGCGACGCACTGGGTTTTGCGCGCAGTGCACACAGACAAAGCACTAGAAACGTGCCAAAACTCCCTCAATTTTTTTATGAAGCACATCAATTGCAAGGTAGGCTCGAAACATCACTTGTTCATCAAATTTTATGAGTGATATGGTGGTTTTATGCCTGTGATTGAATGAAACAAATTTCATAAATTCAACCACAAGAAGACACCAAAAACCATTAATGCTAGGGTTGTATAAGTGTATGTTGATGCCAAGGCTCTATTTTTCCTGCCCTACCACTTTTCCTTATTCCCCTATGCCATTTTTCCTATTATCACTACCCTAACACTACCAAACTCATATTCCCTTTCCCCTCCTCCTATTGGTCAATAAAAACCCCAAACCCTACCTTATTAAAACCCCAAACCCTAACCTATCAAAATACCCAAAACCCCTACATATCCCTAAACAAAATTCTCCCTATAACCCCTATTCCCATTACATTACTCCCCTCCTAATACTCCCTTTGTTTCATTGTTCCCCTTGGTGGTAGATATCACAAACAACACCCAGCTTCACCATCATCAAAGGGCAGCCTTAATACAGTATATAAACAACAGTCATGGCATCTGAGGGTTCATCAGAGTATGAGGTGGAAACTCACAGTGATACAGCTTCAGGAGAACAGGCCCCCAGGAGACATCACAGGAGTGGAAAACATGTTAGGGATGAGCCAAACACCCTCACTGAATTACAGGCATGCCCTCTTGCTATGTCATGTTTCCAGCACCTAGCATGTTTTGAATTTTGTCAAAGGGTGGCAAATGTTAGAGTTCATCATGAGTTGGCCTGTCCTTTTTTGCTTCACCTACATGGAGGTCAGTCTATCTTGGCTGGGGTCACCTTCACATTGACACCCGAAACTATCTCAGTGGCAACAGGCATACCAAATGTTGGAGAACAGTGGCATAAGAAGAAGAAGGTGGATAGGCAATACTATGAGCCTTACATTAAGGCCAATTGTTTGAGGCATCTCACAAGAGTCTTCCCATTTAGATATTTGAAAGATGAGTATGCTCCGCTCATGAAATTGATCATGAAGTACTTCAGTTGTGAGGGGAGGTTCTCTCGCCTATATGCCTATCACATCAGGTTGCTCATGCACTTTACCAGGGTGCGGATGATGAACCTCCCATTTTTCATTTGCAGGAACATAGAGAGGATGAAAAATTTCATGCAGCATAAGACCCCTCAGCAGCAGCTTAACAGTGTTTATCACTTTGCTCTTATCCGGATTTTGGTGGATCATCAGTTGGGATTGCAGGGCATTGCTTGGGAGGACTTCATCTCCCGTGACTTCTTCAGCACTCCACAGGTAGTATCAGAGGTAGAGCATGAGATAGGTGGTCCTTCTCATCAGTATGAGCGCCATGAGACCGCTACTATGCCAGTATTCATCACCTATCAGAGAGGCAGTAGACATTTGTTTGCAGCAGCAAAGCGAGTGTTATCTCCACCTGGGGTGGAAGGGGCCTTGCTTCCTACATCGAAGACACAGGAACAAGACAGAGGTAAGGAGCCCATGCATGATGAGGGGCCTTCAAGTGAGCCATCAGGTGAACGAGAGACAGAATTCGTTCTCCTTCATGATGATGAGATAGATACAGAACCTACAAATGCAGAGCTTAGAGAGATCATCCAGGAGCAGAAATCAGTGATTGAGGCCTTATCCCTTGACTTGGAGAGGGCTAAGTGGAACATGAAATACCTGGAGCAGAGAAACAAGCAGCTTGAGGATCAGCAGGCGATTATGGAGCTACAAAACATTCGTGAGCATCGCCAAGCTGCACAAAGGAGAAGAGTTGAGCTCACATCATTGGAGCAAGAGATCAATGAGGACCGGGAGGCCCATCTCGAGAGCGTTAACATGCACTTGGAGAGGCTGCTGGACAAAGCCGACAAGGACCATGCCTTACTGAGACACATGGCTTTCCATTACAGGGCACGAAACATGAGTGCAAGGGCCCGGATAAAGAGCTTGAAGGCAAAATTGAGCAAAGCAACAAAAGAGGCAAAAGAGCAAGATCGGCTTCGAATCTTGGCTGAAGCTTCTTTGGCATAGCATAGCACTTCATAGAGAACCTCTAGCCCAAATTCCAAGAAATTTGAGGAAATTTTGGGCACATGACAAATTTTTGGGCAAAACACAGGTTTTTTCTCCCCGCTAAAAATTGGGAGCTCCAAATGAATAATGGTTTGCATTTTTGGATTCAGCATGAAAAATCACGACTATTGGTGCTTGGACAAGAAATTTGGGCAAGATATGAGTCTCCAGGAGGTCAAAAACACCCAAAAAATGACCTCTCTGCCCCTATTTTGACACACAGGAAGCAGCTTTGGGAGAATGAATATTTGGAAGGGAAAATGAGCACCAAATTCATAAATTCCACTTGGGTTAGAAAGTAGACAGGACAGGATTTCCAAAAAGCACACTTGGGCACATTTTGGACTCCTACAAGTGCCTCAAAACAGGCTCCCAAGTGGCACGACGCACAGAGAAAATGGCGCGGCGCATACAGGAAAAAATGCCAAATTTGCCTCCATTTCGCGAAATTTTGATTCACGACTTCTCCAAGTGGGTCCGCTCATCTACATTTCGGTTTTTTGGCACCTAAGGTGGCATTTAAAGTATTTTCTCTCCAGATTGGCTTCTATCCAAGTGGCGAAAGAAGGCAAATGGTCACCCAAGCCATTTGTCATGTTTGTAACGCTGCACCTGTAGCTGATGGTTGGCTCTTCATCTCCATTTTGTAATGATTCGAGTAACTCCCCAACCCTTGGGCGTTCTATCTCTTCATGGCACATTCTATATATTGGATGCAAACCATTTGCAAAGGGTTGGTTGGCTTGTAACTTCTGGGAGACTATGGGAGAGAAACTCTGTTTCTTCACTGTATATTTTGACAAAGAATTAATGAAACGCAGCGGCTCTGTTTCATGAGATTCATGTGGTTGTGAGTGTAGTAAATGTGTCTCTTATGTTTCATATGTATTTTGTAATGTTCATAGTTCAATTCATATTCATTTCCAGTGAAATTTTCTGAGTTAGATAAGGTAGAATTCAATTTTATTGCTCTACCTGTGGGAAAATTTCATGTTCAGTGTTCTTCTTCTGTTGAAAAGGATTCATGTACTTATGCCCTTTTCACTCTCCTAAGAAATCTCTCCATTCCGCGTTATTTCGAACTAAATTGCTACACTTTACGCCTATCTTGCCTCATGGAGTAATCTGTGCCTTTGTATGAAATTCTTTGTTCATTGCTGTCCGTTGGTCCCATAACATCCCAGCAGCTCAGTCATTCATAAAAATTGTTTCTTGTATCCATATTCACTTACTAGCCAAAGATAAATATTTCACTGTAAGTCATCTCAGACTGTTTCGTTTATCCATTCACTGAGCGTGACTCGGAGAGAGCCCTCTCTTGTTCTGGTAGGGCTTGCTACTAGATTGAGCGTGGTTTGTGGTTACCATGAATTTTGCCTTCCTTCAGCCTAAGGCAGATGTAGGCTCTAACACAGTGCAAATCATCATCACTTTCATAGTCACGCACCGGCTCCGTATAGCGCAATCCTTCAGCAGGGTCTAGGGGTACAATTACGCGCAGTGACTTCTTTTCAAAAATTATTTTGCGCTTCTTCAGATTGATTACCCCGTTCATGTCAGTGGCCCAGTGAATTCCTAAGAGCACGGGGTAGGGGTTTCTATCATCAACAATCTCTATCACTTGAAAATCCGCTAGCGTGCTTGCTCCCTCAATATCCACAGTTATTCCCTACAATCGCCCCATGGGTATTATTTTCTGCTGGTCCGCCATCCTCAGCTGAATTGGAGACCACTGCAATGCAGGTCTTCCCATTCGCTCCAATGTCTGTTTCGATAGAACATTCACATCCGGTCACAAATCCAAGATGACTTGATCCATCTCATATTCTTCGATCTGCGTGGTTAGCCTCATTTCTCATCCCATCCTTGTCTTATGCTTTCCAATCTTCCGGACTACACGCAGTTCTCCTGGCGCGGTCCCAGCACACCTGTTGATGAGTTCCTGTAACCCTTTCACAGCCTTACTGTCGTGCAGTAACTTCATACAGGTTTCCAGGAACGTTGTGAGCATAGATGGGTCCATTTCTGACTCCGGTTTATCTTTGCTTCCTAAAGTGGAGGCATCAACGAAGTTATTCTTAGCTTCCATGAAGGTTTCATGAGTGCGCTCCAATTCAAACTCCGCTTCTTTCGTCAGAGCTTTGCGAGCCCAAGTACTATCTTTTGGCTATTTTCCTTTGTCATCTCCTGTCGCGATTCCACTTCAGAGCACAATGTTCACATTTGGATCTTCCTCGCATTGCTCAGACCTCATCATCTGTAGGTTCTGAGTTGGGGGAGGCGGTAGCACTCCTTTGTCGCGTATCGTAGCTATCAGCGTAGGACAATATTCCGTCTCATGATCAAACAACGTGAAATACAAACACAACGAGTGCATTGGATTCATGCAATCGCGGGCATAATGTCCTGGCCCTCCGCAATTATAGAAAATCAACTGTCCGCGACCTCTTCCAGGTCCTCCTTCGCCTTGACCTCATCCGCGCCCCTGAAATCCTGTTCACGCCACTCCTATATTCTGGTCAAGGGGCCACGTTTCAGCCTGAACTCGGTAGGTGAGAGTTCTATCCATCATCAACTTATAGCTTCTGTAAGTGCGCTCATCATGTCCCACTAACCTACACAAGTTGCAGAACAACGGTTGAGAATTTTGCATATACTTCTGTAACAAGTGACAATTGTCAGTGGCATGTTTTCCTGCTATTTAACAAATCGCGCACCACAAAGCAGGCACCATGCTAGGTCCTACTTGCTCTTCCAGCCTTAAGGGCATCGGTCCTCCTCCTGCGAGGTAATTTGTGAAAACTAGGTAATGGTCCTTGTCGTGACCTTGACCCTTGCATTTTACAGACCATACCTCTTCGCGCACTTCTGGTCGAGTTGTCCTGTCCTGTTTCACACTCTGCATCTCAAGGCACAGATTCTTCAGTTGCGCGTGGATATGTTGAACTCCTAGGTTAGGATCCTGCATCGCGGTCTCATGTAGCCTCATAGCAATCTCTAAGGCCTCTGCCTGAGTTGTTATCTTCTGTTGCGATAGCGTAGTCCTTAAATGTGATGGTAGCGAAGCCACAAACCACTCGCGATGTTGTCCATCCATCAAATTCGTATTTGCTTTGTGAATCATACATTTCAGCCTCTGATCCAGCTCCCAAGGAGTCTCACATGGTAGCATCATAATCTCTTTAAATCCAATGATCGACTGCTATTCAGATTTAGGCCTGCTAAATTCTCTATTTAGCACTGCTTGGATATCCGTGACTCTCATATTCGGGTTATCGTTGGAGTAATTAATATGCCAGGTCAGGGCACGATCCTCCAGGGCGCTAAATAGTGTCGCCTTCTTTATATGGTCATCTGTAACACCTTGCGCTTCCCATATAGCCCTTACAACGAACCAGAATTGGTGTGGATCCTCATTTCCCAAACCTTTGAACATAGGAAACTTCATTATGCTTTCCATATTGAATCACATTGGTGGTGGAGTGGGTACGGGTGAAGATGGAGGTGATGGTGGTGAAGCTAGTGGCGGTGTGGGTGGAGGCGGTATTCGTGGAATTCTTTGTCTTATTAGGTGGATCGCACTTCGCGGTGAGACCTTCGTGAGCTCTTCTTCGTCCCCTCGCGGAGGTGAAATCAAGGGGCTAGTTTATGGTCCCTTATTTCCTTTGTTCCTGTAAGCTTTTCCACTTCACGTAGCCCTGAACATTAAGGTAAATGCATAACCCTATTTTTGCACAATAGCATTTTAATCCAATTATTCAAAGACTTTACATACTTACCTCGCAATCCTTTGAGAAAGCATCGCTCTACCTCGTTGTAGCTAACTGAGGTGTCAACTGCGAACTCAGTAACGAATCCTCCTATAATACGATTGAGCCAATGATCAATGGCGTGCACGATCTTATCCTCCGATGCTTCCAACCTTCGCACTAACTCTGGGGTCCACACAATAGCACTGTTAAGCTTCCACCTTCCTTGGCTATCTTCTTCGTATCGCTCAGTAAGGAAGGACGCGAAGAAGATTTCGTGGATCATTGTGTACAGGTAGTAGTCTAACCACTCTTCTTTTGACAGTCACGGGTTCTTGTTCTCCTGCACCGTGAACTCGTGAATTCTTCTGTCCAACCAGCCTTCAATTTCTTTATTTGTTGGATTCCAATGATACGACATCAAATGTCTCTATGCAGATTCCAATCCCGACAACGAAACCATTTGTTGGCTTATGGGGGCTTGACCCAGGTTCAGAGTTATTTAGCCAAACAAATCCCTACACTACTGGCCCTTTCGGCATCAGCCCACAGAGTGCGGACTGAAGTATCACCCGAAGCAGTATGGGGGGATCGTGGAACCAAGTTTCGTACCCTTGAGATGTCTGTGATGCCAGTTTAGTCCAACTATGTCTGCCTTCGCGCAGGTCATTTTGCGAACTGTTCTAACCTTCAATACCTTCGTGATCTGTTATAATCGTCTTTCACACAACTCTAACTAGGGGCTGAGACGCTTTCACATTGCTATGGCAGCGACCTATGCTATTTCCCCAAACTACACCGCGTATTTTACTTATCTTCTTAACATACCTCACTTATCTTCACGTAAACAATTATTTTATCTTGCTTTCACTTAATCAACACAATTATACACATTCACGCATCATATAAGAATTAAAAGTGAAATTTATATCCAATGTAACAAATGCATAAAACATGTAATAAATATGCAGAAATGATAGGAAACTTCTCTTTATTAATACTTCCAACTGTTACAGACTCGACTCACCCTGTGCACTCAGCTGCAGGGGTTCGCACACTCAGTTGCGGACTACTAGGCCTCTGCGCACTCAGTTGCAAAGCCTTCTCATACTCTACAACCCAAAACTAGACTTTTCACTTCAAATCTATCTCGCACACATCATGAGTTCTTCATTTTCATTATGCTATCAAACTACTTAGAGCCTCGCTCTATTTATAAAATCCCATGGTCCGTGGACCATGGGTAGATCTATACAGCTGACATTAAAGTAACAAAATTAAGGGTGGACAACCCTATGACTCTTTTACAAACTACGCTCTCCGCACCCACAAAATGTGGAGTCTTTACATTAGAATTACAATCTTTGACCAAAATTCGGGCTCTAAGCCCCAAAACTTCCATTGGGGGATCCCATGCCCAACAAGGAGTGATAGGGGATACTTCTCGGATGCATTTAAGAAAGAAAAGCCACCTACCTTTGATGGAGATATGAGGAAATTGCAGGATGTAGAGGCATGGTTGCTTGGTATGAGGAAATTCTTTAGATTTCATGATTATTCAGAAAACACAAAAGCAAAGATAGCCACTTTTAGTCTCAAAGGTAAAACAAATGTTTGGTGGGAAGATGTGAATAATGTTAAAGGTATACATGAGGACAATTTGACTTGGCATGAGTTTGAGAGGCTCTTCAAGAAGAAGTATTTGTCAGAAATATACTTTGATGACAGAGCTGAGGAGTTTTATGAGTTGTAGATGGGTTCCATGACAGATGATGAGTATACCAGCAAGTTCTTGTAGTTGTTGAGATATATGCCTTACCTCAAGGAGGAGAAGGCCAAAGTTTAGAGATTCATCAGTGGACTATCAGTAGCATACAAAGAACATATTGAATTTGATGAGCTTAGATCATTAGAGGAGGCCCTCTGAAATTTGAAACATTGTTATGAGCAGTTGAAGCGCAAAGTTGAGCCTAAGCACGACTTGAAAGGAAATGAGAAAGCTAAAGGAAAATGGCAACCAAAGAAAGGAAGACCTCAAGATGAAAGTGAGAAAGAAAGTGTAGTTCCTTACAAGAGGTTCAATACAACTGAGAAAGGACATGGAGAGTAGCAGGCTAGAGGTGATGGTAGGGAACCATTGCAATGTTAGATATGTGGTAAGGATCATCATAAGAGGGATTGTCTACAGTATCAGAGTGGTGGTAGACCCCACATATATAGTGCTCGGGAGGCACATATAGTTGGTGATGTGGGTCATAGAATTCCTCATATCTATGTTGCTGTGGACAATAGATAGGTAGATCATCGGACATCTATCATTGAGATGGATGGTAAGCTTTGTCATCAAGTTGTTTTTATTTTGATTGATCCTAGATCTAACTATAGTTATATTAATCCTGACCTGGTGGGTAAGTGTGGTTTGAGAAAAGCAGTGCATGCAGAATCTTGGTTGGTACAGTTGGCTATAGGTACAAAGAAGAGAGTTCACCATTGGGTAAGAGCTTGTGCATTTGATTTAAATGGTATGCCTAGAGCAACACATTTGAATCTACTACCATTAGGTTCATATAGTATGCTTTTGGGTATGGATTGGTTGTACCTTCACAGGACCAAAGTGTATTTCTTCAACAATCCCATTAAGTGTGTGGATGATAGTGGGGAAAAGAGAACATTGCAAGGAAAGAAGAAGCCTACATCAGTGAGGATGGTTACCGCTATGCAGGCTAAGCGTAGTTGCATAAAAGGTTGTGTGATGTTTGCAGTGCACATTTCTAGTGACAAAGGTAAGGAAGTTGGGGATGCAAATGTTTTGAGCAGATACCTAGTTCTACAACAATTTCATGATGTATTTCCCGAGGACATTACAGAGTTGCGACCTCACAGGGAGGTAGAATTTTCTATTGAGATGGTGCCAAGGGCAGCACTAGCATCAAAGGCACCTTACCGGATGGGCACACTTGAGTTGGTAGAGTTGAAATTGTAGTTAAAGGAGATGCTTGACAAGGGATACATTAGGCCAAGTGTATTGCCTTGGGTGCACCATTGTTGTTCATAAAGAAGAAAGATGGTACTCTCAGATTATGCATTGATTATAGGTAGTTGAACAAGGTAATGATTACGAATAGGTACCCATTGTCAAGGATTGATGATTTGTTTGACCAGTTGAAGGGATCAAAAATGTTCTCTAAGATTGAATTGAGATCGAGATACCATCAGGTATGCATCAAGGAAGATGATATCTTCAAGACTGCGTTCAGGACTAGGTATGGACATTATGAGTTTGTTGTAGTTCCATTCAGTTTGACGAATGATCCAACTACATTTATGCGTTTGATGAATAATGTGTTGTGTCCTTATTTGGACAAGTTTGTTATTGTATTCAATGGATGACATATTGGTATATTCTAAGAATGAGGAAGAACATGTCGAGCATTAGTTGTATGCTAAGCTTAGAAAGTGAAACTTCTTTTAGATAGAGGTGCATTACTTGGGACATGTCATTTCCAAGGAAGGAATAACAGTAGATCCATAAAAGATTAGGGCCATCATGGAGTGGGAAGCTCCTAAGAATGTGGATAAGGTGAGATCATTCATGGGATTGGCAGGTTACTACAGGAGCTTCATTAAGAACTTCTCACGCATTTCATATCCTATCACATCAAAACATAGGAAAGGTAATAAGTTTGAATGGACATAAGAATGTACAGCTAGTTTTGAGCAGATCAAGCGGTTGTTGACACATGCATCAGTGTTAAATATTGCAAATTTGGACAAGGAGTTTGTAGTGTGTACATATGCTTACAAGAGAGGACTTGGTGGAGTTCTCATGCAATAAGAATAGGTAGTGTGCTATGAGTAACGGAAACTGAATGAGCACGAGAAGAATTATATGATGCATGATCTTGAGCTAGTAGCGATCATACATGGATTGAAGATGTGGAGGCACCATCTTCTTGGCAGGAGATTTGTATTGATGAGCGATCACAGTGGGTTGAGGTATTTGTTTGACCAGTCAGATCTAAATGCCTCGCAAGCTAGATGGTTGGCCACCCTCAGTGAGTTTGAATTTGAGATTAGATACATCAAAAGGGAAGGAGAACTATGTTATAGATGCTCTTAGCAGGAAGGTACAGGTAAATCATGTCACAACTATGAGCTCTTATGGGACATAGTTACAAGATAGGATCTTGCATGCATGATAGCGGGATGAAAAGTAAATGGAGATCATGCACGGTTACAACAGAGTACAGGTACAAGTACAGGTATAGGTGGTCCAGATGTAGATTATCTTCTCACGATAGATGGTTTGGTGAGATTTAGGGACAAGATCTATGTACTGAATTGCAGTGAGCTTAAGAATATTATTCTGAGGGAGTTTCGAGTCAAGCCATACTCGAGTCACCCAATATATTAGAAGACATTGACGGTGGTGAAGAAGTTCTACTATTGGCTGAATCTGAAGAAGGAAGTGGCAAAGTTCGTGGCTGGATGTTTAGATTGTTAGCAGGTAAAGGCAGAATGTAAGCATCCAAGTGGTCTACTACAACCTATTGTTATTCCAGAATGGAAATGGGAGGTCATTTCCATGGATTTGATTACAGGTCTTTCGAGGACAATGAAACAAGATGATTCTATTATGGTTGTGGTTGACATGTTGAGAAAGGTAGCTCACTTCATTCTAGTGAAGACTACATATTCAACTAGTGAGGTAACATAGGTTTTCATCAGAGAGATAGTAAGATTACATGGCGTTTAGAAGAATATTATGTCAGACAGGGATGCAAAGTTCACTTCCAAGTTTTGGAATGAATTATTTGTAGGTTTGGGTACAAAGTTGGCCTTCAGTACAACGTATCATCCGCAGATAGATGGAAAAACAGAGAGGGTCAACAAGATCTTGGAGGATATGCTGAGGATGTATGTGGTGCACCAACAGAGGATATGGGAGGAGTATCTTCCATTGGTTGAGTCTGCATACAACAATGGTTATCTGGAGTCATTGAGGACGAGTCCTTTTGAGGCATTGTATGGGAGAAGTTGTAATACTCCCATCAACTGGAGTGATTTGGTGAACAAGGTACTTATTAGACCATATATGTTGGTAGATATGGAATAGAAAATGCAAGTTATAAAGAAGAATCTAAAGGTAGCACATGATAGACAAAAGAGTTATGTAGATCATCATAGGGTATTCAAGGAGTTTTAGTTTGGGGAGCATGTGCATTTTCTCATCAAGCCCAATAAGAGCTCTCTGAGGATTGGTTCATGTGCCAAATTGGCACCACTGTATTGTGGGACTTTTGAGATCCTTAAGAGGATTGGACTAGTGACATATCGACCTACACTACCTCCAACAGTGAAATTCCATGATGTTTTCCATATTTCATTGCTTAAGAGATATATAAAGGACGTTGATAATGTTATTGATTGGTATTTATTGCAGGTGGTGCATGAAGGAGAGTTCCAATCAGAGCCTCAGTGGATATTGCAGCAGAAGCATCTCATGCTCAGGAACAGAGCCATAGAGAAAGTTAAAGTGCAGTGGAAGCACTTTGGGCCTGAAGAAGATACATGGGAGATGGAGGATTAGATGCAGACCCCGTATCCTTTGTTGTTTGCCGGTTGAGGCAAAACAATTTTGGTTTGATGTTTGGTATATATTTGGAATATGTTTTGCTGATGTTTTGGTATATGTATACATGTATATTTGCGTAAATACCACCATGAGCTAAGTTATAAATCTTCAATAAGTGGTATGGTTGTTATCTTGTCATGTTGTCATGATGTTTTGATTTTGAGCAGCATTGTAAATATTGCAACAAGCTAAGTTATAAAGCTCCATGGGCAGTATGTTGCTTTTCAACGGTTTTGTTGAGGTCTTGGTGTGGTTTAACACCAAGGATGGTGTTCCTTAAGGGGGAGGATTCTGTAATAGCTCTGGTGAAAATTTCAAGTAATAAAATTTAATAAAGGCAAAATAAGACCACGGTTAAGGGACACTTATTACAAGTTGAACTTTGGGAAAATATATCCTTTTGGGCATCACTGAATGTGTTTATGGCTAAGGAAATTGGAAAAGAATAAGGCAAAGGCATTAAAAGGAAAAAATGCATTTTTTGCACATTTATTTATGAAAATAAAGGAAATTAGGAGAAAAGTAAGGTGAAAGGTCACAGGTTTCATGTGAGGAGGAAATTGAAGGAAAATAATGGAAAATGAATAAATTAGAGGCCTCATTAATAAAAAGGATTATGAGGATCAGTTGGTAACCTTTTGTCAGTTCAAGTTTTGGAGCTCTCCCATTATTCTCTCTCTCACTCTTGGTCACTTAGATTTTTCTTGGAGAACTCTAGCTTTGGAACAAGGAAGGAAAAACAAGCAAAGGGAAAGGAAGGAAAGCACGTATCAAGGAAGGAATAGCAGGATCAGGCAACTTCAACAGGAATACTTGCAAGTAGCATATTGCACATGTGATTTCCTAGCTGGTTTTGACATGCATGGATTTGCATGTTGGTGTATGGTTCTCTTGTTGTCTTCCGCAGAGATCCTGACATGCAACTGCTTGCTGGAGAGTAGTGGGATGACGGTGGTAAGACACTTGATCACATTTTTTGCATTTTTTATTTTTATGATGTTTTTGATTTTTTCATGTACATGTTCTAATGACGAATGCTATGGTATGCAGATGTAGAACCAGTGAGACCCCTGGGACTGGCTCCAGAGGTGCGGAGGGACACGCAGGGCATTGTAGCACTAGCCCTGGCTCCTCCGGAAGATGATACGATGGAGACAATGATCCAGAACCTTGAGGGCCTGCTATCATGGATTCCAGATTACATGGGGATCGAGGAGGTCCCTAGAGCATCCTAGATCCACACAGTAGGAGTGGAACCCAGGATGCACCGCCTGTTGAGGCGGGTGGCACGAGCGGCGGTGTACTATAGGGAGCACAACCCACCGCAGTAGACACCTAGGTTTTTATTTCCTGCTGGTGATTTTTGAGAGGCATGTGTCTCAGATGTACGGAGAACGCATACTCTATTTGGACATGTACACTTATTTTTGAGTGCCTCGGTGCGCCACACGATATATATATATATACATATTCCTATGGTCTATTATTGTGCTTTACATGCTTTCTTGTATGATGTTTTGATTACATGTTACGCAAATGTCTATCTAATACATGATTAGCCAATGCATTAATTAACGTGTTCAATCGTTGTGGAATATGCTGATATGTAATGAAATCAAATTCCTCTCTAACAATTTAACACATAAATACAACCTTAAAATGCGATGGTCTCTGACGGAATATCGCCCATTGAGCTGGTGGACGACAAGTTGAGAGTCCAGGTTCACAACCAATGCACGAATACCAAGATTAATCGCCTCGGCCAGTAACTCAATCACAACACTATATTCAGCGATATTGTTTGTGGTACAACCTAAACACACACCTTGAAGATCTACTAGCTCACCATGAGGATCGTAGATCACCCACGCCGCAGAGGACAAGTTGCGGGTACTGCGGCAGGCACCATCGACGAAACCAACGTAAGGTG